>CATIUR010000005.1:37791678-39049178 GCA_949592205.1 Helichrysum umbraculigerum
AAACGTACCACCCAATTCATATTTTAATAAATCTTAATAAATACATATAAAAACCCCTAAAGACACATTCCCTCTTCATACGTTAACCATCAGTACCAAAAAGCATATCATCAACATGAACAAGCCTCTCGCTTCACATTTCTTCTTCTTCCATTTTCTTCTCAACTTTCATCTTTTAATCCTTCAATTCTCATTATGCAATTCAAGTTACTTAATCTACAACGAAGCCCTTACGAAATCACTCATCTTTTTCGAAGGCCAACGTTCCGGTTTCCTCCCAAACGACCAAAGACTGAATTGGCGCGGGAATTCAGGTCTCGGTGACGGTTCATCCGTCAATGCTGACCTCACCGGCGGTTACTACGACGCCGGTGACAACATAAAGTTCGGTTTTCCAATGGCGTTTACTACCACCATGTTAGCTTGGAGCGTTATTGAGTTCGGTGAAATGATGCCGCCAAATGAGCTAAGGAACGTGTTGGTTGCGATTAAGTGGTCGACGGATTATTTGCTTAAGACGGTGGCGCAACCGGATCGAATTGTGGTACAGGTACGATTTGCATAATTAAGTGGTTATGTTTGTAGTAATAGTAGTAGTTGTAGTTGTCGTCGTACGTAATAACTGCTAAAATAATAATGTTGGTATGGGAGAGGGTAAATTGGTAATATGGATTATTATGTGGTTATATTTGTAGTTGAATTTTCTTTTATGTGGCTCTACTGGACAAATAAATGGAAATAATGGTGTTGGATTAAAGTTTTGAATAACGTTGTTAGGTGACAAAATTACGATACGCATTAATTAATTTTTGAATGAACATACGAGAAATATGATTGCAATGAAAAGCTTGTCAAACAGGGTTCGTTCAAATCAGTAAGAAAAATGTTACTTGTAGCAAATTTCGGGAATTGATATATACAACATAAAAAATGATACTTACACCATAATGTACAAGTATTAAAGCAGACAGTACGAGTATATTAATGCATAATTGTGGTGTATGCAACAAAATGTGTGTTGTATATATGAGCGTCCCAATTTTCTGACTTAGAGTACGAGCTACCGATACCGAGATTTCAGTGTCTTCCACTTCTCTTCGGTTTTCTTGTTCATCGTCTCACTTAGAACGCTGAAAAGTGTATGTGTTTTTTTGTTTTTTTGTTTTCCTTTTATTTAATTGGTTGAAAACATTTTTGAGACCCCATTTTAACTCCGAAAACTCCCTTTAAAATTGTATCCGGCCTCATCCTAAAAATTTATTCCCTCCAAGTTTTCTTGCTTAATTTTAACCTTACAAAAAAAAAATTAAATTAAAAAGCCGGCTTTTTGTTGAAGATGCTTTATACTTTGTTGCATTCTTTTTGGCATATTTCATTTGTAAACAATAGTAATTTTCTTTTGCATCTTTACTGCATTGTTTGCATATTATATTATTAGGTCATGTAAATTATAATTTTTCCCACGGTGGTTAATTAATATTTATGACTGTTATATTCTTACTTTTGTTTCTTCTTCTTTTTATTTAAGACAGAGTACTTCACCGATAATTTATATCCCCATGGCATGTACATTTTCATCGATTAATTTCTACACCACATAAATGTCTTGTTGTACCTTGACTATTTAATTTCGTAGTTTATAATGACATCAAATCAAAAAGTTTGTGGTGATGCCTAAACATAGTTTTTGGCATCTAAAAAATGATGTGTGAATAAAATAGGACTTCAATGGTTTTATTGTTTTAATAACTTGAATATTTGTGTTTGATTGTACGTTTTTGAGGGCAACCCGTGAGCACAAGGTCAGGACTCAGGATGCATGTATACATAAATGTGTTTGGATGTATTAAGTCGTCACCCACCTCTGTTTTTGGTCCTTACTAAAAGTGAACCCGTGAGCCCATATCCAACATTTGAGTCCTCCCATTTCTTCATCTGTACATGTTCAATAATAGTGTAAAAAGTTATTATGTTTATGTATATATTGATCATTAACGAGGTATTTCGTGCCCGTGCTCCGCACCGGGTTTCATTTTTGTGAAGTACTCTCATATGAGTTGTTAAAAAAAAGAAGATAAACTTAATATTTAGAACCTTTATCTATTATTAACCATACAAATAAAGACTAAAAAGAAACGTTATTTGAACAACGTCTAATGGTTGGTTATCGATTCATATTTTGTCATTCAGAATTACATATTATACTGTGAGTTGAGTATTCAAGTTATGTCGTGAGATACTGTACTATTGTAGACAACGAACGAAATAGATGAGTAGTAGTAAATAAGTAGACTAAGGTTAAACTTTTTAGTATCTACTCTAATTCTTATATGTAAAAGTAAGCTATCGTATTCAGCTCCAACTATTATATAGCTAAAATTTATAGTACTCTGTGGTAAATAAGAAAGATAAGATTATGAAAAAAATAACTACATAAAAAGTTAATGAAAAATTATAAAACTTCATTTGCTTAATTTTTTTACTAAAGGTTTAAACTTATAGAACCCCTAACAAATTTTAAAGTTATTAAAGAGTTAATGTTAATAATAGTTTGTTAATTAATATAAATGGATAAGGATGAAAAAATTAAATTTAAAATTTAGAAGGGGAAAATGGAAAATGTTAAAATCTAAAGGGTATATAATGGAGAAGTGGTAATAGTTGAGACGAAGAAAATGAAAAGTAGTCAAAATTTAAAGGGGGGAAATGGAGAATCACTAAAACTTAAAGGGTGGAAGTTTTAAAGTTGCAGGGTAGAAAATAGAAAAGTACTAAAAGTTAAGGGTATGAAACTTTAAAAGTGTTGAAACTTAAAGGGTAGAAAATAGATAGTGCTACAATCTAAGGGGTGAAAAGTATAAAATTTTCATGGGTAAAAAGCGAAAATTTGCTGGTTACTATTCATATTAGTGCCTTGATTGATATTAGGAGGAAATATCATGCCCTGCCTATACTAACCACCTTCATTTGATCCCATATTGAGGCTACCTATGATATTTTTACAACAATATATGTTTGATTGATTCTTGATATGATCTGGTTGCTACCCTATACGAATGGATCCAGTTTTCGGGTTATATAGTAGTTACAAGGGAAAAAGTTGTAAGTACAATCGGGACGTTGGACAAAAAAAAATTAGGTTGTCTGAAAACGGACAAAACTTAAAGTTCAGTGTGTTTTTAGACAATTAAC
Source organism: Helichrysum umbraculigerum (assembly GCA_949592205.1). Lineage (NCBI taxonomy): Eukaryota > Viridiplantae > Streptophyta > Magnoliopsida > Asterales > Asteraceae > Helichrysum > Helichrysum umbraculigerum. The sequence continues at coordinate 37,794,871 of CATIUR010000005.1, forward strand.
CCTAAATATATATGATATGTGTTATCCAGTAATTAATAAATGGTCATGAAAGTATAGATTAGCTAGACGACTCAATTTAAAGCATCTTTATGTCTAATTTTATTGTAGGTTGGTGATCCGATTAATGACCATAGCTGTTGGGAAAGGCCAGAGGATATGGACACTGCTCGAACCGTGTACACGGTGGATGCACCAAATCCGGCCTCAGATGTGGCTGGAGAGACAGCAGCGGCTCTAGCCGCTTCATCCATTGCATTCAGGTCTTCTGATCCTGGCTACTCGGAAACACTTTTAAGAACAGCCAGTAGAGTTTTTGATTTTGCTGATACTTATAGGGGAGCTTACAGCGACAACGCAAACATTAGAAGTGGTGTTTGCCCATTCTACTGTGATTTTGATGGATATCAGGCAAGCTTCAATCAAAGGATGTCATTAATTTGCATCATTCTACAATTTCTTCAAAATGTCCACATTTTTGTTAGAATTGTGTATAGTGATTCTTTTTAAAAATAAAAAATATAAATCCTAACTTCAATGCGATTCTGTAATCAGTGATAATACTTCATCTTTTTTCTTATTATAGCGGTTCTTATGACTCAAATACTGCCAGGATATAAATTGAATTTGTGATGATTGATTGCAGGATGAGTTGTTATGGGGAGCAGCATGGTTAAGAAGGGCTTCTGGAGGTGAGAACTACCTGAATTACATACAGAACAATGGTAAAACACTCGGTGCTGATGACAATATTAATGAGTTTGGATGGGATAACAAACATGCTGGCCTCAATGTTCTTGTTTCCAAGGTACAACAACCCTTTCATATAATCCCTTTATTTACGATATTACTTGTACCATCCTTATATTCCATTTTCAGTTTTTCACCTTTGGTAGGTCTTGAATTAGCTAGCCTAGGGGCTGTATGAATTCTAGAAAAACAATAACTGGGCAGATCAGTTATAAGTACTTTTTTATGCTGAAATCTATCTAAATTGCATGTTTATAAGTATGATAGGTGTCACATGATCAGTTCTTGTACAATACTGGCTAACAACATCAACCATTTTTTTGGTAATTTTGAGTAAAATAACACAACTATAACTTCTTGTTACAAAAGTAGAGTGTTGCATTGACCGGAAGGGAGGAAGGGAAAGATCACAGTATTTTGAATTAAGGACCTTTGAGTTGTTAAAAGTGAAAATAACCATCTTAGATTCTAAATGCAGGAAGTTTTGGAAGGAAATGTGTATTCTTTGCAGTCTTACAAAGCATCTGCAGATAGCTTCATGTGCACACTAATTCCAGACTCCTCTGCATCTCAAATTGAATACACTCCGGGAGGCCTAATTTACCGTCCTGGTGGAAGTAATCTACAACATTCAACAACAATCACATTTCTCCTACTAGTCTATGCAAAGTACTTGGAACAATCATCGGTATCAGTAAATTGTGGTAACGTCATGGTGGGTCCCACTTCACTTCGTGAAATGGCCAAACGTCAAGTTGATTACATTCTAGGGGAAAATCCCAAAGGAATGTCCTATATGGTAGGGTATAGTGCTAGGTATCCACAACGGATACATCATCGAGGGTCATCCATACCGTCTATTAAGGACCATCCACAAGTTATTCAGTGTAAAGAGGGCTCGGTTTATTTTAACTCGTCGGACCCAAATCCTAATGTTTTGGTTGGAGCTATAGTGGGTGGGCCAGGGGAGGATGATGAGTATGAAGATGATCGAGTTGATTTCAGAAAATCAGAACCCACAACATACATTAATGCACCATTTGTCGGTGTGTTAGCATTCTTTGCAGCTAATTATCCTAACACTATATAGCAATATTCTTAAACGAACATCACGATTGATGATAATTTTTGAAGTAACGAAGAAAGTCTCTCGTCTTGTGCTAAGCCAAGAGGGAAGAGATAGCTTTGTGAGTTTGTGATTGTTTCTTCTAGTACGTACAATATCAGCCTTTTCGTTATATTTATATCAATACTTGAAAAAGTGGATAGATATAGTGTTTCATGATTCAACTGTGTGTCTGTGTTATGCATGATTGATTATATGACATGCTAACTCTATTTTTAGTGTGTTCTAAGCTCTAATTTGACAGAGTACAAGTTTTTCTGTAACTTATTTAAAAAATGTGAGAGAACTATTTCATGATAATATCCAAGTGTAGCTCAATGCCATGTTACTACTGCATTATCATAGCATGTGTTGCCATGATTTGGTTTGTACCATGCATCTGCATCTACATCTACTATAACAATGTCACATTGTCAATGAACAATTTAGGTAAATAAAAAAAACATACACCAAGACTGATGATACATATGCTTAAGATATGTGTTACAAAATGTGCATGTCTAATCCATATTTCATACACTAGTTTATATGACATAATATAACTTATCATTCATGATTCAGTTAACATGATATCCTTACATGATTCAAGCAATGTAATGTATATCCGTTTAAGATCGAAAAATAACATCATCCAATGAACATCAAAACATTTAACTAACAAATAGAGGGATCGGAGGCAAATGTCTTTTCATAAGATAGATTGAGTATATCACTGTATTTTTACTTTTCCTGGTGCATTGTAACGAAAATGTAACTGTTAAGTTCTGCTAGAAAATACGTACCGAGTATAACATTCACTAAAATTGATGTATTTATTTAACATAATAGTGATAATAGTATGAATATGTGCAGATTGTAGGTTACATCACTAATCCGTTGTAGTCTAGTTGGTTAGGATACTCGGCTCTCACCCGAGAGACCCGGGTTCAAGTCCCGGCAACGGAATTTTTAATTTATTTTTAAAACTTGTTCTTCTTCTTTTGATTTACTTATCAAGTACGAGTTGAACATACATATTATTATTTAATCGTTTAATAATCTTACGTTATTCTACTAGCAGCCATCACAGCACCGAGGGTCAAGGGAGAGTCTACGTGATACCATTCAGTATTTAGAGCTAGTGGTCTGTGTTTACCCCTCCCCTCCACCCAAACCACCGTTAACCCTGTCAAGAGAGAGTCTACGTGATACCATTCAAAATACCATTAAGTATTTAACGCTAGTGGTCGGTGTTTACCCTCCCCTCCACACAAACCACCATTAACCCGGGGTGGAGCTAGGAAATCCAAATAGAGGGGGCGAATTTCTATTTTTTTTTAAATATATTTTATAGTTTTGTAAGGACAAATTTTTTAGAATGTTAATAATACATAAATTTTTTTACATAATTAAAAGTTTCTTGGAGGGGCGACTGATTACGCTGCCCCAATCCTCTCCACTATTAACTCCGGCATTCGGAATTTGCAGTGGGTTAAACACACTTTTTAATCTCTTACCTTATTAAATTGGACCAATATCATTTTTGTGGATCTTTCGACTTTTAATTTAATATTAGACCACTTCTTTTAAAATCGTTTGCGATATTAAAGTTAACATCGAGTTTAACATATTGATTTTATTTTAACCAACCTTGTCTTCTTGTTTAAATTAGACGTTAAATTAGACGCGTGACCCCATCCGACACGAATACATAATGGGCCATCGTTTGTTTAATAAATATATGTTCCTCTGATATCGCTCATTTTGTCTATATAAATATATCGCGATATCGCTGTTTTGCATTTGTATTTTAGTGGATTTCGAGAACTTTCGATACTTATTTTGTTTGGAAATCCATTTCAGGTGAAAAGCTGGAAACGCAGGCGATTTGGTGTGGAATCGGTGAAGTTTGGATCAAAAGCTGGCTGGGCTGGAAAAAAGGCTATAGCCGATCGGCTACACAACATAAGCCGATCGGCTTCCCATGTTTAGCCGATCGGCTACGATTAGCAGATCGGTTTGTCCAGTTAAATTCCGTTGCAGAACTTCATCTCGTTTGGAGCTTGGCCTGTTGTACTAGAGAAGCCGATCGGCTAGCCATCAAAAGCCGTTCGGCTATGACTGTAAAGCCGATCGGCTATTCCCAACAAGCCGATCGGCTATGAGCAGATCCGAGTGAGAGGTATGGTGGTTGATGAGCTGTCCGTGTCTGATTGGTTGGCATTTAATGCCAACCGTTTTTCCCCATCTGTTTTTCAAAATTAAAAAAAATAAAATAAAATAAAAATATGAAAATATGGGGGTGTTTGGTCGGCAGCTTATTTTCACCATCATCATCTTCAACAAAAAAATACTCTCACTCTCATTCACCATTCAACACACACACTCCTCATTTACTCCCAACTCCCATCTTCATTTACTACCATATTTACTCCATTTTCAACAACCAAAATCACCATTTACTTCACATTTTCGCAAGGGTTTAGCGAGGAATTTGTGGGGGAAACATCGAGCAAACATCATTTGGAACAATTGTGTAACAAATTTGGTATAATTTCGATTTAATCTAATTTCAAGTTATTTATGGATTTGTTTAGTGTTTATGATTTGTGCTTTATGATTGTGATTATGTGTGGCTAGTTACCTTTGTGTTTGCTTGGATGAGATAACTAGATGATTAGGGGTGTATATTTTGGATGTTAAATTATGCTTGAGTTTGTGAATCATCCATGGATTTGTATGTATTTAGTTAGTTGTTGTTATGAACTTTCGGCATTTTAGCTAAACGATTATAGCGAATGTTCTTTGTTTAGTAAAAATACCTAAATAAGTTATTTGTCATTTGTGGATCAAAGCATTTGATGATTGTAACAACACTAGTTAAATGTATACAAGTTAACGATTATAGCGAATGTTTGTCGTGTGGATGATTTGCAAACTCACTAATCTAAATTTATGTTTAATCGGAGAACCTTACGTGATTGAGCTTTATCTTAATAATTTAACCATTTGGTAATTTACTAATTGATATAGCGAACGTTTTCAACCTAGTAAATTACTATCGATTATTTGTCTATAAATGATTGAACAAAATTGCGAATGTGGTTTTGGAATGTGTCAAATGATTTAGCTAAATTGTGCAAGATTGTAACTATGGCGAACGTCTGTTATTTGATTAAATCATAGGTTTGTCAACTGAAATTGAACTTTAGGTCTCAGAGAACTTTGAGCTTAGGTTTGATGAATGTTACCATTTAGCATATATCTTAACCGGTTATAATTCTACACCCCGAAATCACTAGTGAAATAGTCCAAGCAAGCATTGTTTTTAATACTTGAAAAGACCAAACAATCAAACCGACTCTTCAGAGTCCACCTGCCTAGATTAATCAAAGATTGTAGTTTTAAGCATCGTGACAATTCGGTCACACAAACCAACCACATTTTATTTTCTCTTTTTAAATTGCTCACACTTCTATCGATCATCCAATCTAGTTCCCTGTGTTCAAACCCGAACTTACCCAACTATACTACCACACGATAGGGTCCACTGCCCGGTTGTGTTTTGGTCTAGCTCGGTACTTTTTGGTTTACTTATCAACGATAAATTTTATAACTAGATTTTACACATCAAGTTTTTGGCGCCGCTGCCGGGGAGCTTGATTTGTGAAAATTGATTTAAGTGTGATTAATTAATCCTTTCTAGAATTTATTCTTGGAAAGTTACTTTGGGTTGTATTGCGCCGGTGCGTTTATGGTTTTATCTTTTGTGAACTTTCAGGTGCGATTTGGTAGTGGATGAACACAAGGAGTTCCGGTAAAGAGCTTCTAAGTCCTTTGTCCAATCCGGAGAAGACCAAAAAGAGTAAACGAAGGAGGAAACCAAAGCATAGATCATCGGATTCATCTAGTAGTCAAACGGATACCGAAACATCTTCCGGAAACACATTTGAAGTGGAAGAGACTTTTGTGGAGGATATTCCATCACCCGAAGAAGAACCTTCAACACCATCCGAAGGTGAAGAAGAAATGGCGGATGAGGATGATACTCCTATGTTCTCACGGACGAGAACCGTGGCACCTACACCCGAGGCGGCCATACGGGTTCAAGATATTGAAAATGATAATTTCTCTTTGAAAGGGCATCATATGCAACTCATTAGAGATAAACAATTTGACGGAAGGGTGCGGGTCGATCCACACCAACACATTGCTAGCTTTCTTGAAATCGGGAGCTATTTCAAGTATGGGGCAAATATGGAAGAAGTGATTCGCCTACGGACATTTCCTATGTCACTTTGTGGTGAGGCAAAGATTTGGTATCAAGAATTGGAACCAAACACCATCACTACTTGGGATGAGATGAGGGAAGCATTCGTTAGACGATTTTATCCTCCGGATTTGGCCGAAAGACTTTTGAATGAGATTAGAGCTTTCAAACAACAAGAAGGCGAAACTTTGGTAGAGGCATGGTGTCGGATGAAAGAAATGTTGAGGAATTGCCATGGTCACGATTTGAAGAAGAGAGAAATCATTGGGTTATTCTACAATGGTCTTAACTTGGATTCGGCAAGTATTCTTGATGCCTCGGGAGGGGGTCAATTCCTTTACAAAACACCGAATGAAGCATGGAAGCTTCTTGAAGACAAGGTTATCCAAAGCTTAAATTGGGCTAAGGATAAAGGAGGAAAACCGGTTAAAAAGCACGTTGCATTCGCCGAGGGTACTAGTGGTGGAAGTGGAAGCTCAAATGACTCGGCCATGATGAAAGAAATCAAGGCTTTATCTTCTAAGTTTGATGCACAATTCAAGACTATCAAAGGTGAAATAAAGGAGCTTAGAGATGGTTGCGGTCATTGTGGCGGAAATCATGCCACGGCTAATTGTGCCCAAGACGATTTGCCAATGGTAGGAGGTGAGGAAGGTGTTAACTTTCTTCAACAAGGTAATTATCAAAGCGGAAATTACCAACGAGGGGGTTATCAAAACCGAAATTCGGGAGGCTACCAAGGCGGAGGCTATAACCAAAACCAAAACCAAAACCAAAACCAAATCCGATTTTCTAGACCTAACCAACCTTACAACCAAAACTTCAACCAACCTCAAAACCAATCATACAATCAAAACCAATCCCAAAACCAACCTTACAACCAAAATCGACACCCAAGCCCATCTAGAGAACAACAACAACCACCGGTTCAAAAACAAGAACCCACATTGACTCCTATGGAACAAATGATGAAGGAGTTTATGTCAAAGCAAGAAACGGCCACCGAGAGAATGAAAACTCAAATGACAAATATTCGGTTGAGCATGGAACAAGGGCAAAAGAATCAACAAGCTTCAATCCAAGATTTGGAGCGGAAAATGGAGAGGTTGTCCGATGGGCAAAGTAGTAGGCCAACCGGTGGCTTACCGAGTAATACACAACAAAACCCAAGACCACAACCTTCACCATCTAGCGGTTCCAAACCTTACCAACCACCATCCGCGAGAAATGAGCATGTGAATGCTATAACCACGAGAAGCGGAAAGGAGCTTCCATCACCCCAAACCAAGGACAAAAATGTTTCTAACTCTTTTGTGCAGGAAATGGAGGAGGAAGACAATGAAGAGAATGTTGATGCTCCTACACCAACGGTCACACCGGTGTCACCTACTCCGGTTGTGAAAGCTTACAAGCCGAAGATTCCTTATCCTCAAAGGCTAAGGAAAGAAAAGATTGCGGCTCAATATGGGAAATTTGTGGACATGATCAAGGGCATTCGAATCAATGTGCCTTTGGTTGATGTATTGGCCGGGATGCCGAATTATGCCAAATTCATCAAGGATTTGGTGAGCAACAAGGAGAAATTGTCGGAGGCTTCGGCAATGTTTTTGAATGAGGAATGCTCGGCACTTGTCCAAAACCAAATTCCACCCAAGCTTGGAGATCCCGGGAGTTTCATCATTTCGTGTACATTGGGTAAAATCATCACTTGTGATGCACTTGCGGACCTAGGTGCTAGTATAAACTTAATGCCATATTCACTTTATGCTAAATTGGCCCTAGGATCCCTAACCCCCACTCGCATGAGCATCCGTCTTGCCGATAGATCTTTCCAATATCCCGTTGGGATTGCGGAAAACATGCTAATAGAAGTAGGGCAATTTACCTTTCCGGTTGACTTTGTTATCCTCGAAATGGAGGAGGATAGTAAGGTACCCTTGATTTTAGGACGACCCTTCCTACATACCGCGGATGCCATAATTGGGGTTAAAGATAAGAAATTGACCTTGGGGGTGGGTGATGAAAGGATTGCGTTCACGGTCGATAAGGTCATGAAGCATCCTTATTCTAACGATGATTCGTGTTTTAGAATTGATGTGATAGATGATGCGGTGGAGGAAGAATTGGAAAGCTTGCTTGGAATGGAATCGGAGCTTGTTGAATTGCTAGAGTCAAATGTTGAAGGAATGACCGAGGAGGAGTTGGTCATGAGCATGGAAGAGACGAATGATGAAGAAGAGCTCGAATGTGAGGATGCTTTTGAGGAGCTCACAAAGGATGACAATATGAGAATCAAAACGTCATTGGAGGATCCACCACAAGATTTGGAGTTGAAAGAACTTCCAAGTCATTTGGAGTATGCATATCTCCATGAGGAAAATCTCCTACCCGTAATCATCTCTTCATCCCTTGTGAATGATGAAAAACTTAAATTGTTGAATGTACTTAAGGCTCACAAAAGAGCTTTCGCTTGGCGGACATCCGACATACCGGGAATAAGCCCATCCTTTTGTAAACACAAAATTAATTTTGTTGATGACTTTAAACCCGTTGTCCAAAGACAACGGAGGCTTAATCCCAATATGGTGGATGTGGTCAAGAAAGAAGTAATTAAGCTTCTTGATGCGGGTATTATCTACCCCATTGCGGATAGTTCTTGGGTAAGCCCGGTACATTGTGTACCAAAGAAAGGGGGGATGACCGTAGTTGCCAATGACCAAAACGAAATGATACCCACTAGGACGGTCACGGGATGGCGTGTGTGCATTGATTATAGGAAGTTGAATGATGCCACGAGAAAAGACCATTTTCCCTTACCATTCATTGACCAAATGCTTGAGAGGTTGGCGGGTAATGAATATTATTGTTTCCTTGACGGATTCTCGGGATATTTCCAAATACCCATAGATCCCGAGGATCAAGAAAAGACCACCTTCACTTGCCCATTTGGGACCTATGCCTATAGGAGAATGCCCTTTGGTCTTTGCAATGCTCCCGCCACATTCCAACGTTGTATGATCGCCATTTTTCACGATATGGTTGAAACTTCCATGGAAGTCTTCATGGATGATTTTTCGGTATTTGGCGATTCATTCGAGTCATGTTTAAGAAACTTGGATAAAATGCTCGAGAGGTGTGAGAGAGCCCATCTAGTGTTGAATTGGGAGAAATGCCATTTCATGGTGAAAGAGGGCATAGTGTTGGGTCATAAAGTGTCGGGGTTGGGAATTGAAGTTGATAGGGCTAAGATTGATGTAATTGCCAAATTACCTCCACCGACCAATGTTAAGGGCATTAGAAGTTTTCTTGGTCATGCCGGTTTCTACCGTAGATTCATTAAGGATTTTTCGAAGATCACCCGTCCAATGACTAGGTTACTTGAAAAGGATGCCCCTTTTGTGTTTGATGGACCATGTTTGAATGCATTTTCGACCCTTAAAGACCATTTGACCAAGGCACCTATCATAGTCTCACCCGATTGGTCACAAGCGTTTGAACTCATGTGTGATGCTAGCGATTTTGCCTTAGGAGCTGTCCTAGGACAAAGGATTGATAAACATTTCAAACCTATTTACTTTGCTAGCAAAACCTTGAATGGGGCCCAACAAAACTACACAACCACCGAGAAAGAATTGCTTGCCGTCGTATATGCCTTTGACAAATTTAGGCAATATCTTGTGCTATCTAAAACCGTAGTTTTCACCGATCACTCGGCCCTCAAATATCTCTTTGCCAAACAGGACGCTAAACCGCGTCTTATTCGTTGGATTCTTCTCTTGCAAGAATTTGATATTGAAATCAAGGATAAGAGAGGTGCCGAGAACCTTGCCGCCGATCACTTGTCAAGACTGGAAAATCCAAATCTTGACAAGCAAGGCGATACTAATATTGATGATTCCTTTCCCGAGGAGTTTCTTTTGCAGGTAGGTGATGAAAGCAAGGATGAGGAAGCACCATGGTATGCCGACTTGGCAAACTATTTGGTTGGTGGAATTTTGAGGAAGGGCATGAGTCACCAAGAGAAAAGCAAATTTTTCTCTAACTTGAAGCATTATTTCTGGGAGGAGCCGTATTTATTCCGCGTTTGTGCGGATGGCATGGTGAGGAGATGTGTTTCGGGTGGTGAAACACGAAAGATTTTGGATGAATGTCACTATGGGCCCACCGGTGGACATTATGGCCCCTCGGTCACCGCAAAGAAGGTCTATGATGCGGGTTTTTATTGGCCGACGATCTTCAAAGAAGCAAACACTTTGTGCCAAACATGTGATGCGTGTCAAAGAACCGGAAACATCTCCAAAAGGGATGAAATGCCACAAACTAGCATCCAAGTTTGCGAAGTATTTGATATTTGGGGAATAGACTTCATGGGACCGTTCCCACCTTCGTTCAAAAATGAATACATTCTTGTGGCGGTTGATTATGTGTCAAAATGGGCGGAAGCTAAGGCTTTGCCAAAGAATGACGCTCGTGTGGTCATTGATTTCTTAAAAAGCCTATTTTGCCGATTTGGGATGCCCAAAGCGTTGATTAGTGACCGGGGGACTCACTTTGCGAATGCTCAATTGGAAAAAGTTCTCAAGAAGTATGGGGTAAATCACCGGTTCTCGACTTCCTATCACCCACAAACAAGTGGTCAAGTCGAGAACACTAACCGTGCATTGAAAAGGATTTTAGAGAAAACGGTGAAGGACAACCGGGCCATATGGTCCAAAAAGCTTGAAGATGCATTGTGGGCGTTTCGGACCGCCTACAAGACACCTATTGGAACGACACCGTATCGGTTGCTTTATGGCAAAACTTGCCATTTACCCCTTGAAATTGAGCATAAAGCCTATTGGGCGCTAAAGAATTGCAATTTGGATTTGATTGAAGCGGGGGAAAAGAGAATGTTGCAACTTCACGAGTTGGATGAGCTTCGGTTGCAAGCTTATGAAAATTCTCGTCTCTACAAGGAACGGACAAAGGTGTTGCATGACCGGAGGTTGAAAGTGAGAAAAGAATTTAAATCCGGTGAAAAAGTGCTTTTGTTCCAATCAAGATTCAAGTTGAAACAACCAAAGTTCAAACCAAGGTGGACCGGCCCGTACGTGGTCAAGCATCAATATCCATCCGGATATGTGGAGCTTTTTCAAAAAGATGGCGGAACCTTTATTGTGAATGGGCACCGTTTAAAACTATACCATGAGGATGAACAAGAAAGCGAGTGGGAGGAACTCGCCACTTACCCCAAGGACAAATGAATTCGGGGTCGAGTCTAGCTTGGACTCGTTAATAAATGAAGCCCATACACGAGGAAACTCGTGTTTATATCCTTTTGATAAACTTAGAATATTTTTGCTTGCATTTTTGATACATTTCATGTGTTTGCTGCTGCTGAGATTGTTTGAATTGTTAAGTGTTAAGTTGTTTCTGCATTTCTGCTATTTCTGCTAAATTTTTGAACTTAGGAAGCCGGTCTGCTTAGTATAGCCGTTCGGCTAAAGATCAATAGCCGATCGGCTTTATATAACCGATCTGTTCTTTCTTTGAAAAACAGCCACAGAACTTGAGCCTTTTCTGAAGCATTGGTTTTGTACGTTAAAAGCCGATCGGTTTCCAGTTAGCAGATCGACTATAGATTTAAAGCCGATCGGCTATATAAAGCCGTTCGGCTATGATAGTTAAATTTCGTTACAGAAATTGACCCCCTTTCAACTTAAGCGCATTCTAACTATAAAAGCCGATCGGCTAGGGGTTTGAAGCAGTTCGGCTATATTAGCCGTTCGGCTATGGTCAATAAGCCGATCGGCTTTGGGGAATTGCTGGACGATTTATGTAAAAAGCAAAACATTATCTTTTTCACACCACAAACACAAAAGCAAAACCGATCTGCTACTCTTTTCTCTCCCAAGTGAAAAACGAAAATCATCATAATCCTCACTAAATCATCATCTAAACTTCAATTCTTTCAAGGAATCAACCTCTAAACATGTCTAGACAAAATAAGGTATCTCATGTCTCCATTTAATCTTTCCTACTAGTGATTTTTGGGATGAATATCTTGAATCCGGGTTTGGTTTGATTCAAGTGTGGGGATGAATTCCTTTGTGATTTTGTTGTGTATTATGCTTGATTCATACATGTTAATCAGTTTATGCCATGATCTTCTGTTTAAATTGCTCAATTTAGATGATTTACAAATTAGGGTTCATATGCTAATTTGGGGATAATCCGAATTTAGTGATTTATGCTTGATAGTTGGTGCTAATTGTGGTGTAATTCGTGTTTACATGTATAATGTAGTTAATTGGTGGGTTGATTTCCATTTGTGGATGATTTTGAACATTAGGGTTTATGTGGAATTTGGGGAAGAAGAAGTTGACTTTTCTGGTCAACTTTGACTTTTGCTTTGACTGACTTTTGTGTAACTTGTGATTGTAATACATGTCTAGAATCCATTTGAGTGATCCTTTTTGCTCAATTCAAGTTCATGTTTGATATTGAAGTTATACATTTATGAGTTAGTCAATAGGTTCGGTATGTAACTTTGATTGTAAGGCTTGCTTGAGTCACATTGTATGTTATTGGCATGATTCAAGCATGGTTTAATATTAAGTTGCATGTTTATCCTATTTGAGTTGAAGTTTTGGCTTTGTGATTGATTGGTTACTGTCGGTTTATGCTATGCTTGCATGTGTTGATTGTTTTGCTTTGTGAGGCGGTTATTAACGTGTGTGCTCGGTTACTAGGGGGTGTGGTTGTGCTTGACATAAATCGCTCATTTTGTCATATTTTTGCTAACTCTAACACAATTTTGGAAATTTTGTATCTTGTTGTGTTGTGTTGTGCAGAGAGGCAGGAGTAACCAGCCTGACACCTATGTACCTCAGTACCCTGAAAGTGTTTATGAGGGTTTAATGCCTGAAGACCGCCACCCTCATTTGATTTTCGGACGCCATACATATAACTACCTGGAATACACAGAGGCCTTGTATAAAATTCATAAAAAGGAATGCGAATACCCTCGGGAAATCAACTGGAACCCGTTGGAGGTTGTCGGGGTTGCTGATGACATTCGCAAAACTTTCACTCAAACTGTGAAGTTTGATGACGAGGCTTTTGGTGTAAATGACTTTGAAAAGCTTCTTGGGATCAATGAAAATATTTACGAAGAGTTGGTAATGGAATTTTTGGCAACTTTGGAAATGTTCCTTATTAATAATGTCGACGATAAATTCTTGAGTTTCAGACTTGGTGGTGCTCCTAGAAAATTATCTTTGAAAGAGCTTGCGGGTTGTTTAGGGATTTATACGGATGAGGAATTGTCTTCCCATTGGATTGATAGGTATTTTATGACTGGGGCAAGGCTAGATGAGGGGCAGTGTAATGCTGGAGTTTGGGCAACACTTAGTACATCACGATATCTTGGGGGTAAGAATTTTAACAAACATCTTACGTCCCCCAAATATAGGGTGATACACAAAATGTTAGCAAACACACTGACTCTTAGGGGAACAAATAGGGAGAAGGTGACCTTGATTGACTTGTGGTTCTTGGATAAGTTGAAAAGTAGGGACAGGATCAATGTCCCATATGCTGTGGGAAAGTACCTTCACGCCTATGCTAGTGGGCATAAACCCACTTCCAGGCTTTGTGGTGGTCATCTAATCACCCGGATCGCCAAGGGCTTAAAGGTCAGTTTGAAGCCGCGAGGAGTTCCCGCCTATACCTTAGTGGAAAATAATACCCTTCCCATTGGGGCCGAATCCTATGCCACGGCCCACATTTTGAGAAAGAAAGGTGGAACTTATGTTGCTTATAATCCCACTCCTCAAGAGGCGGCCACGGTGTCCCGGGCCGGGGCTCGAGGAAAAAGGCCCGTCACCGTTGAAGATTCTGATGAGGAAGAAGAAGCGGAGCAAGAGCAAGAAGAAGAAGCTGAAGTTAATGTACGTCTGGGTCATGGTCATTCATCTCATTCTGGAGAGCCCGCTAACTGGCAGAGTTTTATGTCCAGTTTCAACAGTATGCAAATTGAGCAAAATCGAAGATGGGGAGAACAAGAAGCCTGGCAATGGGAGAATGTGGCTTTCAGGGATGAGTCTAGGTATGAGTGGGGAGCTAATCGATACCAAAACGATTGGCTAATTCACGACCATGAGCGAATGGGCCACCATGTGCCCGACCATGTGCCTATCCCGTATCATCCACCACCTCATTGGGGCGAGCCGGGGGGTATCCTCCCTGCTCCTATTTATGATCGGGATGCTGCTTTAGTGGAGCTCCAGCGACATCGGGAGCACATACATACATCTGATTATCACCAGCAGCAGCAGGATTGGGGCACTCCTTGGTCCTCAGCTCCATCCCAGCCTAACACTTGGACACCTCCTGAGCCCTCCAACTGGCAACAAGAGGCTCATCACCATTGGCTTTTTGGATCGCCATCGCCGTATCAGCAGCAGTCTCAGCAGGACGATCCCACCCAGGACCCACCCCATGATGGGGGTTGGTAGTTGGGCTTTATTATTATTATTTATTCTGGGATTGTAAAACTCTAAACAATTTTTTTTATTCTGCGTTACTTTTCTTTTTGGTTCTTTGGATGATTAGCATTCATTGTATCATTTTTATTTTTCATCTTGTGGGCTTGTGTTTGGTGTTTGTTTGTTTGTTTGTTGCCCATTTGTAGCATGCGGAGCTGGAGTGGATTTCTACAAGTTTATCATGAGCCAGCTCCTCCATTATCACCTTTATGCAAAACCCCCGGGGAAGTTCTCGTTTCTTTTTACCCCCGCGCTTTTGCTTATTTATTGATTATATTTGCATTGGGGTCAATGCAAACCTTAAGTGTGGGGAGGTATTCACTTGAATCTCGTTCCTAGTATATTGCTGTTTTATAGCCACTTATTAGGTCTGTTATTGATCTTGGATTTTCCAATTGAACTTTACGAATTCTAATAACGGGTTATGGAATGGTAGTATGCTAGGGATTTGCTTGTCTTTATTAAATTAATTGCTTTGGAATGTGTTAGTTAAAATCTATTAAAAGCAATTAAATGTTTCCCTCTTGCAACATAATTTTTAGAGATGTGTCATAAAAGCAACCTAATAGGGTGAATTGCATGACTAGCACACTTGTAGCCCCCACTATAAAAAATTGTGAGAAATTTGAGCCTTATTGAGAAAAACACTTACCTTTAGTGTTTATATTGTTTGATTGCTATGAGTGTGCCGGTGATTGTAGTTTGTTCTAGAACTTGCCTTAGTGATGCATTTTGAGACCGCTGTGGGATCACAGAAATGTGATATAAGTGGGGTCAAAGACGAGGAGGTATTCTTAGGAATTTTTGATTTTATTTTGCTTTAAAACCATTTATATCCAGTTAACACAGGTCGTTAGCACTCATTTTTAGTGCTAAGAATCCCCTAGAAAACTTCCACATTCAATCACTAAATATTAGCCTTATTTTTGTGTAGTCAACTCCCGAACCATCACTTTTCTAAAAATGTTGCCTAATTGAAATTTATGATAAATTTTACCAATATGTGACTTAAACCGTTTTGAATTGGGATTCTGGTGTTAAATTCTATGAGTGAGGTTGGAAACAATTAAATGAATAGAAGTTATCCATTGAGCTTAAAGTTTATAGTTGGATGATTGTAGTCAACTAAATGGCCTTTGAATTCCTGAACAAGTAGTTCCCTAGGGGTTTTTTACACCTAGCCACCGAAGGCCTTTATCCGGTCTAGGATGGTTGGTCCGAAAGTTCGTTACACAGGGTTCATAGAAAGTCATAGAATGCAATTATTCCAATCAAATGTGAAGAAAATCAATTTGAGTTATTTGTGCGAAATTGTTAAAGTATGAATCTTAAATGAGAACAAATAATAAGTTGAATTGATTTGGCACGAGATTCCTAAGTTTCACTACTGTCACATGTTTAAACCAATAGGGAACATTTCAGCATTTTTTTTCATGGGTCTTGACTACCACTTTTCACCAATTATTGTGTCTATCATACCCCTATTCCATAATTAGCCTACATTGTTACAACACATGCTTGAATACCTCCTTTGAGATCTCACTTGGTGCTCACGCCAAGTCGGTGGAGATTTGATCCTCTTGCAAGCCTATGGTAACAATGCATCACGACTTGGCTTGATTGAGTGTTAAAATTGCTTACTTCCTTACCTTGTAGTCTTATAGGTTGAGAGTGAGTGACTAAACACTTATCCTTATGTGAGGTGCTAGGTCGTGCATTCGGGCTTGACAAACCAAAACATCTCGAGTTATAATGCTTATACATATGTTGCTAGCCTAATTGCTTTGGTGGTTAGTGTTAGTATTGTTTTGGTAAACTTGATATTCACCTATTGTTGTTGCAAGAGTGGGTTTTGAAATGGTAAAATTATGGTTTGCTTGAGGACAAGCAAAGTTCAAGTGTGGGGATATTTGATATCGCTCATTTTGTCTATATAAATATATCGCGATATCGCTGTTTTGCATTTGTATTTTAGTGGATTTCGAGAACTTTCGATACTTATTTTGTTTGGAAATCCATTTCAGGTGAAAAGCTGGAAACGCAGGCGATTTGGTGTGGAATCGGTGAAGTTTGGATCAAAAGCTGGCTGGGCTGGAAAAAAGGCTATAGCCGATCGGCTACACAACATAAGCCGATCGGCTTCCCATGTTTAGCCGATCAGCTACGATTAGCAGATCGGTTTGTCCAGTTAAATTCCGTTGCAGAACTTCATCTCGTTTGGAGCTTGGCCTGTTGTACTAGAGAAGCCGATCGGCTAGCCATCAAAAGCCGTTCGGCTATGACTGTAAAGCCGATCGGCTATTCCCAACAAGCCGATCGGCTATGAGCAGATCCGAGTGAGAGGTATGGTGGTTGATGAGCTGTCCGTGTCTGATTGGTTGGCATTTAATGCCAACCGTTTTTCCCCATCTGTTTTTCAAAATTAAAAAAAATAAAATAAAATAAAAATATGAAAATATGGGGGTGTTTGGTCGGCAGCTTATTTTCACCATCATCATCTTCAACAAAAAAATACTCTCACTCTCATTCACCATTCAACACACACACTCCTCATTTACTCCCAACTCCCATCTTCATTTACTACCATATTTACTCCATTTTCAACAACCAAAATCACCATTTACTTCACATTTTCGCAAGGGTTTAGCGAGGAATTTGTGGGGGAAACATCGAGCAAACATCATTTGGAACAATCGTGTAACAAATTTGGTATAATTTCGATTTAATCTAATTTCAAGTTATTTATGGATTTGTTTAGTGTTTATGATTTGTGCTTTATGATTGTGATTATGTGTGGCTAGTTACCTTTGTGTTTGCTTGGATGAGATAACTAGATGATTAGGGGTGTATATTTTGGATGTTAAATTATGCTTGAGTTTGTGAATCATCCATGGATTTGTATGTATTTAGTTAGTTGTTGTTATGAACTTTCGGCATTTTAGCTAAACGATTATAGCGAATGTTCTTTGTTTAGTAAAAATACCTAAATAAGTTATTTGTCATTTGTGGATCAAAGCATTTGATGATTGTAACAACACTAGTTAAATGTATACAAGTTAACGATTATAGCGAATGTTTGTCGTGTGGATGATTTGCAAACTCACTAATCTAAATTTATGTTTAATCGGAGAACCTTACGTGATTGAGCTTTATCTTAATAATTTAACCATTTGGTAATTTACTAATTGATATAGCGAACGTTTTCAACCTAGTAAATTACTATCGATTATTTGTCTATAAATGATTGAACAAAATTGCGAATGTGGTTTTGGAATGTGTCAAATGATTTAGCTAAATTGTGCAAGATTGTAACTATGGCGAACGTCTGTTATTTGATTAAATCATAGGTTTGTCAACTGAAATTGAACTTTAGGTCTCAGAGAACTTTGAGCTTAGGTTTGATGAATGTTACCATTTAGCATATATCTTAACCGGTTATAATTCTACACCCCGAAATCACTAGTGAAATAGTCCAAGCAAGCATTGTTTTTAATACTTGAAAAGACCAAACAATCAAACCGACTCTTCAGAGTCCACCTGCCTAGATTAATCAAAGATTGTAGTTTTAAGCATCGTGACAATTCGGTCACACAAACCAACCACATTTTATTTTCTCTTTTTAAATTGCTCACACTTCTATCGATCATCCAATCTAGTTCCCTGTGTTCAAACCCGAACTTACCCAACTATACTACCACACGATAGGGTCCACTGCCCGGTTGTGTTTTGGTCTAGCTCGGTATTTTTTGGTTTACTTATCAACGATAAATTTTATAACTAGATTTTACACATCATCCTCCAAATGGGCTTTTATCAACATATATATGGGCTTAAGGTATTTGTTGGAGTAAATGACAAAAATCGGCAACGAACTGCCACAAATTGGTCCAAGTATGCAACCTACCAATTATATTGCCCATGTATGCCACTAACCGGCAAGTTTTGTGCCCGGATATTTGAAAGTTAAGGTTTTACCGTTTGGTTGGTATAAATGCTGACTATCATCACACGTCATTTAAATTTCCACGTCACGAGACACGTCGCTGCCACGTCACCTAAAATTTCCCAAATTTAAATCGTTTATTTCTCCCTCATTTTGACACTCACGAACCCTAATCACGTAACTCCATTTGCGGCGATAGCGAGCATGTCTTCTTCATCATCTTTCTCGTTCAATTCAAGCCATAATCGTGACCTTCCAACCCACTGCAACTGCAATCCGCCTCTGTTGTTGAAGCAACGGACCTCTTGGACCACTACCAACCCTGCTCGTCGATTTCTCACTTGTCCCAATTCCCTGGTCAGTGAAAATTATGAATTTTTTGAAATTGAGTTTCTTTACTTATCGTTTGTTGTATAAATTTTATGTAGTGTGCTTGGAAAGGTTATGACGCGTATTGGTTTATTGATGATGAACTAACTAATGATTGGTACAAGCTTAACTTGAATGAACTGTACAAGGCATTGAATCGAGATCAGAAACAAGCTTTCAGGGAGAGTATGATGAACAAAGAAAGGCTAGAGAGGATGCAAGAAGAATTTGAGGTTTACAATTCCAGCAAAGTAGAAGACATTAACAAACTGCAAATGGAGTTGCATACAGTCAAGTCTAAGGCTGTGTTGATGAAGAAGTTTTTGGTCATTTTGGTGATGATTGTTGTGCTTCTAGTCATGTTTAAGTAGGATTGTACCGATGGTTTGGCATCTTTGTTGTAGATGTAGTACTAACTAGCAATTGTAACTTGGTAACTTAGATGCTTGTATTTTGGTATCACTTTAAAGCTATGGGAAATGCTTATGTTTCACCCACTGTATTTACATTGTACATAGATTAGATTTCAAATTGTTTGTGTATTAATTTCTTTCACCAACTGCATTTACACTGGTTTGAATTGAACCTTTTATGACAAGTAAATAAGTAGTTCCAAGACTGTAGATGTACATATATGGTTGAAACAGACATGCATAGTTTAGATAAGCAATAAAATAGGATTGGAAAGTGGACATAAAGTAAATCTAAACCATTCAACATAGTGGAATCTGCATAGATAGTGCTTTTGAAAAAAGCATACAAGAATCCAAAGTAGTAACATTACAATACAAAGCAAACGACCAAACACTGTCCACTTGCACATGAGGTACTCCTAGAATGCATAAATACAGCCAAAAAAGTGGAGCTAAGGGACCACTTGAGAACATGGGTTTGTCTTGGACTTTACATTACAAAATATAACTTAATAATCCTGACCCAGATTTAATACCTCCAGCTCCACTGATCAACCACCATACCACCTCTACTCACCAGCTTCATCTTCCACAGTGAAAGGCTTATCTGCAGATTGGCCAGTCCCATCTTTAGGCAACTTTTTAGCATTCCACTTAGCTGCAATTCTCTCAGACTTCTTTCTGGGTTTGACAAGAGTGGGATCTTTCTTCCAGTTGAAGTACCTTGCAACCTCATCAACAACTTCATCAGATTGAGGTGCCCTGCTCTCCTGAGTATCTGATAACTTTTGGTCATTACTGAATAGTCGTCTAGCAACAGGGTTAGGTTCCATCTCCAGTTCTTCATCTACAAGCTCACTGCCACATTCATCCCCATTACCAGCATCTTTGTTTTCGTTACCAGCAACATCCTACCCAAATATCTACATAAGTAATATATTAGACACTTGAATAAATGAGTAAATATGTAACATAAGTAATATATTAGTTAAATAATTTATGAACTCAGAATTTTACCTCTGCATCTGAGATGGGCACTTCTTGGTTATGCAGTGGTGTGGTAGGCACCTCTGTCATAGGCTCATCTACCAAATCTTTACCAGCCACATCTGTCATAGGCTCATCTACCAAATCTTTACCAGCCACATCTGTCATAGGCTCATCTGTGTTATCTTCATTACCATCCACATCTGTCATAGGCTCATCTACCAAATCTCTAGCACTTCTACCACCTCTACCTCCTCTTACACCTCTACCACCTCTAGCACCTCTAGCACCTCTCCCTCCTCTAGCACCTCTTCCACCTCTTGTTACTTTACCTACTGTGATACCATCATCTTCTTGAACATCTGCGCAACTGGGTCCAGCTTTAAATCCTGCCTCACCTCTCCCACCTCTGCCACCTCGACCACCTCTACTAACTACCTCAGGCTTTGGTCTGGTGGGGTTCTTGCAATAACTTATGTTATGACCCTTTTCCCAACAGTTATGACAAGTCATAACTCTCCCAACTCTAGTTACTTGATGATCATTTTCTGAACTGTGCCTAATCCTTTTTTTTTTTTTTTGGGTCTTCCAGGCATTCTTCTTGCAATAGGTGGAATAATTGGAGGATCATCTGTCCTTGGCCAATTGGCAGAACCTTTGACTGGCTTAATGGAATATGCATACGTGTTCTGCCAATTCTCCTTGTGCAGCCATGATGATACTCCCTCTTCTGGATCAATATGGCAATGGATGTAGGCTGCCACTGCATGAACACATGGTATGCCACTCAAATCCCACAGTCTACATTCACAATGCCTATCTCCTATGTTTACACCATATGATTCATTTGCTGACCTCACCTCAAAGACTTGAAACTCACTTTGGTACACAACCCATTCCCTAACATAATAGATACATATGAATAATAATATTTGGTAAACATTAAGTAGTTTGGCAAGATAAGGCAAGAACATAGTGTACCTCTGTTTGACCTTCTGCAACTCAATGTACTTTCTGATAGAAGGACAAATTGTATCTTCCAGTTGCCTTGCTTGTTGCTTCATAATGTAAATTCTTTGCATAAGGTACAATCTAATATCTTCCAGCATTGTGATGATAGGTTTTTGCCTTGCATCCAGAATGGCTCTGTGGTAACTCTCACATATGCCATTTTCATATGTTGTACATGATCTGTCCATGGCAAAAAAAGCCCTGCACCATGTGTTTGGATCCCTCTCTACAAGGTATGTGTGAGCTCCCTCATCTAGCTTTTTGATATCAGCCATGATGTGTTCAAACTTACTCACTATGATGCTTGATGCTACAGACCAGAACAAGCTTCTAAATTCAACTCCTGACCATTTCTTCTTGAAGTTAGCATACACATGCCTGGTGCATTGCCTATGTTCTGCCACAGGCAACCAAGTTCTGACTGCCTCAATAAGTCCCTGCAGTTCACCAACATTAAACAGTGTTACTTGCATAATCTGAATAGTTATACTATTTATTATATATATATATATATATATATATATATATATATATATATATATATATATATATATATATAAATTTTTAAATATATGGACTGCATAGTTACCTTGTGTCCATCTGATATGATTGTGACATAGTGGCCATTGTGTAATGTCAGATCTTCACACAGTGCAGCTAAAAACCAGCACCAATTCTCTGTGTTCTCTACATTAACAACTGCCCATGCAATCGGGTACATCTGATTGTTGGCATCCCTACCCATTGCTGTTAACAGTTCACCTTTCACTTGACCTTTCAAAAAACAACCATCAAGGCCAATCACCCTCCTACACCCATCCTGCCAACCATCCTTGACACCTTTAAAACAGACATATATCCTTTTAAAGTATTGGTCAGAACAGTTACCTTTTTCTTCAGTCTCAAGCTTAATAGTAGACCCAGGGTTACTATCTAATAAGGCTTGTCTATAGTCCCACAACCTAGCATAATGTTCCTTCAAACCCCCCTCATGATCAAATATTGACCTCTGCTTAGCTCTCCTACACACATGCATGCTAACATTAATCAAAAACTTGGCTTTAATGTTTTCTCTCATCTCCCTAAAAGTCAGTTTCTTATTTTGCATAATCTGTTGAGCATAATGCTTGGCAATCCACTTATAGTTCACCAATGACCCCAAGTCAAAGTTTCTATTACACTTGTGTGTTGGAATTAAAGACTTGATCTGGAAAGATCTTTCACTGGACATCCAGGTGGCCCAAAGTCTGAATGGACACACTGCCTTGCCAGTTTTGTTCCTCTTAACAGGAGTGATTACCTTCTTCCCTTTACCCCTATTTGCCTTTACCTTTTTTACAGGAGTGATCACCTTCTTAGGTATTTTCTTTGGGGTGGCATTCTTCTTCTTACTTGCACTCCTAGTGGTTAGTGAACTAGTTTGTGTCTCACCTTCACCTTCATCCCTCTCTCTTTGCAATTTCTCAGCCAATTGTTTTTCAAGCCTCTTTCTCTTCCTGTTACCACTAGCACACCTCCCCTCATCCACATTCCTACCACATTTCACCAATAAACTCCTCCAATCATTCCTTGCATACCACAGTTGATAACCATGTGCCACCCCATAGTTAGTCATACAAAATTTAAGCTCATCAGGATTTGAAAACCTCAGACCTAACATGGGTTTCATTTGTTGCCATTCTTGGTCAGGGTTGTGAATGGGATAGGTAACACCAGCTTTTATTTTGTACCTAGGATCTAACTCAGCCTCCTCTAGTACTTCTGGGTTTGATCTACTATCAACTCTATGGGGATCTACAGGATCATAAGAATAAGTCTCATTAAAACTGCTAAGAAACTTATTGGTGCAGAGCTTAGTTAAAAAGGGGTCATCAATGCCTTTTTGTGGAATTTCAACATTGTCCTCACCCTCATTGTGCAGTTGAACATATGGTAATACATCCTCCTCAATCTCAATGTCTGAATCTGATTCACTGTCATCTAACTCATCATCATTTTCATTTAACCAACTCATAACATCATAGCCCATATGTTCAGTATATATATCTAGTTTACCCCCCTTGTCATGCCCAATTTTATGACTTTCTTTCAGATGCCCGTCATGCAAAATCTCCCTTAAACCACGTTGTAAACTAAAGCCAGGAATGCAGTAATAAAGCTTTTTAACCAAACCTGAGCAACAACCACTAAGGTACTCTATAAGTTTGTCAAATGAAACATGGGTGAAATCTTGATCAACCATTGTATCTGAATCACCATTGTGGTACTTCAACGGCTTCGGAACGAATAAACCATCGTGGTGAACAGTGATCTCCAAGTAATACCTCTTACTATCCATCTGCCAAAAAAAAAAAATTATTAGAAACCCTAAAAATTAAACTTCTAAAAATTTGGGGCTTTTTAGTTAAATCATTGCTATACACCCCCATTTAACTCACTTGTTCATCAAAAAGACCGGAATTTACAAAAATTGAAAATTAGGGTTTAAATGGTAACGGTTAAATAAAATTCCAGCATAATCGTCACCTTGAGCTAAGCAACATGCATACCTTACTACAAATGCGTGAAATACCACAGTTGCTAGACGTAGACGATCATCTTCACCATGGAAAAGTTGATGAGAGTGACGAGCGTGAGTGTTTGCGATCTAGATCTGTGACCGGAATTTAGAATAAAGGAGATGAAATGGTCGTTTAATAAGACTTTCGATAAATCCATGTCATATTTAATTTTCATGTCACAATAAAAAAAATAGTTTTAATTGTAGTTGACCGGTCAAACCGGTAACTGGTAACCATATTACCGACCCGGGCACAAAACTTGCCGGTTAGTGGCATACATGGGCAATATAATTGGTAGGTTGCATACTTGGACCAATTTGTGGCAGTTCGTTACCGACTTTTGTCATTTACCCTATTTGTTAATGAGTCCACAATGATGTGTTGGATACTTCGAGATATTTTTATTTGTACGATTAAATTAGTGAAATTACGAAACTAACCCTGAATTCCGTTATGACTTTATGAGAAATTAAAATTCTCCACATTCTTAAACCCTAATTCCCAGCCTCACCAACATCTTCACAGTCCTCAAGTCGGCCAGCCACTCCGTCGACTATTCTTACACGTCATCACATCTCGTTATAATCACAGAAGGTAAAAAAATACTTAATCACAGAACGAACAAACAAAACCTGTTAGCACTCCGCTCGCTCCTCATTTTAAACTCAATGCTGCTATGTCACCAATGAATGATCCTGAGAAAGAGTACATGAAAGATGTACCCTATGCCAATGCAATTGGTATCTTGATGTATGCTATGATGTGTACAAGACCAGATATTTGCCAAACAGTTGGAAGTAGTGAGCAGGTATATGTATGATCTAGGAAATGAACGTTGGAAAGTTAGTGTAACACCCGGTCAAAAAGTCAAATTTCGCGCCGATTTTAAACTTTAAATAATGACCTTTTTAAAGTTCAAAGGAAACATTTTTACTAAAAATATTTACTAAAAGCGTAAACAAAATTATGAAATTAAAATATTAAATTTACTTTATTTTCGGATATAAAATACGGGCATTTTGTACTGTGGTTGGAGACCACAGTCCCCGCATTTGGGGATCTGAGTTTTAACAAAAACCCAAACCCCCATCTCATTTCCTCATTTCTTCTTCTTCTTTTTCACCTACTTTCTCTCATCTCTTTCTCTTAAACAACAACAACCAACAACATCAACAACAAATTCATCATCATCAAAATCGGAATCATCCTCATCATCATCGTCATTTTCGGAGTTCATCATCATCAAAACCGGACATCATCATCTCCATCTTCTTCACCATCATCTCCATCTCCATTTTCATCAAAAAGTAAGATTTATCACTTTCTCTCTCTAGAAATCGTTTCTTTTTCTATAAATTACTTAGATTACTTCAAAATACATGCTAGAAGCTTTCTATAACATCAAAACACCCAAAAATCGAGCCAAAACTCGATTTGGATCTTGAAATCATCGAACAGTTCGCTACGTCGCAGGGACCAAAAACAGTGCTGCGACGTCGCAGCCGACGTCGCAGCCAACGTCGCAAAAACATCTCAACGTCGCATGATGCGACGTAACACCCTACGTCGCAGTAAATCTTAAACGTCGCACATTGCGACGTAACACGCAATGTCGCATTAAATTGCGACGTCGCACATAGCGACGCAAGACCCTACGTCGCATCTGACGTCGCAGTTGACGTCGCATCTGACGTCGCAGAACCTTAAAAACCTATGTTTTTCACTAAGTATTGACAACCAAATTTTACCACTCGATTTTACCCGAATTTGGATTTCGAATGCGTTTTCTTTAAAGCAAAGTAGTAGAAATAAAAATTTTCCAAGCTGACCTGGCAGCTCGACCCCAGCCAGGGGCTCTGCCCCTTGGACCCCGCCAGGGGTTGCCACCCCTTGGACCCCGCTATCAGGGGCGCTGCCCCCGAAACCCCGTACACGGTCTTTAAAACCAAGCGACAAACAAACATTCGAACGACTTACTTGGTCAGACTATTTGATCTCGTACTTATATAACCTCACGTGTTTAGGACACTAGAAGGTTACCATTCGGACGACGCGCGCATCATCGTATCGCTAACAACTCACAGGTGAGTTTCATAGCCCCACTCTTTCAACTGTTTTACTATTTTCGGGGTGAAACACATGCTCAATTGCTGTTTTCAAATCATATTAACAATCGTTTATAATTTACAACTATTTATATTACTGTATGTAATACGAAATGTGTAATACTTAGAAATTACACCCGCAATATTGTCTTAGAACAATATCAATACTTAACCTAGATAGGTTACAATCGTACCCGGTTAGGTCGTTGGAAAACGATTACCAACACATAACTTGATTTAGTTATCGAAATCTTTTGGCCATATTGTCACGGGACAATAACATTGAATACATTAGAACTAGTTAGTTCTACCTACACTGAACAACATTTATACTGTTACAAGTTTAGTATTCTTTAAGAACTAAAACTGTCGACACACTCCATTATCACTAGAATGGGAACTGAACTTAAGTGAACATTTTCCCAAGACTCCGTTATATGTACTTGCTAGGCTTTAGGCTAGGAGTATACAATATTATTACAAGTTAGTACAGACTTCTTATATCTATACGACTCAACTGGTGACGACTCTGGCTCGGGATGTAATCCAACCAGGGATGGTCCCCCGGCTCAGGATGTAATCCAACCGTGGGGGTGTCACCTGATGAATATCTACATACTATTATACGATCTACTTAGTCAGGCATGTCGAGTACTGCTGGCTCTCAAACAACTTAGTCGGGCATGTCGTTGTACTGCCGGCTCAATTACAAATTGCTTGCGAGCAACTTCAAAAACGATGCCGCGGTATTGCAGCGGGCACCAAACGATGCCACGGTAAAGTGGGCACCAAACGAAACCACGGTATTGCAGTGGACGAAACTTCAATCAATGGATCAGCGAGTTATACTCGGGATTCACAATAAGTTAACGGATCGGTGGTGCTGCCACGCGAGGCCGTTAGCTCAATTCATGTCCGGGTTAGCTTATGCTAATCGGGTAAACGGACACGCTAAACATTCAAACGTAGATCTGCGGGCCTACAATCACTTGTTGCTGGATGAAACACCTCATATATTAAATCCTAGTTCTACGGGACTACAATTACTTACTATCATATGACGTGGTCATACAGTTATTTGGTTACAACTTAGGCAGGTATTGCCTCCCGTTATACACTTACTCATACCAGATAGGTATTCAGGCTCGGTATGCCTCAATTATTTTGTACTTAGGTACGGACTACAATTGCTTAGGTATTAGATACCTAAACTTTCGAATTACACATTGGTAATTACAACTACAATTTGCTACAAATCAGAATCGTGGATTCTGAACAATTTCTCAAAACATACAAGATTTATACTTTATGTATTCAACTAACCATCCTATGAACTCACCAGCTTTATAGCTGACCTGTTTTAGCATGTGTTCTCAGGTGCCCAGCAGGATTAGGATTACTACAAGATCTTACTAGTTCGAGTCGCATATTTTCAACAAATGGGACTACTCTGCATTTACTTTCATATTTTCCAATTATGTATTTGGAATTTGTTGTTAAACTTATAACGTTGTAAACATTTTTATTTACGAAATGTATAACCATTTTCAAACGTCTCATTTAGAGTCGTTCATTATGTATCTTATGCTGTGATATTTGATTTAGTAACACCCGACCCGACAGCTTCCGCAAACCGAAATTTGAGGGTGTTACAGATTGGTATCAGAGCCTAAGGTTATAGTGAACTAGGTTGCATTTAGAGGGCCTAGACTATGACCGTTAGGCAGTATTCCTCGTTAGGTATGACTGGTTCAGGGATTTCATCATACGAGTTTAATTTAACATAGCGTAGCTAACTATGTACAATTAAATAAAGATGATGCGATATCTGAAAGGGGTTATACTGGACCAGGGATGCGTAGTTGACTCTGATTTGTTATGTGCTAGACATCCTAGGCTATTATATGTACTGTAGGTATGTATGAATAGGCCTTACATGTGTAATACTTTTACGTACTTATATATATTGAGTATATATATAAAATCAATTCCGCTGAACCAATAAATACTCGCGAAGAGGCACATCGCCGTCTTCCTAACTATCGCGACTCGACACTTTTCTCCATATGCACGCATAGGAGAGTATCACATTTATCACTGAGCCTCGGGAAGGAGGTACAAACGTTACCAATGGGAATGGAAACCCGCACATGCTAAACCTTCACGAAACTTAAAACAAACTGACAACTTTTAAACCTTGAACATATGGATCACAACTGGATTAGTGTTGACTAAGTCCACAACAAACTTATCTCGAATCACAACTTGATCACGTAGATCAACAAATTCAATCATGCGGTACTTTGACCCCTACATTTTGGCCTTTGTGCTACAACTGAGAAATTCGAACTTCAAACACATTTTGGCCGTGGGGCCACAAATCAAACCACACATGGCACGTGGTGCTACGATTTCAAGGTATGTTAATACCACAACTTGAGCACATTAGTGCAACCTTCACAGTACGTTGATACTACAATCATGGCATGTTGATGCCACACTCATAGTACATGGATACTACAATTTCAATGCCGCGGGCACTTCATTACAGCACGTGGTGCTGCGTTTCATGGTACCTTGGTACTACAATTACAAAATATTAGTATTTCAATTACTGTGCTGATAGCACTGCATTATAGCACTTGGTGCTACTTCAATTATGCATGTAGACTTGTTATAGTTGCATGTACGACTGACACATATACATATACCCTTACTTCACTGGGCACGAGGTGCCACACCTGACTCTTATTATGTACGTATGCTTGCATAGTTACGTGTACACCATATATGTATATACTACCAATTTAGCATGTAATGCTTTAATCAATAAATACACAATGATGTCACCACACACATGGGTTGTGTTGGTGGACCCTGCTTCAACACCACCGAGAACACGGTAGTTGTCACATACACAGGTATGAATGGCCGTACGATATTCTAGTACTACGATATAGTCCATTGGACTACCCACAACAACATAGTCTTGGATTGACTACATAGAAAACGCAACTCGGTCATGGTACGACCGCACCTAGAAACTACAACTCAACTGGTCACAACACTCGGAAAACATGAGATTCATGATAACTTAACTAAAGAAAACTAGACAACGGTTACTTAAACTGTTGTATCAACAATACAAAAGGGCAGTGATGCGCCTGCCACCTACAATATCAAAAACTTCAACGTCAAGGATCGTAGGATCCCGTGTATCATAAATTCCAACTCAAGTTAGCTACTTATGTCATTGTAATAATCATCATCTTTGATTAAAGATCTCACACTTTGTCATTTCATTCTTGTTCAAGAATCATGCCACCTAAACGACAAACTTTCACTCGAGCTGAGCACGATCAAATTATTAATCAAGCAGTGACTGCGACCCTAGCTGCTCGGAACCAAGAAAAGCCTTGCACTTTTAAGGATTTTCTGAGGTGCGAACCACCAAACTTCGTTGGTACTGAAGGAGCTATCGGATTAATTCGATGGTTCGAGAGAATGGAATCTATATTTCACGTTTGCAACTGCCCCGACGACTGCAAAGTCTTGTACGCCACATACACCCTCCAGGATGATGCTTCTACCTGGTGGAATTTTCACGCCCGAACTGTAGGAATCGACACTGCTCACAAACTTCCTTGGGAAGACCTGAAACGAATCATGAAGGACAAGTATTGTCCCATCGAAGTACTTCACAAACTCGAGGACGAACTTTGGCACCTCACCGTAAAGGACAACGACATCGAAACATATACCAACCGTTTTCAACAACTAGCACACCTTTGCCCAACCATCGTAAACCCTGAAAGTCAACAAATCGCAAGGTACACCGGTGGACTCCCACTATTAATTGAGGGAATGGTCACCGCCTCGAAACCCACTACTATTGAAGAGGCCATTCGTATGGCCCACAGACTTATGGCACAGAGGGAACGACGCGAAGCCACTACAACCGAAAACAACCAAACAAAATGGAGTGGGAATTCCAGCTCTAGTCAAAATCCAACCAATCAACCTGAACCCTTGGGGTACTATGCTGTCGAACCCAACGAAAGACAAGGCTATGCAGGTAACAAACCATTTTGTCACGGCTGTAAACGTCATCATGACGGATTATGCGGATTACCCTGCGAAAGATGCCAACGATACGGTCACGTAATCCGGGACTGCAGAGTTCCCGCCAATCCCGACTCTCGAAGGATATGCTTCAAATGTAAGGAACCCGGTCATTACAAGAAGGACTGCCCAAAAAGACGCAAAATTCACTTAATCGACTCCGAGTAAATCAAATAAATCTCCAACGATAATGTAAGTACAATTTCTCCTCGAAAACATAACCCTTCAATTATAAATTCGCTAAACACGTACGTATTATCCCCGATATCATTTTTATCAAACTAATATCGATGACATCTTAGGGCTAGTTAGCCTAGGACAACGTAAAACTCAAAGTTTGCGTTTAGCAAACTGGACCAACTGAATGTTCACAAATTACTTAGTCCTGATAGGACTATCCACTAAACGGTCACTATGTGACAACTATCTAGTCTCGGGTGGAATACAAAGTAAACGATTACCCTGTAACAACAATAAAACTATAACTCGAACAAACAATATAGTCAGAATATGACTACAACGATTAAACATGATACGGTCATGGAGTGACTGCTATTCAACCTCGTTATAGACATCATGTGTCGGCAATCTATTCGACAAATACCTCGTACGTGCATTGCTCCCCAGACCATGCGCAACCCTGACATCACTTTAAATTTCGGGACGAAATTTTCTTAACAGGGGGAGAATGTAACACCCGGTCAAAAAGTCAAATTTCGCGCCGATTTTAAACTTTAAATAATGACCTTTTTAAAGTTCAAAGGAAACATTTTTACTAAAAATATTTACTAAAAGCGTAAACAAAATTATGAAATTAAAATATTAAATTTACTTTATTTTCGGATATAAAATACGGGCATTTTGTACTGTGGTTGGAGACCACAGTCCCCGCATTTGGGGATCTGAGTTTTAACAAAAACCCAAACCCCCATCTCATTTCCTCATTTCTTCTTCTTCTTTTTCACCTACTTTCTCTCATCTCTTTCTCTTAAACAACAACAACCAACAACATCAACAACAAATTCATCATCATCAAAATCGGAATCATCCTCATCATCATCGTCATTTTCGGAGTTCATCATCATCAAAACCGGACATCATCATCTCCATCTTCTTCACCATCATCTCCATCTCCATTTTCATCAAAAAGTAAGATTTATCACTTTCTCTCTCTAGAAATCGTTTCTTTTTCTATAAATTACTTAGATTACTTCAAAATACATGCTAGAAGCTTTCTATAACATCAAAACACCCAAAAATCGAGCCAAAACTCGATTTGGATCTTGAAATCATCGAACAGTTCGCTACGTCGCAGGGACCAAAAACAGTGCTGCGACGTCGCAGCCGACGTCGCAGCCAACGTCGCAAAAACATCTCAACGTCGCATGATGCGACGTAACACCCTACGTCGCAGTAAATCTTAAACGTCGCACATTGCGACGTAACACGCAATGTCGCATTAAATTGCGACGTCGCACATAGCGACGCAAGACCCTACGTCGCATCTGACGTCGCAGTTGACGTCGCATCTGACGTCGCAGAACCTTAAAAACCTATGTTTTTCACTAAGTATTGACAACCAAATTTTACCACTCGATTTTACCCGAATTTGGATTTCGAAAGCGTTTTCTTTAAAGCAAAGTAGTAGAAATAAAAATTTTCCAAGCTGACCTGGCAGCTCGACCCCAGCCAGGGGCTCTGCCCCTTGGACCCCGCCAGGGGTTGCCACCCCTTGGACCCCGCTATCAGGGGCGCTGCCCCCGAAACCCCGTACACGGTCTTTAAAACCAAGCGACAAACAAACATTCGAACGACTTACTTGGTCAGACTATTTGATCTCGTACTTATATAACCTCACGTGTTTAGGACACTAGAAGGTTACCATTCGGACGACGCGCGCATCATCGTATCGCTAACAACTCACAGGTGAGTTTCATAGCCCCACTCTTTCAACTGTTTTACTATTTTCGGGGTGAAACACATGCTCAATTGCTGTTTTCAAATCATATTAACAATCGTTTATAATTTACAACTATTTATATTACTGTATGTAATACGAAATGTGTAATACTTAGAAATTACACCCGCAATATTGTCTTAGAACAATATCAATACTTAACCTAGATAGGTTACAATCGTACCCGGTTAGGTCGTTGGAAAACGATTACCAACACATAACTTGATTTAGTTATCGAAATCTTTTGGCCATATTGTCACGGGACAATAACATTGAATACATTAGAACTAGTTAGTTCTACCTACACTGAACAACATTTATACTGTTACAAGTTTAGTATTCTTTAAGAACTAAAACTGTCGACACACTCCATTATCACTAGAATGGGAACTGAACTTAAGTGAACATTTTCCCAAGACTCCGTTATATGTACTTGCTAGGCTTTAGGCTAGGAGTATACAATATTATTACAAGTTAGTACAGACTTCTTATATCTATACGACTCAACTGGTGACGACTCTGGCTCGGGATGTAATCCAACCAGGGATGGTCCCCCGGCTCAGGATGTAATCCAACCGTGGGGGTGTCACCTGATGAATATCTACATACTATTATACGATCTACTTAGTCAGGCATGTCGAGTACTGCTGGCTCTCAAACAACTTAGTCGGGCATGTCGTTGTACTGCCGGCTCAATTACAAATTGCTTGCGAGCAACTTCAAAAACGATGCCGCGGTATTGCAGCGGGCACCAAACGATGCCACGGTAAAGTGGGCACCAAACGAAACCACGGTATTGCAGTGGACGAAACTTCAATCAATGGATCAGCGAGTTATACTCGGGATTCACAATAAGTTAACGGATCGGTGGTGCTGCCACGCGAGGCCGTTAGCTCAATTCATGTCCGGGTTAGCTTATGCTAATCGGGTAAACGGACACGCTAAACATTCAAACGTAGATCTGCGGGCCTACAATCACTTGTTGCTGGATGAAACACCTCATATATTAAATCCTAGTTCTACGGGACTACAATTACTTACTATCATATGACGTGGTCATACAGTTATTTGGTTACAACTTAGGCAGGTATTGCCTCCCGTTATACACTTACTCATACCAGATAGGTATTCAGGCTCGGTATGCCTCAATTATTTTGTACTTAGGTACGGACTACAATTGCTTAGGTATTAGATACCTAAACTTTCGAATTACACATTGGTAATTACAACTACAATTTGCTACAAATCAGAATCGTGGATTCTGAACAATTTCTCAAAACATACAAGATTTATACTTTATGTATTCAACTAACCATCCTATGAACTCACCAGCTTTATAGCTGACCTGTTTTAGCATGTGTTCTCAGGTGCCCAGCAGGATTAGGATTACTACAAGATCTTACTAGTTCGAGTCGCATATTTTCAACAAATGGGACTACTCTGCATTTACTTTCATATTTTCCAATTATGTATTTGGAATTTGTTGTTAAACTTATAACGTTGTAAACATTTTTATTTACGAAATGTATAACCATTTTCAAACGTCTCATTTAGAGTCGTTCATTATGTATCTTATGCTGTGATATTTGATTTAGTAACACCCGACCCGACAGCTTCCGCAAACCGAAATTTGAGGGTGTTACAGTTAGTAGTGAGTGGTTGGATATAATTAAAATTATAGATTTAAATTTAAATAATAGTAAAAAGAGAGTATAATAAATACATATAAAAACCCCTAAACGACACGATCCCCCTTCATACGTTAACCATTACCAAAAAGCATATCATGAACATGAACAAGCCTGTCGCTTCGCATTTCTTATTCTTCTTCCATTTTTTTTCTTTTAATCCTTCAATTCTCATTATGCAATTCAAGTTACTTAATCTACAAGGAAGCCCTTACCAAATCGCTCATCTTTTTCGAAGGCCAGCGTTCAGGTTTCCTCCCAAACGACGAACAATTAAATTGGTGCTGGAATTCAGGTCTCGGTGACGGTTCATCCGTCAATGCTGACCTCACCGGCAATTACTATGACGCCGTTGACAACATAAAGTTTGGTTTCCCAATGGCGTTTACTACCAAGTCACATAGCATCAATTGTTTGGTTCATAAGAGATTTAGAATTGGAAGTTGCAAAGAAACGAAATCAGACATCAATAAGCTACCAAAGAAAATACATGTTTGCAAATTATGCAAGTAGTAGATATTCACACAGCAACTAATCAATACCAATAGAATGTTGGGCAATTGAGAAACACCAGAAAGAAATTAAGATATCAGTTCCGAAAAGAAATCATATGAATATGGACCACAAGAATACATTAGAGTGAAGAAAGAGGACTAATATGAACTAACATTACATCAAAGTAAAGGGAAAGGAACATAACCAGGACAAATCAAACCTAAGCATTCATTTCCATCCTTGAGAGTTTTGGTTGAACTCCAACAAAGGGCAGCATGCAGCCATAATTAAGCTACAAATGGCAGCTTCCGGTCCACTTTCAGATTTAAAGAGCAATCACTCCAGTCGTTATTCCGAAACTTCTTTTTTAACGATAGGAGTGATCCCCAAAAGATCAAAGCATCTCCTCATTACCACTTCAGTTGCCTTACACAACAACAATTTGCTCGCCTCCTCACTAGACCCAACAACCTGCCAAAACTTTCAGAGTTACGTTAAATCCTGACAAAAATCATCAAATTTGCCTTTCTAATCAAATACACTTTACGAAATTATGTTTGGCTTAAAATAAGCAGGGATTGAATTCGATATTGAATGAGAAAAAACATATATGGAAGTAAAATATACCTGCCACACGGAAGAGTCTAAACTGTTAACTTCTTGCATAAACCATAAAGGTAATCACACAAGATATGTGGCGCAAGAATTGTGCAAACATCTCGGAGAACCTAAAAAGGAAAGTTAGATTATTGATGGAATAATATAACTTCCATAATCAAATTCAACTATTAGAGTTATATTTAATAATTATAGACTAACTCATTTCACAACTGGACAAAAACATCTTGGCAAGTGTTTTATTTATCATTAAGCTACTAAGATTTAATTTGACCAACTGCGCTTTATGGAACACCCGTGTTACACTGATAATTACTGACCGCTGTAGATCAACTATATAAAGTCAAGGGTGCAAATTATTATGAAATTATGAGGAGATGGACGTAGTATGAGATACGATCCCACAAGACTCGAGATCTTCACGCCTACTCCTCATATACCCATGTTATACCTAATCTGTAACATAACTCGAACACATTAGAATCCTAGACAAAGCGTGAGACGACAATTTGAGGGAGAGCATATGAGTCTCAAAAGCTAGAAGATCAAATAGTAGGAATTCAATTTCTAATCTCAAATTTGGAGTCACCGTAAGGTAAATGTGTTCTCCATCAGTTTATACCATATGCGGGTAACACACTAACAGGAACCTGGGGGTGGTTGACTGATTGAGTTGCTATGTAGCTTTACATTTTGATCGATCTTCGTTGTCATATCTAGTAGGGTCTTAACATTGAACTTGTTTTATTATATAAATAAGGACTATTCCCAGAGTCATTAAAATGGTGGCCGAATACTTAATCTGATTTCTATGTTAACTTAGTCTTGGTCATTTTCATAAATTACTAAGAAGAAGAAAATAGTATGGACTATTGCATGTGAACTATAACAGTTCACACCAAGTTCACAATATCCTGAGCCATTTAGCATAGTATATATTATATAGAAGTATATCATGTTTGGGGAAACTAATAAAAAATAGGGGGAAATTCAGAAAGACAAGTTTTGTCGGTTTATTTAAAACTTGATTTGACAAACTTTGACATTCTGTTGGTTAACATTATTTTGCCATTTAAACAGTTTCACGTCCTTATAACAATTGTTGAGTGAGAATGTCAAGGTTTCATTTGCAGTAATTATTCATTTTCTAACGGTTATAGCGTACAGGAAATCTAAACAATCATTATCTTACCTCAGTAAACCGGAGTAAATGTAATCCCAACTCGCGCTCATCATCGTCCTTCAATATTAACACTTCAGCCTGTCGCAAACATATACAATTCTTAAAATATACTATTGGCTCATTTACCTTCGTGTTACACTTGGTTTTTCATTAATGTTTTTCAACTAATTTTAAATACACTTCAAACTAAATTTAACTGTGAATTTTCATACATCGGTTCTGTGTTTGTGTGTGTCTATGAAATAACATCGAAAAGAAAGGAAATTATTACCGTTAACTCCATGATGTTGTTACTAGAATTCGTGATAATTGAACAAATTCGAACATATGTGAACTGTAGATATACAGCAGTACTTCCCTATTGATCAATGAATGTGAGCAAATAAGAAACAAGATCGATGTAAAGATTTCAAATCAATGAGAATATACAATAAACAATCGCATAACATCACAAGTAATGGATAAACATCATAAGGATACCTCTTTATTAAGCATCTGATCAAGACTGAATGTATATTTAGTCAATCTGTTGTTCTTCAAGTCTGCATACCTAGTAAAGAACAAAGGAAATAGCCTGTAAGTATTCTTTAATTCAATATACATAAAACTGTAACATTAGTTTATCTACACCTTTTTTTGGAAATAAAAATATGATTATAGCAAGTTCTTCGGAAATTCTAAAATTTACCACTCTACTCATATTATTGGTACTGATAGCATAAGTACAATAGTAGTTATTTATATGATAAAGCATGAGAATCTTACTTAACAGCACTATCTACAAGTTGTCGACAACACGCTTAAGCTCATCAGCAGTCCACAAATTAGCCATGACAGCTATAAAAAATGCATACGTAGTCATTTTAAATCGACCCGTTAACCTATTAATGGATTGATTTGGGATATGACGGATATTTAACTAAAATCGAAGCAGGCCAAACAAGTTGAAAGCCATAATGAATATATTTGATATACCTTGTCCCGAAAGGAGCACTTTACCAACGACTTTTAACTTCACCAACCAAATGAGCCGAGTTGAACACCACAGTACAACTAGTTCGGAATCTCTCAAAATCATCACCTTGAACAAGACCAACTCCTACATGACTTAAAGGGCATTTAGAATGATCATTTGCAATCAACCCTGCACGTTCAGCAGCCTGGGAAAAAAATTGTTTGAACTCAATAAGTATCAAATTCGATTTCTTGATCTCTTTTTTTTTTTAAATGTTATCAGTTATGGCGCATTAAAGTTACTACAGTGATGCAAATTTCAATAGTGGCCTGGTTCCCTACATCACTCACATGCACTATCCAGCCTGCCTTATTCTCTATAAGTGCACGCCTACATATGCAAACAGTAGAGGTTTTTTGAGCTTTTACCCAAAAAAAATATGTATTACTAGCCAATTCAAATACGTTTTGACAAAATCAGCATTTATAACAAATAAACTAACCCCAAAATTAGGAGTTGCACAAGTGGCAACTCTTCTTCTCCACTTTCTATAGGCAAACCCCTTTCCCTTTGTAAGTTTAGGATTTCTCTAGTGTAAGTTTAATAAAAGCTTTCATCCTGAAAATAAATGGAACTAAACTCATAAACAGCAAAAATAAGAGGTGTATTCCTGTTTTATATCAAAAAAGGGAAAAACATGCACCTCTTTTTTCAAGTCGATTCTGTCCGGGCAATCCCCATCATGGATTTTATTTAGGAGCACCTCAACTCCAGAATACTCAAGCATACGAGCTAACGTTTCACCAATAAAAGTGGATCGTAAATGGCCCATACACATTTCCTCGGCTCTATTTATTGGCGAAAAGTATATAATTGCTTTTTTCACAGAAAGTTTTGGTGCCCATGTCTCTATACCAACCGTTAGCTTCGCATGAATACTCTACAAGGAGAAAAAATAAAAGTGACGATATTGAAGTAGACAATAATTAAGGTCAGACATTGTAATGTGTGTATTACAACAGTTGGAGAATAAAATACCCTAGTTATCCATTTCCCACATAACTTGAACTTTGCAAAACCAGGACCACACACAACGCATCTTTCCATCATGTCCTTATCATCAGAACGCATGATAGTATCCTTGGCGGCATATAAAGAAAAGAGTAAAAAAACTAGGCTGCACTTTTTTCAAAATAAATGATGAACCACTCAAGCATATTTTGGCCCTTTACACACAGAAGGGTTCTTCATTTCAGGCCATATGTGCATGACACTGGAGCTATTACCAAATAAAAAATTTCTAGATTAGTATTCATCATTCAGAAAGAAAAAAAGAAGAACGAATATATACCAAAGAAAGTAAAATTGCACAACTATGAGAAAGAGCATATATACCATAGGTAATCACCACCGTCCTCTTTGGTGCAAGTAGAAATACTACAAGGCACATCATCTTGAAGGTTGAAAGTACGTTTCAGTGAGGTGTTAAATACGTTTGCAATTTCATCTTGAAGGCTCCATCTATCTATTACGTTAATACAACACCATCTTTTTAACTGTTAACATATCATCTAGTTTTAATATATTAAGCTTCTGAATCTAAAGTTGATGTTAATAGACTTACATTAGGATCTGCCATGGTTAATGTAGAATGGGCTCCAAATTTTCTTCTTTCAATCTAGTTTTGCAGTAAAAAAAATATTATGTAGATTATCAAGGAGAAGGGAAGAATCTGGATAGCTAGGACCTTGGGCTAACTTCACCAAAAACAACGTGTGCACAAAGGGTAGTGATCCGTACACCACTGTTTTTTATCCATACACCACCAAACATGTTATAAGGTGTTGTACAGTACAACACTGTAAAGCACATTTAGTGATGTATGGCTAAAATCAAGTGGTGTACGAATCACTCCCCGTGCACAAATCAATTGAATTTCTTATTGTTATTCAATCTGACATATTCTTCCTATGACTTTTAACCTTTATAAGAAGAAGATGATAAACATAAATAATTCAAAGTTTCTAGCTCTACTGCAGAATAGAACAGCATATTGAGCCTAAATTAAACCATTTGAAGTAACAGAGTGATAACTTAAATCACAATGTAAACATATAGACAATATGGATGGATGCAGCTTAAAATTAATTACCAGATGACTGATGGATGAGTTTGAAGGGAAGGGATTTTTAGTTTATCAGATGGCAGCTTCCACTTGACTGTCAGTTTTAAAGAGCAACCAACACCCTGAATAGTTTCAGAGGAGCTGCGACAATCACGTGGCACACGGAAATTGGCTCTCTTCTTGGAAGGCAAAAACATTATCATTTGGAGGTCGTATCACGTTGATTAACTCTGTCCTAAATGCCCTTCCCATATACTATTTTTCTTTGTTTAAAGCTCCAATGGGTGTGATTGAGACTCTTGAGCGGATTAGAAGAGAGTTCCTTTGGGGATATGATGATAATTCAAGGAGAATAAACTGGGTCTCTTGGTCCAAAGTCATATCCCGACAAGATTTGATTATTTTTAGCCTCAGATGTGACACCCGTCAAATTAGGACTAGAAATTTAGTTCCTAATCCTTATGTAATACATGTAGTTAGTGCTATGTATTAGACTAATTGTATGTATCAAAATATATATTGATGAATATATATATCAGTACTCGATTAGATTTAATCGTTAATTTTTTTAAATCGGCCGAATTCCGATTCAATTATACGGCGTTGGTAAAAATCAAGTAATTAAGTGACATGGAATTGTTATTTAATACCTTCATAATTATTATATATTATTTTGATAATATATCAAGTATCTCGTATCGTACAAATCAAACGTCCACGACAAAACTATATATAAATAATGAATTATTATTGAAATTAATAATTATTATTTACATTAGATAAAATAAAACATATTTCGTTTTATATCATTTTACCCAAACGCGACGAAACCAATTAAATTATATCCGTCTCTCAAACATAAAACAAAGATATATTTTTATATCTCACAAAAAGTATTTTTATACAATACTTCAAATAAAAGTATAAACGAATTCATTTTTTAGAAATTTATCGATTTAAAACATTTTACTACTTTTCGATCGGGTACAAAAACACGGGTCAAATATCACTCTGAGTGCACAATGAGGCTGGACAAGATCCACAAAATGTGGATCTTGCCCGTGCAATAATACTCCCTCCGTTCCCACTTCTTCTTCTTTTTCATTTCATTCATCAATCTCTCAATCTCTCGGTTCTCTCTCAAAAATCGCAAACCACAACA
The DNA here is from genome assembly GCA_949592205.1 of Helichrysum umbraculigerum. Taxonomy (NCBI): domain Eukaryota; kingdom Viridiplantae; phylum Streptophyta; class Magnoliopsida; order Asterales; family Asteraceae; genus Helichrysum; species Helichrysum umbraculigerum. The sequence goes on from CATIUR010000005.1 coordinate 37,835,215, forward strand.
ACAAGTAACAAGTAACAGATTATCATCATCATTTCGTGGATCATCTTCATCATCCTCTTCGTTTTCATCATCATCACCATCTAAGCTCCATTTTAGATTTGTAAGGAATCGTTAACTTTTACTTTGAAATTTCGTATTTAAATACCTTGTATTATCATATAGTAACGTTAGAATAGATGATTGTTGGTTAATTTGCGGATTAGAATTGGTTTGGGTGAATTTTTGGAACGACAGACTCGAACCAGACCTCGGAATACGGCGTATTCAAGGGAATACGGCGTATTCCCGCCCAGAAAACATGAACACGGCGTATTCAAGGGAATACGGCGTATTCCCTCTATTTTTCATGAATACGGTCGTATTCAAATGAATACGGCGTATTCCCTCTATTTTTCATGAATACGGTCGTATTCAAATGAATACGGCGTATTCCCACCAAATGTCACCAATCCGGCGGATTCAAGGGAATCCGGCGGATTCCCCCTATATATTTCATGATCCAACGGATCAATAAACTAGCCCTGCGAATTCTAGCTAAAACAGAACATGTAAATTTTCGAAAACGTCGACGATTTCACAAGTTAAAACAGGGTAGCTTCTCGATGAATAATTTATTATAACGGATTGAGCTCAAATTCGCACGGTTATTCGAAAACAGCCAAATGATCAAAGCTAAGTACCTTAGCCATGTAATTTAGGCCATTCGGGGTCTTCTAGGGGTCGAAAATGGCATATTACTGTTTTCAGACTCGTACCAAATTTTGTAAATTATGAAATAAAGTGTAACGGATATACTGAACTTGATTAACAACTAAACCTATACGATACGACTTATATATGAAGCACATACACTTTTATAAGCACAACAAATCATGTATAATAATAATAGTTTGAAATTATTATTACAAACCGTCACCAACGACCCGTGTACATTTTCAAAACTCAAACATAATCGACAACCAAAGTATTTGGTCAAAACTAGTTGAGGGAACAACTAGCATAGATGGTCCGTAGAGTCATCTAATCAATCAAAACCTTGCGCGTTTGATACGCCCGGCAAGTTTTAAGAATCTAATCATTTATCAAAACCTCGCGCGTCTAAGACGTCCTGCAGGTTCAGTCGTTGTAACGACATCAAATCATTGTGAATCATCATAATTGTTGGCTAACAATTCATTAGGCTCAGGTGAGTCTCATAGCCCCTATTTTAAATGCTTTTACCTAGGGGTGAGATACATGCTCTGTTTTGTTTTACATGTGAACGCAAGTATCAAATTATCACGTATGCTGCATGAGTTGTTTTCATCTAATCAATCAAAGTCCTCTGAAGCATAGTTCTGTTAATATGATTTAGCGTGAATGTTAGTGTATGGTACCATATGGGATTGACAATCCCCGTCCGAGTTAGCAAGCACTAACCTGTCAAACGGACGCATTATCATTTGTTCAGACGTATGTTGATTAGGCATACGCATAGAGGCACCCTCGATCAGGCACTTGATAGTGATCCTGACCCCTCAGTTAAGCTCAGATTATGTGCTCATGTTAGTTGTATCAATCTTTACTTATTTGTTTAATTACAAATATTCATGTGATACCCATCAATCAATTATTTACATGCTTTGTAAATCGAATCATTAAATCTTGCGGTTCACAAATCATATATTATCATATCAAACCTGTGAGCTCACCAGCTTTATAGCTGACCTTTTAGCATGTTATCTCAGGTACTCAGCAGTAGGTTGGACTGCCCATCAGGATACTGTAGCTCGAGTCGCATGCAATCATATAATCATCAAGAGATTTCCTTGCATTTCTATATTTTGTATAAATTAGATATGTATTAGAATCTCTCAAATATCTATGCGAACTCGTCTTTTGTAAAACATATGTAGACTTTTACATAAATCAATGTATTCGTAAAACGACGCATGTAGTGGTCGTTCATTATGTATCTTATGTGCTTTGTGTATTGATTAGTAGCACCCCAATGTATGCTTCCGCGATCAGTAAATTTGGGGGTGTTACAGATTGGTATCAGAGCCTAAGGTTATAGTGAACTAGGTTGCATTAGTGGGCCTAGACTATGACCGTTAGGCAGTATTTGCTGTTAAGTGTGATTGGTTCAAGAGTTACGTCATACAAGTTTAATTTAACATAGCTTGATCAACTATGTACAATTAAATAAAGATGATGTAAGGCTTGAAATGGTTATGCTGGAATAGGAATACATTAGTTGACTCTGACCTCGAGAGAAACCGGGACTCATAATTGTTTGTGCTAGACACTCATAAGACTATTATGTGATATAAGTATATATACATAGTTAGTCATCGATCAAGCACAGTACGCTAGTCTATTATATATTATATATATAGACACTCACATATTCAAACACTTTGTCATAGAGAATGGCAACACACAACCACCGAAACATCTTTTATTTCATCCCGCTCTCGACAACATCTCTTGTAATCACGAAACTCATAGGTAGCTAGGAGGACCACCAAGTCACTTCGAGCGAGACCTTACCCAACTCAAAACAATTCAAATAACCAGGCTAGTTAGCACGTAGTTGCTAGTCAGTAGAGATGGTTATTCAACTCCTCTTGATTGTTCTATAATGTTGATTGTCATATTGTAATGTTGTATATTACCGCATTTGTATATGTACATCTATGATAATCATCATTTATGGACAATCTCTCACGAACCCTATCCTTCTATTCTCAGGAAAATCATGCCGCCAAAGTCAAGGACTTACACTGATGCCCAGATGGCATCTATCATCTCTCAGGCTGTGACTGAAGCCTTGGCGTGACATTCATCAGAGACCCCGAAAGGAATAGTGGTACTGCTAATACCCCTCCCACTGCCAAGCCTTGTTCCTACAAGGATTTCCAAAACTGCAAACCCCTGAGCTTTAAAGGAACTGAAGGAGCCATCGGCCTAATCAGATGGGTTGAGAAGATGGAATCCGTCTTTCGCATTAGCAAATGTGCGGAAGGAGATAGAGTTCAGTTTTCCACATGCACCCTTGCTGATGGTGCCCTCACCTGGTGGAACTCGTATACCCAGTCTGTGGGTATAGATACCGCCTATCTACTTCCATGGGAAGATCTGAAGAAAATGCTCACAGAAGAGTATTGCCCATCTGAAGAACTCGAGAAGCTAGATGAGGAATTCTGGCTTCTCAAGGTTCAAGGAACCGACATTATTGGTTATACCACTAGGTTTCAACAACTGGCAACCCTCCGCCCAGCCTTAGTAAGCACTGAGACCGACAAGGTCAAGAGGTACATTCGCGGTCTTCCGGAACCTGTCCGGGGGAACGTCGCTTCTTCCGGCAAAACCACTATTCAGGGAGCGATTCGATTATCTCATGAGCTCATGGCTATGCAAGAAAGCCAAGGAAACCCTGTCTCATCTTCTGGGAACAACAACAAGAGAAAATGGTCTGGGAATCAGAACCAACAGAACTTCAAAAAGACTGAGAGTGTCAAGAATGACACATCAGGTTCTGGGGAGAGAAAAGGGTACACTGGAAGTAAACCCTACTGTTCAAAGTGCAATCGTCATCATGATGGTCCTTGCAGTACACCCTGTAACAACTGTAAGAAATATGGACATCTTACCAAAGACTGTCGAGCACCAGCAACCAACACCAACACCAACAACAACCAACCCCGAGCCTGCTATGAGTGTGGAAACACTGGACACTTCAGAAATGCGTGTCCAAAGCTGAAGAACAAGGGAAACAACAACAACAATGCTAGGGGCAGAGCTTTTGTACTGAATGCTGGAGAGGCCCGTGAAGACCCTAATGTGGTCACGGGTATGTTTCTTCTCAACAATTTAACTGCTTCAATTTTGTTTGATACTGGTGCTGATAAGAGTTTTATATCTGAGGAATTTAGCCCACTATTAGACATTTCACCAGTTGCCTTAGAAGCTAAGTACACTGTAGAGTTAGCTAATGGCAAATTAATCGAGGCCGATAGTGTAATACCAAATTGCACCCTAAACCTCGCAAATGAACTATTTACCATAAACCTCATACCCATCGAGATTGGAAGTTTTGACATAGTAGTAGGCATGGATTGGCTATCTAAGCATCGAGCTGAAATTGTATGTCATGACAAGATCGTTCGTATTCCTCTCGTCACTGGTAGTACTTTGATTATACAAGGGGAGACCAGTGGGACGAGATTGAATATCATATCCTGCATGAAGACTCGCAAGTACCTTAGGAAAGGTTATCAGGCAATCCTCGCTCATGTTATTGAGAAAAAGTCGGAAGAGAAACGACTCGAGGATGTGCCCATCGTCAGAGACTATCCAGAAGTCTTTCCTGAAGAATTGCCTGGTCTTCCACCACCGAGGCAAGTTGAGTTCTCAATTGACCTTGTGCCTGGGGCAGCACCCGTGGCACGAGCACCATATCGTTTAGCCCCTTCAGAACTTCAGGAGTTGTCTGTTCAGTTACAGGAACTTCTGGATAAGGGTTTCATAAGACCGAGTTCTTCACCCTGGGGAGCTCCGGTCTTGTTTGTGAAAAAGAAGGACGGTTCATTCAGGATGTGTATCGACTACAGAGAGTTGAACAAATTGACCGTCAAGAACCGTTATCCACTTCCCCGTATCGATGACCTGTTCGACCAACTCCAAGGGTCAAGTGTTTATTCAAAAATAGATCTACGATCGGGTTATCATCAGTTACGAGTTCGCGATGAAGATATTCCGAAAACCGCTTTCCGAACTCGCTATGGTCATTATGAGTTTCAGGTTATGGCCTTTGGTTTGACTAACGCACCGGCAGTATTCATGGATCTAATGAACCGAGTGTGCAAACCCTACCTCGACAAGTTTGTCATTGTCTTCATAGACGACATTCTTATCTACTCATGCAACGAGCAAGAGCACGCGCAGCATCTCAAAACCATTCTAGAACTTCTCAAACGCGAAGAGTTATATGCAAAATTTTCCAAGTGTGAGTTCTGGATGCAAACTGTTCAATTCCTTGGTCATGTGATTGACAGTCAGGGAATTCACGTAGATCCATCAAAAATCGAGGCTATCAAGTGCTGGCAAGCACCGTCAACGCCGACAGAAGTACGCCAATTTTTAGGATTGGCTGGATACTATCGACGCTTCATTGAGAATTTCTCCAAAATAGCACAACCACTCACAACACTGACTCAGAAAGAGAAGAAGTTCAATTGGACTGATAAGCAAGAGTCAGCATTTCAGTTATTAAAGCAAAAGCTTTGCAGTGCGCCCATCCTATCACTACCCGAAGGTAACGAAGACTTCGTGGTATATTGCGATGCTTCGCATCAGGGACTTGGTTGCGTGTTGATGCAACGAGAGAAAGTCATAGCTTACGCCTCCCGACAACTTAAAGTTCACGAGAAGAACTACACAACCCATGATCTCGAATTAGGAGCCGTAGTGTTCGCTCTCAAAATCTGGAGACATTATCTGTATGGCACGAAATGTACCATCTTCACTGATCATAAGAGCCTCCAGCATATATTCGATCAGAAGGATCTCAACATGAGGCAACGTCGTTGGGTTGAGTTGCTCACCGATTATGACTGCGAGATCAAGTATCATCCGGGTAAAGCAAATGTAGTTGCCGATGCCCTAAGTCGAAAAGAGCGCACCAAACCTCTTCCAGTCCGAGCCCTCAGTATTATCATTCATAATGATCTAATCATTCAAATCCTCACTGCTCAACTCGAAGCATTGAAACCTGAAAACATCAAGGAAGAGGCCTTGCGAAATATGGAGAATCAATTTGAAACCAAACCCAATGGGGTCAAGTACTTCGCAAACCGAATCTGGTTACCCAAGTTTGGGAATCTTCGAGACTTTGTGATGGATGAAGCTCACAAGTCCAAGTACTCTATACATCCTGGATCGGACAAGATGTATCATGGCATCAAGGGACTGTACTGGTGGCCGAGCATGAAAGCAGAGATTGCCACGTACGTCAGTAAATGCCTCACATGTTCCAAGGTTAAAGCCGAATATCAGAAACCCTCCGGCTTGCTCCAGCAACCGGAAATTCCTCAATGGAAATGGGAGCAAATCTCCATGGATTTCATCACTAAACTCCCGAAAACATTAAGTGGTTGCGATACTATATGGGTAATAGTTGATCGTCTAACCAAATCTGCTCACTTCATTGCTATGAAGGAAACCGACAAAATGGAACGTCTCACGCGAATCTATATGAAGGAGATCGTAACAAGGCACGGCGTTCCAATCTCAATTATCTCTGATAGAGACAGCCGATTCACATCTAACTTTTGGCAATCATTACAAAAGTCATTGGGTACTCGTTTAGATATGAGTACAGCCTATCATCCACAAACCGATGGCCAAAGTGAAAGGAAAATTCAAACACTGGAAGATATGTTACGCGCCTGCGTAATTGACTTCGGTGCGAATTGGGAACAGCATTTACCATTGTGTGAATTCTCATACAACAACAGCTACCACACCAGTATTGGAGCTGCACCTTTTGAGGCACTATACGGTCGTAAGTGCCGATCGCCTATCTGTTGGACCGAAGTTGGAGATAGTCAACTCACTGGTCCTGAAATCATTCATGAAACCACCGAAAAGATCATTGGTATCCAGCAATGGCTGAAGGCCGCACGTGATCGTCAGAAGAGTTATGCTGACGTGAGACGAAAGCATCTCGAGTTCCAGGTTGGGGATCGAGTATTGCTCAAAGTATCACCTTGGAAAGGTGTCATCCGTTTTGGTAAACGTGGGAAGTTAAACCCTAGATACATTGGACCTTTTGAGATCCTTGAAAGGATTGGTCCAGTCGCATATCGATTGCAGCTACCTCCAGAGCTCAGTAGCGTGCATCCCACATTTCACATTTCTAACCTGAAGAAATGTCTATCCGACGAGACACTCATTATCCCACTCGAGGAAATTCAAATCGACGACAAACTTCATTTTGTCGAGACACCAGTGGAGGTCATGGACCGTGAGGTCAAACAGCTCAAGCAAAGTCGTATCCCTATAGTCAAAGTTCGGTGGAATTCGCGGCGTGGTCCGGAATTCACCTGGGAACGGGAAGACCAGATGCGACTCAAATATCCACATCTATTCTCAGACTCCACTCACACGCCAACTCAGAGTTAAATTTCGGGACGAAATTCTCTTAACAAGGGGAGAATGTGACACCCGTCAAATTAGGACTAGAAATTTAGTTCCTAATCCTTATGTAATACATGTAGTTAGTGCTATGTATTAGACTAATTGTATGTATCAAAATATATATTGATGAATATATATATCAGTACTCGATTAGATTTAATCGTTCATTTTTTTAAATCGGCCGAATTCCGATTCAATTATACGGCGTTGGTAAAAATCAAGTAATTAAGTGACATGGAATTGTTATTTAATACCTTCATAATTATTATATATTATTTTGATAATATATCAAGTATCTCGTATCGTACAAATCAAACGTCCACGACAAAACTATATATAAATAATGAATTATTATTGAAATTAATAATTATTATTTACATTAGATAAAATAAAACATATTTCGTTTTATATCATTTTACCCAAACGCGACGAAACCAATTAAATTATATCCGTCTCTCAAACATAAAACAAAGATATATTTTTATATCTCACAAAAAGTATTTTTATACAATACTTCAAATAAAAGTATAAACGAATTCATTTTTTAGAAATTTATCGATTTAAAACATTTTACTACTTTTCGATCGGGTACAAAAACACGGGTCAAATATCACTCTGCGTGCACAATGAGGCTGGACAAGATCCACAAAATGTGGATCTTGCCCGTGCAATAATACTCCCTCCGTTCCCACTTCTTCTTCTTTTTCATTTCATTCATCAATCTCTCAATCTCTCGGTTCTCTCTCAAAAATCGCAAACCACAACAACAAGTAACAAGTAACAGATTATCATCATCATTTCGTGGATCATCTTCATCATCCTCTTCGTTTTCATCATCATCACCATCTAAGCTCCATTTTAGATTTGTAAGGAATCGTTAACTTTTACTTTGAAATTTCGTATTTAAATACCTTGTATTATCATATAGTAACGTTAGAATAGATGATTGTTGGTTAATTTGCGGATTAGAATTGGTTTGGGTGAATTTTTGGAACGACAGACTCGAACCAGACCTCGGAATACGGCGTATTCAAGGGAATACGGCGTATTCCCGCCCAGAAAACATGAACACGGCGTATTCAAGGGAATACGGCGTATTCCCTCTATTTTTCATGAATACGGTCGTATTCAAATGAATACGGCGTATTCCCACCAAATGTCACCAATCCGGCGGATTCAAGGGAATCCGGCGGATTCCCCCTATATATTTCATGATCCAACGGATCAATAAACTAGCCCTGCGAATTCTAGCTAAAACAGAACATGTAAATTTTCGAAAACGTCGACGATTTCACAAGTTAAAACAGGGTAGCTTCTCGATGAATAATTTATTATAACGGATTGAGCTCAAATTCGCACGGTTATTCGAAAACAGCCAAATGATCAAAGCTAAGTACCTTAGCCATGTAATTTAGGCCATTCGGGGTCTTCTAGGGGTCGAAAATGGCATATTACTATTTTCAGACTCGTACCAAATTTTGTAAATTATGAAATAAAGTGTAACGGATATACTGAACTTGATTAACAACTAAACCTATACGATACGACTTATATATGAAGCACATACACTTTTATAAGCACAACAAATCGTGTATAATAATAATAGTTTGAAATTATTATTACAAACCGTCACCAACGACCCGTGTACATTTTCAAAACTCAAACATAATCGACAACCAAAGTATTTGGTCAAAACTAGTTGAGGGAACAACTAGCATAGATGGTCCGTAGAGTCATCTAATCAATCAAAACCTTGCGCGTTTGATACGCCCGGCAAGTTTTAAGAATCTAATCATTTATCAAAACCTCGCGCGTCTAAGACGCCCTGCAGGTTCAGTCGTTGTAACGACATCAAATCATTGTGAATCATCATAATTGTTGGCTAACAATTCATTAGGCTCAGGTGAGTCTCATAGCCCCTATTTTAAATGCTTTTACCTAGGGGTGAGATACATGCTCTGTTTTGTTTTACATGTGAACGCAAGTATCAAATTATCACGTATGCTGCATGAGTTGTTTTCATCTAATCAATCAAAGTCCTCTGAAGCATAGTTCTGTTAATATGATTTAGCGTGAATGTTAGTGTATGGTACCATATGGGATTGACAATCCCCGTCCGAGTTAGCAAGCACTAACCTGTCAAACGGACGCATTATCATTTGTTCAAACGTATGTTGATTAGGCATACGCATAGAGGCACCCTCGATCAGGCACTTGATAGTGATCCTGACCCCTCAGTTAAGCTCAGACTATGTGCTCATGTTAGTTGTATCAATCTTTACTTATTTGTTTAATTACAAATATTCATGTGATACCCATCAATCAATTATTTACATGCTTTGTAAATCGAATCATTAAATCTTGCGGTTCACAAATCATATATTATCATATCAAACCTGTGAGCTCACCAGCTTTATAGCTGACCTTTTAGCATGTTATCTCAGGTACTCAGCAGTAGGTTGGACTGCCCATCAGGATACTGTAGCTCGAGTCGCATGCAATCATATAATCATCAAGAGATTTCCTTGCATTTCTATATTTTGTATAAATTAGATATGTATTAGAATCTCTCAAATATCTATGCGAACTCGTCTTTTGTAAAACATATGTAGACTTTTACATAAATCAATGTATTCGTAAAACGACGCATGTAGTGGTCGTTCATTATGTATCTTATGTGCTTTGTGTATTGATTAGTAGCACCCCAATGTATGCTTCCGCGATCAGTAAATTTGGGGGTGTTACATCAGAGGCCTGGTCTTGTAACTTTGCCTCAATTATGAGGGAGTAGTTGGCTGGTACAGCCAACTCGGATCGTAACAGGTTTACTTGGCCACGTGTAACATAAGCAGGATACTCGGGGTCTAAGAGCCTTACATAGTAATATTCAGCAGGAGGGTCATAACCAAAGCCTTTGCCATAATAAGCCTTTGCGGTTCCAACAACTTTAGAATTCGCAGAGTCTATTGTAAATTCTACTTCCAGCACTGCGTCTACTGCATACCTCAATGCAACGTAAAACATCTCTAGATAGCCGTGTTTACCCTTTAATGTATTACAACCGGAGCCATTGGGTTTGTCTGATAATTTTATAAGCGCACGGTCATCGCAAACGTGAAACGCTTCATTGATATATTCCATTTCCTCGTCCTGCTCCACCTTCACAGTATCATCAAATCTTACTATAATGTTATCAAGTTGACCATACAAATCATCATCCAAGTCAGGATCATCATCATCCGAGTCTTGCACCATGGCATCGGGTTGCAGATTTGGAGGTTCAGGATCATCATCAGGATAATCCACAATGTCATCGAGCTTGTCAGTGGTAACATAGAGTTTGGCAGAGACATGAACGACGGAGTTAGAGGAGAGTGGAGGTGAACAACAACTAAGATCAAGTAGATTTTGATAACCAAACTGTGAGACGCGCATGGGATTATTGAATTCGCGGTTGAATATATGAAAGGAAGGAGGATTCAGTTGTAACTGCGGATCTGATGAGAAACCACCATCACCAGCTGCTGCCTGAATAGTTCCAAAGAGCTTATGGTCGGCAAAAATATGTTCATAGGAAAGACGAACGCGAGCCAACTCAAACCGAACACCTTCACCGAAGATGGCCACCCTATATATATCATGAAAAAAAAAACAGACCAACTATAAAAAAAGCCACAAGTGTATAGATTAGATTAATTGATTGATGTATACTCCAGTAATAACAATTTGAGTAGCGGTAATAATTGGCGAAGGTGAAATAGTAGCTATAAGTAAATTTTAATGATTGTTTTAGTAGAGCCAAAGAATTTTAATGCTGGTTTTAACCAAACAAGCTTTTATATAGATAGAAATAAAAAATAATATTGCTAACCGATGCGAATAAAATTATGGTGTTTAGAAAAGTAAACTGACATACAGTTCGTCGTCGGTTAGATCTGAAAAAAACTGTGCAAGTTTCCTTCTTTTGCTTTGTTCTTCATCTTCTTGTTGTTTCGGAAGATTATGTTTCGGTGGCAGCTGCAGGTTTTCATCCATATTCCTACCTGCTTGGTTAATACAAAAATAAATTAAACCCAAATATCAAAATTTATAGTATTATTTATAAATATTATTAATATTTGTAATATTTAATTGTAATTCTAATATATATTCTAAGAGAAAGAAAGAAAGAAATTGATATAAAAATGAATGTATGCGTCTCTCCGGCGAGAGACGAGCGTCGGTCAGTGGCGGACGTACTTGAAGCCTAGGGTATGCACGTGCATACCCTATAGACTTTAGAAACTATGTATTTTTTTGATAAATTTACTCTACAAGGATTTTTAATACACAGGTGCATATCCTATAAAAAAAACTAGTGCACACCCTTGAGAAAGCTAGTGCACAGCTTGATTGCTTTGCCAGCAGGATGTCATATGGTCAGTTGTGAACTTTTAGTAAAATAAGAATACCTACACCCCAAAATCTCAGTTCATTTTATTATCATTTTTCATTCTTTATTTTCATACCGATACGTTTAAAAAAACATATATTTAATTCTGATATTAATTCATTATTTTTCTAACAATGTATGTTTTGTGTTTTCTAAGGATCAAACATTAACTTATTTTCATCTACTTTTACTAGTATTTTACAAATCCTGAGTTTTTATATATATTACTAGTATTTAACTAAATAAAATTCGTTCCACAATTTTTTTTAATTAACTAACAACGTTTTTTTTCCTCTTTATCTTTTTCTCATGATGTAACTATTTAAGTAAGTCTGATTATATTAATTTCAATAAGTTTTACTTAAATTTAACAATATATTAGTCTTCAAGAATTCCGAGTAAGATTATAAGCTTGACGTTACAACTAACCAAATTCGAGTTTAGGTTGGTTTGGTTTAATATGGAAGTGACTAGGTTAAGTTTCGGTTTTAACCGGAAAAAAAGTTTAACTGAAAACCTGCATTGACGAACTCGAAACCCGACCCGGTAAAACACCTTTAACTTTGGCCCCTCTAAAGAAAAATTTGTGTCCGTACTACCTTTAAAAATTTGTGCACACCCAACTTCACATTTCTAGATCCGCCACTGGCGTCGGTTGTGGCAGCGACGACGGGATATACGCGAGGGGTTGCGGCCGGATTGGGTTTAAAACGAAAAGTTTAATTTTTGTAATATAGTAATATAATGAATAAGAGTTATATTACCTTCTTCTTTTTCAGTTGCAGAGTGCAAGATTAGCAATTGAAAACGATGATGACGATGATATATCTAGGGTTTCGGATGATATATGGTACAACAACCGCAGGCAAATTCATAGGCGGAACAATTATAAGGGGCGAGGGGGTCCGAGGTAAAAATAGAATATACGTAGTTTCTATAAGGGTTTGAATGTAACATGCTGTGAAACTTACAATTTAGCCCTCACCCCATATAAATAATTTAAACACCGGATTTTTCAAAAATAAATTCTTTTGCAAAAATGACCCGACTATGATTTAGATCCGATTTGTTGTAAACACTAAATCATCATGTAACTTATTTGTTTTTTATTATACAGTCACAAACATATGAAATATATAGTTTGTAAAATTACTGAAAAATATTACATCACTCATGCAAGGGCGGAGCTAAGAAATCTACAAAGAGAAGACAAAAACAAAATTATATTGTGCTTCTTTATAATTTTGAGGAGGCAAAATTCTAAAATTGTCATAAATACTCTAAAAAAATTTCTTTTTTACATAATTTTGAAACTTTTGTAAGGACAGTTGCCCCTACTGCTTCCATTCTAGCTCCGCCCCTACACTCATGATCTTAGCCATTTTACTACTCCCAAATTAGATGACTTCTTTACTTAGTTAATAACAATACTTAGATTGATTATACTATTTACAATAAGAAGAATAGAATGATGAAGAAATAATCAATATCAATAATAATAATAATAATAATAATAATAATAATAATAATAATAATAATAATAATAATAATAATAATAATAATAATAATAATAATAATAATAATAATAATAATAACTTTTCTTATTCTAATTCTATCCGTCTTATCTATTAAATTAGGGTCATATTAGCCTAATTCAAATGCAAATCATTTTCTATGACTCTGGACCATTGGATGACAAAGTTAATTGAATTACATCCATTGATCATCGATTAGTTATTTGATTTGCCAAAAAATGTACCTCTTCATTACTTAATTACTAATTTAACCTTCATTGACCTTATTAAACCATTTGAAAAAAAAAAAAAAAGTCATCCCTTAATTTGGGTAATATGGTTTGAATTTAAATGAACATCACAGGAATCAAAAATCAAATGTCAATTAATATAATTTATTATAAAAATCATTTCCTTATTAAATTATTTCCTCAAGAAGCCCTAGACCCTTTCCTTCTCTGACGATTTTGGTGATCCACAAAACTCATCGTCATACTAGCATTTTCGGAAACCAAATTAGGTTGATTCTTATCCCGTTTGAATGAATATGTGATTGCCAAAATACTATACGTAAATAATCAATTGAACTACCCATAAAAGATTTATAAAATTTTAATTCACATGCAATATTGAATTTACCCAGGTTTGATAAATTGGATTTTTGTGCTTGAACAAACCTAATTATTAACGTATTTTTGTTGTATGTGGTAACAATTGTTCTATATTTATTTGATGATTTTATTCGTTATAAATCGTTAATTTAGGTTATACGATTTGATTTGGTTATTATAGAATTTGATTTTTTTTTATATGTTGTAGTTCATGGTGGATGGTGATGATTATGGTGTTGCTAGACTTTGTCAATTGCCATTATAAGGTAAAAAACTATTTTTTTTCCCAATTTTTCCTTTTTATATACAATTAAGGTTTCAAGTGACTATGAATATGTAACACCCCCAAAATTTACTGTTTAGCGGAAGCTTGTTTTGGGGTGATACTAATTAATAATCAAAGCACAAACATACAAGCAAACGACTCTACATGAGACGCTTATACATATTTCAAAAGTAGTACACCGTTTAAGTCATAAGTTACATCACTCGCGGTGCTCGTTTACCCGTTCGTTTCGTCGTTCGTTTAATCGTATAACATTTAAATAGTACGTTTTTGTTAACAATTTAAAACATGATATTTTAAATAAATGTTTTACTCAATATGATATAATTTTAAGTTACCAAAATAATATTTGGATTTTCGTTTGGTCGTCGGTTGCGAATCGTGTGTTTATTCAAGTCGGGTAACGTTTTTAAACGTTATAATTGTATGTGTGAAATCACGTCATTTTTACTTGAAGTATTTTATCAAAATACTTAGTTTTAAAATTATAAAAATATAACTTTGATTTATTTTCTCTGTCAGGCGCGTTTCGCGCGTCTTTGTCGCGTTTGGTCACGTTTTAAGCAAAACGTATATGTTCGTTATATTATAAACATAATATAAAGTATTTATCGATGTTATTAAATAATTCCATATTATTTAATAATTGTTTCACCAACGCCCGTATTTTGATTTGTAGAATATTAATTCGACCCGAATCTTACACGATGTAAATGAATCGTATGTCCGAATATAATTATAACATACAATTTACTGTGCGTATTTAGCCTAATATATACTAAATACGTATAATTCACATAATAATTAGGTACAGTTAATTGTCCTAATTTACTGGGTGTTACATTCTCCCCTTGTTAGGAGAATTTCGTCCCGAAATTTATCCGAAGTCGAGGTCCGAGTGTTACTAAGGTCGACTATGTAATATGTCTAATACTAAGACATCTGATTTATCCGAGTTTCTCTCCTTGTTAGACTAACGCCTACCGGTTACTAAAAGAAAATGAGGGGAAGATTCCGATTTTTGCTTGACCTTTATGTCCGTGGGACAGGGTCGGTCCGGTAGTTATCGAGGTGTAACATCCTCTCCAGTGGCCTGGAATTTTTCTGAATTAATTGAGTATTTAATTGCTTTAGAAATTTATTTTGATATAACTGTTTAATTGTGAAAGTTAGGGAAATAGGTCTCAGGACTTATTGTGGTTAGTGAAATGTTACTTGATTTAAAATATTAAAGTTGACGGTACAATAAAATAAATTTCTTGTAGATGATTTTTAGGTTCAAGGCAATAGATTTAGAGCGGGTATAAAATACACAAAATATTAAGTCGGTTAAAATGAGGGCCAACCTTTTATTTGGTTACTTTCCCTATTTTCATTTTATGAATCAAGATCAAACCCTAGCTTCACTTCCTTACAATTTAAATCAATTATTAATCAAGAACTAATTAAGTTGAAGTGGTGATTCAAACAAGTTGGTTCCATCTAATTCTATTCATCATCATCTTCTTCATTTTGAAAGGTAATTGAGCTTATTACATGAAACTAGGTTAAATAGGAATTTGATGAATTGAATTGGTTCTTGAGTTATATGGTGATTATTGTGAAATATATGATGCTATAAACTGAATTCTATAACTTGAATTGGTATGCTTGAACTCTTAATGGTGATTTTGAACTTGAATGATCAACCAAATGGGTTTTATGATTTTAGTATGAAATTGATGATAATTGATGTAAATTGAGGTGGTTAGAAGTGAATACTAGTAATATGATGTCCCTTTAGCATTAAAAACGTAATTCTATTGATTTGGTACTTGAAAAATGTGGATTTTGTAAAATGGGTTCGTGCAGGGAATTAACCTGCAACTGCTGCTGCAAATTG
The DNA here is from genome assembly GCA_949592205.1 of Helichrysum umbraculigerum. NCBI lineage: Eukaryota > Viridiplantae > Streptophyta > Magnoliopsida > Asterales > Asteraceae > Helichrysum > Helichrysum umbraculigerum. Next base: position 37,851,122 of record CATIUR010000005.1, read on the forward strand.
AGAACAACCCGGCGGGTCTTGACCCTTAGCCGGCGGCTAAACAGCTTAGCCGGCGGTCAGAGGACCCAAACCGGCGGGTTCCAGACGCTTTAAAATGCAATTTTCTTCTGTTGATGAAAAATTTAAAATACCCGGCGGTTTATAGTTGGTAGCCGGCGGCTACTTAGTTTAGCCGGCGGCTACGTGTGCCCACCCGGCGGCTTGAGGCTGTTTTCAGGATATTTGATTTTTTAGCTTTTCAAATGTGTTCTAATTATTGATATGAATAAGTAATTGATGATTACATGATATATTATGATAGAAGATACATAATTAAGGACTTATAACTTACTTGTTTATGTTATCAAATTTTTAAGGTGATAAATGTGTCTAAGTTATCTACTGATGAATGTGGTTACTAACTTATGTTTGATGTTGAATCTCAGATACTCCGAAAGATAACGTTGCCCCGAGAATCTGAGTAGTTGAAGACGAAGGTATCGGTGAGTGGATTCAAAACTGTAACACCCCCAAATTTAATGATTTGCGGAAGCTTGATTTGGGTGTTACTAATCAATAACAAAGCACAAAGATAAATAGCAAACGACTCTATATGCGTCGTTTTAACAAAATATATTGATAACTGAAATGTTTACAACATTTAAAGCTTTACATAGCTCGAGTTAAATAAAATGAGATTTCAGTACATAAGTACTTGTACAAAATATACTAATGCAAGAAAATCTCAATCGTCTGTATGCTGACTCGAGCTAAATCCTGAAGCAGAAACATCCTACTGCTGGGTACCTGCGATATATGCTAAAAGGTCAGCTATAAAGCTGGTGAGCTCACAGGTTTGAAATCAAGTAATATCGTATGAACCGCAAGATTTAAATAATGAATTGCATCCAGCAATTAAATAATGAATTGCATCCAGCAATTAAATAATGAATTGCATCCAGCAATTAAATGATAATCATCGTGTATACAGCCATGAGCACATAGTTGAGCTTAACTCGAGGGCCGGGTCCCCTATAGAGAATTCCGGGCGAGGTGCCTCCACGAATGCCTAATCAACATTCGTCTTCCCAAATATTAGTACGTCCGTTTACCCGGTTAGTGCTTGCTAACCCGGACGAGGTGGGTCAATCCTATATGGTACCATATACTAATATTCACGCTACAACGTATTAACAACTATGCTGACGGAGGACTTTAAAATGATTAGTTTCGAAAAACTCATGTAGTATATGAAAAGTTGGTACTTGCATTCACATGTTAAAAGTTGAGCAGTATATCACACCCCTGAGTAAAACAGTAAAAAGAGGGGCTATGAGACTCACCTGAGTCTGAATGCGTTTACACAAACGTAAGTTGATTAGCCGAATATGAAGTCCAAAGACTTGTAACCTGAGGGTGTCCACGACACGCGATGGTTATAATCATGATTGGGTATCTCAAAAGATCACCCTTGTAGTTGTTACACAACTATATATATGTCCAAATTACTACGATTTGGTTGATTTGTTAAGTGTTTGAAAACATGTACGGCCCGTTGGTAATGGATTTGTAATAATAATCTCAACTATTATTATTGTGATTTCGTGGCGTTTTACTTTGAAAAATGTGTTTCGATTGTGTTTTAGAAGCTGTTACGGAATCTAAGTACGGGGGTCCGGGGGCAGCGCCCCTGGTAGCGGGGTGCAAGGGGCGGCAGCCCCTGGCGGGGTCCAAGGGGCAGAGCCCCTGGCTGGGGTCGAGCTGCCAGGTCAGCTTGGAAAATTTTTATTTCTACTATATTGCTTTGACGAAAAACGCATCTGGGATCTGAATTCGGGTAAAATCGAGTGATAAATTTTAGGTCTCGACACTTAGTAAAAATCTGAGTTTTCTGTGTTTTGTGACACAATATGCGACACTAAAGATGTTATGCGACACAAGGGTTGTGTCGCATAGAAAATGCGACACAATGTCTATACGACACAAGGGTTGTGTCGCATAGATGCGAGATGCTGATTCAACAGCGACATAGTGATTGTGTCGTATGGGGTATGCGACATAGTGGTTGTGTCGCAAGACTTGCGACACTAAATCTTTGGTACGACATAAGGTACGACACAAGGGATTTTATGCGACGCTAAAGCTAAAATACGACACAACATGCGACACAAGGCTTGTGTCGCATGGATGAACACCAGCCCAGAAAGTCCGGCTGTTAACGTTTTTCCGGCCAAAACTCCGTTTTAAACTCGTTTTTAGGCTATAAATTCGTGTTCTATACATTGTAATGGACATTTAGTAGTTATAATAACAACCACAAGTGAAAAATACTAAGAATCGAGAGATTTCGGGATTTTGTCGGAAACTTACAATTTGCCGAAATGGAAATCCGGAAAGATAGTGTTGTAGATCGTCGCGAGGTGGTCGTGAATCTCTAAAAATATTGTTGATCCGGTTGTGTTTCATGTTGTTATTTGCGATTTTTGTGGATTTTGGGGTGTTTTGGTGAAAGAGAGAAAAGGAAGGAGAGAGAGTGATAAAGAAATAAAATGAAGGAAATGAAAGATGGAGGTGGGGGTTTATCCCCACTTTTCAGCTTTCCCGCCCCGCGTTCCGCGTGGTGTTCGTTTGCTCCGTCGTTTAAATGTTAAATAATTATTTTACATTTTAATTATAAGTTTTAAAATACAATTTATTACGCGATATATTGTTTAAATATTCTACTAATCAATTTATATTTAGGTTATAAAATGTAAGTTAATTTGTTTGTGCGTTTTACATTTTTAAATCGTATAAGTTTTGTTGGTATGATTCCGAATGATTACGAAATATTATCATAATAATATTTTTGATATAACAATGTTATTTAATAAAATTGGTCACCAACGTCCGTATTAAATTGAATCGAATTACATTCGATTTAAATTGCGTACGATTTAACCAAATCGCATTTTCGTATATATTCAACAATATATATAATTCGATACATAAATTAGCTTAACACAGAACTAATTACATGTATTAACATATGATTAGGCACTAATTACTAGTCCTAATTTGGCGGGTGTTACAAAAACTCACCATTTGACTTAGTTGTAATCATTTGATTACAACGGGTAAACGTCGATATGATGATAGATTTATTTAATCGTTACTGTTGATTGTCTATCTATGTGCTATATGTGATTGTTGGATATTGGTTGTCAATGAGGTCAACAAGTTGATGAACTGTTGGTTGGGTTAGTTGGTTATCGTGTGAATGATACAGGGATATGCTTCATTTGTTGTGTGTGTTGAACTGTATCTGAGTAGGATAACCACTAGCTATCGGTCTCGTCCGTTATGGCCATACGGATATGGTTGGATAAGAGTTTTTGGGGAGCCGCCCGGGTACTATGGTTATCCTCAGAACCACCGATCCTCATTATATTGTTGTTGATTGATGTATTTTCGGTTATTTGATGTAATTAGTGGTTATGCTAAGTTGAATGTTGGGTGATGAACTCTCTCACTTAGCTATGTGCTAATCCCTCATCTTTAATTCCTGCAGATTTTGTAGCTTAATGGGTAGCAGGAATGGGATGCTTTTGGAAGCAAGGATAGTTTGACAACAAGCTACTCTGATCCGTTTTGTACGAAACTAGTTTGGTTTTATATAATGCCCCGATCTATGTAGTCTTTTAAACTGTTTCAAGTCGGTGTCACTTAAACTTGTAAACTGTTTATGTAAATTAATATAATGTAAAGTAATAAAGGTGTTTGAATTCCTACGCTTCCGTGTTTCTAATATAATATTGATGTATCAAATGAGGGGTGTTCCACGAGGTATAACTATGATTAGAACTAGTAATTCACCAAATTTGTATGTCCTATAGCGTGCATAGAGTTTAGAATAACTGGGGGTATTATACCGTGAACTAAACTCTACCGATATCGTATGAGATTTAGAGTCGTTGTGTAGGACGTACCCGTTGTGTTGTTCGGATCTTTGTTCTTCATTTTCAATTGTGGACATCCATTCCTAAAATTTCTGGTGTCTCCACATTCGAAGCAAACTTTTGAGGCGTTAGGGTTGGCGCCTACAGCGGGAAACTTGTAGTTCTTGGTTCGGTGTCCGAATAGTTGGCCTTTCTCGCATGGTGTACTACAGGGGCCCTTGTGATAATGTTTGCATTTTGAGCAGTAGGGCTTGTTCCCTGCATAACCCTGTTCTCTCTTTGATTCAGATGTGACACCCCCAAATTTGCTGATTACCATTTATCAGATGATTGCGGAAGCATTAGTGTGTACTGGGGTGCTGACGTCAACATTTGACACTCATATAGATCAGAGCATATGATTATTGCTTAACAGTAAATTAAGATGCCGTTTGAGTAAATAGTTTGTTACAAAAAGCTACAACCCGTCATAGTCGTAGAATTAGTATAAATTATACAAAATAAGTCTTGATTTATCCCAAACTGTGGCATCCTAATTTGTCCTGGGGTCGCCTAACTCCGTAAGTATGCGTTCTTACTTGTGCTGTGACTTACCTGAAAAACATAGTAAAAAGTCAATAAAATTGTTGAGTGAATTCACATGTGTTTATAAGTATGGTTTGTTAAACCAAATTCATTTGTGAGTTGTTGACATGCGAGTCAATTAAGTTTCGTTTCCTGAAAGTTGTAAGAAGGTAAGTGTCCTATGTTCATAGGAAAACATTATTCTATGTTCGCACAAAAGCATTCAAGTATTCATTGAATAGTTCGTAATCATAGTATGCAATCATCCACATAATCAGAAGCACCAAAGCAATTAAGTAGCACATAAGCACCAAAGCAGTTATGAACAATTATTGCATGTTGTAGCAAAAATGTTGGCTATGTTTTTCACCCCAAGTTTTAAAAGCAATTAAAACAGTGAAAAGGGGGCTGTGAACTCACCGGTAGCAAGTCTTCAGCGAATAACAGTTTGTAATAATAGTAGTCCAGATGCGTCCCTCAAATACGTAGACGCAAATAAATATACCTTATATAAGTACTTGGACTATTCGTTACGTTTAAGTATTTGTACAACATTTGTTGTTGGTGATAATTAGGTTAAACAATGTGTTGTGTATAAGTATATACATCTATATACTTATTAGTTGAATATATATATATTCGTATATATATTAATTGTCGTCGTATATATATATATATATATATATATATATATATATATATATATAGTTTATCGTTGCCGTTCATGTTTTAAAAACGTAAGTTTATTTGTTATTCGTTTCATTTTACTTGTCCTATATATAGAAACCGGTTTATGTTTGCGTTTTATAACTACTTGACCCATTGGGCTTGGCCCACTTGTTCGGCCCAATAACAAAATAATAATTTTGGCCCATTATATAATTGACTCGTTTGGTCCAAAAAGTTATATCGTTAAGTATTTGTGTCAGAATATTGTCCCGCGGTCGAGTACAATTTTGTACCAAATTTTGTATCAAAAAGTTTTACAAAATTTATAACCTGTCAATATTTGTTTTGTGTACTCGTTAATATTTTTGTACCCAAAATATCTCGTATGTTTGGTAAATATTACGCGACCGAATAGACCCAGTCCAACTGATCTGACCCAAAACGACTTGAGCCGTTTGGCTTTTACAAGTCATAGCCGATCGGCTATGGGTCTTCCCCCACAATGAACCGTACGGCTAACACACAATATAACCGATCCTCTAGATAATTTGAGCCGATCGGCTCAACTAATTCCTAGCCGATCGGTTCAATGTTATTACAGTGTTCAGGCTCTGTTCGTGGTTCACATACAGCGCAATATATACATATCATCTATGTCCGTATTTTTACCCAACTTTCAACATGTTTTTAACCATAATCATCCACAACATAATGTTTTAACATAATATTGCAAGGTTTTTATACATTATAATCATCATAATTCAAGGAAATATACAAATTATATATATATATATATATAAAAGTTAAAATTTTGAAACCTCACAATGATTTTGAGAAGATGAATCTTGATGATGACGATGGAACGATGATGATGATAACCGAGTGATGATGATGATGTTTAATATTATTATTAGTAATTGTTGTTTACAATTTGTAGATGATGAATATATTGTTTCTTGTTTTCCGATCGCAACTCACAGAGCACAAAGAAAAGAAGTTGGTGGGTATTGAATTATTGAACTTTGAGTGTGTGGGTGATCAATGAAATGTGAAGGAGGGAGTTATAAAATTTCTTCAGTGTTAAGATTTCAAAGGAGTATGGCTCCCCACAGTACACGGTCGCTCCATTATTGAGGTTTTTAATTGGTATTTAACCCGTTAATTTCGTGTACGGGTATAATTATTGCAATATAAAATGTAATATTTTATATTTTTATTTTGTAGATGTTCTCCAGGTTCATAATCTAAAACTAGAATAATGATATTTTCATTATTTTCGACTGTTATATGATTTGTACATTATAAATGTTCTGCGTGCTCAATATGTATTTAAAACGCAATATTATTCCGTTTTAAAAAATTTCCCATATATTATTTTAGTTAAATAATATTTCGAAATGATTTTGGGAACATTTCAGAGATATTTTTCTGACGCGTGTTTCGCTAACCTTTAAGTATTATATATGTAACTAAATAAATTACAAATTTTGTAATATTTCTCGTATTATTATTTTGGGCCTGCTAGACTTATTTCGCATCCAAAACTTCTGTTTTAAAATTTACCAGGAAATTAGCCTAAGAATGCATGTAGTTTGGTTTAATTATTACCTAATTTGGAGAGTTGTCACATCAGAGATGTCGGCCTTAACTATTTTTGCTCTTTTGGCCTGTGATTGAGATGGGTTGTTATCGAGATTTTCTCCCAATGTTCCCTTAGTAGAAGCACTAGGTTGAGTCGATGGTGGTGTCAGGTTGGTGTTTTGGATGGTTGGGTGAAGTAGTATTAATTGTCTTAAAGTTCTTTCCATGGTTAACATACGTAATCCGTGTTCACGAGCGCGTACTTCGCTATGGTAAGCAATGTGACGTAGGTCACTGATTTTGTCGCACCCCAAATACACGTGGCAGCGGAAGGATGAGGTGTCATGGGGGCGCCGACCAAATCAAATATCACAACACAAAGATTACAACAAACGACCTCTACATGAGACGTTTAAAAAAATAGCTACATTGCCATAATCAAATGTTTACAACTGTTACCCAAAAACATTGGAGTTCGCAAAAATAGTCTAGAGATTTCTAATACATAGCCGTTGATACAAAATATCGTAATGCAATTAAATCTCTTGTTTGAAAATATGCGACTCGAGCTATGCTTTCAAAAAGCATCCTACTGTCTTGTTTCCTGTGGGTAGTCCTACTGCGTCTGTAAACCAGAGAATACATAAAGTTGGTGAGTTCATAGGTTTGCAGTAAATAAACAGTTGTGAACACAATCTAGTTAAAATATTGCACGAGTGCAATGTAGTGAATATACAATTGTCATGAGCATCATAGTTGAAGCTTAAAACGTCTGTAAAGTACAATCAAGTACCCGAAAATTTGCCCCCGTGAGTGCTAATCCAAAAACACTCATGTGAAACGAGTAAGAAACGCCCGTTTATACAGTACGATTCGTGGTAGTCCGTGCTACCCCGGGCGTGGATGGTCAGTCCCAAATGGATCCATTTACTAATACTCGCGCTTAAGTCGATAACTAACAACTATGATTCAGAGGCCTTCATTGGATTAATCGTAACTCATGCAAATCAGTATATCAATAGTCTGTAAGTCTGTAAAATAGCAAGTCTGTACATGTGTTCAGGTAAAAGTAATTGTATAAACATGTATGTATGTATTCTGTACATTAATAGTCTGTAAGATAGCAAGTTTGTACATGTGTTCAAGTAAAAGTAGTTGTGTAAAGCAGTTTTAGTATGTATTTTCCCCCAAAACAATTTAAAACAAGTAAAAATGGGCTATGAAACTCACCAAAGTTTAGCAGGTAGCAAGCAATATCAAGTAGCAAGCAATGTGTCCCAAGGTGCAATCTTATAACGTCCTAAACGTATAAGGTTGTGTAAGTAGATGTCTCATAAGACCATCTATGGCGATTGTATAAGTGGGGGTCAATGTCCACTTAAGCCAATCGTGTAAGTGGAGGGTTTATGTCCACCTAAAGCTAATTCACTCAACTAGTATGTCCAAGTAAGTTGTTCAAGTTTGTTTATTAAATACGTGTACGACCCGTTGGTGAAAGTTTGTAATAATAATTCATTTAGACATTATTATTAAGTTTGTTTTGTTGTATATTATTTATTAGTACATATCGTATGTTGCAAACAGATTATTTAGTTCGTAAAAAAAAAACTTAAACCGTAGGTCAAAGTTGGTCAACTCGTTGGTCAAAGCTGGTCAAAGTTGGTCAAACCTGGTCAAAGTTACTAAATATGTCACCCAAACCCCTTTTGTTACCGTTCTTTCCAAAATATTAAGTTTCCAAAAATAGAAAGTTTGACGTTTTTGAAACCGAGTTCCGTTTTTGTTGACTTGGTCAAACCATCTCGGTTTGACCCGAAACTTTTCTCAAACCCTTAAATATGTTCAAATGTCATAAAAATCTAGTTTCACCACTTATATCATGTTTAAAAGTGTGGGTTTATTTCTATGTGCCAAAACAGTCCACTATCTCATTTTCCAGAAAATGTACCTGTTTGTCGAATTTTTATAAAAATCTACAATCCGTAAACAAATCCAAGAAAATTATCAGTTGTTCCCCCATATGTTATCTACCTTCAGTAATTTTTCCATGAATTTTAGGGGACTACAACCATTTTTTAAAAATTACTTTCCTGACCTATGTCCAGATTTGGACACATGCAAGCAATCATTATTTCTGGGAAAACGTTACAAGGAATCAGTAAAAGTGGTCAACACGAAAATTGTAGCCAATGAGATTTACGAAATTTGGATGGTGGTTTCAGGTCATTTTGAGGTGTGTAGCTCAAGTTATGGTCAAAACACTGAGATGAAACTTTCTGACTTTATAGAACAGATTGTCTATGTGTTTTTATACAAATTATTAAAAATACTAAACGAACTCAGAAAAATATGAGGCTTACGGAATTGGAAATATTACTTCTTGAACTTAATTTTTGACTATAAAAACGTCTATTTTCATGGAGAAATGATTGAGAAAAAATTTGGTGAAATTCGTGTAGAAATCTAGACAGAAAGTGCATGTTATATTTTCAAGAGTTTTAAGTGGTGAAAAATGATTTTAACAAAGTTTTTGGACATTAATCTTTTGAGTGAACATTTAAACATGTTATTTAAGTATTAAGATGAAGAAAAAGGTCCTTACAAAGGTGTTTTGATGATGAGAGGACAGAAGTGAAATGAGATGAACTAGTGGTCTTGAAGTCTTGAATATCCTTTGTAAAAGCTTGAAGAATTAGGTGGTGATTGATGGTGGTTGCTTGGTGGATTATGGTGGTGATAGGGTGGTGTAAAGGCTGGTTTTTCTCCAGATTTTAGAGAGAGAGTGAGTGTATTAGAGAGAAGGAGGAGAAAATGTGAAAGAGTGTAAAGTTGGAAAATGGGAGAAATGATTGTGTTTGCATGTAGTAGGATTGGAGGGGAAAGTAGGTGGCACATGGGGGGGCATGGGAAGAACGACCAAGGGGGCCCATTTGTGGTCAAAAATCAGTTAAAGTTTTGTCTATTAAGTTTAGATTACATATTGTGTTCGTTTATCCGTTATTTTCGCTAAAACGTTAAATCGTGTAACGTTATTTGAGTCGTTTTTAATTAACGATATATTTGGGATTATTTTCCATTGAAGTATTGTTAAAATACTTTATTTTGAGTTACCAAAATATTTATCGAGTTTTGTTTCGTTGCCGAATGCGATTCGTGCATTTTCGTTGCGTTTGAGACGTTTTAAGCGAAACGTCTAGGTTTTTCGTGTATTATCTAAACAAATAATAATATAGGGTAAATAACTACTATTTAATTCATAAAATGGGTTTACATTATTTATAGAAAAGTTTTCACCAACGTCGTATTAATAGTCGGACTCCGTCCGGTTATTTCGCGTAATTTGAACAAATCACGTAAGCGTAATAAAAAAACAATTACGAAAGTGTATATTCACATAAATATACAATTAGTTATAAGCAATTACAAGTATTTATCCTAAATTATGTCTAAATACACATAATTAGGGTTTTGGTTAGGTTTTAACCGGTTAACCTAAAGTGTCGGGTGTCACAGATTTCCTCCCGTGCTTCAGTCAGTTGATTTCGCAATGCGTTAAGGGTTTCATTGATGAAGTGGTCATCTGCCGTGCTTACGTTAAAAATAATGGGTGTGTCGGTAGTGGTTGGGGTAGTGGCAAAAGTAGTGGTGGCAAGGTTATCAGTGGTGAGGTTAGGAGCGGAATTTGATCGAGTTATCTTGGCGGTTCCTTTGGTAGTATGTGGTACACGTGTCTCCATGGGTTCGGACGGATGCTTCTCAGCTTTCATCGTAGGTGTCAGTTCTTCAACTGATTCGTCACTCAACAGTTCCGTATCGCTATCTAGAATGAGTAGGTAAGAAAATGTCATCTGTTCCTTGCTAAGTTGGTCGTCATTCGACATGTGGCTATTGGTGTGGTGATTCGCCATTTCCTACGAAATAAATGTTCTATTAAAATAATGTTTTTATGAAAATATAGTTATTTTTGTAATGTCATGTATAAATCTATATCACATTTTAAGACACGAAATCTTAGTTTGCACGATTGGGGTTATATTTGGGATGGTAGAAAGACGGACAATTTCTCAAAATAGACGATCTTAGCGCGAAAGTTAAGTAGACGATACCTATTAACGATGATATAAAGGTTCCTGATCTCAATATGTGTGAGATAAATGGGGTAGGATTTGTTTGTTACTTTAAAGTGCAATTATGTATTACACTGTCGGACTCGGGTGTTTGGTCGTTTGTTAATCCTATTGTGTATCTAAAATCTAGGGAAATGAGAAAATGTCAAGTAGCAAATGAAATTTCATCAAAGCAAGGAATACAGAAGTAGTTAGGTTGTTTACGAATGAATGTACCCGTGTCCATATCCGGGTCTTGGCGAGCATTCACAGAGTTAAGTACATAGGCTCTACCTCGGGTGTTGTTATTTTTCTTTAGCTTGGGACAGTCACTCCGGTAGTGTCCCGTGTTACCACACTCGTAGCAGGCTTTCATTTGACAATCTCTGGTTAAGTGACCATAACGTTTGCACTTGTCGCAGGGGGTGCCACAAGGCCCGTCATGGTGGCGGTTACATTTTGAGCATAAAGGTTTGGTTCCCGTGTATTCTTTCCTATCCCCAGAGCTAGATGTGTAGGCCTTAACAGGTGTCGGCTTTTTGTTTGTTTGGCTTGGATGGTTGAGGTTTCCATCGGATTTCCTTTTGTTATCCGTCCCTTGGCGGACAATTTGTGCCATGAGGCTGTGTGCCATACGAACGGCACCTTGAATGGTCGTGGAGTTGGAAGCAGTGACCATTCCCTGAATGCGTGAAGGAAGTCCCCAGATGTAACGTTCGATCCTCTTATACTCCGGATCAACCATTGATGGGCACAGCAGTGCCAGCTGATGAAATCGGGTGGTGTAACCGGCAATATCATTGCCTTGGGTGATGAGGTGCCAGAACTCGTTCTCAAGCTGTTGTATTTCATCTCTCGGACAATACTCGTCCTTCAGCATCTTTTTCAGTTCTTCCCATGGAGTTAGATAAGCATTGTTGATGCCCATAGTCTGAGCATGAGTGTTTCACCATGTCAGAGCACCGTCCATAAGGGTGCAGGTGGAGTATTTGACTTTGCAGTCCTTCGGGCAGTTACAAATTCGAAAGACTGACTCCATCTTTTCCATCCAGCGCAATAAGCCAATAGCACCTTCCGTGCCCTTGAAGTTCAGAGGCTTGCAGTTGACGAAGTCCTTGTATGAGCAGGTTTTTGCTTGAGGGGCATTGACGGCTGTATCCTCACTGCCCGAATTTGGTTGTTGATGTGACCCAAAAAGTCGTGTTTTTAAGTACTTATTTCCGCACTTTTTGGACTATTCTTTGGTGAAAACATTTCAAAACAATCATTTATCATCAAAAATCACCAAGGTAGTCTAAATACGAGCGTTGCTACAAAAATCAGTAAAAACATCCATTTTGCACGCAAACCGAGGCAAAAACAATCACCTTAAATATTCCATTCTTGATTATCCTATCAAAGCAGATCTTAATGCATATTTTATGATTCAATAGGAAAATCCAAGATCGGTGGTGAAAGAATCAAGAGAAACGGGTGAAGAACGAAGAAGATGTGCAGTCTAGAAACCCGCCGATCGTCATCCGGAACACGCAAAAGTCAAACACTTCCAAATTTGGCAAAATCAGTGTCATTAGAAGCGTAACGGAATAACGAAGCCAACGGCGCAAGAATCAAGCAAATCGGAGCCCAAACGAAGAAGATACGGACGAACCAAGCAACCGAGAAACAAGCGGAGGCCAAACCAAGCACCAACCCCCCCCCTTGGCCCTAGGTACCGTATACGGTACCCTAGGTGCCGTATACGGCCCTTGGGGTGCCGTATACGGGGTCTTGATGCTTGTGAGGTGCCGTTTGCCCCCCTTGGTCCGCTTGCCCCGTATGCTGCTTTGATGCTTGTATTTCGTGCTTCAAGACTTGTACCAAGGCCAACTAGCTTATCCTATAAATACCTCACTCATTTCACCATTTCAAGCACACCTTACACCTCTCATTTCACATACTTCTCTTTCTCTCTCTAGAATTCTCTCTCTAGCACTACTCTTAGGAGTTAGAGGAGAATTATTCTTGTAGTTAGTTCTCTCTCTAGTTTCTCTCTCTAGCACTACTCTTAGGAGTTAGAGGAGAACTAGAGAGATATAAGTTAGCGGTTAGAGCTAGAGGAAAGTTGTAATTGGGTAATCAAGCTGTAGCAAGGTTATTCAAGTCAGACTGTTGTAATCCTCAGTATTACTCTTCTAATCCGGTGATATTATCTTACTTTCTTACTGTTATAATGTTTACTTTGCATATTATTTCAGTACGATTTATGATTGTTGCCATGCTGATTAGCTAGATTAATATGTGATTGTTGAAATGTAGATGTTAGGATTAGGGATGATGTTTTAATAATATATCTTATATATGATCGGTAGTTGTTATGCTGCATACATGTTTAGACTTATCCTGGATGTAGACTTAATTAATCACCCTTTCTGGTCCCTCACGTGACTGTTGCCTTAGGATAGGATCTGATCAACCCTAACTACGAATACACAGTTATCTCTTGTTTGTATGAAACTGTGAGATCGCCATAACACGTCAGAATACTTGGTATAGCTTTGGAAATACCGCTGGTAGAGTACAAATACGTGGAAGCCAAGGAAATGCCGGTGGACTATCTCACCGTGGATTACCTGGAAGCAACACTTCCAGACACGGGTCTAGGTCTTGTTAAGCCGTGAAAATGCTATAGTACACCGTTAAACTACCTCTGGTTATAAAGCTGTGTAAAGATACATTAGGTCTTTAAAACACCGTAGATATACCTAGGGTTAGAGTACTGTGGAAAATAAGGTCACTATACACTGTACGCATGCCTAGGGATGAACGACCGATGGCAAAGGAGGGTCTAATCCAAGACGGAAGTATTAGAATTAGAACAGATAAAACATGAGTTAGGAAATGAAAGCAAGGATGCCGGCTGTGTTCCCAGATGCTTAAAACCCCTAAACTCTACCCAACCGACAGTTTAACTTATTTAGCATACAACCAGTATTACTCTGTTAAAATTGGATAGACATAAGTGTTAAGAAAAGTCAGTGTTGTGGACTATCGCCTTATTCCCTAACCCCATTCAGAGGGTCGCTTGGTCTTCGAAAGAGACGGTGAGGTGGGTCTGAAGACAGTCCCATCTGACCAGAATTAGGATAGCCTAAGATTCAGTGACATATGCTTTAGGTTTACACCTAGACGTAGGGTCCTAGTGTTTACACCGACAGTTTAGAAGATCCTTAACCAGAGTAATCACCTATCATCAATATAATATCATCCCGGAACCCTAATCGTCGAAGTTTCAGCAATCACTCTCTACCTGCTGCTTATATTTTCGTTTACTTTTATGCACTTTAATTTCTGTCTTTAGGTTAGATTAGATAAAACCAAAACCCATACCTACCTTGTTTTAAACCCATGCTATTGTCAAGTTATCTTTGGTAGGTTCCAATTCAATTCAATTCGTTCCGATTTTGGACGACACTCGAGTTATACTTGCCGCCTTACCCACAAGGTAGGTAGCTTGCATAGTTTGAGCCCAGAAAATATAAATTTTTAAAACTTCTCTGCTCATCGCCTCTGTTGCGGTCGGAGCAACGATTCGGGGTAAAAACCCGACGGACGGACGGGGGCACGACAAGTTTTTTTGGCGCCGCTGCCGGGGATCGGTTTCGTCAAGAATTGAATTCTGCCTTAGATAATTAACTTTAGGAGATCCTTCCCTAAGATTATCATTACTTAGGAAGTTAATTGCTTTATTAGTTAGATAACTTAGTTCTTAAACCCTAGAAAATACATAAAAATTAGAAAATGAAAAACCCTAATTCTCCTTCAAACCCCATCTCTCCTCTCAATCAAATGATGACGGATGAGATGACGGCTTTGGTAGATGCGGAATTCTTTGACTGTCCAGAGTATGAGTCAAACTCCTCTGACGTCAGAGAGATCTGTGTTAACCATGAAGTTGAGAACCCAAAAATATCGAGCTTAGACTTAGGTTTTGATAAATCTCAGCAGAAGATTCCAGCTTTTGTTACTGTTGCTTTAAGTGGTCAGCCCACACTTGACCCTGAGATTCTGTCAATCTTGTCTAAGTATCCAAACTATATTAGACCTGCTACTTTACCCGATGATGAACCATTTGGAATCGAAGTGTTCTTCTATCCGCCCATGCCTTGGATGGATTTGAATGAACGTCTTCATTGTTTAGATGAATATTTTGAGTACGATCTCCCAGATATTTTGCGAGCCCACCCCACTACACTTTATTCAAGTGTTGTTGAGGAAGAGTGTCTCCAATATCAGGTTGAGAATGAACTTAGGATAGAAACACCAACCCGATTAAACACTGAATCTAGGAATTATCTACCCGAATCAGAAACAGACCATCACTTAGGAAATTCTCTCAAGCCCAATAGGAGGATAGATATCCATGCCAACTTTCTGAAATATCTTAAGATATCTGATTTTCCATTTACATTTGAGCAGAGAAAGACCTTTGTTGAGATTGATAGGATTATTAGACTTCTTCGTGCTAAACATAGTAGAAAAGACGAGCTATTGTTAAAATCAGAATTAGATCTTTTAATACTTGCCAGCACCGATTATCCCTCTGATTCACAACCTAGGATTAATCATTATGTTGCGTTCCTGATTGACGAGCTTGAATTTTAGATAGAAAGAAGCCCTATCAAGTCTGACATGATTCTTGCAGATATTCCATTCTTTGTTGATCCTGCTACTTATCTAATTAATGAACTTAGAGCTATTTTTCCCGAATCAACTGAGGAAGCTATGGACGCTGCTTTCTTTGCAAAAAGGAAACAGATCCATATCCAGCTAATCCAGTTATTCCAAAAAACCAAATTCCCGTTTACTAACCAATAGAAGATTTATATCAAAGAGCTTTCGCAAGCAGTTCACACTACTTACGGAAATCCCGATTCTTCTGAGGAAACGGAATTTGTGGATTTACTTTCAAAACTGCTCTATGATCTGTCTTATCTAGATACAGGATTTAGGGATGGCATTTCAAACCAGAAAAAGGAGAAACGAGAATTTAATCGTTTTGTCGATGCATTGTTACACCTCAGTCAGGAAGAACGAGAATTCTTAACAGAATTTGAACGGTATTTCATAAATCCTGCTGATTTAGTTTACTATGTCATCCGAGCTCTCCGAGGTACGTTTATTTCCCGCTATACCTTGTCTCTATCCAAAGCATCAACTGTACCCAACAGTGTCATCTCGGACACTATCCGGTAAAACAGTAAGTCTGATATGGACGAGCTTTCGTCTTTAACAAAGCGCTCTTGGGAGGCACCCCAAGCCTATCTAGGTTAATTAATATTTGTTAGTATTAATTTTAGTTTAAATTAATTTTTCGTTTTAAAGCTTTCGTTTAAAAATCAAGAAAACGTCCTTTAAACTTTAAACTCGCGCAATTTGCGTAATTTCGAACTTTTCATAAAAATTTAACAAAGTTTTAATTTTGAAATTTTGGTAAATTAATTATGATTTGTTTTAAAGTTTAAAGCACACAAAAATATTGTTTCGTTTTTAAATAAACTCGTTTCTGTTTAAACGCAAAGAACTTTTCGCACGCAATTTAAAATACAATTTTAATTCGCGAAAACTTTTTATAAAGATTCGTATTTACTTTTGGTTACTTTATTAAAAATCTTAAAACCTTTCGAAAACCAATCGTACGTATCGTATCTTTCGCGTTTTAAATCGAAACGTATTTAAACCAAGAGGAAGGGATCCACTACAAACAAAAAGTCAAAAAGTCAAAAATTTTCTTCCTTCCCCTTCCTCTAAACCGTCGGCCTTCACTCCCCATCACCAAACCCTCATTTTTCCACCATTTTTGATGATTTAAAGCTTCAAGTTCTTCATTTTATCATCTCTCTTGCATACATAACATCATTTCATCACTTGCAAGGTAATTCCTAACTCAAATCTTTAAATTTCATTAACTTTTTAAAAGTTAGGGTTTCAACTTTTGATCTATGAAATCCATGGTGAAAACTTGTGTTTTATGGTTCAAAAGTGTTCTTACATAGTTGCTTAACATGATTACATGCTTGATTGAGTAGATTACTTGATAATTTGTTACTTTGATCTTCAAGTGTTGACTTTAAGTTGTCAAAGTTGCTTGATTTGTTGACTTTTGGTAACTAGTAGTTTATTTTGACTTGTTTTAATTAATTAATGCTTAGTATAATTTGATAAACATGTTTACATGATTGCTAGTTTATTTTGAATGATCTTTAGGATTATTGAAAGTTAAAGTAAGCACGTTGTGATTAAAATTAACCAAGTATCATACTTTATCTTAAATATTCAATTTTTAAAATGGTACTTGTGTTAATTAAATCATGGCAAGTTTCTTAGATTTTCAATAAATCATTAGTTAGCTTTTGGTCCTTGATTATTTTAATTATTCACCACCTTAATTAATAAAGTGTTGAATATTTTTAATATGACCATCACACGTAAGCTACCGTCATTCATTTATCAAAATCTTTAAATCTTGCAAAATTATTAACCGAATAAGTTAACACGTGTCTTTAACAATATGGTATTTGCATGAATAAATTAGTTTATGCTCTTTTTGGTTTACTTGATATATTTGAGGTAATTACATGGTTAAGCTCATTTAGATTAAGTTGCCATGAATGAAAGTAAAAATATTTGCTAGTTGTTTAAAATGACGAGTTTACTTGGATTAAACGCTAGTATTTTTATTGCTTTAATACCCTTGGAATAGGTTAGACACTTATGGTTGCGAAAATTGCGGATTGAGGATTGGTTAGGCCTATGTTTAGTTTAAAATAAATTGCGGAATTATTTATATTTAAAAGCCTACATTTCCAATTTTTGTTTAAAATTTGGAAATGAACTTAGCAATTTGTTATTACTTATGCATCTAATTTCCTTGTCAACAGATGGATCTATCAAACCCTTCGTTGAGGAAGCTTGCTTCATCCCCCTAGAATATGGACGATATCGAGAAATGGATGGGACGATACTTAGGGTCAAACAGAGTCATCATGTGGCCGGATATGAGACGCTTGGGTATTAGGGATGAGTTTGAAGAGTTGATTAAGTATGATAAAGATGGCGAGGAACATGCTGCGTTTTTCCATCTTTTCTCCATTGATGAGGCTATATACAGAGAGGTCGTCACTGAGTTTATGATGACCTACGAGTTCCGAGAGAGATTGGAGATCACTGATAAGAAGAAGATCACTTTTCGGTATCGTAGGAAGAAATATCATATGACAGTTGGAGATTTCGGGGTATACCTTGGCCTTTACACACAGTCTCAGGCCAGTTCTGATTGGTTCACCAGCAGTTTACAGTCTATCTCCAGTTTACCGTCATGGGATCACAAGGAGATATGGAGAGGATTGACGGGCACAACCTTCAGGAGTGGAGTGAAAGCTTCACTCATGACCCGACCAGTTCATCACATTCTTCACAAGCTCCTGTGCTGTACTATCTTTGGAAAGAGAGATGCTGGACCTGCTACATTAGAAGAGCTTAAGTTCATGGATGCGATCATAAGGAAGCAGAACCTGAATGTCGCATACATCATCGCGGATAGATTGTGGAAGGAAAAGAGAGAGGATAGACGCCACGTATTCATGGGAGCCATTATCATGAGATTGTTAGTCGGCATGGGGATTCTCACTGACCGTCACCGTGAGGATTACACCCATCACGCTAGCTCGCAGCCGTTTGATCTAGAATACTGTAAGTTGATCAGGATCATTGATGAGGGACCTGAGAGACAGTGCTTATGGTATCAGACTCGGCAGCCCATTCATGGATGCTTCATGACCAGGAAGCGCGTGACTATAGAGGATAGAGATGTTGGTCCCCAGCCACCAAGACCAGTTGCAGCAGAGATACCTGAGACATCACGAGGAGCAGACACATCAGTACTGCCTACACAGGCTATTGTGCATCACACGGATCTGGTCACTCCTCTTACTCAGTACTATCTATTACATGCTTTACAGGTTATCCGTGATCAGCATGTTCTGACAGCTAGGACACATGGTACCCCTGAGCCTGATCACTTCCTATACAGGTGTGGACCACCACCACCACCCACTACCCATACCGCCACTCACCCATATACCACCACTCGCCCATACACCACATTCCCTCCACCACATCCACATACCTCCACTCAGCCACCACATCCATATAGACGCCCACACACACCCACCACATACTCCGCACCATTACCTACTCACAGATCCACATCTGATATAGCCAGAGTCTACTCAGTACACATACCATCACCAGCCCGTCAGCAGGCATCATTGCCTCATCCGACTGTACCCATTCCGACCCATGACCAGCATCCAGAGGCTAGCACATCATATAGACCAGATCTGCTCTACATTGGTACCGATGCATTGTTCACTGGTAGCATCGGCCCTTACTTGGATTTGGGCCCTATCTTTTCAGATTAGGTTCCTACTGAGAGCACTCTCAGGCAGCTCTACCTTGATATGTTACAGACAGCAGGTGTTACCACTGCGGACATGCTCGCACAGGGTTATGATGATATGATGGCACTTCCAGCGATGACTCTCAGGCAGATATTGATTCAGAGAGGACTACTACCTCCAGATGAGCAGAGGGTATCTAGCGGACAGCAGTCAGTTGCAGGACCTCCAGCTCAGCCTGATGACATACCAGTAGAGGATCCTCCATTCTAGACTACTTATCTTATGATTCATATTTCATATCACTGACTTTTGTATTATATTGATTACAGTGATCTCTATCTTGCACTTGGTTAAACTTTTGGGATATTTGTCAACCTTTATGGTTGAAACTGTATTATCATATTTCGTTTATCGTATTTACTTATTATGTTTGTTTCTTTATTTTAGAATAAGTGATTGAATGTGTGATGAATGAGAAATAAGCCCGAACGAGATGACGAGCGTTCAAGAAAAAGAACCGTGATGTCAAAAGGCAGACAACCAAGGAATTCACAACTGCAGACCACGGAACTTACACACATCTCAGAAGAGGAGCTTCGGTCTATCTTCTTCTGAAACTCGCATATGCACCGCAGACTCTTCAAAGATCTAAGTGTGGGATCTCAACCCACACTACAAGACATCTTAGCCAGATTCATCTCCAAATCTTAAATCACAAAAGTGTGAAATTCACTAATAAGAATTTCCACTTACATTATGGATCGACTCTTAGCTAAGCATAAATGAGAAGCGCTGTGCACCAGAATAGGACATGCGGAGCTGAATCACTCTTAATGAAGATCTTCGAATTCTCAGCTTTCGCCTCTAAACGTTAAATCATCATCTGGGGAGTTTCTTACCTTTCACCTCGTTTTCATAACTTGATTCATTTTGTTAGCTTAGGAATGCAAAGTAATCTATACTCTATCCTAAACTTATCACTAAGTGTGGGATTCCAGCCCAAACCAAACAATTGAGAAACATTTTCTATATGTTCAAACTCTAAGTGTGGGATCATATTTTCAAATACAATCTCAACTCAAGAGAACATTAGGGACAATGTTCCTCTAAGTGTGGGATAGCAGGTATAGAATACCTTGAATTAGATGTTTTACGGATTTTAATGTCCAAATAGCTTTACTCAGAAAATGTTCCTTAAATTTTCAAAATTTTCAAAACTTTTTAGACAAAATAATAAAGTATGAGCCAAATCATCCGATTAGCTCTACTATTTTTGAGTTACGATTTCTTTCGAAGAGGAACCATTTCTAATATGAGTTAGTTATTCAAGAATATTAGGGAAATTAAGGTAGAAATTTCTTAAATAAGTATTAACAATCTAAAGAGCATGGCTAGGCACATACAAACCCAAATTTGCAGTGAGGTTTGAGCCTTAAAAGCATTCATTTTAAATGCTACATTGTTCATTTCTTGTGTGTGCCGATGCTAGTATTTCTAAATTAGAACTTGTTCCTGACATATGTTTCGAGACCACATTGGAGAGTACCGTACGCGGTATAGGTGCAATTAGATGATCTCGACATTCCTTAGGATTAAACCCATTCTTACATGCCTTTTCAAGCCCAAAACCCTTCCGATACTCATTTTTAGTATCGATGATCCGCCTAGAAAAACCCTTTGAGCTTAAACCTTTCGTTTCTTCAAAACCCTATATCTTTAACTACTTTTCCCAAATTCCCAACAACTTATCTTGGAATTTCTAAGGTTATGAAAAACATCTTGAAGAATCTCTTTCTGAATTGATCTACTCCTCCGTGATCACCAAAATTAGAAAATCAAGGGTGCAAAAAATTGGCACCAGAAGAAAAGACTCGAAGAAGTTCGTGATAAGAAAGAAGAGATTTCCGAAAGAAAATCAAAAATATCCTTGGAAGTTCTCTGGCAAAGAAGTTCTGAAGAAAGAAAAGAAAATAAAAAGCAGAAAAAGAAAGAAAAGAAAAAGAAAAGAAAATAAAGCTAAAGTGCTTCAGAGTATCAATCTTTCAAAGAAAGATCCAATGAAATACGAGTAGCTATCTTCTCCGTTTCCCAATAAGTTTTTCATGATTCTTAGAATGCCTAAGATAAGCAACCCCTTACAACCAAAAATCACCACTATCCATACCCCTGAACCCTCACAAACATTACAACCCACTTGAATGTCTTGGAATAATTAGCGCCGTCCTCTTCCTAAGTGGTGGAGATCCGATTCTCGACCAAGCTTATGATGATGAGTGCTGCATGACTGGCTATTTGAGCGATTTTGATTGTGCTAGATTGATAGGAAACCCGATACACTCTGAGTGAATTGAGTGACCACCTTTAGTGAGATCGCCTAGTCATGTATACTCCAAGATCACGAGATTTAGAAAGTATGCCTGGGAAAGTCAATACTTATTTCTGAAAGGATCATCTTAGCTTTCCCTATGTTCTCTAAATAATTTTCCCATATGACAAAGTGGTAACTTTTTGGAGGTACTCTAACTCACCTAAAATCTATAAAATGTTTTCACAGGGACACAACTGAGTGTTGCTTGAGGACAAGCAACGCTTAAGTGTGGGATACTTGATGTGACCCAAAAAGTCATGTTTTTAAGTACTTATTTCCGCACTTTTTGGACTATTCTTTGGTGAAAACATTTCAAAACAATCATTTATCATCAAAAATCACCAAGGTAGTCTAAATACGGGCGTTGCTACAAAAATCAGTAAAAACATCCATTTTGCATGCAAACCGAGGCAAAAACAATCACCTTAAATATTCCATTCTTGATTATCCTATCAAAGCAGATCTTAATGCATATTTTATGATTCAATAGGAAAATCCAAGATCGGTGGTGAAAGAATCAAGAGAAACGGGTGAAGAACGAAGAAGATGTGCAGTCTAGAAGCCCGCCGATCGTCATCCGGAACACGCAAAAGTCAAACACTTCTAAATTTGGCAAACTCAGTGTCATTAGAATCGTAATGGAATAACGAAGCCAACGGCGCAAGAATCAAGCAAATCGGAGCCCAAACGAAGAAGATACGGACGAACCAAGCAACCGAGAAACAAGCGGAGGCCAAACCAAGCACCAACCCCCCCCCCCCTTGGCCCTAGGTACCGTATACGGTACCCTAGGTGCCGTATACGGCCCTTGGGGTGCCGTATACGGGGTCTTGATGCTTGTGAGGTGCCGTTTGCCCCCCCTTGGTCCGCTTGCCCCGTTTGCTGCTTTGATGCTTGTATTTCGTGCTTCAAGACTTGTACCAAGGCCAACTAGCTTATCCTATAAATACCTCACTCATTTCACCATTTCAAGCACACCTTACACCTCTCATTTCACATACTTCTCTTTCTCTCTCTAGAATTCTCTCTCTAGCACTACTCTTAGGAGTTAGAGGAGAATTATTCTTGTAGTTAGTTCTCTCTCTAGTTTCTCTCTCTAGCACTACTCTTAGGAGTTAGAGGAGAACTAGAGAGATATAAGTTAGCGGTTAGAGCTAGAGGAAAGTTGTAATTGGGTAATCAAGCTGTAGCAAGGTTATTCAAGTCAGACTGTTGTAATCCTCAGTATTACTCTTCTAATCCGGTGATATTATCTTACTTTCTTACTGTTATAATGTTTACTTTGCATATTATTTCAGTACGATTTATGATTGTTGCCATGCTGATTAGCTAGATTAATATGTGATTGTTGAAATGTAGATGTTAGGATTAGGGATGATGTTTTAATAATATATCTTATATATGATCGGTAGTTGTTATGCTGCATACATGTTTAGACTTATCCTGGATGTAGACTTAATTAATCACCCTTTCTGGTCTCTCACGTGACTGTTGCCTTAGGATAGGATCTGATCAACCCTAACTACGAATACACAGTTATCTCTTGTTTGTATGAAACTGTGAGATCGCCATAACGCGTCAGAATACTTGGTATAGCGTTGGAAATACCGCTGGTAGAGTACAAATACGTGGAAGCCAAGGAAATGCCGGTGGACTATCTCACCGTGGAATACCTGGAAGCAACACTTCCAGACACGGGTCTAGGTCTTGTTAAGCCGTGAAAATGCTATAGTACACCGTTAAACTACCTCTGGTTATAAAGCTGTGTAAAGATACATTAGGTCTTTAAAACACCGTAGATATACCTAGGGTTAGAGTACTGTGGAAAATAAGGTCACTATACACTGTACGCATGCCTAGGGATGAACGACCGATGGCAAAGGAGGGTCTAATCCAAGACGGAAGTATTAGAACTAGAATAGATAAAACATGAGTTAGGAAATGAAAGCAAGGATGCCGGCTGTGTTCCCAGATGCTTAAAACCCCTAAACTCTACCCAACCGACAGTTTAACTTATTTAGCATACAACCAGTATTACTATGTTAAAATTGGATAGACATAAGTGTTAAGAAAAGTCAGTGTTGTGGACTGTCGCCTTATTCCTTAACCCCATTCAGAGGGTCGCTTGGTCTCCGAAAGAGACGGTGAGGTGGGTCTGAAGACAGTCCCATCTGATCAGAATCAGGATAGCCTAAGATTCAGTGACATATGCTTTAGGGTTACACCTAGACGTAGGGTCCTAGTGTTTACACCGACTGTTTAGAAGATTCTTAACCAGAGTAATCACCTATCATTAATATAATATCATCCCGGAACCCTAATCGTCGAAGTTTCAGCAATCACTCTCTACCTGCTGCTTATATTCTCGTTTACTTTTATGCACTTTAATTTCTGTCTTTAGGTTAGATTAGATAAAACCAAAACCCATACCTACCTTGTTTTAAACCCATCCTATTGTCAAGTTATCTTTGGTAGGTTCCAATTCAATTCAATTCGTTCCGATTTTGGACGACACTTGAGTTATACTTGCCGCCTTACCCACAAGGTAGGTAGCTTGCATAGTTTGAGCCCAGCAAATATAAATTTTTAAAACTTCTCTGCTCGTCGCCTCTGTTGCGGTCGGAGCAACGATTCGGGGTAAAAACCTGACCGACGGACGGGGGCACGACAGTTGTTGAGCTGCCATGGATTGAGCCACACTCTGTGCAATGAGTTGAGCGATTTCAGTATCGCTGTATGTGTGTCATCTTGGAGACATGTTCCTTTAATAACAAGGTAAAGGACATGTGAGAATTTGAATCGAAGAAAATGATTATCACAATGGTATGAACATGAAGAGGATGCCGAGACGTGATGTATCAATTGATAATAGAGTTTAGAATTTATAATAGTTTTCCAGGAATTCGTAACATCTAGACTCGGAATTCATTCGGATGAAAGTGATGTTATCAATAGTGTACGCGGAATAAGGTTTAGCTTGCGAAGACCTAGTAGTTCTCCTAGTAGTGCGTCTCAGACGCGATTCCAAATGATGTGAATGATAGGAAGAATGCGAAGCGATATCTTCCACGTGAGTACGTGACGGTACTGCGGAACGTGTTGTCATTTTCGATAACCCGAGCGAAATGAGTAAATGATGCCTTTTCAATAGTAGCCTAAAGTATACCGCGTGCGTGAGGCCTATTCTTATATATATATATATATATATATATATATATATATATATATATATATATATACACATATATATACCATATGCACATGTATCTCCGCCTAGTTGTGTCTAGCACAAACAAGTATGAGTCCCGGTTCTCTCGTGGTCAGAGTCAACTAGTGTATTTCTGTTCAGCGTAACTCCTTTTCAGATCTCACATCATCCTTCTTTAATTGTACATAGTTGATCAGGCTATGTTAAATTAAATTTGTATGATGTAATCCCTAAACCAGTTATACCTAATAAGGAATACTGCCTAACGGTCATAGTCTAGGCCCACTAAATGCAACCTAGTTCGCTATAACCTTAGGCTCTGATACCAATCTGTAACACCCCCAAAATTTACTGTTTAGCGGAAGCTTGTTTTTGGGTGCTACTAATTAATAATCAAAGCACAAAGATACAAGCAAACAACTCTACATGAGACGTTTATACATATTTCAAAAGTAGTACACCGTTTAAGTCATAAGTTACATCACTCGCGGTGCTCGTTTACCCGTTCGTTTCGTCGTTCGTTTAATCGTATAACATTTAAATAGTACGTTTTTGTTAACGATTTAAAACATGATATTTTAAATAAATGTTTTGCTCAATATGATATATTTTTAAGTTACCAAAATAATATTTGGATTTTTGTTTGGTCGTCGGTTGCGAATCGTGTGTTTATTCAAGTCGTGTAACGTTTTTAAACGTTATAATTGTATGCGTGAAATCACGTCATTTTTACTTGAAGTATTTTATCAAAATACTTAGTTTTAAAATTATAAAAATATAACTTTGATTTATTTCTTCTGTCGGGCGCGTTTCGCGCGTCTTTGTCGCGTTTGGTCACGTTTTAAGCAAAACGTATATGTTCGTTATATTATAAACATAATATAAAGTATTTATCGATGTTATTAAATAATTCCATATTATTTAATAATTGTTTCACCAACGCCCGTATTTTGATTTGTAGAATATTAATTCGACCCGAATCTTACACAATGTAAATGAATCGTATGTCCGAATATAATTATAACATACAATTTACCGTGAGTATTTAGCCTAATATATACTAAATACATATAATTCACATAATAATTAGGTACCATTAATTGTCCTAATTTACCGGGTGTTACAGAATATTACAATGTTTCTCTTATATAGAAATGCACTTATTTGGATAAAATGATTTTGGAAGGTTTTATGCATTAAATTATACATTGAAGCTTTCCCTTCTAAGCAAACCTGTTTTTTTAGATGATTTTTATAAGGTCTTACATTCAAATAGAATGAATCTTAGCATAGTTTGTGAATTAAATTAGCATTACTATGGATATCCTTGTACAAATGTTGTGTTTCCTTCTTTATAGATTTGCACTTGTAACATGGTTGAGCTAATCGTAATGCTAACCAGTTGCCACAAAAGAAGCTAAGGTACTATGTATCTACAAAAACAAGTCGAACTATCTGGTCCCATTTACAATACAAAAGTTACCCATTTTGACCTCTTTTAGCCAGGCCCGCACGACCAGTTCTTTAAAATCTACAAAAGATGGTTCCGAAGTATGTTATTCTATCATAAAATATCTCACGGATTTCAGTTTAATGGTAGACAGAACACATACATTGTACCAATGGTAACAGCTGATGTATCTTCCGGTTTGCGTATATCTATATGAGAATTCCTATATTCAAACCAACAACAACAAACATATTAGTTTATCTGTATGTTATAAGGATCATTAATACTTATTCCACAACAAATGCATTCTATACCACAACAGATACATTTGGTCTTTTTCATTTCTATATCTTATAACGCATAATTTTGTTGTTACAATTGGAGAATACACTCAAATCCTTAATCCTTTTTACATAGTGACATGTAACATGTCTTCATTATGTGTGTTCTCAAAGAGGTACATTAGAATCTCGCAAAATGGCCTATTACGTAGCTTTTCTCAATCGCGGTTTCTTGTGGATGGGTGATATCGCTCATTTTGTATACGTGAATCTTTCAAGATATCATTTATTTTGCATTTGTTTTGAGTAAATATTTTGAACTTTTGGTACTTATTTAGTTTGAAATTCATTTAGTGCGCGTAGGTTCATTAACGATGAGATTGTGGCAAAATGAATGCTGTCTGCTGGAAAATGGAAAGAACCCGCCGGGTAAAGAGCACCAGCCGCCGGGTCAAGTGGTAACACGCCGGGTTGTTTGTGTCAGCCGGCGGGTGATTTAAGGAATCCAGCATCTTTTGGTAACAGAGGTATTCGGCTTTATGAAGCCGGCGGGTAACCTTATTGAGCCGTCGGGTTGATTTGTTCAGTTAAACCGCCGTGTTGGTTAAACAAGCAGCCGGGTCCCCCAAAATTCAAATGACCCGCCGGGTAGTAATGCGAAGCCGCCGGGTAGTTTCGGCGGCAGATGCCCTTTTGTACTAAAAATCACTTTTTGCTTTAGATCTCACCAACTTTTCTTATCATCTGTGACACCCGTCAAATTAGGACTAGTTATTAGTTCCTAATCATTTAGAAATACATGTAATTAGTACTATGTATTAGGCTAATTGTGTGTATCAATATATATATTGATGAATATATATCAGTACGCGATTATATTAAATCGTGCATTATCATATCGGCCAAATTCCGATTCATTTATATGGACGTTGGTGAACCTATTTTATTAAGTAATATGAAATTATTTAACAACATTATTAATTCCTAAATATTATTTCGATAATACTTTATAAGTATTTCGTATCGTATAAAACACTCATGGCGCCCAAAAATGCACGATTCGTGCCCAACAATCAAAACCAACCAAAGTTATACTTTCATAACTTCAAGTAAAGTATTTTGATAAAATACTTCCACTATAAATATTGAAAGTTGTATCGAAAAGCAAAACGTCTAGTTTAAACGTCATGATATGTAATAATCGTAAAACGATTACACAAACTATCACTAACACTTTGCCAAAACATTTTATAAATGTTTCCAAATATTTATAAACCATGGGAACAAGATCCACAAAACGTGGATCTTGTTGAGGAAGTTTCTTGACTTTAACCACCACCATCATCCCATCTCTCTTCATTCAATCACCAACTCAATCTCTCTCATTCTCTCTCTGATCTCTGATCTTTCTCTCTCTAAAATCAGCCACTTTCACCACCATAATTCACCATCAAAACCTCTTTGGATCATCAAGTCGATTGAAGCAAAAACGATCACGAGAACGCGAGCTACGCTTCCACCTTTTCGGATTCTTCATTCGATCATTGTAAGAATCCCGACACTTTCGTAAAATACTTGTATTATGTTTATATAGATGATATATTGTTCATACAACTTGTTAATGTCCAAATCTAAATCTTAAAAACGTTTTTCATAAGTATGTATGTATGACAGATTCTGTCTCTCAAAAACAGTCCCACAAAATCGTTAATATCTCGAGCTCTAAGATGAGTTAGACAACCAATTTTTTTTTAAAAGTTGCGTATTGAAAAGAGCTACAACTTTCGTGTTTTACATTTTTTCCATATCTGTACGGATTTAAGTATAGAAGCTGATCTTTGAATGTTACTCGTTTCCGAACCAAATCCGACTACCTTTCATGTTGATTTTTGTTAAAAATAGTAGATGAACTTATAAAATTACCATAAAGTGCAGATTTACACTAGACCCATAGGGGAACATCTGTGATTTTTGGTGGGTCTTGGTTTGGACTAAAAAGTGTAGAAAACGAGAGGTTTGTTGAGTCAAAAATCTGACGTTTATAACTAACAGGGGCAACACTTTTATAACTAACAGGGGCAACACGTTTATAACTAACAGGGGCAACACTTTTATAACTAACAGGGGCAACACTTTTATAACTAACAGGGGCAACACGTTTATAACTAACAGGGGCAACACTTTTATAACTAACAGGGGCAACACTTTTATAACTAACAGGGGCAACATGTTTATAACTAACAGGGGCAACACATTTATAACTAACAGAGGCAACAAGATTATAACTAGAATTGGTAACAACTAGTAATCACGTAAGACAACAACACAACAACACATGACCTATAAGAATACTAAACACTTCAAATACACTTTACAAGTATTTCATTTCAACATTTCAATAATAACGTTTTGAGATTATTATTACAATTAATCACCAACGAGCCGTATACGATTTTCACAACTTTAAACATAAACATTAACCAAAGTATTTGGACATAACTAGTTGAGGGAACAACTAGCATAGATGGTCTGTAAAGTCATCTAATCAAATAAAACCTTGCGCGTCTAAGACGCCCTGCAGGTTTCAGTCGATTGAACGACACCATTTGTCTTGTAAACCATCATTTGTGCTTGATAGCATCTCATTAGGCTCAGGTGAGTCTCATAGCCCCTTTTTAAATGCTTTTACCTAGGGGTGAGATACATGCTCATTTTGTTTTACATCTGAACACAAGTATCAAAACATCGATATATATTACATGAGTTAAAATCATCTAATCATTTTAAGTCCTCATAGCATAGTTTGGTAATACTTGTAGCGTGAATGTTAGTGTATGGATCCATATGGGACTGACAATCCCCGTCCGGGTCAGCAAGCACTGACTGGTCAAAACGGACGCATTATCATTTGTTCATACGTATGTTGATTAGGCATACGCATAGAGGCACCCTCGCTCAGGCACTTAATTGTGATCCTGACATCTCAGTTAAGCTCAGACTATGTGCTCATGACTTTATATACATTATATTTGATTAATTTCAAACATCATTATTAAATCTTGTGGTTCATACATCATATCTTATCATTAAACCTGTGAGCTCACCAGCTTTATAGCTGACCTTTAGCATGTATTCTCAGGTTCTCAGCAGCAGTAGGACTGCCATTCAGGATGCCCATTAGTTCGAGTCGCATACAGACATCAAGAGATTGTCATGCATTACTATATTTTGTATAATTTAGTTATGCCATAGAATCTCTATCATTTGAACTCAAGGGCTTTTGTAAACTATATTATAACGGTGTAAAACCTTTATTTTATCAATGTAATTGTAAACGACGCATGTAGTGGTCGTTCATTATGTAATCTGGTGCTTTGTGTATTGATTAGTCGCGCCCCGAACCGACCCGCTTCCGCAGCATAATTTGGGGGTGCGACAGATTGGTATCAGAGCCTAAGGTTATAGTGAACTAGGTTGCATTTAGTGGGCCTAGACTATGACCGTTAGGCAGTATTCCTTATTAGATATAACTGGTTCAGTGATTGCACCATATGAGTTTAATTTAACATAGCTTAGCTAACTATGTACAATTAAATGAATACGATGTGAAAGCTGAAAGGGGTTATGTTGAATAGGAATGCGATAGTTGACTCTGACCACGAGAGAAACCGTGACTAATACTTGATTAGTGTTAGACACACATTAGGCTATTATGTGATATAGGCGTATATACATACATATGCCTCATTTATGTGCTACCTTATAGGCTATTATATATTGAAGATATATGATTAAGGCCACTCGCGTATTATCTTCTAAGCTATTATATATATCGAATGTATATATATATCACACGCGATAATACACTCGTTAACATCTTCACTACCAAAGACGATGAGTATGAATTACTATCGTCTATCCTTTTATACGCACATAACATCTCACAACACATTCCGCTGTACAATCACATATTCGCGAGGAATATATCATTTTGTATTTCCTCTATCATTCTATATCCTTAGAATCACAAATGGAACTTATTGTCTGAAGGGCTATAGGCTCCATACGTAAAACCATACCCCACCTACTCGCAAACTCGCATCTAGTTTGAAACTCTGTTGTTTGTCAAATCTGATTATCACTTGTGTCATTGTATATTACCCCCTAAATATATATATGCATATGTGATGTATCATGTTTTGGTGCAAACAACTCATCCACTCTATTTGCTTTTGTCAGAATCATGCCGCCAAAGAGGAAAGATTTCAGTCAAGCTGAACTCAATGCTGCGGTTACCCGAGCTGTAGCCGAAGCCATGGCTGCTCGAGACGCTCTAAGGAATGAAGAGACAGTCAATACCACTCGTACTCCTGTTATCAAACCTTGTTCCTACAAGGACTTTCTCAGCTGTAAGCCACTCTACTTTAAGGGCACGGAAGGTGCTATTGGCTTAATCCGATGGATTGAAAGAATGGAATCTGTCTTCAGTCTCTGTAACTGTGCTGAAGATAGTAAGGTCAAGTTTGCTGCTTACACCTTTCAAGAAGGTGCACTAACGTGGTGGAACACCCACGCAAACTCTATTGGCGTCGAGATCGCAAACCGACTTCCTTGGCCTGAATTGAAGAAAAAGCTAAGGGAGAAGTACTGTCGCGAGGAAGAACTACACCGACTGGAAGTGGAGTTCTGGAATCTGGCGGTACAAGGGAACGATATTGCTGGGTACACCACCAAGTTCCAGCAATTCGCTCTGTTGTGCCCAGGCCTGGTTGATACGGAAGGAAAAAGTATCAAGAAGTACATTCGAGGCCTTCCGGA
The DNA here is from genome assembly GCA_949592205.1 of Helichrysum umbraculigerum. Lineage (NCBI taxonomy): Eukaryota > Viridiplantae > Streptophyta > Magnoliopsida > Asterales > Asteraceae > Helichrysum > Helichrysum umbraculigerum. The sequence continues at coordinate 37,882,525 of CATIUR010000005.1, forward strand.
GAATATCCAGGGGAATGTCGCCTCAGCTCAACCAACCACTCTGGAAAAAGCTATCGGAATTGCTCATGAACTCATGGCCATGGTTGTCAGCCGGGAGACATCTATTCCATCTTCTGGTAACAACAATAAAAGAAAGTGGTCTGGGAACACCACTCAAAATCAATCATCATTCAAGAGGTCTGAGTCTAATAAGACCACCAATACTGGTTATGGTTCCAGCAAGGGTTACACTGGAAATAAGCCCTACTGTTCAAAGTGCTACCGTCATCATGATGGTCCTTGCGGCACACCTTGTGGAAAATGTCAAAGGTATGGACATTTGACCAAAGACTGTAGGTCTACCACTGTCAACACCAACACCACCACTAGCCAACCAAAATCCTGCTATGAGTGTGGAGAAACTGGTCACTTTAGGAATGAGTGCCCAAAGCTGAAGAACAAGGGTAACAACACTGCGAAGGGAAGAGCTTTCGTTCTGAACTCAGGAGAGGCCCGTCAGGACCCGAATGTGGTCTCGGGTACGTTTCTTCTCAACAATCTTACTGTTTCTGTTCTGTTTGATACTGGTGCTGATAGGAGCTTCATATCTGATGAGTTTAGTCCATTGCTTGACATTGCCCCTATTGCTTTAGATGCTAAGTATATTGTAGAGTTAGCTAATGGTAAACTCATAGAGACCGATAGTGTGATACCTAATTGCACTTTAAATCTATCTGATGAGATCTTCTCTATTGACCTTATACCTGTTGAGATTGGAAGTTTTGACATCATTGTTGGCATGGATTGGTTATCCAAGCACCGAGCTGAAGTTGTCTGCTATGACAAAATCATTCGCATTCCTCTCGTCACCGGTAGCACTTTAATCATACCAGGGGAGACCGGTAGGACGAGACTGAACATCGTATCCTGCATGAAAACGCGCAAGTACCTTAGGAAAGGGTACCAGGCAATCCTCGCGCATGTCATAGAGAAAAAGTCGGAAGAGAAACGACTTGAGGATGTGCCCATTGTTAGAGACTTTCCAGAAGTCTTCCCAGAAGACTTACCTGGTCTTCCACCTCCGAGACAAGTTGAGTTCTCGATCGATCTCGTGCCGGGGGCAGCACCTGTTGCACGAGCACCATATCGTTTAGCCCCTTCAGAACTTCAGGAGTTGTCTACTCAGTTGCAGGAACTCCTGGATAAGGGATTCATTAGACCGAGTTCTTCACCATGGGGAGCTCCGGTTCTGTTTGTGAAAAAGAAAGACGGTTCATTCAGAATGTGTATCGACTATAGAGAGTTGAACAAATTGACCGTCAAGAACCGTTACCCACTACCTCGTATTGATGACCTATTCGACCAACTTCAAGGGTCAAGTATCTATTCGAAAATAGATCTAAGATCAGGTTATCATCAGTTACGAGTTCGTGACATCGACATCCCAAAGACTGCCTTCCGAACTCGCTATGGTCATTACAAGTTTCAGGTTATGGCCTTTGGTTTGACTAACGCACCGGCAGTATTCATGGATCTTATGAACCGAGTGTGCAAACCATATCTCGACAAGTTTGTCATTGTCTTCATTGATGACATTCTTATTTACTCGCGCAATGAACAGGAACACGCGCAACATCTGAAAGTCATTCTAGAACTTCTTAGACACGAAGAGTTATATGCAAAATTCTCCAAGTGTGAGTTCTGGATGCAAACCGTTCAATTCCTTGGTCATGTGATTGATAGTCAAGGAATTCAAGTAGATCCATCAAAGATTGAGGCTATCAAGTGCTGGCAAGCACCGACGACGCCGACTGAAGTACGCCAATTCTTAGGACTGGCAGGTTATTATCGGCGTTTCATTGAGAATTTCTCCAAAATAGCTCAACCTCTCACAATACTGACTCAGAAGGAAAAGAAGTTCGATTGGACTGATAAACAAGAGTCAGCATTTCAGCTATTGAAGCAAAAGCTTTGCAGTGCACCAATTCTATCATTACCCGAAGGCAATGAAGACTTCGTGGTATACTGCGATGCCTCACACCAAGGTCTTGGTTGCGTGTTGATGCAACGAGACAAGGTTATTGCCTACGCCTCCCGACAACTCAAAGTTCACGAGAAGAACTACACAACTCATGATCTCGAATTAGGAGCCGTAGTGTTCGCTCTCAAGATCTGGAGACACTATCTGTATGGCACAAAATGTACCATCTTCACCGATCACAAAAGCCTCCAGCATATATTCGATCAGAAGGATCTTAATATGAGACAACGTCGCTGGGTTGAGTTACTCACCGACTATGACTGCGAGATCAAGTATCATCCGGGCAAAGCAAATGTAGTTGCCGATGCCCTAAGTCGCAAAGAGCGCACAAAACCACTTCGAGTACGAGCCCTTAGCATAACCATCCATAATGATCTAATCATTCAAATTCTTGCTGCTCAACTCGAAGCATTGAAACCTGAAAACATCAAGGAAGAGACCTTGCGAAATATGGAGAATCAATTTGAAACCAAACCCAATGGGGTCAAATACTTCGCAAACCGAATCTGGTTACCCAAGTTTGGGAATCTTCGAGACTTAGTGATGGATGAAGCTCATAAGTCTAAGTATTCTATACATCCTGGATCAGACAAGATGTATCATGGCATCAAGGGATCATACTGGTGGCCAAACATGAAAGCAGAGATTGCCACGTATGTCAGCAAGTGCCTCACATGTTCAAAAGTCAAAGCAGAATATCAGAAACCCACCGGCTTACTTCAACAGCCGGACATTCCTCAGTGGAAATGGGAGCAAATTTCTATGGATTTCATCACTAAACTCCCGAAAACATCAAGTGGTTGCGATACTATATGGGTAATAGTTGATCGTCTAACCAAATCTGCTCACTTCCTTGCCATGAAGGAAACCGACAAAATGGAACGTCTCACACGAATCTATATGAAAGAGATCATAACAAGGCACGGCGTTCCAATCTCAATTATCTCTGATAGAGACAGTCGATTCACATCTAACTTTTGGCAATCATTGCAAAAGTCATTGGGTACTCGTTTAGACATGAGTACAGCCTATCATCCACAAACCGATGGCCAAAGTGAAAGGACTATTCAAACACTGGAAGATATGTTACGCGCCTGCGTAATTGATTTCGGTGCAAATTGGGAGCATCATTTGCCATTGTGTGAATTCTCATACAACAACAGCTATCATACCAGCATTGGAGTTGCACCGTTCGAGGCACTGTACGGTCGTAAGTGCCGATCGCCTATTTGTTGGACCGAAGTGGGAGACAGTCAACTCACTGGTCCTGAAATCATTCATGAAACCACCGAGAAGATCGTTGGTATCCAACAACGGCTGAAGGCCGCACGTGATCGTCAGAAAAGTTATGCTGACGTGAGACGCAAGCATCTCGAGTTCCAAGTTGGGGATCGAGTATTGCTCAAAGTATCACCTTGGAAGGGTGTTATCCGATTCGGCAAACGTGGGAAGTTAAATCCTAGATACATCGGACCTTTTGAGATCCTTGAAAGGATTGGTCCAGTTGCATATCGATTGCAGCTACCTCCAGAGCTCAGTAGCGTGCATCCCACATTTCACATTTCTAACCTGAAGAAATGCCTGTCCGACGAGACACTCATTATTCCGCTCGAGGAAATTCAAATTGACGACAAACTTCATTTTATCGAGACACCAGTGGAGATCATGGACCGTGAGGTCAAACAGCTTAACCAAAGTCGTATCCCAATCGTCAAAGTTCGGTGGAATTCGCGGCGTGGTCTGGAATTCACTTGGGAACGGGAAGACCAGATGCGACTCAAATATCCACATTTATTTTCGGACTCCACTCACGCGCCAACTCAGAGCTGAATTTCGGGACGAAATTCTCTTAACAAGGGAAGAATGTGACACCCGTCAAATTAGGACTAGTTATTAGTTCCTAATCATTTAGAAATACATGTAATTAGTACTATGTATTAGGCTAATTGTGTGTATCAATATATATATTGATGAATATATATCAGTACGCGATTATATTAAATCGTGCATTATCATATCGGCCAAATTCCGATTCATTTATATGGACGTTGGTGAACCTATTTTATTAAGTAATATGAAATTATTTAACAACATTATTAATTCCTAAATATTATTTCGATAATACTTTATAAGTATTTCGTATCGTATAAAACACTCATGGCGCCCAAAAATGCACGATTCGTGCCCAACAGTCAAAACCAACCAAAGTTATACTTTCATAACTTCAAGTAAAGTATTTTGATAAAATACTTCCACTATAAATATTGAAAGTTGTATCGAAAAGCAAAACGTCTAGTTTAAACGTCATGATATGTAATAATCGTAAAACGATTACACAAACTATCACTAACACTTTGCCAAAACATTTTATAAATGTTTCCAAATATTTATAAACCATGGGAACAAGATCCACAAAACGTGGATCTTGTTGAGGAAGTTTCTTGACTTTAACCACCACCATCATCCCATCTCTCTTCATTCAATCACCAACTCAATCTCTCTCATTCTCTCTCTGATCTCTGATCTTTCTCTCTCTAAAATCAGCCACTTTCACCACCATAATTCACCATCAAAACCTCTTTGGATCATCAAGTCGATTGAAGCAAAAACGATCACGAGAACGCGAGCTACGCTTCCACCTTTTCGGATTCTTCATTCGATCATTGTAAGAATCCCGACACTTTCGTAAAATACTTGTATTATGTTTATATAGATGATATATTGTTCATACAACTTGTTAATGTCCAAATCTAAATCTTAAAAACGTTTTTCATAAGTATGTATGTATGACAGATTCTGTCTCTCAAAAACAGTCCCACAAAATCGTTAATATCTCGAGCTCTAAGATGAGTTAGACAACCAATTTTTTTTTAAAAGTTGCGTATTGAAAAGAGCTACAACTTTCGTGTTTTACATTTTTTCCATATCTGTACAGATTTAAGTATAGAAGCTGATCTTTGAATGTTACTCGTTTCCAAACCAAATCCGACTACCTTTCATGTTGATTTTTGTTAAAAATAGTAGATGAACTTATAAAATTACCATAAAGTGCAGATTTACACTAGACCCATAGGGGAACATCTGTGATTTTTGGTGGGTCTTGGTTTGGACTAAAAAGTTTAGAAAACGAGAGGTTTGTTGAGTCAAAAATCTGACGTTTATAACTAACAGGGGCAACACTTTTATAACTAACAGGGGCAACACGTTTATAACTAACAGGGGCAACACTTTTATAACTAACAGGGGCAACACTTTTATAACTAACAGGGGCAACACGTTTATAACTAACAGGGGCAACACTTTTATAACTAACAGGGGCAACACTTTTATAACTAACAGGGGCAACATGTTTATAACTAACAGGGGCAACACATTTATAACTAACAGAGGCAACAAGATTATAACTAGAATTGGTAACAACTAGTAATCACGTAAGACAACAACACAACAACACATGACCTATAAGAATACTAAACACTTCAAATACACTTTACAAGTATTTCATTTCAACATTTCAATAATAACGTTTTGAGATTATTATTACAATTAATCACCAACGAGCCGTATACGATTTTCACAACTTTAAACATAAACATTAACCAAAGTATTTGGACATAACTAGTTGAGGGAACAACTAGCATAGATGGTCTGTAAAGTCATCTAATCAAATAAAACCTTGCGCGTCTAAGACGCCCTGCAGGTTTCAGTCGATTGAACGACATCATTTGTCTTGTAAACCATCATTTGTGCTTGATAGCATCTCATTAGGCTCAGGTGAGTCTCATAGCCCCTTTTTAAATGCTTTTACCTAGGGGTGAGATACATGCTCATTTTGTTTTACATCTGAACACAAGTATCAAAACATCGATATATATTACATGAGTTAAAATCATCTAATCATTTTAAGTCCTCATAGCATAGTTTGGTAATACTTGTAGCGTGAATGTTAGTGTATGGATCCATATGGGACTGACAATCCCCGTCCGGGTCAGCAAGCACTGACTGGTCAAAACGGACGCATTATCATTTGTTCATACGTATGTTGATTAGGCATACGCATAGAGGCACCCTCGCTCAGGCACTTAATTGTGATCCTGACATCTCAGTTAAGCTCAGACTATGTGCTCATGACTTTATATACATTATATTTGATTAATTTCAAACATCATTATTAAATCTTGTGGTTCATACATCATATCTTATCATTAAACCTGTGAGCTCACCAGCTATATAGCTGACCTTTAGCATGTATTCTCAGGTTCTCAGCAGCAGTAGGACTGCCATTCAGGATGCCCATTAGTTCGAGTCGCATACAGACATCAAGAGATTGTCATGCATTACTATATTTTGTATAATTTAGTTATGCCATAGAATCTCTATCATTTGAACTCAAGGGCTTTTGTAAACTATATTATAACGGTGTAAAACCTTTATTTTATCAATGTAATTGTAAACGACGCATGTAGTGGTCGTTCATTATGTAATCTGGTGCTTTGTGTATTGATTAGTCGCGCCCCGAACCGACCCGCTTCCGCAGCATAATTTGGGGGTGCGACATCATCTTCCACACACGAAACCAGCTCCATTTTTGGCGATTTTTCTAGGGTTTAGGTGGTTCTTCATAATTTTAAAGATCTTCCATCTTGCTAGAACACTCGGTTACAAACAATCATCATTTCGACGTTGTAATCACTTGGTTTGCACTTTTCATTCTAATATAATCATGTTTTCTTTGATTTCCTTGATGATATGTGTTTGTGATGATGTTAGTATGATTGTTGGCTAGATTTTGTTATACTTGCTTAGATGAACTAGTTAGTGACTAGGGGTGTTATATTTTGGTGTGAGTTTATGCTTCGAGTTTAAGAATCATCCACAAATTTGTATGTAACTAGTTTGATTTTGTTAAACTTGTCGGTATTTTGGCTAAACAACTATAGCGAATGTTTGTTGTTTAATAAAAATACTTGTTATTTGTATGAAATATATGAATGAACCATTTCCGCGAACGTGGATGATGTTACAAGTTAAACGAGTTAGCTAGCATGATATGAGTTAGCGATAATGGTGAATGCTTTTCGTGTGGATGAATCATAAACTCGTTTAGTTTGAACTTATGTTTAATCTCCAACTTGTGTGTTTGAGCTTGATGTCAATGAATTAACTTGTTTGGTGATTTGCTAATAGATATAGCGAACGTTTTCTATCTAGTAAGTTATCATCAACTATTTGTCTATAAACGGTTGAACTTAATTGCGAATGTAGTTTTGGAAGAGGTTAAACAAATTAAGCTCAAATATGCAAGTAGGTAGCTATGGAGAATATCCGTTACTTGATTAAATCATGGGTTTGTAAATTCAAGTTGAATCATTAGGTGATGGCGAATGTTAAGCCTAGGTTTAATGGAAATTTGCTTGCATAAAATTAACCGGTTTTAACTTCACACCCCGAAATCACTAGCGACATAGTCCAAGCAAGTATTGTTTTTAATATTTAAAAGTTCCAAACAACTAATTTGACTCTTCCTGAGTCCACCGTTCTCATTGAAAGATAAATTGTAGTTTTAAGCATCGTGACAATTCGGTCACACAAACCAACCACATTTTATTTTCTCTCTTTAAATTGCTCACACTTATCTTGATTGTATAAACGAAGTTCCCTGTGTTCGAACCCGAACTTACCAAACTATACTACTACTCGACAGGGTCCACTGCCCGGTTGTGTTTTGGTCTAGCTCGGTACTTTCTTGTTTACTTTTCAACGATAATTTTATAACTGGATTCAACACATCAAGTTTTTGGCACCGCTGCCGGGGAGCTTGATTTGTGATCTTGATTTAAGTGTGATTAATTGATCCTTTCTAGAATTTATTCTTGGAAAGTTATATTTTGTTTGTATTGCGCCGGTGCGTTTATGGTTTTATTTTTTGTGATCTTTCAGGTTTGATTTGGTAGTGGATGAACACAAGGAGCTCCGGTAAAGAGCTTCTAAGTCGTTTGTCCAATCCGGAGAAGACCAAAAGGAGCAAACGAAGGAGGAAGCCAACGCAAGGATCATCGGATTCATCTAGTAGTCAAACGGATAGCGATACTTCTTCGGGAAACACCGTTGAAGTGGAAGAGACTTTTGTGGACGAACCTCCATCACCCGAAGAAGATCCTTCAACACCTTCCGAAGGTGAAGAAGAGATGGCGGATGGGGATGATACTCCTATTTTCTCTAGGACAAGAACCGTTGCATCGACACCCGAGTCGGCCATACGGGTTCAAGAAAATGAGAATGATAATTTCTCTTTAAAGGGTCATCATATGCAACTTATTCAAGACACCCAATTTGATGGAAGGGTGCGGGCCGATCCGCACAAACATATTGCTAGTTTTCTTGAGATAGGAAGTTATTTCAAGCATGGGAAAAATATGGATGAGGCGATTCGACTATGGACTTTTCCTATGTCCTTATGTGGTGAAGCCAAGATTTGGTACCAAGAGTTGGAGCCAAACACAATTAGATCGTGGAATGAGATGAGAGAAGCTTTTGTGAGACGGTTTTATCCTCCGGCATAGGCCGAACTTTTATTGAATGAGATTAGGGCCTTTAAACAACAAGAAGGCGAGACGTTGGTAGAAGCATGGTGTCGGTTAAAGGAAATGTTGAGAAATTGTCATGGGCATGGGCTATCCAAGGCGGAGATTATTACATCGTTTTACAATGGGCTTGGCATTGAATCGACCAATGTTCTTGATGCCTCAGGAGGAGGTTTGTTTCTTTATAAGACACCAAACGAAGCTTGGAAGGTGTTAGAGGATATAGTAACCCAAGGTTTGAATTGGGCGAAAGACAAAGGAGGTAAACCGGTTAGGAAGCATGTTGCCTTCGCGGAAGGAAGTAGTAGTAGTGGAAGCTCTAACGACTCGGCTATGATGAAGGAAATAAAGGCTTTGTCTTCTAAGTTTGATGCACAATTTAAGACACTCAAGGGTGAACTCAAAGAACTTAGAGAGGGTTGCGATAATTGTGGTGGAAATCATGCCACGGCAAATTGTGCACAAGACGATTTGCCAATGGTTGGAGATGAGGAAGGTGTAAATTTCCTTCAACAAGGAAATTACCAAAGTGGAAACTACTAACGGGGTGGTTACCAAAATAGAAACTCGGGTGGTTATCAAGGAGGAGGCTATAACCAAAACCAAAACCAAAACCGATTTTCTAGACCAAACCTCAAACCAAAGCTACAATCAAAACCAATCCCAAAACCAAAATTACAACCAAAACCGACATCAAAGCCCATCTAGAGACAATCAACCACCGCCGGTTCAAAAACAAGAACCAACGTTGACGCCCATGGAACAAATGATGAAGGAGTTTATGGCGAAGCAAGACACCGCAACCGAGAGAATTAAAACTCAAATGACAAATATTCGGTTGAGCATGGAGCAAGGGCAAAAGAACCAACAAGCTTCAATCCAAGACTTAGAGCGGAAAATGGAAAGGTTGTCCGAGGGGCAAAGTAGTAGGCCAACCGGTGGCTTACCGAGTAATACACAACAAAACCCGAGACAACAACCATCTTCTTCTAGTGGAGGACCCAAGCCATACCAACCACCGTCCGCAAGGAACGAGCATGTAAATGCTATCACTACAAGGAGCGGGAAAGAACTTCCACCGCCTCAAGCAAAGGATAAAAATGTTTCTAACCATGTTTTGCAGGAAATTGAGGAAGAAGAGATTGAAGAAAATGTTGATGCTTCCCCACCAACGGTTACACCAGTGTCACCTACACCGGTTGTAAAAGCTTACAAGCCGAAGATTCCTTATCCCCAAAGGCTAAGGAAAGAAAAGATTGCGGCTCAATATGGGAAGTTTGTGGACATGATCAAGGGCATTCGAATCAATGTGCATTTGGTTGATGTGTTAGCCGAAATGCCGAACTATGCCAAATTCATCAAGGATTTGGTGAGCAACAAAGACAAGCTTTCGGAATCTTCGGCAATGTTTTTGAATGAAGAATGCTCGGCACTTGTTCAAAACCAAATTCCACCAAAGCTCGGCGACCCGGGGAGTTTTATCATTTCATGCACTTTGGGTAAAATCATTACTTGCGATGCACTAGCGGACCTAGGGGCTAGTATAAATTTGATGCCATATTCATTATATGCTAATTTGTCCTTAGGATCCCTCTCCCCCACCCGCATGAGCATTAGGCTAGCCGATAGATCTTTCCAATATCCCGTTGAGATTGCGGAAAACATGTTGATAGAAGTTGGCCAATTCACTTTCCCAATTGAATTTGTTATCCTCGAAATGGAGGAGGATAGTAAAGTGCCATTGATTTTAGGGAGACCATTTCTGCACACCGCGGATGCTATAATAGGAGTCAAAGACAAGAAATTGACCTTAGGAGTAGGTGATGAAATGATTGCCTTCACGGTCGACAAGGCCATGAAGCATCCTTATTCTAACGATGATTCTTGTTTTAGAATTGATGTTATAGATGAAGCGGTGGATGAAGAATTGCAAACTTTACTTGGCATGGAATCGGAGCTAGTTGATTTGTTGGAGTCAAGTGAAGGAGGAATGACCGAGGAAGAGTTGGTCATGAGTATGGAAGAGACAAATGATGAAGATGAGCTAATTGATGAGGACACTTTTGAGGAGCTCACAAAGGATGACCATATGCGAATCAAAATGTCCTTGGAAGATCCGCCAAAGGATTTGGAGTTGAGAGAACTTCCAAGTCATTTGGAATATGCATACCTTCATGAGGAAAACTTGTTGCCCGTAATCATTTCTTCATCTCTTTTACCTCATGAAAAATCTAAATTGATTGATGTGCTTGTGGCTCACAAAGGAGCTTTCGCTTGGCGCATATCTAACATACCGGGAATAAGCCCATCTTTTTGTAAGCACAAAATCAATTTTGTTGATGATTTTAAACCCGTTATCCAAAGACAACGGAGGATTAATCCCAATATGGTGGATGTGGTCAAGAAAGAAGTTATCAAGCTTCTTGATGCGGGTATCATTTACCCCATCGAGGATAGCTCTTGGGTGAGCCAGGTACATTGTGTGCCAAAAAAGGGGGATATGACGGTGGTGGCCAATGATAAAAATGAAATGATTCCCACAAGGACCGTGACCGGGTGGCGGGTTTGCATTGACTATAGAAAATTGAATGACGCTACTAGGAAAGACCACTTTCCCTTGCCCTTTATCGACCAAATGCTTGAAAGACTCGCGGGTAATGAATTTTATTGCTTTCTTGATGGGTTCTCGGGATATTTTCAAATTCCCATAGACCCCGAAGATCAAGAGAAGACTACTTTCACTTGCCCTTTAGTAACCTATGCTTACCGACGAATGCCTTTTGGGCTATGCAATGCCCCGGCCACCTTTCAAAGGTGCATGATCGCCATCTTTCACGACATGGTTGAGACCTCCATGGAAGTTTTTATGGATGACTTTTCCGTGTTTGGGAACTCGTTTGAATCTTGTTTATCCAACTTGGATAAAATGCTCGAGAGATGTGAGAGAGCCCACCTAGTCTTGAATTGGGAAAAATGCCATTTTATGGTGAGAGAGGGCATTGTATTGGGACATAAGGTGTCGGGATTAGGAATTGAGGTTGACCGGGCTAAAATCGATGTCATTGCTAAACTACCTCCACCGACCAATATTAAAGGGATTAGAAGTTTTCTTGGTCATGTCGGTTTTTACTGGAGATTTATAAAAGACTTTTTTAAAATCACAAGACCCATGACCAAGCTACTTGAAAAGGATGCCCCATTTGTATTTGATGGCCCGTGTTTGAGTGCATTTTCGACCTTGAAAGACCATTTGACCAATGCACCTATAATAGTTTCCCCCGATTGGTCCAAGCCCTTTGAGTTGATGTGTGATGCTAGCGACTTTGCCGTAGGAGCCGTCCTAGGACAAAGAGAGGACAAGCATTTCAAGCCAATCTATTTTGCTAGTAAAACACTAAATAGCGCCCAATAAAATTACACCACAACCGAAAAAGAATTACTTGCCGTGGTGTTTGCCTTTGACAAATTTAGGCAATATCTTGTGCTATCTAAAACCGTAGTTTTCACCAACCATTCGGCTTTAAAGTATCCCTTCAACAAACAAATGCTAAACCCCGTCTCATCCGTTGGATTCTTCTTTTGCAAGAATTCGAAATTGAGATTAAGGATAAGAAAGGAGCCGAAAACCTTGCCGCCAACCACTTGTCGAGATTGGAAAATCCAAATCTCGACAAGCAAGGTGATACTAACATTGATGATTCCTTTCCCGAGGAATTTCTTTTGCATGTAGGTACAAGCAAGGAGGATGAAGATGAAGCACCATGGTATGCCGATTTGGCAAATTATTTGGTTGGTGGAGTTTTGAGAAAAGGGATGAGCCATCAAGAGAAAAGCAAATTCTTCTCGAACCTCAAGTATTATTTTTGGGAAGAGCCGCATCTATTCTGGGTTGTGCGGATGTGATGGTTAGAAGATGTGTCTCGGGCGGAGAAACGAGAGAAATTTTAGATGCTTGCCATCATGGACCCACCGGTGGTCATTATGGCCCATCGGTAACCGCTAAGAAGGTGTTTGATACGGGTTTCTATTGGCCAACAATCTTCAAAGAGGCTAACACCCTAGGTCAAACTTGCGATGCTTGTCAAAGAACCGGAAACATCTCCAAAAGAGATGAAATGCCTCAAACAAGCATCCAAGTTTGTGAGGTTTTTGACATATGGGGTATTGATTTCATGGGTCCATTCCCGCTATCATTCAAAAATGAATACATTTTGGTTGCGGTAGATTATGTGTCCAAATGGGCGAAAGCCAAAGCTTTGCCCAAGAATGATGCTCGAGTGGTTATCGACTTCTTAAAAAGCTTGTTTTGCCGATTTGGGATGCCCAAGGCCTTGATAAGTGATAGGGGAAGCCATTTTGCCAACCAACAATTGGAGAAGGTTCTCAAACGATATGGAGTAAATCACCGGTTTTCAACTTCTTACCACCCTCAAACAAGTGGTCAAGTTGAAAACATCAATCGCGCTTTGAAGAGGATTCTTGAGAAAACGGTAAAGCACAATAGGGCAATATGGTCAAAGAAACTTGAAGATGCTTTGTGGGCGTTTCGGACCGCCTACAAGACACCTATTGGAACCACACCGTACCGGTTGTTATATGGCAAGACTTGCCACTTACCACTTGAAGTTGAACACAAGGTGTATTGAGCGCTCAAGAATTGCAACATAGATTTGGTTAAGTCCGGTGAAAAGAGGATGTTGCAACTCCATGAGTTGGATGAGCTTAGATTGCAAGCTTATGAAAACTCACATCTTTACAAGGAACGCACCAAAGTGTTGCATGATCGGAAGCTCAAAATGAGAAAGGAATTTAAAGCGGGCGACAAAGTGCTTTTGTTCCAATCTCGGTTCAAATTGAAGCAACCGAAGTTCAAACCACGTTGGACCGGTCCGTATGTGGTGAAACATGCCTACCCATCCGGATATGTCGAGTTGCATGATAAGAATGGTGGAAGTTTTATTGTCAATGGCCATCGGTTGAAGTTGTATAATGAAGAGAAAGTTGGAAGCGAGTGGGAGGAGCTCGTAACTTACCCCGAGGATAAATGAATTCGGGGTCGAGTCAAGCTTTCGACTCGTTAATAAACAAAGTGTCCAAACGGGTCAACCCCGTTTTCATATCCTTTTTAGTTATTATTTTATTTCTTAGTTTATTTATCTTTATTATTATTACTATTAAGTTATTATTAGTAATCTTTGATTAAAAAAAAAAAAATAGTCAGTTTTGAAATCGTAATGGAAGCAGCCGGGTCATTATCCCGAACCGCCGGGTTTTCGTTCTGACCCTCCGGGTTAGGATGGCATAATGCCGGGTGAATTACCAAATTAGAGGTCAGTTGTTAACAGAAGTTTTCGCCCGTTTTAAGCTTCTATAAGCCGGCGGCTTTGCCTACAACCCGCCGGGTTGAATTATGACCCGGACGTTACTTGTGTTGACCCGCCGGGTCGGTTGTTTGATTTTGACCCGATTACCAGGTGACCCGGGGCCAACCCGCGCCTAACCCGAAAGAAGCCGCAGGGTTATAACCCGACCCGCCGGGTTATCTACTGGATCTGCAGTTATTAAAAAGCGAATTTTGGCTATTTTTCACCTAACCCCAATTATTTCACCATTCTTCTCCAAACGGGTGCTACCAACTCGAAACCCTACCCCAAAATTTCGAAATCTTTCACTATTTTCATCACTAATTCTTGTTTCAATGCCTCCTAGGGTATGGATTAACATCTTCTTACTTGTGATTTGTGATTTTAATTCTCACATTACTTTACATGTGGGTTTTGCAATTGCTAAGTGTGGGGATGTTTAATCTTATACTTTTCATGTTATTGAAGATGTATATATGCTAGATAACTAATTTCCTCCGTGAGATTGTGTTTATTTGCATTATTTGGTGAATTTTGTGAATTAGGGTTTATGTGAATAGGTTAAATCCGAAAATTTTGATGATGATGGAGATACTTAGTTGTTTGATTTACATGATATTCTATCACCATGATTATACTTGTTCATTTTTATGATTAAGTTCATGATTTGATTATTATTAGTGATTGGGGTTCATGATAAATTTGAAGATGATGTTATGGGTGTATGTTTTGGTTATTATTTTGCTAGTTATGATTATTGGTTGTAATGCATTGCTTGAAAATTGTTAATGTACTTGCGTTATCATTATTCAAGTATGTGTTTGATACTATGATTATTGATAGTTGAATGAACATGATGAACTTGCTTGGTAGAAGGTACATTCTATGGATTCTTGTGTAATTGTGATTGTAAGACTAGCTTGACTAAGATAATGTTGAATATGCATTATTGTAAGTATAGTTTAGTTTAATATTGGATTACACATTGTTTGTGCATTGTTTGATTTGGAAATTGTGTGTTTGAATATGTGGAGCATGTTTGATTATGGTCTAGTTGAAATGATATGCTACATTTGTTTGGGGCGGATTATTAGTTTGTGGGAGGTTATGAATCTTGACATATTAAATCTCATTTTGTGCACGAGACATGTCTATGATTATAACTAACACTAACATTTATTTGGTGCAGTATTGTGTTTCTCTTGTGATGCTTGTGCAGGGGGCATCCACCTCACGCAAGGGACGAAGGTCTAACACTTCCAAAAGAGCTGCTGAAATTTCCACCGACGCCCTTCAAGATGAGGAAGAACTCCTCCATGTTGGTCCTGATGTTGCGAAAGCCTTCTTTATTTCGACTAACGTGCACCCATGGCTACGATTTGACCAAAGATGGGTGCACTACGCCAAGTATGCCAAAAATTTGTTCTCTTTATTGAAGAAGGAGTTTGAATTATCCAGATACGTCGAGTGCGAACCTCTTGAAGCGATTGGGCTCTCTAATCAGATTCGTGAACTTCTCATTCAGAGGTTTGAGTATGGAGGGAATATGTATGAGTTCACCGAATGGGAAAGATTGTTCAACATAAGGGAACCAGTGTTCAAGGAGCTATGTTATGAGTTCCATTCCACCTTGATCTTGCAAAGAGATGTCACTTCAGTTACCGATGCCAATTTCATGAAGTTCAGGCTAGGAGGCGAGCCACGCTTTCTTTCCATGAGGCAACTAGCAGAATGTTTGGGTATCTATACTCAAGCTGAGCTCGACTATAACTTTTTTGATGACTATTTGATTACTGGGGATTCGAGTAGATGACACTCAAGACTTTGTTGAGGGAGAGTTTTGGGAGCAGTTCAGTGAAAAGGAGTTTGAAGCTAGTTCGGTCTCTTACAAGGACATGAATAATGTCCATCTTCGTGTCATTCACCATTTCATCGCTCACACTATTGCCAACAGGCGTGAGAACAACGAGAAAGTGACATTGGCGGATATTTGGTATTTGAGGCAAATCTATGAGAGGAACCACATCAACTTTCCATACTGTGTGGCAAATTATCTCGACACAACTGTTGGGGGTTTAAAGGACAAAAGTCCTATTGTTGGTGGTCACTTTGTTACCTTACTTGTTAGGGGTTTGGGAGTAAATTTTGGAATAAGGCCTGCTTTGAATCTAGTGGATCGAAATCAGAAAAGTGTCGGTTATCTCATGTACCAAGCAGCTGAAGCGGTGTCTAAAAACAAAAAGGGATTTATTCCCTATCCGGAGAAACAAGCGCCCGAGCAATCCTAACAACCACAACGACGCCAAAGAGCCCAACGGCAACAGGATCCTGAACAGGGTGCTGCTTTACCATCTCTTCTTAATGTTATGCATGGTGTGGAGAGGTTGCAATTCCACCAAAATGAATGGCGAAATGAGTTGAATGAATGGCAGAATCAGGTCAACTACAGGATAGGCAATATTGAGTATCAGGCTGCCTGGGGCAACCACAACCTAAACTGGATTGCTGAGCAACAGGGTTACCAGACTACCCGAGCCGAGCCCTTGTACCAATGGGGTACTTCTGAGTCCCGCAGCCACCCACCCCCTGTTTATGATCATGAGTCTGCCTTGACGGAGGCTCAGCGCCGTCACCAAAAGGAGGCAGTTGCAGGAGGAGATGGTGTATCGTGATGCTCCCTCCGGTTCTCAGAACTGGGATCAGTGGCCACAGGCTCACGACCATCAGGATGGCTCCCATGGGCCAAGTTGAGGAGGTTGGGGGTGGCATTATTAGTTCCGTCTCTGCTGATTTCAAACTTTATCTTTATTATTATTATTCAGACTTTTATTTAGAGTGCCTGCGTGCCTCGCTTGTTAGACGATCTATTTCATGCTTTAGTACTTCTAGTATCTAGTATTTTGAACTGTGTGATTTGAGTGACATTTGGGTACTGTTTGTACAATGTCACTCAACGACTATCCTTTATGTTTATCTTTCTTTAGGTAATTGCTTAAAGTTCTAGCTTTTATGGATGTGGGAATCGTGCGCCGGCTGGCAATAAGTTAAGCAAATGCACTCGCTCATCAAACAAACCCCCGGGGAAGTTCTCGTTCCCTTTGCCCCTTCGCACTCGTACTTTTATACTGTTTTTGCATTGAGGGCAATGCAAATCTTAAGTGTGGGGAGGTGAATTCACTTGAAGCTCATTGCTAGTAAATTGTCATTTCTTATCTTTTATTGGGGTTTGTAAAAGTCTATTGGTTTGCCAATCGAACTTTACGAATCATAATAACGGCTTCTAGCTACTTATTAGGTCTGTTATTGATCTTGGGTCCAATAGATTTTTGCAAATGCCAATAAGGGGTCGGAAATGATAATTTGCTAGGAATGCGCTTGTCCTTAAAAGATTTATTGCTTTGAAATTTTATAACTTGTAAAATCTAGTGAAAGTGATTTAATCTTCCCTCTTGCCTAATAACTTGTTGAGATGTGTCATAAAAGCAACCTCATAGGGTTAATTGCATAACTAGTACACTTGTAGCCTACACTATGAAAATTGTGAGAAATTTGAGCCTTATTGAGAAAAACACTTACCGTTAGTGTTTACATTATTTGTTGCTATGAGTGTGCCGATGATTGTAGTTTGTTCTAGAACTTGCCATTGTGATGCATTTTGAGACCGTTGTGGGATCACAGAAATGTGATATAGGTGGGGTCGAAGACGAGGAGGTATTCTTAGGAATTTTCGATCTTATTTTCCTTTAAAACAGTTTATATCCAGTTTACACAGGTCGTTAGCACTCATTTTTAGTGCTAAGAAACCCTTAGAAAACTTCCACATCCACTCCACTAAAAATAATAGCCTTATTTTTGTGTAGTCAATTCCCGAACCATTTACTTTCCTAAGATGTTGCCTAGTTGGAACTTATGATGAATTTTACCAAAAATGTGACTTAAATCGTTTTGAATTGGGATCCTAGTGTTAAATTCTATAATTGAAGTTGGAAACAATTAAATGAATGGAAGTTAACTATTGAGCTTAAAGTTTATGGTTGGATAATTGTAGTCAACTAAATGGCCTTTGAATTCCTGAACAAGTAGTTCCCGAGGGGTGTTCTACACCTAGCCACCGAAGGCCTTTATCCGTTCTAGGATGGTCGGTCCGAAAGTTCGTTACACAGGATTCATAGAAAGTCATAGAATGCAATTATTCTAATCAAATGTGAAAGATCAATTTGAGTTATTTGTGTGCAATTGTTGAAGTATAAGTTATAAATGAGAACAATAATAATTTGAATTGATTTAGCACAAGAATCCTAAGTTTCATTGCTGTCACGTGTTTAAACCAATAGGTAACATTTCCATATTTTTCACGGGTCTTGACTACCACTTTTCACCAATTATTGTGTCTATCATATCCCATTCCATAATTAGCCTACATTTGATACAACACATGCTAGAATACCTCTTCCGAGATCTCACTTGGTGCTCACGCCAAGTCGGTGGAGATTTGATCCTTTTGCAAGCCTATGGTAACATTGCATCACGACTTGGCTTGATTGAGTGTTACATCAATTACATCCTTACCCTGTAGTTCTATAGGTTGAGAGTGAGTGATTAAACACTTGTCCTATTGTGAGGTGCTAGGTCGTGCATTCGGGCTTGACAAATTTATCATCTCTAGTTTTTTTGTTGATTATATACTTGTTACTAACATAATAGCTTCGGTGGTTTGTGTTAGTATTATTTTGATAAACTTGATCTTCGCATCTAAAGTTGCAAAGGCGGGTTTTTGAAATGGTTAAATAAAGATTTGCTTGAACACAAGCAAAGTTCAAGTGTGGGGATATTTAATATCGCTCATTTTGTATACGTGAATCTTTCGCGATATCATTTATTTTGCATTTGTTTTGAGTAAATATTTTGAACTTTTGGTACTTATTTAGTTTGAAATTCATTTAGTGCGCGTAGGTTCATTAATGATGAGATTGTGGCAAAATGAATGCTGTCTGCTGGAAAATGGAAAGAACCCGCCGGGTAAAGAGCACCAGTCGCCGGGTCAAGTGGTAACACGCCGGGTTGTTTGTGTCAGCCGGCGGGTGATTTAAGGAATCCAGCATCTTTTGGTAACAGAGGCATTCGGCTTTATGAAGCCGGCGGGTAACCTTATTGAGCCGTTGGGTTGATTTGTTCAGTTAAACCGCCGTGTTGGTTAAACAAGCAGCCGGGTCCCCCAAAATTCAAATGACCCGCCGGGTAGTAATGCGAAGCCGCCGGGTAGTTTGGGCGGCAGATGCCCTTTTGTACTAAAAAGCAGTTTTTGCTTTAGATCTCACTAACTTTTCTTATCATCTTCCACACACGAAACCAGCTCCATTTTTGGCGATTTTTCTAGGGTTTAGGTGGTTCTTCATAATTTTAAAGATCTTCCATCTTGCTAGAACACTCGGTTACAAACAATCATCATTCCGACGTTGTAATCACTTGGTTTGCACTTTTCATTCTAATATAATCATGTTTTATTTGATTTCCTTGATGATATGTGTTTGTGATGATGTTAGTATGATTGTTGGCTAGATTTTGTTATACTTGCTTGGATGAACTAGTTAGTGACTAGGGGTGTTATATTTTGGTGTGAGTTTATGCTTCGAGTTTAAGAATCATCCACAAATTTGTATGTAACTAGTTTGATTTTGTTAAACTTGTCGGTATTTTGGCTAAACAACTATAGCGAATGTTTGTTGTTTAATAAAAATACTTGTTATTTATATGAAATATATGAATGAACCATTTCTCGAACGTGGATGATGTTACAAGTTAAACGAGTTAGCTAGCATGATATGAGTTAGCGATAATGGTGAATGCTTTTCGTGTGGATGAATCATAAACTCGTTTAGTTTGAACTTATGTTTAATCTCCAACTTGTGTGTTTGAGCTTGATGTCAATGAATTAACTTGTTTGGTGATTTGCTAATAGATATAGCGAACGTTTTCTATCTAGTAAGTTATCATCAACTATTTGTCTATAAACGGTTGAACTTAATTGCGAATGTAGTTTTGGAAGAGGTTAAACAAATTAAGCTCAAATATGCAAGTAGGTAGCTATGGCGAATGTCCGTTACTTGATTAAATCATGGGTTTGTAAATTCAAGTTGAATCATTAGGTGATGGCGAATGTTAAGCCTAGGTTTAATGGAAATTTGCTTGCATAAAATTAACCGGTTTTAACTTCACACCCCGAAATCACTAGTGACATAGTCCAAGCAAGTATTGTTTTTAATATTTAAAAGCTCCAAACAACTAATTTGACTCTTCCTGAGTCCACCGTTCTCATTGAAAGATAAATTGTAGTTTTAAGCATCGTGACAATTCGGTCACACAAACCAACCACATTTTATTTTCTCTCTTTAAATTGCTCACACTTATCTTGATTGTATAAACGAAGTTCCCCGTGTTCGAACCCGAACTTACCAAACTATACTACTACTCGACAGGGTCCACTGCCCGGTTGTATTTTGGTCTAGCTCGGTACTTTCTTGTTTACTTTTCAACGATAATTTTATAACTGGATTCAACACATCAATGGGCTGTTTTATAATTAATATCTATTCCATGAAATGCCATAGCGTAAACAAAGAGCAAGATTAATGATTCTGCAATGGTTGAAAAGTTACATTTTCAAATTAAATCCTATATTCCTAATTTGATGATGATCTATTTATGACATGATAGTGGAGGGTGAAAAAAATTCTCTACTCATGTTTGATGAAATGCTTCTTGGTAAAATTTATATTTGTTCAATATACTTATGTACTAATAATGTAGTTGTTGTGTATGGTTTGTTGTCTTTGAAACGGACAACTATTCGCCAATTACATATAACATGAGATTTGTGTAAGACCCGGCCTTTTTCAAATAACATATTTTAATATTTTCAAACCAAAACATATCATTAGAATATTATATTTCGGAATCGGAAGCGCAAGTCCCCAAAAATAAATTCTGACTTACAATACTTCCAAATTTAACGACGACAAAAGATAACTACATTAGTTAAGTAATTACAACCATATTAATTTCAACCCATATGAACACAAAACGGGCCTTATATATAAACGTTTTCCAAAACAACATCAACAAAAATCAGAGTTGCGTCAAGCTTAGTCAAACTTCCCGTCATCATCTACAACCCGAACATCTACATCAACTAACCACAATCTGCAAAACATTAAACCACGAGGGATTAGCTTATTGCTAAGTGAATGGAACCGTAACCGACGGTTCAACCCATTCATAACAGGTCTTACAACAAGATAAATCACAACAAGTAAAACACATAAGCACATAGCGTCAAGAGGACCGGCGGTTCCTGGTATACAACCAACCCAGAAACCACAACCACTGTATGCCATTCGCAGTGATCTACCGATAGCCTGAGTACTACCTTCACTGACTAGGTTTATTCTCAACTATGTGTATCAAAGAAACCTAGACAGCTACACAATAGTACCCAAACCCAACCGACCAATGTTGACGTCTGAAATCAACCATATTGCAAGCAACAATGCAATAGCAACCAACAACTAGCAACAGTTCAACAACTGATAGCAACTGATCAACAAGAAAAAAATCACACAACAACTCATATATATATATCCAACAACATAATAAACAAACTGGTACCAGTACGACTATTAACAACAACCTAATAATATGAACTATCCCGGTTTACCCGTTGTAACCGAAACCCGTTACAACTGGGTTAAACCGAGGACTACAATTCCACTCACCGATATTATCGCCTGATCACCAACTCAGAGGTCTAATCTTACTGAGTGGCCGTCCGCTTATCTGATAATACAACAATAACAACAAGTTAGTATCTCATACCATATTTCACTTCAATTTTAAATACTAACATCACACCAAAATACAACATCAGTTATCATATCATTTAACCAACTCAAATCATAGCCTATTATAATTAAACATTTAACCATTAATCATATGATATATTAATCATATTAAATAAAACTAAATTTGCTGGAAAACACACCAAAGCCGCCGGCTTGGCAGACTTAGCCGCCGGCTAGAGGGTTTAGCCGCCGGCTAAAACCCTCAGACCGCCGGGCGAATTAACATTTTTCAACATCAGAACTAAAAGCCCCTAAATAAGACAGAATAACCCGCCGGCTTGGGTTGATAAACCACCGGCTAACCGATTTAGCCGTCGGCTAAAGGGTAGAACCCGCCGGCTAGATCATCAGACAGAGCACCAGCAGCAACAACAAACAAGTTACGAACTTTTAACATCAAAACTCAAATATGCACTTCTATACTTCGATTATTTGCAATAAAAACGACATATAGACATACACTAACATACACTAACTTCAAACAACCTATTTAACATAAGATTCCATCATACAATCATCATCAAAATCATAAAATCACTAAACCCTCACTCATGAACTCAAAATGAAGAACATAACTAACTCTAGCATATAATCACCATGTAATCATGAATAATCATCAAGTAATCATCAAAATATGATTTCCAAGCTTCAATTTATACTAATCACATATGTTCATCATTTTCCCAATTTCTACAAAATAAACTCAAAAACACTAGATGACTTACAATCCAATGAAGAAGATGATATAGATGATGATGATAATCAGTTTCCCTTTAGTTAAATTCAATCTCAATATTTGTTCTTGATTTAATTTGAAAGAGATGAGAGAGTTTAGAGGATTTAGATGAAATGAAGAACAAATGATTTAGGTAAGAAATGAGTCTGGATAAACTCCCACCGCCCCATCTTTTATTATGTGTAAATTATACCCGTTCCTAGCCTATTGTCTGGAACTCGAAAATATCCGTAAGTCAAAATACTTTTATTTTACCATCATCTTTAATAAATTAAAACAAGCAATATTTTATTAGTCACAATAAAATCGGTAACTCTTTCAACCATTTATTTCCAACTAGGCCAAATAAAATATTTCCTATTGTTAAAATAACCGTTTATTTCTAGGCCCAGAAACAGGATGTTACAATTTGGTACCATTATGTGTGGGTATCGTAGTTAACACTGATGGTTTTGCAGTTTCCTTTAGTACTTGTCCTGTTTGGCTAATGAATGTAGTCCCTGCAACAATGAAGTATGAACTAGACGGTGTTGGCTATTACTAAATGCGGTTTACTTGGCTTTCCATGACTGGTGAGTCAATAACAGTGTATTTTTGATGGCAACTGTGACCCGTTTACCTAGGGTCAATTATGGTTGTGCTTTTCTCTAAATAAAATGAAAAAGATGGTATATTGAAGCGGGTCAGATTGATTGTTGAAAGTTTGCCCAAAGTGTTGGTGCATAAATCTGCTACATCATTAAATTTAGCTTGGGATATATATAAAATGTTCATGCTATTGCCCTTACCCATTTTAAAGCATTATTTTGCTTGACTGGCTCATTTGGGTCCCTTTAGATTGGGTCTGATCTTTTTCCATATTATGAATGTGCCTATATAGGTAAATTTAATAAGAATTACTTAATTGAATTGCGGCTGGTTTTGGTGATGTTTGTATAGGTGGATCTAGAGACAGATGAGGTGTTTGCACCAATAATTTTGATGTCGGAACCAAATGTGAGTTTAGTTACAGTGCGATAAATAATGTTACTATATGTATTGGTAGCATTCGATCAATTATTTGAAAATTTTAAATGAAATTTTGTTTGACAACCCGCAAGATGGAAATGTGAAATGTGGGATAAAAGGAACAACCACTCACCACCTGTGCAATCTTTATTTCACGTGCATTCTTTTTTTAAGACGTTGATTGATCTGATACGAGTACGCGTGGTAGTTTTTTTGTTATGAGACGCCATTCTTTCCATCCTAAAGAATGAACACCTTACCAGATGCTTAGTACTAAAACGCTTACAGATATTGTGTACTTAAACAAAATTAAATTCATCTCATCAGACAAGTAGTTCCGTCTGGATGAATTTATGTCCTACTTGCTATAAGTATTTTAATAAAATAATTTGAAATTTATATTAATGATATTATATTGTCCATCGAACATATACTACTATTCATACATCTTCGAATATAACTAATAATATCTATATTTTTATACTTACTCACATCTAACCACTTATCTACATGGAAGGAAGTAAATATGAAGTTAGTTCCTTTTAAGGTCAATATGATATTTTGAAATGCAAATTCTCGTGCATATTTATGAGTAACAATACATGGTTAAAAAGCTGAAAAAATTAACATAGTTGATTGAGAGATCTTAGACTGTTGTTCTGCTACGAAAACATTAAAGGATCATTGACTAAACTATTATTTCTGTATACATTTTAACTAATTTTGGTGTCTGCATTTCAATGTTACGTTTGCATTGTTTGCAAAATTTACTTTACAAAAAATCAATGTCTGTTTCAAATGGTCAAGCCCGCAAATCTTGCGGGTTATGATCTAGTTCTTTCTAATTATAAATATTAATAAAAGAAAACTTCTCTTAAAAAATTTCTATACAAAATTGAACCTTATTAACCAATCAAGTTCCTTAATTTCATGAAACACTAATCAAATCAATTATTTTTCCTAAAAAATCTAAGCAATTATTTTTCCTAAAAATTATATTATCCATCCTTTTTTATTTCTTTAACTTCTCCTAAAAAATTTCTATGCAAAATTGAACCTATTAACCAATCAAATTCCTTAATTTCATGAAACATTCAATTGACTAATCAAATCAATTATTTTTCCTAAAAAATCTAAGCAACTAATTTTCCTAAAAATTATATTATCCATCATTTTTCTTTCTTTTCTTCCATTGAATATAAAACCTGTGGATTTTAATCACCTTTTTTATTATTTTTCTTGGAGTTTAAGTACAATAGAAGCGTGATTACTTAAAACATAATATACAACATGTCTAAATTAAACTAAAGCTCCTTTCGTACGTTAGTTAAGTCGTTATATGGTCTCGTATAACATCCTTCTTCTTCTAACGAGTCTAAGTAGCCTTGACCTGAGATATACACGTACATGTATAAGCCTAAAGGCCTAGTGAATTCGTGTGTTTGTGTAAAAAATATCACACATAATGTGCAATGATGACGTGTGAAATATGAAATGAAAAATATATAAAATATGTTGAAATCTCCGTGTCATGGTAAATCAGGTAATCCAAGTCGTTATCTAACATTGATAAGTACGTGGGTTATCTATGTCACGACTATCTATACAAGTCTAAATATTATAGACAAGTATCTGCTAGTATCGACCTAGTATTCCAAGATGCCTCCTGTGTACTAATTGTACTTTATATAAGCCAACGACCATTATGTTTCACCCCTCTGATTTAACCAACAACGATGTGACGTAATATATATCTAAAAATCATCCTGCTATTATATGCGATTAAACAAATAATCGGGTAATCAAATAAACAAGTAATCACGTGGTATATTGCATATATCTCAGTTTTGAAAATAACACGGAACTCTCCTCATTAGTTTAGGCTTTGTTGTCGTTTTGACGTGTCGCTTTAACCTTCTTCATGTAGGGTGGTGATGATGCATGGTTATGTATCATGTATGTACGTGTGTGTATTGTATGTATAAGATGTTAGAAGAGATTTAAGGATGCAAGTGTGAGTTAGTTAAGATGGAGTATTAAAAGGTCTATTTATAGTAGGAAATTGAGTAGGTTATTCATCAAGCATGTGTAGAACTTTAGTCTTTGGGGTGTAACAGCTTTGCAACTTCACTTCTAGGTGTCACTCGTATAGAGAGTCTTACCAACGATCCTACTACTTTGAATTAGTATACAAAGTTGTAAGTCAAAAATCGTGGATTGATTAACTTATCGAGTAGTAGAAGTATAATGATACAAAATTCATCGTTCAAAATTCACGGTGGGTTAAACAAACTTTTTTAATCTCTTACCTTATTAAATTGGACCAATATCATTTTTGTGGATGTTTTCGACTTAGATTTAAATTAAGCCACTTCTTTTAATTTCGTTTAGGATATATTAATTTTAACATCGAGTTTAACATTGATTATATGTTAACACCTTGTTTATCTTAGACGCGTGACCCCATCCGACACGAATAAATATAGGGAAATTAAAAAAAAATGCCACTATTTTTTATAGACTCATTCGTTTTGCCATTCCAAAAAAAAAAATTGACGATATACCACCCGAACTCGCAAAAGCAAATTTGCTTTTGCGAGCCCGTGTATGCGAGTTGCGAGTGATCAACATTTGCGAGGTCGTTGCCGAGTAACGGATGCCATCGCAAAAGCAAATCTGCGATTTTCTTTTTGCGAGTTACCTATGCCCGAGCCGTTGCGAGTAACGAGTCGCTTGCCTAGCCGTTGCCTGTTACATATGCCCGAGTACGTGCCATCGCAAATCATGGTCGCGATTTGCGATTTGCGAGCGCCGGTTAAATAAAACGGGTATAACCCATTTAGCGTTTGTTTTCGTTTCATTTCAAAACCCACACCCGATTTGCGATCTACCTCCACCCCGCCGCCCACCTCCACCCCGATCCTCCAGCGACCTACCCAACCACCATCGCAAACCCCCACTCGATTTGCGAGTTACGAGCCACGGCCGTCACACACACCACCGCCGGCACCACCACTCCGCAGCACCATTTCCTACCAAATTGACGGGTGGCGCAGCACCACCACCCTCCGTCGCACAACCTCCTCCACCCTAAGCACCCACCTTAGCCTCCAACACCCCCAACCACTCTCCGTCGCCACCACCGTCGCCTCCAGCACCACCACCGCCGGTCACCACCGTCACGGTTCACCACCTCCGGTTTCCACGTAATTGATGGCCGATTCTCAGGTATGAAATTGTTTTCGTGTGTTATTGGATAAAATTACCGCGTATTTTTTGAATTTATTACGTTTAAATTCGAATTTTCGTTGTGGCATTTAATCGAACACTTGGTGTGCAACATATATATTGGATTATGCATGGGTTTGATTGTGGTGGTAGGATTATATGTGTGATAATACAAATAAAGATTGGTTTTTGTCGTATATAATGTACGTTTATTTATAACTATATATGTTATACAAGTATATATACGTAGGGTTACATATGGTTAGTATATATATAAGTATTTCGTGTAAAACTTTAGCATTTTATTTGTATAAGTATATATATGTATACATGGTTAGTATATATAGATGTATACCCGCGCAATGCGGCGGTAATATTTAATCTAATCGGAAAAACTATATCTTTCTTATTCAAATTTGTAGGCAAACACATGATATTTAACACTCAATTGATTTTCCTCAATGATCTTCGAACCAATGTTCATTCCAAACTGCTAGAAGAAAGAGAATCCTGATACTAAAATCAAGTTTTTAGCTCATAACGTTTCACAACTATAAATTCAACGTGTGAGTCGTAGTATAATGACAACTAAACATGAGGATATGCTACATATTTATGTAAAGTTTATGAGTACATTCTTGTTTGGTATATGGTGATAGCTAGGTTTTATAGACGACATATAGGTTACACTGTTTAAGTGTAATTAATTTTCAATATTTATTAAATGATAAGGTTATGAAGCAATTAATAATACATTAAAATCAATTAAGTCATTTAGGTTACGAAACGTTTAGGTTACAAATGAATGATGTAAGAGTATATTATGATATCATTTAATAAATATAATATTATTTATTAATAATATTGAGTAAAGGGTAAGATAGTCAATTATATTGTCCCTCTATTAAGAGAATTAAGACATATGTCCCAAATACTTTATTAAGTAATATATATTTAAGTAGTATAGATAATTACGTTATTATGTGTTATTATTAGTATTAAGTGGGGGTAAAATAGTAATTTGAATTGTCCCCTATTTTAAGATTAAGACTTGTGGTCCAAATCTTTTATTAAGTAGTATAGATATAAGTATCTGTTAAATATTATTTGTAGGATTACATACTTTATATTTCGTGTAAAACTGGAAGTGTATCGTGATATCGACACTAATTTAGCTTTCAAGAAAAAGATGCAAATTTTAATTTCGGGGTTTTTGCGTACGTGTTAGCAAAAAAAAGCAAAACAACAAAACTGGAAAAATAAGCTATAGTTAGATATAGCTATAAAAATACTCCTTATTATGTTCCAATATATAATCTTATTGCATTATGTCTATTTAGAAAATTACTCCATTGAATATAACATTATAATATAAAATAATATATATGTATTCGATCGTTGTTGTTACAGTCGTGATACTGATAGTGGTTAAAGTTCAATTGGTTGTATATGCGGAAATTTGGATGTATTGATGAGCTGAAAAATCAGATGGTTTATCCGTTTTACAGAAAGGACATTTCCAATTTTTCATAAAAATTCTTATAAGTGTTATGTGCACACAGGTTTTCGTTGTTTCGATGTATTACTTGATACGTAGTAATACATAGTGCACGTATAACCACTAACTAGGATGTGTCCCTTCTTAATGTAATGCTTTTTTCTCCGATGTGCACAAATGAACTGGTTATTTTTTTCCGATGCGCACAAGTGAAACCTTAGGTTATTTTTTTCCGATGTGTACATGTGAATTGTCAATAAATTTTGGGTCCAATAAGGTTTTCCTACTCCGCGTATGTGAACAACTCTGTTTTACCTTCAAGTGCACAGTTGTGTTTGTATTTGGCGTTATAAGTACCATATTCTTGCATAAACATATAAGTACCATATTCTTGCATAAACCTTCAAGTGCACAGTTGTGTTTGTATTTGGCGTTATAAGTACCATATTCTTGGTCGATATAGTAAATAAAAAAAATAATAATAATAATAATAATAGTAAATAAAAATAATAATAATAATAATAATAATAATAATAATAATAATAATAATAATAATAATAATAATAATAATAATAATAATAATAATAATAATAATAATAATAATAATAATAATAATAATAATAATAAAACTTGCATAAACCTATAGAGTAGTCTAGATAATATGCAAACATAGTAAATAGAGAACTTTAGCATTTTATTGTTACTTCACGTACTCTCAAATATGCTATTTGCATAAAAAATTAAATCCTTTAATATTTTTCTTCATTTGATTCATATAATAAGAGACCGAATGTAGTTGTTTATTATATCACAACCTTTAGTACAATTATTATTATTCATTTTAATAAGATGTTAGTCCCTGTTTAACTTAATAAACAATCTTACTTAATAAGCCTTGAATATATTATTGAGAAGTTGCGGAATCACACTCAATAATATTAAGAAGATCAATGAATATTAATTAAATTAATGAACACAATAATATACCGAAAGCTTCAATCTTATTAATGATATAAGACGAATACACTTGATGTATTAGGGTTACAGAAAACCTTGAAGCTGCGCAAAAATCATTAACCTATCTAGGTCTAAAGGATCTCTATTTATAACATATAGAGTCCTATACAATCTCCTACAAATATGGAATAAAATAACTTCCATAACCGACTCATACTTATCACAAAATCATAAACAGTTTTAACTACCATTCTGATGTAAACAGTTGTAACTATTACACATTCAGTGGTAACTGCTTCAATTGTAATATGCGACTAAGTACAAATACATAATCAGTGTTAACTGTTTCATACATAACTAACAGTTACTAATACATAAGCAGTTTTAACTACTTACAGACACATAACTATCAGTTGTAATCTATCTTCAAACAGTTGTAACACTTGTCTTCTCTTCAGTTTTCTTCTATCAGTTGTAACTTCGTAAAGACAGTTTTAACCTTTAAAGCAAACAGTTTTAATCACTTGTACTCTGTCTTCTCATCAGAACTTCAACTCAGACCTGAAACAGTTTTGACCTAACAATCTCCCCCTAAACTTAATCTGTACTTCACAGCATTAAGTTTCTTTTAATCCTCCATTATAAGCTTCACAAAATTCTTTCAAAACTGTTAGTCTTTTCTTCTCTTCCTCCTATCAATCTCTTCCTTCTTATAAATCTGATTTAACACCATATATACCAGTTCTAGAGCTACATCATCTAACACTGCAGCTTGCAACCTTGCATTTCTCAAGCTCATCAAAAATCTCAGATTGATATCATAAAATCTATCTGTCAATAACCACATAAACACTGCATCCTCCATAACAATCTGATGTACTCCAGGTTTAGCATGATAAATCCAATTTCTGACCTTGCTAAAAGTAGCAAACTGAAATGGAAACTCTTCTGGCTCAAACATAGCTTTAATCCAATGCCATGTAACCTTTTCAACCAAATTATCAAATCTTTTTAAATCTAACTTCTTTTCCATTCCAATCTCATACATCCTCACCAAATCAGTTCTACTAATCCTCTTTATCAAATCCCTAAAAGATCTCCACCAAGATATATTTCCATCTGCTCTTTCAACTTTAATCTTGTGAATCTTAACAGGATTGACAAATTGCTCTATAGACCAATCAATAATACCAGGTAATTCAACATTAATTACCTCAGATTCCATAGGCTGTAACAAAATAAACTCCTTCAATTCATCAATATTCCTTTCTCTATCAGGAATTTCATCTAACTCTCTCTTCTTTTGCTCAAGCTCATCTTTCCTCCTCTTTTCAGCTTCTATCTTTTCTCTTTTTTCTTTTTCTTCCTTTTCCTTCAATTTTCTTTCTTTTTCAGCCTTTTTCCTTTCCTTTTCAACTTCCTGCTTTTTCTTCTCAGCTTCTTTCTTTTCTGTTTCTTTCTTTTCAATTACATCAGGATTCAACTCATCTTTATCCCATAACTCCTGCAATCTCTCTAAACTCATCTGTTTCAATGCATTCAAAGGAATAATTCCACATTTTAGCTTTACAATTAAATTCTTCTTCATTTGAGCTTTTGTTGGTGGTTTTGCAGCTTTCTTCTTTCTTGCTTCTTCTGCTTTCTTCTTCTTAAGCTGATCAACTAAATATTCAATATCATCCTGTCTCTGCTCTTTCAACAAATACTCATCCCATTCTGCCACTTGCTCTTTTGTCATTTTTACAAACTTTCCTTCCTCAACCTCAACATCAATCAAGCCCTCTGCATTTAGCTCAGCCTGTAATCTTTCTGCATATTCAGTATCATGAGCAGTTACTTCTGGTGGCACTGGTTTTTGCTTCTTCTTCTTTGGTTCTTCTACCAGTTTTTCCTTGCCCTTAGCTTTTGGATCTATCTTTGGCAATTCTTTCTGTTGAACAGGAGCAGCAGCAGGTTCTCTAATTTGAAATCCAGGCAAAGATGGTTGTTGTGAAGATTTCTTCTTTGGAGTTTCAACCTTCTTTCCTGTTCCAGTCATCTTAGCAGTTTTAACTGGAATGCTCTTCTTTCTAGTTTTTTCAACTTGCTGAGCATCCGTTTTAACTTCAGTCTTCACTTCTTCCTTTTCAACTGCTATCTCAGGTTTGCTCACCTCTTCACCATCATCCTCATCAATCTTTAACTCCTCAGTCTTATCATCCATAATCACCTCTGTAGTCTGCTCCACTGACCCAATAACCTCAGTATGATCAGACCCAACAACCTCAGTATTATCAGACTTATCTTCATCTGCCACTGATTCCTTCATTTCTGTTTCCACTGTCTCAAACACTGACTCATTAACCTCTGGCTCTGTAGGTGGTGTTGAAGGTGTATGCACAAATTCATCTTCCACTGGTTGTTCCATTTCAATGTCTTCATCAACTTTTTCATCATCAGACACAACCTTCTCATTCTCATTCCTCTTATCACCCATATTTGTCCATACCTTCTCCCCCTTTTTGAAAGCATTTTGTTTAAAATTATAATGCTCCTCAGGTTCTGAAGTATCATGAACCACATATCTCCTTCCTTTCTTCAAACACTTAATAACAACCTTTTCTAACTGCTTCACTTTCCTCTGCAACTGAGTTATAACTTCATCCTTAGCCTTATTCTTCTTCCTCTCTTGTACAAACTCAGCCCATACATAATCAATCATTTTCGTCAATTCCAAGTTAGTTCTAGCCTCAACACCTTCAGAATGTGAATCCTTTGGTGAATCATTGACATCATTAAACTCTGACTCATGCCTAGCATGATCATCAAAGTTCCCTTGGTTCTTGGTACTGGGACCACTAGGATCATCTACAGGTGTAGAATCATGTCCATGTGTTGCCTCTGATTGGGTCTTATTAATGTTACTTCTGTCCTGCTCTGCCAGTGGGCTAGAAGCAGTAGAAGCAGCCCTCTCAGAATGGTCACCCCTCTCCTTATGGACCACATGTTGTTCTGGACCACTGTCCATTGACTGAGATGACTGAGCAACATGATCCTCAGACATCTGTGTTCTAGCCTTTTTGGCTCTAGAATATTTGGCTGTTTTGGTCCCTTGTTTTCTCTTAGTACCCCCAACTACTGTGGGTTGAGAAGTGGTGGGTGGAACCATTCTCTCAGTAGTTGGTTCAGCTTCAGTTGGTAGTACTGATGCTGTGGTGGAAGGTGCAGAAAGCATTGTAGAAAATAATGCTGTAACCTTCCCAGAAAATTTAGTATCTCTCTTCATATTTACAAAAACTTTTGGTTTAAAAGAGACAATACCAATAATCTTTTCAAGTGCAGTTATATTAGGAATTTGTTCATTTAAGAACAACTGCACAAAACGTGGATACATCAAAAACTTAATCTTTGGCTGCTCAATGTTTCTAAGCATACCAGAAAATATCAGATTTGAAAAATTAAACCTTTGACCAGTTGCAAGACAAGCAATTGCATAAGCAATGTTGCTTCCAAACTGCTCAAAAGATGATCTCTTAGATGATAAGCAGTGTAAAACTGTATGTATTAAAAATATCCACTGATGAGAAAATAAGGTTTTCTGAAAAGTAAAAATTTCAAAAGAACCCTCATAACCCATCAATCGTAAAGTATCATACATAACAGTATCCTCTAAAAAAGATATACCTGCCTCATCATCTAGTTGTAATGAAGCTCTAACAGTAGCTTCTGTGATTACAACACGTGTATCCATAACTTCTGAAACAATTCTTTTAATCCCCTGTTCCTCTTCTATTGATGCATTCACCCAGAAATTATTGATATGATCGTGAGATATTCTGGGTGCTACAGTGAGAGCATGACGAATATGTGAAGCACGAAGAAAATCAATGATTTCCACATACTCATTTGCCTCCGCAGGTTTCATTAAGAATGCAATCATATTGTGATCTTTTCCAATCGGTAGTTGAACAGTAGACGAAGTTGATGCCATGATAAGAAATCAAGTAATCGAGAAGAATCGAAGATGTTTTGACAGAATCGAAAATCAAAGAGACTTATCGCAGTTGTTTGTATGTGAAATTTTGAAAGCGTAATGAGAAACCCTAAGTGTTGAGAGTTAAGTACTGAAATTAAATCAGTTGTAAGCCCTAATTTGATCAGATCCCCAATTATCACTAAAACAGTGTTAATTAAACAAAATCACACGTTCAGTGATAACTGTGAAAATAACCATCAGTGGTAATCAACACTTGGTTTCTCAAATGCATCATTTACATAATTAAGCTAGCAGTGCTAACTTGTACAAGCAGTACCAACCGACCAAGGCAGTGCTAACTTAATACAAGTAGTACTTCAGTTCTAGCAAAATCACATAAACAAAGCAGTGGTTGAATTTTTTTTTTTTTTTTTTTTTTTTTTTTTTTTTTTTTACCGAAAGCAAACTCCATAAGCAGTAAAAACGTCAAAAAAACACCTGCATAAGTTAGACTCCAAGACATAGCAATATAACCTGCAGTGGTAATTTCAAACAATAATACAAGTATACAGTGTTAACTATACACCAACAGTGGTGAAATGATTATTACCACTGTTTATAATAAAAGTAAGAAACAGTGATAACGATACACATTACACACAATCAGTGTTTAATTAACAAATCAGTATTAACCCAAATTGAAATCACAGTGGATATTATTCACAGAAAGCAGTAACAAGAGAAATAACTTATGACAAATTGATCATTCCAATACTAGTAACCAAGAATGTGAATCTGCCTACATCAAAAGCTTTTGTAAACAGATCAGCAAACTGATTATCAGTATGAACTTTCAAAATTTGAATAAGTCTTTTCTCATTACAATCTCTAATGAAATGATATCTGATTTCAATATGCTTTGTTTTAGAATGTTTAACTGGGTTATTAATAATACTGATTGCAGAGCTATTATCAATAAAAATAGGAGTATTAAGAAAGGTAAAACCATAATCTAGCATCTGATTCTGAATCCATAGCACTTGAGCACAGCAACTTGCAGCTGCTACATATTCTGCCTCTGCTGTAGATGTAGATACAGTGGTTTGTTTCTTGCATTGCCATGAAACCAATCTTTCTCCCAAAAATTGACAACCTCCTGATGTAGATTTCCTGTCCAAGTTAGCTCCTCCATAATCACTATCTGTGTAAGCTATCAGATCAAAAGAATTAAACTTTGGATACCAAAGGCCCAATTTTGATTGACCCTTCAAATATCTAAAAATTCTTTTGACTTCTAGAAGATGTGATAGCTTTGGATTAGCTTGAAATCTTGCACATAAACACACTGCAAACATGATGTCAGGCCTTGATGAAGTAAGATACATAAGTGACCCAATCATAGATCTGTAAAGATGTTCATCCACACTCTCCCCCTCAAGATCTGCATGTAATTTCTTGTTTGTTTCAACTGGTGTGCTTGCAACTTTAGCATCTTTGTACCCAAACCGATCCAGTATATCATTCACATACTTACTTTGATGAATAAAGATTCCTTCTTTCTGTTGCTTTACTTGTAGCCCCAAGAAAAATGTTAATTCCCCCATGGAGCTCATCTTGAACTTTTCATGCATCAATGATTCAAACTCCTTGCAAAGACTATCCTTTGTTGAACCAAAAATGATATCATCTACATAAACTTGAACCAGTAGTATATCATTCTTAATTCTTTTAGTAAACAAAGTTTTATCTATTGCACCCCTTTTGAATCCATTCTGCAACAGATAATCTGAAAAAGTATCATACCAGGCTCTAGGTGCTTGATGTAAACCATAAAGAGCTTTATCCAGTTTGAAAACTTTATCAGGAAATTTAGAATCTTCAAACCCTGGTGGTTGACATACATAGACCTCTTCCTGTATAGTGCCATACAAAAAAGCACTCTTAACATCCATCTGATACACAATGAAACCCTTGAATGAAGCATAAGCCAAAAACAATCTAATTGCCTCTATCCTTGCAACAGGTGCAAAAACCTCATCATAATCAATCCCCTCTGCTTGTGAATACCCCTGTGCAACCAATCTAGCCTTGTTTTTGATCACTATACCTCTTTCATCCTTCTTGTTCTTGAAAATCCATTTAGTACCAATTGCCCTCTTCTCTTTAGGCAAATCAACCAATGTCCAAACTTCTTGAATCTTAAACTGAAGCAACTCCTCTTGCATAGCTTCAATCCAACTAGGATCTCTCAAAGCTTTAGTAACCTTCTTTGGTTCTGTTTGAGACAGAAAACAGGCAAACAAAGAAGTATTTACAGCTTCTGTATCAAGATTTACTTCTTCCTCATTTGCTGAAGCTTCAAACACCTGACTTTGATTTCTTGTTTTAACAGCTGATTCAATATCTCCTATTACATTCTCAAGTGGATGATCTTTATGAGTAATGTATTTAGATACTGCTGTTTCTTGAATACTCTCCTCTAAGTTGGTAAAATTTTCTTCTTGACCAGACTCACTACTTGACACTTCTCTTGCAATTCTCTTTGACAAAGGAGTAGAACTCATCAAATGTAGATAATTCAGTTGTTCCTGCTCTGTGTCAAGATGCTTTGTAGGTGTCTGATCAACATTCACACCTGCCTTTGTAGACTTCTGTACTGGACTCATATCACTGTCTTCTGTACTGTCTTCAATAACAGGTCTATCAGAATCATCAACATGAGAAAATGATGTTTCATCTGATTTTCCTGTTTCCACATCCTGTGATGTCGTTGGTTGATCAGTATCAAACACTTCTGGAGGATCAGGAGACCAAATTGGAAATAATATATATTCCAATGAATCATTCTTCTTTCCAACTGATTTTCCTGATTTTGCTCTACCTTCTTCATCACCTGTTCCTGCATTTGTACCTGCACTTGTACCTGCACTAGTATCCACATTTGTATATCTAAAAGCATTATTAAGTGCATCAATATCAAACAGTGATTCAGGACCTTTTCCCTCAGGATTAACAGTGTTTTCATTAAAAGTAATGTGCACTGTTTCTTCTATGATTCTGGTCCTTTGATTGAATACCCTATAAGATTTACTTTGAATAGAATAACCAACAAATATCCCCTCATCAGCCTTACTCTGAAACTTACCTAAGTGATCTTTGGTATTTAAGATTGTACAAGGACACCCAAAAGATTTTAAGAAACTAACCAAAGGCTTTCTCTTAAACAACAGTTCATATGGTGTCTTGTTATGAGGCTTAACAACTAATACTCTATTCTGAACATAACAAGCTGTGCTAACTGCCTCTGCCCAAAAAGACATAGGTAGCTTTGCATCAGATAGCATGGTTCTAGCAGCCTCAATCAGTGTCCTATTCCTCCTTTCAGCTACTCCATTTTGTTGAGGAGTTCTAGGTGCACTAAATTCTCTCTTAATACCTTTAACTTCACAGAATTTATCCATCTCATGATTTTTAAATTCTGTTCCATTATCACTTCTGATGATTTTTACTCTTTTATCCAATTGATTTTCCATCTTAGTTATAAATGATCTAAGTATTTCACCTGTCTCATCCTTTGTCCTAAGAAAGAAAACCCATGTAAATCTAGTGTAATCATCAATAATCACAAGGCAGTAAGACTTTTTCCCCATACTACTTATACTGGTTGGTCCAAATAAGTCCATATGCAATAAGTGTAATGGTGTGATATTTGTGTTCACAGATTTGGACTTAAATGAGGATTTGTGTTGCTTTCCCTTTTGACAAGAAACACAATGGTCATCACATGAATAGACCTTTTCAGGCAAACCTCTAACAAGCTTGTTTTTGACAAGTTTATTAATGGTTTTGAAATTCATGTGACACATCCTCCTATGCCACAGTTCAGATTCATTCACACTTGCTTTAGAAATAAGACAGTTTAAATCAGGTTGAGGTGTCATATTTACTAAGTCACACTTATATACATTATCTTGTCTTGGAATTCTCATCAAAATCATGTTTTCTGGTATTTTGAATTCTTTGGACAAGATAAGGCATTCAGTGTCAGTAAAAAGAACTGGGTTCTTTTTATCTGTGATTTGACTCACACTTAGTAAATTATACCTCAGTTGCTCCACAAAATAAACATTATCAAAACTTAGCTTTTCACTCTGAACTGTTCCTTTCCCTGTGATCCTTCCTCCTTTTGGATTGCTTCCAAAAGCTACATATCCTCCATCAAAAGATTTAAAGTCCTGCAGCTTTTCTTTGTCTCCAGTCATGTGCCGTGAGCATCCACTATCAATATGCCATAAGCTCTTAGGCTTGCCCTGCACAAATAGTCAAAAAGAGAATTAATTTCTCTTGGGAACCCAAACCAATTTGGCTTTGGGTTTCCCATGTGCATTCACATAATCAACTTTCTTAAAGATTATTGATTGTGAAGCACTGTTGGTATTTGGATCTGTTAATTTATCAGACTTAATAGGTGTCCAAATCCAACTAATTTTAGACTTAACAGTGTTCTTTGGCTTAACAGTTTTAACTGTTTTACCAATTGACGATTCAGTGTTAATTTTGTTAACACTGTTTTTGAAATCAGTTACCACTGTTTTAGTCTTTGAGCTTTTGGCTAATTTTGTTATTACTGCTGCAGTAGATTTACCTGTAACAGTGTTTAACATCGTAGCCTTTGAGTTTATCTTCTGAACTCTGGCAGTATGATCAACTTTTGATTGAAAGTTTTGTTTGTTAATCATATTTGCTTTTGTCCATGACTGTTTTCTAATCCTTTGAACATTCTCAGGATTATGATAGCAGTCATATTTAAGATGACCCATTTTTCCACATATAAAGCAAGACTTTTCTTTAATCACAGTAACATTATTACCCAGTTTTTGTGAAATCATTTGATTCCAATTTCTTTGATTACCTCTGGGTTTTTGATTTTGAAAACTCTGTGAAGAAGAAGCACTTGCTTTACATTTACAATTCACACAGTTATTCACAACAGATTCAACAACAGGTTTAGTAACTGAGTTAACTGTATTACTAACATATCCTAACCCATGTTTAGATTTGTTAGTATTCATACTCACCTTCTCTAAGTCCAGTTTAACCTTCTCCTTGAACATTTTCTTACCCTCTTCTAGTTTATCAGTTTTAAGATTAACAACTAGATCAGTAATTACTCTTTTCACATCCTCACATGTTGACTCAGACTTATATGATTCAGATTTCACACTCTTCTCACTATCAGATGTTCTATCACTCTGATCATCTTCTTCAGTCCAGTCACTTACTTCACCTTCTATAAACAGATCATCATCAGATAAACTTTTAATTGGATCAGCCTTTTTAACTTCATCTACCATTTCTCTTTTAAGTGAATTGATATCAATTTCACTTTTGGGAGGAAAGTAGGTGTGATTATAAGGTGGAGGTACATTATTGTATCCTAATCCAGTCTTAAGTTTATCATGAATCTGTGAATTAATAAGTTTATTTACACTCTTTGAAGCATGTTCTAATTTACTTACATCAAGCCTTATACTATCTCTTTCACATGTGACCTCAGTAAGTTTCTTAGATAACAAATCAACTTTATCTTTAAAAGAGTCTCTCTCCCACCTAGCATATTCAATATCATACTTAAACTGTGTTGCATTGACTTCATATGCCTTAATTTGATTTTCCAGATTTTCAATGACAGCTATAGTGTGTTTACTTTTGATTTCCCATTGTTTTAGTTCCTCACACACTTTTATATTATGATCTCTGTAGTGTTTAACAGTTTGTTTACAAACAGCAGAACATAATTTATTTTGTACCTCAGTAGGAACTTCTGACTTTTTGTCAGATTCTGCAATGGCCATGAGACATTGATTCTTCACAACATGCTCTTCTTGATCACTCCAATCCCATCCACAGCCATCCATAGACACCAAAGCATTTGCTGAAGCCCCCTGAATTGGAATGTTTCTTGTCTGTGTCCCATTGCTTCCAGATCTCTGACCATTACCATTCTGCTCTTGCCTAGGGTTTCTGCATTCTCTGGCAAAGTGTCCCATCTTGTGACAGTTGAAACACTCAATCTTGCTCTTATCAAACCAATTTGCATCATTCCTCTTGTATGCAAAATTATTTCTACCAGTCCTCTGCATAAACCTTTTTGCTCTTTGAGTAATCAATGCAATTTGCCACTTGATGTCCATCTCCTCTAGATCATCACCATCGAATTGTTCCAGATCTTCATTAGTAAGTGAAGAATTCACATTACTTGCAAAGAAAGATTCTAATATTTGATCATTAGAACTATTTGATGATGATCCTGCTCCCCCTGAAACATGTGTAGAACCCATTTGACTTGATTCTGCTTTTGTTCCAGCCATAGACATAAAAGCAGCATTATGACTGTATCCAGTAGCTTGCTTCTTACTCTCAACCTCAGACTCAAAGTTCCTCAGATCATTGTATATATCTTCTAGTTCCTTAACTTCAATGTCTGAACTCTGCCTCAATCCAACAGTATAAATTGTCCATTCATCACCTAATGATCTCAAGAACTTTCTGTTAAGATCTTCTTTGTCAATCTTAACCTTGTGATTTTCTAATTCTCCAACTAATTTAGTAAACCTATCAAAGGTTTGAGTTAGAGTTTCAGATTTCACATGGCTAAAATTTTCAAATTGTTGTTTTAACAGAGATCTTTTATTCTTTTTGGTGTTATCATTACCACCAAACCTCTTCTCAATTGCCTCCATTAATAACTTGGGATCTTCACAATTATCAAATCTGCTCTGATGCTCATTCGGAATGGATAGCAAAAGAGTACTAAGTGCTTTGTACTCAGTAGATCTGATTTTCCTCTCTGCTTCAGATGTTGGTGGTGCTCTTGGTTGCTTTACTCCATCACCATCAAGCGTTACTGGTATACCATTAACAACAACTTCCCACATCTGATAATCCGTGAGAAGCATATATTGCCTGATTCTGACCTTCCATAGGTCAAACTCATCTGGTTTAAGCATTGGTATCTTCGTTGCTTGAATCCCTTCATTGCCTTCAGACGCCATTGAGATCAAAACTTAATATCTGAACTAAACTCAAATACTAATACTAATAATCCCAGATCTTCCTGTCTTCAAAGCTTCACAAGCTCTGATACCACTTTGTTAGTCCCTGTTTAACTTAATAAACAATCTTACTTAATAAGCCTTGAATATATTATTGAGAAGTTGCGGAATCACACTCAATAATATTAAGAAGATCAATGAATATTAATTAAATTAATGAACACAATAATATACCGAAAGCTTCAATCTTATTAATGATATAAGACGAATACACTTGATGTATTAGGGTTACAGAAAACCTTGAAGCTGCGCAAAAATCATTAACCTATCTAGGTCTAAAGGATCTCTATTTATAACATATAGAGTCCTATACAATCTCCTACAAATATGGAATAAAATAACTTCCATAACCGACTCATACTTATCACAAAATCATAAACAGTTTTAACTACCATTCTGATGTAAACAGTTGTAACTATTACACATTCAGTGGTAACTGCTTCAATTGTAATATGCGACTAAGTACAAATACATAATCAGTGTTAACTGTTTCATACATAACTAACAGTTACTAATACATAAGCAGTTTTAACTACTTACAGACACATAACTATCAGTTGTAATCTATCTTCAAACAGTTGTAACACTTGTCTTCTCTTCAGTTTTCTTCTATCAGTTGTAACTTCGTAAAGACAGTTTTAACCTTTAAAGCAAACAGTTTTAATCACTTGTACTCTGTCTTCTCATCAGAACTTCAACTCAGACCTGAAACAGTTTTGACCTAACATAAGATGTGTTGATATCGATTTATTTCATATTACTTAGAACGTGAACGATTTTTAAAGACTTTATATATATTTATTTCATATATATATATATTTAAAGACTTTAACGATTTTTAAGGTCTTCAAAGTTATATATAAGTATATTGTATATAATGTACGTATGCATTAACGAAATATTTATTGGATTGATTGATGATTTTGCAGGACATTTTTAATGCAACCCTGACTTTGAAAAGCAGCCTCACCGTTATTAGCCATATCAATGGTCGTTTAACACAAAATCAATTGAAAATTTTTAGAGACCACTGTTTTGGCCATTGGTTGGATGTAAAGTCTCCTGAAAATGACCCTGGATTTGTGCATCATGTGTTGCAGTTTCGACGAACGGAGCGTCCTGGGTTAAAGCACCCTCGCGCGGAGGCGTAGGAGTTGTGGTTTAGGGCGGCGAATACAGCTGACCATTTTATACGGTTTGGTCGCAGGGAGTTCTGTCTGGTGACAGGTTTACTATTTGGTCCAAATCATGCCGTGGCGGATCATATTCCAAAGGAGGTTCGAGAGAACACCCCGTCATTTAGAAGGCGCATATTCCCGGATATTCTCAAACGCAGCGTACGTGTATCAGACCTTATGGACAAGTTTCGAGATAAAGGTTTGTTTAGTGGGCCGAGGACGTTGAGCGACGAGGATTGCGTGCGCCTGTGTACGCTTGTGTTGATATATAAAGGGTTTTTGGGAAAGCAGGGTAGGCATAATGTTGAGGATGATCATATGCATATAGTTGAGGATTTTGGTATCTGTGACCGGTACCCTTGGGGTAATATTATCTGGGCCAGAACTTACGAGCAGCTGGATAAGGGGTTGGAGACTCGGTTAAGCCAAGAAGGGATGCAGTACACGTTGAGTGGTTTCGGATGGGCGTGTAAGGTAGCATCTATTGTTCTATTGATTTTTATCTCTTTTTACTGTTAATATAATATATAATACAATAATATGCTGATTTGTTGTTCGGTTATTCTTTCCCAGACTTGGATTTGGGAGGCTTATTATCGTCAGGTAGGGAATGTTGCTACAAGGCCACAACGAAATCAAATACCACGTGGGATCTACTGGAAGCGTAAAAAGAAGGTGACTGAATTCAAAGAGTTCGAGCAATGCTTGAAGATTGCGGTAAGTTAAAATTTAATAAACTAGATGATGTTGAACATGTATATGTATTGTTTAATAAAATAGTTTTTCCGTTCCCAATTTTATATATCTCTCTTTATACTTATATATATATACTGATATACTTGTATACTTAAATACTAGTATACTTATATACTTGTATACTTATACACTTATATATATATAATATATATATATATATATATATAAGTATATAAGTAAGTACATATATATAATACTTACTTATATACTTATATATATACTTTTATATATATATATATATATATATATATATATATATATATATATATATATATATATATATGTATATATGTATATATGTATATACTTACTTATATACTTTTATATATAAGTAAGTAAGTATATATATATATGGATTAAATTGATGAACATTTGATGACTTGTTTTATGCAGAAGGATACTATACCAGAGCATCTTCCGAAGATAACTTTGAAGCCAAATAAGTATGAGAAGAAGTGTCAATGGTGGATTGATAGCTGCAAATACTTTGACGACCAGCTAGTTGCCGAGAGGCCAATGAAGAAGGCACGGAAAAGTCAAAAGGAGGATCCCATACATATATATATTTTAACAAAGAGTTGGTAAAATGGTAGTGTCGATTATATTATAGTGTTGATAATTGTGGAAAATTGTTGAACCTTTGATGATGTGATAAGCTGAAATATTAGCTGGTTTTCCGTTTTACGAAAAGGACATTTCCATTTTTTTTTAATGTATCATAGTTTTGGGCTAATCTTTAATATATTTTTGTCTATTATTGCAGCTGACAAAACTGAGACATCATCCGGACCAGACTACAGCTTGTTGATGGGATATGGTAACGGAAAACGTAGCCCATACTATCCATGGTGGACTTGCGACAAAGTAAGTAAAGTATAATATCCGCATTCAATAAAAGTTGATACATTTTCACATTTCTCTAATAAAATATGTCTATTGTAGGTACTTATGCCGGTCAACATCGAGAGTAGGGATCATTGGGTTCTAATTGTGTTGGATCTCCATACTTGGGATGTAGAGGCATATGATAGCTGTAAAAGACTGAAATGCAACAAGGAACTACTAAAAATTGTTGAAACCTTAGGTCAAAATTTAGTTACATATGTAGACGCCATTGGATATTCGAACCACGTTGATGAAAAAAAGCATTTTACGCGTGATACCACTGAGTGTTTAACTCAGTGGATGGAGGATGTGCCTCAACAGTTTGGGAGTCTAGGGGATTGTGGGGTATGGGTGTGCAGAAATATGGAGCAGCTTGCATATCGGGAGGACTACAGGGTTAGTGGGGAGACTGATTTGATTGCTGCGGATTATAGGCGGCGGATGATTGATACTTTCTTCAGTGCGCGTTTTGATTGGGAGCCGGCGGACGGATGATTGCCTTACATGTAATGGAATATTTTGGGAATTATGTAGTAGTTATGAATTATGTACTAGTTAACAATTATGTGCCCTTGCAAATCGCAAATGAATTTTTTGCTTTGCGATTTGTGATTTGCGAGTGACCTTAGTGGTTGTTGATAAGATTTTCAATGTGATTTTATGACATTACCTTATCCACGTATGCCCATTTTTCGGACATTACCTTATCCATTGATGGGATTTTCTGACATTACGTTATCCACCTATGCAGATCTTTTGGATAAGCTTATCTTGATTGAAATTTATCTTTAAATAGACCTTATAACATCACTCTTCCTTCATCATCAAATTCTAGTCTGTTTCAATTATTTAAATCTCTGGTAACAAAATGCAACTGATTAACCTTACTGTTTTTTGGGGGGGGGGACTTCGTGATAACAATAAGGCGTACGAAAATGGGCTGAAACAAACATTCGTTGATTTCGATGTTAAGGCGTTTGATCTCAGTAAGTTGTTTTCCTATCTTAAGGGAAACATAAATTTTGCTTTTACTGATGTATACTACTGTGAAGTCGGCAATCTTCAAAGTGCTGGTGCTCATATGCTTCTGTCAGATGAAAACTGGAATACAGTAGTAAAACATGCAAAAGAATGTTGTCAAGGTATTGAGCTATATCTGGTACACATGGATGAAGAACCCGAATTGAATTTCAGTGAGTATGAGAGTGATGACAGCAACGCACATTACTACTGCTGAATGTCAGTGAGTATGAGAGTGAAGAACCCGAATTGAATTTCATATGTTGTAATGTAGGATTTAAATTCTAGTTCGTATGTTTTTAATTTCAGTGTGTAACGGCTTTGTTATATCTCGTCCAATAATAAAATAATATGGTTGGTAAAAACTGAATCTTACAAATGGGTAACAAATAATATGGTTGGTATAATATATAATGTTTTGTAAAATTGTGCGTTCAGGTACCAA
The DNA here is from genome assembly GCA_949592205.1 of Helichrysum umbraculigerum. Taxonomy (NCBI): domain Eukaryota; kingdom Viridiplantae; phylum Streptophyta; class Magnoliopsida; order Asterales; family Asteraceae; genus Helichrysum; species Helichrysum umbraculigerum. The sequence continues at coordinate 37,927,171 of CATIUR010000005.1, forward strand.
ATAATCTGGTTGGTAATAAGCGAACGTTACAATTTGAAACGAATGTTGTCAAAAATAATAGTTACAAAATGTTAACATGTATATTGGACACGTTTACGATTTGCGATTTGTGATTTGCGACTGACCTTATCCTTCGTTGATAAAAATTTTGGTGAGATTTCCTGACATAACCTTATCCGTTGTGGATAAGATTTTTGGTGAGATTTTCTGGCATAACCTTATCCTTATCCGTTGTGGATAAGATTTTTTTACGGATTTTGTAGATTTTTTTACGGATTTTGTAGATTTTTTCGGATAACATTATCACAATGGAAATGTAATTATAAAATCACCTCAGAAGATCCGTCTTTAGTCTCAACCATGTGTAAACACATTGACACCCAACTGTAAAAACATTTTCCATTCACCAAAAACATTTTATTCTTCAGTTCCACTCGATGAATTTTTCAGGTACGAGTTCTGATAAGATTTAGTTTTATTTACTTTCATTATGGAAAAGTTCAAAGTATTTATATGTTATGGTGGTCGTTTTGAATATATTGATAACATCCCGATGTATTTGCCAATAGAGTGTGGTAGAGTGCCAATTAAACTTCCAGTGGCACCGGAAAAACCCATGACATGCAAAGTATTGATGAAAAACGTTTTAAAAAAACTTGGTCTGCCACTGGATACACCAGTTTGTCTGAAATATAAAATAGATCAATATGTTATTGATATAAATGATGATGCTGATGATTTTGGAGATTTTTTGTGCCATGCAATTAACAAAGCTCCGATAGAAATTTACATTATCGATATTGTAAGGAAAGTTTCGGGTATAGGTAGCAATAATCCTAGCAGTAGTAGTTCTGGCATTCAAAACCAATTTCACCAACAATTTCATCAACTACACACTAATGAATACAATCAACATCACCAATATTAGTCATCTCAACAACCCTTTAACAAATTCCATTTCCTTTCCAACCACAATATCAATTTCATTATCATGCGGCACCAACAAACATGCCGATGCATAACTATCCTACACAACACACGCAAGACATGCCGATGCATAACTATCCTACACAACACACCCAAGACATGCCGATGTATAACTATCCTACACAACACACCCAAGACACATCTTTTAAGGTAGATGAAGAAACCCAATATGATTCTAAATATCATGTGAATGTTCAATATGATCACACTAATTCAGAATACTATGTGGAGGAGCCGGAGGAGCCGGATACACATCCTGATGATTTTGCTCATTATGATGAAGAAAATGTCAATCCACCTATGGATCATGACCATCCATTTTGCAATCACATACTGATGATGAGGATGATGAGGATGATGAGGAGGATGAGCCTGATCCAAGAGATACATATGACATTCCAATACCACAAAGAGCGGCAGAAAAAGAGATATTCTGGAATATGCCATCGCCTTTAGGAAACGAAGAAGAAGAAGTTCAACAACGACCAGTGAGCATGTACGAGACATCTAGTCGGATTCGCGAGGGCAAAACATTTGAAACTAAAGAAGAATTTCTTCTCCAGTTGCATACAAAGTGTCTCGAAGAAGGTTTTCAGATTAAGCTGAAGAATTCAGACAAGAAAATGTACTCGGCAAAATGTATCTTGCCTAATTGTGATTGGAAGATTAGTGCAGCGTGTATTAGAGATAGTCACAACTTCCAAGTTAGGAAGTTACGTGATGTTCACACTTGTTCGCGTACTCAAAATATGCCTAACAGCCGCTCTGTGAGCAAGAAAGTGCTTGGTAACATCTTAAAAGAGGCGATGAGTTTGGAAGGACGTGTATACAGAGGCAAAGAGATCAAACTTGATATGACTGAACGCTTTAAAATAAGCCTTACATACAACCAAGCATGGAGAGCAAAATGTTACGCTATAGAGTTGTTGAGAGGTACTCCAGCTGAATCGTTTACGAAACTTCCAATTTACCTCCACAACCTAAAGCTATATAACCCGGGGAGCATTACAAATCTGCGTATAGACAAAGAGAATAAATTTGTAATGTGTTACATGTCCATAGGTGCAGCTGTAAGTAATTATTGTTGGTTTACATCTTATGTTCGCATACGTACATTCATATATAATTTATGTGTTTTTTAATCTGAACTTGCAGGTACGTTCTTTTGTCAATCATACACGCCCAATTATCATCATCGATGGTGCCCATTTGAAGGGGGGTTACTTGGGTACTAACTTGATTGCCGTGGCGATGGACGGTAATAATGGCATCTTGCCACTAGCCTATGGAATTGGGGCAGGAGAGACGGCCGACGTTTGGACGTGGTTCTTAGGGAACTTACGAGACGCCATTGAATCTGCAGGTGGGATTAGCAACCTGACATTCATCTCTGACAGGGCTCCAGCAATTGCATCCGGCATCTCTGCCGTGTTTCCAGAGGCATTTCATGCCTTGTGCTGTCGTCATCTGTTGATGAACTTGAAAAGCAAATCTTCAAAGGTCAAGCACTTCGAATGGCATTATTGGCAAATGTGTAAGGCGTACCGTAAGTCAGATTTTGATCGCCATTATGATGCCATTTCTAGACATTTACCGGCTTCAGCTAAGGTTCTTGCGGACGTGGGAAAAGAAAGATGGTCGAGGCATCACTCAACAAACACACGATATGCTTACCTCACAACTAATAGTGCGGAGTCCATTAACGCCATGACCAAGCATGCAAGGAAACTGCCGGTCACAATGCTATTGGAGTTTTTTAGATCTTCTATACAACAATGGTATTTCAAACATCGGAATACTGCCGCAGCTGTTACAACACCTGTCACACCATATGCGGAGCACAAAATCGGTAAAAGGGTTAAAAAATCGCTGCGCTGGAGGGTCAACCCATCGACAAATATGATATGTGAGGTGGTAGACGGGAAGAAGAATGGGACAGTCAACTTGGAAGCGAGAACATGCACTTGCATGCAATGGCAATTATCAGGTTTACCTTGCGGACACGTATCGGCAGTGACCCGTTACTTTCATATGGACAACGTGTTCGGCTTTGCAGAGAGTTATTTCACCACGGAAACATATCGAGCTGTCACACCCCCAAATCGGTAATCGTTTTTATTAATAGTTTAGCGGAAGCTTTTAGTTAATTAGCAGAAGCATTTTAATAATAGTTAAGCATTGAGGGCGGACAGATTCGATAGTGCATTCACTGTATCAGAGTATATGATCATACAGAACATACATATATATTTAAGATGCCATAAGTTTAAAGTTATTACAAAAGATACGACTTATAAAGTCGTACATAAGTAGGGTTGTCAAAGACAACTTAAGTATTTGAAAATACATATTTATAAAAGAGGGATTTCATAAGTATAACCAATGGAATTGATAATACAAAGGAAATCCAAGTGTCCCAAAAGTGGCATCATAAATAGTCAGGTTGCCTACGTCCTTTATGCATGCAGGAGTACCTGAGTCCTAATTCCCTGAAAAACATAGTAAACTGTCAACATTGAATGTTGAGTGAATTCACAGGTTTAGTGTGAATGTAATAAATCAGTTTTGTATAAATCATTCATGTACACAAACATAATATTTATATGTAAGTAGGAAACACAAGTGTTCTAACTAAAGAAAACATTTCCTAAACATGTAAGACTATCATTCTTACAATAATAATAGCAGTGTAGGAAACACAAGTTTAATCATAAACATTTCCTAATAAGTAGTAGCTAGATATACAGGTTTATCAAATAAGTAAACATATCCATTTCAGTAGTTAAGGAAAATCAGGTTTAGCAGTCAAGCAAACATTTTCCAACAGATAGTTAACAGGAATTCAAGTTTTACAATAAGGTAAACATTCCAATGATAAACGTTACAGGAAACACAGGTTTAACATTTAAGTAAACATTTCCTATAAATAGTTGTTTCGTGGGAAACCAAGTTTAACCATTTAAGGTAAACGTTTCCTAAAAATAGTTTCTCAAGGAACACCTGTCCTATTAGTCATCACAGGGAATACCCTTCCCAAATCAAGTTGTTGTTTAGTTGTTTAGTTGAGTGTAGTTGTATGTGGGAAATTTAGACTATAATCCCTCCAAGGTGAGCTAAACCTTTAGAGTTAAAGTAACGACACTAGTACTATAACCAAACCACGACTAGTTGTTTTGTTGTTGCCTCAGTAACACCTTAAGTATACACTCCTCGTTACGACTATCGTCGATGTGGTTGGAATGACCAACGAGTAATATCCTGGGAGGGTTGTCAAATCGATAGTACTATCTGTATACTCAGTGGCTAGAGTCACCTAGCTAATGGTTATAGGTTGTAAGCACTGGGACTTATGTGCACTACAACTACCTCGCGTAAACCTAGGATCGTACCAAGATCTGCTGTCTTATTCCCAAAATGTTGTGAAAACGTTTCATATAATTAATTCAAGTTAATTCAATATGAAAACATTTTATAGAAACAGTTCAAGTTTGATAGCGTGAAAGAAATCATGTTATTCAATTTCACATAATAGCATGCAGCGCAATACATAAGGCATATAGCATGTTATATCACATTGTTCTATGTTTTCCACCCCTGGTTTTAAAAGCATTTAAAACAAACAAAAGATAGGGGCTGTGAACTCACAGTTTGCAAGTCTTCAGCAAAAGTAGCTAGCAAACAATCCAAACGCGTCCTCAAATACCTAGACGCAAATAATAATACTTGTATAAGTATGTGGATTATTTGTTAAGTTGAAATGTTTGTAACATTTTAATTTATTGTTAACGTTTGCGTTCATATAGTCGTTGAGTTCAAGTATGTATATTTATATACATATTAGTTGAATATATATATTCTAATATATATATTAGTTGTCGTCATTGTTAATATCCATATATATATAGATATAAATGTAGTTGTCGTTGTTGTCGATTATGTTTTCAAAACATAATTATAATAGTTATCAAAATAACTTTGTTATATTGTTTACATATGTCGTTTGTTAATTGTCGCGAATAAAACTTAGTCATCGTTTATATTTTCAAAAACGTAACTTTGTTTGTTGTAAAATATATCTCGTTTTTGTTTATCGTGTATAGTTTGTACTAGATAATTTAAATCGTTCCATTTTATACGTCTCATTATATATACATTGTCCGCTAGTTTGTATATATATATTTTGTAATTGTTCCAAAGTTTTGTCGTGTCCAAAATGTCCGAAATATAAAATGTCTCAATAATATGTCCGTCTAATTACTAAGTCCCTTGTCGAAGTAATTTATTTCATCATTCGTACAATCCATACATTTTGTAAAATGTTTATTAGTTTGCACATTTTATGAAAATACAAGTCAGTGACCAAATATTTATCGGGGATCCGCCGGATCAAGTAAGGATCCGCCGGATCGGGTGTAATATAAGTGGATCCACCGGATCTAATAAGGATCCACCGGATCATTTGGTTTTCGGCTTGAGGATCCGCCGGATCTAAAGGGGATCCGCCGGATCTGGTTATAATTTGGTGGATCCGCCGGATCAGGACATGATCCGCCGGATCTTAGTCATTTGTACCCGTTCCCACTGCTAGTTCATCGGTCTAGGCTTGCGCGTGTTTGGTTAGGATCCGCCGGATCACCCCTTGATCCGCCGGATCGTTATGGTTTTCCCTTGGTCAGAACGTTGAAAATAAGCTTAATACACACATTTTATATATGTGATCCTCCGGATCATGGCCGGATCATGGGCATGATCCGCCGGATCATCACCGGATCATGGCCATTACAGGCCTGTTCGTCCTCTGCTCTTATTTTTACATATTGGTTTTGATTTATACTCTTTTTTAACATGATCCTTCAACAATATATGTTATATAAACCCAATATATCATGTTTTTAACAACTTATAACAACAATCATCAACAAATTTCATAATTTAAAGAAATTATATAAATGAGAAAAATATAGAAAATGTTTCCTCACAATGATTTAGATGAAGATGATGATGATTCTGTGATGATGATGATGATTACGAACGAAGATGATGAAGATGATCAAGAAACCATTTTTGTTTGTGTTTGATTGTTTGGGAAATGAAGGATTTAAGAAGATGAGAGTGAAGAGATGGAGATGATGAAGCTCCTGTTCTTGTTCCTCTGCTCTGTCTCTTGTTTCAGTACGTACACACACACAAACACAGATGAAGTTTTAGGTGTTGGGTGAAATGAATTATTGGAGATGGAGAGAAATGTATAAGGAAAGGTTTTGGTCGAGATTTTCAAACGAGCGTATGGAGGGTGAATCAATCTGTCGCCCAGATATTTTGGTTTGTGTAATATTGGTAGTTTTTAGCCCGTTAATTTCGTGTACGGGTATAATTTATGGTACTTTATTTATAATAAAATTTTGCGTTATGTTTCTCTATATCTCAGATTTAGAAATTTGAAATCGAAATGTGAAATACTTTGTTACAAGTATAATTAAAATTAATTACAGTAAACGTACTGTATAGTCAAAAACGTTGTAATAACTTTAAACTTATGGCATCTTAAATATATATGTATGTTCTGTATGATCATATACTCTGATACAGTGAATGCACTATCGAATCTGTCCGCCCTCAATGCTTAACTATTATTAAAATGCTTCCGCTAATTAACTAAAAGCTTCCGCTAAACTATTAATAAAAACGATTACCGATTTGGGGGTGTGACAGAACTTGGTATCAGAGCATATGATCATATAGAACATACATATATATTTAAGATGCCATAAGTTTAAAGTTATTACAAAAGATACGACTTATAAAGTCGTACATAAGTAGGGTTGTCAAAGACAACTTAAGTATTTGAAAATACATATTTATAAAAGAGGGATTTCATAAGTATAACCAATGGAATTGATAATACAAAGGAAATCCAAGTGTCCCAAAAGTGGCATCATAAATAGTCAGGTTGCCTACGTCCTTTATGCATGCAGGAGTACCTGAGTCAGAAACACTCGTAAGATATCTAATCAAGTCATCACTCATAAAGTAAGTGACAAATGTAAATATAGTATGAAGTCAATCACCAATTGATATCATTCATAATGTATGTAATAATGTAAACCAAACATAAGTTATATATATCATGATCATGGGTTAATTGTTGTTACATAAGTTTTGTACAAAGATGGGATTTACTACAAAAGATACCCATCGGATCAAACATGATCTACAAAATGTGACAGATTTAACCTATACATTCATCTAGTCAAAAGTTAACCCGAATACATCATAACTATAGTCCTAATACATCATACATACGGTCTAAAAGAAATACGGTAGACTCCATCCCACAAACATCCTAACAGCAACCATCAACACACAGAGTCCAACTGCGGCACCTACAGTCTCCAAATGACGCTCTAGTCGGATCAGACGTGCTCTAGTAGCATCGGCAGACTCCCTGTCTACCTCAATATGCAACTCAGAAGTCGCAAGGCGTCCATATATCGCCAGCACATCATCGTCAAGATGAGAGGTGTCACTGCGCATCACCCTGATGGCAGATTGTGTACCAAAATGAAATCCCAGCAAGGTACGAATAACAGCGACCACAGTAGGGACCGTAAGCTCCAGATGCTCCTCGGTCAAAGGTAGAGATGTCGGTGTGTGAGATGACTCCCCAGTCTCATAGGTGGAAGGAATCCTCTCAATGGTCCTCCAGTGATGTAAAATACATGGCATCCAGTCCAGATGCGGAACTCTAGCTCTCGGTGTCTGCTGATCACAGCGGATCTCTCGCTCCTCAGTCATCGGCTCTTTGCCGCGAGATGATGAGGGTCCTATGGGAAAATCCCTGACACACGACAGCGGTGTCCTCCTAGGTGTAGGCCTAAAATCAGGCTCTCCAATAAGATGGCATCTAGACATAGAGATAGATCCTAACATATGGGTAGCAGGATCAGTGGATGGCAATGGTGGAGTGGCTATCGAACCATCTGAAGTATCTCTAGGGAATGTAGGCGGGTAAACCTCCTCAGACACGGCTATAGGTATCCCGTCGTATGATCCCTCCATGGGATCCTCCTCAGTATCAGAATCAGTGATGTGAATAGGTTCGTGTCTCGACATACCTAGTCAAAGAATCGTGTGTGACGTGTCAGACGTATGCAATAGTATGAATGCAAAATGTGTTAGCCAAGGCTATAGTCTAGGTCTCTAAGGTTTTCAGTCGCTTAAAGACTTCTAGTTCTCTATAACCAATAGCTCTGATACCAAGTTCTGTCACACCCCCAAATCGGTAATCGTTTTTATTAATAGTTTAGCGGAAGCTTTTAGTTAATTAGCGGAAGCATTTTAATAATAGTTAAGCATTGAGGGCGGACAGATTCGATAGTGCATTCACTGTATCAGAGTATATGATCATACAGAACATACATATATATTTAAGATGCCATAAGTTTAAAGTTATTACAAAAGATACGACTTATAAAGTCGTACATAAGTAGGGTTGTCAAAGACAACTTAAGTATTTGAAAATACATATTTATAAACGAGGGATTTCATAAGTATAACCAATGGAATTGATAATACAAAGGAAATCCAAGTGTCCCAAAAGTGGCATCATAAATAGTCAGGTTGCCTACGTCCTTTATGCATGCAGGAGTACCTGAGTCCTAATTCCCTGAAAAACATAGTAAACTGTCAACATTGAATGTTGAGTGAATTCACAGGTTTTAGTTTTGTATAAATCATTCATGTACACAGACATAATCTTTATATGTAGAGTAGGAAACACAAGTATTCTAATTAAAGAAAACATTTCCTATAATTAGTAAGAATGTCATTCTTACTACAATAATAGATGTGTAGGAAACACAAGTTTAATCATAAACATTTCCTAATAAGTAGTCGCAGGATATACAGGTTTATCAAATAAGTAAACATATCCATTTCAATAGTTAAGGAAAATCAGGTTTAGCAGTCAAGCAAACATTTTCCAACAGATAGTTAATAGGAACTCAAGTTTAACAATAAAGTAAACATTCCAATAATAATCATTGCAGGAAACACAGGTTTATCATTTAAGTAAACATTTCCTAAAAATAGTTGTTTTGTGGGAAACCAAGTTCATCCATTAAGGATAAACGTTTCCTAAAAATAGTTTCTCAAAGAACACCTGTCCTATTAGTCATCACAGGGAATACCCTTCCCAAATCAAGTTGTTGTTTAGTTGTGTGTAGTTGTATGTGGGAAATTTAGACTATAATCCCTCCAAGGTGAGCTAAACCTTTAGAGTTAAAGTAACGACACTAGTACTATAACCAAACCACGACTAGTTGTTTTGTTGTTGCCTCAGTAACACCTTAAGTATACACTCCTCGTTACGACTATCGTCGATGGGGTTGGAATGACCAACGAGTAATATCCTGGGAGGGTTGTCAAATCGATAGTACTATCTGTATACTCAGTGGCTAGAGTCACCTAGATAATGGTTATAGGTTGTAAGCACTGGGACTTATGTGCACTACAACTACCTCGCGTAAACCTAGGATCGTACCAAGATCTGCTGTCTTATTCCCAAAAGTTGTGAAAACGTTTCATATAATTAATTCGAGTTAATTCAATATGAAAACATTTTATAGAAATAGTTCAAGTTTGATAGCATGAAAGAAATCATGTTAATCAGTTTCACATAATAGCATGCAGTGCAATACATAAAGCATATAGCATGTTATATCACATTGTTCTATGTTTTCCACCCCTGGTTTTAAAAGCAATTAAAACAATAAAAGAGAGGGGCTGTGAACTCACAATTTGCAAGTCTTCAGCGAAATAAAGCTAACCAAACAATCCAAGCGCGTCCTCAAATACCTAGACGCAAATAATAATACTTGTATAAGTATGTGGATTATTTGTTAAGTTGTAAAGTTTATAATATTTCAGTTGCTGGTGAGGTTTTGCGTTTCAATTAGACGATGAGTTCAAGTATGTATATTTATATACATATTAGTTGAATATATATATTCTAATATATATATTCTAATATATATATTAGTTGTCATCATTGTTAATATCCATATATACATATATCATAAATGTCGAGTGTATGTATATAGATATAAATGTAGTTGTCGTTGTTGTCGTTGATTATGTTTTTCAAAACATAATTATAATAGTTATAAAAATAACTTGTTTATATCGAATATATATATAAATACACTTGAATAAGTTTTGTATTTATTTAAATATATAATTTGTCGCGAATGTAACTTTGTTGTCGTTTATGTTTCAAAACCATAACTTAGGTCATTATAAAATGTAACTCATTTTATTCGTTTCGATATATACATATTGTCCGTTAGTATATATATATATATCTATGAAATTTGTTATCGTATTAAGTTGTGTCGCGTTCTAAATGTTTGTATTAAATTATGTCGCGGATATGAATATGTCTTAATGTTGTGTCCATATAATTGCTAAGTCTCGTTGTTGCAATAATTAGTCAAGTAATAAGTCTCGGTCCATATAACGATTATTAGTTTGTACATTTTATAAAATGAAACGGACTGGGCCTGGACAGCCTGGGAATCCGCCGGATTCCCATGAATCCGCCGGATTCAGCAAGATTCAAGGGGATCCGCCGGATCGGTTAAGGATCCGCCGGATCGGGTCCATTTTAGGGGGAATCCGCCGGATTAAAATGAATCCGCCGGATTCGTTTGAGTTCACGAGGATCCGCCGGATCCACCGATGATCCGTCGGATCGAGGGTGTCTTTTACTCGTTCATCGTTTTGGTCGTAGGTTTGTATGCGGGTCGAGAGGTGGGAATCCGCCGGATTCCCGTGAATCCGCCAGATTCACCTGGGTTTTGCTGGGGATCCGCCGGATCCAAAGGATGATCCGCCGGATCTAACTGGTTTCCAGGTTCTGTTCGTTCTCTGTTCTTATACTTACTTAATGATTTTGGTTTTAACTTCGTTTTTAACATGATCCATCATCATTATATGTTATATAAACTCATTTTAACTTGTTTTTAACAATTTATAACAACACTCATCAACACATTTCATCATTTAAAGAAATTATATAAATAAAGAAAATGTATAAAATGTTCCTCACAATGATTTTTGAAGGAGAGGATGATTCTGAGATGGTGATGATGATTACGAACGAAGATGATGAAGATGATCAAGAAACCATATTTGTTTGTGTTTGATGTTTGTGAGTTTGAAAGGTTGAAGATGATAAGGTAAATGGTGTTGCTTCTTCCTGTTTCCTGCTACTGCCTTGAAGTTCCAGTACACACACACGCACATACAAAGTGAAGAAGAATTTGGTGGTTGTGAATTATTGGAGATGGAATGGAAATGTATAGGAGAAGTTTTGGTTCCAGATTTTCAAACGGGCGTATGGAGGGTGTATCAATTTGTTCCCCAGATATTTTGTTTAGTGCTATATTGGTAGTTTTTAGCCCGTTAATTTCGTGTACGGGTATAATTTGTGGTATTTCAGTTATAATAAAATTAAGCGTTTTGTTCCTCGATATCTCAGACTTTGTAATTGGTAATCATATAATCGAAATACTTTGTCAAAAGTATAATATAATTATTTACAGTAAAAGTACTGTATAGTTAAAAACGCGTGCCAAATTTCAGTTAAATTTGGAAATCATATTCTGAGGTAATGTTCTACACATTAAAACAGTAACTTACGAAATAATACTTTCATTATTTGGAACCTCTAAGCGCGTTTTAAAATTGTTTCTGTTCGTATAACGTGTACTAAAAAGTCGTCTAAATGTTTTGTAATTGATAATACAAAGGAAATCCAGGTGTCCCAAAAGTGGCATCATAAATAGTCAGGTTGCCTACGTCCTTTATGCATGCAGGAGTACCTGAGTCCTAATTCCCTGAAAAACATAGTAAACTGTCAACATTGAATGTTGAGTGAATTCACAGGTTTTAGTTTTGTATAAATCATTCATGTACACAGACATAATCTTTATATGTAGAGTAGGAAACACAAGTATTCTAATTAAAAAAAACATTTCCTATAATTAGTAAGAATGTCATTCTTACTACAATAATAGATGTGTAGGAAACACAAGTTTAATCATAAACATTTCCTAATAAGTAGTCGCAGGATATACAGGTTTATCAAATAAGTAAACATATCCATTTCAATAGTTAAGGAAAATCAGGTTTAGCAGTCAAGCAAACATTTTCCAACAGATAGTTAACAGGAACTCAAGTTTAACAATAAAGTAAACATTCCAATAATAATCATTGCAGGAAACACAGGTTTATCATTTAAGTAAACATTTCCTAAAAATAGTTGTTTTGTGGGAAACCAAGTTCATCCATTAAGGATAAACGTTTCCTAAAAATAGTCTCTCAAGGAACACCTGTCCTATTAGTCATCACAGGGAATACCCTTCCCAAATCAAGTTGTTGTTTAGTTGTTTAGTTGTGTGGGAAATTTAGACTATAATCCCTCCAAGGTGAGCTAAACCTTTAGAGTTAAAGTAACGACACTAGTACTATAACCAAACCACGACTAGTTGTTTTGTTGTTGCCTCAGTAACACCTTAAGTATACATTCCTCGTTACGACTATCGTCGATGGGGTTGGAATGACCAACGAGTAATATCCTGGGAGGGTTGTCAAATCGATAGTACTATCTGTATACTCAGTGGCTAGAGTCACCTAGCTAATGGTTATAGGTTGTAAGCACTGGGACTTATGTGCACTACAACTACCTCGCGTAAACCTAGGATCGTACCAAGATCTGCTGTCTTATTCCCAAAAGTTGTGAAAACGTTTCATATAATTAATTCGAGTTAATTCAATATGAAAACAATTTATAGAAATAGTTCAAGTTTGATAGCATGAAAGAAATCATGTTAATCAGTTTCACATAATAGCATGCAGTGCAATACATAAAGCATATAGTATGTTATATCACATTGTTCTATGTTTTCCACCCCTGGTTTTAAAAGCATTTAAAACAATAAAAGAGAGGGGCTGTGAACTCACAATTTGCAAGTCTTCAGCGAAATAAAGCTAACCAAACAATCCAAGCGCGTCCTCAAATACCTAGACGCAAATAATAATACTTGTATAAGTATGTGGATTATTTGTTAAGTTGTAAAGTTTATAATATTTCAGTTGCTGGTGAGGTTTTGCGTTTCAATTAGACGTTGAGTTCAAGTATGTATATTTATATACATATTAGTTGAATATATATATTCTAATATATATATATTAGTTGTCATCATTGTTAATATCCATATATACATATATCATAAATGTCGAGTGTATGTATATAGATATAAATGTAGTTGTCGTTGTTGTCGTTGATTATGTTTTTCAAAACATAATTATAATAGTTATAAAAATAACTTGTTTATGTCGAATATATATATAAATACACTTGAATAAGTTTTGTATTTATTTAAATATATAATTTGTCGCGAATGTAACTTTGTTGTCGTTTATGTTTCAAAACCATAACTTAGGTCGTTATAAAATGTAACTCATTTTATTCGTTTCGATATATACATATTGTCCGTTAGTATATATATATATATATATCTATGAAATTTGTTATCGTATTAAGTTATGTCGCGTTCTAAATGTCCGTATTAAATTATGTCGCGGATATGAATATGTCTTAATGTTGTGTCCATATAATTGCTAAGTCTCGTTGTTGCAATAATTAGTCAAGTAATAAGTCTCGGTCCATATAACGATTACTAGTTTGTACATTTTATAAAATGAAACGGACTGGGCCTGGACAGCCTGGGAATCCGCCGGATTCCCATGAATCCGCCGGATTCAGCAAGATTCAAGGGGATCCGCCGGATCGGTTAAGGATCCGCCGGATCGGGTCCATTTTAGGGGGAATCCGCCGGATTAAAATGAATCCGCCGGATTCGTTTGAGTTCACGAGGATCCGCCGGATCCACCGATGATCCGCCGGATCGAGGGTGTCTTTTACTCGTTCATCGTTTTGGTCGTAGGTTTGTATGCGGGTCGAGAGGTGGGAATCCGCCGGATTCCCGTGAATCCGCCGGATTCACCTGGGTTTTGCTGGGGATCCGCCGGATCCAAAGGATGATCCGCCGGATCTAACTGGTTTCCAGGTTCTGTTCGTTCTCTGTTCTTATACTTACTTAATGATTTTGGTTTTAACTTCGTTTTTAACATGATCCATCATCATTATATGTTATATAAACTCATTTTAACTTGTTTTTAACAATTTATAACAACAATCATCAACACATTTCATCATTTAAAGAAATTATATAAATAAAGAAAATGTATAAAATGTTCCTCACAATGATTTTTGAAGGAGAGGATGATTCTGAGATGGTGATGATGATTACGAACGAAGATGATGAAGATGATCAAGAAACCATATTTGTTTGTGTTTGATGTTTGTGAGTTTAAAAGGTTGAAGATGATAAGGTAAATGGTGTTGCTTCTTCCTGTTTCCTGCTACTGCCTTGAAGTTCCAGTACACACACGCACATACAAAGTGAAGAAGAATTTGGTGGTTGTGAATTATTGGAGATGGAATGGAAATGTATAGGAGAAGTTTTGGTTCCAGATTTTCAAACGGGCGTATGGAGGGTGTATCAATTTGTTCCCCAGATATTTTGTTTAGTGCTATATTGGTAGTTTTTAGCCCGTTAATTTCGTGTACGGGTATAATTTGTGGTATTTCAGTTATAATAAAATTAAGCGTTTTGTTCCTCGATGTCTCAGACTTTGTAATTGGTAATCATATAATCGAAATACTTTGTCAAAAGTATAATATAATTATTTACAGTAAAAGTACTGTATAGTTAAAAACGCGTGCCAAATTTCAGTTAAATTTGGAAATCATATTCTGAGGTAATGTTCTACACATTAAAACAGTAACTTACGAAATAGTACTTTCATTATTTGGAACCTCTAAGCGCGTTTTAAAATTGTTTCTGTTCGTATAACGTGTACTAAAAAGTCGTCTAAATGTTTTGTTTTCTTTTCGTTATGATACTTTTATATAATAACTTCAGACTAAAAATTATTCAAAAGTATTTTCGAAGTTCATTTCGTAACTTATTATTCGCGATCAATACGTATAATTTATTATATTATCTTAATAATATAATTTATTTAATAGTTGTAATTAATAATTTTCGAATTATTAATTATTTTGTATCACTAACGTTATTACGTTCTATTCGTAGAGTTTGATATATTTATTTCGTACGTAATTATATATATACACATATAACTAAAATCAAATATATCACGTATCACATAGTAAGTTTCACAAAACTTAACACATAAATAGTTTTGAATTCACTAGTCAGGGAATTACTCTAGGTAATGCATGAGATTAGGTTAAATAAATACCCTAATTGGAGGATTGTCACATTCTCCCCCGTTAGCGAAATCTCGTCCCGAGATTTAATTTGTATTATTCGTGTCGGTTGCTTGTTCAAATAGGTGAGGGTACTTCTTTCTTATCTGATCCTCACGTTCCCAAGTAAACTCTGGGCCATGCTTCGAATTCCATCGAACTTTGACAAGTTTGATTCGTTTGTTTCGCAGTTTTTGTGTTTTTGTATCGGTTACTTCGATTGGTTCCTCCACAAAGTTAAGCTTTGAGTTTATGAAGACTTCGTCAGGAGGTATAATAAGTGTTTCGTCAGAAAGACACTTCTTCAAATTACACACATGAAAAGTGTCGTGAATACTACTAAGCTCTTGTGGTAGTTTGAGTTTATATGCGACAGGACCAATCCTCGCAAGGATCTCAAAAGGTCCAACATATCGTGGGTTCAATTTTCCTCGCTTGCCAAATCGTGCTATCCCTTTCCAAGGCGATACTTTGAGTAGAAACTTGTCTCCTACTTGAAATTCAAGAGGTTTACGGCGGTTATCGGCGTAACTCTTTTGTCTATCTCTCGCCGCTTTCAATCGGTTAAGTACTTGAGTT
This sequence comes from Helichrysum umbraculigerum, assembly GCA_949592205.1. Classification (NCBI taxonomy): domain Eukaryota; kingdom Viridiplantae; phylum Streptophyta; class Magnoliopsida; order Asterales; family Asteraceae; genus Helichrysum; species Helichrysum umbraculigerum. The sequence continues at coordinate 37,943,138 of CATIUR010000005.1, forward strand.
ATCTTGTCTGTTGTCTCTTGGACAAGTTCGGGTCCGGATAGTTGTCTGTCATCCAACTCTGCCCAACAGAGTGGGGATCGGCACTTGCGTCCATAAAACGCTTCAAACGGTGCCATCTGTATACTGGTGTGATAACTATTGTTGTAGGAGAATTCTGCTAGTGGAAGATGAGTATCCCAATTTCCTCCAAAGTCAATCACACATGCTCGTAGCAAATCTTCGAGCGTTTGAATCGTTCGTTCACTCTGGACATCTGTTTGCGGATGATAGGCCGTACTCATATCGAGCCGAGTACCTAGGGCCTGTTGTAGCGTTTGCCAGAAACGAGATGTGAATCTGCTATCTCTATCAGATATAATCGACAATGGCACACCGTGCCGAGAAACTACTTCTTTGATATAGATCTTTGCCAGTTTCTCAAGTTTGTCAGTCTCTTTGAAAGCAATGAAGTGGGCTGATTTCGTCAGTCTATCGACAATCACCCATATTGAATCAACTCCAGTTGATGTCTTTGGTAGCTTTGTGATGAAATCCATTGTTATGTGTTCCCATTTCCATCGTGGCATCACTGGTTGTTGCAAAAGTCCGGAAGGTTTTTGGTACTCAACCTTGACCTTTGAACAAGTTAGACATTTGCTGACATAAGTAGCGATGTCTCTCTTCATATTAGGCCACCAATAGAAACCTTTCACGTCTTGGTACATCTTATCTGCACCAGGATGAATCGAGTAGTTGGACTTGTGAGCTTCGTCCAAAATCAGCTTACGGAGTTCATCGTCGCACGGTACCCAAATTCTATTCATGAAGTATAAAACTCCATTCTCTTTTGTTTCGAGCTGTTTTTCCATCCCCTTCAGGGATTCGTCTTTCATGCGTTCAGCGGTGAAAGCTAATTGTTGCGCGTCGCGAATTTGAGTAATGAGATTCGAGTGGATTGTTAACACTAAGGCTCGAACTCTGCGAGGCTTAACATTCTCTTTACGACTTAAGGCATCTGCTACTACATTAGCCTTTCCCGGATGGTATTTAATCTCACAGTCGTAATCATTCAGCAATTCGACCCAACGTCTCTGTCTCATGTTGAGCTCTTTCTGGTCGAATATGTGTTGTAGGCTTTTGTGATCAGTGAAAATTGTACACTTTGTTCCATATAGGTAGTGTCTCCAAATTTTTAATGCAAAAACGACTGCTCCCAACTCTAAGTCATGAGTTGTATAGTTCTTCTCGTGAATCTTCAATTGACGAGATGCATAAGCAATAACTTTGTCGTTTTGCATAAGAACACAACCTAATCCTTGATGTGAGGCGTCACAATAAACAATGAAATTCTCTGTTCCCTCAGGTAAGGATAGAATCGGTGCGGTGCTCAACTTTTGTTTCAACAGTTGAAAGGCGTTCTCTTGTTTCTCTCCCCATTCGAATTTCTTATCCTTCTGAGTTAAGGTGGTGAGTGACTGGGCTATCTTTGAAAAGTTCTCTATAAATCGTCGATAATAGCCAGCCAAACCAAGAAATTGCCGAATTTCTGTGGGAGTTTCCGGTGCTTTCCAGTTCTTAATCGCCTCTATCCTGGACGGGTCCACATGAATTCCCTTGTCGTTGATCACGTGACCTAGGAATTGAACCTCTCTAATCCAAAATTCGCATTTTGAGAACTTAGCATACAGCTTCTCGTTCTCAAGTAGTTGGAGGATAAGTTTCAAATGTTGTTCGTGATCCTCTTTCGTCTTTGAGTAAATCAAAATATCGTCAATGAACACTATGGCAAACTTATCTAAGTAAGGTTTGCACACTCGGTTCATGAGATCCATGAATACTGCCGGCGCGTTAGTCAATCCAAACGGCATGACTAGGAACTCATAATGACCATAACGAGTCCTAAACGCTGTCTTCGGCACATCCTCTTCTCGAACCTTCAGTTGATGGTAACCAGAACGAAGGTCGATCTTCGAATAGTAACTTGATCCTTGTAGCTGATCAAATAGATCGTCAATGCGTGGTAATGGATATCGGTTCTTAATAGTTACTTTATTCAATTCTCTGTAGTCAATACACATCCTCATAGATCCATCCTTCTTCTTGACAAACAAAACCGGAGCTCCCCAAGTTGAAAAGCTCGGTCGGATGAATCCTAAGTCTAAGAGCTCTTGCAACTGTGTAGACAGTTCTTGCATCTCTGATGGAGCTAGACGATAAGGTGAGCGAGCGATTGGTGCGGCTCCCGGCACCAGATCGATGCGAAACTCGACTTGTCGCGGAGGTGGTAATCCTGGAAGATCATCAGGAAACACTCCCGGATAGTCTCGTACTACAGGTATATCGTCTAAGCGTCTCTCTACAGGTTTCTTTTCCACAACATGCGCCAAAAATGCTGGATATCCCTTTCGGAGATATTTACAAGCTTTTAAGCAATTAATAGTTTTGACGGCACTCGTCCTCTTATCTCCTTGTATCACCAAAGTTTCTCCAGTTGACAATGGTATACGTATCTTTTATCAAAGCAAACAATCTCTGCATGGTTTTTCGACAACCAGTCCATACCGACTACGATGTCAAAACTTCCCAACTCAACCGGTAGTAAGTCTATTTTGAAAAGATGACCCTCCAATGCTAGAGTACATCCTGGTACTATTTCTCCTGATTCAATCAACCTACCATCGGCTAGTTCTAATGTGTACTTGTTGTCTAGCTTACGAGATCTAACGTCTAATAGTGGTCTAAAGTCCTTAGACACAAAACTCAAATCGGCGCCAGAATCAAATAATACGGATGCATAATGATCGTTAACTAGAAACGTACTAGTGACAGTGTTAGGGTCCTGGCGTGCCTCTTGCGCTCCAACGACAAATGCACGACCCCTAGCTGGCTGGTTGTTGACGTTTCCACGATTATTATTGTTGTTCGGGTTTGCAGGGCGGTTCGGATTGTTTTGATTGCCACGGTTCAGTCTAGGGCACTTGTTTCGGAAATGACCTTGCTCGCCACATTTGAAACATCCATTTGCTGGTCGATCCCTATTTGCTTGGGTGGTAGGGTTCGCTCTACAGTATTGGGCCAGATGCCCCCAGCGTTTGCAATTCCCACAGAAAGTACAGTCACCATCATGGTGACGTTCACACTTGCCACACTTGGGCTTACCCCCCATGTAAGTCTTTTGTTCAGCAGTAGTGGCAACGTAGGCTTTCGTGGTACTAGCCTGCTTCTTATTCTTGTGACCCTGACGGTCATTCCACTTGCGTTTTCCTTTCCCAGTATCAGCATTGCTGGATTCACCCTTTTCAGTGGCAGCTTTCTTAGTAAGATTCCCCATCCTTACTGCTTCATCAGTCAAACGCTGTGCTAGTTCCACAGCAATCTTAAAAGTAACAGGATTAGCTGATGTTACCAAACTTTGAATTTGCGGCACTAGACCCCAGATATACCTTTCAGTGCGCTTGTACTCAGGAGTGACCATGTGCGGTACAAGGCGTGCCAGTTCTTGAAATCTGGTGGTATATCCTGTGATATCAGCACCAACCATAGCAATGTTCCAAAGCTCAGACTCAATCTTCTGTAGCTCACTGCGGGGACAAAACTCTTCCATGACCATAGTTTTCAGAGTTTCCCAAGACATTGAATGAGCGGCTGGACGTCCCATTGCTTGCTTTTGGGCGTTCCACCAAGTCAAAGCCTTATCACTAAACGTGCATGTAGCATACATGACCATATCTTCACGAGCACACTTGCTAATCTCTAGCACAGACTCCATTTTCTCTATCCAATGGATGATTCCAATGGCACCTTCAGTACCACGGAAATGACTCGGTTTACAAGCTAGGAATGTCTTATATTAACATCCCTTCTGAGTGCTCTCAGGGTTACTACCTGATGCATTTGGTTCGGTTTCTCTACTACCGCTACGGTTTCGGTCAGTATCATACTGAGCAAGGGCTTCAGAAATCCTTCGGTTAACCATATGTTCAGTAGTCTCCTCAACAGCAGGAGGTGGTGTGGGGTTTCGATGGCTGTTCCTGGTAATTCTACGTTTAGGCGGCATGATTCAGTCCTAATCACACACAAGAAACACTCGTAAGATATCTAATCAAGTCATCACTCATAAAGTAAGTGACAAATGTAAATATAGTATGAAGTCAATCACCAATTGATATCATTCACAATGTATGTAATAATGTAAACCAAACATAAGTTATATATATCATGATCATGGGTTAATTGTTGTTACATAAGTTTTGTACAAAGATGGGATTTACTACAAAAGATACCCATCGGATCAAACATGATCTACAAAATGTGACAGATTTAACCTATACATTCATCTAGTCAAAAGTTAACCCAAATACATCATAACTATAGTCCTAATACATCATACATACGGTCTAAAAGAAATACGGTAGACTCCATCCCACAAACATCCTAACAGCAACCATCAACACACAGAGTCCAACTGCGGCACCTACAGTCTCCAAATGACGCTCTAGTCGGATCAGACGTGCTCTAGTAGCATCGGCAGACTCCCTGTCTACCTCAATATGCAACTCAGAAGTCGCAAGGCGTCCATATATCGCCAGCACATCATCGTCAAGATGAGAGGTGTCACTGCGCATCACCCTGATGGCAGATTGTGTACCAAAATGAAATCCCAGCAAGGTACGAATAACAGCGACCACGGTAGGGACCGTAAGCTCCAGAGGCTCCTCGGTCAAAGGTAGAGATGTCGGTGTGTGAGATGACTCCCCAGTCTCATAGGTGGAAGGAATCCTCTCAATGGTCCTCCAGTGATGTAAAATACGTGGCATCCAGTCCAGATGCGGAACTCTAGCTCTCGGTGTCTGCTGATCACAGCGGATCTCTCGCTCCTCAGTCATCGGCTCTTTGCCGCGAGATGATGAGGGTCCTATGGGAAAATCCCTGACACACGACAGCGGTGTCCTCCTAGGTGTAGGCCTAAATCAGGCTCTCCAATAAGATGGCGTCTAGACATAGAGATAGATCCTAACATATGGGTAGCAGGATCAGTGGATGGCAATGGTGGAGTGGCTATCGAACCATCTGAAGTATCTCTAGGGAATGTAGGCGGGTAAACCTCCTCAGACACGGCTATAGGTATCCCGTCGTATGATCCCTCCATGGGATCCTCCTCAGTATCAGAATCAGTGATGTGAATAGGTTCGTGTCTCGACATACCTAGTCAAAGAATCGTGTGTGACGTGTCAGACGTATGCAATAGTATGAATGCAAAATGTGTTAGCCAAGGCTATAGTCTAGGTCTCTAAGGTTTTCAGTCGCTTAAAGACTTCTAGTTCTCTATAACCAATAGCTCTGATACCAAGTTCTGTCACACCCCCAAATCGGTAATCGTTTTTATTAATAGTTTAGCGGAAGCTTTTAGTTAATTAGCGGAAGCATTTTAATAATAGTTAAGCATTGAGGGCGGACAGATTCGATAGTGCATTCACTGTATCAGAGTATATGATCATACAGAACATACATATATATTTAAGATGCCATAAGTTTAAAGTTATTACAAAAGATACGACTTATAAAGTCGTACATAAGTAGGGTTGTCAAAGACAACTTAAGTATTTGAAAATACATATTTATAAAAGAGGGATTTCATAAGTATAACCAATGGAATTGATAATACAAAGGAAATCCAAGTGTCCCAAAAGTGGCATCATAAATAGTCAGGTTGCCTACGTCCTTTATGCATGCAGGAGTACCTGAGTCCTAATTCCCTGAAAAACATAGTAAACTGTCAACATTGAATGTTGAGTGAATTCACAGGTTTAGTGTGAATGTAATAAATCAGTTTTGTATAAATCATTCATGTACACAAACATAATATTTATATGTAAGTAGGAAACACAAGTGTTCTAACTAAAGAAAACATTTCCTAAACATGTAAGACTGTCATTCTTACAATAATAATAGCAGTGTAGGAAACACAAGTTTAATCATAAACATTTCCTAATAAGTAGTAGCAGGATATACAGGTTAATCAAATAAGTAAACATATCCATTTCAGTAGTTAAGGAAAATCAGGTTTAGCAGTCAAGCAAACATTTTCCAACAGATAGTTAACAGGAATTCAAGTTTTACAATAAGGTAAACATTCCAATGATAAACGTTGCAGGAAACACAGGTTTAACATTTAAGTAAACATTTCCTATAAATAGTTGTTTCGTGGGAAACCAAGTTTAACCATTTAAGGTAAACGTTTCCTAAAAATAGTTTCTCAAGGAACACCTGTCCTATTAGTCATCACAGGGAATACCCTTCCCAAATCAAGTTGTTGTTTAGTTGTTTAGTTGAGTGTAGTTGTATGTGGGAAATTTAGACTATAATCCCTCCAAGGTGAGCTAAACCTTTAGAGTTAAAGTAACGACACTAGTACCATAACCAAACCACGACTAGTTGTTTTGTTGTTGCCTCAGTAACACCTTAAGTATACACTCCTCGTTACGACTATCGTCGATGTGGTTGGAATGACCAACGAGTAATATCCTGGGAGGGTTGTCAAATCGATAGTACTATCTGTATACTCAGTGGCTAGAGTCGCCTAGCTAATGGTTATAGGTTGTAAGCACTGGGACTTATGTGCACTACAACTACCTCGCATAAACCTAGGATCGTATCAAGATCTGCTGTCTTATTCCCAAAATGTTGTGAAAACGTTTCATATAATTAATTCAAGTTAATTCAATATGAAAACATTTTATAGAAACAGTTCAAGTTTGATAGCGTGAAAGAAATCATGTTATTCAATTTCACATAATAGCATGCAGCGCAATACATAAGGCATATAGCATTTTATATCACATTGTTCTATGTTTTCCACCCCTGGTTTTAAAAGCATTTAAAACAAACAAAAGATAGGGGCTGTGAACTCACAGTTTGCAAGTCTTCAGCAAAAGTAGCTAGCAAACAATCCAAACGCGTCCTCAAATACCTAGACGCAAATAATAATACTTGTATAAGTATGTGGATTATTTGTTAAGTTGAAATGTTTGTAACATTTTAATTTGTTGTTAACGTTTGCGTTCATATAGTCGTTGAGTTCAAGTATGTATATTTATATACATATTAGTTGAATATATATATTCTAATATATATATTAGTTGTCGTCATTGTTAATATCCATATATATATAGATATAAATGTAGTTGTCGTTGTTGTCGATTATGTTTTCAAAACATAATTATAATAGTTATCAAAATAACTTTGTTATATTGTTTACATATGTCGTTTGTTAATTATCGCGAATAAAACTTAGTCATCGTTTATATTTTCAAAAACGTAACTTTGTTTGTTGTAAAATATATCTCGTTTTTGTTTATCGTGTATAGTTTGTACTAGATAATTTAAATCGTTCCATTTTATACGTCTCATTATATATACATTGTCCGCTAGTTTGTATATATATATTTTGTAATTGTTCCAAAGTTTTGTCGTGTCCAAAATGTCCGAAATATAAAATGTCTCAATAATATGTCCGTCTAATTACTAAGTCCCTTGTCGCAGTAATTTATTTCATCATTCGTACAATCCATACATTTTGTAAAATGTTTATTAGTTTGCACATTTTATGAAAATACAAGTCTGTGACCAAATATTTATCGGGGATCCGCCGGATCAAGTAAGGATCCGCCGGATCGGGTGTAATATAAGTGGATCCACCGGATCTAATAAGGATCCACCGGATCATTTGGTTTTCGGCTTGAGGATCCGCCGGATCTAAAGGGGATCCGCCGGATCTGGTTATAATTTGGTGGATCCGCCGGATCAGGACATGATCCGCCGGATCTTAGTCATTTGTACCCGTTCCCACTGCTAGTTCATCGGTCTAGGCTTGCGCGTGTTTGGTTAGGATCCGCCGGATCACCCCTTGATCCGCCGGATCGTTATGGTTTTCCCTTGGTCAGAACGTTGAAAATAAGCTTAATACACACATTTTATATATGTGATCCGCCGGATCATGGGCATGATCCGCCGGATCATCACCGGATCATGGCCATTACAGGCCTGTTCGTCCTCTGCTCTTATTTTTACATATTGGTTTTGATTTATACTCTTTTTTAACATGATCCATCAACAATATATGTTATATAAACCCAATATATCATGTTTTTAACAACTTATAACAACAATCATCAACAAATTTCATAATTTAAAGAAATTATATAAATGAGAAAAATATAGAAAATGTTTCCTCACAATGATTTAGATGAAGATGATGATGATTCTGTGATGATGATGATGATTACGAACGAAGATGATGAAGATGATCAAGAAACCATTTTTGTTTGTGTTTGATTGTTTGGGAAATGAAGGATTTAAGATGATGAGAGTGAAGAGATGGAGATGATGAAGCTCCTGTTCTTGTTCCTCTGCTCTGTCTCTTGTTTCAGTACGTACACACACACAAACACAGATGAAGTTTTAGGTGTTGGGTGAAATGAATTATTGGAGATGGAGAGAAATGTATAAGGAAAGGTTTTGGTCGAGATTTTCAAACGAGCGTATGGAGGGTGAATCAATCTGTCGCCCAGATATTTTGGTTTGTGTAATATTGGTAGTTTTTAGCCCGTTAATTTCGTGTACGGGTATAATTTATGGTACTTTATTTATAATAAAATTTTGCGTTATGTTTCTCTATATCTCAGATTTAGAAATTTGAAATCGAAATGTGAAATACTTTGTTACAAGTATAATTAAAATTAATTACAGTAAACGTACTGTATAGTCAAAAACGTTGTAATAACTTTAAACTTATGGCATCTTAAATATATATGTATGTTCTGTATGATCATATACTCTGATACAGTGAATGCACTATCGAATCTGTCCGCCCTCAATGCTTAACTATTATTAAAATGCTTCCGCTAATTAACTAAAAGCTTCCGCTAAACTATTAATAAAAACGATTACCGATTTGGGGGTGTGACAGAACTTGGTATCAGAGCATATGATCATACAGAACATACATATATATTTAAGATGCCATAAGTTTAAAGTTATTACAAAAGATACGACTTATAAAGTCGTACATAAGTAGGGTTGTCAAAGACAACTTAAGTATTTGAAAATACATATTTATAAAAGAGGGATTTCATAAGTATAACCAATGGAATTGATAATACAAAGGAAATCCAAGTGTCCCAAAAGTGGCATCATAAATAGTCAGGTTGCCTACGTCCTTTATGCATGCAGGAGTACCTGAGTCAGAAACACTCGTAAGATATCTAATCAAGTCATCACTCATAAAGTAAGTGACAAATGTAAATATAATATGAAGTCAATCACCAATTGATATCATTCACAATGTATGTAATAATGTAAACCAAACATAAGTTATATATATCATGATCATGGGTTAATTGTTGTTACATAAGTTTTGTACAAAGATGGGATTTACTACAAAAGATACCCATCGGATCAAACATGATCTACAAAATGTGACAGATTTAACCTATACATTCATCTAGTCAAAAGTTAACCCAAATACATCATAACTATAGTCCTAATACATCATACATACGGTCTAAAAGAAATACGGTAGACTCCATCCCACAAACATCCTAACAGCAACCATCAACACACAGAGTCCAACTTCGGCACCTACAGTCTCCAAATGACGCTCTAGTCGGATCAGACGTGCTCTAGTAGCATCGGCAGACTCCCTGTCTACCTCAATATGCAACTCAAAAGTCGCAAGGCGTCCATATATCGCCAGCACATCATCGTCAAGACGAGAGGTGTCACTGCGCATCACCCTGATGGCAGATTGTGTACCAAAATGAAATCCCAGCAAGGTACGAATAACAGCGACCACAGTAGGGACCGTAAGCTCCAGAGGCTCCTCGGTCAAAGGTAGAGATGTTGGTGTGTGAGATGACTCCCCAGTCTCATAGGTGGAAGGAATCCTCTCAATGGTCCTCCAGTGACGTAAAATACGTGGCATCCAGTCCAGATGCGGAACTCTAGCTCTCGGTGTCTGCTGATCACAGCGGATCTCTCGCTCCTCAGTCATCGGCTCTTTGCCGCGAGATGATGAGGGTCCTATGGGAAAATCCCTGACACACGACAGCGGTGTCCTCCTAGGTGTAGGCCTAAAATTAGGCTCTCCAATAAGATGGCGTCTAGACATAGAGATAGATCCTAACATATGGGTAGCAGGATCAGTGGATGGCAATGGTGGAGTGGCTATCGAACCATCTGAAGTATCTCTAGGGAATGTAGGCGGGTAAACCTCCTCAGACACGGCTATAGGTATCCCGTCGTATGATCCCTCCATGGGATCCTCCTCAGTATCAGAATCAGTGATGTGAATAGGTTCGTGTCTCGACATACCTAGTCAAAGAATCGTGTGTGACGTGTCAGACGTATGCAATAGTATGAATGCAGAAATGTGTTAGCCAAGGCTATAGTCTAGGTCTCTAAGGTTTTCAGTCGCTTAAAGACTTCTAGTTCTCTATAACCAATAGCTCTGATATCAAGTTCTGTCACACCCCCAAATCGGTAATCGTTTTTATTAATAGTTTAGCGGAAGCTTTTAGTTAATTAGCGGAAGCATTTTAATAATAGTTAAGCATTGAGGGCGGACAGATTCGATAGTGCATTCACTGTATCAGAGTATATGATCATACAGAACATACATATATATTTAAGATGCCATAAGTTTAAAGTTATTACAAAAGATACGACTTATAAAGTCGTACATAAGTAGGGTTGTCAAAGACAACTTAAGTATTTGAAAATACATATTTATAAAAGAGGGATTTCATAAGTATAACCAATGGAATTGATAATACAAAGGAAATCCAAGTGTCCCAAAAGTGGCATCATAAATAGTCAGGTTGCCTACGTCCTTTATGCATGCAGGAGTACCTGAGTCCTAATTCCCTGAAAAACATAGTAAACTGTCAACATTGAATGTTGAGTGAATTCACAGGTTTTAGTTTTGTATAAATCATTCATGTACACAGACATAATCTTTATATGTAGAGTAGGAAACACAAGTATTCTAATTAAAGAAAACATTTCCTATAATTAGTAAGAATGTCATTCTTACTACAATAATAGATGTGTAGGAAACACAAGTTTAATCATAAACATTTCCTAATAAGTAGTCGCTGGATATACAGGTTTATCAAATAAGTAAACATATCCATTTCAATAGTTAAGGAAAATCAGGTTTAGCAGTCAAGCAAACATTTTCCAACAGATAGTTAATAGGAACTCAAGTTTAACAATAAAGTAAACATTCCAATAATAATCATTGCAGGAAACACAGGTTTATCATTTAAGTAAACATTTCCTAAAAATAGTTGTTTTGTGGGAAACCAAGTTCATCCATTAAGGATAAACGTTTCCTAAAAATAGTCTCTCAAGGAACACCTGTCCTATTAGTCATCACAGGGAATACCCTTCCCAAATCAAGTTGTTGTTTAGTTGTTTAGTTGTGTGGGAAATTTAGACTATAATCCCTCCAATGTGAGCTAAACCTTTAGAGTTAAAGTAACGACACTAGTACTATAACCAAACCATGACTAGTTGTTTTGTTGTTGCCTCAGTAACACCTTAAGTATACACTCCTCGTTACGACTATCGTCGATGGGGTTGGAATGACCAACGAGTAATATCCTGGGAGGGTTGTCAAATCGATAGTACTATATGTATACTCAGTGGCTAGAGTCACCTAGATAATGGTTATAGGTTGTAAGCACTGGGACTTATGTGCACTACAACTACCTCGCGTAAACCTAGGATCGTACCAAGATCTGCTGTCTTATTCCCAAAAGTTGTGAAAACGTTTCATATAATTAATTCGAGTTAATTCAATATGAAAACATTTTATAGAAATAGTTCAAGTTTGATAGCATGAAAGAAATCATGTTAATCAGTTTCACATAATAGCATGCAGTGCAATACATAAAGCATATAGCATGTTATATCACATTGTTCTATGTTTTCCACCCCTGGTTTTAAAAGCAATTAAAACAATAAAAGAGAGGGGCTGTGAACTCACAATTTGCAAGTCTTCAGCGAAATAAAGCTAACCAAACAATCCAAGCGCGTCCTCAAATACCTAGACGCAAATAATAATACTTGTATAAGTATGTGGATTATTTGTTAAGTTGTAAAGTTTATAATATTTCAGTTGCTGGTGAGGTTTTGCGTTTCAATTAGACGTTGAGTTCAAGTATGTATATTTATATACATATTAGTTGAATATATATATTCTAATATATATATTAGTTGTCATCATTGTTAATATCCATATATACATATATCATAAATGTCGAGTGTATGTATATAGATATAAATGTAGTTGTCGTTGTTGTCGTTGATTATGTTTTTCAAAACATAATTATAATAGTTATAAAAATAACTTGTTTATATCGAATATATATATAAATACACTTGAATAAGTTTTGTATTTATTTAAATATATAATTTGTCGCGAATGTAACTTTGTTGTCGTTTATGTTTCAAAACCATAACTTAGGTCATTATAAAATGTAACTCATTTTATTCGTTTCGATATATACATATTGTCCGTTAGTATATATATATATCTATGAAATTTGTTATCGTATTAAGTTGTGTCGCGTTCTAAATGTCTGTATTAAATTATGTCGCAGATATGAATATGTCTTAATGTTGTGTCCATATAATTGCTAAGTCTCGTTGTTGCAATAATTAGTCAAGTAATAAGCCTCGGTCCATATAACGATTACTAGTTTGTACATTTTATAAAATGAAACGGACTGGGCCTGGACAGCCTGGGAATCCGCCGGATTCAGCAAGATTCAAGGGGATCCGCCGGATCGGTTAAGGATCCGCCGGATCGGGTCCATTTTAGGGGGAATCCGCCGGATTAAAATGAATCCGCCGGATTCGTTTGAGTTCACGAGGATCCGCCGGATCCACCGATGATCCGTCGGATCGAAGGTGTCTTTTACTCGTTCATCGTTTTGGTCGTAGGTTTGTATGCGGGTCGAGAGGTGGGAATCCGCCGGATTCCCGTGAATCCGCCGGATTCACCTGGGTTTTGCTGGGGATCCGCCGGATCCAAAGGATGATCCGCCGGATCTAACTGGTTTCCAGGTTCTGTTCGTTCTCTGTTCTTATACTTACTTAATGATTTTGGTTTTAACTTCGTTTTTAACATGATCCATCATCATTATATGTTATATAAACTCATTTTAACTTGTTTTTAACAATTTATAACAACAATCATCAACACATTTCATCATTTAAAGAAATTATATAAATAAAGAAAATGTATAAAATGTTCCTCACAATGATTTTTGAAGGAGAGGATGATTCTGAGATGGTGATGATGATTACGAACGAAGATGATGAAGATGATCAAGAAACCATATTTGTTTGTGTTTGATGTTTGTGAGTTTGAAAGTTTGAAGATGATAAGGTAAATAGTGTTGCTTCTTCCTGTTTCCTGCTACTGCCTTGAAGTTCCAGTACACACACACGCACATACAAAGTGAAGAAGAATTTGGTGGTTGTGAATTATTGGAGATGGAATGGAAATGTATAGGAGAAGTTTTGGTTCCAGATTTTCAAACGGGCGTATGGAGGGTGTATCAATTTGTTCCCCAGATATTTTGTTTAGTGCTATATTGGTAGTTTTTAGCCCGTTAATTTCGTGTACGGGTATAATTTGTGGTATTTCAATTATAATAAAATTAAGCGTTTTGTTCCTCGATATCTCAGACTTTGTAATTGGTAATCATATAATCGAAATACTTTGTCAAAAGTATAATATAATTATTTACAGTAAAAGTACTGTATAGTTAAAAACGCGTGCCAAATTTCAGTTAAATTTGGAAATCATATTCTGAGGTAATGTTCTACACATTAAAACAGTAACTTACGAAATAATACTTTCATTATTTGGAACCTCTAAGCGCGTTTTAAACTTGTTTCTGTTCGTATAACGTGTACTAAAAAGTCGTCTAAATGTTTTGTAATTGATAATACAAAGGAAATCCAGGTGTCCCAAAAGTGGCATCATAAATAGTCAGGTTGCCTACGTCCTTTATGCATGCAGGAGTACCTGAGTCCTAATTCCCTGAAAAACATAGTAAACTGTCAACATTGAATGTTGAGTGAATTCACAGGTTTTAGTTTTGTATAAATCATTCATGTACACAGACATAATCTTTATATGTAGAGTAGGAAACACAAGTATTCTAATTAAAAAAAAACATTTCCTATAATTAGTAAGAATGTCATTCTTACTACAATAATAGATGTGTAGGAAACACAAGTTTAATCATAAACATTTCCTAATAAGTAGTCGCAGGATATACAGGTTTATCAAATAAGTAAACATATCCATTTCAATAGTTAAGGAAAATCATGTTTAGCAGTCAAGCAAACATTTTCCAACAGATAGTTAACAGGAACTCAAGTTTAACAATAAAGTAAACATTCCAATAATAATCATTGCAGGAAACACAGGTTTATCATTTAAGTAAACATTTCCTAAAAATAGTTGTTTTGTGGGAAACCAAGTTCATCCATTAAGGATAAACGTTTCCTAAAAATAGTCTCTCAAGGAACACCTGTCCTATTAGTCATCACAGGGAATACCCTTCCCAAATCAAGTTGTTGTTTAGTTGTTTGGGAAATTTAGACTATAATCCCTCCAAGGTGAGCTAAACCTTTAGAGTTAAAGTAACGACACTAGTACTATAACCAAACCACGACTAGTTGTTTTGTTGTTGCCTCAGTAACACCTTAAGTATACATTCCTCGTTACGACTATCGTCGATGGGGTTGGAATGACCAACGAGTAATATCCTGGGAGGGTTGTCAAATCGATAGTACTATCTGTATACTCAGTGGCTAGAGTCACCTAGCTAATGGTTATAGGTTGTAAGCACTGGGACTTATGTGCACTACAACTACCTCGCGTAAACCTAGGATCGTACCAAGATCTGCTGTCTTATTCCCAAAAGTTGTGAAAACGTTTCATATAATTAATTCGAGTTAATTCAATATGAAAACATTTTATAGAAATAGTTCAAGTTTGATAGCATGAAAGAAATCATGTTAATCAGTTTCACATAATAGCATGCAGTGCAATACATAAATCATATAGCATGTTATATCACATTGTTCTATGTTTTCCACCCCTGGTTTTAAAAGCATTTAAAACAATAAAAGAGAGGGGCTGTGAACTCACAATTTGCAAGTCTTCAGCGAAATAAAGCTAACCAAACAATCCAAGCGCGTCCTCAAATACCTAGACGCAAATAATAATACTTGTATAAGTATGTGGATTATTTGTTAAGTTGTAAAGTTTATAATATTTCAGTTGCTGGTGAGGTTTTGCGTTTCAATTAGACGTTGAGTTCAAGTATGTATATTTATATACATATTAGTTGAATATATATATTCTAATATATATATTAGTTGTCATCATTGTTAATATCCATATATACATATATCATAAATGTCGAGTGTATGTATATAGATATAAATGTAGTTGTCGTTGTTGTCGTTGATTATGTTTTTCAAAACATAATTATAATAGTTATAAAAATAACTTGTTTATATCGAATATATATATAAATACACTTGAATAAGTTTTGTATTTATTTAAATATATAATTTGTCGCGAATGTAACTTTGTTGTCGTTTATGTTTCAAAACCATAACTTAGGTCATTATAAAATGTAACTCATTTTATTCGTTTCGATATATACATATTGTCCGTTAGTATATATATATATATCTATGAAATTTGTTATCGTATTAAGTTGTGTCGCGTTCTAAATGTCTGTATTAAATTATGTCGCGGATATGAATATGTCTTAATGTTGTGTCCATATAATTGCTAAGTCTCGTTGTTGCAATAATTAGTCAAGTAATAAGCCTCGGTCCATATAACGATTACTAGTTTGTACATTTTATAAAATGAAACGGACTGGGCCTGGACAGCCTGGGAATCCGCCGGATTCCCATGAATCCGCCGGATTCAGCAAGATTCAAGGGGATCCGCCGGATCGGTTAAGGATCCGCCGGATCGGGTCCATTTTAGGGGGAATCCGTCGGATTCGTTTGAGTTCACGAGGATCCGCCGGATCCATCGATGATCCGCCGGATCGAGGGTGTCTTTTACTCGTTCATCGTTTTGGTCGTAGGTTTGTATGCGGGTCGAGAGGTGGGAATCCGCCGGATTCCCGTGAATCCGCCGGATTCACCTGGGTTTTGCTGGGGATCCGCCGGATCCAAAGGATGATCCGCCGGATCTAACTGGTTTCCAGGTTCTGTTCGTTCTCTGTTCTTATACTTACTTAATGATTTTGGTTTTAACTTCATTTTTAACATGATCCATCATCATTATATGTTATATAAACTCATTTTAACTTGTTTTTAACAATTTATAACAACAATCATCAACACATTTCATCATTTAAAGAAATTATATAAATAAAGAAAATGTATAAAATGTTCCTCACAATGATTTTTGAAGGAGAGGATGATTCTGAGATGGTGATGATGATTACGAACGAAGATGATGAAGATGATCAAGAAACCATATTTGTTTGTGTTTGATGTTTGTGAGTTTGAAAGGTTGAAGATGATAAGGTAAATGGTGTTGCTTCTTCCTGTTTCCTGCTACTGCCTTGAAGTTCCAGTACACACACACGCACATACAAAGTGAAGAAGAATTTGGTGGTTGTGAATTATTGGAGATGGAATGGAAATGTATAGGAGAAGTTTTGGTTCCAGATTTTCAAACGGGCGTATGGAGGGTGTATCAATTTGTTCCCCAGATATTTTGTTTAGTGCTATATTGGTAGTTTTTAGCCCGTTAATTTCGTGTACGGGTATAATTTGTGGTATTTCAGTTATAATAAAATTAAGCGTTTTGTTCCTCGATATCTCAGACTTTGTAATTGGTAATCATATAATCGAAATACTTTGTCAAAAGTATAATATAATTATTTACAGTAAAAGTACTGTATAGTTAAAAACGCGTGCCAAATTTCAGTTAAATTTGGAAATCATATTCTGAGGTAATGTTCTACACATTAAAACAGTAACTTACGAAATAATACTTTCATTATTTGGAACCTCTAAGCGCGTTTTAAAATTGTTTCTGTTCGTATAACGTGTACTAAAAAGTCGTCTAAATGTTTTGTAATTGATAATACAAAGGAAATCCAGGTGTCCCAAAAGTAGCATCATAAATAGTCAGGTTGCCTACGTCCTTTATGCATGCAGGAGTACCTAAGTCCTAATTCCCAGAAAAACATAGTAAACTGTCAACATTGAATGTTGAGTGAATTCACAGGTTTTAGTTTTGTATAAATCATTCCTGTACACAGACATAATCTTTATATGTAGAGTAGGAAACACAAGTATTCTAATTAAAAAAAAACATTTCCTATAATTAGTAAGAATGTCATTCTTACTACAATAATAGATGTGTAGGAAACACAAGTTTAATCATAAACATTTCCTAATAAGTAGTCGCAGGATATACAGGTTTATCAAATAAGTAAACATATCCATTTCAATAGTTAAGGAAAATCAGGTTTAGCAGTCAAGCAAACATTTTCCAACAGATAGTTAACAGGAACTCAAGTTTAACAATAAAGTAAACATTCCAATAATAATCATTGCAGGAAACACAGGTTTATCATTTAAGTAAACATTTCCTAAAAATAGTTGTTTTGTGGGAAACCAAGTTCATCCATTAAGGATAAACGTTTCCTAAAAATAGTCTCTCAAGGAACACCTGTCCTATTAGTCATCACAGGGAATACCCTTCCCAAATCAAGTTGTTGTTTAGTTGTGTGGGAAATTTAGACTATAATCCCTCCAAGGTGAGCTAAACCTTTAGAGTTAAAGTAACGACACTAGTACTATAACCAAACCACGACTAGTTGTTTTGTTGTTGCCTCAGTAACACCTTAAGTATACATTCCTCGTTACGACTATCGTCGATGGGGTCGGAATGACCAACGAGTAATATCCTGGGAGGGTTGTCAAATCGATAGTACTATCTGTATACTCAGTGGCTAGAGTCACCTAGCTAATGGTTATAGGTTGTAAGCACTGGGACTTATGTGCACTACAACTACCTCGCGTAAACCTAGGATCGTACCAAGATCTGCTGTCTTATTCCCAAAAGTTGTGAAAACGTTTCATATAATTAATTCGAGTTAATTCAATATGAAAACATTTTATAGAAATAGTTCAAGTTTGATAGCATGAAAGAAATCATGTTAATCAGTTTCACATAATAGCATGCAGTGCAATACATAAAGCATATAGCATGTTATATCACATTGTTCTATGTTTTCCACCCCTGGTTTTAAAAGCATTTAAAACAATAAAAGAGAGGGGCTGTGAACTCACAATTTGCAAGTCTTCAGCGAAATAAAGCTAACCAAACAATCCAAGCGCGTCCTCAAATACCTAGACGCAAATAATAATACTTGTATAAGTATGTGGATTATTTGTTAAGTTGTAAAGTTTATAATATTTCAGTTGCTGGCGAGGTTTTGCGTTTCAATTAGACGTTGAGTTCAAGTATGTATATTTATATACATATTAGTTGAATATATATATTCTAATATATATATTAGTTGTCATCATTGTTAATATCCATATATACATATATCATAAATGTCGAGTGTATGTATATAGATATAAATGTAGTTGTCGTTGTTGTCGTTGATTATGTTTTTCAAAACATAATTATAATAGTTATAAAAATAACTTGTTTATATCGAATATATATATAAATACACTTGAATAAGTTTTGTATTTATTTAAATATATAATTTGTCGCGAATGTAACTTTGTTGTCGTTTATGTTTCAAAACCATAACTTAGGTCATTATAAAATGTAACTCATTTTATTCGTTTCGATATATACATATTGTCCGTTAGTATATATATATATCTATGAAATTTGTTATCGTATTAAGTTGTGTCGCGTTCTAAATGTCTGTATTAAATTATGTCGCGGATATGAATATGTCTTAATGTTGTGTCCATATAATTGCTAAGTCTCGTTGTTGCAATAATTAGTCAAGTAATAAGCCTCGGTCCATATAACGATTACTAGTTTGTACATTTTATAAAATGAAACGGACTGGGCCTGGACAGCCTGGGAATCCGCCGGATTCCCATGAATCCGCCGGATTCAGCAAGATTCAAGGGGATCCGCCGGATCGGTTAAGGATCCACCGGATCGGGTCCATTTTAGGGGGAATCCGCCCGATTCGTTTGAGTTCACGAGGATCCGCCGGATCCACCGATGATCCGCCGGATCGAGGGTGTCTTTTACTCGTTCATCGTTTTGGTCGTAGGTTTGTATGCGGGTCGAGAGGTGGGAATCCGCCGGATTCCCGTGAATCCGCCGGATTCACCTGGGTTTTGCTGGGGATCCGCCGGATCCAAAGGATGATCCGCCGGATCTAACTGGTTTCCAGGTTCTGTTCGTTCTCTGTTCTTATACTTACTTAATGATTTTGGTTTTAACTTCGTTTTTAACATGATCCATCATCATTATATGTTATATAAACTCATTTTAACTTGTTTTTAACAATTTATAACAACAATCATCAACACATTTCATCATTTAAAGAAATTATATAAATAAAGAAAATGTATAAAATGTTCCTCACAATGATTTTTGAAGGAGAGGATGATTCTGAGATGGTGATGATGATTACGAACGAAGATGATGAAGATGATCAAGAAACCATATTTGTTTGTGTTTGATGTTTGTGAGTTTGAAAGGTTGAAGATGATAAGGTAAATGGTGTTGCTTCTTCCTGTTTCCTGCTACTGCCTTGAAGTTCCAGTACACACACGCACATACAAAGTGAAGAAGAATTTGGTGGTTGTGAATTATTGGAGATGGAATGGAAATGTATAGGAGAAGTTTTGGTTCCAGATTTTCAAACGGGCGTATGGAGGGTGTATCAATTTGTTCCCCAGATATTTTGTTTAGTGTTATATTGGTAGTTTTTAGCCCGTTAATTTCGTGTACGGGTATAATTTGTGGTATTTCAGTTATAATAAAATTAAGCGTTTTGTTCCTCGATGTCTCAGACTTTGTAATTGGTAATCATATAATCGAAATACTTTGTCAAAAGTATAATATAATTATTTACTGTAAAAGTACTGTATAGTTAAAAACGCGTGCCAAATTTCAGTTAAATTTGGAAATCATATTCTGAGGTAATGTTCTACACATTAAAACTGTAACTTACGAAATAATACTTTCATTATTTGGAACCACTAAGCACGTTTTAAAATTGTTTCTGTTCGTATAACGTGTACTAAAAAGTCGTCTAAATGTTTTGTTTTCTTTTCGTTATGATACTTTTATATAATAACTTCAGACTAAAAATTATTCAAAAGTATTTTCGAAGTTCATTTCGTAACTTATTATTCGCGATCAATACGTATAATTTATTATATTATCTTAATAATATAATTTATTTAATAGTTGTAATTAATAATTTTCGAATTATTAATTATTTTGTATCACTAACGTTATTACGTTCTATTCGTAGAGTTTGATATATTTATTTCGTACGTAATTATATATATACACATATAACTAAAATCAAATATATCACGTATCACATAGTAAGTTTCACAAAACTTAACACATAAATAGTTTTGAATTCACTAGTCAGGGAATTACTCTAGGTAATGCATGAGATTAGGTTAAATAAATACCCTAATTGGAGGATTGTCACATTCTCCCCCGTTAGCGAAATCTCGTCCCGAGATTTAATTTGTATTATTCGTGTCGGTTTCTTGTTCAAATAGGTGAGGGTACTTCTTTCTTATCTCATCCTCACGTTCCCAAGTAAACTCTGGGCCATGCTTCGAATTCCATCGAACTTTGACAAGTTTGATTCGTTTGTTTTGCAGTTTTTGTGTTTTTGTATCGGTTACTTCGATTGGTTCCTCCACAAAGTTAAGCTTTGAGTTTATGAAGACTTCGTCAGGAGGTATAATAAGTGTTTCGTCAGAAAGACACTTCTTCAAATTACACACATGAAAAGTGTCGTGAATACTACTAAGCTCTTGTGGTAGTTTGAGTTTATATGCGACAGGACCAATCCTCGCAAGGATCTCAAAAGGTCCAACATATCGTGGGTTCAATTTTCCTCGCTTTCCAAATCGTGCTATCCCTTTCCAAGGCGATACTTTGAGTAGAACCTTGTCTCCTACTTGAAATTCAAGAGGTTTATGGCGGTTATCGGCGTAACTCTTTTGTCTATCTCTCGCCGCTTTCAATCGGTTAAGTACTTGAGTTATCTTGTCTATTGTCTCTTGGACAAGTTCGGGTCCGGATAGTTCTCTGTCATCCAACTCTGCCCAACAGAGTGGGGATCGGCACTTGCGTCCATACAACGCTTCAAACGGTGCCATCTGTATACTGGTGTGATAACTATTGTTGTAGGAGAATTCTGCTAGTGGAAGATGAGTATCCCAATTTCCTCCAAAGTCAATCACACATGCTCGTAGCAAATCTTCGAGCGTTTGAATCGTTAGTTCACTCTGGCAATCTATTTGCGGTTGATAGGCCGTACTCATATCGAGCCGAGTACCTAGGGCCTGTTGTAGCGTTTGCCAGAAACGAGATGTGAATCTGCTATCTCTATCAGATATAATCGACAATGGCACACCGTGCCGAGAAACTACTTCTTTGATATAGATCTTTGCCAGTTTCTCAAGTTTGTCAGTCTCTTTGAAAGCAATGAAGTGGGCTGATTTCGTCAGTCTATCGACAATCACCCATACTGAATCAACTCCAGTTGATGTCTTTGGTAGCTTTGTGATGAAATCCATTGTTATGTGTTCCCATTTCCATCGTGGCATCACTGGTTGTTGCAAAAGTCCGGAAGGTTTTTGGTACTCAACCTTGACCTTTGAACAAGTTAGACATTTGCTGACATAAGTAGCGATGTCTCTCTTCATATTAGGCCACCAATAGAAACCTTTCACGTCTTGGTACATCTTATCTGCACCAGGATGAATCGAGTAGTTGGACTTGTGAGCTTCGTCCAAAATCAGCTTACGGAGTTCATCGTCGCACGGTACCCAAATTCTATTCATGAAGTATAAAACTCCATTCTCTTTTGTTTCGAGCTGTTTTTCCATCCCCTTCAGGGATTCGTCTTTCATGCGTTCAGCGGTGAAAGCTAATTGTTGCGCGTCGCGAATTTGAGTAATGAGATTCGAGTGGATTGTTAACACTAAGGCTCGAACTCTGCGAGGCTTAACGTTCTCTTTACGACTTAAGGCATCTGCTACTACATTAGCCTTTCCCGGATGGTATTTAATCTCACAGTCGTAATCATTCAGCAATTCGACCCAACGTCTCTGTCTCATGTTGAGCTCTTTCTGGTCGAATATGTGTTGTAGGCTTTTGTGATCAGTGAAAATTGTACACTTTGTTCCATATAGGTAGTGTCTCCAAATTTTTAATGCAAAAACGACTGCTCCCAACTCTAAGTCATGAGTTGTATAGTTCTTCTCGTGAATCTTCAATTGACGAGATGCATAAGCAATAACTTTGTCGTTTTGCATAAGAACACAACCTAATCCTTGATGTGAGGCGTCACAATAAACAATGAAATTCTCTGTTCCCTCAGGTAAGGATAGAATCGGTGCGGTGCTCAACTTTTGTTTCAACAGTTGAAAGGCGTTCTCTTGTTTCTCTCCCCATTCGAATTTCTTATCCTTCTGAGTTAAGGTGGTGAGTGACTGGGCTATCTTTGAAAAGTTCTCTATAAATCGTCGATAATAGCCAGCCAAACCAAGAAATTGCCGAATTTCTGTGGGAGTTTCCGGTGCTTTCCAGTTCTTAATCGCCTCTATCCTGGACGGGTCCACATGAATTCCCTTGTCGTTGATCACGTGACCTAGGAATTGAACCTCTCTAATCCAAAATTCGCATTTTGAGAACTTAGCATACAGCTTCTCGTTCTCAAGTAGTTGGAGGATAAGTTTCAAATGTTGTTCGTGATCCTCTTTCGTCTTTGAGTAAATCAAAATATCGTCAATGAACACTATGGCAAACTTATCTAAGTAAGGTTTGCACACTCGGTTCATGAGATCCATGAATACTGCCGGCGCGTTAGTCAATCCAAACGGCATGACTAGGAACTCATAATGACCATAACGAGTCCTAAACGCTGTCTTCGGCACATCCTCTTCTCGAACCTTCAGTTGATGGTAACCAGAACGAAGGTCGATCTTCGAATAGTAACTTGATCCTTGTAGCTGATCAAATAGATCGTCAATGCGTGGTAATGGATATCGGTTCTTAATAGTTACTTTATTCAATTCTCTGTAGTCAATACACATCCTCATAGATCCATCCTTCTTCTTGACAAACAAAACCGGAGCTCCCCAAGTTGAAAAGCTCGGTCGGATGAATCCTAAGTCTAAGAGCTCTTGCAACTGTGTAGACAGTTCTTGCATCTCTGATGGAGCTAGACGATAAGGTGAGCGAGCGATTGGTGCGGCTCCCGGCACCAGATCGATGCGAAACTCGACTTGTCGCGGAGGTGGTAATCCTGGAAGATCATCAGGAAACACTCCCGGATAGTCTCGTACTACAGGTATATCGTCTAAGCGTCTCTCTACAGGTTTCTTTTCCACAACATGCGCCAAAAATGCTGGATATCCCTTTCGGAGATATTTACAAGCTTTTAAGCAATTAATAGTTTTGACGGCACTCGTCCTCTTATCTCCTTGTATCACCAAAGTTTCTCCAGTTGACAATGGTATACGTATCTTTTATCAAAGCAAACAATCTCTGCATGGTTTTTCGACAACCAGTCCATACCGACTACGATGTCAAAACTTCCCAACTCAACCGGTAGTAAGTCTATTTTGAAAAGATGACCCTCCAATGCTAGAGTACATCCTGGTACTATTTCTCCTGATTCAATCAACCTACCATCGGCTAGTTCTAATGTGTACTTGTTGTCTAGCTTACGAGATCTAACGTCTAATATAGGTCTAAAGTCCTTAGACACAAAACTCAAATCGGCGCCAGAATCAAATAATACGGATACATAATGATCGTTAACTAGAAACGTACTAGTGACAGTGTTAGGGTCCTAGCGTGCCTCTTGCGCTCCAACGACAAATGCACGACCCCTAGCTGGCTGGTTGTTGACGTTTCCACGATTATTATTGTTGTTCGGGTTTGCAGGGCGGTTCGGATTGTTTTGATTGCCACGGTTCAGTCTAGGGCACTTGTTTCGGAAATGACCTTGCTCGCCACATTTGAAACATCCATTTGCTGGTCGATCCCTATTTGCTTGGGTGGTAGGGTTCGCTCTACAGTATTGGGCCAGATGCCCCCAGCGTTTGCAATTCCCACAGAAAGTACAGTCACCATCATGGTGACGTTCACACTTGCCACACTTGGGCTTACCCCCCATGTAAGTCTTTTGTTCAGCAGTAGTGGCAACGTAGGCTTTCGTGGTACTAGCCTGCTTCTTATTCTTGTGACCCTGACGGTCATTCCACTTGCGTTTTCCTTTCCCAGTATCAGCATTGCTGGATTCACCCTTTTCAGTGGCAGCTTTCTTAGTAAGATTCCCCATCCTTACTGTACACTTAACCTCACGAACGAAACGTTTTCCATTGATTTAATCCCTGTCGAGATCGGCAGCTTCGATATTATTGTCGGTATGGATTGGTTATCCAGGCACCGAGCTGAAATCATCTGCCATGACAAACTCGTTCGCATACCTCTTGTCTCCGGTGGAACCTTAGTTCTACAAGGGGAGACCGGTAGACGGAATCTGAATATTGTATCCTGTCTGAAAACGAGAAAATATCTACGAAAAGGGTATCAAGCCATCCTCGCACATGTAACGGAGAAGAAGTCGGAGGAGAAGCGACTTGAGGATGTTCCGATCGTGCGGGATTTCCCGGAAGTCTTTCCTGAAGACTTGCCCGGACTTCCGCCACCTAGACAAGTTGAATTCCAAATCGAACTTGTGCCCGGAGCTGCACCCGTGGCACGAGCCCCTTACCGTTTAGCACCATCCGAAATGCAGGAGTTGTCTAACCAACTACAGGAACTCCTGGACAGAGGATTCATTCGACCAAGTTCCTCACCTTGGGGAGCTCCGGTCTTATTCGTGAAAAAGAAAGATGGATCTTTCCGCATGTGTATCGACTACCGAGAGCTGAATAAGCTAACCATAAAGAATCGGTACCCACTTCCTAGAATCGATGACCTGTTCGACCAACTCCAAGGATCGAGTGTTTACTCAAAGATTGATCTACGGTCGGGTTATCATCAACTCCGAGTCCGTGACAATGATATCCCAAAGACAGCTTTCCGAACTCGTTATGGGCATTACGAATTCCAAGTGATGCCATTCGGGTTGACCAACGCACCGGCCGTATTCATGGACCTTATGAATCGGGTGTGCAAACCATATCTTGACAAATTCGTCATTGTGTTCATCGACGATATACTGATTTACTCGTGCAACGAACAGGAACATGCTCAACATCTGAAAACCATTCTCGGACTTCTGAAACACGAAGAGTTATATGCCAAATTCGCTAAGTGTGAGTTCTGGATTCGAACCGTTCAATTCCTCGGGCACGTGATTGACAGCCAAGGAATTCATGTTGATCCCGCCAAGATTGAAGCAATCAAGGGCTGGGAGTCACCGACCACTCCAACCGAAGTGAGACAATTCTTAGGTCTTGCTGGTTATTACCGCCGATTCATCGAAAACTTTTCAAGAATAGCTGTTCCACTAACCACACTGACTCAGAAAGATAAGAAGTTCGATTGGACTGATAAACAAGAGTCAGCCTTCCAGCTATTGAAAAACAAACTTTGCAGTGCACCAATCCTGTCCTTACCCGAGGGCACCGACGATTTCGTAGTTTACTGTGACGCCTCACACCAGGGACTTGGTTGTGTGTTGATGCAACGGGAAAAAGTCATTGCCTATGCCTCACGACAACTAAAAATTCACGAGAAAAACTATACGACCCACGACCTCGAGTTAGGTGCTGTGGTCTTCGCATTGAAAATCTGGAGACATTATCTCTACGGTACGAAAAGCACTATCTTCACTGATCACAAAAGTCTCCAACACATATTCGATCAGAAGGATCTAAACATGAGGCAACGTCGCTGGGTTGAGTTACTTAGTGACTACGACTGCGAGATCAAATACCATCCGGGCAAGGCTAACGTAGTTGCCGATGCCTTAAGCCGAAAAGAACGAGTGAAACCCCTTCGAGTCCGAGCACTTTCTATGACAATTCATAACGAGCTTCCTGCTCAAATCCTTACCGCTCAACTTGAAGCACTCAACGATGAAAACTTGAAAAATGAAGCCTTGCGAGGCTTGGATAAACAATTCGAAATCAAACCCGATGGAACTCGATACTTCTCTAACCGGGTGTGGTTACCCAAATTCGGAAACTTGCGAGATTTGGTGATGGCTGAAGCTCACAAATCTCGATACTCTATACATCCTGGATCTGACAAGATGTATCATGACGTCAAAGGGTTGTATTGGTGGCCTAACATGAAAGCTGACATCGCCTTGTACGTCAGTAAATGCCTAACCTGTTCCAAAGTAAAGACCGAACACCAAAGACCCTCTGGGTTGCTTCAACAACCTGAAATTCCTCAATGGAAATGGGAACAGATTTCCATGGACTTCATTACCAAACTACCGAAAACTTCGAGTGGTTGCGATACCATTTGGGTGATCGTGGACCGTCTCACGAAATCTGCTCATTTTCTGGCCATCAAGGAAACCGACAAGATGGAGCGTCTGACTCGCATCTATGTCAAAGAAATCATCTCGCGACACGGTGTACCTATCTCGATCATCTCGGATAGGGACAGCCGTTTTACTTCTAACTTTTGGAAATCGCTACAGAAATCTCTTGGTACTCGTCTGGATATGAGTACTGCTTATCACCCGCAAACCGATGGCCAAAGCGAGCGAACTATTCAAACACTGGAGGATATGCTACGAGCCTGCGTAGTCGACTTCGGTACTTCTTGGGAAAATCACTTACCGTTGTGTGAGTTTTCGTACAACAACAGCTACCATACCAGCATAAAGGCTGCACCCTTCGAGGCACTTTACGGACGTAAGTGCCGATCACCTGTCTGTTGGACTGAGTTAGGAGAATCCCAACTCACGGGTCCAGAAATCATTCAAGAAACTACTGAGAAAATCGTTGGTATTCAAAACCGGCTGAAAGCCGCACGTGATCGTCAGAAAAGCTATGCTGACGTGAGACGTAAACACCTTGAGTTCCAGGTAGGAGACAAGGTACTTCTCAAAGTGGCACCGTGGAAAGGTGTTATTCGATTCGGGAAACGAGGCAAACTAAATCCTAGATACATCGGACCATTCGAAATCCTTGAAAGGATTGGTCCAGTGGCATATCGCCTGCAACTTCCTGCTGAACTTAGCAGCGTACACAACACATTCCACATTTCTAACTTGAAGAAATGTCTGTCTGACGAGACGCTGATTATACCGCTCGACGAAATTCAAATCGATGATAAACTTCATTTTGTCGAGAAACCTATGGAAATCATGGACCGAGAGGTCAAGCAATTGAAACAGAGTCGTATTCCCATAGTAAAAGTCAGGTGGAATTCTAGGCGCGGCCCTGAGTTCACCTGGGAACGGGAAGACCAAATGCGACAGAAATACCCACATCTCTTCCCAGACAACGCACCGTCCGTGCACTCAAGCTAATTTCGGGACGAAATTTCTTTAACAAGGGGAGAATGTAACACCTGCTAAATTAGGATAATTAATTATGCCTAATTAATTGTAACTAGTTGTAATTAGTATGTAATAGGACTAATTGCAGACTCTATTTGTATATATATAAGGTGATTTATATATATATGAGTGTACTTACGCGATTTGGATTAATCGTACGAATTAACCGGACGGAGTCCGACACAGTTACTTGGACGTTGGTGACAGAAACTTACCTAAATAATGAGAACGTATTTTATTATATAAAATACACAGCGAACAAACATTATTTTAATATCGCGACGACATTTTAAATAATTTAACGAATACGTATTAAACGCGAGTTAAGAATTTTAATACTTCGACAAATGTTTTTATAATTAATTTCAAGGTATTTCATTAAAATATTCCTGTCACCTTTTAAAAATATAACTGCTTGATATAACGTTTAAACGACGGAGGAAACGGACACCGCACGGAGCGCGGAGGCGCGGACTGAAAATGGGAGGCTTAACCTCCCACCTCCTTTTCTTTTCTTTTCATTTTCTCATTTTCTTTCTCTTTCTTCCTTTCTTTTCTCTCAACTAACAAAACCACCACCACCTTACAAAATCACAAAATAACATCACGAAACGACGCCGAATCATACCACTCCTTTGGAATAAAAGAACCACGGCATCACGATCTACCTTTCCATCTTTTCGGATTTTCTATCCGACATTTTGTAAGTTTCCGACAAAACCCGAAACTCTCCGTTTTTGCTCATTTTTACGTTCTTATGGTTTATATATGCTTAAAATGTCCAAAAATGGGTTGGGTAAAAGATTTGGACCTAACGGAAGTTTTTCGACCGATTTTCCGGCCACCAATTTCCGATCAGACCGCTACGTCGCAGAGACGCTGGGCTATCTGCGACGTAGCTCAAAACGTCGCATACACCTCACAACGTCGCACATAGCGACGTCGTTACCAACGTCGCATTAAGTGGCCAACGTCGCACTTAGCGACGTCGCGACCTACGTCGCACAAAAATCTCAACGTCGCATTAGCGACGCCACTCCCTACGTCGCATTGATTTGCGAAGGTCGCATCATGCGACGTACATGCCAACGTCGCACCCTACGTCGCATGCTACGTCGCATGCTACGTCGCACAAACCAGAAACTAGAAAAACACAGATTTTTACTAAGTGTCGGAACCAAGATTTTAACACCTGATTTTACCCAAATTCAGATCCAGATGCGTTTTTCGTCAAAGTAATATAGTAGAAATAAAAATTTTCCAAGCTGACCTGGCAGCTCGACCCCGCCAGGGGCTGCCGCCCCTTGGACCCCGCTACCAGGGGCGCTGCCCCCGGACCCCCGTCATTAAATGTTGTAAATACTTTTCACACTAAGTGTTGAACACTTACAAATAACGAAACCTGATTCAACGATACATATAATGATAACACTTTGAATCATTATTACAAACCGTCACCAACGGGCCATATTTGTTTTCAAACTACAAACGGATTACTAAACAAACACTTGGACATAATGAGTTGTGTAAACAACTAGCCTAGATGGTCTTGCGAGACATCTACTTACTTAACTTTATATGTTTAGGCATTTGAAGGTTACGGGTTCGGAGAACCTACGGTTGATATTACTTACTCGTTTATTGATATAAACGTACTTGCAAAGACTCAGGTGAGTCTTACGGCCCCACTTTTACTGTTTTATCTTATTGGGGGAGATACATGCTACTGATTTTTCCTGAACACAAGTACTAAACTGATTTCTATACCAAACGGAATTGCATGAGTTAATTACTATTTACAGAAGTCTCTCCATCATATATCGTTAGTTATGGACTTAAGCGCGAACAGTAGTTAATGGATCCATTAGGGAAATGACCCTCCCCACCCGGGGCAGTAGCGCTGCCACGTACCGATTTACACGTATAAACGGGTGACAACTTATTCGTTACTGATGCTTGCTCACTTACGAGCATGTCACGGGAGCAAACATATTATTTACGGGTTAAGCTTCGATTATGAGCCTCATGGCAACGGTATAAACTTATTTATTTACATTTGCTGGATTGCAAATACTGATTTTACGATTGCTGGATTGCAATGGCTGATTTTACGCCTACGGGCACTACTAATGAAATCTCGTGTTCAAAGCCGATATTATTTACAAACCTGTGAGATTCACCAACCTTTTGGTTGACACTTTTTAGCATGTTTTCTCAGGTACCCGGATGGAGTAGGATTACTCCAGGATTTTAGCTAGAGTCGCATGATTTCAACACAACTGCATTAACGGAGATTCTTAGCATTACCTTTTGTATATTTTGATTATGTAATAGAATCTCCCGCTACACGCGCGGACTCTAGGGAAACTACATTTTTGTATACGAAAACACTAAGTTTTCAAACACTATATCTATGGAATGTAACAAATTTACAAACGTTGCATATAGATGTCGTTTACTTTAGCTTTGTGCTGTGATATTTGATTAGTAACACCCCAAACTATGCTTCCGCAAAACAGTGAATTTCGGGGGTGTTACAGTAATCCTGGAAGATCATCAGGAAACACTCCCGGATAGTCTCGTACTACAGGTATATCGTCTAAGCGTCTCTCTACAGGTTTCTTTTCCACAACATGCGCCAAAAATGCTGGATATCCCTTTCGGAGATATTTACAAGCTTTTAAGCAATTAATAGTTTTGACGGCACTCGTCCTCTTATCTCCTTGTATCACCAAAGTTTCTCCAGTTGACAATGGTATACGTATCTTTTATCAAAGCAAACAATCTCTGCATGGTTTTTCGACAACCAGTCCATACCGACTACGATGTCAAAACTTCCCAACTCAACCGGTAGTAAGTCTATTTTGAAAAGATGACCCTCCAATGCTAGAGTACATCCTGGTACTATTTCTCCTGATTCAATCAACCTACCATCGGCTAGTTCTAATGTGTACTTGTTGTCTAGCTTACGAGATCTAACGTCTAATAGTGGTCCAAAGTCCTTAGACACAAAACTCAAATCGGCGCCAGAATCAAATAATACGGATGCATAATGATCGTTAACTAGAAACGTACCAGTGACAGTGTTAGGGTCCTGGCGTGCCTCTTGCGCTCCAACGACAAATGCACGACCCCTAGCTGGCTGGTTGTTGACGTTTCCACGATTATTATTGTTCTTCGGGTTTGCAGGGCGGTTCGGATTGTTTTGATTGCCACGGTTTAGTCTAGGGCACTTGTTTCGGAAATGACCTTGCCCGCCACATTCGAAACATCCATTTGCTGGTTGATCCCTATTTGCTTGGGTGGTAGGGTTCGCTCTACAGTATTGGGCCAGATGCCCCCAGCGTTTGCAATTCCCACAGAAAGTACAGTCACCATCATGGTGACGTTCACACTTGCCACACTTGGGCTTTGAAACACCCCGAAATTTAGAACATTTTTTTTTTTTTTTACTCATTTCGTAAAGTCCTACGTCTTAATATGACATTTTAGACTTGTTGTATCATTCCCTAGATCAAATAAGGATTTAAATAAGAAAATGTTGAATTTATAAGAGATTCCCCAGGAATGACTCCCATTCCCCAGGAATGAAGCATGCTGTTAGTAAGCTGAGTCGGATTCCCCAGGAATGACTCCCATTCCCCGGGAATCAAGCCTGCTGTCCATTTTACCATCTTCCGAAATTCGATCGTGCATATCTTGAAAATGACAAGTCCAATGACCATGAAAATTTGCAGGCACGTGTATTATGACTATATGAACATTTCCCAATTAACACTTTTCCAAATTTCATGTTTAACGAGAAAACGGATCGTTGACCACTTTATGGTCATTTTTGACCACTTCCGTTGACATACCAAATTCCAAACCAACAAACTTCAGACTTTGACACTTCTACTACATTTTTAATACCACATTTGGGACCTAGTGCAATGTTTACATTCGTCATATCATATTTACAACTCAACGTAGCCTTTTGACCCGTTAGTGACCCATTTGGGCACTTTGAAGACCCGTTTGGGTCTTTGCCCAAATAACCACTATTCCAACACCCAAATCACATTTCTTTGACTATTCTAAGTCAACTCATGCCACTTTCAGTATCAATACTTCAACTTAACTATTAACATCAAATTTCCATAAAACCATTATATTCATATTATATTCATCTATTATACAATAACATCATCTCCAAAACTATCAATGAGTATACCAACTCATTGACTAATTTGACTTCCACACTTCAACATGTTTGACTTTCAACATTAGGTGTCAAAACTAAGTTTTCTTAAACAAAAGGGGTGATTACATATCGAGAGCATGATTCAAAAGATTAGCTTGTTACCGATAACTTAACAAGCTCCACCACTAGCATCATTCAGGCCTTTTACCCGGATCCCTCTGGGTCCCACTTGGCTCACCTAAAACACATAAACATAATAGAGTAAGCATAAAGCTTAGTAAGAAATGGGCTATTAATGATAATCAATATCATTTCACAACATACGTATATTAAGGATCCATAATATCATATGCTAATTCCCGCAAGAATTAACATCTTCGGGCCTACACCCCGGTATATAATCATAACACATCAAGTAAATGACATATCCATTACCGGTCCTTCCAAGTAAATGGAACAAGCATTACTTGAAGAAAGATAGCATCATCCATTAACTTACCTCGTGATAGCCCACACGAATAATTACTTGTAACACCTTGAACACGTTTATCACCTAATTCATATAATCACATAAACACGTATCAATTTCACCATCACTTTCTAATTATATCACATATCATACTACAAGGTGTTAAATCTCATAACACTTATAATCTTACTATAAGCTTCATACACTTTTATGTGTGATTGCTTATAAATGGGTATTTATCATAATTTCTCATCAATTCCATTTACCAACATCACAAGTATCACTCTTTGATGCATAATCACACACAATACATATCAATTACCCATTTATAGCAATCATCATATACATGGTCATGATTATAATTATTCAATTTCTCTCAAACACATGATCATGGGTGTTTTAACCAAACTAATATCATTTATGTATTGAACATAATATAATTAAGTGTATGAAACTTTAATTGAATCATTAGACCACTAATTCATCAAAATCCCAAGACTAGGGTTTAACCTAATTCATGAAATTCATTAATTAAACACAAAAGGGAGGTTAATCATACCTTAAAGAAGTTATTTGCAAGCTAACAAGCACTAATTTAACAAAACCTAGCTTTAATTTAGCTTCCTTCTTCTTGTTCTTTCAAAACCTACCTCACACAAGCCCTGTACGTATTTTTATTTTCTGTGTATGTAATTACAGTAGAAGATTACAGAAGCAGTGTTTTTATACTGCATTTTACAATTAAACCCTCAACTTATAGTACTTGTCACTTTTAGTCCCTCTACTAACAATTTCATTAAATGGTAAGTCCTATTGACACAAAACATATTACACAGTTAGTCCTTCTAACTTAAACAGTTAAAATAATATAATTTAAGGTTTTGTACTTACGAAATTTGGGGCGTTACAACTCTCCCCCACTTATTCAGGATTGTGTCCTCACAATCCATTCCTGATATATAGCTGGATAATAACGGATGATCTCCTCCTCGGGTTCCCAAGTAAATTCTGAACCCTTGTGATGTCTCCATTGGATTTTGAACAACTTTATTTCTTTATTCCTCAGCTTCTTTATCTTTTCATCAAGAATCATCACTGGTTGTTCAACGTAATTCAACTGATCATTAATTTCAATTTCATCCAATGGCACGTAAGCGGCTTCATCAATCAAACACTTCCTTAAATAGGACACGTGAAAAGTAGAATGTATTCCAGCTAGTTCATTAGGCAGCTCGAGGCGATAAGCTACATTTCCAACTTTTTCAAGAATCTTAAAGGGACCAATGTATCGAGGGCTCAATTTTCCCCGCTTTCTGAACCGAATGATACCCTTCCATGGAGATACTTTCAACATAACAAAATCTCCAACTTGGAATTCGATTGGACGCCTTCGGTTGTCAGCATAAGATTTTTGTCGATCTTGGGCTATTTTCAACCGTTCTCTGACCTGATCAATCTTTTCAGTCGTCTTCTGGACAATATCAGTACTACCCAGTTCTCGTTGCCCAATCTCATCCCAACATATTGGAGTTCTACATTTTCTGCCATATAACATTTGATAAGGAGGCATGCCAATACTCGCATGATAACTGTTATTATAAGAAAACTCAACCAACGGTAAGTGAGTATCCCAGCTACCACCGAAATCAATGGCACATGCCCTCAACATGTCTTCAAGCGTCTGGATGGTTCTTTCACTCTGCCCATCAGTCTGGGGATGATATGCAGTACTTAAATGAATACGAGTACCAATATCCTCTTGGAATTTGTTCCAGAATCTAGAAGTGAATCTACTATCTCGATCAGAGATAATAGAGATAGGCATACCATGTCGTGCCACAACTTCTTTAACATATAAATCAGCAAGTGCCTCTGAAGTATAAGTTTCCTTAATTGGCAAGAATAGAGCACTTTTTGTCAACCGATCAACAATCACCCAAATAGTGTCATGATGACGTTGAGTTTTGGGTAATTTAGTGATAAGGTCCATGGTAAGGTGCTCCCATTTCCAAACAGGTATGTCCAACGGTTGCATTTTACCAAATGGCTTTTGATGTTCTGCTTTAACCTGCAAACACGTTAGACATTGTTCGACATATTTCACAATTTCACGCTTCATCCCAGGCCACCAATAATCAACTTTCAAATCATGGTACATTTTTGTTGCACCAGGATGAATGGAATATCTGGACTTGTGAGCTTCATCAAGTAACAGCTTTTTCAGCTCAGGTGAATTTGGAATCCAGATTCTTCCATAACGTGTTTTTATCCCACGAGAATCATCAACAATGTTTGGAATTTGACCTTTAATACGTTCTGCTCTCCAAAGACCTTTTTGCCATGCTTTTTGTTGGACTTCCTTAATCTGGTCAAGTAAATCAGGAATGACAGTAATGCGAAGAGATTTAACAATTAAAGCATGATGCATCGCTTTTCGGCTGAGAGCATCAGCTACAACATTAGCCTTTCCTGGATGATAAAGAATTTCACAGTCATAATCCTTTACCAAGTCAAGCCAACGTCGCTGTCTCATGTTAAGGTCACGCTGATCAAAGAAATATTTGAGGCTTTTGTGATCAGTGTAAATGGTACACTTCACACCATATAAGTAATGCCTCCAGATTTTTAGAGCAAAGACAACCGCTGCCAGCTCCAAATCGTGAGTTGGATATCCTTTTTCATGTTCTTTCAGTTGTCGAGAAGCATAAGCAATCACTTTACCCCTCTGCATCAGAACACAACCAAGACCATTTCGAGAAGCATCGCAGTAAACTACCATGTCATCAGTACCATCAGGAAGTACTAAGACAGGAGCTTGACTAAGCTTTAATTTCAAAGTACGGAAAGCTTGTTCAGCTGCATCATTCCATTCATATTTAATATTTTTACGAGTAAGCTTAGTGAGAGGAGTAGCAATCTTGGAGAAATCCTGGATAAACCGTCTGTAATAGCCAGCTAAACCCAGAAAACTTCTAACTTCTGTTGCATTGGTTGGAGGTTCCCATTTCATCACCGCCTCAACCTTTGCAGGATCAACCATAATACCTTGGTTATTAACAACATGACCCAGAAATTGTACCTCACGAAGCCAAAATTCACACTTGGAGAACTTGGCATAGAGTTTCTCATTTCTCAAAGTTTGTAATACCTGCTTTAAATGAACATTGTGATCGTCAGCAGATTTGGAATATATGAGAATATCATCTATGAATACAATTACAAACTTATCGAGCATAGGTCGGCACACTCGATTCATGAGATCCATAAAAGCGGCAGGAGCATTTGTCAGACCAAAAGGCATAACCACGAATTCATAATGGCCATACCTTGTCCTGAAAGCTGTTTTAGACACATCTTCTTCTCGAACTTTCAATTGGTGATAACCAGAACGTAAATCAATCTTCGAGAAGAAACTAGCACCTTGGAGTTGGTCAAACAAGTCATCAATCCTAGGCAAGGGATACCTATTCTTGATGGTAACCTTGTTCAATTCCCTATAATCGATGCACATTCTCATAGTGCCATCTTTCTTTTTAACAAATAGTATCGGTGCACCCCATGGTGAACTACTCGGACGAATAAAACCTTTATCAAGTAATTCTTGCAATTGTTTCATCAACTCTTGCATTTCAGAGGGGGCGAGTCTATAAGGTGTTTTAGCAATTGGTATAGCTCCCGGTACTAATTCAATACGGAATTCGACTTGTCTATCGGGCGGAATGCCCGGTAGCTCGTCGGGAAAAACATCGGGGAACTCATTAACAATAGGAATTTCAGATAATTTGGGAGTTTGCTTTTGAGTATCAATCACATGTGCCAAAAAGGCCTGGCAACCATGTGATAAATGGCGTTTAGCACGAGCAAAGGTACAAATTGGAATTGAAAGTTTTCTCTTTTCGCCATAAATATCTATCACTCCCCCACTTGGTGAAGTAATACGAATAATCTTTTTCTCACACTGGATTATAGCATTATGTTTGCCTAACCAATCCATACCCACAACTACATCAAACTCACCCATTTGCATTGGAATTAAATTTATGAGAAAGGTTTCATTGTTAATCACTAATTGACACCCTCTATACACATTAGTCACAAAGATAATTCTATCATCAGCAACTTCCACATCTAGTGGAGCATCTAACTCAGTAAGAGGGATTGAGAAATATCGACAGAACTTTTCAGACACAAATGATCGTGAAGCTCCCGAATCAAACAGTATGTATGCAGGTTTAAGATTTACAAAGAAGGTACCTGTTAACACATCGGGGGCTCTTTGTGCTTCTTCTGCAGTAATTTGAAAGGAACGGTGTCTAGGCTTCGGTGGTTCCACCGTCTTCCTCTCAGTATTCTTGCGAGGAGCAGAAGAAGTAGGTTGAGATTTCAATTCAGGACAATCAGGTCGAATATGTCCTGGTTTCAGACAATGATGACAAACTTTGATTGGATTGGGACAATCTTTGCTAAAATGTCCCGGCCTTCCACAAGAAAAACAATTTAGAGTCCCGGCTTTACACTCCCCACGATGCCTTTTATGGCATATCTTGCATTCTGGGATTTCAGTTCGATCATCCTTTCTAAAACTTCCACCAGATCTAAACTTTTTGGATGGAGTAGAAGTGGATTCGGCTTTTCTTTTCGTGGAACTTTTCTCATCCTTCTTTAACTCCAGTTCTTGAAATCGAGCCTCGTCTACCATTTCAGAAAAAGTACTACATTTCTTTGGATTGACAAACTGTCGAATTTCTTTCTTCAGGATTGTATGAAAATGATCCATAAGTAATTTAGGATTTGCCATGTATTCTGGACAAAATTGGGCTCGATCCAGAAAATTTCCTACCAGCTCGTTTATCGACTCAGTCGTTTGTTCCATAGAAAGGAACTCACGACGAATTCTATTTAGATCAGCATCCTGCGAATAAGTTTCAACAAACATCTTTTTAAAATCTTCCCATGTCATCACTGTAATAGCTTCCTCTCCTAAAGTACGACATTGAACTTCCCACCAGAATTTAGCACGGGATTTAAGAAGATTAGAAGCATATCTCACTTTCAATCGGTTAGGGACTTCTGCCGTGGCAAATGCCCCTTCAACTTCAGATAACCACCTTTGACATTTAATTGGATCCATCTCACCTTGAAAATCTGGCGGGTTACAAACAGAAAAGTCTTTATAACTGAATTTACGATCTTCATCACGACTTTGAATCACCCTGCGAACAACAGGTGTTGGTGGTCTTTCCTCATTTCTTTCACCACCAGGAGGTGGTCTTTCAAGATCAATTTCATTTTCATCATCTCGCCTTTGAAATTCATCAGCAACAGTTTCACGTATGGTTTCAGAAATACGGCCCAATAAGAGGGGAAGGGACGCCTCTTGAGCCTTTGCCACTTCAGCTGAGATTAAAGTTTTTAAGTCGGTCAAAGATAACCTAGCATCATCTGCTGGAGGTCTTTGTCTATCATCATCACCTCCAGTTCTTACATTCTGGGCTTGGTCTCGTGGACGAGGCCCAAGTGTCAATTCTATTCCTTCTTGATCATTCATCTTATTACTGAAAGTAGACACAATATATTTAATACAAACATATTCATCAATAAAATGTCTACTTCGTAATTTAACTGCACCTAGTCACATAGCAGTCAACAATTATTACCAAGACTTTATCTTCTTCACACCTTGTGACTTCCTTGGCTCCATACAATTGCCATATGATAATTATTGTGGTGGCCAGTCACACGAATTATCATATCCCAGTTATATGTTTCCAAAGTTACCACAAGATATTTCGAGTCAAAAGTCTTAGAAATCAAATAACTAGATTAATCAAAACAGATAACAATTCAATATCATGCTCAACAATAATAATAATGGCTTAAGATCAAGTACCCACTAATGGTGGATACCCGAATCCCTTAAACCAAGCTCTGATACCAACTTGAAACACCCCGAAATTTAGAACATTTTTTTTTTTTTTTTACTCATTTCGTAAAGTCCTACGTCTTAATATGACATTTTAGACTTGTTGTATCATTCCCTAGATCAAATAAGGATTTAAATAAGAAAATGTTGAATTTATAAGAGATTCCCCAGGAATGACTCCCATTCCCCAGGAATGACTCCCATTCCCCAGGAATGAAGCATGCTGTTAGTAAGCTGAGTCGGATTCCCCAGGAATGACTCCCATTCCCCGGGAATCAAGCCTGCTGTCCATTTTACCATCTTCCGAAATTCGATCGTGCATATCTTGAAAATGACAAGTCCAATGACCATGAAAATTTGCAGGCACGTGTATTATGACTATATGAACATTTCCCAATTAACACTTTTCCAAATTTCATGTTTAACGAGAAAACGGATCGTTGACCACTTTATGGTCATTTTTGACCACTTCCGTTGACATACCAAATTCCAAACCAACAAACTTCAGACTTTGACACTTCTACTACATTTTTAATACCACATTTGGGACCTAGTGCAATGTTTACATTCGTCATATCATATTTACAACTCAACGTAGCCTTTTGACCCGTTAGTGACCCATTTGGGCACTTTGAAGACCCGTTTGGGTCTTTGCCCAAATAACCACTATTCCAACACCCAAATCACATTTCTTTGACTATTCTAAGTCAACTCATGCCACTTTCACTATCAATACTTCAACTTAACTATTAACATCAAATTTCCATAAAACCATTATATTCATATTATATTCATCTATTATACAATAACATCATCTCCAAAACTATCAATGAGTATACCAACTCATTGACTAATTTGACTTCCACACTTCAACATGTTTGACTTTCAACATTAGGTGTCAAAACTAAGTTTTCTTAAACAAAAGGGGTGATTACATATCGAGAGCATGATTCAAAAGATTAGCTTGTTACCGATAACTTAACAAGCTCCACCACTAGCATCATTCAGGCCTTTTACCCGGATCCCTCTGGGTCCCACTTGGCTCACCTAAAACACATAAACATAATAGAGTAAGCATAAAGCTTAGTAAGAAATGGGCTATTAATGATAATCAATATCATTTCACAACATACGTATATTAAGGATCCATAATATCATATGCTAATTCCCGCAAGAATTAACATCTTCGGGCCTACACCCCGGTATATAATCATAACACATCAAGTAAATGACATATCCATTACCGGTCCTTCCAAGTAAATGGAACAAGCATTACTTGAAGAAAGATAGCATCATCCATTAACTTACCTCGTGATAGCCCACACGAATAATTACTTGTAACACCTTGAACACGTTTATCACCTAATTCATATAATCACATAAACACGTATCAATTTCACCATCACTTTCTAATTATATCACATATCATACTACAAGGTGTTAAATCTCATAACACTTATAATCTTACTATAAGCTTCATACACTTTTATGTGTGATTGCTTATAAATGGGTATTTATCATAATTTCTCATCAATTCCATTTACCAACATCACAAGTATCACTCTTTGATGCATAATCACACACAATACATATCAATTACCCATTTATAGCAATCATCATATACATGGTCATGATTATAATTATTCAATTTCTCTCAAACACATGATCATGGGTGTTTTAACCAAACTAATATCATTTATGTATTGAACATAATATAATTAAGTGTATGAAACTTTAATTGAATCATTAGACCACTAATTCATCAAAATCCCAAGACTAGGGTTTAACCTAATTCATGAAATTCATTAATTAAACACAAAAGGGAGGTTAATCATACCTTAAAGAAGTTATTTGCAAGCTAACAAGCACTAATTTAACAAAACCTAGCTTTAATTTAGCTTCCTTCTTCTTGTTCTTTCAAAACCTACCTCACACAAGCCCTGTACGTATTTTTATTTTCTGTGTATGTAATTACAGTAGAAGATTACAGAAGCAGTGTTTTTATACTGCATTTTACAATTAAACCCTCAACTTATAGTACTTGTCACTTTTAGTCCCTCTACTAACAATTTCATTAAATGGTAAGTCCTATTGACACAAAACATATTACACAGTTAGTCCTTCTAACTTAAACAGTTAAAATAATATAATTTAAGGTTTTGTACTTACGAAATTTGGGGCGTTACAGGCTTACTCCCCATGTAAGTCTTTTGTTCAGCAGTAGTGGCAACGTAGGCTTTCGTGGTACTAGCCTGCTTCTTATTCTTGTGACCCTGACGGTCATTCCACTTGCGTTTTCCTTTCCCAGTATCAGCATTGCTGGATTCACCCTTTTCAGTGGCAGCTTTCTTAGTAAGATTCCCCATCCTTACTGCTTCATCAGTCAAACGCTGTGCTAGTTCCACAGCAATCTTAAAAGTAACAGGATTAGCTGATGTTACCAAACTTCGAATTTGCGGCACTAGACCCCAGATATACCTTTCAGTGCGCTTGTACTCAGGAGTGACCATGTGCGGTACAAGGCGTGCCAGTTCTTGAAATCTGGTGGTATATCCTGTGATATCAGCACCAACCATAGCAATGTTGCAAAGCTCAGACTCAATCTTCTGCAGTTCACTGCGGGGACAAAACTCTTCCATGACCATAGTTTTCAGAGTTTCCCAAGACATTGAATGAGCGGCTGGACGTCCCATTGCTTGCTTTTGGGCGTTCCACCAAGTCAAAGTCTTATCACTAAACGTGCATGTAGCATACATGACCATATCTTCACGAGCACACTTGCTAATCTCTAGCACAGACTCCATTTTCTCTATCCAATGGATGATTCCAATGGCACCTTCAGTACCACGGAAATGACTCGGTTTACAAGCTAGGAATGTCTTATATTAACATCCCTTCTGAGTGCTCTCAGGGTTACTACCTGATGCATTTGGTTCGGTTTCTCTACTACCGCTACGGTTTTGGTCAGTATCATACTGAGCAAGGGCTTCAGAAATCCTTCGGTTAACCATTTGTTCAGTAGTCTACTCAACAGTAGGAGGTGGTGTGGGGTTTCGATGGCTGTTCCTGGTAATTCTACGTTTAGGCGGCATGATTCAGTCCTAATCACACACAAGAAA
Organism: Helichrysum umbraculigerum; assembly: GCA_949592205.1. NCBI lineage: Eukaryota > Viridiplantae > Streptophyta > Magnoliopsida > Asterales > Asteraceae > Helichrysum > Helichrysum umbraculigerum. The sequence continues at coordinate 37,984,662 of CATIUR010000005.1, forward strand.
CACTCGTAAGATATCTAATCAAGTCATCACTCATAAAGTAAGTGACAAATGTAAATATAGTATGAAGTCAATCACCAATTGATATCATTCACAATGTATGTAATAATGTAAACCAAACATAAGTTATATATATCATGATCATGGGTTAATTGTTGTTACATAAGTTTTGTACAAAGATGGGATTTACTACAAAAGATACCCATCGGATCAAACATGATCTACAAAATGTGACAGATTTAACCTATACATTCATCTAGTCAAAAGTTAACCCAAATACATCATAACTATAGTCCTAATACATCATACATACGGTCTTAAAGAAATACGGTAGACTTCATCCCACAAACATCCTAACAGCAACCATCAACACACAGAGTCCAACTGCGGCACCTACAGTCTCCAAATGACGCTCTAGTCGGATCAGACGTGCTCTAGTAGCATCGGCAGACTCCCTGTCTACCTCAATATGCAACTCAGAAGTCGCAAGGCGTCCATATATCGCCAGCACATCATCGTCAAGACGAGAGGTGTCACTGCGCATCACCCTGATGGCAGACTGCGTACCAAAATGAAATCCCAGCAAGGTACGAATAACAGCGACCACAGTAGGGACCGTAAGCTCCAGAGGCTCCTCGGTCAAAGGTAGAGATGTCGGTGTGTGAGATGACTCCCCAGTCTCATAGGTGGAAGGAATCCTCTCAATGGTCCTCCAGTGACATAAAATACGTTGCATCCAGTCCAGATGCGGAACTCTAGCTCTCGGTGTCTGCTGATCACAGCGGATCTCTCGCTCCTCAGTCATCGGCTCTTTGCCGCGAGATGATGAGGGTCCTATGGGAAAATCCCTGACACACGACAGCGGTGTCCTCCTAGGTGTAGGCCTAAAATCAGGCTCTCCAATAAGATGGCGTCTAGACATAGAGATAGATCCTAACATATGGGTAGCAGGATCAGTGGATGGCAATGGTGGAGTGGCTATCGAACCATCTGAAGTATCTCTAGGGAATGTAGGCGGGTAAACCTCCTCAGACACGGCTATAGGTATCCCGTCGTATGATCCCTCCATGGGATCCTCCTCAGTATCAGAATCAGTGATGTGAATAGGTGCGGGTCGACATACCTGACTATTTATTAATAGTTTAGCGGAAGCTTTTAGTTAATTAGCGGAAGCATTTTAATAATAGTTAAGCATTGAGGGCGGACAGATTCGATAGTGCATTCACTGTATCAGAGTATATGATCATACAGAACATACATATATATTTAAGATGCCATAAGTTTAAAGTTATTACAAAAGATACGACTTATAAAGTCGTACATAAGTAGGGTTGTCAAAGACAACTTAAGTATTTGAAAATACATATTTATAAAAGAGGGATTTCATAAGTATAACCAATGGAATTGATAATACAAAGGAAATCCAAGTGTCCCAAAAGTGGCATCATAAATAGTCAGGTTGCCTACGTCCTTTATGCATGCAGGAGTACCTGAGTCCTAATTCCCTGAAAAACATAGTAAACTGTCAACATTGAATGTTGAGTGAATTCACAGGTTTAGTGTGAATGTAATAAATCAGTTTTGTATAAATCATTCATGTACACAAACATAATATTTATATGTAAGTAGGAAACACAAGTGTTCTAACTAAAGAAAACATTTCCTAAACATGTAAGACTGTCATTCTTACAATAATAATAGCAGTGTAGGAAACACAAGTTTAATCATAAACATTTCCTAATAAGTAGTAGCAGGATATACAGGTTTATCAAATAAGTAAACATATCCATTTCAGTAGTTAAGGAAAATCAGGTTTAGCAGTCAAGCAAACATTTTCCAACAGATAGTTAACAGGAATTCAAGTTTTACAATAAGGTAAACATTCCAATGATAAACGTTGCAGGAAACACAGGTTTAACATTTAAGTAAACATTTCCTATAAATAGTTGTTTCGTGGGAAACCAAGTTTAACCATTTAAGGTAAACGTTTCCTAAAAATAGTTTCTCAAGGAACACCTGTCCTATTAGTCATCACAGGGAATACCCTTCCCAAATCAAGTTGTTGTTTAGTTGTTTAGTTGAGTGTAGTTGTATGTGGGAAATTTAGACTATAATCCCTCCAAGGTGAGCTAAACCTTTAGAGTTAAAGTAACGACACTAGTACCATAACCAAACCACGACTAGTTGTTTTGTTGTTGCCTCAGTAACACCTTAAGTATACACTCCTCGTTACGACTATCGTCGATGTGGTTGGAATGACCAACGAGTAATATCCTGGGAGGGTTGTCAAATCGATAGTACTATCTGTATACTCAGTGGCTAGAGTCACCTAGCTAATGGTTATAGGTTGTAAGCACTGGGACTTATGTGCACTACAACTACCTCGCGTAAACCTAGGATCGTACCAAGATCTGCTGTCTTATTCCCAAAATGTTGTGAAAACGTTTCATATAATTAATTCAAGTTAATTCAATATGAAAACATTTTATAGAAACAGTTCAAGTTTGATAGCGTGAAAGAAATCATGTTATTCAATTTCACATAATAGCATGCAGCGCAATACATAAGGCATATAGCATGTTATATCACATTGTTCTATGTTTTCCACCCCTGGTTTTAAAAGCATTTAAAACAAACAAAAGGGGCTGTGAACTCACAGTTTGCAAGTCTTCAGCAAAAGTAGCTAGCAAACAATCCAAACGCGTCCTCAAATACCTAGACGCAAATAATAATACTTGTATAAGTATGTGGATTATTTGTTAAGTTGAAATGTTTGTAACATTTTAATTTGTTGTTAACGTTTGCGTTCATATAGTCGTTGAGTTCAAGTATGTATATTTATATACATATTAGTTGAATATATATATTCTAATATATATATTAGTTGTCGTCATTGTTAATATCCATATATATATAGATATAAATGTAGTTGTCGTTGTTGTCGATTATGTTTTCAAAACATAATTATAATAGTTATCAAAATAACTTTGTTATATTGTTTACATATGTCGTTTGTTAATTGTCGCGAATAAAACTTAGTCATCGTTTATATTTTCAAAAACGTAACTTTGTTTGTTGTAAAATATATCTCGTTTTTGTTTATCGTGTATAGTTTGTACTAGATAATTTAAATCGTTCTATTTTATACGTCTCATTATATATACATTGTCCGCTAGTTTGTATATATATATTTTGTAATTGTTCCAAAGTTTTGTCGTGTCCAAAATGTCCGAAATATAAAATGTCTCAATAATATGTCCGTCTAATTACTAAGTCCCTTGTCGCAGTAATTTATTTCATCATTCGTACAATCCATACATTTTGTAAAATGTTTATTAGTTTGCACATTTTATGAAAATACAAGTCAGTGACCAAATATTTATCGGGGATCCGCCGGATCAAGTAAGGATCCGCCGGATCGGGTGTAATATAAGTGGATCCACCGGATCTAATAAGGATCCACCGGATCATTTGGTTTTCGGCTTGAGGATCCGCCGGATCTAAAGGGGATCCGCCGGATCTGGTTATAATTTGGTGGATCCGCCGGATCAGGACATGATCCGCCGGATCTTAGTCATTTGTACCCGTTCCCACTGCTAGTTCATCGGTCTAGGCTTGCGCGTGTTTGGTTAGGATCCGCCGGATCACCCCTTGATCCGCCGGATCGTTATGGTTTTCCCTTGGTCAGAACGTTGAAAATAAGCTTAATACACACATTTTATATATGTGATCCGCCGGATCATGGGCATGATCCGCCGGATCATCACCGGATCATGGCCATTACAGGCCTGTTCGTCCTCTGCTCTTATTTTTACATATTGGTTTTGATTTATACTCTTTTTTAACATGATCCATCAACAATATATGTTATATAAACCCAATATATCATGTTTTTAACAACTTATAACAACAATCATCAACAAATTTCATAATTTAAAGAAATTATATAAATGAGAAAAATATAGAAAATGTTTCCTCACAATGATTTAGATGAAGATGATGATGATTCTGTGATGATGATGATGATGATTACGAACGAAGATGATGAAGATGATCAAGAAACCATTTTTGTTTGTGTTTGATTGTTTGGGAAATGAAGGATTTAAGATGATGAGAGTGAAGAGATGGAGATGATGAAGCTCCTGTTCTTGTTCCTCTGCTCTGTCTCTTGTTTCAGTACGTACACACACACAAACACAGATGAAGTTTTAGGTGTTGGGTGAAATGAATTATTGGAGATGGAGAGAAATGTATAAGGAAAGGTTTTGGTCGAGATTTTCAAACGAGCGTATGGAGGGTGAATCAATCTGTCGCCCAGATATTTTGGTTTGTGTAATATTGGTAGTTTTTAGCCCGTTAATTTCGTGTACGGGTATAATTTATGGTACTTTATTTATAATAAAATTTTGCGTTATGTTTCTCTATATCTCAGATTTAGAAATTTGAAATCGAAATGTGAAATACTTTGTTACAAGTATAATTAAAATTAATTACAGTAAACGTACTGTATAGTCAAAAACGCAAGCCAGATTTCAGTTAAATTTGGAAATCATATTCTGAGGTAATGTTCTATACATTAAAACAGTAACTTACGAAATAATACTTTTATTATTTGGAACCTCTAGGCGCGTTTTACAATTGTTTCTGTTCGTATTACGCGTACTAAAAATCGTCTAAATATTTCGTTTTCTTTTCGTTGTAATACTTTTATCTAATAATTTCAAACTAAAAATCATTCAAAAGTATTTTCGAAGTTCATTTTGGAACTTTATTATTCGGGATTAATACGTTTATTATAAAACGTATAATTTGTTATATTATATCAATAATATAATTATCTAATAGTTGTAATTAATAATTTTCAAATTATTAATTATTTTGTATCACCAACATAATTGTATTCAATTCGTAGAGTTCGATATATTTATTTTGTACGTAATTATATATACACATATAACTTCAATCAAATATATCACATAACACATAGTAAGTTTCACAAAACTTAACACATAATTTGTTTTGAAATTGTTAGTCAGGGAATTACTCTAGGTAATGCGTGAAATTAGGTTAAGTAAATACTCTAATTGGAGGATTGTCACACGAGCGGCCTACAGTGAGGCTATAAATCCACTGCCTCATCCTTCAGAGTGGGCCGATCCCGGTAGTTTGCAGATTTGCTTGCCGCCGATACTTGTGAAAAGGCAATCTGGTAGCCCACCTGGGCGTGCACGCATTCCTTCTAAAGGAGAGGAGAAAGGAAAATACACAAAGCAATGTAGCCGTTGCAAGGAACATGGTCATAGTCGAGTTAATTGTATGGCTCCATACGATAGAACAGACGAGCCAAGCCGATCAAGAACCACAACAAGATCCAAGTCAAGGGCAAAATCAAGATCCAAATCAAGATCGAAAATGGTGAGTTCTCAAAAATATTCAAATAAAAACTAACATATTACATTGTATCATTAAATCATCCTCAAATATTTACTTGCAGAAAACGTCCACAAAATCAACGAAAGGCCATATCGAGGACGAAGCTGCAACCAGGTCTCAGCCGACTCAAAGCTATCCAAGTGTTCATTTGAGTGACCATTAATAAAATAAAACCTGTGTTATGTACTAGTTAACAATGTTATTTATGTTTTTATTATCGTGGTTAATTTGAGTTAATGAAATTGCTTGTTGTTCATTTTTTCATGTTTGAACAATACTAAAACATCTTCATTACATAACGATTAACGTTACATAACAATTAAATGGACTCTAAGTAAACAGCTTATATAATGATTAACATAATTTGGCAAACATCCAATTGATTGAAAAAATTGTACGAATTACAAGAGTTGACTACTCACTAGTCGAATACACGTCTTGCACTTGAAGAACCAGTACTAATTCTAGAAATTCGTACTGGCATTGTTTGATCAGAATTTGAGAAATGTGCCAGATCGTTACGTGTAACATACACCTCAATTTCTTTATGAATTTTTGCGTAGTCAGTAATCTGCTTCAGTTGGTCGACATCATCCGTTATCAATTGTAAACCAGTATCCAGGTCTTTACCAGGCTCTTTATAGTAACAGAACCACTTCTTTGGAGCCCAATAACCTAGCTCTTCCAAAGCGTAATCCAGCAATTTGGTGGAAAATTCATCGACATCTACGCAGTCAATATATGTCAACAAACCTTGCGTGTACATTCTTTTTGCTCCCTGAAAGTGCCCACAGTGATGAAAAGCGATTGAAAACAACTCGGGAACTTCTGCGTATAATTCTTCAGTAAATGATTCTTCATTAATGGATCGGAATTACCAAAAGTGACCTGATTGAACCATTTTTAAAATTTTTATTTCTTATATTATGAAAATTCGTAAAAATCTTGTCAATGCCTGCTTACAATCACACTATTTATAAATGGCAGAATATCACGAAAATCATAGAAAATCTTATCCATTTATCAGAGAATATCCCTCAAATCACGGAAAATCTTATCTAAAAATCTTATCCGAAAATCTAATATCCCGAATATCACGCAAAATCTTATCTAAAAATCCAGATATCTTATCCAACAATTTTAAATCCTACAAATCACGGAAAAGCGTATCCAAAAATCTTATTCAAAAATCTAAAATCCCGAAAATGTCAAATATATATATATATATATATATATATATATATATATATATATATATATATATATATATATATATATATATATATATATATATATATATATATATATATATATATATATGTGCAATGCATATATACAATGCATATAAATGTACATATAAAAAATAATGTCAAAAAATGTCAAAAAAACAAGGTTAATTATATATATATATATATCCCGAAAATGTCAAATATATATATATATATATATATATATATATATATATATATATATATATATATGTGTGTGTGTGTGTGTGTGTGTGTGCAATGCATATATACAATGCATATAAATGTACATATAAAAAATAATGTCAAAAAATGTCAAAAAAACAAGGTTAATTATATATATATATATATACAATGCATATATGGGGAAGGTTCAAATGAGAGCCAACCCAAACTTGAGAACTAAAAGAACCATAAATAATCAAGGGTATAAAAGTAAAAATACATATTTTAATTTTGATTATTTGATTTTATTGGAATCGTTAGTTTAGAAAGTCCCACCTTTGTTGGGATTTTTATATATTTCATTTCTCTTTTTCGTATCATCTTCATCATCTTTGTGATTTTGAAATCCAAACATTCAATTAAATTATTCATTCATTATTCATATTATTTTATCAATTCATGATGAACAAAATTCTAGTGAACACAAGAAACCAATTATAATTATCATCAAACTCTTAGGGTTGTTAAATATGCATGTGAGCCGTGTGCACAAATGAACATCCGTGTGCACTTGTGAACAGCCGTTGTGCACATGTGAGCTGACCCATTTCTTCATGGTTTGATGGACTCTAAAGCCATATTCATATACAAGATCGTGATGTTCACAAATGAACAATCGTGATGTTCACAAGTGAACCCTATTATTTTGAGTTTATAATTGGGGTACGGTTTTTAGTAACATCAAACACAAATTGATAAAGTACATGTATGTGCAGTGGCTTGAAAAATGGTGATCCATTGCTTTGAGAAAATGGCCATAAAGTGGATGTTGTGAGATCTGCAAATCTTGAACGTGGATATGGAGAAAGAGAAGGTGTGAGATAAAGACGGAAGCTTAATTGCGAAATAAATGGAGCCCAACAAATATAATAAATTGTATTTAATTTCTTAACAAAAAGTTCCAGAATTACCCTTAACCCCTCACGATAAATCTGATGAAATATTTAAAAAATTACATTTATACCATCTTCTATTTTATCCGTTGATTAACTTGATCAAAGGCCTATAATTAGTTCTCTTAGTTCTCAATTTTAGGTTGGTTCTCATTTGAACCTCCCACATGCATATATATTATAAAAAATATGTCAAAAAAAATGTACATATATAAAAAATAATTGCAAAAAGAAGTGTTCGTGGTTTCAAAAATTTTTTATAAAAAGAAAACAGGCAACGTCGATCTCGGATACGACTAGGCAAGCGATCTCGGATACGACTAGGCAAGCGACTCATTACTCGGCAACGGCTCGGGCATAGGTAACAGGCAAATCGCAAATCGCAGATTTGCTTTTGCGAGGGCACGTACTTCACGCCTACGGCTAGGCAAGCGACTCGTTACTCGCAACGGCTCGGGCATAGGTAACTCGCAAAAAGCAAATCGCAGATTTGCTTTTGCGATGGCATCCGTTACTCGGCAACGACCTCGCAAATGTTGATCACTCGCAACTCGCATACACGGGCTCGCAAAAGCAAATTTGCTTTTGCGAGTTCGGGTGGTATATCGTCAATTTTATTTTTGGAATGGCAAAAAGAATGAGTCTATAAAAAATAGTGGCATTTTTTTTAATTTCCCATATATATATGGGCCATCATTGGTTTACTAATATCTGTTCCTCCAAATTAGGGATGTTCATTAATTGGTTTGACCCGAAAAACCAACCGACCCGAATGACTTTTGGTAAAGTGGGTTTGGCCTATTTGGGTTAGGTTTGGATTTTTGGTGGCACCCGAAATTAAAAGCGGGTTTTGGTCCGGATCTGGGTTTCAAAATTTAATCTCGGTTATCACCCGAATACCCGAAGTATTTATGAATATGCGTACTTATATTTTTATTTTTATGCTCCATAAATCATAATACATCCATATAACAATAATATGGAAAGCATCCAATCAAATATTTGAAGCACAAAAGGTGTAAGGGTGAATTAAAGCTAAATCTCTTTATTCTCTGCATGTTCTTTATGTCAAACCAAAATCAAGGCTAATTACACATATTGTTCATCGATATCTCCCAAAATCAAGACCAATTCCATAATTTGTTCATCCATTTTCTACTATAAATATGACATCTCAGTATTCACAAATCACCAATTCACTATTAGAAGTTATCAGTCTCATTTTGTTCCTGTTTGGAACTGGTGTGTTTGGTTTTGATTTCATCTTAATGGTTGGTTTTTAAGAACATGGTATGATGTATTGATGACTTTGTTTATCAATTTTCAATTTATGTGTTTGCTTCGACTTCATAGATGAAAGTTTATATTTATTTTATAGTTTATTTTGACAGCTTTTTTTTTTCAATCTCATTTTCATCTCTGAGTTTTTAATTTGGTTTAATGGAGAACCGATCCACATAAACCGATTTCTTATTTAGTCGGACTGGTTTGGTTTTGACAAATTTGGTTTGGTTGTTGGTGCTCAAAAATATTTTTGAAAACCGATTTATCCAAACCGATTAAACCAAGTAAACCGTAAACCGACCGAACGTACACCCCTACTCCAAATGGGCTTTTATCAATATATATGGGCTTAAGGTATATCTTTGTGAATCCACAATGCTGTGTTGGATACGTCCAGATATTTTTAGACGATTCTCTAAAATAAGTGAAGTACGAAACTAACCCTGTATTCAGTTATGACTTTCTGACAAAATTAAAACCTTATTCTTAAACCCTAATTCCCAGCCTCGCCAACGTCTTCACAGTCCTGAAATCGACCATTCTTACGCATCATCACATCTCGTTTTATTCATAGAAGGTAAAGTTTACTTAACTCGAGCTTTATAATATGTTTCGTTCTAATTTTTGTATATATTACATGATATAACATATAAAGCTGCCATCTTTCTGGTAATTTCAAGTATTAAAGTAAGTACTTTTTCTCCTTTCGATGTTATTTAGGGTTTAGTTGTTTGTCAAATATAATTTGCCGGAATTTATCTGTATATGTAATGTTATGGTATATTGATACTGTACATTTGTTTTATGGCTTGTTTAAGGTTCTTAAGATATAAAGGCTTTTAAGGGTGTTTTTTTTTTTTCTTTCCTTTTTTCAATTGAATTGAAATTGGTTGTTGATAATTCCATATTTATTGTGTGAAAGTAGCATATAATTGCAGAGCTTAAACAGAGACAGAGGTGTTTGCCAGCTATGGCAATCTTAGAGAAAAACCCTAATTCCAAAGTTGAAATTGGTTCTAACATTAAGAAGAAACGAAAGAGGAACAAGAACAAAAATAACGGTGGTGGTGAGGAATCGTCTTTTATGACTGCACAACAAGTAGCTGAACTCAATGGCAGTGAGAAAGAGGAGGAAGTGGAGAGAGAAATCAAGGTGAAAGAGAAAAAGAGGAAGAGAAAGAAGAAAGATAAAAAGACGAGAAGTGAAGAAGATGACATAGAAACTGATGAAAAGAAAGAGGAAGAGGAAGAAGAAGAAGGTGGTGATGAGGGTTTGAACGTCGAGGAAGAAGAAGAGGTGAAGGAGTCGAAGAAAATGAAGAAGGTGAAGAGTGGTGCTGATACTGGGATTATGAGTAGTGATTCTTTTACGCTTTTACCGTTGTGTGAACCAACCAAGAAAGCCATTGTGGATATGGGTTTTCAGTATATGACTCAGGTAAACCAAAAAGATGTGAACTTTAGGGGTTATTATTTGTTATTTGCTTCAACTTGTTTAATTTGTATGCATACAATATGATTTATAGATTCAAGCCAGAGGTATTCCTCCTCTTTTGGAAGGAAAAGATGTTCTTGGAGCTGCCAGAACGGGTTCTGGTAAAACTCTAGCCTTTCTTGTACCAGCAGTTGAGGTGTTGTATAATGCCCCCTTTGTTCCTCGAAATGGGACTGGTGTTGTTGTCATTTGCCCAACTAGGGAGCTTGCGATACAGGTATCTGTTATCCGATGCTATTCTTCAATTATATTTTTATTGCCTGCAATTTTTGTTAAGGTGATTTTGATATGCTTCTTCTTAAGCTGAATTTAAAGTGCTTCTTCTTGAGCTGAGTGCTTGTGTGATTTTGATTATACAGACTCATGCAGTTGCAAAGGACCTTCTCAAGTATCATTCACAGACTCTTGGGTTGGTTATTGGTGGTGCAGCGAGAAGAGGAGAAGCTGAGCGCCTTGTAAAGGGAGTTAATTTATTGGTAGCTACTCCTGGGCGACTTCTTGATCATCTACAGAACACAAAAGGGTTTATCTATAAGAACCTTGCGGTAGGGTTGTTCGCTCTATATTTATGTTGTCTGGGATAACTTGATGTACGATGCTAATGTTTAATTGACCATAATGAAACACAAACTATCTTCTTTTTCACTAAAGTGAGGTGGAGGGTAGTGACCCTTGCAATTTGATTAAAAAAATAGTTGCAGTAAACATATGAATGGTATAGCATTTGAGCTAAATTTCTGTAAGGGCCATTTATTCTCACACCTCTATATTTGCTATTGATGCCGATATTTGATCTTATCTTTTAACTATGAATTGATATCAGCAACTGTGAAGTTTTTTTTATTTCATAGAATTTCAAATTTTGGTTTGCAGCTCCTTGTAATCGATGAAGCTGATCGGATTCTGGAAGCAAACTTCGAGGAAGAAATGAAGCAGATTATTAGAATCCTGCCGAAGGTATGGCTTTTTGTAGCTTGCACCATATTAATGCCATATAAATATCCTAGAAGAATATTGCAGTTTCTAGTCATTGATGCATTTAGATCCCTTCTACACTATATTGTTTCACGTATCATATTAGAACATGTATGTGCTCTTGTATAGTAATCAGTTTTAAAGTCATTGTAGACTTATATATACATTTACAATAGCTGGTATCTTGCATCATTATGAACTAAGTGAGATCTTTCTAATCTGCAGAAAAGGCAAACTGCTCTCTTTTCAGCCACACAGACCAAGAAGGTACTGTTCTCAAGTCAAATAGTTGTGGTCTTAGTTAAAGTAACATTTTTCAATTTTCGTGCTCAACTCGTACTTTTTTTTCCATTCATGTCAAATGTAGTATGTTTAAGGTTTTCACTAACTTATTCAGGAATGCAGTTGTACTTTACCTTTAACCCAAATAATATATCATACTCCGCTACCCTGTTGTTGATTGATATTTGTGTTGTTATATGTTTTATTTATCGACTCTTTTTCTTCAGGTTGAGGATCTTGCCCGCTTATCCTTTCAGAATACTCCTGTTTATATCGATGTAGATGATGGGAGGTCCAGGGTAAACAAACTGTTGCTACACCAAAATTATGTTTGTTTTTTTCTGATAAATTATATTTCTAATTTGATGTTATGGATGTTGTAGGTGACTAATGAAGGTCTGCAACAAGGTTATTGTGTGGTGCCAAGTGCGAAGAGATTCATACTTCTCTACTCTTTCTTGAAAAGAAATCTGTCAAAAAAAGTTATGGTTTTCTTTTCTTCATGCAATTCGGTTAAATTTCACTCAGAGCTTCTTACGTATATTCAAGTGGAATGTTTTGATATTCATGGGAAGCAAAAGCAGCAGAAACGAACCTCCACATTCTTTGACTTTTGCAAAGCAGAGAAAGGAATCTTGTTATGTACTGATGTTGCTGCGCGTGGTCTGGATATCCCTGCTGTGGTATGTGCCTTTTTCTACATAGATGTTGCAAAATTGGTGGGTTGGACGGGTTATGTAGTGGGTCAAAAATGGGTAATTTTTGGTACGGATAATGCTGACCTGAAATTATTTTTGTCCAGATTCTTCATATTATTTCAATACAAATAAAATGAGTCTGTTCTCTATCAATCTAACTTGTTTGTTATGCTACCCTATTGGTCCGTTGGACATAACATATAACCAAAGTGTACCCATCCATAATAAATGATTCAAATTGGCACCTCTACTGCTGTGTTAGGGCAAATTATTTCTCGACCAAATATCGGAGGTGTAGTCTTCTTTTTACTTTGGAAAAGAATCAAAGATTATACTATCTTTTTTGAAAGTCCAAGGTGAAAATTAATGTTACAATGACTCAGTAAAAGCAGGATAGTATGCTTCTCTGGGTTCATTCCTTTTCAAATTATTTTATGGGCCCAAGGATATATTTGCTTGAATTAATTAAAGGATACTCTTACCTTGACTATTTTTGTAGATAATCAGTACCATATCATTGTGTGTAACATTATGTATGTTTATTTGTTTTTAGGATTGGATTGTGCAGTATGATCCTCCAGATGAGCCTAAGGTGTTTAGACCTCTCAAGTTCCTTTGTTTACATTCTAATTTATATTATTAGCTTATCTGTTCTTCTCATTATTTGTCATCTAATCGCAGGAATATATTCATCGAGTTGGTCGAACTGCTCGTGGAGAGGGTGCAAAAGGGAATGCATTGCTTTTTCTTATTCCTGAAGAGTTGCAGTTTCTTCGGTACCTTAAGGTGTGTTGATCATTGTTTATCTAGATCATTGGAGCTTTTATGCTAATGTAACTGGCTTTGACTTCTGATGTATTTGTGGGTGAGATCATGTGAAAGATGTAACCAACATCTCTAGCAGAATCCCTGTATATGATCAAACTGACTGGTATTCTGGTAAATGTTATATGATAGGCTGCAAAAGTACCTGTTAAGGAGTACGAGTTCGATGAAAAGAAAATGGCTAATGTGCAGTCTCACCTGGTATGTAAATATTTGCTCTAAGATATAGGTCACAAGATGGGCCGGTTGGATAATGGGTAATTCTTTGGTATGGGTCCGGTTGTTGTGACCTGAAACCCTCTTTATCAAGCAAAAGAAAGTGCCAAATATGATGGTGAAAGTTATACTAATGGTCGAATAAAATAAATTACGGTGTTTTGTGCACTTTAATTATACACCCGGGGATAGATTTTGGACCTGTTTCTGCCTAACTTTATAATTTTGTATGTTTACTCGTTTTACCTGCTAGACATAAACCATAGCAAGAATGGACCGTTCATAACTGGGTTGAAGTTGGCACTTCAACTTTAGCATGATAATCTAATTACTCTTACTAGTATTTGCTAATGATTTTTGTTTGGGATGTTCACACAGGAAAAGTTGGTTGCCAGCAACTATTATTTGAACAAATCAGCTAAAGATGCATATAGATCCTACCTATTAGCTTATAACTCACACTCCATGAAGGACATCTTTAATGTTCACCGCCTCGATATGCAGGTACCATATACTTATTTGCCTATAGTTGTCTCCCTTTTCCCCCGCACCAACAAAAAGTCAAAAACTAAGATGCCCTTTTGTGGGTCCCATTTCCTTAACAGTTTCATTTTGTTATGATGTTTCTGATGACAGGCGGTTGCGGCATCATTTTGCTTTTCAAATCCTCCAAAGCTGAACCTGAACATAGACAGTAATGCATCAAAGTTCAGGCAAAAAACACGTAAGATAGAAGGAAGAAGCCGAAATGGATTTAGCGAGAATAATCCTTATGGCAGGAACCATGGTGGGGGTGATGATAACACCCAGATTGTAAGATATTAGCAGATGCCAGCCATGCCCAATTTTGAAGCTAATTTTTTAAGTCTTTTTACTTTGAATTATCTTTTTTTTTTTACTACGTGAGTATCATTAAGATCACTTGCTAAGGCTGTTCCATTATGTTATTAACATGTATTGTATGTCTACCAAGGATAATTGGCAGTTTTTATTCATAGAATTCTTATCATCATATGTTCCTGATTGTGGCTGGAGTTTGTTTAGCTTGAATATACTGCAGTTAATCTAGAATTGCAATGCCAAATGAGCCCTTTTTTAAATTTAGTTTGGAATTTATTTTTCGAGTAATGTTTATCATACTATAACATTTGATATTTTACAACTCGTAACAGAAAGGTAATAGGATGGCTTTAAACACACTTAACCTCTGACTATTGCTACTTAGATTGCTGTAAATCAACTAAACCTGGAAGTCAATTATGCTGTTGCTGTAAATCTTGTATAATTTTATTTTTGGGCAAAAACTTGGCAGCTACTCCTTTCTGTGTCTTGCTATATTTGACTATTCGAGTGATGAGCAACGTTTAGTTTAAAGTTCAACATGCTGCACGCAGTCCTGTTGCTGTAACTATTAAAAATTTTATAACAGAATTGCATACATAGGCATAGTTTGGGTTGTAATGATACGAGAGTTAATTGGGTTAGGGAGTTGTGTTATATATGTAAGACAGCAGTCAAGGTAGATACACAAATGTCAGGATGGCCGAGTGGTCTAAGGCGCCAGACTCAAGTTCTGGTCTTCGAGAGAGGGCGTGGGTTCAAATCCCACTTCTGACATTTATACCCTTTTTGATTTATTTTCTGTTAAGTTACTTGAAGATCTTTTTTTTATATTTATTTTGTTTGGTTCTTGTCACCTTGTAATCCTAGAAGATACCAAATTGTAACAACAATTTTTTTTTCCGGTGTCCCCTTTATCAAAATAATAATAATAATAATAATAATAATAATAATAATAATAACAATAATAATAATAATAATAAATAAATAAATAAATAATAATAATTAAAAAATAATTGTAACAACAAAGCCCATTGTTTTGTATTAATTATGGAGTAAAGATAATGATCACCATCAACCAGACGTCATTTTTTCCGAGTTTGGTTTAATGGTAGTCAGGGATCATATCATATGAAAAGCACATCCAGTTGAGGAAAATTGAATAATCAAAATTTGTCAACTGTAAACTTTATGTTCATCTCAAGTGTTTGTAAAGAGATCCACGTCGATCATAATTCGGCATTTGACATTGGAAAACATACCCAAAGAACACCACATGATCATGATGAATGATGAAACCTTCTGTATATATAAAGAGTAATATTCTTGTTTATCATATTTGTGCCGCTGAATGCTGATGTATACATGCATAACCATGTGATTTCAAGGCTTCAAGTTGTAAGATACAACCGAACGAAGTAATTAATAAACATGTGCAGCTAGCTAGATTGAGCTAGTCTTTAAGTTAATTGTGTTATGCTATCTGCGACACGGTTTTTATGGCTTTAGAAATCTCTAGTTTATTTGTACGCCCAAATTGTAAGATGGTAGAAGCCAGCTAGAGTACGGTGGGCATGCCTAGTCTAAGTTAGTTGTGTTACATACCACTAAAAGCTTTGGGTTTTGCTACAAAATTCCAACTATCACCTTGTGGTTTTCATGGTCTTAGAATGTGTGCTTTATTTGTACACCCATATCGAGTTTTTATGTGTGTTTGTTTTTCACTAGCTTTCGGTGTCTAAAATGATAAGTAGCATGTGTTATGACTTTTAACTGATAAACTGACAAATCTGTTTGGGAAAGTACCATCATATCTTATATTTCAGGCTGTTTCGTTTGTCACAAGAGTATACAACTCAAGGTTCAAAATGGGTCTGTTTCTAGTTTGAATTTGTACAAATTTCTAATTTTGAATATCATGAGAAGGTATTGTTGCACATATATGTCCACAAGTATCTTGCAACACTTGAATTCAAAGTCTTTAAATTGATGAACTTTTCAAAACATCCAGTTTATCCCATCGTGCCATATGTTGTTAAACAATGCTGAATTTTGTTTTTATATTCAAGAATACAAGTTTTTCTTAAACAATAAGACAACTTTCAAGAGAATATAAATATTGAAGAATTGAATGAATCAACTGAGGATTCAAATTGTTGATCCATATTCTCCTTCCTCTATTTTTTTTAATAATACCTGGTTGGGTTCACGTTCTCACTCTTTTGGTCTTACTTTTTCGTTTTTAAGCCAATGAAGCTCCTATTTACTCGGCGAAGTCTATTGATCAAACGACCATGTCCATATCACAAACAATCGATCTTAAATACATGGACCATGTCTATAGTTTTATTACGGACGTTTACAAATAACAATAACAACAACAACAACAACAACAATAATAATAATAATAATAATAATAATAATAATAACGGTGAGCGATAGGATTGTTAGAAATAGGAACACGCACATATCTCCACGTTCTTCGATCCGTAGCAATGCAAAAGTGTCTCACTTTGTCATTTGCACCGATCCATAATTTCGCCATTGCAAACATGACTACTGACTCCATCTGATGACCTGAATTTGATATGTAGAGTATATTGTGACACCTTATTATGTAATGTGTATGGGTAAACTTTACTCTTTAATTTTAACGATTTAAAGTGCAATTTTCAAATGATCAATATTGATTCGTAAATATCTAATCATGTAATTCATTCCAACGTAACACAAAATCAGATAACTTAATAAAGTTTATAAATTCAACATCCTTTACTTCCAATCCCTTTATTTGCCTTTAACTTTACATTTAAAAAATCTAATAAAAACATTTTCTTTATCGACAAAAAACATTATTGAACTCAACTAAATTAACACAGTTTTACCCCAATGCCAGGTAATGAACTTCGATGATCCCATGCGATACCATAAAGAGTATTCCTCATGACGCGACTAGTTCAATTCTATATATAAGAAAATTCATCAACTTTACGAAAATCGCTATAAATATAAACTGAAAAGCGATATCTTCACTATAATAGAATTTGAGGCCCAAATTTTTTTTAGTTCCGGTATTTGTTTAGGTTTATAATCATATAACTTATGATAATAACCCGATTCTTATAAACCAGAGGCCTTTATAAATTTGTGAATTTGTACGTTAGCACATACTACACTTGACGATATCTTCCGCTTATGTTTTTCATTTTACCTCTCAAACTTACTTTGTTTTCAATCTATATTATGAATTCTGAGCCTGTAAACTTCAAACTTACTTTGTTTTTCATATTGTGAATTTTACCTAAGGTTGCGTTTGGTTCGCATAATATTTTCGTAGGAATTGGAATTTATCAATGGAATTGGAATTTCAAGGAATTGAATTTGTAACACGTTTGGTTGGCAGGAATTGGAATTCAAATGCATTTCTTATAAATATATGTTTTGTTTGTAAACTTTTCAATGAAACCGAACGAAATTCACATATTTACCCATTTATATTTTTGATTAATTTATTTTTGTATTATAAAAATGTTTAATCTACTAATAAATTCATTAAAAATTATTAAAATTAAATTTTATCCCTCTGGTTTGCAAATCTGTTTAAAAATTATCTTAAGAGAAACAAATTATACATCATTATCAATAAATATGGAACCATCAAATTGCAGTTCTAAATTCAACCCAATATTAACCCGAAAGCCCTCCTGGGCCCACCTTCTCATAGAGATGATTTAATTCCATGGAATTTTACAAGTTTCTAGGTTAAAAGTGGTGGAATCTGAATTCACTCGAGCGTAGGATTTAGACAGAATTTATAAAATTTTTCATTCCTTTTGTTTTTCCAACCAAACGTCACATGGAATAGAATTCAACATTCCAATTCCATCACTTTCCCATCAATTCCGCGAATAAGAGGGATAAAAAGAGTTTATTTGATTTTATAAATTTCAGACTCCACTTGACTCGAGTTTCTTATTTATTTTTTTATAAAAAGAGTTTATTTGATTGTATAAATTTCAGGGGAAAACAAGATTTACCTAAACAATAACACTGGAACAGTAAGAAGTTGCCTAAGAGCACGGGGTGTGGTAACACTGTGTTTACAGTGTTTTTGGTGGTGTGTTGTGAGTTAAAATTCTGTGGTGTGGTAACAGTGTTGTGGACAGTGTTGTGGACAGTGTTCTGGAATATTTTATTATTTGTTTTATTTGTTTGTTTAATGTAATTATATGATTATTCTTAATAGTTATAAATATATAAATCAAGTAAAATACATTCAATTCATTAAAAATAGATAATAAAAATTACAAGTCCTAAAAATTTAAATAAAATACATAATTTAAGAAATCCTAAAAACTATTAATTGCAATACAAGTTAATCATTCATCGTCATCTTCATCCTCAACTTCAACTTGCGTTCCCGATCAAGAAGCGTGCGCTAGATTCCACCTTTGTTCACGATTCCTCCAAAGATGCTCCACAAGGTCGGCTCGAAGTCCCTCGTGCGTTTCAACATCACGTAGTTCCTTTGTTTTCCTCTCGTATGTATCACACCTCTCGATCCAAGAATTTTGTATGTTTCCAACAGGTACATAATATTCTTCGTTCTCTGCAATGTTGAAACCGTTGTCTTCAATTATCATGTTATGCAGAATAATACAAGCATATATGATTCGTCGGATAGCGTTTACAGTATAACATCTTGCCGGTTGTTGTAGTATATGCCATCTTCCTTGTAAAACACCAAAAGCCCGCTCAACATCCTTTCGGGCGGCCGATTGTTTCCTACTGAAATAAACCCGCTTGTGATCAAAAACGCCGTGAAAAACACCAACCTGGAGCGAGAAAACGCCGTTCGACGGCGTTTTTGATGAAAAACGGCGACATATACAAGGCCACACCGCGTGCTCTAAAAGGCTAACATACCCTGTAACAGTGTCTGCCAAATTCTAGGGCTTATTATAATAATACGTTCTTGGATTGGATTACTCAATCAACCGACAAATTCCAACTCTCCGATCAACGATTGAATGACGCCACCGCGCGGCCCTTACTCCGGTACCAGCACCCTAGCTTTGGTATACCTCTCTACTATCTCGATTTACTCATCAATTTGTATATCCTATGTACGCCTTGATTTCATTAAAAATGGTCGATTCATTATAGCTTACCTTAATGTTTAGTTTATTTCATTGATATGCAAGTATTGCTACAAATTAATCGATCCGTCATTTCATTTATAAGAATCTGTGATTAATTTGTTTATATTTATATCCCTTGCAGGTGGCTCGTGTTACCGCCTTCTCTGCTGGACTACTTTATGGAAACATGAAGCTCAAATACCTTAAGGTACTGCACCCTTTTTGAACAGTTAACCTAATGTTTCAGCGTTTGATCTTGTCGATATCAGAAATTGCTAGCTAAGCTCTTATTCTAGACTAATGTATAGAACTTTGATTTGAATTTGTGATTTAGAGTTCTCTTGTATTGAGATCTGTAGTATTTGTGTGTTTAACATCATACAGTTGTAGTCTATTTTTATATTTACTTTTGGTATAAATTTGTAAAACACTTGAATAAGTCGATTATTGTGACGGCAATCACGGCACATGTCTGTGAAACGCTGCTTTGCTGCATATTCATTTCACCCATTACATAGGACAAGTTGCCTTGCTACTTATTCATGTAACTTTTGATTCCTAAATGTTGTTGGGTTCAGTAAAATATTAGCTCCATATATGATACTGTATGCTACTTTGCTGAAGTCATGACTTTTAGCTGTTGGTATCACTCTCTGAATATAGTTCTCGGATTTTTAGGAATTGGTTTATATGCTTTGAGTTAATAATAGTGGTTTATATTTTTAGTTTACAAGTGCATCACTGTACGCCTGTAAGACCAAAAATAGATGACGCAGAACATTTTCCTGCCGTTAAAACTGTATCATGTTTGCAAATAGCAAGCATAGTTGCTGGGTGATCTATTAAAAATATGACTACTTCCATATCATTTTTTTCTCCAGCCTTGACGCCCAGTGATGATGTTTGCTATCAGTGTACCTTTAAGAATGATACGCAGAAAATTATAACAATGGATAATAATCGTTCTCATGACTTATTTGTTGGGCAAGTTTATGGTACCAAAAAGTTATGTACATCTTGTTGGATTTTAGCATTATGTAAATCCTTATTATGCTATACTTGCAAAAACTGGAATTAACCAATGTGCAGCTATTTTGATTCATGTCCTATGTCATTCAACATCATTGCTATGACTGTACATATTAATTTTGACTATCCATTTCTCATACATGTTTAATTAGAGGTGGAACTTTTGACCCATATACATACTAATGGGCTGCGTTCTAGCTCAAATGGGTTGACTGGATTGAAAGTCACCCAAAGTAATTTTCAATTCATGCAACCTCCTTAATCATTCTTATTCAAAGTGTCAGATTATTGTTGTAATAGTATTGTGTTTTTAATCATCCGTAACCATTGTTTATTTCCAAAGAAAGAAGAACTCTTTGCGGGTTGACCCAATCTGACTTTGCGTGGTTCAACCGGTACTTAACATGACCTGTTTCAACTCCAATCCATTTGACCTTTTACCCCACCTGCCCAAAACACCCTCTTTGCCACCTTCATATGTGATGCTATGATGTGTGTTTTTTTATGGCTGATCTGAGTTTCTTACTATGAAATCTTCCATTTCCCCTTTTATTTTTTTGACTTTCTGTTAGAATGGATATTGTTAAGTGCACTTTTCGTGGGTGCTTATGCTTTTTATGAAATATTTTGCAGGCAAAAGCAAAGTCACAAAGAAAAGCCGAAGCCAAGGCACACCACTAGAAGTAGCAGTACAATGTTTAGAAATAATTATGGAGTATATCTTGCTCGGATCTTTCGCTTGTAATGTAACCCTTCCATTTTTGTTTGAGATAACTTGTGTGTTTTGGTGGACCATGGCAAATGGTTCATACTAACTGGATAGTGGAATTCTGGTAGAGAATAATAATAATAAGACTATAATTGCTACTACATGATTTTAAGACTATAATGTTTGAGTCGACGTATTTTCTTGGATGACATTGTCGAAATATTTTGAATTGAAGAAGATTATCTTATGATAGTAACTTTTTAGATAATTTATTAAAAGGATTGACAAAATTAAAATTAGTAATAAAAAACTAAACACCAAACAAACTGCAATAAAAGATCCTTGTTGAGAAATGACCGATTGTGACATCCCAATAGTACTGATATTTCAAGGTTTGAGCTGAGTATTTGACTAATAAAATTTGAATTTCTAGGTCAAATGTATGGTGACTGACATTTTTTACTACGTTTCATAATAATTATGTTTTACATTAAATAGATCATTTTTTAATCGAATACAATTGTTGAGGTTATTACAGATTATGTTTTCCTTTAATATGTAAAGCTAGTACATTAATGTCGGCATTTTAAAAAATGCTCAATACTGACTTTATATGTAAAGGTCAAATGAGTATACAATTTATAACGAAGGTTGCCCAATAAGTTTAGTTCCATGTATTTGATCATATAAATCATCACACGCACTCATCTGATTCTTTGGAGTTGAGTACATCTCAACTGTATCACCATCATTTGTCATGAGTTGTCCTCTATGAAAATCATATTAGAAAACAATATTACAAATTTAGAACAACCCTAAAGAATCTTGCTTAGCATAATTTCAAATAAAGACTTCCCCTTAATTTTATTTATCAATCTGAAGATGAACCGTTAAAAACCCTAATATGTGCTTACTTTAAGATATAAGGGATATTTTCGAGATTAATATCTCATTTCATCGATCACATACATAATTAATATGATACAAATCCATTATAAAGATGACATAGTACTAAAGTAGTAACAACGAAACACAATGACATTGGTTCTGTCGTTTCGGATTGGTCTTATAGAATTATAACCTTAACATAGTATTCTTCATTATATGTCATAAAGCTCAAAGGCGGGCAAGATGGTTGTCACTCGATCCCGAAGATAAGAAAACCAAATAATAGAAGCATCTAAGTGAACCCAATAATATAATTAAGTTGATGATAATCACTTACCATTTGAATAAATAACTCGAGAAATGAAAAGTAATTGTGGTGATTTGAACTTATATGTAACAAAATTTAAAAAGGAAAGTAATGAGATACGAATTAAATTTTTATCACTCCCATTTGGGTAGGGAAATAACTCAATCACATATCATAACCTTCAACTATATTGAGTTGACTAACGAAATTTAAGGAATATCCAAAATCAAATAAGGGATGCGCTTGATTATATTGTATTCGGTTTTATATTAAGAGAAAATCAAATTAAAATCGGAATCATTAAGAAGTGATGATTTTCATATATGTTGGTGGCATTAGAATTAGTATGATTTTGTCATTAACTATCCTATTTTTTTGGTTGTAAATCCCACGAGTTTCTCTCCAAAAATATAGGTAATGTAATTGGTAGAATACGTAAACGTGAAATACTCTAGCATGTATAAGGTATTTAAAATTGAATGAAATAAATATAATCAAAAGTATATTATAACATTAAATTTTAATTTGAATACGTAATAGTTACATCTATAATGTATTTAAAATTGAATGAAATAAATATAATTTCCTTTTTTCTTCATAATCTACATATGATAATGTTTTATGATATAAATGTATTTAAGAATTTGTGAAAAACATTTAAAAGAGTTGCTAACGTATGGCTTATAGTATATATATATATATATATATATATATATATATATATATATATATTGATGGTTGCTAATATATGAATAAATGTTATATTTTTTGTCCATGTAATTAATAATTTGAACATGATGTTGAAATAAATTCACCTTGATTCACTAACATAGTTTCGGTTAAAGCAAAATAAAATAAAATTGAGTTGATGACCTGTCGTCAATTTACATTGTTAAAAATTATCCCATTCGAATTTTTTTCTCGGATCACCCCTGACTATAATGATTTATGAAATTTAATAATGTATTATATAATAAAATAATATAATAATAATAATAACAATATTAATGTATGGTTTTGTGTAATCTTACTTAATAATAATTGATAATGTATTATATAATATAATAATATTAATATTAATGTATGGCTTATCTTAATATATATTATAGTGTACGGTACACACATAACAACACAAATATTATTCTTTATGTTATAATGTTAATGTTGATTTATACTAAAATAATTAATTAGGAAGAGTTATGTTAGTTAATAGTAATTAATATTAAATAAGGGTAATAATGTCTTTTGGTTATGGTTGACTTTGCTATTTAGGTTGACACAATTAGGAGAATAGATCAAGGGTTAAAAATATTTACCCTTAATCATTATAGGGTCAAGATTAATTTAGAATGTGTTATTTATAGAATGACTACATACTTTAGGTTTTCTTTTATATATATAAAGAGATTTAGGGCATGATTACATCATGAATATCAATTAAATAATCAACAATTTGTTAAAAATAGATCATGACCATTGAAACAAACCTTTCTAATTCATATACAATACCAACATTCCTTATTTGCTAAACTCATCCATTTATATTACCTTTTTTTTCTTCCTGATGTAGATGATATCAATTAAATTAATTGGTTTCCCCCTTTGTGAACTATTGTCTTATATCGTTTAAGGCATTCCTAACCGTGTTCTTTTGTGAACTATTTTCATAGTTTAGATTTAGGTATTTTCATAGCTCTGATACCAAATTGTAACACCCTGATTTTTCCAAAATATGGCTTTTCAAAAACTTTTCAATAGATAATCATGGTTAATGCGGAAGTCCCATTTTATAAATAAAACTACCAACAAAATTGGTTAAGTGTCGTTAATGGTGTTACATAACTCGTATTATAACAATAGCATAAGAAAACCCAAGGAAATATAACTAATCTATTGCATAATGGTTCGTATGTGAGCTAATGCATAATTCCTCAAATCTTTAAGAAAGCTACCCATCTCACCTGTATCTGTAATCGTATAGCTTTCTAACATGCACGGAATACACGATTGGGCAAGTAGAAAAACAAGTGTTAGCTGTAAAAGCTAAGTAAATATACCGGGTTTAGCTGAATGACAATCCAATTAAAATAATTGTATAATCCTGTATCGTATATAAAAATTATCATAATCCATGACAATACAAAATTAGGTAATCAATAATCATATAATCAAATAAATCGGGTAAAGACAAGCCAAGATATCATATAACCATAATATCCTAAAGCCGTGCCTATCGTATTCATGCTCATAATCGTTATCGTATTCGTATCGTTTCGTTATCGTTACAACCGACATAGTGAGAAGCAAATAAATGCCATACACCGTTGTCGTTAGGGAATGGCACGTCACTACCGATTCATCCATTCCCGAGCAGTACTACCGGAGTGTGGTAAACCACATACTACTCAATTGGGTGGTGCTCCAGCATAGCCTCCACTATACTGGGCCATGATCATATAATAATGACCCCTCATGGGAAATCATCATGAAACCTTTTCGGGTCTCACCGAGATATCTCTAATCGTAATCGTATGTTCAAGTCTCATTAACTTGTTCGTTTAATCGTTAAATTCACATATAGGGCCCCTAAATCGTGTCGTGAAACCTGTGTCATACAAATAGTTCTAGTGTACTAGCATCAAACAATAAGTACAAATGAGAAATCATATGAAATCACATGTATACAAATATACTAGCTCGTGATTTCCCATCCCTCATGCAATAATCGTTTCCCATGTTTGAACCCGCAAGTCATGGCAATATAATAATCGTATGGTAAAAGCATAACAAGTATAGTTAAACAAATGCAAGTTAAACTTATGAAATCATATCATTTTGATCGTGCACCCGGTTTTCATAAACGTTATCTTACCTCAGAATCTTGAACAAACTTTGATGTCCCGTTTAAACAAAGCCTCCTACAAACACGTTAAATTCTACTAAGGATATCATATAATAACCTTTTAAAATTCTTAAATGATACCCAAGTTTATTGGTTGAGTTTTCGTAGAACTATTAACACTACAAACCAAGTGCCCTTTAATGACTGAAATAAAGTGTCAACAAAGACCTAAAAACAGTCAGTAATGACCTAAATGTCTACTCCTACTGATTAAAAAATAGTCAGTAACAAAGCCATCACTAAAACTCTTATATGACTAAAAATTTCAGTCAGTAAAAGCCCCAAAAATATAATGACTGAATACTTTAGTAAGTAAAGAGGTTTTGAAAACTATGAATACAAGCTCTTTAATGACTGAAGATTATGTCATTACAACCTCCAGGAATTAAGGAGCCTTTCTAATTTTTCTGTAATGATTCAAATTTATATAATATTCATAACAATTGAAATAACATTACAGAACAATTAGAATATCACACTTTGCAAATATATTGAACTTTTATTCCTCAAAACATGTCCAAACTTCTCAATGCACAAGTGTTTAGAATTCAAAGGTTTAAACCTTAACAATAATCTCTAATCTAAGAATAGTGAATAAAAGAGTTGAAAACAAAGTTCCAACATATATAAACCAAAGCTGCTCTAGCTCCACCAATATCTTGCTCAACATCTGCAAAATACAAGAAAATAATTTAGATATCCCAAATCTCTTATTTGTATGCATACACAATCTGTCAAAATGAGTACTATTATAACTAATGATAGCAGTAATTTTCATGTTCTGTCAAAATCTGTATCAAGCAAGCCTTCACTAACGCGGGTGTGCACTATTGAAGTTATAATACTAGTACAGTTGCACATTGAAGTTAGAAATCAATTCAAAATCAATTAAAATATACTACAACTGACATTTTCTTTTCTTGGGAAAGACTGAACCATTTTTTATCATAAGTTCAAAACCAAAGAAAGAAAGAAAAAAAAGCTTTTAGAAAGTTTCCACGTAAACAAAATGCATATGTAGTTGACCGTTCACTATCACCAAATAAAGATGCAAATTAACAGTTCTCACGCTTAACATAGTTACTTCAGCAAGAAATCATGTATTGCAAGACCAATTAAAGAAAGTGCTCACCATTTTTCGATAGCAGTAATAAGTCGTTTTGTGATACAGATCCTCAGTCTGATATAGCAAGTTCCTATAGATGCTCGATATGTGCAATGTAGCATTCCAAGTTGAGTTTAAGTGTTAAATCTCAAGAAGTGTGCATGGTATATCAAGGAAAGAATTAAGAAACAAAAACAACTGGTATCCCAAAGATGAATTTATAGAATGAGAGACTAGAATTGGACCTGTTGGCGAGAAAGTAAATTCAGATAAACATAATGGGATGAAGCACCTGACATGTACTAGTATCCCAAAGATGAATAAGATGGTCCCGAGTTGTAGTTGCAAACACACAAGAGAACAAATCTACAATATCATCAGAAAACATAATTCCGGTTATATGCTAATTTACAAGCTAACAACATTTAGAAAAATTAATATAAATGGAATTAGATTCCGACAAAGAACATGTTACATGACTTTATAGAATGAGAGACTAGAATTGGACCTGAAGCAGACAAGTAAAAGTAGCAGTAGTAATCTACATACAAGGCTTTTACCCTCACTTATAGCAAGGTTCAAAGGAAACGAATCTACAGAAAGTGTGATGACAAAATTGAATCACTAATGACTTGTATGCTTAAAACTAAGATGACAATACAAAATGTAAACTAACCTTCATAAGGAGTTAAAGAAGACTCCTTCATTTGTGAATGTTTCATCATGCTCATTTCAGTTGCGAGAACCTAAAAGACAGATAAGAACAATAATAGTAATAATACATTAATCTAAAAACATTAATCTTCAACGATTCAATTAGGTATACGGGCTAAAGTATTTGCCTAGTGAATGATCATGTCGTGTTAATTGAAGAACAATAATAATAATACATTAATCTAAAAACATACCAAAATATACAATGATTTAGTACATACCAGGAAGAGGACCAATAGTAAAGGAATTGCAAATAGCAGAGTAGGGGTTGCTCAAGGCAGGTAGCTACATCAGATTATTTCGATGTCCTAAACAGTAAGCACAATAATTGGACTTCATAGCATATTCAAAGAACAACCAGAGCACTGTATTTACTACATCACACACATTAGAAGTCAAGCCAACTATATATCAACTGCATCAATATTTATTGACCATTTTCAGTAAACCAGCCATCAAAAAATGAGTTGATATAAAACGAATTTACCTGAGCTTCTAATTGTTGTGAAAATATGAATCTTCACAAGGTTAGTCAAACCAACTGAAAAAGAGCATACAACTAAGATAAGTCAAAATATAAATCTTCACAAGGTAGGTAAACCAATTGAAAAAGAGCATATTGAGGAAAGTTTGAGAACACAAAAACTATGCGTCATAAACAAAAAAAACAGTAATCTGTAAGAATCGATCAAATTATTAAAAACTAAAGCAAGGAGCCCTACCATGATCTTTAAAAATGGTGGTTTTTTTGATGCCATAAGATGAATTATTCCAATTGCTTCCTCATATTTGATCTGTAGGCACAAACTAATACAAACGTTAGATTTAATCACGGGTCAAACAGATCGAATCTATCATGATTAAATTCCTGAATAGTAATGACTAGTCCGAGAAGTGAGAGTATGTGTCATGTGACATTTTACTCCATTCCAGTCTCCCTACCAAAAAACCACAAGTTAGTAACAAAATCAGTATAGAGACTACATAGGTACTCCACTGTGGGAGTAACTTGAGTGTGACAAAGGTTTACGTTAAATAAGTTTAAGAGATCAAAAAGCATCCACTTAAACTACTTGCAACAAAAGCAACAAATAAACTCAAATACTCAAAATTCAGATATGAAAATCATACATAATAAGCATAAGCATTAAAAACATGAGTTAGATGGATTTATTAGAAATAGATCAAAAGTAAAGATGTACAATACAAAAGTAAATGAGCTATAGCAACAAATTCAGATTGTTTGTATAAATGTGCTCACCAGTGGTTCTTGATAACTTTTGTAGCTGGTATGATCTCCTTGGAAACATCCTTCTAAAAATAGTCACTTCATTAAGTTCCTATAGTGTTCAAATAAGATATGTGAGAACTCTATAAGACATACAAGCACAACAGAGCATGACAGAGCATAGGCTTTGCAAAATTTCAATAAATTCATGATATACACATATATTCACAGACTAAACAATAATTTAGGTTTCTAAAGATAAAATATAAACATATCAACAAGTTACAAATACTTGCAATGTCCATAAAACTAAAAACTCAATTTATAGCTAGAATGACTTCAAATATAAACAACCTACAGCTTAATTGAGTCTACAACCAAATCTAACTTTACGACTACGAATTAGAATGAAAATGAGTATAGCTTAAAAATTGTATAAACACATAAACGATAGAGATAAATGATTTGCACAAGCATATTGAAAAAAACAAATTTACACATGATTGAAGAAGGTAACTCCACATAAGTAACTCCCCAAATCTCGATCAGAATTGAAACGAGTAATAATTAGGGCAAAAAAGGCTGATAGGATCAATCATAAAGTAAAGTTTGAAACTAATTAGAAATCGTACGGTAACCTTGAAGAAGTCATACCGAAAACAAATTAGCCGGCGGCGGCGAAGGAACGGGCGATGACAATGCGGCCGTCAACGACGAAGCATCGTCGATTACAACAGAGCAGTCGGACGCGGAGAATTAGAAGACAACGACGGAAGGGCGGTGATAAAGACGGAAGGGCGGTGATAAAGACGGAAGAGCAGTGATGACGACGGAACGGGCTTGTAGCGATGATGAATGAACGATCAAACAGCGGCGAGCTAGGGTTTTGAATAGCTTCAGAAATGAAAAATGTTCCTTATCCTACTAAGTTTGTATAAATGTACTACTCCGTATTATTTTACTGTATTTATTACTATTTATTTATTATTATTTATATTTACAGTTTTCTTTCCTTTTAAAAAAGATTCAAAGTTGGCTATACAGACTCTTCCTCCTTTCAGTCATTGAAAGTTTTAGTCGGTAAATGGCTTTTATTTTGTAGTGAAGTATTAATGCGTATTATGTAATTATCTTTTGACTCAATACATAAGAACATTCGAAACTGGTTTTATTAATCCATATGTTTTGCAACATGGATGCTTTGCAACATCTAACCACCAATTTAGAATAACTAAACAATCCAAAACAGCTCCATCACCAAAATACATGATTTTGATTGTTATTTAATTAAAAGAAATCGAATACTTTTGTGTTTATAACTATAGTATTCGAATATTTACTTCTAAGCTATAATTAATTAATCATAATACTTTCATTAATTTAACTTCAAACTTAAGTGTTTATTTTTTCTAACTTATATACAACGATTACAACATTATCACATATAAAATAACGACCCGTGTGTATACACGAGTTTGAATTTAGTACAATACCATAAATGATGCTTTAGTTATTTGAGAAAAGATAAAATTAATATAAACGCTCCTTAGAGCATCCATAATGATATACTTTGTAAACCCTTTTTGGGAAGGGTTTATTGTTTCGTTATGTATTAAAGTTTACACCTTTAATCATTGTATGAGCCGAAATTTGAAAACTTCTATTGTATATATTAAACTTGTAAATATCGTTTATTACATGTAAACTATTCTTTTTGGATAACGTCATAATAAGAAAGTTTCATTTGTTTACCTTATCCAAAAAGAAAGATTCACATACAATATTACAAGTTCAATAGATACAATAGAACAAAAAAAGTATGTCTCATACAATAGTAGAAAGTGTAAAATTTTATACATAACGAAACAATAAACTATTTTGGAAAAAGCTAAAAAAATGTTTGTTTTAGTTTGAAGAACCTTTAAAAGTTAAAAAGTAAAAGTAATCTAAAGTTATGGAAAAGTGGTATGGAAAAAACTTTTCACTAGTCTATTTGATACGGAGTTTTCATAATTTTAACGAGGTCTATTTGGCCCACGCATTGCGATGGAGATATAATTTTTATTTATACAATTTTTTAAGCGTTGTGACGCATGTGACATTTTTGTTTATACAAAATATCTTTTTGATCTTAAAAATAAAATAGAAGGTTCACATCTTTAATTATAAAAAATCTCGTACTTCATCGCTTCAAATATTTGTTACTGTATTTAGCTATAGATCGTATATATGATATATTTCGAAGCTATAAAAAAATGTATACGCTAGTAGTTATTTTAATTACAAACTATTTCTAAAAAGTAATATATATATATATATATATATATATATATATATATATATATATATATATATATATATATATATATATATATATATATATATATATATATATAGATTATATTAATGATTATATTATATATTGTATGCTAATCTATTAACAATTCTTAATCACTTAAAACTATATTAATCTAAAACTCCAAATAAATAAACATATAAGAAAATAAAGTTTATTTAGGTAGAAGAGTAAAACAATTTTCAATAGAAGTACATATGTAAGTTTAGGAAAAGAATTTTCTACATATCTGAAAAAATATAAAAGAATAGAAAGAAAGAAAAAATTTCGAGACCAAGTGCACGTGCACTTTTAGGCGCAAATATATGTATAAGTAGTGTCAATTAGGCATGTTTGCTAAACTAATTGAATTCAAGTATAAAGGTTCAGACAATAATTTAGCATCGAGAAACATTACTTTTTGCAAACTAAAATAAGTGTACTTTTTTATTAATGTTTTGAACATAATAAAATACTATAAACATTTGAATGTTGTAAAATGTTTTAGGTGGGGCTGATTAGTATATGATTAGTATATGAATATAGGTTAAAAGCAAAGGAACATGAATCGAACGTCCGACCTCTTGTTTAAGAAACATTGATTTATACCACTAAGCTAAGTGCATAATTGTAATTTGCTTTTGCATTTTTAGTTATTATCAACATATATGATAATAAGACAAATCATATAAAACAAACTACTTACTATATATAAGTGTTGTGTAATTGATATTAAGGGGTAATTATTTTTGAGCTTTAAAACATATTTTGGAAAAGCTTTTGCGTGAAAGTCAGAAAACCTTTTTCAACCTTTATCATTGTATCATTTTTTTTTTTCCAATTAACATTGTTTTCGTTTAGGGCAAATTATAAAATGTAGATACCTATTGACTGATTTTAGATTTTAAAAATCAACTATCAATAATAAAGGGGTATATAATCAGTGCGGTTGACATCACAATTAGTTTGTGCGGTTGACAGCACAATTAATTTGTGCGGTTGACTAATTGATTTACATGCAGTTCATTAATTTTTTATATATATTACCTTTTAAGTTTTCAGCATATACATGATTAGTCCTTCTTTTTAAGTCAACATCACAAATTATTTTCCCATAATAAAATTAACCAATCACCAATTTTCATCATAATTCTAGTAACATATTATTCTGAGACTCAGAAAAATATGACATGTATTGTACAATATTACTATTACTATACTGATTATAATGAAATTGATAGTTAATTACTATTATAAATAATCTATATAATTTTTTATTTTTTTTATGAAAGGCTAACAGAAATCGCCTAGGTACTCCGTACGGGGAGACCCAATGGCTAAGTCTCCATATACTGGCCCAATCCAGCGTAACGGAGCCCTTAAGATCCCCAAGTTACTCCAAATCCGGAAAAAACCCACTAATCCGTCCGCCCGAAGGCACGACAACGAATTAATGGTAAAACCCGCTGGCCTCAAGGATCGAACCTGGGTTTCCCGGGTCTCCTATCATTGACCCCCAAGCCTCTAGTTGGTTTTTGAAATATGAAATTAGTCACTACTTAATTTCTATTTTAAATAACCTTTTATTCTCTTAAATATCATTTGAGAATGAGTTAATTGCATGGTTGGTCTCCGTGGTTTATACACAATCGCACCGTCAGTCAATATAATTTACTTTTTGCTTCAGCAGTCCAAAAACATAAAAGTTGTTGCGCGGTTGGTCCCTTCTCCAACTAAAATGACTAAGGTACCCTCACTAAATTCAATATAAAAAACTAGAACATTAAGGGTATGGTGGTCATTTTAGTTGGAAGAGAGACCAGCCGCGCAACAACTTTTGTGTTTTTGAACTACTGGTGCAAAAAGTAAAGTATAAGGATTAACGGTGCAATTTTGTGTAAACCACGAGGACCAACCATGCAATTAACTCTTTTGAGAAGGGACTATGAACAATAACAAGGAACCGTCTTCCTATTTTGTCTTTATGTAATTTTTATATTTAGTAACATTTTAATAAATATATAGGTATAGTAAAATATAATCTTAAAATCATTATCACCTGACAAAAAATATACAATATAATAAAAATATATAGGTATGGTAAAATAACTATTACCACTTTTGTTTTTTACATTTTGCAGAATCACTGTTTTACCTTAGCTATCTCCTATATATCAATTGAGAAGGGACAATGAACGGTCACAACAAACCTTCTTCTTGTTTTGTCATTTTTTACTTTTTATATTTTTCAACATATTATATATATATATATATATATATATATATATATATAGTGGCATGATCCAGAGGGAAGTCCATTTTTTGAGGGAAGGGGGAAGCGTTAGTACGCATCAGGAAGCATATTACCTTCACATATACTAATCTCGAAAAAAACAAACTGAAATTTAGTAAATGTTAATCAGAATCGATGTTATAAATGTTAAGCTTCCTTGATAAAATTTTTCTTCAAGTTATAGTATCGAATTATGAATATTTGATCCAAATCCGTTAAGATGCATCGCGGTGCATATTAGTTAATCTGCATTGTGATGCATCTTAACAATAAAAATATTTTTCAAATAATGTGAAGTTTTATGATGCATCGCAATGCATCTTAGTTAATATGCATCACACTGCATCTTAACAATTAATTAAATAAGTATTCATCAATTAATGTTATGACTTAAAAATGAAATTCATTCGTTAAAATATTCTTTATAGCATCGATTTTGATTACTATTTACCGATAAAAATAATTTTTTGTTGACGTTTTGATTGATAATTGTAATATGTTTCCTGATGCGTACTAACGCTTCCCCCCTTCCCCCCAAAAAGACACTTCCCTCTTGATCACTACCCTATATATATATATATATATATATATATATATATATATATATATATATAAATATATATGGTAAAATATATTCTCCGTCCCAAAATAGTTGTCAACTGACAAAAAACATAGACTTTAATAATAGGGTGTTGATATATACAACAAAATTTGTGTATTCATACACCAAAATTATGCATTGCAGTGTTGTACAGTACTGTATCAAGATGCGTAAAAAGTGGTGTATGGATCAAGATATTTGTTGTATTTATCACTAGCCTTAATAATAACATAACCATTATTGTTGTCTATTTCATACATTTTGCAGAATGACTGTTTTACACCTAGCTAATTAATTACGGTTTTTTTCAACTTTGCAATAATAAAGATTTTCAAGTAAGGGTAATACTGTAATCTCGATCAAACTTCCCTATCTATTTTTAGTAGTGGACAATTAATATGTGAAAGTCCCGTAATCACTATTGATAAGTGATATGGAATCTCAATATGTAAAGTTTAATTGTAGAAGGGGGTTGAATACAATTAAAAACAATTTCTGATTTTACTTGAGTTATTTAGCTAGTT
Organism: Helichrysum umbraculigerum; assembly: GCA_949592205.1. Lineage (NCBI taxonomy): Eukaryota > Viridiplantae > Streptophyta > Magnoliopsida > Asterales > Asteraceae > Helichrysum > Helichrysum umbraculigerum. The sequence continues at coordinate 38,018,848 of CATIUR010000005.1, forward strand.
TTTAATTGATTGAACACAAACAGAGTATGTAACAAATAGATAATAAATCGGATATGACAATATCAAAGAACAGAAGTAATAGTAGCTAAATAGTGAATTATATTAATCATAAAATTCACAAGTGTTGATTGCGGAATGGACTAGCCCAAGCTAATCCAAATCAAACACACAAGCTAACTTATTACAATATGAGATGAGCAGTAGTGGACAAACACGCTAACTGCTCACTCGCTGAGTTACTGTTACGTACCCTAGACAAACTAATCACTGAACACACAAGTGATAAGTACGTACAGAAAAACTAGCCTCTAAAGTACAATATACTGAACTATATATACTACAAGAATCCCGTATATATCTCCTATAAAATAGGATCTTGGAAGGACACGTGTTGCAACTTGATTGGCTTGATCTCTGATGAACCGACATACTGCGGGTCTCAATTCTGTTACCGCAAATATCTGGTTACCTTAAATCCAATCAGTTGCCGCCACGTAATCATTCGAACATTTTTCAAGTACGAAGACTCTTGCTGATGTGTATATAAGTACAGTACTTTTGCACTTGATGATTGAGAGGCTTTATTGAATAGTCACTGAAGATGCAGTAATTCTCCTCACTCACTGCGAGCTAACATGCTCTTGTAGAATGACTTGAAATAGAGATCTTCAGCGACTAGCTATTATTCGGGCAGTGACTTTTGTCTTGTTAGATTTGAAGATGTAGAACTCTCGCTGCTAAGTATCAGCGACACACAAAGTTGAATTCTAATCTTCCTCAGCATATCATTTCCTTGAGAGTAGAGTGAATAATGATCAGCAGTAATAAACTCCAGCAACAGCAGATTTGACACAATCCATTTCTTCATCGAGTAGTGCATAGTTGAGTTGGTCAGCGACCAGTGACTCAACATGGTCAGCGACCACTGACTCAACAATCTCCCCCTAAATGATTGTGATCGAAGCTCCCTAGACAAACTTGTTGCTGAAGAAGTTTATAGTCAGTGTTTAAGATTTTAAACATTCAGTGACTTGTACTTGTGATCCATTCATTTATCTTTTTGGATTCTTTTGATATGATCTGAGTTTTGCACTTTGGTTTTCAAAAGATCAGATTTCGTTAAACTGTAAAATAAGTGATAAATTACAATGAGCCTAATCTGTTACAAAAATTCGCTACGCATTTTTCCATATTTCTTCTTGCTTCACAATACCAAGCTCATCAGCTAGCTCGTATTTCTCTGTAGAGGGCAAAAATCTAAACTGTCTTGCTAATCCTTCTTCTAGAATCGCCTTTCTCATCACTGAATCCTTTGGAAGCATGCTGGCAGATTTGATCAAATGTACGAGCTGCTCATGATCAATCTTTTCAAGCTCTGACTCTCTTTGAAATTTTAATATGCCATTGAAGTCTCTGTAGATAAGTCCCCTCACGCCTTTAGTTACTTCAGTGCCCTCAACTCTTGGTACACCATCAGGGATAGAAAGATCTAATCTTGAAGTGTTTAGAATTCTGTATATGCTGCTGTTACCTGACCTATACCTTGGGCTAGGTGGCCGCACTATATCTTCACCAAGTATAACAGTATCTTCTGGTCTAAGTAGCTGTAGTGCAACCATCTTCTGGAATAGCCTGTCAATTTCTTTCAGCACTTCATTCTTAGCTGCACTAGAGGAGTGACTGATGGCAAGTCTGATTTCATTCCATTCTTCCCTGTGCAGCTTACAGATTTGATCAAGATTCATAGTTTGAGTCTCCAATCCTTTGGTGAATAAGTAGCTGAGCTTGTGCTTTGTTCTTTGGCTTTTTCAGGTATACCTTTGTAATCGATGCAGGGTTTGATCTCCCAACCATTCTAGCAGCATACCTTTTCCTGTCAATTTCATCCAATATGTGACACCCCCAAATTTTATGATTTGCGGAAGCTTGATTTGGGTGTCACTAATCAATATACAAAGCACACAAGATATAATGAACGACCACTATATGCGTCGATTTAAACTTGTATAGATAAAGTAAATGTTTACATCAAAATATTGTTACATTAGCTCGTTTCCTGAAATTTAGAGATTACATAGCATAATTACTTTTACAAAATATAATAATGCAGTCCAATCTCTAGTTGTATGTATGCTGACTCGAGCTAATAATCCCTGCTTGTGCAGTCAACCTACTGTTGTGTACCTGTGATAAATACTAAAATGGGTCAGCGAAAACGCTGGTGAGCTCACAGGTTTGTATGTCAATGTATAGTTGTCAGAACCGCAAGATTTATATTGAATTTAAAATGCAATTAAGCAAAATAAAAGTTATACTGTCCATGAGCACATAGTCTGAGCTTAACTTGATTTGTCAGGCCCAATTAAGGAAACCTAACTTGAAATGCCTCCTACGAGTGCCTAATCAACACTCGTCTTCCCAAATGCTAATACATCCGTTTGACCGGTTAGTGCGTGCTAACCCGGATGAGGATTGTCAATCCCATATGATATCATATACTAACATTCACGCTATAAATACTAGAGACTATGCTATGGAGGACTTTAAATTGATTAGCTTGAAACTCATGTAGTATTTGAAGTTTGGCACTTGCGTTCTACTCGTAAAACAAAATGAAGTAGTAATATCACACCCCTAGTAAAAGTAGTGAAAATGGGGCCATGAAACTCACCTGGTTCTTGAAGTGTTTAACTTAATAAACTTGAAGTAATTAGCTGTGAGTTGGTGTCCAAAGGCTTGAAACCTGAATGTGTCCACGACACTTAAATTGTCATTAATTGTACCGGTATCTCGAAAGACTACCATTGAAATTGTTTGCTTAACTTGATGTCCAAATTACCCCGATTTGGTTGATTGTTTTGTTACAAGTTACCACGACTTGTTTGGAATAAGTTGATACAAGTTACAACGACTTGTTTGATTGAATTATCTAAGTTACTATGACTTAGTTGATTCAATTGTGTATTTGAAAATGTGTACGGCCCGTTGGTGATTTAGTTGAAATAATAATAATTCTAAAATGTTGACTTTGCTACAGTACTGCTACAGTACTGCTACAGTAAATTTGACTTTTTTTGAACAGTAACTTTGACTTCAAAATTTTGAGGTTTGAAGATTCTGTTTTGTGCGACGTAGCCTGCGACGTAGGAGTTTTGCGACGAAAAGGGTTGCGTCGCTAAAGTCAACAGTGCTAAGTCAATAGCGACGTAGGGTGCTACGTCGCTTATGCGACGTAGGTTCGTGTTGCGACGTTAAGGTCTGCGTCGCTATGTGCGACGTAGGTCGCTGCGTCGCTATATGCGACGTTGAGGATATAGTGCGACGTAGGTCGCTGCGTCGCATTTGCTCCAGGCCAAATGCGACGTACGGAGTCTGATCGGAGTTTCAACTCCAAAAACGCGTTTTCCGGCCATCGATCGGCCTAATATTTTTACCCAACCCATTTTAGGACATTACAAGGTTATACAAACAACTAGCAAGTTATAAAACTTAAAAACGAGAGTTTTCGGAGTTGTGTCGGAAACTTACAAATCGCCGAAATGAAATTCCGGAAAGGTAGGATTGTAGATCGTCGCGAGGTGGTCGTTTATTTCCAAAGGGGCTTGAAGATCCGAAGTCGTTTAGGGCGTTTATTTTGTGATTTTTGTTGATTTTGGTTGGTGGTTTTTGAGATGAAAGAAAAGGAAGAGAGAGAGAAAGTAAATGAGAATGAAAGAAAGTGGGTGGAAGTGGGAGGTTAAATCCCCACTTTCGCCCCGCGTTCCCGCTCCGTGCGGTGTTCGTTTGCTCCGTCATTTAAACGTTAAATAATTATTTTGAATATTAATTGGTACATTTTAAAATACAAATTATCACGCTATATTTTATTTAAATATTTTACTAATCACTTTATATTTGAATTATAAAAACGTAAGTTAATTTGTTTGCGCGTTTTACATTTTAAATTTGGTAACTTTCTGATTGTACGGTACGAATGAATACGAAGTATTATAATAAGAATACTTTTGACATAAAGCGTTATTAAATAAAAGTTGGTCACCAACGTCCGTATTTATTGTATCGAAATTCATTCGATTTAAAGCTCGTGCGATTTAAACAAACCGCATAATTGTAGATATATATTCAACAATATATATAATAGTTGATACATTAATTAGCCTAACACAGAACTAATTACATGTATTAAAACTTTATTAGGCACTAAAGTATAGTCCTAAATTGACGGTTGTCACATTCTCCCCCTGTTAGAAGAATTTCGTCCCGAAATTTAAGTTGGAGTTGTGTTTGACGTTGAATCAGTGAAGAGTTGAGGATAATTGAGTCGCATTTGATCTTCTCGTTCCCAGGTGAATTCCGGACCGCGCCGCGAATTCCACCTAACCTTGACAATAGGAATACGACTTTGTTTAAGTTGTTTGACCTCACGGTCCATGATTTCAGCGGGTTCCTCAACAAAGTGAAGTTTTTCGTCAACTCGAATTTCATCGAGTGGAATGATAAGTGTCTCATCAGACAGACACTTCTTCAGATTTGAAACATGAAATGTGGGATGCACGCTGTTGAGTTCGGATGGCAGTTGCAATCGATAAGCCACTGGACCAATCCTTTCGAGGATCTCGAATGGTCCAATGTATCTGGGATTCAACTTCCCTCGTTTGCCAAATCGGATTACGCCTTTCCAAGGCGATACTTTGAGTAAAACTCGATCCCCAACTTGGAACTCGAGTGGTTTGCGTCTCACGTCAGCATAACTTTTCTGACGATCACGCGCGGCCTTAAGCTTGTTTTGAATTTCAACGATTCTCTCGGTCGTCTCGTGAATGATTTCTGGACCTGTGAGTTGGCTATCCCCAACTTCTGTCCAACAGATAGGTGACCGGCACTTACGACCGTACAGTGCCTCGAAAGGTGCAGCTTTGATGCTGGTATGATAACTGTTGTTGTACGAGAACTCGCACAATGGTAGATGTTTTTCCCAGTTTACACCGAAGTCTACTACGCAGGCCCGTAGCATGTCTTCCAGTGTTTGAATGGTTCGTTCACTTTGGCCGTCGGTTTGAGGATGATATGCGGTACTCATATCAAGTCGAGTACCCAGAGATTTTTGAAGTGATTGCCAAAATTGTGAAGTGAAACGACTATCTCTATCGGAGATAATTGAGATTGGAACACCGTGTTTGGTCACGATTTCCTTCAGATAAATGTTAGTGAGGCGTTCCATTTTGTCGGATTCCTTGATTGCCAGGAAGTGAGCAGACTTTGTGAGACGATCCACGATCACCCAAATGGAATCGCAACCGTTCGAGGATTTGGGTAGTTTGGTTATGAAGTCCATGGTAATTTGTTCCCATTTCCATTCAGGAAGACTGGGTTGTTGAAGTAACCCAGAAGGTTTTTGATATTCGATTTTGACCTTGGAGCAAGTAAGGCACTTGCTGACATAGGTGGCGATTTCAGATTTCATGTTCGGCCACCAGTAGAAGTCCTTGATACCGTGGTACATTTTATCGGATCCCGGATGGATAGAATATTTGGACTTGTGAGCTTCATCCATCACCAAGTCTCGTAGGTTCCCAAATTTAGGCAACCAGATTCGGTTTGAGAAATACCTAATCCCGTTAGGTTTGACTTCGAGTTGTTTATCCATGCCCCGCAAGGTTTCATCTTTGACATATTCGGGTTTTAAGGCTTCGAGTTAAGCAGTGAGGATTTGAATGTTTAAATTGTTGTGAATGGTCATACTGAGGGCTCGAACCCGAAATGGTTTCACTCGCTCTTTTCGACTGAGGGCGTCAGCAACAACATTTGCTTTGCCTGGATGATATTTGAGTTCGCAGTCGTAATCAGTAAGCAACTCGACCCATCGACGTTGCCTCATGTTGAGATCCTTCTGATCGAATATGTGTTGAAGGCTTTTATGGTCGGTAAAGATTGTGCATCTGGTACCGTAAAGGTAATGTCTCCAGATTTTGAGGGCAAAAACGACAGCTCCTAGCTCGAGGTCGTGGGTGGTGTAATTCTTTTCATGAATCTTAAGCTATCGGGAAGCATAAGCTATGACTTTGTCTCATTGCATGAGCACACAACCGAGACCTTGATGAGAAGCATCGCAGTATACCACGAAGTCATCGGTGCCTTCGGGTAATGAGAGGATAGGAGCACTGCAAAGCTTTTGTTTTAAGAGTTGGAATGCCGATTCTTGTTTGTCAGTCCAGTCAAACTTTTTGTCCTTCTAGGTCAACGTCGTGAGTGGTATGGCTATCTTGGAGAAATTTTCAATGAAGCGTCGATAGTATCCGGCCAGTCCTAAAAACTGCCGTACTTCGGTCGGAGTGGTTGGCGATTGCCAGTCTTTGATAGCCTCGATTTTTGACGGGTCAACGTGAATCCCCTGACTGTCAATCACGTGACCAAGGAATTGAACGGTTTTGATCCAGAACTCACACTTAGAGAACTTGGCATAGAGCTCCTCGTGTTTAAGTAGTTCAAGGATGGTTCTGAGGTGTTGCGCATGCTCTTCTTTGCTTCGTGAATATATGAGGATGTCATCGATGAAGACAATGACAAACTTATCAAGGTAAGGTTTACACACCCGATTCATAAGGTCCATGAATACAGCCGGTGCATTGGTTAGGCCGAATGGCATCACTTGGAATTCGTAATGCCCGTAACGGGTTCTGAAAGCGGTTTTTGGAATATCGGCATCGCGAACACGCAATTGGTGATAACCGGATCGGAGATCAATCTTTGAATAACAACTCGACCCTTGAAGTTGGTCGAACAGGTCATCGATTCGAGGGAGTGGATACCGGTTCTTGACAGTTAACTTGTTCAACTCTCGATAGTCGATACACATTCGAAAAGAACCATCTTTCTTCTTAACAAATAGGACCGGAGCTCCCCAAGGTGAAGAACTCGGCCTGATAAACCCTCGTTCCAGGAGTTCCTGTAACTGGGTGGACAGCTCCTGAAGTTCAGATGGAGCTAAACGGTATGGTGCTCGGGCCACAGGCGCAGCACCTGGTACAAGATCGATTGAGAACTCAACCTGTCTTGGTGGTGGTAGACCAGGTAGTTCTTCAGGAAAGACTTCTGGAAAGTCTCGAACAATTGGAACATCCTCAAGTCGCTTCTCCTCCGACTTTTTCTCCATGATGTGCGCGAGGATTGATGGATAACCCTTTCTCAGAAATTTCCGGGTTTTAAGACAAGAGATGATGTTAAGCCTCGTCCCTCCGGTCTCCCCCTGTATGACTAGGGTTCTACCGACAGTGAGAGGTATGCGAACAATTTTGTCGTAGCAGATGATTTCGGCGCGATGTTTGGATAACCAGTCCATGCCTATGATGACATCGAAACTTCCTATCTCAACAGGCATAAGATCTATGGAGAAGGTTTCGTCGGCTAGTTTTAAGGTGCAATTAGGTATCATACTATTGGTTTCTATCAATTTGCCGTTTGCTAGCTCTACTGTGTACTTAACGTCTAAAGCAACAGGTGTGATGTCAAGTAGAGGGCAAAATTCATCGGAAATAAAACTTCTATCGGCACCAGTATCAAATAGAATAGAAGCAGTTAAATTGTTGAGGAGGAACATACCCGTGACCACATTCGGGTCCTGACGGGCGTCCCCTGAGTTGATCACGAAAGCGGTACTTTTGGCGTTGTTGTTGTTGCGGTGGTTGTTGTTGTTGTTGCCCTTATTTTTCAATTTTGGGCAAGAATCCCTGAAGTGTCCTGGGTTTCCACATTCGTAGCAGGACTTAGGTTGTCGGGTATTTCTGTCAGAGGGGTTGTTGTTGGATTTGGGGGCTCGGCAATCCTTAGTCAAATGCCCGTACCTCCTGCAGTTGTTGCAAGGAGTACCGCACTGACCAAAATGGTGGTAGTTACACTTGGGACAATAAGGCCTGTCCCCGGTGTAGCTGCGGGTGGTTTCAGAGTTGGTGGTGTAGACTTGGATGGCGTTGTTTTTCTTGTTTGAGTTGTGGTGGTGTTCAGAGGATTTGCGTTTGTTGTTGTTGGAGGATGAGGTGTTGGAGGTCTCACGGCTGACAACTAGAGCCATGAGTTCGTGGGCCAATCGAATGGCACTTTCAGTGGTGGTTGGTTTGGATGAGGCGACGTTTCCCTGGATGTTCTCGGGAAGTCCACGAATGTATTTCTTAATGCCCTTACTTTCTGGTTCGACTAAACCCGGGCATAATAACGCAAACTGCTGAAATTTAGTGGTATAATCCGCAACATCATTTCCTTGCACCTCCAGATGCCAGAATTCTTCTTCCAGCCTGTGCAATTCCTCTTCAGGACAGTATTTTTCTGTCAGCTTCTTTTTCAGTTCGGCCCAAGGAAGTCGGTTAGCAACCTCAAGGCCTACAGAGTTTGCGTGGGTTTTCCACCACGTGAGTGCACCTTCTTGAAAGGTGTAAGCAGCGAATTTGACCTTGTTGTTCTCAGTGCAGTCGCAGAGACTGAAAACAGATTCCATGCGCTCAATCCAACGGATCAAGCCAATGGCACCTTCCGTGCCCTTGAAGTATAACGGTTTACAGCTAAGGAAGTCCTTATAGGAGCAGGGTTTGGGTGGTGGAATATTGGTTGCGGTGTCCTCACTACCGGGTGGTGTTCGGGTAGCCAAGGCTTCGGTCACACTGCGGGCAATTATTCCCGCGATCTCAGCTTCGCTAAGGGTAATTTGACGACGAGGAGGCATGATGCTGAGTAAGAAAGAACAAGGAAATGAAATAAGATACTAGTCCGAGTATGATGAACTAGTGGTGTGTTTGTCATTTCGAGACAAAGCGTTAGAGAGAAAGAGGCCTATATTCATATAATATAATATAGCCTAAAGTTGTAATGAGGTATATTCATGTAAATATGTGTATATCACATAATAACCTATTGAGTGTCTAGCACAGACGTGTTTTTGAGTCCCGTTTCTCTCGAGGTCAGAGTCAACTAATGCATTCCTGTTCAACATAACTCTTTCAGATTTCACATCATCTTTCTTTAATTGTACATAGTTGATCAGGCTATGTTAAATTAAAGTCGTATGATGTAGTCCCTGAACTAGTCATAACTAATAAGGAATACTGCCTAACGGTCATAGTCTAGGCCCACTAAATGCAACCTAGTTCACTATAACCTTAGGCTCTGATACCAATCTGTGACACCCCCAAATTTTATGATTTGCGGAAGCTTGATTTGGGTGTCACTAATCAATATACAAAGCACACAAGATATAATGAACGACCACTATATGCGTCGATTTAAACTTGTATAGATAAAGTAAATGTTTACATCAAAATATTGTTACATTAGCTCGTTTCCTGAAATTTAGAGATTACATAACATAATTACTTTTACAAAATATAATAATGCAGTCCAATCTCTAGTTGTATGTATGCTGACTCGAGCTAATAATCCCTGCTTGTGCAGTCAACCTACTGTTGTGTACCTGTGATAAATACTAAAATGGGTCAGCGAAAACGCTGGTGAGCTCACAGGTTTGTATGTCAATGTATAGTTGTCAGAACCGCAAGATTTATATTGAATTTAAAATGCAATTAAGCAAAATAAAAGTTATACTGTCCATGAGCACATAGTCTGAGCTTAACTTGATTTGTCAGGCCCAATTAAGGAAACCTAACTTGAAATGCCTCCTACGAGTGCCTAATCAACACTCGTCTTCCCAAATGCTAATACATCCGTTTGACCGGTTAGTGCGTGCTAACCCGGATGAGGATTGTCAATCCCATATGATATCATATACTAACATTCACGCTATAAATACTAGAGACTATGCTATGGAGGACTTTAAATTGATTAGCTTGAAACTCATGTAGTATTTGAAGTTTGGCACTTGCGTTCTACTCGTAAAACAAAATGAAGTAGTAATATCACACCCCTAGTAAAAGTAGTGAAAATGGGGCCATGAAACTCACCTGGTTCTTGAAGTGTTTAACTTAATAAACTTGAAGTAATTAGCTGTGAGTTGGTGTCCAAAGGCTTGAAACCTGAATGTGTCCACGACACTTAAATTGTCATTAATTGTACCGGTATCTCGAAAGACTACCATTGAAATTGTTTGCTTAACTTGATGTCCAAATTACCCCGATTTGGTTGATTGTTTTGTTACAAGTTACCACGACTTGTTTGGAATAAGTTGATACAAGTTACAACGACTTGTTTGATTGAATTATCTAAGTTACTATGACTTAGTTGATTCAATTGTGTATTTGAAAATGTGTACGGCCCGTTGGTGATTTAGTTGAAATAATAATAATTCTAAAATGTTGACTTTGCTACAGTACTGCTACAGTACTGCTACAGTAAATTTGACTTTTTTTGAACAGTAACTTTGACTTCAAAATTTTGAGGTTTGAAGATTCTGTTTTGTGCGACGTAGCCTGCGACGTAGGAGTTTTGCGACGAAAAGGGTTGCGTCGCTAAAGTCAACAGTGCTAAGTCAATAGCGACGTAGGGTGCTACGTCGCTTATGCGACGTAGGTTCGTGTTGCGACGTTAAGGTCTGCGTCGCTATGTGCGACGTAGGTCGCTGCGTCGCTATATGCGACGTTGAGGATATAGTGCGACGTAGGTCGCTGCGTCGCATTTGCTCCAGGCCAAATGCGACGTACGGAGTCTGATCGGAGTTTCAACTCCAAAAACGCGTTTTCCGGCCATCGATCGGCCTAATATTTTTACCCAACCCATTTTAGGACATTACAAGGTTATACAAACAACTAGCAAGTTATAAAACTTAAAAACGAGAGTTTTCGGAGTTGTGTCGGAAACTTACAAATCGCCGAAATGAAATTCCGGAAAGGTAGGATTGTAGATCGTCGCGAGGTGGTCGTTTATTTCCAAAGGGGCTTGAAGATCCGAAGTCGTTTAGGGCGTTTATTTTGTGATTTTTGTTGATTTTGGTTGGTGGTTTTTGAGATGAAAGAAAAGGAAGAGAGAGAGAAAGTAAATGAGAATGAAAGAAAGTGGGTGGAAGTGGGAGGTTAAATCCCCACTTTCGCCCCGCGTTCCCGCTCCGTGCGGTGTTCGTTTGCTCCGTCATTTAAACGTTAAATAATTATTTTGAATATTAATTGGTACATTTTAAAATACAAATTATCACGCTATATTTTATTTAAATATTTTACTAATCACTTTATATTTGAATTATAAAAACGTAAGTTAATTTGTTTGCGCGTTTTACATTTTAAATTTGGTAACTTTCTGATTGTACGGTACGAATGAATACGAAGTATTATAATAAGAATACTTTTGACATAAAGCGTTATTAAATAAAAGTTGGTCACCAACGTCCGTATTTATTGTATCGAAATTCATTCGATTTAAAGCTCGTGCGATTTAAACAAACCGCATAATTGTAGATATATATTCAACAATATATATAATAGTTGATACATTAATTAGCCTAACACAGAACTAATTACATGTATTAAAACTTTATTAGGCACTAAAGTATAGTCCTAAATTGACGGTTGTCACATTCTCCCCCTGTTAGAAGAATTTCGTCCCGAAATTTAAGTTGGAGTTGTGTTTGACGTTGAATCAGTGAAGAGTTGAGGATAATTGAGTCGCATTTGATCTTCTCGTTCCCAGGTGAATTCCGGACCGCGCCGCGAATTCCACCTAACCTTGACAATAGGAATACGACTTTGTTTAAGTTGTTTGACCTCACGGTCCATGATTTCAGCGGGTTCCTCAACAAAGTGAAGTTTTTCGTCAACTCGAATTTCATCGAGTGGAATGATAAGTGTCTCATCAGACAGACACTTCTTCAGATTTGAAACATGAAATGTGGGATGCACGCTGTTGAGTTCGGATGGCAGTTGCAATCGATAAGCCACTGGACCAATCCTTTCGAGGATCTCGAATGGTCCAATGTATCTGGGATTCAACTTCCCTCGTTTGCCAAATCGGATTACGCCTTTCCAAGGCGATACTTTGAGTAAAACTCGATCCCCAACTTGGAACTCGAGTGGTTTGCGTCTCACGTCAGCATAACTTTTCTGACGATCACGCGCGGCCTTAAGCTTGTTTTGAATTTCAACGATTCTCTCGGTCGTCTCGTGAATGATTTCTGGACCTGTGAGTTGGCTATCCCCAACTTCTGTCCAACAGATAGGTGACCGGCACTTACGACCGTACAGTGCCTCGAAAGGTGCAGCTTTGATGCTGGTATGATAACTGTTGTTGTACGAGAACTCGCACAATGGTAGATGTTTTTCCCAGTTTACACCGAAGTCTACTACGCAGGCCCGTAGCATGTCTTCCAGTGTTTGAATGGTTCGTTCACTTTGGCCGTCGGTTTGAGGATGATATGCGGTACTCATATCAAGTCGAGTACCCAGAGATTTTTGAAGTGATTGCCAAAATTGTGAAGTGAAACGACTATCTCTATCGGAGATAATTGAGATTGGAACACCGTGTTTGGTCACGATTTCCTTCAGATAAATGTTAGTGAGGCGTTCCATTTTGTCGGATTCCTTGATTGCCAGGAAGTGAGCAGACTTTGTGAGACGATCCACGATCACCCAAATGGAATCGCAACCGTTCGAGGATTTGGGTAGTTTGGTTATGAAGTCCATGGTAATTTGTTCCCATTTCCATTCAGGAAGACTGGGTTGTTGAAGTAACCCAGAAGGTTTTTGATATTCGATTTTGACCTTGGAGCAAGTAAGGCACTTGCTGACATAGGTGGCGATTTCAGATTTCATGTTCGGCCACCAGTAGAAGTCCTTGATACCGTGGTACATTTTATCGGATCCCGGATGGATAGAATATTTGGACTTGTGAGCTTCATCCATCACCAAGTCTCGTAGGTTCCCAAATTTAGGCAACCAGATTCGGTTTGAGAAATACCTAATCCCGTTAGGTTTGACTTCGAGTTGTTTATCCATGCCCCGCAAGGTTTCATCTTTGACATATTCGGGTTTTAAGGCTTCGAGTTGAGCAGTGAGGATTTGAATGTTTAAATTGTTGTGAATGGTCATACTGAGGGCTCGAACCCGAAGTGGTTTCACTCGCTCTTTTCGACTGAGGGCGTCAGCAACAACATTTGCTTTGCCTGGATGATATTTGAGTTCGCAGTCGTAATCAGTAAGCAACTCGACCCATCGACGTTGCCTCATGTTGAGATCCTTCTGATCGAATATGTGTTGAAGGCTTTTATGGTCGGTAAAGATTGTGCATCTGGTACCGTAAAGGTAATGTCTCCAGATTTTGAGGGCAAAAACGACAGCTCCTAGCTCGAGGTCGTGGGTGGTGTAATTCTTTTCATGAATCTTAAGCTGTCGGGAAGCATAAGCTATGACTTTGTCTCATTGCATGAGCACACAACCGAGACCTTGATGAGAAGCATCGCAGTATACCACGAAGTCATCGGTGCCTTCGGGTAATGAGAGGATAGGAGCACTGCAAAGCTTTTGTTTTAAGAGTTGGAATGCCGATTCTTGTTTGTCAGTCCAGTCAAACTTTTTGTCCTTCTGGGTCAACGTCGTGAGTGGTATGGCTATCTTGGAGAAATTTTCAATGAAGCGTCGATAGTATCCGGCCAGTCCTAAAAACTGCCGTACTTCGGTCGGAGTGGTTGGCGATTGCCAGTCTTTGATAGCCTCGATTTTTGACGGGTCAACGTGAATCCCCTGACTGTCAATCACGTGACCAAGGAATTGAACGGTTTTGATCCAGAACTCACACTTAGAGAACTTGGCATAGAGCTCCTCGTGTTTAAGTAGTTCAAGGATGGTTCTGAGGTGTTGCGCATGCTCTTCTTTGCTTCGTGAATATATGAGGATGTCATCGATGAAGACAATGACAAACTTATCAAGGTAAGGTTTACACACCCGATTCATAAGGTCCATGAATACAGCCGGTGCATTGGTTAGGCCGAATGGCATCACTTGGAATTCGTAATGCCCGTAACGGGTTCTGAAAGCGGTTTTTGGAATATCGGCATCGCGAACACGCAATTGGTGATAACCGGATCGGAGATCAATCTTTGAATAACAACTCGACCCTTGAAGTTGGTCGAACAGGTCATCGATTCGAGGGAGTGGATACCGGTTCTTGACAGTTAACTTGTTCAACTCTCGATAGTCGATACACATTCGAAAAGAACCATCTTTCTTCTTAACAAATAGGACCGGAGCTCCCCAAGGTGAAGAACTCGGCCTGATAAACCCTCGTTCCAGGAGTTCCTGTAACTGGGTGGACAGCTCCTGAAGTTCAGATGGAGCTAAACGGTATGGTGCTCGGGCCACAGGCGCAGCACCTGGTACTAGATCGATTGAGAACTCAACCTGTCTTGGTGGTGGTAGACCAGGTAGTTCTTCAGGAAAGACTTCTGGAAAGTCTCGAACAATTGGAACATCCTCAAGTCGCTTCTCCTCCGACTTTTTCTCCATGATGTGCGCGAGGATTGATGGATAACCCTTTCTCAGAAATTTCCGGGTTTTAAGACAAGAGATGATGTTAAGCCTCGTCCCTCCGGTCTCCCCCTGTATGACTAGGGTTCTACCGACAGTGAGAGGTATGCGAACAATTTCTTGATGCTTCTTCAAAAACATTTTTCTCTCTCTTTCCACAGCTTCGTCTCCACTTAATTTCAACAGAAAAGCTCGATCAGCTTCTGACTGTTCTTTTAACATTCTTTTTCTTTCTTCTTCTTCTTTAGCTTCTGCCTCAGCCTGAATTTTTAGAATCATTTCACGCTCCCTATCCTGTTTAGCCTTTATTTTTCTGGCAATTCTCTGTTCATCAGTTTCCTCAGGATGGAGACTTTCTGATGCAGAATCAGAAGATAATAGAGGAGCTAGACCAGAAGTCTCTGGCATTATGATCTCTGGTGAAGAGGTAGCAGTGTGAAGAGAAGGTAAAGTGGTGGTTACTATTGTTGCTTCTGTTGGTTGTCCTGCTGAAGCTGTAAGAGGAGTTGTGAGTTGTTGAGTTGCTGTTATGATTGGTTGTGGGTTAAGAACTATAGTCACTGGTGTGGTAACTGTTTCTTCAGCAAAGTTACTGATATAGTAGCATTTTGGTTCTGTGCTTTCAATGGTTTTGAGTGAGAGTGGGTTAACCTTAGATATAACAATGTTTGATTGAGGTTTAGTTGGTGATTCAGGGCTTTCAAGTATGTTTTTGAGATGATACATAGTTGCTGATATATCCTCCTCAGTGAATGTTTGCTTCTGATGTTTGGAGGAAGAGGTCTCTGATGTAGACTCTTTGCTGTCTCTTTTCTTTTCTTAAGAACAGAAGAGATGGGTTGCTGATCCTCCATGTTTTCATCAGTGTCATCTTCTTTCTTATCAGCACCATTGTCCTTATCATCACCATCATTGTTATCACCATTATTTCCATCATTATCATTATCTCCATCATGACCATCATCATCATCATCATTAGCACCATTCATATTTACATCATGCTCATCCTCCTCCCTGTTCATCCATTGCCAGCGAGCCGAATCAAAACTCAATGTCTCCCCCTCAACCCTTGCTGCCTCATCAGCATGCCACTCCATTACTTTCTTATTATACATTCTGACCTCATCTGGGTGAAACTCAGGGAAATGAATTTCCTCAAACTCATATTCATCTTCTTCAGTGTCCATCTCAATCCAAGAAAGTTCAGCAACTTCAGCAGCTTCAAGTTCAGACTTTTCAGGGATAGGGAGAAGGCCAAAGGAACCTGTCAATACTGCTATGTGAGAATCATTATTTTTGATGAACTCAGTATTATCAGCAATCATTCTCTCCACCTGTTCATCAAAAAGATATGCAGTATAGTCTTTGATCCATCCATAAAGTTTCTTATTATCAATGCGAAGAGCACCAACTTCAGCTTTAGTAGCTTGATAATGTGCGGTCATGGAAGAAATAACTTTATCATTTGCTGTAATATATTTGAGAACAGAGGCTGACATTTCCTTTTGTTGAGTAGAAAGTGTAGAGATTGATTCATCGTGAGTAGTGAAATTTATCCTTGTTGTTGTGATGAGGTCAGATTGGGCTTTGGAAAGAGTTTACAGTGACTGAGAAAAGCATAAGCCAGCATTAGTCAAGATTTTTACCTTGTGGCTGATCTCAGTGCTCCAGGCAGGGATAGGATCATAGATAGATGTCAGAGCTTTTACAGCAGATGTAAGATCAGCAACTTGGCCTTTGAGTGCTTCCCTTTCGTCAGAAAGAAGCTTGATGTGTTGCTGAGAAGAAGCAATATAGTCCAGTAGCAGCTTCTCAGAAGATGAAGGAGTGGATGATGAAGCATGGTCATCAGCTTTGGGAGGTGACGGTGGATGTGGTATCTGTTGTTGAGTAGATGGTGGTGTAGGTTGTTTTTGTGGAGATAATGGTGGGGTAGGGAGTGTTTTAGATTGTGCTCCCTGATCCCCTGTGTTCATAGCAGTATCAGCAAGTGGATCAGCACCAGCTACTGAATTATCACTGGAGATAGACATGGCGTCCAATTCCTGGATTGGTGAAGTGACAATGGTAGCTGATGGAACAGTGGTAGGTTCAGGAATAGGTGGTGTGGGTGTTGGTTCAGTGAGGGGTGGTGTAAGTGTTGGTTCAGTGAGGGGTGGTGTAGGTGTTGGTTCAGTGGCAGCAGCAGCAGTAAAAATTGGTAAATATGCATCATCAGATGAAGAGGTGCCCATTGGTTGGGTTTCCTCGTCATCATCAGCTTGTGTTTGAGCTGGTGGATCATTAGAAACAGAGATGTCAACCTGTATCTTTCCATGTGACAGTGGAGAGACATTGTCGGTTGGTGCAGTGAAAGATGAGAGTTGGCCCGGGTCTGTAGCCTGTGTTGTGACATCAACAATGGGTGTGTTATCACCCGTTGATGCCACAAGCCCTTTGAATGAAGTGTCATCCTTTTATGAGGATGACAAGTGGCTGATGGGTTGACTCAATAGATGGATGTGGGATGCACCCGAATCACTGCTAACAATGGGTTGAGCCATTGTAGCTGTCTGTAGGTTTCCCTTTGTTAAGTCACAGGACTTTCGGGAGTCCAGTGAAGTAGCTGTGGTTGATGGTTGATCAAGAGTGCCCGCAGGGACTGAACGTTCAGTCTCCGCTTCACTCTTGGCGTCCGTAGACGTCTTTCTTTTGCTACGTCCCTAATCCTTTGATGTCAGGGACCCTAATGTGGATTTCTTTTTAGGAGCGGTGGTTGATTTCTTGACTGGTATTTTGACCACGGTAGTCACTAGGGGTGTTGTCAGTGACGTGGTCGATGTGGAGGCAGGAGCGGACGGTTGTACATATGTTAATGGCTGGGGCGCAAGAACTCGCTGGTTTTTCATGAAATCAGGTAGAGACACAGTCAAAAGATACTCTATCATAGGCATCAATTTGAAAAAAATTGACTTCCTACCAGGGTTGGTTCAAACCCTTCAAAAGATACTCTATCATAGGCATCAAACTGATTTTTAAAGATCGGTGACAGAAACCTAGGATAGGGTACATATTTAGCCCTGTTAGGTTCATTGACTCTATTGATCAGTTCATCAAAAATCACTCTTGCATAGTCAACTCTTAAAGAATTGACTAGTGACCAACTGATATGTGCCTCCAGGGTGCTGAATTGATCATAGCTCCCTGTTTTGGTGCCTAAGCACTGAATAAAATTTGAAAACAAAGCATTCCAGACACCATCCATTTTAGATTTATGCACAGTAGAATCTTACGATTACCAATTGCATTGACAGAGTGTTTGCATTCAATTTCAGTGAGATTGACGATGCCTCCTTTGGCAGCATCTCCATCGGGCAATGGTACGTAAACATCGTGTACTGGAAGTTGTAAAGCAGTGCGAATGGTGTCTGCAGTAATCAAAATTCTAGTTCCACCATTATCAATAAAACCCTGGATTTGTGAAACCTTATCAACAATTGAGTGAGTTGCAGTGAACCAGAACTCACTGAGCCATTCAGGATTAATTTCTCCAGGTGATAAGGTGAGAGCAGGGAGAAAAAAATGATTATTTAAAAAGTTAATAATCTCCGCATACTCTGTTTTTGCACATTTTAGATTTCCCAAATAATTTGATTTTGGGACAGTGATGACAAGATCATCACTCACTGCAGATGCTTTTAGAGCCTTAATATCTGCAGTAGGTGAATAAGAATTGGGAAAGAATTTTGATCTTGCCATTTTAATTAAAGATTTTTGATTTGCAGGTTTTAGGGTTTTGAAGATGAAAGGTTCTTAATTTTTTAAGAACACAAAAATCAAGTGTGCGTAAAGAGTGAGAGTGAGACAAAATCACTGATTTTATAGTGAGCACAACTTGATAATTATGTGGTTAAAAATGAAGAGTCGTGGATGATGGTAGCGGTTGATAGGAGTGGTATAGGGGTGATGATGGTGGAGAGTGGTGGTATTAATGGTGATGGGAGAGGTGCACCGGAAAAATGCACTGACGTAAGAAAGATAATGTCAGGAATGCGACTTTTTCGGTGTACCAAAATATATTTCTTTTTGAAATCCGTCAAATTAAATACAAAAAGTATTAATCATAACGAATGTTTGTCGATTTATATACCACCATTAAATGATAGCTCTTGGAGTAAATGTCCCTGAGACCACATAACCAAATACTTGGTTTACCACCGAAAAGAAATATAAATATCACAACTTGACAATTTCATAGATTTATCTAGCTGAACCTTTTGTTTTCCTGATTTAATCACAACTTAGAATACTGATTAAATCATTTAGACATGGGTTTAGTTTTGATAAGGACCATTATTTGTCAAATTTTGATAGATATAAGTTTTATTTGAAAGAAATAAATATAGATTATGTTCAAGGTAAGATGAACATTATGTTTCTAATGATACAACTTACTGATCAGACCACAACTTAGAATACTGACCCGATCAGCTGGTGATATCATAGAAAAATAACATTAATCAAACTTTTAGACATAAAAGATATTCAAGTGACTTTATGAGTTATAATAGAAGATGAATATAACACACTAATTTCTGAACTTGCTGATTGTATCAGTGAAAGTCAGTTGATCAGTGAATATATCCTTCTAATGTTATAAATTATAGAGTCAAATTATTCAAAAATAAATTTTAAAAAGATAAAGCAAAAATAAATAAATAAATTCAAAGAATTTATTTATTTATTTAAGTTTAACTGGTGAACCCAGCCAGAAGTGGGTTCATAGTGGCTAAGCCTAGGTTTTGGCTTCCACTGATTTGCATAAATCGTATCTGAATGCTCACTGATGATTTGATGTTTTGAAATAGGTAGAGCTAAAAATTCAGATGACAAGTGCTGTCTTTCACCACATTTATAACACTTTTTATTAAAATGACTGGCCTTTTTGACTTTCCTTGTTTTAAGTTGCTGATCTGACACAGTCAAACAACTTCTCTTGCTGATTTTAACTTCCTGCATCTTTGACTTAAGATCACTGATAGAAGTTTTCTCAGTGACTGATACAGTGTCAGTGAAGTTTCTGATAATTACTTGATTATCAGAGATGGTTTTGATGAGACGTGAAGTTACTGATGATTTGACAGTTTCCAAAATATTTATCTCATCTCTACCTTCTGTCATATCAGAATCATCAGTGACCAATTTTCTTTTTGTGAAATAGTTTGGTCTTGGCTCACTGAAGACTGATATGGGTTCAAAAACAGCTTCTGAAAAATTTCCCTTGGGATCAAAGACAGGATCAACTTTCGTTGAGTCAGCGAGTGATGCAGCATATTCATAATCTCCTCCCCAAATGGCTTTAACTTGTTTTGGAATTTGATTATTGACGCATTGATTGACATTATCATTTGACTTGCACCAAAATTCCATGACCTTTTTAAGTTGTTGAAATTATGTTTCAAATTTTACCTTTTCTTGAACACATACTTGATTTGCATAAGTTTGTGCATCAAGATCTAGTTTTAATCTTTTTAGTTTTGACACATTTTCACCTTGATCATTTAGCCTTGATTTTAAGTCACTGATCTCACATCTCTGTCTTTTCTGAATGTCATGAGCATTTGATAAGTCAACTATCAGAGACTCAAAAATATTCTCTTTTTCAGAAACTGAAGATGATTTGAAACAGTGTACCTTGTAAAGAGTTTCAGGATCCCATTCAGATGCTGAACACTTAGGAGTGACTTCTTTGATATCTTCAAGAAATTCAGCGTCATCAGCCATCAGACAGTACTCCTTATCTAAACAAATCATTGCTTCTTCTTTATCTGATGATGAGGAGTCAGAGTCGCTAAATGAACCCTCTTCAGCGACGAAACCTTTTCCCTTATTCTTTCCAGATTTAGCCATTTCCTTCAGTTTCTTGTATTTTGCCTTGTACTTGTTGTACTTCTCATTTCTGAAGTCTGGCACTGGTTCAGGGACTTGGTTGACTGACTTTGATCTACAATCAGCTGCAAAGTGACCAGGTTTACCACACTTGTTGTAACATCCACTCCTCGGGTCTAGTTGTATTTTAATATTTTCTGACTTTTAATTATTTATTATTGTGTCAGAAAATAGTTATGTGTTATTATTTGAAAATAATTGGTTAAAGAGTCAATTAATTTATTGTGACTAGTAAATTATTGATTGTTTTAAATTAACTTAGTTAACGGTAAAAAAAAATAGTTTTCCCCCGCAAATGGTTTTAAGTTCCAGACAATGATAAGTACGGGGGACAGAACTAGTACACGTATTTTATCATATATGTTTAAAATACGTATGAAACCTTGAGATTAACTCCAGAAAATTCATACGAACGTGAGGAACTTCCAGAATAAAATCCAAACCCTAGAATTAACCTTTAATCATCAAATACTTGCAAAATCAAGTTCTGTTCATCTTGGAATCACTCTGGCCGAACTAGAGAACACACAGGGACGATTCAAAAACTGTAAATCAAGCTTTCATGTTGAATTGAAGTGGTAGAACATTGATTTAAGCTTCAATAACATGAGTTAATCATTCCTCGATCCTTCTAATCACTTGGTAAGTCCTAATTCATTGATTTTATAAACCTAGAAAGTGGGTTTTTGAGTATTTGATGAAATTAGCTTGATTTACTTGAAATTAAAGCTTGTAGTGATTCTATTATTGTTAATTGATAGTTAATTAATGATTATAGATAAAGCCCTAACATAGAAATGAAGAATTTGATATTTGCTCATGAAGAAAGTTAGGGGTTTGATTGATTATTCATGAATTATGGTTTTAAAGCTTGGAATAATGATCTATACATTGATAAGTATTGATTAATGGAGATGATAAGCATAATTCAAGCTAAAAGTTATAAATTGATTAAGTGTTCTTGAAATTTATTGAGGCTAATGATGAATTTGATGATTATAATGGATTATAAGATAAAATTAGCATTGTTTATGGCTAAGAACACTTAATTGATGATTAAAGATGATTGTGTGAATTTAATTATTAAGTATTCATTAAGCCAAGTATTGTGGTTTTGATGAATTTTTGATAATTGAGGTTAATGTGATTATTCATAATCTTGAAATGAGAATTATAAGTGAATAATGATTTTAGTAATAACTCATTGAAATTGGATTATGAATCATGTTGTAGTTACTTAACTAAGTTGTTTAATGTAACTACATTAGTATGATGTTATATTCATATTTAGACAAGTGACTAACTTGTGTTATTTATATTGTATTCTCAGATATGGAGAAAGACTCAGTGACATTAGACTACTGAGTGGACAACTGAGGTATTCGGTGAGTGGATCTATAACCTTAGTGTGATTTAGTTGTAACAGGTTTGGTTACAACGAGTAACGTATTATTACTGTTTTTGTTTTCCATTATGATTATGGCTAGTAGTAATAATACTGTTGATAGACTGTTTAGTCTGATATGTTGACCTGATTGAATATGTGATCACTTGTTATTTGGCCTTCGGGCATTATGGTATTGAGGTCAACGCGATAGTTGGGTTTGGTTATTATTGTAATACGACAGGAATTTCCTTGTACTTCTCGTTAATAGGAAATTAGGTCGTATGAGATTAGTACCAAACTATCGGTCTATTCTGTATTGGCCATACAGTGTGACGGTAAATGTTACTGGAGAATCCCCGGGTATTATGATATCTCCAGAGCCACCGATCCTCATTGACATGTTATTGTATTGAGATGTTATCTCATTGAAATAGAATTGTATGTTCTTAGCTGAAGATTTCCCTAAGAACTCTAGATACTCTGTGATATTGTGTATTTACGATGCTTTGATGTAAACAGAGTTGTTATGCTAAGTTGGACTGTTGATTATTATTCACTCACTTAGCTTTGAGCTAATCCCCCACATTAACCCTTCTTGCAGGTTATAGATTGGATATTAGTTGGGCAAGAAGTTGGGCTGGATGGAAAGTTTGACAACTGAGCGTTTACTCTGATATATGATTGGTTAAATCAGAAATGTTTGTGAAATCATATAACACCTAAGTTGATAAACTATAGTTTGAAATAGTTTAAACTTTTACGTTGGTTAAATAATGTGAAATTTAGTGTATATATGGACTTTCGCTTCCGATGTATTATAATAAAATGATTGTAAAATGAAGGGTGTTATACTTATAACACCTCAAATTTTCCAAGAACATTATATATATATATATATATATATATATATATATATATATATCAATCGGAAACGAGAAATACAAATCATGCATTATAGATTGCGTATAACATATTTCCCAAAACACAATCTATGCATGCATGACGAGTTGATACAATAACCATATTAACTATAAACATTAAGTTAGGTGTTATTTAACTTCAAAACATAAGTTTAGAAACGACGACATGTCATATATTCAGAGTAGGCAGTCAAACATTCTTCAGAACTAACTTCTTGCCCACCCACACAAAAGTAATCTGCAAGAAGTAGGGAGAGGGGTTAGCACGAAGCTAAGTGAATATATCACAACTATCAATCTAAACTAGCATAGCAATTGATCACCACAAAGCATCACAACAATTACATCAACGAGGATCGGTGGTCCTTGAGGTACCCTCATGCCGCTGTGGTTCCCCAAGTAACACTTATAACCACTGAAGGCCAAACAGTGGTCTTACCGATAGTTTAGAACTATTACTACATACGACATAACTTCAATAAACAACACATGTACAAAGTCATTATGTCGTCCAAAGTAATGGTACCCAAACCCAATATCATATTGACCCCTGACAATCTCACAATCCATAATCATCATGGAAATATGCAACTTATACAAAGTATAACAGTAGAACATGTTTACCCGTTGTAACCAGATTGTTACAACTAATTTAGACTGAGAGTCAATGATCCACTCACCTTGATAATCACAACCTCCACTCAAAGTTCTAATATTATTGAGTCTTCGGTTTATCTGTAACCACCACAGAATAATACGAGTCAATAACTCATTCCAAATATCCGTATGATAAATTAAGGACATCATTGAAATCCACATGATATCTAAATTTACAACACTTCAACATGCATATAATTTATAATTTAATCTATCATGATACTATATTATATGCCACTAAATCATATAAACATATAACTTATTTATTAGAAAGGAATTCAAAACAAAACTGGTTTGCTGAAAATGCTCAAGAACCCGCCGGCTGAGGTCTATGAGCCGCCGGCTTGACCCAATGACCCACCGGGTCCACCCACAATCAGCCGGGTAAATTAAGTTTTTCACTAACAGAAATAAAATGCGTTTTAAAGCCTGTAGGAGCCGCCGGGTTGGCAAAGAAGCCGCCGGCTCCCTTAAAATACTAACAACCCGCCGGGTTGAGACCCCAACCCGCCGGCTTGTTCATCGTTTCCAGCACCTGCTGCTGCTGTCCAAGCTTTAGCACGAACACAAAATCACCAACTATAAATTCAAGGTGCACTACACGATTTTACCTATCTAATAACCTCAACTATCATCATATATCATGTCATATCCACAAAATGCATCATCAAGCTTCAAGATTTACCTAAGCATCAATTTAACCTAACTATTTAAATTTCCAAATTAAACTCAAATCCAAGATGTGTGAGAGCAAGAAGTTACTTACAAATTGTAGAGGAACAAGGTGATGAACTAAAGACGACTAAGATGATGGTGATCACATGAGCTAGATCAAAGCCCTAAATTTTCTTTGTGTGTGTGTGTTTTGCTTTGGAAGAGAAATGAGGAAACCAAATGAAGTGAAGAAAGGGAAGGTGGGAAGTTAGGTGTCGGCCTAACTTCCACCTCCACACTTCACAGTGTACAAATTTTATCCGCTCTAATTCTATTGTCTGGAACCTAAAAACTAATTACGAGAAATTACATTTTATCTTACCGATAACCATAATAATTTAAAACAAGTAATAATTCATGTATCACAATAAGTCATTTGACCATTGGACATATTTATTTCAATTAGCCAAATAATAGGAATTATTTATAAACTCAATAAAATGATCACATAAATTAAGTAAATTACCAATTTCTCCTAGGCCCGAGGCGAGGATGTTACAAATCTTCCCTCCTTAAGAAGATTTTGTCCCCGAAATCTCGCCACACTAAAAAATACTAGGATAATGTAATCGCATGTTTTCCTCCGTTTCCCACGTAAGGTTAGCACCCAAACTATGTCGCCACTTAACCAAAACCATGGGTATCTCCTTCTTTCGAAGTTTAGTCACTTTTCTATCTACAAGCTCTACGGGCTCCTCTACAAGTTTCTGACTTAAGTCAACACGCAGGTCTTGTAACGGAAGGACTTGGGATTGGTCCTCCACCTTACATTTCCTTAAATAACAAACATTAAAGGTGTCATGAATACCCGCTAATTCTGGAGGAAGGTCTAATGATACCGCCTGATCATTAACTATTTGGCGTATTCTAAATGGACCAATAAACCTAGGAGCAAGCTTACCACGCTTACCGAACCGAATCACTCCTTTCCAAGGGGAAACCTTTAAATATACCAATTCACCCACATCAAACGAAACCGGACGACGTCGCGGGTCGGCATACTGTTTCTGTCTATCACGGGCCGCTTTTAACTTCTCACGAGCAATTGCTACCTTATCAGCAGTAATCTGAACAACATCCGGACCAGCAAACTGTTTCTCACCCGCTTCTAACCAACAAGTGGGTGTTCTACAACGACGCCCATAAAGCATTTCATACGGAGGCATACCTATACTCGAGTGATAAGAATTATTATATGCAAACTCAACCAATGGTAGGTGTGAATCCCAAGACCCACCATATTCCAACACACAAGCACGCAACATATCCTCCAAAGTTTGAATGGTGCGCTCGGATTGACCGTCCGTCTGAGGATGATAAGCTGTACTCAAATTGATTCTAGTACCCAATTCCTTTTGCAAACTCCGCCAAAATCCAGATGCAAACCGAGGATCTCTGTCTGATACAATAGATAACGGAATCCCATGCCTCGAAACAACCTCACTGATGTACAACTGGGCTAACTTACTCAAAGATGCCGCCTCACTAGTAGCCAGGAAGTGAGCACTCTTAGTTAGTCGGTCCACAATCACCCAAATCATGTCATTCCCTCGAACGGTTCGCGGAAATTTAGTTACAAAATCCATCGTAATATGCTCCCATTTCCACTCGGGGATATCAAGTTGTTTCAATGATCCATAAGGTTTTTGGTGTTCGGCTTTCACTTGAGAGCATATATGGCACGATTCCACCAAACGAGCAATATCCGTTTTCAAAGTAGGCCACCAATACAAAGGTTTCAAATCATTATACATTTTTGTGCTCCCGGGATGAACCGACAATTTGGACTTATGAGCTTCCATCAATATTACATCACGAAGCCCACCAAGCAAAGGAACCCAAACACGCGATTGGAATGTCTTTAATCCACGAGAATCGTCACATAACAGTTCTTTTCTTTTCAATAGAATCTCGGCTTTCAAATTTTGATCCAACAATGCTTCCATTTGTGCCATTCTCAATTTGTCAATCAAATCCGAGGAAACTTCTAATCGCATAAAGCAAACCTTCTCGAATTTCCCTTTTCTACTCAACGCATCCGCGACCACATTCGCCTTACCCGGATGGTAACGAATTTCACAATCATAATCTTTTATCAACTCCAACCATCGCCTCTGACGCATATTCAGTTCCTTCTGAGAAAACATGTACTGAAGACTCTTGTGATCCGTACAAATAACACATTTAGTACCGTACAAGTAGTGTCCCCAAATTTTCAAAGCAAAAACTACAACCGCGAGCTCTAAGTCATGGGTAGGATAATTCTCTTCATGAGGCTTAAGCTGCCGAGAAACGTACGCAATGACTCGACCACGTTGCATCAAAACACCACCCAAACCCGCATGCGAAGCATCACAATACACAATGAAATCATCGGACCCGTCAGGCAAAGCTAAAATTGGAGCCTGACACAATAACTGTTTCAAAGTCTGGAAAGCCGACTCCTGCTGATCATTCCATTGAAACTTAATATCCTTTCGAGTCAATTTCGTCAAAGGACCCGCGAGCTTAGAGAAATCCTTGATGAACTTTCGATAGTAACCCGCCAGACCAAGAAAACTCTTAATCTCTGAAGCAGACTTAGGTGCTTGCCAATTCATAACTGCCTCAACCTTAGATGGATCAACCTTAACTCCATCCTCACAAATAATATGCCCCAAAAACTGGACCTCACGCAACCAAAACTCGCATTTGGAGAACTTAGCATACAACTTCTTCTGCCTCAAAGTGTCAAGTACTAAACGCAAGTGTACTTCATGATCGGACTCAGTCTTAGAATAAATCAATATATCATCAATAAATACAATAACGAACTTATCAAGATAGGGTCGACAAACTCTATTCATCAAATCCATAAAGACCGCTGGAGCATTAGTCAACCTAAAAGGCATAACAAGAAATTCATAATGACCATATCTAGTGCGAAAAGCCGTCTTAGGAATATCCTCCGCGCAAACCCGCACTTGATCATAACCCAACCTCAAGTCAATCTTAGAGAAATAGGAAGACCCTTGTAATTGATCAAACAATTCATCTATTCGGGGCAAAGGGTATTTATTCTTTATGGTTCTCTTATTCAACTCCCTATAATCAATACACATCAGAAGGGTGCCATCCTTCTTTTTAACGAACAACACATGTGCACCCCAAGGAGACGAACTAGGCCTGATGAAACCCTTATCTAATAGCTCCTGGATTTGGGTCATCATTTCACGAATTTCGGAGGGAGCTAGTCTATAAGGAGCCTTAGCTACAGGAGTAGAACCCGGAATCAGGTCAATTTTATATTCCACCTCTCTAATGGGAGGCAACCAGGCAATTCATCAGGAAAAACGTCGGGGTAATCAGAAACCACCCGGACATCGGAAACGGTTTTCTTTTCTAATTTTGCATCAATTATATAGGCCAGGTAGGATACACACCCCTTAGCTAGAGATTTACTAGCTTTCATCATAGAAATCATAGGGATACTACCTCTTTCCCGTTCCCCTCGAGCCACAACATATGACTCATCCGAGATTGGAATCCTAATTAGTTTCTTATGGCACTCTATACTTGTCTTATTCTTACTTAACCAATCCATGCCTAAAACCGCATCAAAACTGGGGATAGGCATCAATAGAAAAGAAATTGGGAAACTATGATCCTCAATCAATATGCTAGCTCCAGTCACCGATGTGGTAACTGGGACTATCTTTCCATTTGCTACCTCAACCTCAATAGGATTTGTAATACAAGTGGGAGTCAATTTCAGTTTATCGCAGAAAAGCATAGATATAAATGAGCAATTGGCTCCCGAATCAAACAGAACAGTAGCGGGTACAGAGTTGATGAGAAATGTACCAGTTATAACATCTTCAGTCCTGACAGCATCATCAGCTGTCATTTGGAATGCCCTGCCAGTTGCCGTTGGGGAATTCTTTCTTTTCTGGCCAGAAGATGAAGACCCTCCGACCGTACCCGTCTTTTGTTTTCCCGCCTCCGGACACAAACCCGAACGATGTCCTTCCTTATGGCAATTCCAACACACATGCCTAGGAAACGCACAATCCTTGATGTCATGACCAAGTTGTCCACATTTGATACACCTAGCAGTTTGCGGAGTGCAAGGACCCGTGTGCCTCGATTTACAATTGTGGCACCAATTGGTTCTATCCAATGATTTACTATCCGAACTGGGCTTCTTAAGTTGATGGAATCCCTGCCATTTCTTCTTTCCAGGACTACCCGAAGAATCACTTTTGGGTTTAAATGGAGATTTTTCCTTAACTTCCAAGCCCTGGGCCCTAACATCTCCATCCACAGAACGGGCAAGATCAAAAGCTTGGGAAAGAGTACCCGCCAGTCTCACGGTCGTCCGATAAGTATGCGGTAACATTTCCACAAAATGGTCAATCTTCATACGTTCATCCGGTACCCATTGTTGCACGAATCTCAGCTTGTCAGTGAATTGGGAAATGAGATCATCCATCGTCATCTTATCCGTTAATTGCAAATCCAAAAACACACGTCGAATCCGAGTCATGTCAAATCCCGAACAATATTTCTAACAAACCTCATTGTGGAAATCAGACCAACAAATTGATGCTCTCTGCTGTGGGGTAAAATGTGATGTAATGGAATCCCACCAAACCATTGCTGGACCCTTAAGAAGTTGCACCGCAAAAGGAACTTTGACTTCCTCTTCACATCGACAAACCTCAAACTTTCTCTCCACATCTCTCAGCCAATCCAAGGTAACCGAGGGATTTGTACTACCTGAGTAATCGGATGGTCCACTAGACTTAAAAGTCTTGAAAGAACATAGTTTAGGCAGACTCTGCGCCTGGAATACCGGTGTCCGATAACCGGAATGCCCAGAAGCAGAAAATGGAGTCGAAGTCTGATAATTACTATGATGCTGCTGTTGATAAAAAGGCTAAGATACGGGAATCTGTGTTGTTACCAAAGGGGGTGGTACCGCACTAACAAGTGGTGGTATCGATTGCAAAACCCGCTGGGAGGACAAGGCCTGCTGTTGCTGCAAAAACTGCTGCTCAATTGCCTTAAGTCTAATATTTTCAGACACCAAATGTAACATATAATCATCATGGTCAAATTCTCCAGCTGTAAAAGAAGTGCCAGTCTGACCCTGACTAACATTCTGGTTTTCCGGAGGGGTGGCATTTGTTTTAGGGACATCATTGGGTGGATCGGTCGGATGTTCATTATCTGCCATATCTGTACCAAAACAGCATCTCATAACACGTTAGTTGTTAGTACCTACATACTAACCAACTTCTCATGCTAACTAAATTCCATTCACCGGAATGTTTGACCGACATAATTAAGTTTGGGATTGAACACTTAACCCATGCTCAATTCACCCAAACCTAAGCTCTGATACCAATTTATAACACCTCAAATTTTCCAAGAACATTATATATATATATATATATATATATATATATATATATATATATATATATATATATATATATCAATCGGAAGCGAGAAATACAAATCATGCATTATAGATTGCGTATAACATATTTCCCAAAACACAATCTATGCATGCATGATGAGTTGATACAATAACCATATTAACTATAAACATTAAGTTAGGTGTTATTTAACTTCAAAACATAAGTTTAGAAACGACGACATGTCATATATTCAGAGTAGGCAGTCAAACATTCTTTAGAACTAACTTCTTGCCCACCCACACAAAAGTAATCTGCAAGAAGTAGGGAGAGGGGTTAGCACGAAGCTAAGTGAATAGATCACAACTATCAATCTAAACTAGCATAGCAATTGATCACCACAAAGCATCACAACAATTACATCAACGAGGATCGGTGGTCCTTGAGGTACCCTCATGCCGCGGTGGTTCCCCAAGTAACACTTATAACCACTGAAGGCCAAACAGTGATCTTACCGATAGTTTAGAACTATTACTACATACGACATAACTTCAATAAACAACACATGTACAAAGTCATTATGTCGTCCAAAGTAATAGTACCCAAACCCAATATCATATTGACCCCTGACAATCTCACAATCCATAATCATCATGGCAATATGCAACTTATACAAAGTATAACAGTAGAACATGTTTACCCGTTGTAACCAGATTGTTACAACTAATTTAGACTGAGAGTCAATGAACCACTCACCTTGATAATCACAACCTCCACTCAAAGTTCTAATATTATTGAGTCTTCGGTTTATCTGTAACCACCACAGAATAATACGAGTCAATAACTCATTCCAAATATCCGTATGATAAATTAAGGACATCATTGAAATCCACATGATATCTAAATTTACAACACTTCAACATGCATATAATTTATAATTTAATCTATCATGATACTATATTATATGCCACTAAATCATATAAACATATAACTTATTTATTAGAAAGGAATTCAAAACAAAACTGGTTTGCTGAAAATGCTCAAGAACCCGCCGGCTGAGGTCTATGAGCCGCCGGCTTGACCCAATGACCCACCGGGTCCACCCACAATCAGCCGGGTAAATTAAGTTTTTCACTAACAGAAATAAAATGCGTTTTAAAGCCTGTAGGAGCCGCCGGGTTGGCAAAGAAGCCGCCGGCTCCCTTAAAATACTAACAATCCGCCGGGTTGAGACCCCAACCCGCCGGCTTGTTCATCGTTTCCAGCACCTGCTGCTGCTGTCCAAGCTTTAGCACGAACACAAAATCACCAACTACAAATTCAAGGTGCACTACACGATTTTACCTATCTAATAACCTCAACTATCATCATATATCATGTCATATCCACAAAATGCATCATCAAGCTTCAAGATTTACCTAAGCATCAATTTAACCTAACTATTTAAATTTCCAAATTAAACTCAAATCCAAGATGTGTGAGAGCAAGAAGTTACTTACAAATTGTAGAGGAACAAGGTGATGAACTAAAGACGACTAAGATGATGGTGATCACATGAGCTAGATCAAAGCCCCAAATTTTCTTTGTGTGTGTGTGTTTTGCTTTGGAAGAGAAATGAGGAAACCAAATGAAGTGAAGAAAGGGAAGGTGGGAAGTTAGGTGTCGGCCTAACTTCCACCTCCACACTTCACAATGTACAAATTTTATCCGCTCTAATTCTATTGTCTGGAACCTAAAAACTAATTGCGAGAAATCACATTTTATCTTACCGATAACCATAATAATTTAAAACAAGTAATAATTCATGTATCACAATAAGTCATTTGACCATTGGACATATTTATTTCAATTAGCCAAATAATAGGAATTATTTATAAACTCAATTAAATGATCACATAAATTAAGTAAATTACCAATTTCTCCTAGGCCCGAGGCGAGGATGTTACAATACTTGTAGCATTCACCTTTTGATTTGAAATTATCAGATGATGGAGCACCATCGAATCTTTTTGATCTGGTGTTCCTTCTGAAATTTGCAACCATCATTGCCATATCTCTTTCCAGCTTTTCTAGACCCTCATCATATTCATACTCCGACTGTTCTTCAGCTCCTTCGCCTTCTTCATCAACTATCAGCGACTTTGAGCTTTGCTTAGAAACTTTTGATTTCTGTCTCTGATCGATTTCCTCAAGCTCAACTACAAGGGCATTGGATATCTTTTGACTTCCAAGTGTTGCACGAATGTGCTCACTTTGATCAGCTTGCTTTTCCGACTGCTCCCAGTTGAGCAAAATACCATAGACTTGAGTAAGATTAAGATTTGTATAATCATTTCTCTGTCTCGTACAGGTAGCAATGGTTCCCCAAACTTTTCTTGGCAATAATTCCAAGAACTTTTCAACAACAAATCTAAAACACCCGCTAAATACAAGGACACATTTTTTTTTAAAACATATCGGAAGCGCATGATTAATAGAAACCAGTGGATTGCATACATACATTTCAAATAGCAATCCACTTATATACAAACCTTTAAAACTAGATTATTCTAATCATTACACACATTAAGTTTAGGTGTTATAGAAATCCCAATGTGTTGTTAAATCATTAACGTATTATCCATTTCAGAGTAAGCCTGTCAAACATTCCATTCCATATGTACTTCTTGCCCACCCACATACAGAAGTAAACCTGCAAGAAGTAATGAGGGGTTAGCACGAAGCTAAGTGAATAGATCCCAAGCTATCAATCTAACTCAGCTTAACACATGCCTATAACCAAGCAATGCACAATCAACATAGAAGGATCGGTGGTCCTTGAGGTACCCTCATGCCGCGGATGGTTCCCCAAGTAACACTTAAACCAACTGACGGCCAAATCAGAGGTTAAACCGATAGTTTGGTACTATTACTACACACGACGCAATTTCAGTGTCCAACACGTGTACAAGGCACTTGCGAAGTCCTAGTAATAGTATCCAAACCCAACACATTAGTTGACCCTCACCAAATCAAATAGTCCACAACTATCATAGCACAATGGACGCCAATAATAAATCAAGGTTTAGCCAACATGCCAATATAATATTAATGCAATCATTGCAATAAACCAAGTTTACCAGTTGTAACCATGTTGTTACAACTAACTTAGACTGAAAGTCCAAGATCCACTCACCAACAATCATAGTCGTCCACTCAGTAGTCTAATGTCACTGAGTCTTCTCCACATCTGAGAATACAATAACACAACACAAGTTAGTCATTTGACACTTGCCTCAATATTGATATAATATCATACAATTGTAATTACATCAAACCATTTATCATTAACTTGTATTAATCCAACATTCATCTCCATCATTGTTAACTAATATAATGAAACCATTAACAAGATTACTAACTTTCCACATCAATTATTCATCAAAACATCAATATTTGATCTAATGAATACTTAACCAACTAATTTCACACCGTCCTCTTTAATTATCAATTAAGGGTTCTTATTAGCAAATCATACTACTTTCTTCATATAAACCATCAAACTCATCATGATTATCAAAATTCTCATGAACACTTAATCAATTTCACAACTCTTAACATAACCAATGTAAATCATCATCTTTAATCAATACTTATAAATCATACATCATTATTCTAAGCATAGAATCTCAAATTCTTGAATTATCAACTAAACACATGAACTCCATTAATGATCATATATAATGTCCATCATTTCTAAGTTAGTGTTTCACTTACAATCAAGAATTACTTATCAATTAACAATAATATGATCATTACAAGCCTAGATACAAGATTAATCATGCCAATAAAATCAATTATCCAAAACCCCATTTCTAGGTTAACATGAAAATTATGAATTAACAATTATAACATGTTTATAATGATAATAGAATGATTAATACTTGTTATTGAAGCTTAACTAACATAAATATCACATAATCAAACCCTAAATTCGGATTTTTACTCAAGAACATCAAACCCCCA
Organism: Helichrysum umbraculigerum; assembly: GCA_949592205.1. Lineage (NCBI taxonomy): Eukaryota > Viridiplantae > Streptophyta > Magnoliopsida > Asterales > Asteraceae > Helichrysum > Helichrysum umbraculigerum. Next base: position 38,052,308 of record CATIUR010000005.1, read on the forward strand.
ATTTCTAGGGTTTATAACTCAAAGATTAAGAACTTACAAGTTGAAAAGAAGGATTAGAAGATGATAATCTTCATGCTAGAAGCTTGAATCCGAATTTGTGACCTTCAATTTGATGATTTCTTCATAATTTTGTGGATTGGATCATATGTGTGTGTGCATTTGTTCATACGTACATATGTATGTATTTGTGGGAGATAAAACCGACCCAAACATATAATATACCATATAAGTGTTAGTTTTCGTTCCCCGTATTTATTATTGTCTGGAACTTAAAAACCACTTGCGGGGAAATACAATTTTATTTTACCGTCAACTAAATAAATTTAAAACAGGTAATATTTTAATATTCACAATAAGTCATTTAACTATTTGACCTATTATTTTTACAATCAAACACATATAACAAATTTAAATCGTATTTAAATTTAATGGAAATACCTATTACTCCTAGGCCCAATTTGAGGATGTTACAAAATCGCTGCTCCTTTCCTATACCAGCCTTCTCCATCTTGTTCATCAACGATTGATATCTGGTATAAGTAGAAGATAGTGACTCGTTGGGTTCCATTGCGAACAGCTCATACTGGCGAGTGAGATTTACTTCCCTGCAACGAATAATATTAGGAGTTCCAATATATATATTCCTAAGGGTATCCCACATATCTTTTGCAGTTTTGCAAAGCCTGATTGATTCAAACACTTCGTCAGGAAGTGACATGCCAATGTAGATTTTAGCTTGTTTATCTAATCTAACCAATCGTTTATCCTCATCCGTCCACTGTTCCTCTCTCTTAGGCAAAACCATTTCTGGTATTGCAGGAGTGGTAGCAGTAGCTACAACAGCAGGAATAATAGTGGTTGGAATATGGGGACCATTGGTTATGATATTGCAAAGGCGATCATCAATAAGATCAAGAAATATCATCATCCGGGACATCCAGGTTTCAATCCTAGAGGGATCAAACGCTGGAGGTTTGGTAGTAGAACCATTTCCCTTCTGATACTCGGAGTCGACACAGCTGTACTTTACTGATTCCATTGCAGATCGGGTTAATTGATTTAAACCAACTCTGCTCTGATACCAATTGAAAGTCCCGTAATCACTATTGATAAGTGATATGGAATCTCAATATGTAAAGTTTAATTGTAGAAGGGGGTTTAATACAATTAAAAACTATTTCTGATTGTACTTGAGTTATTTAGCTAGTTTTTAATTGATTGAACACAAACAGAGTATGTAACAAATAGATAATAAATCGGATATGACAATATCAAAGAACAGAAGTAATAGTAACTAAATAGTGAATTATATTAATCATAAAATTTACAAGTGTTGATTGCGACATGGACTAGCCCAAGCTAATCCAAATCAAACACACAAGCTAACTTATTACAATATGAGATGAACAGTAGTGGACAAACACGCTAACTGCTCACTCGCTGAGTTACTGTTACGTACCCTAGACAAACTAATCACTGAACACACAAGTGATAAGTACGTACAGAAAAACTAGCCTCTAAAGTACAATATACTGAACTATATATACTACAAGAATCCCGTAAATATCTCCTATAAAATAGGATCTTGGAAGGACACGTGTTGCAACTTGATTGGCTTGATCTCTGATGAACCGACATACTGCGGGTCCCAATTCTGTTACCGCAAATATCTCGTTACCTTAAATCCAATCAGTTGCCGCCACGTAATCATTCGAACATTCTTCAAGTACGAAGACTCTTGTTGATGTGTATATAAGTACAGTACTTTTGCACTTGATGATTGAGAGGCTTTATTGAATAGTAACTGAAGATGCAGTAATTCTCCTCACTCACTGCGAGCTAACATGCTCTTGTAGAATGACTTGGAATAGAGATCTTCAGCGACTAGCTATTATTCGGGCAGTGACTTTTGCCTTGTTAGATTTGAAGATGTAGAACTCTCGCTGCTAAGTGTCAGCGACACACAAAGTTGAATTCTAATCTTCCTCAGCATATCATTTCCTTGAGAGTAGAGTGAATAATGATCAGCAGTAATAAACTCCAGCAACAGCAGCTTTGACACAATCCATTTCTTCATCGAGTAGTGCATAGTTGAGTTGGTCAGCGACCAGTGACTCAACATGGTCAGCGACCAGTGACTCAACAATATGCGACAACCCGAGAAGGAAACATGGACAATTACGCTTAGCTGACGAGTTTGATTCGATTGTATCTATATAGCCAATGTTCAAAACCAAACAGTTACTATTTCCTTTTACAATTTTAGATATTACTCCGTATTATGTTTTTAAGTATCATCGTTCTACCTTTGAGTTTCTTCATATTATAATATTAATCTTGACATATACTTAAAGTTGATCTATTTTTCTACACATATTCTATATTTTAGTGTCATTATTTTATTAGCATTTTACAATGATTTAGAATCCTATATTTATGTAACTTAAGCAATCATAATGACAATGATCATTGATATGTTTATCTTTTAAAAACCTAAACAATCACTTGAACAAATTGTTATTTTATTAACTCCCGTCGCAAGTAGTGGACAAAAATTATCAAACATTCAAACTTAAAATTGGGTCTATATTAATGGGCTTTCTATGTTACCGACTTATGGTTAGATTGGGCCTATGTTAATCGGCCTTATATATTTAGTATCGGCGTGCACAAAACGCACCTGGCGCATCTTAGCCTCATCTCGGCTTCTTCCAAAATCTATATCAATCCCACCTCTACTTTCAAAGGGTTTTTTTGTTCTCCAAGTTTCTTCGAAAAATTCTCGGTTGATCACCTGGTAACTTTTATCCTCCCAATTTCATCTTTTTGTAATTCGGTGTACATGAATTATAAATTGCAAATTATATGCTCACATTATTAGGTCATATTTCATCCTCTGATCGTAGATTTTGCTGTTCAGCTAGGGTGCTGGAAATTTGATTGCTTGTTTGATAATTTTGCTCAATAAGAAGAGTAAACATGGTATGTATATCGTCTGTAATCATGTCTGTTAATTGTGTATGTTGATTCGATGCTAATTAGAAATTAGTACTAGTGTAGTGTTTTGCAATTCTCAATCTAAACGGATGGTCTGGGATTAAAGAATCGAAATTTGTTATGTGATCGTTAGTGATCGGTCAACATACGTCTATATTATATTTATTTGGTTAGTTTGAGTGTTATTGATAGGTTATATATGGTATATATATTAGTGTCTGGTAGAATTGCATTTATGTGATCTATCGGATGAATGATCCGTTACTGAATACTAATTGTGTATTGCTTTTTTTGGGGGTTGCAGTATTTTGATGGTTATAATTATCATGGAACATCCTTTGAGCAAACATATCGGTGCTACCCTGCGTCTTTTATTGATAAGGTTTGTAAGCTTTATTAAAGTATTTCCTTGTATAAAAATACATTCATATGCACACAGGCCTTGTACGTATTTCAACATTTCTAGACTTCTCACTATAAGTGTGGAACATAATTTAGAAAGTTTGTTCGTGAACATTTAAACATTCTATTCTACCGAATAGGAAGTTAAATGTGTAACTCGTTGAAGTGAGTTCCTAAAGGGGTTGTTCCTCACATTAGGTGTATGTGTTTGGAGCGATCTAAATCAGCTATCGCACAATTATTTAGGAATGTTTTTTCTCTCCTTAGAATGAAATTGTACTTTATTATTTTGTTTCCCCTTTTGGAAGTGTAGTTATATTCAGTGGCGGAACTTGAACAAAACTTTTTTGGGGGCCAAAATCATTTGACATGTAAAATATATGTTCTACAAATATAGAAAAAAAATCATTCGATTTATGCTATAAAGCTAGATAACTTAACAAGTATCGATGTAAAAAACCTGAACTACTTTCGGAATTATTGTTGCTTTATGTGAAAGAAAAAATAAATGATGGGGACTGTATGTCTATATCTTTAAGTTTATCGCTGTTTTTAACTATCTATCACATATAAAAGCAATATCAACTATGAAATGGTTGTTAGTTTCACATATAATTATTGTATCTTTTTTGATCGGCAAAAGAAAATACAATATAAAGTTAGCAAGAAGCTAGAAAATACAAAACACCGTGACAACACAAAACAAATAAACCAAATTCAGAACCCCTCCCTCACCCCTCGCACCGAGACAACATCATATATTTATTATAAAATGTGTTAGTTATACAATTAAGAAGTTATTATATATTCTTTATATATAAAAGTTGGAAAACAATAGTTTTTGGTTGGAAAAGAAAAAAAGGGGATAACGATGTCAGTGGGGTTTGAACGCACGCTTAAATACTCTTCAAAATGTTAGCTTGCATTCCCTTAACCAATTTATCCACTTGCAATTTTAGTAACATTATTCTAAAACTATCATATATGTGTGTGTGTAATACTGATAGCTCAACTTTTAGAGGGTCGGCACCCCTCACTGCCCTAACTTTGTCCGTCTCTGGTTATATTCCAACTTTTGTTTTTGTTTTGTTTGTTTGATTCATTAATTTTCTAAGTCTTAAATTCTTATCCTTTTTTCCCTCCTGTTGCAGCCCCAGTTAGAGAATGGTGATAAAAGTGAGTAGCATTTTTATAATAGTGTTTTTAATGTTTTCTCTATAAGTCTCTCATGCGATTATTGACGTTTATTTTTCTTCTTCTGTTGCTAGTTATAATGCCTCCTTCAGCCCTTGATCGCCTGGGTCAGTTTGTTATACCATATTTTCTTTAAGAAGTGTCTTTAATACAATATTTATATGATGATGACGACAAAACTTTTGTACAACAGCCTCTCTTCAGATTGATTATCCAATGTTGTTTGAGCTACGAAATGCTCTTGCTGAGCGAGTTTCACATTGTGGGGTTCTAGAGTTCATTGCAGAAGAAGGCATGATTTATATGCCTTATTGGGTATGCGTTTTGAGGATTCATTTTACTACTATTTTTGTCTTTCTTTTTTAACCATTGGTTATGTTATTCACAATCACGCCTCTTAGATTTCTTAGTCTTCATGCTCATTAATACACACTAATTGTCCATATAGATGATGGAAAATTTACTTTTACAAGAAGGAGACACTGTGCGAGTTAAAAATGTGACACTTCCCAAGGGTACATATGTTAAGTTACAACCACACACAAAGGACTTTTTGGATATCTCCAACCCGAAAGCAATGTAAGTTTAGAAAAGTTGGTCCATATTATTATGATGTTAGTGGAAATCACATGTTATTCTTGATAGATTTCTTTGTTAGCATCATTATGTATGTCAACCTTTTGATATTTCTGTTCTGCCCATGCAGCTTAGAGACAACATTGAGGAACTTCTCTTGCTTGACGACTGGAGATAGCATCATGGTTGCCTATAACAACAAGAAATACTACATAGATATCATTGAATCAAAGCCTTCTCATGCAATAACTATCATTGAAACTGACTGTGAGGTTGACTTTGCTCCTCCTCTTGATTACAAGGAGCCTGAGAGAGCTGTTCCATCTCTCCCTTCAAGCAAGACACCAGCACAAGGTTTGAATTTCAGGCTTCTATACGTAATTGTATTTTATTGCAGGTTTTTTGCTACTACAGGTTAATGAGATCTGAGTTGGCTTGGAGATTATTTTCTTAACATGTGTAATATTAATACCAAGGCTGTTAAGATCGAGATCTTACCTAGGATCATTTTTATCCTTGCAAGATCGGGACCGTGATCGAATCGGGATCTTAAGATCTTACTCAGACACTCTAATCTCATATATGTGTGTTTTGATACATATAAAATACCAAATCTGTGACAAATCAATGAAATTTTCATAGTTTATACACACTAACATTAGTTCAATACTACTCATAAGGATTTAGATTACTATATTTATTATTAGAGATATAAATTTTTAAATTATAAACTATTGTAGTTGATGACTTGATTAATGTTCTTTTATTGGTTGATTACATGATCAGCCTATAAGCTTTTTATCAGAGTAATGCTAAATAGACCTACTTACAAAGACCTAAATATAGGCCTAATTTTTTGATTGGTTAAGTTTTTTCTCTCTCTTAATCTCATCCAATCATTTTTTAAAACTAACCAATCATATCTTTAGGTCCATTTTTAGTCTTACCAAATTAGGTCCACCAATCATTTTCCATCAGACAAAATCTACCAAATTTATTCCTTTTTAGCTCATTAACTCATGATAAGTAAGATCTAGTCGATCGAGATCTTAAGATCCTGTGCTAAGGATCGAGATCCTAAGCAGATCGTATGCCTTTTAGATCCTATGTAAGATAGGGATTGTTTTCGACTTTTTGTTAATCAAGAATTCAATATCGTATAATTGTAAGATCTTAAGATCAGAATCTAGATCTTAACGACCTTGATACAGTCCTGAACATGAGTGGTCAATTGAGTTTGACAACTGTTTATTTTTTTCTCTAATTATAATGTCAGTGCAATATGTTTATCCTTTTTTGTGCTCTTGCAGGTGAGGCTGCTCCAGTTGAAGAGCCAAAGTTCAACCCGTTTACTGGATCAGGGAGAAGATTGGATGGTAAACCTTTAAAGTACCAGCCCCCACCTGTTTCATCTTCTTCTGGAGCTAAAGAAAACCAACCTGCTGCGTCTGGTAGCGGTGGTCAACCATCTACAGGATCTACTTCACAGAGTAGTTCTCGTCAATCGCAGGGAAAACTTGTTTTTGGCTCTAATGCAAGCCGTAGTGCGAACCCCCAAAAGCAAAAGGTACTTTGATATACCTCCTTTACCGACTTAGAGCTTGTATGCATGTAGAACTCTATGGAATCCTATCATCATCCTTAGCTCCTCCCTAGTAAACTTGCCAGTTCCTTCCTAACTTAAAAGATCAATAATTTCAGCTGTGAATGGCTGAATGCTCAAGTCTTATATGACATATTTGTTGATTATTAGATAGCGTGATTTACAAACAACTGCTCATTGGATGCTTGATGCAGAAAATCTATTGTTGTGAGGGCCTACGAATCTAGCATCTTTCTTCACTTCTGTTCTATCTTCTGCTTTTGCAAACTATGTTGTTGAGGCTAGAGATGGCAAAATGGCTGGGTTGGATATATATATATATATATAGTGGCATGATCCAGAGGGAAGTCCATTTTTTGAGGGAAGGGGGAAGCGTTAGTACGCATCAGGAAGCATATTACCTTCACCTATACTAATCTCAAAAAAAGCAAACTGAAATTTAGTAAATGTTAATCAGAATCGATGTTATAAATGTTAAGCTTCCTTGATAAATTTTTTCTTCAAGTTATAGTATCGATTTATGAATATTTGATCCAAATCCGTTAAGATGCATCGCGGTGCATATTAGTTAATCTGCATTGTGATACATCTTAACAATAAAAATATTTTTCAAATAATGTGAAGTTTTATGATGCATCGCGATGCATCTTAGTTAATATGCATCACACTGCATCTTAACAATTAATTAAATAAATATTCATCAATTAATGTTATGACTTAAAAATGAAATTCATTCGTTAAAATATTCTTTATAGCATCGATTTTGATTACTATTTACCGATAAAAATAATTTTTTGTTGACGTTTTGATTGATAATTGTAATATGCTTCCTGATGCGTACTAACGCTTCCCCCCTTCCCCCCAAAAAGACACTTCCCTCTTGATCACTACCCTATATATATATATATATATATATATATATATATATATATATATCGTGTTTTATTAATGTGCCAAGTATAATTAAATAAGTTCTATTATTGCCTTTTTTATTTCTAAATAAATTGATTTAGAAGGTTGCGTGCATATTGTAAAGGAATTTTGACAGTTTGGCCCATTAGACTGGTGTCCTATTAAGCCATCTTTGTTTACCTGTTTGACCATCTATGAAACCAAATATATAAGTCGATATTGTGGTCTCTATGCAATAACAACATGAAGTTGTAGGACCAGGAGTTGAGGATGATATTATAAATTATATCGATTCCAACCATGTCAAATATCGACTAAATTTATAACTATATGCAATGCCTGTTTTGACCTCGCGTGCTTTTCTGTTCTGCAGGAAGTTGCAAAAGAGACGAAACAAGAGGAGCCTTCAAAGAAAGAAGAGCCGAAGTTCCAAGCCTTCTCTGGGAAGAAATACTCACTCAAGGGTTGATTAATTGTGTTGTTTTCAAAAACCAACATCCCTCAAACCTCAGGCTGGGCTAGAATTTGTATAATTGTTTTATGTCAGTTCATGTCATTCTGTATGTTTACATTTCTATCCCTATGTAAAAGTACATGTGATTATACGAGCTTAGTTGACCATGAAGCTCTACTCTTCTTGCTATGATGGTTATGCGATTCAATGTCTTTTATTATAAAATGAATGGAAGGATTGAGTTTATGAACCTCTTATGCTTTCATAGTGCGCATCCATCTTGGTGATGACATGCTGTTGTTTTGATTTAGTGGTGTCTATACTGTTAATCTTTTAAGTTATAAAGGAAACAAATTTGATACATAAAATTCAAAAAGGAAACAAATTTGATACATAAAATTCATATGTTGTTTGAGGTTACCTTCATTTGGACGCTCGGACACCATTATGTAACATATGAGATTCTCGGTTAGAACATTTCTAACCAAATTTCAGTTGCCTCTATGTTATTTCTATGTTTAGTATAACTGTAAATACTAAATACTAGTATTATGGACATCCTTACTCCTATTACTTTTTCGAGGGTGTACCTTATTTCTTTTTAGATCAATCGTTTATCTTTATTTGAGCTTCAGTGGTTAGGACATTGTCTTTTCATATCAAAGACACGGGTTCGATTCCCGTAAGGGATAGGTACTTACGTTTATACGGAGTGGACAATGTTCTGGCAAAATTCTCCACACAGTGTTCTGCCACTCCGCCTCAGTGTTCTCGGCAAAATTCTCGTCAGTGTTCTTCACTCAACGTCCAAAATGAGATGTTGAATTACGTTCTCAGCTTTATTCCTTTTGCCCTACACAAAGAATTAATATAAAAACAAAAATAAGCTTTGAGAACGCTGTCCAGAACACTGTTACCACTCCACAAAATCCTCACCACAAAATTCTCACCAAGAACACTGTGTTTAGGCCGTCACCACTCCGAGTGCTCTTAGACAACAAGTTCGATGACATGCTCGGCTCGAATTTATAAGTAGAGTTAGGGCCCGGCTCGTTTACCCCTACGATTCATGAAAGAGTTGTACTGTGACTGGGAGTTGCTATTAGGGGTATAATTGTAATTTGCCTAAAATTTTAAGAATTATACTTGAGCGTATTTGCCATCTACAACAACCACATTTCTAGGGTTTAAACTGCGGCGATGGCGATGTTGATGCAGCGATGGTGCACGACGGCGAAGCGATTACTTCCGACGGCTGAACAAAGATACGCATTCTCATCAATCACAACACCAACTGCACCGGAAACTATCCTGTGCGGAAGAGGTGATAAGAGAACGAAAAAGGGGAAATTATTCAAAGGATCGTACGGAAACTCAAGACCTAAAAAAGACAAGAAGGTTCAACGAATTAAGGACAAAGTTGAGGTCCCTCGGTCTACTCCCTGGCCTCTTCCTTTTAAACTTATCTGATCTCTTTAAGTAATTTTACAACAATTCCAGTTACGTTGATTCTTACGTTTTTGGGTTTCTGTATGAAAAATTCGACATTAATATAATGAATAAATTAATCCACTAGTTGTTTTGATTTGCCTACATTTGTTTTGTTTGAAAGTATAGTGCATGAATTTGTTCACTGAAGATTGATTGAAAAGTATGTTTGTTTGCAAAATGAAATGGGAATTTGTTCAACCTTGATGAAGTTTTTTTTTCTGTATATCATTGAAGTTTACTGATTGTTTTGATTTACATGATCAAATTTGTATGGCTGACTGTGTAGTCTTGCTTGTTAAACTCTTTCAATCTTCTTAAAGAACCTATCTTTTATCTTTAACCATATTGCTTTGGTCTCTGATGCAATCAAATGAGTACTTGGGTTAAACTTTGTTAGTTGCTAGAACCCTAAATTGGTAACTAAACAGTTATGTGAAGGCAGATTGGAGGAGGAGAAACTTACATGATCTTGACATTTGACATATATATGGCGATATGGGTTTCAATATTTTATGTTAGTATATTAACTACTAAAGACTGTAGAATCCTTGATTGTAATAAATTTGGTGCGCCTCGAATACGATGTGATGCCCTGTGTTAGACAGTTCCAGAACAAACATGGTATCTTTACACATAGTGGGGTCTTGTCTTTGTGTTTGACGTTAGTATCTATTTTTTTGTTGTGCATACTTGTACTTCAAGACTGTAAGTGTCCAAGATTCTCAAATTACGTGTCATAGCATGTATAGGAGTGTGCTGGTCCGGGTGCTAGACTGCCTGTTAGTTCTAGAACAGAATAGCATGCTTGTACTTCAAAACGTTACCTTATTGATAGATTGTGGTTGTGTTTTATATCCGATAGAACTAAAGGGTCAAAGGGGTCCAAAGTCACCTAAAGTGTCTTTTCGGTGCAAAAACCATAGTTTATTAAGAATTTGAAGTTGTAGTGTTTGTTAGTGTATCCGTCACATACATTTTTAGTTTAGAGTTTCAAGACTTTGGACAAAACACTTTTTGGGACCCAGACAGTTTTGACCGTGTAAACAATTACTTGTTTGACTAGGTTCCTCTGATGGGATTTCTGCACATATTAGTCCTTACCTTTGTGTTTGCTGGCTTTTGCTAATGGTGCATCACTGCAACTTATAAATCCTAACCTGTGAAGATTGTCAAGAAGGTATTCCTTAATGGATATATAGGAGTGTCCCGGTCTGTCCTAGTCAGCTCTTGAACAAAGTTAATCCTTGCTCCTGTTTTTCCACCTTTGCATGTGTTGCACATTTCTGGAGAGTTGGAGCTTATAGACTAGTCGTCCAAGATTGTTAACTAATTGTCTTTGGTGCATATTAAGGTCCTAGTCACTTTTAGTGCATTCCTATAATCTGAAAACCGTAGTCACCTAAGGTTCTCAAGAATTTATTGCAGCATGTATTGCAGTGTCTGAGACGTAGTCAGTTCCTGATCATACGTATGACCCCTGCATAGTGGCTCATTAGTTATTACACTTGTTCATAATTGGCTTTTATTTGTAGAGCGTCCTGCGAACGACTAGGAATCCAGGACTTCTTAAGAATGTGGGGTGTTACAAATTTACATGGATACTGAGATACGGATATTCACATGTAGCTACATGGGTGAGTCAGCTGGTTTGTGTAAGCAACAAACCAGTTAAGTAATCTTGATTTATTTTTTAAGTTAAAACCATGGTAATAAGTGGGTGTTAAAAGTTGACTATTCTACTTGATAACATTTTCTTGGAATAACACAGGGATCCAACAATAGGAAACCCAGAATTTGTAGAACACATCATACATTTACAGTTTTGTGTATTTGTGTTTCATATGGTCATCTTTGTTGTTACGGTTCGTTTGTCTCTTCGATTTCCATTGTAGTGGATTAACCAGTACTTAATTTTATATCCCCTGACTTGGGCTAAAAGGAGATTCCCATTGTTAGTAATATGCCTCATTCAAGATCCTTTAGGTTTTTTTTTTCCTCATTTCTTCATGGCTTGGCATTTGGCTTCAGGGTTGTTTTAGTGGCAGGCTTGGTTTGGGTCATCATTTGGGGATGTAAGCTCATGAATGGATTTTGCAAGTTTTCAATATTTAGTGAAAGTGCAGCTATGCAATAACTAAATGTTATGCTTTTAAGTTGATTGAAGTTTAAGTTCTGTTATTGGGTTTGTGCATGTCTAAATTCAAGGGACTGATGACTAGCTGAAGTTTAGTTGTAATTTCATCTTAACTTCTCGGTTTTCAATATTCAAATGAATTAAGCATCAGGTTCTTTGCAACAACAAAAAATGTAGTTGTATCATATCGCATAAGATATAAAGTCACATAAAATATACATAACATACATCATAGATGTATCATGTAATTAGAATCAGGCATGATATAGTAAAATTACCTGAAAAACGGACTAATACTTCAAATACTCGCAACAAATAATGCTAAAAATTTAAAATGATTAATAAGCCAGCCAACATTGTACTTAGTAAAACAAATGCGGAGCTGGCTCTTCCCTCTTGGCTGAACTCAAGATGAGAGAAGTTGCTCAATGTTCCCTAACATCTACAATGCTAACCTAGCTAGCGATATTTCACGATTTCATGTTTGCTGGTTTAATTAAGAGCACTGCTAATTATCAAGGGTTATAATTTAGGATCAATTAGCAGCGAAAAATGCTAACACACCAACAAATGGTGCATTAGTGTAAGTTGTGGGCTCAGATTTTCCAGCATCAGCTCGATCATCTTCATACTCATCGTCCTCCCCAGGCCCACCAACTAGTGCGCCAACCAAAACGTTTGGATTAGGATTCGACGAATTAAAATAAATGGTTCCATCTTTACACCTTAAAGCTTGGGGATGACCTTTAATGGACGGTAAAGATGAGCCTCGATGATGAATCCTTTGTGGATACTTCCTGCTATATCCTACCATATACGATATTCCCTTGGGGTTATCACCTAAAATGTAATCGGCTTGACGTTTAGCTATTTCACGAAGATGACTGGGTCCCACGCTTAAGCTACCACATTTGACGGACTTTGATGACTGCTCTAAGTATTTTGCGTAAACTAGCATGAGGAATGTGATTGTAGTTGAATGTTGTAAGTTGCAACCGCCAGGACGGTAAAGTAGGCCTCCAGGGGTGTATTTGGTGTGAAATGAAGAAGACGAGCTCGGTATTAGTGTGCATATGAAGCTTTCTGCTGATGATTTGTAAGACTCCAAAGCATACATATTCCCTTCCAAAACTTCCTGCATTCAGAATTTGTATATTTGTGCAATTTAATATACCGTAAAGCTGAGTAAAGAAATACAATACTTATATAAAGACCTACGAAATGAAGGGTTGTTGTACCTTGGAAACAAAAACATTGAGGCCAGCATGCTTGTTATCCCATCCAAACTCATTAAAAGTGTCATCAGCACCAAATTTTTTACGATTGTTTAGTATGTAGTTCAGGTATTTTTCATCCCCAGAAGCCTTTCTTAACCATGCTGCTCCCCATAACAATTCATCCTGCCAATCATCAAAAATTCAATTTATATCCAAGTAGTATTCGCCTTATAAGAACCGCTTTGATACGAAAAAATGTAGTATTATCAGTGATAGTTTATCAAGAGTATTGCTAAGTAATCACCTACACATAACTAATCCACCAAAAAAAGAATAAAAAAAAAAGAAGAGGAGGTATTTTAATGCTAGGATCCCTTTTTATAAGAACAAAAAGTAACTACAGTACAACTATAAAATAATGAGACATTTTAAGAATTTTCATCATCAACTAACTACAGATCAAAGATAATATGAAAAAATGCCTGCCTGATATCCGTTAAAATCACAGTAAAATGGGCAAACACCACTTCTAATGTCTGCGTTATCGCTATAAGCTCCCCTGTAAGTATCAGCATATTGAAAAACTCTGGTGGCTGTTCTTAAAAGCGTTTCCGAGTAGCCAGGATCAGAAGACCTAAATGCTATGGATGATGCGGCTAGAGCCGCTGCTGTCTCTCCAGCCACATCTGAGGCCGCATTTGGCGCATGAACCATGTATACGGTCCGAGCAGTGTCCATATCCTCTGGTCTTTCCCAACAGTTATGGTCCTTTATTGGATCACCAACCTACAAATAATTAATTTGACAAATATTTGTACATTAAAATTCTTTTACTTTTTTTTTTTTTTTTTTGGAATCTTTAATTTATGAGTTTACTTGTAGTACGTAGCATTTCTCTTATTTGAGATTCTAATCCAACACCTGCATTATGTGTCCCGTAGAGACACTAAAACGAGGTTCAACTACTGCTATACCACACAACACTAATTACCATATTACCCTCACCTAGTCACCTATATCATCTACTACACTAAACTATAGCATTTACATTCAAAGTTCCAAAATTATCTTTAAAAAAATTAGGAAGAATAAATATAAATAAATTATATATTATTTAAAATAAAATATGTACAATAAATGCAGATTATAACTATATTAATTTATTGAACACAAACATTTATTTTTGAAAAATAAAATGTGGACAATAAATTCGAAACGTATAAACTATTAATTACTTGTACCTGCACAATAATCCGATCGGGTTGAGCCACCGTCTTGAGCAAATAATCCGTTGACCACCTTATCGCCACCAATGCGTTCCTCAACTCTGTTGGTGGCATCATCTCTCCAAACTCAACCACACTCCAAGCTAACATGGTAGTTGTAAACGCCATAGGAAAACCGAACTTTACATTGTCACCAGCGTCATAGTAACCACCAGTTAAATCTGCATTGACATCAGAACCGTCTCTAAGTCCTGAATTCCCACGCCATTTCATCCTCTGATCGTTTGGGAGAGAACCCGAGCGTTGGCCTTCAAAAAACATGATTGATTTCGAGAGCGCTTCACCATAGTTTAGGTAACTCGAATTACATAAACATAACTTTAGAATCAAAACTGTTAATTGGACAAGAAAATAGAAGAAGAAATGTGAAACGACAGGCTTCTTCATGCTAATGCCTTTTTGGCAATCTCTAACGTATGAGGTGAAATGTGTGTGGAAGCATTTTATACAAACTCCAATTTAATTTTAATTTTAATATCAATAAAAATTAATATTTTTATTAAATTGCTATATGTAATCTTATATGACGTTACTACAATATTTTATTTTAAGTCTCAAATGGTATGTTTATTACATTTCTAGTCGTTTGGAAATTACATAATACCAACCTTAAAACTAACATATCTTCTATAATCGGCAACATTGTAAATGTTTTTTACGTAAGGTTTAATTATACACGTAAACATTAATTAAGATTTGTAATTATTAAGTGTTTATACCTTAAATATAGTATTAAATACACCATTTAATCAAACTTTTATTAGGTTACCTATAACAAATGATTAACAATGGTTTAACATTTTGGTGTGTTAAATATTATTTATGTGGTTATTACTTCTTCTACTCCAAACTTACAATTCATGTTGGTTAATTGTTTACAATCATATTGAATAAATTAATATACGACGATAATCATATATAATTTGGATTATATTACATGCTAATACGCATATGATAATAAAAAAAAGTTCTTATGCTAATTACCATGTCACTTTATACCTAATCACACGTTGTCTAGAGTGTCCCTTGGTAATGTGTCAAAATATATATGCAACATTTTTCAAGCAACACTTTTGTAATGTCGTATGTGTTGCGTTTAATTTATTAAATTAATTTTGTAATGTGAACTTACTTATGCTTAGGATTTTTGTGATTGTTTATGAGCTTTATAGAGCACAGCGAGTTTATATTTGGTTAGCTACGAGCCTACGGTAGTGACCGAGAGTCCGAGATGGAAATTATCACGCGAACGACGAAACCATAAAAAACGTCTATGAAAATCCATAAAAGTAATTAATTGGGGTGCCTGTCAAGCTTCTACTAATTAAATGTGCTAAAAGTGTCTTTTAAGTTTCAAATCCCTTTAATCTTGTGTGAGATAATGTGGATTTTCAGTTTCTTACAAAGTAAAAAAGGAAAATATCCCTAAAAATAATAAAAATTCCGTTGCCGGGACTTGAACCCGGGTCTCTCGGGTGAGAGCCGAGTATCCTAACCAACTAGACTACAACGGATTGGTGTCACTTAATCTATTTATTTAAATTTGAATATTCAATATTCACATTGATTATTCGTCACACATTATTTCCATCACCAATTGGTCACAATTTTACCATCAAAACTACATGGTCTGATATTTGATGATTTCATTTAAGTATTCTACTAATAATCAAAACATGAGTATACACACATCACCGACTTTAACACATTCGTAATGCGCTGCACTAAAAAAAACACCAAGGCAAACTGTTGCTTTACGACTATGCAGGTATTCAGGTATTTACTTTTTAAAGTGCAAGTACCGATCAATGATAACTGTTGCACCGAAAAAGAAAAATGCAGACATTTTGAGATAAGTACAACCAGAAAGACATTGGATAACCAAATATATAACAATGACAACATATAATAAGAAAAGAGAACAGCAATTACTGTAGTCTCATCTTTGATATCCCCATCGTACATCCCCACCTTATTTCTAAAGATTTATTTACATAGCATTACAGAGTGTCATTCATGACTCATGAGCTTCCTCGGGACATGCAATCTTAAAACTGACCTACGAAAACAGAAAAAGAAACGTGAACTGCTACTGGAGGAAAGCAAGGAATTGGCAAATTGGATGAACGTGATGAAAGCAAATGGTTAAAACTTGATACACTGCCTCGAATCTTGATACTGCACAGAGTAAAGCAGGGTCATTAACGTCGTGAGTACAATAACAAAGATTTCACAAGGGATTTAAATGCGATAATGAATGATGCGTTTTTATAAATTAAACATCATCTTCAGTAAACTAGCAATGCTTTGTGGCAAAGTACAGTAATATACCAAGAATTACCAGGTTATGCTTTAAAAACAAAATACTCTTACAGGATGTGCTGATATCTACATGACATTTTTTAACAAGTTTTTTTCAGAGTATGCACAAGCAAAATTTTGTAGACCACATAGGTCCAACCACGTCGAAACATCACAACCCAAGTGATTGACCAAATGGACTGTCTAATGATATAAAGCCCGATTCCTTAATCAAGCAAATCTGACAGCGCAATGGCAAATACCGAAGGCAACATGTTCCACATGGTGGTAACATAAGATTAACCATAAAACAAGAGTGAAACATTAATAATTAATAAGAAAAATGAAGCTAAAAGCTAGTAGATTTCCAAGGAAGATATTTGACAAAATTAATGGTGCCATTTTCTGCTTAGGTAAAAAGTTCATTGATTGTTGTTGCATTAATGATCACTTATTAGTTCTCACTAAAGGTGGCAATTTCAACCCATTTACTTATAAGGGTTGATATGGGTAGTATGTTATCTCAGAAGGGCCATATTTAAAAAGCTGATTAAAAGAAACATAGGTCAGATGAGTCGATAAGGTCAAACAGATAGAAAGTTGTCCAAAGTCTATTAAAAGTGCATGCAAGCTTCTACAAGTTGTACAGTTGTACTCAAGGATTTTGATTATAAATACAATAATAATGTTTGCATAAACATACTTAGCGCATTATTTATCTTACAAATTTATAACATATGAACAGAAGGTGTTTGCAGGTATTTTGACCCTGTAGTAAAAATGACATGTTTCAACCCAAACCCCTTTAGAGTTTAGACCCATTACCCAATCTTCCTGACCTGCCCATCTTGCCAAGCATTGTTTTCATGTATGAGGGAAACAGACGTCACTCATCACATAAATGCATTTTACACATTCAGAATTTAATGAGAATGAGAACTGACCAGGGAGAGAGGAAGCATGCATTAAGTAAAACGAGCTTTGTTCAGAGGAAAAAAAAAAGCAAAAGATCAACTGGAAACTACTTCACGTAGATGATGTCATCATCAGGGTCATCATCCTCCCAGTCTTCATCATCTTCACTTGGATTGGTCGACACATTTTGCTCACCCACTAGATTTTCTACAGTCTTCTTCTCACTCTTAATCTTATCTAATATGGCAATCACCTGAACATACAAATCAATTAGTATGTGGACTGAAAAATATATATTCAGATGAGTCCACCATGGCATTGCAATCTAATCACATGAACACAGTAGAATGTGAAACAAGAAATTTAAGATTTAACCATTGTTCTTAAGCCCTAGAAGGGCTTCATCTCTTCGTGACTAACATTAGGTTTCAACTTTTACCCTAGCTCAACTATTTAAGAACAGAAAAGCTTGTTGGTATTGTTCACAAAGGTTAATATAAAAAAATATATCAAATAATTGATCACATTCTTCTCCTTCTATAGACCTCTACATTTTAACAGATCAATGAATGAAGGTAAAGGGTTCCATTGTCCTCTCTTGGTAGTTGTTATCATAATTTTCAAAAGCACATGTTTTACAAGTCATAACCTTTTATTGAATAAAGTTACTAAGATACAAAGCTGAAATATTCTTAGAAGTGGCTTCATTTCTTATGCTTCTTATGCCCGCGGGAGTTCCACTGATACCATAAGAACGACCCAACCCCAACTGACGTGCCAGCCAGTAAAATTCTTATCAAGAACACCAGATGATTTACATGGACACGTATCAAATTCCTTTATATGATATATCTTTCTACATGCATATGAGATATTAGTTGCTAATCTGCAGAAAATCTTTTTGTGTTTTCTCATTTTTCAAGTGCTTCCAAAATTGCATGTCAAAAAATGAGCTATCAAAGGCATGCAACAAGAACAGAGTGATATTGTTATTAGAAAAAAGGGATGCAGCCTGAGGTTTGAGTTCCTATAAGATACTTGCCGAAGTTAAAGATAAGATTTTGAATGAATGAAGAATTGCATTTAAATAAGATCATTCCCATGAGTTAAAGATGTACTAAGGAGGATGTAGGGTCTTAAGTGCGCTAATGATGCTAATACTGTGAGCCGAGCTACCTTATTATCAATATGTTAATGAGGGGATATCCCCTTGATACAAAAATTTTAGTCATGAATTTGACAAAATGAAGATGACCATTTGATCCTCCTATATCACAAACTAATTTACTATCACAAGTTGTCACACCAATGCCTTACTAAAGTCCCGTACCTATGAGGATATACAATACAGAAATATAGATGACAACGTGTTGCAGTATGAAAGCTATGCAATAAAGCAAAATTACAGAGAACAAAAACTAAGTCAAAGAAAATTCGATATATGAACTGGTAAAACTGATAAAGAAATTGCTTAAAGTTGTCTAGAGTGCATGTTGGATATTTATTTCAGCAACATGCATATATATTCAATAATTCATAGATTCTTACCCTGCTTCCTCTCTCTAATGATTCATCTTCGATAAAGCGTATCTCAGGAGTCAACCGTAGTTTCATACGCTTTCCCAACTGACCACGGACATATTTTGCTTTTGACTTCAACCCGGAAATGGCTACCTCCTTTCCCCGTTCATCACCAAATACAGACACATATACCTTAACCACCTACAAAAGGGAATAACCAAAATCATAAAACCAACATCATTCATTGTAAACGTGTTTCACTAACATTATCAGATTAGGTGTAGATAGCACGAGCTCTAACTTATTATTATGAAATTTCTCTTAATAACTTTATATATATAGGGAAAGTTCCAATAAGAACTCAAATACTAGCAAGAACCGCAAGGACTATCAAATTTCACGATATGAGTCATATAAGTCTGATAAAATTCACAAACTTGGCGATTTATAATTGAGATATACAATCGTCAAGTTTTCGAATTTGTTAATTTATATGCTTCAAATTGTGAGTTTTCAGTACTAACGTTTCCTGCGTGTCAATACTATCAATTCATTCGGTCACTAACACAACAATTCAACCCTAAAACAATAACAATACTAAACATATAATTCAAATTCAATAATAAAATTATATGAATAAAGACTATAACTTTTAATACCTGTAAATCTGATGAGATTTCGACATCACTAATGGTAGTAATAGAAGACAAATAGCGGTCAGCACCAAGAGCAGCTTCGGGCAGGATAGCGTATTGTAAAACCTGGTCGGTCAGCAACATATCAGAAAGCTCTCTTTGTATCTGTTTGGCCACCATTTTCACTCTCCTTTCTTTAGCCATACAAATTATTAAATTATTTCTTCTACTGGTTTTTTGATAAGGTGAGTACGTCAGCGTGTTACCAAATTTCGCAATAGGGAAATTAATTGAAGCTGTTGATAAAGGTAAGGTCGTGGGGAATACGCAGCAGCATGTTACGGAGGTTGTTGGCGGTGGAAGACGGTGGTGATTGGTGGTGGTAGTAAGGATAGAGTACGACGGCATTACAGATTAAATAAATTATTATTATTATCTCCGATAATTTGAAGGGGAAACAAAGAAAATTGAAGAAGAGGTTTTTTCTAGTTACCAGGAAGAAATCAGAAATGAGTAAAATATCCTGTTGCCGGAAATCTGATGTGTATTGTTAGATTATTGCAAATTACTCCTTCAAGATTTGACAAAACTACAATAGTTTCTTCGTAAGCAACTAAGCATAAACGAGCTTAACGGAGTCCGTATGGTTTTACCATTAGCTCGAAATAAGAATTTTACAAGTCAAGCTCGAATAACTCACAAAGATTTAAGACCATTTACATCCTAATAGTTTGTATTCTATTCAAATATGAAAGAAAAAACAAATTCGCATAATGATAAGTTGATAACCAAAATTAACCAATAAAAATTGATTAGAAAACTGCTAAACTTATTATGAACTTTTTAAAACTGAAATAACTAAACGAAAAGTGTATGTCACATATATACTTTTTTTTACTTGGGCTTTTTAAATTACGTGAAATAATTATCAAGTGGTAACACCTAGTAGAATGCAAGTTATGTGATGCGAATACAAATTCAAGACTCATGCTTGTCATTAACTCTAAGCGAAAATTATTGAGAAATCTCGCGTAATTACATATAAACTATTGCAGGTGAATTATAAAATCTAAGCCCATTCGAGCAACTTATTATTATTTCTTGTATACTTGTTTAATTGAACTTAAAAACTTGTATGAATTAAACTCGAATAGATACTAAAGCTCTGCTCATTTACATTCGCTTATCAATTAGGTCTTTTGTGTAAATGTATTATTGTCCATTATCCATGTTAACTGAAGGAAGTGTTCGTATTTTCTTATATTAAGGCCTTTAGGCTATTCTTCAAACAAGTCAATAAGCTCATCTTTCTGGATTATAAGTTTGTCCAGAGCTTATTGCTTCTTTGATACACTACACTCATAATCCGAAAAAATGAATTTTATTTGATAAACTTGGGTTTAAGGGACCCAAGTGTTATAAAGTGATAGCATAAGGGGTAAACTTGATTTCTCGTGTATACTTCAAGTCTTCAACAACTAAACGAACTCTTTGCCCTTATTTCATCGTCTCTCCTTAAACCCCCTTCAAAACCCCTCACAGGCTCACAGCCACCTCTCTTACACACTCCGAGTTAAGGTTTGTAAGTTTATTTTCACGTATATGATACTTGATTCATCCATATTCTGATAGTCATATATATGAATTTTTGCACTTATTAATCAATTGTGTTTGGTATGCAGTTTCGTCTGTACGGATTATTTAGGGCACCAAGCTATTCATTAATTTACATCTTAAATCAATAAATGGCTCGTTTCCGTAATGTAAGTAAATTTTTCCAGATTTGTATCTATTTCAGATTATAGTATACAGTTGTATTGCAAGGACACTAGTTTGCTTATTATGATGCACGAATTTGTTATGAATTTAATTATGCGTTTGAATCAGAAAAAGAAGATGGGATTCGTGAAGCCAAAGAAGCAACCACCACAACAGAATGTGGATCATGCAACTGGTGACAAAATACCGAGGAGTTTTGTTTTTTCAAGGTTGAAATTACCTGGTTCTCTTAAACAGTTGCAAGCCGATTTGCGTAAAATGATGCTTCCGTATACTGCTTTAAACCTAAAGGTATAAACTTGTTGTTATCTATTATTGTCTCCCGTATGCATCTTTTAATTATCATTCATTTATTGAGTATAATTGATTTGATGGTGTAAACTACAGGAGAAGAAGCGTAACAATCTTAGAGATTTCTTGAATGTTGCAGGGCCGATGGGAGTTACTCATTTTCTTATGTTATCAAAATCAGGAAACTCTCCGTACTTGAGAGTTGCACGAACGCCACAGGGTCCAACTCTTACTTTTAAAATTCAAGAGTACTCGTTAGCTGTGGATATCACTAATTCTCAGTTACGGCCAAGAGTACCAAAAGATCTTTTCAAAAACTCTCCTTTGGTAATTCCTTACTTGCATACGTTGTTTCTTGTAGTCTAGACTTATACAGTACATAGTGGAACACAAATAGATCATGCAAAAAATACCATTAGCTATTATTGTAAGTTTTTAGCTTTTAGTTTACTGTATACGTTTGAATATAAATGGATATATTTAGATTGTATTATCTGGCTTCGGGACTGGAGAGCAGCATTTGAAGCTGACAACGATTATGTTTCAGAATATTTTTCCTGCCATTGACATTAATACAGTGAGTATTTTTACTTTTTTAATGTTCATTTGTATATGCGTCATTAGTTGCTCTTCTTAATGTTACAAGTATTGCAGGTTAAACTTTCATCATGCCAGAGAATCGTGTTGCTTAATTACAACAAGGAAACAAAGCTTATAGAATTTCGGCACTATTCTATTAGATTGCAGCCAGTGGGTGTCTCACGTAGAATCAGAAAGTTTGTGCAGAACCATCAAGTGCCTGATCTGAGAAGCCTTCAAGATGTGAGTGACTTCGTCACAAAGTACGTACCTTTCTCTTGCTCTTTATTGCACAAAGTAGCATACATACCAATGATACGTTTGAGATATAAAAAATACAATAATTTCATGTAAATATGCCACTAAGAAAATAACAAATTTGAAACTGTAAAAGGAAGTTTACATCTGTTAGTATATCTTTTAATGGCTTTGCATATAGCAAACCATGCAAGTGTAAATGAAATTCTAAAGAATAAACATACAATTTATTCAGGTTGATTGATCACAATTATTCTTAATCAGCAACAGTTTTGTGGAAAGAAATATGGTACCCATTTTTATGCTACAGAAAAAGAGATGCATTCTTGTATAATTCCGAAAAGTAGTCTGTATTCTAGCTACGAGCAAATATTTTAAGTTTTACCATGGCATTCTTGGTACCATTAAGTTATTTCAGTGGTGTTTGTGCATATCATTATCAACTTATATGAGAAACTAACTAATGGAAATCAAATTGATCTGTTCATCACAATGATTGTTTTTCTTATACAAGTTCAAATTTTTTGTTTTGTAATCAAAAGGGCCGGTTATGGATCAGAAAGTGAAGGAGATGATGAAGCGGCTACTGTAAGCTTAGCGTCTGATCTTGGCAGAATTAATAAGGCTTCTACTAAAAGTGCTGTGAAGCTTCAAGAAATTGGACCCAGGATGACTCTTCAGCTTATCAAGATTGAGGACGGATTATGTGCAGGCACCGTGATTTTTAGTGAGCAAGGTACTTACTTGCCAAATAACATTAAATTTCCTTTTCTTTTTTTTTTTTTGTAGTTTTTTGAGTGATCTCATTTATTATTTTATATTGAATAACTTGCTGTTCCTTCTAACTTTAGGATGTTATACCCTACATACAGTTTGATATAAGAATTTAACTATTACGGAGTAGTTAGTTGTCCAGATATGGTTTAGATAAAACTGGGATCTTGTGGAGTCAATAGCATTTTGATATGTAAAAAATGTGTTAATAGGAGAACTGTGCTGATAGTTCCCTGATTTAGCAGAGTTTGTCCTTGGAGCCGCCTCTGGCATAAGATTTAGTGAAAGGCATTGTGAGAGAGAGAGAGAGAGAGAGAGAGAGAGAGAGAGAGAGAGAGAGAGAGCATACGAAAAGACCATATATGTGAAGGGGGAGATTGTTCACAAGTTCATTTACGTACAGGAGGTTTGTATGCGTTACTTAGTTCCAAAGATGGTTTATTAGAAAAGCCGTTGGTTCAGATTCATGTAGTATCAGAACATGTTCATTTTGGTCAACCCTGATGGATATCAAAGAGCACAACTCACTCTTAATAAAACTCAAAAAACATAGCAAAAAAAAATTGGCTGCTGTGCAAATGACGCACAACAAGAAAGAAACCAAAAAAACGTTAACTGCTACATTTTCACTCTTTTTTCCAATTAAACAGTACATGGCTTTAAATAAGAAAACTCCTAAAAACAAGCTATCACTCATGCTAGAACGTGGCCACTTCTTGAAATGCTAAAAACCAGGAAACAAACAAGACTAAATCAACTAATACCCACGTGCACATTGGCTAGCTAATGACCCGTGACCCATGACCCATCAAGATTACCCAACATTCACCCCCGTAATCTTGATGATCTTGAGCCGAGTCTCTTCCACGGTTCTCTTTCACCACCTCGATGTTTAAGACTTTTCCCGGACACCCGACCTTCACCTCGGTCACATCCAAAATCTTCACATAACCCGAACTAAATTCACACACTTATAACATCTCACATGGCTTCCGTTGGACACATTCATTACTATCTCGACTTCTCCCGGACCCACGACCTCCTCCACGGTCACGTCCAAAGCCTCCCGATTTGAACCGCCAAAGCCACAATGTTTACAACTATGCCATCTTCCTTTCCTTCATAACAGCCCCAACTTTCCGGAGCCATCAATTCGATAGCACTTTTCCACCGATCAGAAAACAAGGTTACACCACCTTTACCGTCTTCCGTCACCCATAGAACGAACCGAATCAAAGCCACCATGCTTCGATGTCTTCCCGTCCGTTTATACCACACTACCAAGGTTCAATAATCAATTAAAACACTGCTGAAAGTATCACCTGCAAACGCCTTTTGCTACCTTTCTCCTGCTGTTTTAGTCCTTTGATTAACACCTTCTGGTTGCTTAATGTCCCTTTGTTCTTCGATTAATAACTGGGTTAACAAGCCCGCTGATTTTGGCCTGAATCACGACTTGTCTCCGCTACCCTTTTGATCCCCTAGAACATAAACCGCTCTACAGATTACTCGTCAACTTCCCTTCGATCGATTCCGCTCTGATACCAAATGATGGATATCAAAGAGCACAACTCACTCTTAATAAAACTCAAAAAACATAGCAAAAAAAAATTGGCTGCTGTGCAAATGACGCACAACAAGAAAGAAACCAAAAAAACGTTAACTGCTACATTTTCACTCTTTTTTCCAATTAAACGGTACATGGCTTTAAATAAGAAAACTCCTAAAAACAAGCTATCACTCATGCTAGAACGTGGCCACTTCTTGAAATGCTAAAAACCAGGAAACAAACAAGACTAAATCAACTAATACCCACGTGCACATTGGCTAGCTAATGACCCGTGACCCATGACCCATCAAGATTACCCAACAAACCCAACCTGGCGCGCCCAAAATTATTCGTTTCAATTTGAACTCATTTTGACCCGTCATCGAACCGGTCCATTTTGGTACATCTTGTTGTCAAGCACCTTTCCGTTATTAAGGGTCTTCTGGCTGTAGTTCTTATTGGACGTATTCATATGAAATAGACTGTCAGTTGTAGTTTTGAATTACTTCAAATACTTGGACAACATGCTGTGCCTTTTGATCACCTGACCTGGTCTGCACAAATCAAAACACAAAATCTACTAACCATAGGTTATTAAAGATTTGGTTGTCCTTTGTTCATTGCAGGAAGTAGTGGCGAGAAGAAAGATGAAACAGAAACTGAGGAGGCGGACATGGAGAATGACTCAGATGGAGATGGAGAGGGAAGTGAGGAAAATAACTCAGACGAATAGCTTAAAATATTTATCTTGTGTGTAATATCAGAGATGCGCAATACAAATCAAGTATGTTGTTCTTTTGCTGCATTATGAAGTGAGGTATGCAGTTCCATTTTTGTGCAACACCTTTACAGATTCTAAATTAGTGTTATCTAGATATATACGCTGAATGCTAGCATAGCGAGTCTTTGGACAGTTGATTCTTGTTTTCTTAAACTGAAAATCGTTCCAGGAAGCAGTTAATCTATAAGTATTGCAAGTTTGTAACCCATGTAAGTATTGCAAGTTTGCAACCAAGTAAGCAGTTAATCTCAATCATGTTTCATCATATTGTCTATCAAGGTATGGTGTGCATTTGCCGTGGTTGAACCAGTAGATCATACCGGTCCTGGTGTGGGTGTTGGGATGGTGCGTTTGGCGTGGTTGAACCACGGTATTCGAAAGAGCAAAAGCTTTTTTCTTTGGTTATAAAGGTTTAAAAATACGAGGTGAGTTCCAATTTTCAATGTAACCACTACGAGTAAAATTGCATCACCATATCTAACTTTTAGTGTCATCATACCACAAGCTTCAAGTTGAGGTGTTCGAGTTTCATGACCACATACCTAATTAGATTGTTCGAAATCAATCACCAAGAAGATAAGATGGAAGAGATAGGTCACTAAAAATTTGTATCAACGAATCGGTCACTTGCTTGGTTTTTATCAAAATAACTAATTAATTATAGATTGCCACTAGCCAACACACAGTGGCTTCTTGATAGTAATGCCATTGTTTACTCATTTACTCCGTAATTAGTTTGTTTTAAACAGTTATCTACTGTAAAAAGGAAGCCTGCTAAAAGTCATCCAAGTATTTATTATATTATATAATTAATTGTTTATTATATATCCTGAATTATTGTATTAATTAATTAATTATAAAGGTTGATTATTCCTTGAAATGAATGTGTTCTACGAGCGTTGCTGTTGTGCACATGATTTTACAGTGCAAAAACAAAACAAGGTCACCTGCTTGTCTTAATTAGGAATTCCAACTAATCATTCTCCCAGATCAGATACAACTACGTACTTCTTGGATCGAAATCCAATTTTAACGTGACGATAATTATTTCATATAATTATAATTACTTTGAATTTGAATGTATATCATTGAGGATGATCCTTAAACAAATGGCCAGCAGTCTAATTAATTTCAAGTGCACGGGCCCAATAAAACTAAGTGTTACCCAATCAAATCTTGTTATTTATATCCGAATTTACCGGATGAAACGTGTTAATGGATCATCCGTTAAATATTAAGAAACTTTTTGATATAAAAACCTTATAATTAAACATAATGCTAGATTGCTAACACTATCAATGATACTCATTTCAAACTTCTTATCTTATATCCAGCACGAGAGTGGTGAATCGGATCAATAGATATCAAATGGATCGGATAATAGTTGACATTTTAGAGTGCATGAAATCATTACGAAATTGATTTTGACTTGAGAAAATATAGGTCGTATCTTAATAAGAACATTTTTAAAAAACTAGGGGATGTTTGGCTTGGCTTATGAGATGGAATTTAAGCTCAATATAAAAAGTTCATCTATTAGTTTTTTAAAAAATAGACTTTTTACATAACACCCCTTAATTAATAGGAAACGAATGGCTATAAATTGTTTTGATAGCTTTAAACTCAATGATTTCAAGTTGGTGACGTTCTAATGTGATCATGACTCACCACGAGATTGCGCTAAATGCGCTTAAATTGTCTTCGCCAACCATATTTATATTTATTATTTATTAATTACTAGTTTATTGATCCGCGATTACGTGGGTTAACATAATTGAGTTTTTAAAAGTTAACGATTAAATATAAGAGAAGCATACTGTACAGAATTTTATATCAGAAAAAAGAAGTAAAATAATCGATGTAAATAAACTTAAATTGAAACGTTAGATCTTCACATGGTTTACTATTAACTATTAAGTATACTGATGGTGATGATAAATTTACACCTTTTAAATTAGGTAAAGAAATAATAGACATTTGACTTAAAAATTTGTAGAGTCACTTCTATGATAAGAAATCAATTTTATATCAAAAATGAAATTGTTATTTTGGGGTGTTTCATATATAAACCCTTATAAAGCATTCAGGGTGCATGCTTAAAGTTTACAAATGGAAGATGCCAAATACATATGTTACTCCATAACTCCGTTCATTATATTGACTAAACTAATTTGGTAAGTGTTAACCATTTATGTATTACTGAATGAGTCAATTCCAATATAATAGTAAGTATATTATTTCAATGTAGAGATAGATACTAAATTGTATATTTTGTCTTTGTGTTTATTATAAAATCTAAAACTAATCAACATAATTTAAGTGAATTATAACTTCACATTATTTCACACCTTAGATTTATAATTTTTAACTCTTAATATTGAACATTATTTCGTAATATACTATTTTGTTTATAGATCAATTATTCTTAGGTGATATTTTTTGTTCACTTTGGTCATTGGTATGTACATCATAGTAACAACTAACTACATAATGCTTACCCAATATTTAAAATAGATAAATTAAATATATCCGTTTTTAAGGTCAGGTTGTTGATAAAAAAGTCATGTTAGAAATCAATATAGATAATTCTCTCAAATATTAAGGGTTTATTCATAAATTACCGGTAAAAAAATGTTATGTTACTTAATTGTAAGGGCTTAAAAGAAATAGAGAAGGATTGAAAGTGTCGTTCGCGAATTGTTGCGGGTACACCTTTAAAAAATGAAAAT
Source organism: Helichrysum umbraculigerum (assembly GCA_949592205.1). NCBI lineage: Eukaryota > Viridiplantae > Streptophyta > Magnoliopsida > Asterales > Asteraceae > Helichrysum > Helichrysum umbraculigerum. The sequence continues at coordinate 38,080,686 of CATIUR010000005.1, forward strand.
GGTGTATGAAAGAATTTGAGTCATAGGATATCTCTATGGATGAAACTCAATTTAATGGTGATATTGATCTATGGTATTTTGCTTTTAGGAATTTAGATAGATAGATAGATTGATTGAAATAAATATTAAGTAGTAATAATAATAATAAAAATAATGATAATAATAATAATAATAATAATAATAATAATAATAATAATAATAATAATACCCTCGGATAAGAGATGTTCTTTCTTTACCCTCGGGTGGAGGAACGACTCTCTTTACCTTGTGTAGAGGAAAGATTGTCTACATCTTACCTCTCCCATACCTCGAAATTACGGGATTGGGTATTGTTGTTGTTGTTGTTGTGTTGTAATAATAATAAGACGTACAAACATTAAATTTTTGCGCCAAGTCGCCAATTTAATTAAAAAAATAAGAATAAAAAGATTAAGGATAGGAGAAGACCTCAAATGAGGAGAATGATGAACATATTGAAGTTACTGTATTATATGAACAAATTTGTAGGTCTAAAAATGCAGTAAAATTTCATATGTGTAAAATGCAGTATTTGTTAAAATGCGGTGTTCTGTTGATAAAATACAATGAATCTGAATGACAGTTTTGTCCTAAAATGCATTGAATCCAGTCTGCCCTCCTCCTCTCATTCGATATCTTCCCCTCTGAACCTTACCCGAATAAAAATAACAAAAATTTCAAAGAATTTAATACATCTAATGTAAATTTTCTCTTCTAATTTCATTGGTCCACCCAAACCCTTAAAGTGTAGATATTGTTTTGTAGATATTGTGTGATTAATCTAATTTTATGTATACTTACGATTACCATTGTTTTTCCCCCTCTAAAACTATAAAAATAAATTAGTGTTTATTTTTTAAAATTTCTTGTTTTTATGCACGTTAAATTTATTTTAACATTTATCGCGGTTACCCATATTGATGTCACAATTAATTATCAGGTTGGGGTTAACAAAAGTGCAACATAATTACCAAAAATTTATAATCGAAGGAACGAAATATAATATAATACGGAGTATAATTCAATGGAATTAGAAGTATTCCCAATTAATTAATTGTTTAATTTCGTTGGTTAGTCTTTAAATTTAATGTACTCCATCATGGGTACGTAAAGGACTATGCTTTGTTGTACCTAATTAAAACACCCCTCGTTAATTATAAACATTTAATATAATATTTGTGACTCGGAAGCGTATATTTAAAACATACTATCAATATACTCAAAATGTCAATAAACTTTTTCAAATTTAATACATGACATTTCAACCATCTCGGTGTTATATAATTCAAAACATATATTTAGTTATCAAAATAACATCAGAGTAACAGCCTGTCAAACATTCCATCCAGTCCAACAACCTCCTGCCCAATATGTCCCATGAATATACAACCTGCAGGAAGAACTGTGGTGGGGTTAGCACAATGCTAAGTGAGTGAACCAATAACAACAGTCCAACTCAACATAATAATATGTTTACATCAATTAACAATAAACAGATAATAAACAATGAATCAATCATTCAATCACTAGCCGACATTCACTATGTCATTCAAGCTACGTCAAGAGGACCGGTGGTCCCTGAGAAACCATATACCGGTTTGGCACCCAGGAACACTTATCGTTCAACTGTATTGGCCTATACAGCACGACCGATAACTTGTTGTCGATCACACACGACCTAGATCTCCAAACTAACATTTCAAGTTTCCGAGATCTCCTGTCGTCTACAACAACAACAAGCCCAACCATCAAATCAAGTTGACCTCTGAATCTTACACACTGGCACAATCTTAGCCAAGTAAGCAACTATTTAACTATCATAGCAAGATATCTCAACAGATGCATCATATCACAGTAATATAGTAAATTACTTGTTGTAAATCAAATCATTACAACTAAATCACACTGAGGTTACAGATCCACTCACCGACTACCTCAGGCCTCCACTCAGTAGTCTAATATCACTGAGCCTTCTCCTCATTGATTGAAGAATATACTGATGATAATCTGGCTATGGTGAAGTTTCGCGAGAATCACAACTTCCTGATTTGATTTCTAGTTTGAATTGGAGATTTTCTGTGAATTTTTTTGTGAATTATAAACTTTCCAAATGAGGAAAGTTGAAATAAATAAAAACTTAAGTCGGTTCCTCAACCGACCTTTCATTATACGGGTATAATTTAATACCCCATCTCAATCTATTGTCTGGAACCCGAAAACCATTTGCGAGTCCAAACCTTTTATTGCACCGTCAACTATATTAATTTACAACAATTAATAATTCACTTATCACATTGGAATATTCGGCTTCTATTCCAATTATTTCAACTATTTCAAACAATATTATTTCCAAACACATTTAAATACATATCTAAATCAAGAAATAATACAAAACGACTAGGTCCATTTCGAGGATGTTACAACTCTTCCCCCCTTAAAGAGATTTCGCCCCGAAATCTAACCTCAATCAATCTGACTAATGTGATATAATCACATTCATCTTATCATACATTGATCCTCAATAGCAACTTACAACTATACTTAGACTGTTTGAATTCTTTCCACATGCACATGCTCCCATGAACATGCTTCTATCTTTTCCTACGCACACATACAGTGCATCCATCAAATATCATCAATCAGATATATCTTATAGATAACCACTTACTTTAACAAGTGAAACCTATAATCACTTAAACAACAAGTGAAATCTAACATCAATTAATAGGTCTATGCAACCAGAAATTAGCAACATGCTAAAATCTTTAACCTATTACCACTGTTCATCTCTGTTAACAACAAAACAGCAACAACAGTATCATAACAACAGGGTTCTAAAACCACCATACCTGTATCCATACTGAAATTAAATTTCAGCTTACAACTAGCAATCAATCTAATATACAGATAACAATCTCAAATCCTTACCACCAAAGATTTGAAATTCAAATCTAAGTCAACTTTTCATTCAAAAGTTTCATACCTACTCTTGTGAATAACCTATCATATTCACATATCACTTTAATCATATGAAATCCTTTACTTAAAAGTAATCCAGATTCATATCTCCTAAATAAGCAAAGCAGAGGTCACATTCAGTAGGTAAGGCCACAATCAACAAGTACTTTGCTCAATTAACAAAAGTATCAAAATCAAATATTACCTACATTCAACCAACCTCTACCTTGACTCATTCCCACTGGTAACAACCTATCAATTGTTAGCAACAACAATTAACCAAACAATAATCACAACACTAGTGATTACACACCACAGTATATCTATCAATACTCACTATTTATCTTCAAAATCTAACTAACCATCAAGTTAGAATTTATATATTACTTAAACTTGTAAGACATCCAGAATCTTATCTTAGCAACCAGTTAATTCAATTCAACCTCAAGTTAATTACAATCAATTAACCTCCATATAACTTATGGCACATTTTAATTCATTATATTAAAACTTATTATGCCATTTATCATCATGTATATCACACATATATACTTACACAATTTCAGGTATTCTCTTAAATGGACACATACACATCAATTCCATTTAATCCTATACACTAGGCCATTTAGACTGTTAAAGTCTTTATCAAGCCTTCCCATTACTACTAATCATCACATATCCATACCACAGGACATGAAATAATTACTAATCAACAACCCTATGTTTCACTTATATACTTACCAATTCGTATATAACTTAAACAATTCAATCTAAACTTCCAAGAAAGTTTGGTGAATACAATCATCACCTATCGATTTCAAGGTTTCTCTTACTTTCTAAGACATTCACTATATCCACATACCTTATTTCTCAAAATATGAACAACCTTTCAATTCCTATTTCCTCAATTTATTAAACAAAGATCAACTAGATCTCTAATATAGTCTAACTCCAGATATACTTTCATATCTTATCTCATTTGGATCTAATCCCAATTTACCACTTTATCACTTACTTCATTTGTATACAGTCAACAAATAACTAAAGAATCCATTAAATTCTCTCAGTACTTAAATACTCATCATGAGATATCAATCAACTCATACAGCTATTAATAATAACCTTCAATTATTTCTTATCTCACATTCTTACCCAATCAAAGCTACCATCACAAGCCTCACACACTGGTAAGATTTTCTTATCACAATTCTAATCAATGTGATTTAACTTACTCTTAACATATCTTAGCAAATTATAACTGTCATATCAAACAATGACTTCATATCTGTATAATTTTTTTTCAACACATATTCAGTTCAAATATCAAATATTACCCAACTGAATACTCAATTACACTTAATAATATTTCAATCTATGTTAGACTATTTCAACACAAACAGTTGACTATATGTCAACTTTGATTTCAATCAACCAATCAATAAAATCCTCTAATTGCTTTTCTCAAGTTTGACCTATCTTCAAACCAATCACAAGCAATTAATTTTATACACAATTTTCTATTCATGGTTTGACTTTCAAAGTTAACATACCATCAATATCAACTCACAACAAACCATTTCATCTTATATGTTCACTTTTAAACATATATTCTAAATTATTACTTTCAATAATTTTATCAATCCTTCACAAGGATAAAATTAACCTACATCAATCTTGGCTCCATACAAGCCATTTCATATTGTATGTTTACCATCAAACATTGACTTCTAATTATTACATTCAATAATTACTAGGAATTCCTCAAGCAAGACAATATCAACCTATCTCAACTTTGGTTTCATACAAGCCAGATACAAAATAGTGATTCATTTAAACACTATCAAATCTACCTAAAGTCAATGTAACACAATCAGTTACAATTACATATTCAACAAAATCAAATTAGTCAATTAGGTGTATCATCAAAACCTCTATCAATGACCATTATTATTTACACTCTCACCTTTACAGTCTAAAGGTCACAGTTCTATCAACTGATTGTTTTCTTATTAAAACAACTATTAAACCACTTAGCAGACTTTCATGCCTAATTATTCAAATCACATTACATTTCTTTTATACCAAGTAGCCTCAACAAGTTCATGTGACACAACATAATATAACAACGGTGATCAGGCGTTGCAAGATTATGTTCTTCACAATCTATTCTCAGGCTACTCTACATTATAATTATCAATGTGATTTATTCTTATGATTTCAAATCAATCAAAATCCTTTTAATAATTTCTAACAGCTGACACATACTCAAAATCAGCTTACTACTTACATATTCAACCTTACATATGTAAGCCATCTCACATACACACGATGTTCTAATTTTCAACAACTGAATTACTCAGTATATCACTTATCTGAAACCTCAAACACATGATAACTCATCATCATTGTTTCATTACTTACACTAATCAATGTCCCTATTTACATTCAAAATTCAGGACACTTCTTACTTAATTATTATTATCACTTTGACATATGCTATCATATCAAGCATCACTGTCACAACAAGCCTACTCAATCATGTTACTTTTAAATATTTCATCTATTAATTTACAATTAACCAGAAAGACCTATCACTTTCTCAATCAATTTAGCTTTATCATAAGCTATATTTCTCATAAACCTATCATTTTGTTGGTTTATATCAAGTGTTTAGCTATAATCCTAACACATCATATAGCCACATAAACACATATTTTCTCAAATAGCAGTCATTCTCAAATCAAATGACACCACTATCCTTAAACAGGATTCAAATCACACCTTGTGATCAATCTAATAATATAGTATTATCAATTATCTTGTCTCCCAATAAAGACACTCCTTAGGTTCTAACATCAATCATGTTAAACCTTAATCAACTCGTTTTCTACTCATTTAATCACATTTCTGCATTTTTCAATTCAATCAGAAATACTAGCAACAATGAGCAACTCATTTAATACCTCTATCTGATATCAACATATAACAATCATAGTTGACTCAAACTGGGGAATCATATCAGTCTGACTCAATTAACTTCTCAACAAAGCTTACTCAACATAACTGAGTAAACAATTCAAGTTAATATAATATAACATAGGCTTATCGAAGATTACATGACAATCTTAAGCCCACAAGCGTTGAGGAAACATGAAATATTCCAATCAGATACTCATGTTCCTCCGTCTCTGAAATCAAACACAACTTCACAACTTGTTAAAGGTTAGTACATACTCAACTAAACACTTTCTCATGCATCAACTAATCAACTAAACCCACACCCACTGGAATGTTTGACTCAACTCATCAAAGTTTAGGATTGAACATTCTATCAAGTTCAATTCACCCAAACTATTGCTCTGATACCAACTTAAAACACCCCTCGTTAATTATAAACATTTAATATAATATTTGTGACTCGGAAGCGTATATTTAAAACATACTATCAATATACTCAAAATGTCAATAAACTTTTTCAAATTTAATACATGACATTTCAACCATCTCGGTGTTATATAATTCAAAACATATATTTAGTTATCAAAATAACATCAGAGTAACAGCCTGTCAAACATTCCATCCAGTCCAACAACCTCCTGCCCAATATGTCCCATGAATATACAACCTGCAGGAAGAACTGTGGTGGGGTTAGCACAATGCTAAGTGAGTGAACCAATAACAACAGTCCAACTCAGCATAACAATATGTTTACATCAATTAACAATAAACAGACAATAAACAATGAATCAATCATTCAATCACTAGCCGACATTCACTATGTCATTCAAGCTACGTCAAGAGGACCGGTGGTCCCTGAGAAACCATATACCGGTTTGGCACCCAGGAACACTTATCGTTCAACTGTATTGGCCTATACAGCACGACCGATAACTTGTTGTCGATCACACACGACCTAGATCTCCAAACTAACATTTCAAGTTTCCGAGATCTCCTGTCGTCTACAACAACAACAAGCCCAACCATCAAATCAAGTTGACCTCTGAATCTTACACACTGGCACAATCTTAGCCAAGTAAGCAACTATTTAACTATCATAGCAAGATATCTCAACAGATGCATCATATCACAGTAATATAGTAAATTACTTGTTGTAAATCAAATCATTACAACTAAATCACACTGAGGTTACAGATCCACTCACCGACTACCTCAGGCCTCCACTCAGTAGTCTAATATCACTGAGCCTTCTCCACATTGATTGAAGAATATACTGATGATAATCTGGCTATGGTGAAGTTTCGCGAGAATCACAACTTCCTGATTTGATTTCTAGTTTGAATTGGAGATTTTCTGTGAATTTTTTTGTGAATTATAAACTTTCCAAATGAGGAAAGTTGAAATAAATAAAAACTTAAGTCGGTTCCTCAACTGACCTTTCATTGTACGGGTATAATTTAATACCCCATCTCAATCTATTGTCTGGAACCCGAAAACCATTTGCGAGTCCAAACCTTTTATTGCACCGTCAACTATATTAATTTACAACAATTAATAATTCACTTATCACATTGGAATATTCGGCTTCTATTCCAATTATTTCAACTATTTCAAACAATATTATTTCCAAACACATTTAAATACATATCTAAATCAAGAAATAATACAAAACGACTAGGTCCATTTCGAGGATGTTACACTAATTGTACTCCATCATCACTACGTCATTGTTTTTTATTTGCTTAATTAATTAGTCTATAAATTAATGTGTACCAATATACATACATTCCCTTTATGTTTGGCAAATGATTAGTTGGAGATTAAAGTATTTTATAAACTCTATTTGAATAATTATTTTATATCTATAACTTTTAGAACTTCATTTTTCCTACTTATATTTGTTAGCTACACAAATTTTATTTATATATTTATTATTACTCGTATAAGAGAAGGACTTATATTTATAGAATTGAAACCTTTGTAAGTTATGTGATCGAAACAGTAATTAAAATAATCAGAGGATGAAATTTGTATTTCTTAGCTTTGTGATCGAAACAGTAATTAAACTAGAATGCAACTTTTGAAGAGCCAAAGAAATACATAGGCGATGTGAGCCAAGCCAAACGATACAAAGCACACGGCCTTGAATCTTGTCTTGAAATAAATATATATATCGAAATGATGTTGTTAGTTGTAAAATTGAGATAGCATTGATTGAATGAGTTGGTTTCTGCTCGAAAAAGCAAGAAAAATATATTTCGAGCAATACGTTAGGTATAGCAACTCATTTAATCTCATGGTGATCAGTTTGTCATATCTAGTTATCGTTAGTTATGAATTAAAAAGAACGTTATTAACCATTTTTAAAAGCTCTACAGGAACTCTCTTAAATATATATGATTAATTTTGATGTTTCAAGAACACGCGGATCCAGGATTTACAGTGACCCGTAGCAATGATATTTCGATTTTCCAAAACCCGTAGCACAAACAAAAAATACAACTAAAAATGTTATTTTCAAAGATAATTATACTTCATATTGCGAATGGACCTGTAGCAACTACTATTCTTACCTTCTACATCGCTCCGCCCATGAACACCTACCTCATTACGACGTATCAAAAGATGATGTATAAATCAATTTTGTTTGCGTAAATATTCACACAGCCCATGATATTCTAAATTAATTTAGAACATTTACTAATCCAAACACATTCCTACTAACTAATGGGACAAAAATGTCATATCTTTGTACTCTTATATACCATAGTGAGGCATTACACGTTTAACATAAATTAATGCATATACGATGTACTTCATATATTTTCTTTTATTTTATTTGTTGAATGTGTCATGTGTCGCGATCTCTTTGTTAGAGCATCTCCAATGAAACGAACTATTAAAATCTTTTTTACATGACATGTCATTTTTTATTTGAACTTTTTTTTTATCAATCTAACTTTATAAACTTTATAAAACTTTTCTTTTTATATTTTTTCTATCAAAAATGTCATCAAAACATATACTCCCTCCGTCCCAAAATAATTGTCACCCTACAAAAAACACACAGTTTAATAACAACATAATTATTACTGTTTTCTCTTTCTTGTTTTTTGTAGAATGACAGTTTTACACTTAAATAATTAATTACTACCGTCTTTAAAGTTTGTAATAATAATTTCAAGCAAGGGTAATATGGTAATCTCGATTAAACTTCTCTGTTTATTTTTGGTAGTGGACAATTAATTTGGAACGTCCCGTAATGAAAAGATGGACAATAATATTGGGACGGAGGGCGTATCCAATAGGGATACGGATTAAAATGAATATATTGCATATGCAAAAAGATTTACACCATACTTTGAGAAGTCTAAAAAATTTCTTATATAAAGTAACGTTAAAAAAATTTAATTTTTTTAATACAAAATAACATAATAGGAAATGATTCTAGGTCCATATTTGAACTTTCCATCATTTTTCCTCAATTAAAATTAAATACCCACCAAACGCTTAATAAATTAAATATGCAGATTATGCAGAGTAAAGTCGAAAAAATTACACAAACCCCCATTCTCTGGAATCACATGGCAAACAACAAAATCTTCGTAGATATCATCACACTCTCAGTGGCACTTTCGTCTTTTCACTCAACCCCAAAAAACCCCTATAAAACAACTCAAAATATACATTTTTAAAATAATCACATAACTGTATAATCACACGCTCTCCCACCACCCCTACCGCCGGCCACCGTCGACATGTCACCGGCAATCGGAAAATCAAGTAAAATCCGTCACATTGTCAGAGTCCGACAAATGCTCTGCAGTTGGCGTAAAAGGGCCACGTCATCAACACCATCTCGTATGTTAACAGCAACAGACGTGCCGGAGGGACACGTGGCGATCTGTGTGGGTAGCACTTGTCGTCGGTTTATCGTGAGAGCAACGTATCTTAACCACCCTGTGTTCCAGAAGCTTCTAACGGAAGCTGAAGAGGAATATGGTTTTTGTAACATCGGTCCATTAACCATTCCATGTGAAGAATCCAAGTTTGAAGAAATACTCCGGTTCGTTTCTAAACCGGAACGTAATACGGTTAACAAATCGGACCGGTTCGATGATTTCCAAAGATTTTGTCACGTAGGTTATGCTCTGGAATCTAAGCCGTTACTTCATGGATCCGTGTATTAAACGTTGCTGAGTCAACTCGGTTGCACATCTAACTACTATTCTACTAATTTTTTATAAAGACTAGAAGTAGTCTAGAGGGTTTTTATTTTCTGTGTAAAATGTGGGGTGAATGAAGTATAGAATGTTTGAGTGTGTTTGTTAAATTTTTGCTTGGGGGGATTGGGAAGAACGAGTTGTAAATGAACTCAGACTGAGTCGTTCCGAGTTGAATGAAAAGAAAATTATGACATGAATTTTATTATAGTTTATTTTATTTTTGCATACTTTTGATCGTGATAGCCTGATAGGTGGGTACGGCAGAGGGTTATCAAATGGATTATGTTTCTTAAATTTTGCAGAACAGGAACCTATTTTCTTGTAAATTCGACACCTAAATGTAATGTATCTCTAAATTCAACTCTGTTTATAATCGTTAATGTCATATTTCCATCTCCTAGAAATTCATATTATATGATTTCCCCAACGTATTAAGGGTTAGGGGTATTATATATATATGGGGTGAGGTTCAAATGAGACTCCCGTTTTAAGTTAGAATGTGGGAACCAATCAAAATGCACAATTTCATTTAGGGGTGGAAGGGTATTTTGATCTTATTGCATTATATTTAATTCTAATTAAACAATTACTTAAAAACAAAATTATAACATACAGATAGATACATATACGCAGAACATATACATATACACACACAGTACGTACGAACAACAATCGCGCATGGTTTCCGATCGTCACAAACATCATAATCTACAAACGAACAACAATCGCGAAGGTAAGAATTAGGTTATTTCCAGTAGAAAGTTCTTCAATTCTACAAACGAACGATCGATATGTGAAAAAACGATTAGGTTTTACGTTACCGCGGTTTTATGCGATCGTGTTTTGCGCGATTTTAACATCATTAATTTACGATTTGATTGACGAAACTGCAATAACAGTATGATTTTCGCTGATTCAACAATCAATTTTTTAAAAAACGGCATCATCAATCATCGCGCAAAAAACTCGTAACATGATTATCAAAGTCTGTGTTACTATCACATGTGGTAATAGTAGCGTTTCAGTCCCTGTGAACTATATGTTTCTTTAGAAGTTGTCAAAAATTCTCAAAAAAGACTTGAAATTTTTTTCCCAAAGATGTTGATTTTTTAAATTAATTAACACATGTGTTACTCAATGAAAATGAAATTGTTCTAACATCTGTGATACCAGTAGCTAATGTCAGTATTCTATGTAAGTCATATGTTTCCTGTGCTAGTTGTCAAAACCAGTCAAACATAGTTGAATTTTTTTTTTTCATCTGGTTGATTTAAAAAAAAATCATTAACACATGTGGTAGCTGATAAATTTGAAATGTATTATGGTGTAGTACGGACGTGATGGCTGTGGTACAAGAATTTAAAGAAGCTGGTGACGTCGAACAACAGACAGATGCAAAGGCTACAGGTACTAATACATGCTATCTAATGACAAAATTTACTAACAAATGTGTGAATAACATACTTGATAGTGTTAAAAAAACTCACAGTGACACATAACATATGTTAATAACACATGTGTTATTGATTGATTACCACATGTGTTAGTAATTGCTTACCACATGTGTTAGTAATTAACTAACACGTGTATTAGTAACACATGTGTTAATAATATATGTTAATAACAAATGTGTGAGTAACATACTTGATAGTGTTAAAAAACTCAGAGTGACACATAACATATGTTAATAACACATGTGTTATTGATTGATTACCACATGTGTTAGTAATTAATTAACACATGTGTTACCATTCGATAATACATGTGTTACTGCTTGTAACAGAATCTTACATTTCTCTGAAATCTTTTACAGAATCAATCGGTACATCAAAAACCTTGCTGGTTGTTTCAAATGAGATTGAAACACCGGGTGAGACTATCTTATGGATACCAGAAGTGGCAGAAGATGTAAAGCCACATATCGGGCAAGTTTTTGATGTACTTGAAGATGCTTACGTGTATTACCTAAGATACGCGTTTCAGGGAAGATTTGGAGTGAGAAGCTCCACTCAAAAGAGGCTAAAGAATAAATTGGTGTACGAGAAGTACTATATATGCAACAAGGCGGGATACCCCGAGAGAAATGATGAAGACACGTTGAAAGAACCGGAAAAAAGGCAAAAAAAAAAGGTAAAAGAAATGATAGGGTATCCAACATCTCAGTCACCGGGTGCAATGGAAAAATAATTGCGGAAAGCGTGGAAAACCAGGCTATAACGCAACGTCATGTGAAAGAAAGACTGCAGAAGCTAAGGCAAAAGCAGAAGCTAGATAGAGGGAGAAAGAGGAAGCACATGCGAGAATGATAGCAGAAAAGCAGACTACACAAAGTGGACAGTGAATGCTAACACATGTGTTACATGTTTAGTATCACATGTGTTAGTGGATTATATAAAAAGTTGGTGACTTTAATTTTTGTTTACATTTTTTATACTCATTGTTGAATGTTTACATTTTTGATACTCATTGTTGAATGTTACATTTTTTATACTCATTTTTGATATGATGATTTCTTATTTTTAAATAATATATTTGTTGCTAGTTTTCTAACACATGTGTAACCTTGTTGTATGCTAACACATGTATTAATGTATACTTGTTTAATTCTTTACATGTTAGTTGTCTATATAAAATGATTGTAACACATGCTTTAGTTGTTTTGTAACAATTATATTAAGACATGACACATGGCAATTAATTGTTTGGAGCCATATGTTTTACTTGTATAGTATTACTTGTGCTAGTTAACTATTACCACATGTGTTAATGAATGTTAACACGTATACTAAAATGTACAACACACGTATATCTTTTTTCTTAAGTAATGTATATGTTACTATGACAATCACGGATACTCTACTTTTACACATGTGAAATATCTTTTAGTGGTATGTAACACAAGTTTTATGGTCATAGTACACAAGTGTGAGTATAGTGAAAAACAAGTGTTATTGATAGTTAACACAAGTGTTAGTGCGTGTTACCAATGTGTAAAGTGTTAACCCAAGTGTTACTACATTTGAAGCCACAAGTCTTACTTGTTTAGTACCAAACCTGATACTTTACTATTACCACATGTGTTACTTTACTATTAAGACGTGTTACTTTCTAATAACACATGTGTTAAATAATTGTAACACATGTGTTACTTGACTATTACCACATGTGTTACCTGTGTAAGTAACCATTTGAAAAAAAAAAAAAACATAAATTAATCATTCAATAAAAACAAAACTAAACTACAATAAAACAAAGAGGTAGTTAAAGCCATAACTTTCATACCACGGTTACATAATAATCCATTACAAAATATCCATCTACAAACTGTTAATAATCCATTCCATCATATTAACATTCAAAAAACAGTACCAGTGATTACGATATATCCATTACATCAGCATACAAAAGAAACTGTAATAGCAGTTACAATTAATCACATCATCAAATCTTTACTCTGGAACAGCCTTGTTTTCTTTTGCATTTTTACGCTCCTTGTCTTCCTTCTGGCACTTTATGATGGCAGCTTTGATTTCCTTCTCAACCACCTCACGTGTTCGCAAATGCATAAACTGATCAACAAGGGTGTGAACATGATTGCTTAGAATGTTTACCTCGTGCAGCAACATCTTTGTATAGCTATCAAATAAAAACCAACACACAAAAAAACTTTAATAAAAATGGACAAAAAAGCACACATGATAGTGAGAGTATACAAAAAATACAAATATCTTTACGCTAAATGTACAATACCTATATATCACATAAAAAATACATAACATATGTTTAAATTCAAACCACATCATACATAACAACAAATGCACATCATATATAAACAGCTAAACAGACCTAACACTTGTGTTACTATAAAAAAACTAAACAAACACCAAACACAACAACAAATTGAATACAACAACAAAAAATCATAAAAATAAAAAACAACAACATAATTATCACGTGTGTAAATACAAACTAAATCATTTTTAACCATTTGCAAAACACTAATATAAGTGTAACACTTATGTTACACAAACCCTAATTTCAAACAAAGCCCATTAAACATATACATGTAAACACAAACACCAAAACGCACCTTATAACGCAAAATATTAACGTATTAAACGTAAACAAGATTAAAAATATAAATCGAAACAAACTAACGTGGTGGTATGGCATTGAGAGGTCGAGCACCAATCGGACTTGATGTGGTTCTTGTTGGCGGAATCTCGTGACGAATATCCGTTTACAACGTTACTAGAGTTACACAAATCCTTCCTACTTTGATTATGAACGATTCTTCAAACTAGGGTTTCTAAAAAACGGAAATGTAGTAAAAATTGAACGGATAGATAGTTCAATCGAAAGATAAAGATGAAACGAACGATGATTTCTTCAAAAAGCTACGAAAATCACTTGATTAGTTTGAATAATTATGCAATTTTAGGGTTTAGGTTACAAAAATCGCACAAAGGAAAGCGGGAGAGACGAAACAGGGGTGTGTGCAGTTTTGGTGATTTTTTTTGACATAAAGTGAAAAAAAACAATATTTAATTTGTTGGTGAAATGACCATTTTGCCCCTCCGCCCAAAATCTTATTTATTGTGAATTTTTTACTTAAATAATTGAGAATTAATATAAGCCCTTGATTTGCTAGATCCAATGGCCCAGATTTGTTCCCCTAGTCTCACAAGAAGTAAGTGGACTCATTTGAACTCTTCTCTATATATATGAACTAAAAACTGTAGATGAACTCATAGGGTAACTTGAAATGAAAATAATGAAAAGTAATTGAAAAGTTCAATCATAATACAACGAAAATTATAACAAAATATGCGCACTCCGTTTCATTTTTATTGTCACTCAATAAATTTTAGGAGTTTAAATGTTATTTTGTTTTATTTTCAAAGCAAGTTTGACTTGAAGGTTTTATGAAATGAGAATAAAAAATGAGTATAAATATGAGAGTTTAATGGTTTTTGCTTAAAGTTATTTTTTGCAACCGGATAATCCTGTTATAACAAATAATAATCGTAAGTTGAACAATAAAAATGAGACATGAAAAAATCCGGTTGTGGCCGATTTAAAAATCAACAATTAAAAGAAGGTGAATACAAAAGCTTAGATAGCTTATTCCTTCGTAACTTAAATTATTGGTATAGTTGTTTCATCTTATATTCTTATGTATAAAATTGGCTTTAACATTTGAGGGCCTTAGAAAAGAAAGAAAGCTTTAAGGGTGCATTTAGTTGTGAAAGATTTTTCACAATTCATCGTCTTCAATTTTCTAAAAAATGAAAAGGGTTTTTGTTTTCTGAAAAAGTGCTAAGAATTTAGAAAATGTGTTCAAAAGTTGATGTAGTTTCCATTTTCAGAAAATGATGTTTAGAGAAGTTTTTGAAAATTTTAGAAAAATTGAGGAATACTTGGAATTCATGTTGATTTTTTCATTTTTTTGAAAAACTTTTCTGAAAAATACTCATTTTGAGCACGTTTTCTAATTTTTCACTTTTCTTAGAAAGTTTTTTCAAAAAAGTGCCCCATTTTTGTTTAACTAAATACGTCTAACCTACTTTGTTTATTAATTTTGAAGTTGACCAAAAATTGCAAATGGTTCAAATATTTTAGTTTCGGATAAATCAACCAAAACATGATTTGTTAGGCTTACTTATTGGGCCATTTTGTGCCATATTTTGTTGCCTTATTGTAACATCCCAAAATCAAAAAGTAATATTATGAATAAAGTAATAGCAATTGTTTTAAATTATATTTACTTTAGGTGAAATAAAATAAAATAGTAATAATTGTATGTCGGTTTTAAAGTTCCAGACAATGATAATTACGGGGAATAAAATTAAAACACATATATACCTATTCCTATACATATACGTACGTATCATTTATCATAATTACTTCCAAAAAGCTCCAGAGAGCTCCAAGAAGAAGAAGAAGAAGTCGCAGGAACCGAAAACCATGAACCAAATTCAATCCAAAACATCAAATTGAAGCTAGAAGATATAAATTCATCATCGATTAATCATTTCTATCATGAGGTAATTAGTGTTCTTGCTTAATTTTAACCTAAAACTTTGGTGTTCATGGGTTTTGGTGGATTTTGATAAATTAGAGATTTCTAATCCGAAATTAGGGTTTTAAAGGGTTGAATTGATGTTAGTTAGGTTATTAGTGATGATTAATAACCTTACTATGATCTAGAAATGAAGAACCTTTTATGTGTTCTTGAGGGTTTTGTTTAAATGATGAATTAGTAGTGTATAAGTGTGTATATGATGATGAGTAATATGAATTCAATCTAAAAATGGATTAATTGAGTTATATCATTAATAATCAAAGTGGGTTTCTTATAATTGATAAGGAATTGATGTTAATACACCTTAATTAGTGTTTAAAAAAAGGGTTATTGAAGTATGATTATGAGAATTAATATATTGAATCAAGAGATTAAGCAAATTGATTAATTATGCTTATGAGGATGATTATGATTATGTTGAAAATGATCATGGTTATCATTAGTGATGATTAAAATGAAATACAAATGATCAAGTCATGAATATGATTATACCATAAGAAATGAAATGATGGATTTAATGAATTAATGAGGAGTCTTGAATTATGATATGAAATAATCATTTAAGGTAGTTATCCAAATAAGGAAATAGTGAAATAAAGAGAATAATGAAATAAAAAATATTGGGTAGCATGATCAATCCAAAAAGGGTGATGGATCGATAATGTTGATTAATTGATTATGATGATTATGAGTTGTTAAATATGTTATTGTATCTATATGTATATCTTAGGTGATCAAGAATGGTGGCTTTGCTAATTATGTGGGAAATCATGCAATTACATTAAAAGCAAAGGTGAGTGATACGAGGATTAAATGAGTAATGATTGTATGCTCCGGATTGCTTACGAGCAAGAGGTTCATACAATCGTTTGGAATATTGTTTGTTTCTTATAGTTGTTTCTTATGATGGTTCTTACGTTATATCGTATCTCGAATCTTAAGTTGATATTTGTTGTTGACCATTGTTGTTAATTGTTGCTAGTTATTGAGTTATTTGGAATTAATGTGGAATTATATGAATTATGTGAATTGAGTATTGTAGAGATTCGATTGTTACGAAATAAATGATTATTACGAAATAAGTGTTTGGCACTACCCGGTATCTATTAAGCTTGGTATTCATTCCGATGTGATTTGGTGCCATGCTTATTTGTATCTATTGGACCGCGGATCCGTTCGAAATATGGTGAAATCTCTACAGTTGCTCAATAGTATCTATTTAAAGAGATAAGTGATTATTTGATAATTGTATCATGTTGGTGCTTGTGGTGAATTATTGATTTAATTGCTTGTATACTCACTAAGCTTTATGCTTACTCGTTTAAGTGGTTTTATGTTGTAGGTACTTAGTTCGGTTGAACCAATTAGATGAAATATGATTACAAGGAGTTAGCGTGGATTGAAGCTTGTAGTGTTGCTAGACGAGCTTCTCATTCTGTTGAATTGTCGTTTTGAATTACCATTGTATAAATCGCCCAAAAGGTTATGATTTAGTGAAATGTGTCATAGATGTATTCATTTTGATTTTTGTAACAATTAAGTGTGGAATTAAATGGGACCAATGCAAAATGAGTTTAAAAAAAAAAAAAAAAAACGGTTTGGGGCGTTTCACTTATTTATGTATGTGGTGAATGTACTTTGGTACTTTGAAGCATATCTTGTACTTTCGTATGATTCTTTGTTTTTGTTTGTAGCAGGTGGATGGGTTCTTAGACTCGTCCCAGTGGTACGTTGGCTTGGCCGTCGGTTGCAACCAACGGAACCGACGCCGTTGGCACGGAACCGTCGGTTTCGAGCGTCGGTTTGGCGACGGAGGAGAGAGGCGAGGTCTTATTCACTTTTTCTTTTTCTTTTTGTTTGGTAGTTAACGGCTATAGAAAAAAAAAAATTTAACCGTTGGGCCTCAAACACTAAAAAAAAATATTTATTTTTTCAAACTCAACAACTATTTTATTTTTACACCATCTATATACCTACCTCATACACACCTTTTTCACTACAACTACAAATTATCTCCTTCTTTTCATACTATTTATTTACCCATTTCATACACAACCTATACATAACAAATTCCATACACAAATCCAACTTCATACTCAACTACAAAAATGAGGAGAAATCAATCTAAAAATACTTACCCACCTACATCACAAGAAAACGAATTGTGGAATAATTTAATAAATAATCTCATACCGAATGTTCACCCAAATCCAACTTCACCAACGGGTTCGTCTTCCGCTCAATCGAGCAACTCTTCACTAAGTCAACCGCTCGGGTTTGGACCATACTCACATCCCTCTACACCATACCAACATGATCAACCGTACCAAAATTACCAACCTTACTCACCATATGTTCCATTACAACAATCTCCCGCGCCTTTTGGAAACCCACAATTTTTTCAACAACAAGCACCCTCGGCTTTCTCCCCATTTTCACAAACTCCAATTAACTATCCACAATTCGGAAACATAAACACTCTACCTGAACCCGAAACCGAATCCGAACCTGTAGGAAAGAAAGGAAAAAGGGTACAAGTGAGATGGACGGACGAGGAGGCGGTTATATTGTCGCAACGGTGGGTTCACATATTCGAAAAATCAAAGAAAGGGTTTCACAAAACTTGGAAGCTTTTGGTAACACCCCCAAATTTCAGGTTGCGGAAGCGGTCGGGTCGGGGTGTTACCAAATCAAATATCACAAGCACAAAGGTACATAATGAACGACTCTAAATGAGACGTTTGAAAGTAGTTGTTACATTTCCAAAATAAATGTTTACATCGTTGCGAGTTCGCGAAAGTAATTTCCAATACATAAATTGTAGTACAAAAGTTATGCAAGGAAAATCCAAGTGTTTAAAATCATGCGACTCGAGCTAGCATATCTTGTAGCAATCCTAATCCTGCTGGGCACCTGAGAACACATGCTAAAACAAGTCAGCTATAAAGTTGGTGAGTTCATAGGATTGTTAGTTGAAAACATAAAGTATAAACCTTGTATGTTTTGAAAAGTAGTTCAAAATCTGTGATTTTGAAATGTATTGTATTAAGGTTGTAACACCAATGTGTATACATCTAGCGAGGTATCTCATACCTAAGTAATGGTGGTGTGTACCTAAGTACATAAAGAAAGAGGCATTGCATGCCTAGATACCTATCAGGTATAAGTAAGTCTACAAGCGTGAGGCAATATATGCCTAAGAACTATCGAGTAAGTGTATGACCACGTCATATCGAGGATGTGGCAATCAATGCCTAGGTACCTATCAGGTATGAGTAAAACTATCAATGTGAGGCAATACTTGCCTGAGTATGAATCGAGTAACTGTATGACCACGTCATATGATAACAAGTAATAACTGATATGCCACATGACATAGTGTGTTGCCTCCAGCAACATGAATGTGTAGTCCCGCATAACTATGATTGAGTATTTAGCCAAATACTGAGTTAACGATCTCGAGTGTCAGCTCGACGATCCGTTAATGAGTGCGAGTATCAACTCGTATGTTTATGATTTGTATCGCTTTACCACGATATTGTTTTGAATCACTTTACCATGATCTCGTTTTGTGCCCACTTTACCGTGGCATCGTACATCGTTGCTCGCAAGCAATGTATATAAGAGCCGGCAGTTCTACGACATGCCCGACTAGAGTAATTGAGTCGGCAGTACTACGACATGCCCGACTTGAGTAATTGAGCCCGCAGTACTACGACATATCCGACTTGAGTAATTGTGTTTGTATAAGTGTATGTATATCAATATACATAAGTATGTTGTAGGTAGCACCAAGTGCTCGAGATAGTGTACGAGTATGTATGTATGTATGTATATATATATATATATATATATATATATATATATATATATATATATATATATATATATATATATATATATAAGTCAAATCAACAAACACGTTTAACTGAGTATCATGTAACACATGAAGGTGGATTAGTGTATCTAAGCATGTATATACAATACTTAGATATTAGATGTAGCACAATAAGCCTAGGTATGAACAATCATCACCTAGTTGTTTTGTATTAGTATGAAGACAATACTAACGTAGTTTACTATCGTATACTCCTAGCCTCAGCCTAGCAAGTATATTGAGGTCTGTGGTTACTGTTTACTTAAGTACAATTCCATTCTAATAATCATGGGGTGTATCAGCAGTCTTAGTTCCTAAAAGGAAGACTAATCCTGTAACAAATCTAGTTATTGTCCAGCGTAGGTAGAACTAACCAGTTGTAGTATATCCGATAGTATTGTCCCACGACAATATGACCAATGTTTTAGTGATAACTTAAGAAAGTTATGAAATGGTAATAGTTTTTCAACAATCTAACCGTGTACAATTGTAACCTATCTAGGTTAAGTCGTGACATTGTTCTTATAGCAATAGGATGAGTGTAATTCCTAAGTATTACACATTTCGTATTACATACCAGTAATATAGTTAGGTGCGAATTATAAACGTTTATTATTATAATTCGAAAACAGCAATTGTGCATGCGTCTCACCCCGAAATCAGTAAAACAGTTGAAAGAGTGGGGCTATAAACTCACCTGAGTCTAGTAAGCAAGCTACGTTTGCAATCAAACGAGTATCCGAAAGTAAATCAACTAGTAGGCTCTCCGAACCCGCAATCTTCTAATGCCCTAAGCATATAAGGTTGTATGTAAGCGAATGTCTTAAAGACCACACATGCTACTTGTCTACTCAACTAGTATTGTCCAATAGTTTATTGTTTTTGAAAACGCGTGCGGCCCGTTGGTGAAGTTTGGTAATAATAATAATAATACCGAAGTTATCGTTATGTTGTGTTTTCCTGTATACTTATAAAAGTATATATATCGCGTGTACGAGTGATATCGTATATGGTTGAATAGTTGTTGTGCGAGATTGAGACTTAGTGAAAATAACCATTTTAAACTGTGATTGGCGACACTTAAGTTAGTATCGCTATCGGTGACACTTGATTATGTATGGCGACACTAGGGCAAGTGTCGCTAGTTGTGGTCATAACATTTGGCAGCACTCGAGTAGTGTCGCTGGAAGTGATATTCGGATAAGTAGCGACACTCGGTAAGTGCAGCTAGTAGGGATTCCGTGAAAGGTAGCGACACTCAAGGTTAGTGTCGCTAATTGTGATAAATCGATGAGTAGCGACACTTAAATTAGTGTCGCTAGTGTGTAGATGGCGACACTCTATCGAGTGTCGCTATGTCGCGGCTGTTAGTGTTTTGTTTTTGTGGGTTTGGTCAAAAATGCTCGGTTTGACCCAAAACTTTTACACGACATTTATATATGTTTAAGAGTTCATAAAAAGTAAGTCTTACGTTAAATGGATGGCCCGAAGTGTTGTTTTTAAACCGAATGTAAAAACAGTCAATGGGTTATATTTCTTGATATTTACACGACTTTGTTTACACGATTTGACCATCAAAACATCCGTATTCAAATCCAATAAAAATATATGTTATTTCCCTATGTCTTTTCCAAAACATATTTTTATGAAACTTTTTGACAAACAAACTCAAGAAATAAATTTGGAAAAGTAAGTGTGTCAAACAGCTCGTTTTCAGGACATGCGTCCACTCGTCGGGTTATAAATCAATTTGTGGTCAATTCTATGGGAAGTGATCTAAATGGAAGTTGTTAAGTACAAAATTAGTGATATTTCACAAGTGGTTTCAGTATCTAAGCCCTCATATATTTCGAGATATAGTCACACCAAGTTGGTCAAGATTCTGGTCAGAAGTGTCAGTCTGGCTATGTCCTTTTATTCTTTTTCTTAAAAATATAAAATGAGCTCATAAAAATACATGGTTTACAGATTCAAAAACTAGACATCTTGGGCTACGTTTTTGACTCCAGAAACACTCTATTTGGTGAAGGAATGGTTTAGATATGGCCGATCTAAACTCGGTTTAAGTTTTGTCCAGCGTGTAATACTATTATCCAATGGTTAACCGCAAGTTAGAACGATTTTTCGCAATGTTTTTGGACAATATGCAAGCTAAATCGACTACTAGCATATAGATACATGTTATACTTGAAGATTCAGAGGAAAAACGAAGAGATCTTACCACGAATGGGCTGGTCTAAACCGAAAACGAGTGAAGAGGTGCTGCTGGCTTGTTTCTAGCGTTTTCCTTGCTTAATCGACTTAAGAGAAGTAATAGCTTGCTAGATCGTGTTAATTGTTCAGTGTTTTTGCTAGAGAGAGGCTGGAAATTTCGTTTTTAGAGAGAGAGGGCAGAGAAAGGCTTGTAAGTGTGTGTGTTTTTGACTTAGAAATGAAGAAAATCAAAGGGTTAAAGTAGTACATATACATGGGAAGTTTGGGCTGGGCTTAGTGGCTCCCATGGGCCGATTTCTGGGCACTATGGGCCTGGTCCGTGGTGGTTCTTAAGCTCGTGAACCCGTTCCACAATCGGGTTACGTTTGTGAGTCGTTTAAACATTAATTCGTGCGGTAAACATAAATGTTTTAAACGTTAAGTTTTCTCGCATTGATTTTTGGTATATAAGTGATATCAAACGTTAACGAAGTATTTTAAAATACTAAGTTTTGAGTTATCAAAAGTAAAGTTCTTGACTTGTTCGGTTGTCGGGCTCGAATTTGCGCGTTTCTTCGCGTATGTTACATTTTACTTAAAACGCGATTGTTTTTCGTTAATATTATTATAAAATAATATTTCAAAGTGAATAACGACTATTTTTGTATAAAAATAGATTTATGTTATTTATGGATTGTTTCACCAACGGCCGGGTGTGTTTTGGAATCCATCCGATAAGTTTGCGTAATTATAATTTATTACGTACGTGTATATCTATAATATACGAAATGTTTTAGGTATTTAACCTAATGTGATGCTAAATACATGTATTAGCATTAATGACTTAGGGTAATGACTACCCTTAAGTACGGGTTGTCACACTTTTTGAGATAAAGTGCTAATCGACTATCATTCGGTGGCATCCGCAAAACGTACTTTGAGCCAAATTCAAGGAAAGTGGAATAAAATCCGCCATGAGGTCAAATTTTTTTATCGCAATCTACAAAAATGTTACCGACCCTCGTCCGAGCGGGGCAAATGAAAAAGACATTGTAGGCGCGCGTTATGACTTATTTAAGTCCCAAAAAAAACGCAAGTTCATATACGAGAAATGTTGGGATGTGCTAAAACAATATCCGAAGTTCTATTCGGATGAGGGGGTCATGGCCAACCGATGTACACACCAACCCGATCCCGAACCGATCAATCTTGGTAATGACATGCCTTCATCCAATCCTCTTACGACTAACATCGAAAGGTTTTCCAAAACGACCAAATTCGTCGACTGCCCGGTCGTGCTCAATCAAGAAAAAGTCAAAAAAGTTCGGGTTCGAGTGATGCGGTTACTTCTTCACGTACTTTGAAAGAACAATAATGTTTGGAAAATATAAGATCCGCGGAAGCACAACAAAGAACAATGACCACGATCGACACAAATTCTACCAAAAAAACTATTCTTAAATCGTGGAAAATGCTATATAAAAATAAACCAAAGGGTCTTAAAAGCAAGGAGAAAAATATGTTCAAAGAGGTGCGAAAAACCGTGGTTGATAATTATCAGTCGGATTACAAAACGGTTTTTGGTTACGAATAAGGTTCTTGTTCGTTCCAAGTCAATGATTCGGACGAAGATGAACACGAAAATGAAGACTAAGATTCGGACGATACGGAGTAGACAACTAGTTGTATTTTTTATTTTTTATAAATGTACTTTTTTTTTTCTAGGAATTGTAACGTTTTATTTTGAATTAATGTAATGTTTCTAATTTTAATGAAAATGTATTATTTAATTTTGTGTTTTAAATAAATAAAGTAAATAGTGTATGGGGTCCAGAAAGAAGTGAAGTGATGTTTACTGTTGGCAGTGTAATGTCAGTTTTGTCTCAGTTTTGAAAACTGCTGACGTGACGCTGATTTGGCAAAAATTGACGCGTCAATTCATGTCATTGTTGGGAGCAGTCTTATACGTCTTTGACGAGCGAATCTATCTTATTGTTAGTGGGTTCATGGACCCACTTTAGATTTCAAAAACTTCAAAAATCTTAATAAGTATATGAACTCGTATATTTTGATATATCTAAGTATCATTCTTCGGTATCAGGGTGTTCAAATCGGTTTGAATTAACCAGAGTTCAACAAATCAATTTTCAAATGGGCTATATGGAATTTAACACACATGAACACGAGTACAAAAGACATAGCCAGAGTCAGATGTATTTATTTTAAAGACCAACAAGGGTACATCACAAGCATTAAGCAATCAACTACTGACATTTTATTTGACATACGAGAGAGACATCTTTTTACATATATGGAAACTCAAATAAAGACCATTCAGATCAGTCCGAATAAGCTTCTATGATGGATTCAAGAGTTGGGATCTGGATGACATTGTAACGAGAAAAACCTGCTTCCTCCAAAATTTTCTTCCATTCCATTGCAGACCTTTCTTTTGCATTTTCGTAACATGAGAGCATCACAAGATCATGAGCCATACGTGTGTCGTCAAAACCATCACCTTCTCCAGAATGTAGAACAATATCCACTATAATGACTTTTCCTGTTTCTTGAGTCGACATGGCATTTCGACAATTTTTGAGTATCTTAACGCACTCATCGTCACCCCAGTTATGTAGTATCGACTGTGTTACAAAGAATTAAGTCAAAAGGTCATTCAAAATTTGGCTCTATGTTTACTAGCTAATCATCTGTTAACACCATTTCTTTTTGGTGCATCAAAATGTAAAAATGATGCAATAGTTATTTTTAGAAGCCTTTGTTATCTGATTCTTAATTACCCTCGTTTAATATTCTTGAGTTTGAGGGGGAAAAAAAAAAAAAAAAAACTCCGGTTATGTAGACAAAAGACACTTTTGGAACTTTTTTTCTTTTGGTATCAGATATTTTGGTTGAATTTTCCGGTAGATAAAAATTTACTCTGATTCGTATTTGAACATGTGCTAATTATTTCCTTAGAGATGAAACAATCAATGGCTAGACCTCTCGTGTTATGAGACGATGTAACTATTATGTAACTTAATCATGTGCCTCCAATTAGATTGGTGATATCGGTTTATTGTTTCGTTATGAATCAAACTTTACACTTTTTACCAATTGTATGAGACATACCTTCATTTAATCTATTGAACTTGTAAATATCGTCTACTGTATGTAAATTTTCTTTTTTGGGTAAGGCCAAAAAAGAAAACTTTCATATTTTGGCATTACCCAAAAAGGAAATATATACAATAGACGATATTTATAAGTTCAATACATAAAATAAAGTTTTCAAAGTTCGACTCATAGAATAGTAAAAGTTGTAAAGTTTCATACATAACGCAATAATAACCCTAGTAATATATCTTCAAAAAGATAGAATCTGCAGCAGGAATGCTTTTGAACATATCGCCTTCAAGATGTGTAACTCCTTCACATATTGGGGCAGTGGAAATGACATGAGGCAAGTCGAAATTTATACCCTTGATATGTGGATATGCAGAAACAATCTCAGTTATTGCCGCCCCAACACCACCAGCAACGTCAACCAAAGTTCCTTTACAAGTATTAAAATTGTAATTCGGCATGATTGCGTCCATAGTAATCCTTGTTCTGCATGCCATTCCATCATTGAAGATCTTGTTAACTTGTGGATTAACAGAGCATAAATCCCAAAAATCGAGCCCAAACGTGTTCTTAACTGTAGTACCACCTTCTGTAAGGGTTTTATCTAGGTTAAAGAAGTGTGGGAACATAGTTGAGTCCGAACAAATCATTGCTAATGGTGCAATGGTGGTCTTTGAATCATGTAAGAGCCATTTGGAACACATGTTTAGGCAATAAAGTGGTTCACCGCCTTCTGCAGGTAGATATACTTGATCAAATATCTGTCGATGAACCAAGAACTTTTTTGAGGCGTGAGAGGCCATCGACGTTTAGTTTCGGTGAACGAATCCCATTAACAATTTGAGATAAGGTAATGGGTCCATCATGATTGTTTATAATGTCAGCAATTTGGAGTTCTAAAGCACACCTTATCGCAACTCCATCAAAAGAAGCATACACATGTTGCCAAATTTTTGCAAGTCCTGTGACTTTTGCATCGTCTTCTTTTCTAGTAAGTTTACTCATTTCTCAACAGAATAATAAGTACATGTGTGATGTGTTTATGAATTATGAAATGACTTCATTTTTCACATATATATATATTGCGCGTTGAGATACATTTAGTACAACATAAATAATACGGAGTAAATCGGTAGCTACTAGAATCCACATAAAACGGCTAGATGCATGATGGGCGCCTACAATCTAGGCGTCTAGCTATCTATATGACCTCATATATGCATGGGTGATGATATAAATCCACCACACTTATGCAACTACAACTTGTACTGTACAATCTAGGCGCCTACAATCCACCACATTTACCCCTCAAATTAATAATAACGTACGTACATATTCTAAGACTCCGTACAACCGATTGGATACATTTATTTTTTATTAAAGAAAAAAAAAAGTATTCTAGCCTTCTGCACCATGATTATTTGTTATATATAAATCATTTTCATATTCATATACTCTGATTTTATTCAATCCTTTGTCTGATAAAGAGCTTTTACTTTGATTTAAAAAAATAGAAAAGCTCTAAGTAAATAAAAGTCTTGTTTGGACAATAAAAGCTTTTAGCTTTCAAATTCTTTTAAAAGCTCCAAAGTAGAACGGTGAAGAAACAAACGTTTGAGATTGGCTAAAGCTTTTGACATGTTAAATTACTCAATTGCCCTTTCATAAATAGTGATAGATAAACCGGCCGACATTTAGTTTCATTTAGTTAAATAATCTTTACCTTTTTATCTATAAATTAAACACAACTCTATTCTCGTACATCATTCTCATCCCATAATGTAATAGTCAGTTTTGTGGTGTTAGGAACTATTCAACAATTTTGGCCTACCATGTTCTTAATAGTCGTCACTAGATAATAGACAAAACCGACAACAAAACCACTAAAGGTGGCTTAATTGATGGGGGAATTGGCGATATGTAGAGTAGTTAATGTTTGAGTACATTATGCAAATGGTCCTTGTACATGGTTGTCTTCATATAACGGATTCAGTCTCACGGTCTAGTACTATTGTGCAGATCTCGTCCCTTGATCAAAATTTACCTATACTGGGTCAAAGGATTAGGTCTTCACAATATCCGACCAAAGGCGGTATCGTTTCCGTTATATAGGGACGTCAACCACGAAGATCATTTTAGTAATTTACTTCCTTTTCTTAGAAGTCTCTATATAATGATACCCAATCATAAAATATTTCCCGCTTTCAAAAATGCATGATCTTCGATTAATGTTGAATTATATATATGGGATATTAATGGTTATAATGAACTACAGTAAAAAACAGTATATCATCATATTCATAATGCAATTTGAAATCAAACCATGTTAACAAACTACCTACATATATATCATCTACCCTGTACAAATAGTATTGAAATAGAAGACTTGATGCTAATTGATGAAGTACGGATGATTTTAACATTCTTGTAAGCAATTAGATTAGGAAACACTATAACTGTGTCATTTGTATGTTTATATTAAGGTTAAATAATAGGTGCAGCCTCCGTTGCTTAATGATGATGTTGATTGGAATATACTAGTTCATATCACACATAAAAATAAAATACTCGTAAAAAAAAGTGATTGGTATATAGTTGCAAAACAGGAACCTTATTTTAATTTCTTGTCAATTTGACTCTGTTGATAATCATTGATGTCATATTTCCGTCATCTAGAAATTCATATTATATGATTTCCCTAAACTATTATTAATGGTTATCATATGAACCAAAACTGTAGATAAATTCTTAGTGTGCAATTTGAAATGATGCAATGAATATGATGAAAAATTGAAAAGTAATTGAAAAGTTCAATTGTGATACAATGAAAATTATAACAAAATATGTTTTCCTCTGTCCCAATTTTATCTTCCCTCAACAAATTTTGAGAGTTTAATTGTCAGATTTGCTCTATATCCAAGTTAAAATGAGAGAGAGTAATAAATAAGGGTAAATTTGAGAGTTTAATGATTTTTAATAGTTATTTTTCTAAATGAATAATACTTTCGAAACAAACACAAATAGTAAGGTGTACTCCATATTTCATAAGACAACCTCATAAGCATAATTGGATATATCATTTTAGCATATTTATTATGATTTCTTCTGTAAAGCTTATTGCACATTTATTTGTTGGCGATATAAATTTCATCTCGAATGCGTGTACTTTCTTCAAATGATCTCTTCTGATGTGTGCATTTACTTTGATGTGAGCGTAAAGTTTAAGAACCTACTCTCTAGTTGTATAGATAGAAATGTGACAGCATATTCATACTCTATATATGATTTTGAACGAAAAATACTCCTCATATGGATTAAGTTTTTCTCTTTGGTCAACTACGTACCAACCGTAAGAGAATCATGAATAATGATTCTGATTTCACATTCGAGCCTGACAACACGCTGCGTGATATCATAATCGGCTGAAATAACTAAAAGTAGTAAGAAACTAAGAGCATATACATGTTACGTTTGGTTGCAATGGATTAAATAAGATGAATGACAACAATTGATAAATGAATCGATGGCATGAGGACGGCTGATCTCTTTTATCATGGCAAAAAAGTTAAATTGTGGCACCCAAACACCGAATGCGAGTAGAAAAAATGAAAATATATTTGGGCTTAATTTCGTTTATGGGCTGGGCCGGACGATTCATGTTTAACTGTTTATAACAAGTGTGATAAACACGCTTTCTATGGATTCCGTTAATTGTAATTCAACTATTATAAAAAGTTAAAAAAGAACGGAAAAAAATGAAAAAGAATGGAAAAAAAAATAAGAATGGAGGAACCAATAGGATTGCTCCATTTTAAATATTCATCTTCACATTAAAAAAAATATATCCCACAAACCGTATGTCTATAAATTATAAAAATTAAATATTTGGAATCAACGTCTTTTTTTCTTCGATTATAGATCTCACAAGCTATACTTTCGACAAAGTTTTTTTTTTTCCATTTTTAATGGGTTTTAAAAATATGCAATGTGAAATCACATGTTATTTAACATTAAAAAATAATCACACACGCTTATATCTTCTATTAAACTTTAAATTCAAATCACTAATGATTTTAAAAGATTTAAACATAAATAACTAAGTTGTAATCACACGGGATTGAACATCAAAGTATCAATCACATATGATTAAAGAGTAATCAAATACGAATTTTCAAATCATTCACTATAAATATACAATTAAGTAAAAATAAAGTTGAAATCATACATGAATTATCATATATCGATAAATTGCTCATCAAATATCAATTTTTAAATAAAAATCATATGTGATTATATAACAAATCACATGTGATTAAATGTACAATTAGCAATCACATGTAATTTTTAATGAAAACAAATGCAATTTTTAATTTCGGTTTATAATTATTAATGTACATGAATATTAAGCTGTAATCATGTGTTAATCAACATATACCATGAATAGATAATCGTTAACAAATTTTAACTTTTTATCACAAATCACATGTGATTATATTCTAAAACCCGGCTAAAATAAAAGAAAAAGAAATTCGTCAAAAGTATAGCTTGTGAGATCTCTAATCGAAGAGAAAAAGACGCTGATTCCAAATATGTAATTTTTATAATTTATGGACATACGATTTGTGAGATATTTAATTTTATGGGTAAAAGTGGAAGTGGGTTTTATAAAGAAATTGAACAATCCTATTGGTTATCCCATTCTCTACTTTTTTATCATTCTTATTTGAACCTACCTCCTTAACTATAACTATAAATCTTTATCTATAGTACGATATCATGTTAGTATAATTAAGATATGTTTAACTATTTTGAAGGAATTTTTGTTGTTGTTGTTGTTGTTGTTGTTGTTGTTGTTGTTGTTGTTGTTGTGTAGTTTGTTTGTTCTCGTTGAGCATGTTTGTAGGATCCACAAACATTATCTTATTCATATTCTTTCTAAACAAATATCCCTTACAGTCGTTTATGACGTTATGGATTACATATTTATCTAATTGTCTTATTAATAACAATTGCATTACATCATTATCTCCTAGACTTCTACCTAGGCCTGTAAGCGAACTGGACGTTCGACGGGAAGCATGGGCAATTTTAGGGTGGGGGCAACGTGAGCATCCGCCCCCACCAAGTTTGTACGAGTCGAGAAAAATTTCGTAGGTTTTGGTATAATCTGTATATTGTTCCCATAACTAATAAATACGAAACAGCTAAAATAATTTCATTATCTATGTATTTAGCCTAGTGGTGGAGAAGTGAGTCTTGTGTTCAAGAGGTCTAAAGTTCAATCCCTCCTTCGACCATTCCCAATGGTTGAAAAAACTGACTTAAATCGACTGAGCCACATCAGCGCCACGTTAGCTTTTTCAAAAACTGACTAAAATTGACGGACCCTTGCCATCAGTGACTCGTCACTTTAATTTTTGGGTCCCACATATACCAATTTACCTTTAATATTATACACATAAATTAGACACACAAAAATGTATGCGTCGGTTTTGTGACGAGGTTAATCGACGAGGCGAAGTGACGAGCCGCTCCCATCGGCGTCACTTCGTCAATTTGTATCCGACGTGAGCCAAAGCTCACCGATGGGAGAGCTCTTATTGCATCTTTTTATCTTTTTTTGTATCCCCTAGCTTGTTGCATCAACTTTATTTTTGTTTATCATTTCTAAATTTGTCCATGTAATTAAGAATTTGGATTTGATGTTGAACCAATTTCACTTTGGTTCAAATAACATAGTTTTGGTTAAAGCAAACCAAAAAAAAAGTTTAAGTCGATGACCCATACTCGATGTACACTAGAAATTTTTTGCCCCCATTTCGAAATTTTTTCTAGAACCGCCCCTGGCGGGAAGTTCGTTTATGTTTGTTCGTTTCGTTATATGAATGAACATGAACAAAATGTTACGTTCGTTTAATTATATGAATGAACATCAACATAGGTCTCGTTGTAAGTCCCCTAGTTTTAGGATCGATAACTTCGTTATCTGTAGTATTAAGGTGCGGAATCCCTCAATACGGTGTTATCTTACTAACAACGAATATGTTCGTATTACGTTTAATAAGACTTAGCTTTAAACGATAAATCGTCAAAGCCTAGTCGTTAGGATTAAGTTTTCTCTGAGTTTGTCGAGTTTGCAGATCAGAAATATGGCAAAAGTTATGTTTTTCACGGAGTGCAAAACATTAAATACGTCCAGCTCAACTCGGCTCGCATGGGCCTGCGAGTTCGGTCCAACTCGCAGCCCAAGCCCAACTCAGAGCTCGGCTCGCCAGACTTAATCTACGCGAGTTCAGATCTCACCTCACAGCTCGACTCGCTGCGACCTGAGATCTCGACTCGCTACGCATCAAACGTCTATTATTTATTTTGTATTTAATTATTCGTCTAACTTAACAAAACAATATGTTTAACGAATATCACTAACAAAACAAATATTCTTTTACAAATCCAAACCAATATACAAACATAATAATAATTACACTAGTCCTATTTCAAGCTAGATCTGTTGTCACACTCTATGTCCCAACAGACTCCCCCTTGACAATAGCTCTAGCGTCTTTATCTTCACGCTTGTCTTTGGTCTTCATTTGTAAATCTTATGGCCTGCGTAAATCTTCATCTTGATACACGTCTTAACCATCATCTGATAATCTCGTCCTAAATCACCCCATGCGTCTGTCGTCAAGATTCTATTTTCATTCAACTTAATAAAATCTTTCTTCGACATGTTCATTAGGTGTCGATGGTCATAGACTCTGAAGATTTCTCTTTCACCACCGTCAACCTCATCATCAGCTTCAACCATAACAGCTTCTCCAGTTCCTGAATCTACATGCCATCTCTTCATATTACCCAGAATATCTTGTGGCATTGTCTTCAGTGGAATCTGCTGTATGCATCTAACAGCTGGATATATCTTCTTCCTGTTCTTTGACTTCTCTCTTGTAATTTCACAGTTTTTCCCTTTCTTGGCTTAATCTGAACAAACTTATTCGTACCAACCTCATGTCTAATGATTCTTTCAACACGATCAGCATAATCATCACGACTTGGATTGTTAATCTCTAATCTAGCCAAATCACGTATTTCATAACGTGGTAGGGAACTAAAAACTGCAAGCTTTCTTTCAAAATATTGAACTCCGTCAAACCTTTTGATTGCAAAAAGCTTTAGTTCTGAGTCAAAGTACCAACCAATAATCCCTTTACGTGGTACACGCTTTTTCGTAACATCAACTTCAGAAATTCCAATCTTCTTCTTCTTCTTTGGAAGTTTCCTAAGTACAACAGCAGGATTTTTGGTTTGAACAAGAACTTCTTCTTCTTCATCAGAGGTTGAATCATCAATATCTTCATCTATATCGACAATTGTTGGACCTTGTTCATTTTCAATAACAACTTCTGTCCTAGATGGGCTCACATGGTGTTCATCAATGTTTGCATCTAGATCTACACCCATGTCTTGCACATTTTCAGGTACAGCAGTCCAATCTGTAGGTGGTTGGAATTCTCCTTCCTCAAGATCATAATCAATCTCTTCATCTATCTCATCAAAAATATCATCTTCCGAATCAGATAGATCAAGCATCTCCAATCCTAAGAGAAAACCACAAATACAAATAAATATTAATAATTAAAATTCTATTATCAATTTCCCTGAATCAACCTAAGAATTTCTTTATTAATTCTTTTGTATATTTTAACCTAAAATATAAACGCAATTTACATATAACTTATAAAATCTTTTATTGATTACCCTGAATCAATCCAAAATTTCTTAAGTCTACTTAACAAATATTAATTAATTTTAAATTCTAATGCATTGTGAATAATCACCAAACATTTAAATTTACTATTAATTAACTTATATAATTTCCAAGTGTTAATTGATCTAATTCGTTATCAATTTAACCTTTAAATTATATATCATTTGTCTAGTTAATACTAATACATTTTTAACTTGTCAGTATACAAACTCTCAAGTCTAAAATGCATATGTTATTATAAAATTTTGACCGCCGATATTAATCGGAACACGCCGCTCGACTACTCAATGAGTCGGAAGACTTTCGATCACTATTTTATCTTAACAT
Organism: Helichrysum umbraculigerum; assembly: GCA_949592205.1. Classification (NCBI taxonomy): domain Eukaryota; kingdom Viridiplantae; phylum Streptophyta; class Magnoliopsida; order Asterales; family Asteraceae; genus Helichrysum; species Helichrysum umbraculigerum. Next base: position 38,114,219 of record CATIUR010000005.1, read on the forward strand.
AATTATGTAAACTTAAATTACCAAACATATTTTACTTAAAATAATAATAACCCTAAGCCAAATATATTTACAAAATAAATTAAGTTTACATTTGTTCACTACAAACTATTACAAATATTACAGTACAATGATAATACTAAGCTATCTTACCAGCTTCAGTATCACCCGGTACAGTCTTATCTGCACTTGTATCCACTCCAGAACCACTAGCACCAGCACCAGACTCCCCCTGAATTGTAGCTTGCTCACCAGTCTTTGAAGGACCAGTCTGCTCACCACTCGGTGCATTGGGATCATCGTCCTTGTCTTGATCTCTCTTCCTCTTCAACTCATTTTCTCTGCAAGACTCCAGATATACCAATATCTCCCCCTGAGTAGACTGTCCTGAATGCGATCTCAAGACCAGACTCTCTAAAGAAGATAACTTCAGTCTCTGTACGTTGAAGTCCGCAAGCAAAGTCTCATGAGTCTTCATCAACAGATTGTACGATTCACTCTGCTTGAGAATCTGCTGTGAAAGAAGAAGATTGCTCGACACCAGCTCTGGAATCTGAGAAGTAAGCTTCTCTAAATCCTTTACCCTCGACTCTAAAGATGTAATCCTTTCAGCATCAGTCGTTGGAATAACAGGTATCGTTGTTGGTCCAGGTGGTGTGAGAGACTCAATATGCCAGTCTCTGGTAAGCGGTGTATGAGGTTGAGACAAAGCTTGCGTAAGCAAACTTGTCGCAAATCTAGCTGCTTTGTTCGTTTGAAAATTAGCTCCACGAACTAGATCAGCAACCTCATGCTGTAAAGTTAAACACAATTAAAATCAGTTATTGTTACAGATTACTCCGTCTTAAACTCTAATTAATTGCATAACACTCATAGTTATAGAACTTATATCTCATACCTGAAGCGGTAAAGACATCGATTCAGTAACCACTGGTGCATCCATCTCCACCTGTGGTGTATCCTGAGCAACTGTATACAGAATTAACTGTCTCAGTTCAACTCCTGATAAACAACAAGTTAAGATTATTTAACTTTTATAATCAATACTAACCTTCTCGAATAGTAAGCGTTCTCGGACGCTTCATCAAAGGAATCTCAACTTCCTCAGTACCTTCCTCCAGAATATCCTTTCCTTTTCTCTTCCTTTCAGAAGCAGATGGAGAAGGAGAAGGTGTATTCTCAGAATCTTCATCTGAAGCCGTCTCACCATCACGACCTCCAGATGATCTAACAGGATCCTAAAGTTTAAATATATTAAACATTTATGATTAGCGTAAGCTCTATCATACAAGTTCTATATATTTTAGATTAATCAGATATAATACCTCAGTCGGTACAACAACTGATATATCAAGCTGTATCTGCTCATCCTCAAGTAATATAACTTCGGGATTTGCAGCCTCAGCTTCAGCTTCCTGTTCGGTTAATGATATTTATATTTTAAAATTAGAAATAATATCCAATTTACTAAATATCTAATATCATAAATAATATATAATAATATTATGCATCTATGATTAGCAACAACAATCTATCAACTAAGCATCTATATTATTATATAAGTAAAATATTACCTCAGGTGGTGCTAAATAACTCTCAATGTCTTGAAGCAAAGGATTTGTTGCATCATCATTCTGCTCCAAAACCTCTTGCACAACCTGTGCAGCAACCTCTTGGTTCACTTGCTGATCAACCTGACCAACCTGAATAAGAACATCCTCAAGGAGCCCTTCTGGATCTTCAGGTTGAGCTTCCTCAGCTGCATGTTCTGGTACAACATCAGCAATAGCAGCAACAGCAGGAACAACGTCCAACCACCCATGATTTGGCGGTGCAACGTAGTTCGGATCAACAATATACCCGAAAAGTGGTCTAACTTCCGGTTTCACCACTCCTTCCTTCCTAACTGTCTGCATAAACATGGCGTTATACCCACGATGGTCAATCGTATTAACCACTAGATGTGGTTCAGGTATAGCCAAATCCGGTAGACGCGCACGAATAATCAGCATGCAAAATCGCGGGTAAACCAAAAATCTTGATCTAACAGACCCCGATATCTGTTTCGCAATCTCACCAAAAATATAGTCACAAAAACTGTATGGTTTATTATAAACCAGTGACAGTGCAGCCGATAGAATCGCAGGGCTCAACTCATCAAAGCCACCTTTCTTCACTGCGAAAACTATATTCATCACGTGCCAAAGAAACCTCCACTGACCAATAACCAGAGGCTTCTGGAACTGACGTCCACGCCTGTCTCTTGTATATCCCATACGACCTATAGCACCCTCAATAAAATCCATAGGGTACTCAATATCCCCATTCTCCTGTTCTACGGTACCTAGCTGCAAAATCTCACGGAGATTACCAGCTGAAAATGTAACAGGCTGACCACTAACCGTAGCTCTAACCTCTGGAGGGTTGACAGATTCGTCATATACTATATCCGTCCAGAAATCATTCAGTATAGCCTGAGAAATCGGAGGATTGGCCGTAATGGCTTATCTAATCCTTGATCGTGCTAGAAAACGTAAAATATCAGCAACCCTGTCAGCCCGCTTGGCCTCAAGGTTCAGATCAACCAAAATGTTGTGACCCTTATCAAATGCTCTAGCCATATCTGTAAGATAAACACAAACAACAGATATAATTTAATGCACGATTAAAAATATTTAAACTATTACGTATTATGAATCGAGATTCATCAAACATCTTAGTTTAAAATTGAAATTATATATAACTTGTTACAAAAATAGTCTCAAGTCGTATATAAAAATTTAACTTATAACTAAAAGTCTTAAGTCTAATTTAAATTAATTATATAAAAGTTATTAAAAAAATTAAAATGTTTGTAAATTCCGGACTCGCATAAACTGGCCTAACGAGGTGAAGTCAACTCGTTTTGCTTATGAACTCGCTATACTCATCAACTCGCTACATTGATCAACTCGCTATACTAATCTGATAGGAAGTGAACTCGCTAATCACACCGATTCACTAGTCAACTCGCTGCGAGTTGATTCACAATGTCAACTCGGTCGATGAACTGCCGTTGCGAATTTTCAATTAAAATCGATTAAACTTGTAATTTTAACATGATCTATCGATTGATTAACGTTCATTAATGTTCGTTTAACGTAAACCCTAAAGATCTATGTCTAATAACATCGTAATCGACTCAAATCGTTTAAACTTCAAACCGAAACCCTAAGTTGATAAAAACTTTCGATTTCGTGCAATTTAAACGGTGAAATCCGTTGATATATACCTCAAAATGAGCGCAAATAAGTCTTGAATATAATCTACGGATTGAAAAACTCGTTCCCGTAATCCAAAATTCGAAATCAAACGAAAATCAATAATCGCCTCGTTTCTCCTTTGTGACGGATTCGCAAAGTTTAGTGAACTCGCGAAATATGTGTGGGTTCGGTGGGTTCGTTTGACTCGTTTGACCCCCTTTATACTTTATATCCGATTCGCGAGATTTTAAGTGGACTCGCAAGTTGATGTCAACTGGCAGAAACAATTAAAAACGCGAATTTAATTCTAAGTATAAATAAAAACCCGATAATTTACAAGTCTAAATTATAATTAATTTTCACTCGTTTTTGTCACGTTTGTTCAACTCAAAAATATACAGCATAATTGAATTCCGAAGGGTAACACCTAATAAACACTTAAATTAAAAACAAATAAATAAAAATAAGATAAAAATACAACTATATAAACTTTGGTATCAAGTACCATTTTATTAATCACTTTGAAACAAAGTAAATATACAATGTAAATAAGATTTTAACTGCTTAGGGATCATATTAGAAAGAATAAGCAATTAATTATATATTTAAAAGTCTAAGCAGATTGGTAGTATACATACCTCATGAAATTCAAATAAATTACTGTAAAATTACAACTAAATTTATCATTTATACATTTATATTTATAAAACTATATCTTAGGTACCTTTATCCACATAGCATAGTTAATAAATGCATTACTCACATAAAGTGAATATTTTATTATAGACAGTCCAAGACGATTACCGGTATTATGATCCATATAAACAAATTATACTCAATTTTCTAAGCAAACTCTTTATTGTTAGTATGAGTATTATCAAGTGCTTCCTATTATATGACATACTGTAGAATTCAAGTAAAACACATAACACTGCATCATTAAATTTTCAAGGTAGCGGTTACTAAATGATGTATCTTTTCGAAACATATAACATACACTTGAATTTTTAAGGTTAGACAAATATCAAACATACTTTGAATATGCTATGTTATCTAAGTCTGTACGTAGTACAACAGAAGATCCCTTCTAGCATAATTCAAAATATATTTAAGAATATTAATTTAATTAAAGGTTTCAGTTCTGTACTTAGTACAATAAAGTTACCAGTAATTAAGTTAATACCCATATTGCTACTATTTGTCAATTCAAATTAATATGTATGATAACAGTGTATGGCAATACCATCATTCAACAATTAAGACTTAATGTCATACATCATAGAATAGTAACACAAAATAATAAACAAGTAGTTAATTAACTTCTTAAGGCTTAGAAAATATCATATAATTTGCCTACCAGTACATCATATGATGAAGCCATCTAAAGTTTTACTAAAAATAGACAAATTATAACTTGTGGATATAGGTGTATAATCAAATAAATATAAACACATATCTGATAGAACCACTGTAGTTCTAAAGCAACTTTATTTGAACCTACTACCATATCATACTTAGGACTTAAGCTTATTATTGTGAAGCTTATTCTCCTAATGTACTATCATTTCCCTTAGTTTTTGCAAAAAAAAAAAAAACTTAAATGAAGGCGATTCCCCTTAGGTAACAAGCAAATGAATGCCATACGCCCCTCTTTTTTTCTTTTTTTTTTCTTTTTTTTTTAATGAACACAGAAATACTAACTATTACAAAATTACCCTTGGAAGACTAATCACTCTGGATTTCTCATTCCGTTTAGTTGAACCAACGTCTCAAATCTTGCTCTGTCGAACGCCTTTGTGTATAAGTCTGCTAAGTTTTCCAAAGATGGAACCTTAACTAACTTTATCAACTTTTTCTCAGCACAATCTCTAATAAAATGATGTCTAATATCAATATGCTTAGTTTTACTGTGCTTCACCGGATTATTAGTGATCGACATAGTAGATTCGTTATCAATCATCATAGGAGTATTGGTTATATTTAACCCGTAATCCCGCAGTTGCTGTTGAATCCAAAGAACTTGTGAGCAACAGCTGTCAGCTGCAACATACTCAGCTTCACATGTAGAAATGGCTACCGAGGTTTGCTTCTTGCACTGCCAGGATACTAATCTACCTCCTAGGAATTGACATCCTCCGGTCGTAGATTTCCTATTCTGATTGCATCCTCCGTAATCCGAATCAGTATAAGCTACGAGATCTAAGTCTCCATCAATCGGATACCAAAGACCAAGCTTAGGTTTCCCTTTGAGGTAACGAAAGATTAGTTTAACAGCTTGCATGTGTGACTCTTTCGGATTAGCCTGATATCTTGCGCATAAACAAACAGCAAACATTATGTCAGGCCTAGAGGCTGTTAGATACATTAGTGATCCGATCATGGCTCTATAAAGAGTTGGATCCACATCGTTATCACTCGATGTATCTGGACCTAGTTCATGATTGACTGGAATTGGAGTATTGTAGACCTTACTTTCATCCATCTTGAAGCGTTCTAATAGCTCATATGTATATTTAGATTGATGAATAAAGAATCCATCCTTCTTTTGATCAACTTGTAATCCTAAGAAGAAATTCAACTCTCCCATTGCAGACATTTCAAACCTTTTTCTCATGACTTGCTCGAATTCTTGACACATCTTTTCATCAGATGATCCAAAGATAATGTCATCAACATAAACTTGCACGAGAAGAAAGTCTTTCTTTTTCCACTTCACAAACAGTGTACTATCAATCGATCCTCTTGTAAATCCATTCTCAAGTAGATACGTTGATAGTGTTCCATACCACATCCTTGGTGCTTGATGTAATCTATATAGAGCCTTATTCAAACGATATACTCTATCTGGATACTCAGGATCAGCAAACCCTGGCGGTTGTGAAACATACACCAATTCTTCCACTTTGCCATACAAAAAGGCACTCTTAACATCCAACTGATACACTTTTATACCAAAATAAGATGCAAATGCTAAGAACACTCTAATTGCTTCTAGCCTAGCAACTGGTGCAAACACTTCATTGTAATCTATACCTTCTTGTTGATTAAAACCTTGAACCACCAGACGAGCTTTATTGCGAGTAACGATTCCTTTATCATCTCTCTTGCACTTAAATACCCATCTAGTTCCAATTGGATATTCTCCCTTTGGTAGGTCAACCAACTCCCATACTTGTAATTTAGAGAACTGAGATAGTTCTTCTTGCATTGCTTCTACCCATGAGCTTTCTTTTAAAGCCATTTGAACATTTTTAGGCTCGACTTGTGAGATAAAGCATGAATATAGACATTGATTAGGAATCCCTGTCTCTTTCATTGCAGTATACAAGCTTTGGTATTCAGAATTCTTAGACGTACTAGCTCTGGATTGATGCCTAGTTTGAACCGGAGTATTAATATCACCGATGATGTTTTCAACGGGATGATTCTTACTCGTTCTAGTTGTTGTAACTGGTTCAACCTGTATTTCATCTTCCAAATTAGTACCAATCTCTTCCAATTCAGGTACATCTTCCGTACGTGCTGAAGATATCCTTAAATGTTTCAAAGGAGTAAGTATATCATCAAACTTTGTAGAAAGATCATCAGGATCTTCTGTTTCTTGAGACTTATCCTCTGAAGGTTGTTGTGACTCACTTGTGGAAGCTTTATCTGAGTCAACATTAGTCTTAATTCCAGACTGCTTAACACTTGATGTTGAAGCGGAACCAATATTCTCATCTTCAATCAATAAATGTTCAGCTATCTCTGAATCACTGACATAGTCACTAATAGGAACTTTAAATGATGCAAAAAGATCAGAATAATCAAATTGTCAATCTAAGCCCTTATGAACATCAGGTGAGTAGCTCGTAACCTCAATATTATAAACTACCTCCAAACGTCATGTGACTTTATTAAAGACTCTCTTGTTTGGCGAATTGGGCATATAACCTAGGAAAAATCCTTCGTCAGCCTTCTCACCAAATTTTGCTTGATGTCCAGTCTTTAATATGGTGCATGAAACTCCAAAGGGTTCAAACCCTTTTAAGTTAGGTTTCTTATTGTTCAAAAGCTCATAACAAGTCTTGTTATGTCTCTTAACCGTAAGAACTCTATTAAGAACATAACATGCTGTATTCACTGCTTCTGCCCAAAAGATGACCGGAAGCTTTGAATCAGCAAGCATTGTTCTAGCAGCTTCAATCAACGTTCTATTTTTCCTTTCAGCAACACCATTCTGTTGAGGTTCATAAGGTGCACTGAATTGATGTAATATCCCTTTGCTTAAGCAATAGATATTCAACGTTGAATTCTTGAATTCTGTTCCATTGTCACTACGAATACGCTTAACTCTCTTTTTATAGACATTCTCTACTAGATCAAAGAACTCAATTAGAATTCCAGAAGTCTCATCCTTTGATCCCAAAAAGAATACCCATGAAAATCTAGAGTAATCATCTGTGACAACCAAACAGTACCATTTGCCACCTATACTTCTCTTGCTTATAGGGCCGAAGAGATCCATATGTAGCAATTCAAATGGCGAGGAGATAGAGTTTTCAGTCTTAGGTCTGTGTGGTTTCTTGTGATGCTTTCCTTTCATGCAAGGAACACACTTATCCTCAGACTCGAAACGTTTTTGTGGTACACCTTGAACCAAACCATTTTTGGTTATATAATTCATCTTTCTCCAGTTCAGGTGTGCCATTCTCCTATGCCATAATAATGCGTCTGTTTCCGAAGCCTTGGATAATAAACATGTAGACACCATTGAAGAGTTAGGAACACCCATGTTGATAGCATAGATGTCCTTCTTCCTTGGCGCCCTCATCAATATCCATTCATCAGGAATTTTAAAACCTGGCTTCAGGACTAAGGCCTCCTTTCCATTAAAATAAACTGGGTGACCTTTATCACAGACTTGGGAAACACTCACTAGGTTGTGAGTAAGTTCTTCAACATAGTTCACATCCTCAAGAGTCAAAGTTCCATTTGAAACTTTTTCTTTTCCCGAAATTACTCCTCCTTTATCTCCTGCAAAATTTACTTTTTGCTTGAGACTCTCCTTGAAGTCCTTCAGTAGACTTCTTTCTCCGGTCATGTGCCTCGAGCATCCACTGTCTACATACCACCAACTGTCCTTGTTCACAGCATGCTCCTGCACATAACACAAAACACGATCAGTTATCAAGAGGGACCCAAGCCATTACGGTCTTGGTTTGTCCCTTATCATCAACAAACTTAAGCTCTTTAAAATAACCATCCTTCCCATTAGGAGCTTTGGTTACTTTCGAAGTAGCTTTAGTTTGTGGACGATCAGCCTTAAGAGGTGAATTTGAGGAGAACCTCTTAGGCACAAAATTATGAGCTCTATTATGATAATTATAATTAAACTCATGTGATCGCGAAGTAGTACCACTCTCATAATGACTATGGCCTCTACTTGTAGTTCTAAACCTCGACGGTGTCACATCCCTAGACTTATGGATAATATTATCACTTTGAGTATATGGCCGTTTAGGTTTAGGTGGGGAGACACTATGCTTACCATCTCTTTTAAGAATGTTAACAGGTTTATTACCTAACTTAGGTTTGGTATCTAACCCATCTACAGTCATACTAGAGTCAGTCTGTGTCTTTTCATCCATCACAAGCTTATGTGGTGTTTCAGGCTTTTTGTTAGGACAACACGAAGCCACGTGTCCCTTTTGATGACACTTGAAACATGACATCTGCTTGCGTGATTTACTCACTTTTGCTTTCTCATCCGGAGTCTTAGGCACTAAAGGTTTAAGCTGTTCCTTATCAACTTTATCATCAGTCTTAACATCGTTAATCACTCCACCCGATACAAATTGTATTTTGGTGAACTGAGAAGCCTTGCCATTATCTAATGATACGTTCTTAATAACATTTTTCTGTGCCTCTGACTGTTCAGGTTTATCAGCTACTGAACTGTCAGGATTAACTTCAGTCATCTCAGAGTCTTCAGGAATAGGAGTGTAATTGGCATTAAAAGGCGGGGATACATCATTGTAACCTAACCCATTCTTGTCCTTTACACTACGTTGAGCATCTAACATTTTGTCCATTTGAGATGTCCTATAGTTCTCAAGTTTACGATTTTGCTCAATTAACCTTAAGTTAAGGTTCACTATTTCCTGATCCTTACTAGCAATCGTCTCATTTAAGTCTTTGATATTCATATAGAGACCATCTATGACAACAGATTTTTCACTTATGGTATCTCTAAGTTTTGTTCTATCCGACGCATCAGACTTAATTTTATCTTTTAAGACCTGTTTATCATCACTTAATCTACGAATATCCATAATAGCTTGATCAAGTTCAGATCTAACAGTCTTATAGGATTCCTTATCCATATTTAATTGTGATGACAAATTGCTATTTGACACAGTTAAGACACTATTCTGAGATTGTAAATCAGTAACTAAGTAACAAACATCAGCAAGATTAAGAATATCTAAACATACCTTCTTCTTGTCAGTTTGTAATTCAGCCATGCGTGCCACGAATTCCTCAGGACTCATATCTGGAGTTGAATCCATATATAGCACGTCATCATCACTTGCCTTCACTTCAGACTTAGGCACCTCTACTCTCTGTTCCATATCAGTGGGCATGTAGGAAACTGATCCAGCAGTTGTCTCTTCAATCTCGGCCATCAAAGCTTCCTCAGAATGAGCTTGCCAATCATAAGAGCCATCCAACTGCTTTACCACTAAGGCTTTGGAAGCAAGAGTACTTCCCGAACCTTGTTTTCCTTGTGCTTCTACTTTAGGTCTTTGGCATTCTCTAGCAAAATGACCAATACCCTGACAGTTAAAGCATCTGACCTTGGTTTTATCAAACCCTGATCTATTGCCCAACACTTTTCTACCAGTTCTCTTGAGGAAATTCTTCACCTTTCTAGATATCAACGCTAGTTGATCTTGAAGCTCCAATTCCTCAAGATAATCAGAATCTATCTGCTCATAATCCTCATCAAACAGAATAGGATCATTGATCTTTCCCTCTATGTAGTTCTCATATGATGCCACAAAGGAAGCAAGAACAGACAGTTGCTGTTCAGCAGATTTCACACTCATCGGCATCTTCTGATGCTCTTGAGGTGACTTCTCAGAATTCTTTCCCTTTGTCTCATCACCAGAGGAAGAAATAAAGCACATATCTTCAGAAATCAGTTCTCCATTTTCACTAGTATCACCAACTAACAGTGCAGTGGTCGAACTAGATGACGCAGTCGAAAGACTTGACTTTCCATGATACAACCCAGGGTTCTGAACCTGATCAGAATCACTATCTCTTGACTTCTTGGAGAAATCATAAACTTTCAGCTTGTCAATGACTTGCTCTAAGGTCATAGTAGAATACCTAGTTTCGTTATCCTTAATCATAACACCATACATTTCCCATTTAGAAGGCAAACCCTCAAGAAACTTGTCGGTTTTAGATACTTCTTCTTCAACAATCTCATGGTATTCTAATTCACTTAGCAGATGGTAGAAACGCGTGACATAGGCATCAAGATCTTCTCCTTTTAAAGCTTTAAACATAGTAAACTGCTTTTTAAGAAGACTCCTCTTGCCAGCTCTCACCTGTGGACTTCCCTCACCTCTTTTCTCTAGAGCTTCCCAGAGCGTTCTAGCAGTATGAAAAGACTTGAGTTGATGTGCAATCTCTTTAGGAAGACACATCTTTATGCATGAATGTGATTTATTTTCATTTCTGTAAGCTTCCTTCTCTTGATCACTCATGTTCGCATAGGTAAGAACCACAGTAGCATTTTGAACAGTTTGAGTCGGTGGGGTGTATCCACTCTTGATACACATCCAGATTGACAGGTCATGGAATCTACAGTAAGATTCAAATCTGTCCTTCCAGTTGTAGTAATCCTCGATTCTTAACAACTTAGGTGGAACGTTTGACTTTCCCACCTCATGGTCCATTTCGATCATTCTACTTAAGTCAGACATCTTAAACACGTAAAATTAAACTGTTTCAGCGAATTCAGAAAACTCAACTCGCAAGACTCAGCTCAACTCGCAATCTCAGCTCGACTCGCAGAATTGGTCAATTCGCAAGCCTCAGTTCGGATTGTGAAAGATGTCGATTCGCAAGTGATGTCGATTCGCGAGGGATCTCGGTTCGACTCGCAAGCCTCAGTTCGACTCGCTAGTTCAACTCGGTTCGCAGGCTACGCTGGAACCCTAATCTCGACTCGCGAAACGGCTGTTAAACCTGAAAACGAATTTTTAAGGTATTTTTACTACTGAAACTTATAGTTTCGACCGTAAACAAACCCTAAAATGTCCAGAGAATGATTTTGATCGTTAGTATTGCAAGAATGCACGTAAAAACGACCCGAATCAAAAACGCAATAACACTAAAACTTATGAACACACTCGTATTTAGCCCGAAAGCTTTGATACCGGATGTAAGTCCTCTAGTTTTAGGATCGATAACTTCGTTATCTGTAGTATTAAGGTGCGGAATCCCTCAATACGGTGTTATCTTACTAACAACGAATATGTTCGTATTGCGTTTAATAAGACTTAGCTTTAAACGATAAATCGTCAAAGCCTAGTCGTTAGGATTAAGTTTTCTCTGAGTTTGTCGAGTTTGCAGATCAGAAATATGGCAAAAGTTATGTTTTTCACGGAGTGCAAAACATTATATACGTCCAGCTCAACTCGGCTCGCATGGGCCTGCGAGTTCGGTCCAACTCGCAGCCCAAGCCCAACTCAGAGCTCGGCTCGCCAGACTTAATCTATGCGAGTTCAGATCTCACCTCACAGCTCGACTCGCTGCGACCTGAGATCTCGACTCGCTACGCATCAAACGTCTATTATTTATTTTGTATTTAATTAGTCGTCTAACTTAACAAAACAATATGTTTAACGAATATCACTAACAAAACAAATATTCTTTTACAAATCCAAACCAATATACAAACATAATAATAATTACACTAGTCCTATTTCAAGCTAGATCTGTTGTCACACTCTATGTCCCAACACTCGTTCGTTTATTAGCGTTCATGAACTTTCGATAACTTGTTCGTGAACGTTCAATGACATGTTCAATTGTTAATTAATAGTATAATTAAATTAATACATATTTGGACATCTTATTTTAATCTCATCTAAATTCTAAATATAATAGTGTTAAACATTTAGCCACATTTCCCTTTCACATTTTCCTTAAACTCTCACACATCTCCATTTAGGATGTATGTGTATGTGTGTGTGTATTCGTTGGAGCTCGTTTAAGGTATTAACGAAAAAATGCATTAAATTATATATATGTTCGTGAACGTTCGTTTATGTTCATGAACAAACAAATTTTCTTAGTGAACGAACATGAACAACAAAATCCATTCAGTTATCCGTTCATGTTCATTCATTTGTTCGATAAAACCTTAATGAACGAACACAAACATGCTTCGTTCGTGTTCGTTCGTTTCGTTAATAGGCCTACTCCTACCATTAACTCTATTACACCACTCATCTCTTCACCAAGTACTCCATCAATCAATTTTGATGCTCTTTCATAATTAACTAATGAAGATCTTCTACCTTCACCCAATCCGATTTATCTATCAAATCACTCTCATAATTTCTATTTGCTCATCGCAGTTAGGATCTTTTGAAAGAAAATTAACAGAAGTACATAAGGAGAATTTAACTTTTGCTCTCAAGAAAAAGGAAAAAATAATAAGGCGAAGTTAAATTAGCATTGCAGGTATTTTCAGAATTTTCCCCTAAAAAAATAAAAAATCTTATATTATATTTTTTATAAGATTAATAAACGCTATATGTTTGTGTAATATATTTAATTTGATAAAACGCCGTTTACTTTTATTTTGTTTGTTAGGTTAACCAAACTAGAAAGAAAATTCGACATCTTTATTGGCTTACCCTTCACTACTTATCGTCGTACCACCTAACTTGAACCCGTACGGGTGCGTCCGTCTTTCGTCTTGGTTTTTTGCCCTTTTTCTTTGCGGGCTCGGGTTGGGCCTCGGATTCGGGTTCGGGCTCGGGCTCAAGGTCGGTTTCGTCGGAACTTTCAAGAAGATGTTGATGTTGGGTTTCGGGTACGATGAAGTTTTGGGTTGGTGGAGGTTGTGAGTAACGGGAAGGTGTTTGTTGGAAGCCGTGTGGGTTTGATGAGGTGGTGTCGTGGTATGTGTTTGGTGACCAATCCATGTTTGGTGACCAATCCATGTTTGGTGTAAATTGCGGGTTTTGATACCACCCGGGATGTTGGTAGTTTCTTCGGGGGTTGTCGGGTGACAAAGAATACGGATTTGCAATAGGTGCAAAACTCGCAAATCCCGTCGGTGGAGGTTGAAAGTTATGTTGATTTGGTAGCGGGTGGTTCATCAAGTTTTGCCACATATCGTGAGCAACTTGTTCTTGATCATTTTGGGTGGATTTGGGTTTGGATTTGGATTTGGAATTGTTGTTGTTGTTAGACATTTTTTGGGGTTGAAAATGATGAAATATGAGAGAAATGGTGAGATTTGGGTGTGTAAAATGTGTTAGGGAAGTGTGGTATTTATAGAGTTAAATATTAGATTTAAAAAAATAATAATAAAATAAAAAAAAGTAACCGTTAGGTTACCCTTTTTTAATTTTTTTTTTTAAAAAGCCTTCAACGGCTATATTTTTAAAAATTAAATTATGTTTTTTTTGTTTCACTCGGCCCCACAGAACCCACACCACCAAACCGACGATCCGTCGGAGCCAACCGACGGACCGAAACCGACGGGCGGTGCCAACGGTGTCGGTTCCGTCTGTTGGAACCGACGGAGCACCGACGGTGCCGTTGGGAATGGTCTAATACACCCAATCTCTAGATCCGAACTAGGAGGGTACTAAAAATGATGAAAAAAACCTGAACAAGTCCAGGAAAAAATCCACGATAATAAGGGCCGCGCCACCGGTTTTCACCTTATATCGTTTTTAATAGCACCCCGGATGGATCTAGAGCCTGTTTTAAACCCATAAAACACCTAAACTAATGACATAAAAATACTCCTACAATATCAGCTCATATGACCAAAAAACAGAAAACGCTACTTTGCCAACTTCAAATCGATCCTTGGTATTTTGAATTCGGCCCATTGCTCCCAAGTCGGTAGATGCCACTTAGCTATATTCTTGATCCATAAATAACTTAAGCTTTGAACTTCTTCTTTTACTTGATGCCATGATGGTATGTTACCATTAAAACATGATTCATTTCTTGCTTTTCAAATACACCAACAAGCGGTCAATATAACCGCCTGGATCACCATGTTCCCAATTAATTAATTGTTTAATTTGGTTAGTCTTCAAATTTAATGTACTCCATCATCGGTACGTAAAGGACTATGCTTTGCTGTACCTAATTGTACTCCATCATCACTACGTAATTGTTTTAATTTGCTTATTTATTAGTCTATAAATTAATGTGTACCAATATACATTCCCTTTATGTTTGGCAAATGATTAGTTGGAGATTAAAGTATTTTATGAACTCTATTTGAATAATTATTTTATTTCTATAACTTTTAGAACTTCATTTTTCCTACTTATATTTGTTAGCTACACAAAATTTATTTATATATTTATTATTAATCATATAAGAGAAGGACTTATATTTAGGGATTAGTGCAGGGAAATGCATCAAACTATGACCCGAAGTCTATTGTATATACCCATCTAAATTTTGCTCTATTGTATGTATCCATCCCGGAAAAGAGCATATTGTATGTACATGTTGAACGTTTGACCCACTAGCCGGTTACCAAGTTGACCAAATGCCACGTTGGATGACCACGTGTACTGCCACGTCATGGATACATACAATAGACTTCGTTCCTAAGTTGGATACATACAATAGACCAAATGCCACGGGAAGGTTCATAAACTAGATGCCAAATAAAAAACCTCCATAGATTTTGAAGATCATTTTAGAACACCATTAATGTGCAGGTATAGTGAAGTCGAAGTCAGATAAAGATTTTCATTTTAATATTGTGTTTCAAATAAAAAAAAACAAGCTCAGTTTTTGAATTGTTCTAAAAAACCTCCAACAATTCCTACTCGGGAGGTTTATTGATTGGAGCTCGATAACGATACTGAATATCGGTTTGTTTGGTGTGTTACAGCTACTCCATTGAGGGCGGTAAATCGTAATCCAAGTGGTCTTCATAAATCTCATTTTTCCACCATGTCACATCATGCTTCTAATCAGGTCCCTATGCTTTTACATACATATTCTAATACCCAATCCATCCATATCGCCTGCCCTCTTAGGCAATGGTCATATGCTTCCCCGTACATTCTACCATGTGCCATACTTCTTCACCACCGTTGTCAACTACTGCAAGTAACGATGGAACAATTGAAACACTACAGCCACCAAGAGACATATTAGGAGTTTCTGTCCACTTCTTCGGCACTAGATCCTACTCTTCAGCACATGACGACGGCTTCATATCGTGCCCACCACTACCTCCAATCATGTAATATTTGTTATGCATAAATACATCGGACCTACATCTTTCTTGGCATGAGGGGCCCAATAAGTGTAACACCCCAAAATTTAATGATTTGCGGAAGCATACATTGGGTGTTACTAATCAATAATCAAAGCACAAGATATATAGCAAACGACTCTATATGCGTCGTTTTAACAAAATATATTGATATTGAAATGTTTACAACATTTACAGTCAATACATAGCTCGAGTTCGATTAAATGAGAGATTTCAGTACATAAGTACTTGTACAATATATACTAATGCAAGAAAATCTCTACTGTCTGTATGCTGACTCGAGCTATAGAAATCCTGCTAGCAGCCAAAACCTACTGCTGGGTACCTGTGATACACGCTAAAATGGGTCAGCTAAAGCTGGTGAGCTCACAGGTTTGAAATCAGTTAATATAGTATGAACCGCAAGATTTAAATAATTGAATTGCATCCAGCAATTGATAATGTATATGTATACAGCCATGAGCACATAGTTGAGCTTAACTCGAGGGTCGGGTCCCCTATAGAGAATTCCGAGCGAGGTGCCTCCACGAGTGCCTAATCAACACTCGTCTTCCCAAATATTAGTACGTCTGTTTACCCGGTTAGTGCTTGCTAACCCGGACGAGGAGGGTCAATCCTATATGGTACCATATACTAATATTCACGCTACAACGTATTAAATGATTAGTTGTGAAAAACTCATGTAGTATATGAAAATGTTTGTACTTTCGTTCACATGTTAAAAATGAGCAATATATCACACCCCTGAGTAAAATAGTAAAAAGAGGGGCCATGAGACTCACCTGAGTCTAGCGAGTTTAACTTAATAAACTTTGATTGATTAGCCGAGTAATGAAGTCCAAAGACTTGTAACCTGAGGGTGTCCACGACACGCGATGGTTATAAATGTGAGTAGGTATCTATCAAGACTACCTTGTAGTTGTCTGTCCAACTAGAATGTCCAAATTACATTTGGTTGATTGATTCGAATGTTTGAAAATATGTACGGCCCGTTGGTGACGGATTTGTAATAATAATCTCAACTATTATTATTTTGGTCTCGAAACATTATACTTGAATAGTATGTTTCAATGTGTTTTAGAAGTCGTATCACACGAGTATTTGAAATTGTGCAAGTTCAACACTTGGTGAGAAATATGCCTACGGAATCTAAGTACGGGGGTCCGGGGGCAGCGCCCCTGGCGGGGTCCAAGGGGCTGGCCCCTGGCTGGGGTCGAGATGCCAGGTCAGCTCGAAAATTTTTTAATTCTACTATATTGCTTTGGTGAAAAACGCATCTGGGATCTGAATTTGGGTAAAATTGAGTGATAAATTTCGAGTCTCGACACTTAGTAAAAATCTGTGTTTTTGAGGTTCTGGTTTGTGCGACGTTGGGTGCGACGTCGCAGATCCTGACTGCGAAGTTGAGCATGGCGTCACTATGTGCGACTTTCGCAATTTAATGCGACGTTGTACGTGGCGTCGCTATATGCGACGTTGTTGATTTTTGCGACGTAAGGGCTTGCGTCGCTAAGTGCGACGTGGTGAGGTATTAGCGACGTTAAGGCTGATGTCGCTATCTACGACGTCGCAATTTAATGCTACTTTGTGACTGACGTCGCACCATGCGACGTCACGAGGGGTTTTGCGACGTTGAAGCTGACGTCGCATAAATCTGGGTCCAAAAGCGACGTTACGGTCTGATGGCCAGAAAATGTGTCGAAAACGAGTTTTTCGATTTCCGTTCGGTCCAAATCTTTTACCCAACCCATATTTGGACATTCTAAGCTTAGATAAACAATAATATGTCGAAAATAATCAAAAATAAAAGGTTTCGAGATTTTGTCGGAAACTTACAAAGTGCCGAAATGAAATTCCGGAAAGATGAAGTTGTAGATCGCGAAGAGGTGAACGTTTTTCTTCAAATGCTCGAGATGATCCGAGTGTGTTTTGTGTTGTTATTTTTATGATTTGTGAAATGGTGGTGGTGGTTTGGTTGGAGAGAAAAAGAAAGAAGAGAAAGAGTGAGAGAGTGAAAAATGAGGGTGAGGGGGTGGGATCCCTCCCCTTTGTGGCTGATTTGGTGGGGGCCCACCGATGTGTGGGTCTCCACTTTTAATCCCGTGTATTCGCGCTCCGTGCGGTGTTCATTTCCCCGAAGGTTTTAAACGTTAAATAATTATTTTATACGTTTAATTATGCGTTTTAATTACAAATATTTATCCAATATTTTCGGTTGAAGTATTTCATAAATACTTTATAATCGCGTAGTAAAATATAACTTAACTTGTTTTGTTAGTTCTGCGCGTTTTATATTTTACCGTGTAGTCGTTATTTGCATGACGTGAAATGAAATTGTAAAATTATAAAAATGATATTCTGGATATAATATCGTTATTAAATAATGTCACGTTATTTAATAAAATTGATCACCAACGTCCGTTTTTAGTTGAACCGAATTACATTCGATTTAAATTGCGTACGATTTAACCAAATCGCATAATCGTATATATATTCATCAATATATATTTGGATACATTAATTAGCCTAACACAAAACTAATTACATGTATTAAACTTGGTTAGGCACTAATTACTAGTCCTAATTTGACGGGTGTCACAATAAGTTTCTCCCAAAGTCGTGTCTGGCTGTCATTGCTCTCTACCTTACGTATATATTCATTGTTTTCCCATTTGCATTAACACCACTCACAATATTTTCTAGCCTGCTAGCTAGATCCGAATAAGCAACTTGAACTTATCATGAACTCGATCAACTACTGACCATGAAATAGTTAATATACTATATTTGTAGATCACCTCACCTAAAATATCCTTCCCAAAACAAGAAGTCCCTACTTCCATGCATGTACTCCTTATCCAAAAGCTCAAAGCATTTGTTAAAAATAACCATGGGCATATGGCCATGAATAATGATGACAAATGCTTTGAACTATCCGATAATAAAGAGTCCACTGGGGTCGGGATTAGCTTTTTGTTCTAGGTGAAGATGTTTCAGGAGGACAGTGATCTACATATACATTTTAGTAAGTAATTCATGGTCAGAACGGGAACCCATGAGAAGTCCAACATCCTTATTCGGATCATGCAGTCTTGGAAATATTGTGATATTTGTTGGTGAAGTAAATTTAAGTAGGAAAACAATGATCAAGTACAATAGAGAGGTATGACAACGAGAAGGGAATATAAGAGAAACTTCATAGTCTCTTGGAGGCCAGAAAGATAGCTTGGGTATATTTATGGATATGAAAGTTTATGTAATAAGAGGCCGTGTTGGGAACAATATGAAGATGTTGACACGTGGGGAAGAGTATTATTAAGTGACAGAGAGGAGAGAAATTCCACATATGTCTCCTAGTGGTGGTAGTGGTTTACCGGCTATGCCGTTACTTGTGGTTGTTGCATGATAATGATTTGTATGACCCTGAATGTACGACAATGGTGGTGAAGAAGTATGATACGGAAAGATTGTATGGGGAAGCATAGACGACAAGCAATATGGATGGATGGGGAATTCCAATACGTATTGGGAACAAACCAATTAAGAAAACTAGTTTATGAACCTTCCCGTGGCATTTGGTCTATTGTATGTATCCAACTTAGGAACGAAGTCTATTGTATGTATCCATGACGTGGCAGTACACGTGGTCATCCAACGTGGCATTTGGTCAACTGGGAAACCGGCTAGTGGGTCAAACGGTCAACATGTACATACAATATGCTCTTTTCCGGGATGGATACATACAATAGAGCAAATTTTAGATGGGTACATACAATAGACTTCGGGTCATAGTTTGATGCATTTCCCTGCACTAATCCCTTATATTTATAGAATTGAAACCTTTGTAAGTTATATGTAAAACTGATATTTTAAAAATAATATAATCAGAGGATGAAATTTGTTTTTCTTAGCTATGTGATCGAAATGGCGGGTTTTTTTGTTTTGTTTTGTTGTTGTTGTTGTGAAAAACAGTAATTAAATTAGAATGCAACTTTTGAAGAGCCAAAGAAATACATAAGCGATGTGAGCCAAGCCAAACGATACAAAGCACACGGCCTTGAATCTTGTCTTGAAATAAATATAAATATCGAAATGATGTTGTTAGTTGTAAAATTGAGATAGCATTGATTGAATGAGTTGTTTTCTGCTCGAAAAAGCAAGAAAAATATATTTCGAGCAAGACGTTAGGTAGAGCAACTCATTTAATCTCATGGTGATCAGTTTGTCATATCTAGTTATCGTTAGTTATGAATTAAAAAGAACTTTATTAACCATTTTTAAAAGCTCTACAGGAACCCATAATAATTAACTTTGATGTTTCGAGAACACCTACCTCATTACGACGTATCAAAAGATGATATAAAAATCAATTTTGTTTGCGTAAATATTTACACGGCCCATGATATTCTAGATTAATTTAGAACATTTACTAATCCTAACATATTCCTACTAATAACTAATGGGACAAAAATGGGATATCGTTGTACTCTTAGGCCATTCCCAACCCAAAAATCAATTGACTGAAACTGACGGAGCCACGTCAGATTTTTCAAAAAACTGACAGAAACCGACTGAAACTGACTGACCACTCCCATTCCTACTCCGTCACTTCATTTTTTGGGACCCGCATTTACCAATTTCCCTTTAATATTATACACACAAAACAAAAAAAAACAAAAAAAAAAACCGACGGAAGTCGTCGGTATTGTGACGAGGGAAAGTGACGGATGGCAACCGACGAGAACCGACGGATCTGTGCCAACCCCGTCACTTCGTCGGTTGCAAGTGACGAGCAAACCGACGGAAGGGTTGGGAACCGTCTTATATACCATGGTGAGGCATTACACGTTTAACATAATTAATGCATATACCATAGTGATTCTTTTATTTTATTTGTTGATTGTGTCATGTGCCGCAATCTCTTTGTTAGAGCATCTCTAATGAAACGAACTATTAAAATCTTTTTTACATGACATGTCATTTTTTATTTGAACTTTTTTTAATCAATCTAACTTTACAAAACTTTTCTTTTTATATTCCTCTATCAAAAATTAATGTCATCAAAACATATACGGAGTACGGAGTATCCAATAGGGATAGGGATTATAATGAATATATTGTAGGGTTAAGTGCAAAAAAATATAATTAATTATGCTCTGACATTCATAATGTGTACCCAACTACTCGAGCTTTCATTGTGTGTAAGTAACTAGTTATTTTATGCTATTTTATGTAATTTTCGATATTTTTTTCCACTTGTCATCTATATAAGGTGCCACTTGTCATCCTTACAAGTTGACACGTCACCAAAATACATACAATGACAAGAAATAACGAGTTTGATATCTACAATGTATGTTCGAATAGTTAGATACACACTACGAATGTCAGATCATAGTTAATTATATTTTTATGCACTAACCCTATATTGTATATGCAAAAAGATTTACACCATACTTTGAGAAGTCTAAAGAATTTCTTATATAAAGTAATATTAAAAAAATCTAATTTTTCTATATATACAAAATAACATAATAGGAAATGATTCTAGATCCATATTTGAAATTTCCATCATTTTTTCTTAATTAAAATTAAATACCCACCAATCCCTTAATAAATTAAGGAGCTGATTTTGACAAGATTTTTTTTACTTGCCACAAGAAAATAGTGCAATAAACA
Organism: Helichrysum umbraculigerum; assembly: GCA_949592205.1. Taxonomy (NCBI): domain Eukaryota; kingdom Viridiplantae; phylum Streptophyta; class Magnoliopsida; order Asterales; family Asteraceae; genus Helichrysum; species Helichrysum umbraculigerum. The sequence continues at coordinate 38,135,690 of CATIUR010000005.1, forward strand.
GCTGTACTGTGTGCATAAACAGTTGTACTGTTCCTTGTGACAAGTAAAAACTTCCTTGTAAAAATCACCTCCCATAAATTAAATATGCAGAGTAAAGTCGCAAAAAATACACAAACCCCCATACTCTGGAATCACATGGCAAACAACATAATCTTTCGTAGATATCACACTCTCAGTGGCACTTTCGTCTTTTCACTCAACCCCAAAAAACCCCTATAAAACAACTCCAAATATACATTTTTAGATTAATCACATAACTGTATAATCACACGCTCTCCCACCACCCCTACCGCCGGCCACCATCGACATGTCACCGGCAATCGGAAAATCAAGTAAAATCCGTCACATTGTCAGAGTCCGACAAATGCTCTGCCGTTGGCGTAAAAGGGCCACGTCATCAACACCATCTCGTATGTTAACAGCAACAGACGTGCCGGAAGGACACGTGGCGATCTGTGTGGGTAGCACTTGTCGTCGGTTTATCGTGAGAGCAACGTATCTTAACCACCCTGTGTTCCAGAAGCTTCTAACGGAAGCTGAAGAGGAATATGGTTTTTGTAACATCGGTCCATTAACCATTCCATGTGAAGATTCCAAGTTTGAAGAAATACTCCGGTTCGTTTCTAAACCGGAACGTAATACGGTTAACAAATCGGACCGGTTCGATGATTTCCAAAGATTTTGTCACGTGGGTTATGCTCTGGAATCTAAGCCGTTACTTCATGGATCCGTGTATTAAACGTTGCTGAGTCAACTCGGTTGCACATCTAACTACTATTCTACTAATTTTTTATAAAGACTAGAAGTAGTTTAGAGGGTTTTTATTTTCTGTGTAAAATGTGGGGTGAATGAAGTATAGAATGTTTGAGTGTGTATGTTAAATTTTTGCTTGGGGGGATTGGGAAGAACGAGTTGTAAATGAACTCAGACTGAGTCGTTCCGAGTTGAATAAAAAGAAAATTATGACATGAATTTTATTATAGTTTATTTTATTTTTGCATACTTTTGATCGTGATAGGTGGGTACAGACATTAACGATTATAAACAGAGTTGAATTTAGAGATACATTACATTTGGGGTTTTCTAAAGCCACCCCTAGAATTACTGGGGATACCCCTGGCCCACTTGACTCCCGTGCAGTTCTTTTTCAGTCCAGTTTTATTTAAGATCGTTCCCAGTTCAGTACAGAATCAGTTTCAGTTTTAGACTAAACAAGGGGTAGGAATTAGAAAAAGAGGGGGTATACCCAGAAAGTAAAAAAAAGAAAGCATGATGTGATTGATTAGATGGACCAGGGGGTAAAAGATGGAAAAAAGTAGGCCAGGGGTATCTATAGCAAGACCCCAAATTAAATGGGAGTTTTATATTTCCTGACCTTAAATTTGATAAATCCATCAAAATTAAGAGGTGGATATATCATTTGCCTTATCAAATGGATTATGTTTCTTAAATTTTGCAGGACACGAACCTATTTTCTTGTAAATTCGACACCTAAATGTAATGTATCTCTAAATTCAACTCTGTTTATAATCGTTAATGTCATATTTCCATCTCCTACACTCAAATTCATATTATATGATTTCCCTAAAAACTGTAGATAAACTTGAAATGAAAATAATGAAAAATAATTGAAAAGTTCAATCATAATACAACGAAAATCATAACAAAATATGCATACTCCGTTTCATTTTTATTGTCACTCAATAAATTTTGGGCTTTGATAGATACAACAAAAATTTTTAATACATACACCAAATATATGCATTAAACTGTTGTACAATACAGATTAATATGCATAACATTTGGTGTATGTATTAAAAAATTTGTTGTATTTAACAACACCCATAAATTTTAGGAGTTTAAATGTTAATTTTGTTTTATTTTCAAGGCAAGTTTGACTTGAAGGTTTTATGAAATGAGAATAAAAAAATGAGAAAAATGGTTTTTGCTTAAGGTTATATTTCGCAAGCGGATAATCCTGTTATAACAAACAATAATCGTAAGTTGAACAATAAAAATGAGACATGGAAAAATCGGTTGTGGCCGATTTAAAAATCAACAATTAAAAGAAGGTGAATACAAAAGCTTAGATAGCTTATTCCTTCGTAACTTAAATTATTGGTATAGTTGTTTCATCTTATATTCTTATGTATAAAATTGGCTTTAACATTTGAGGGCCTTAGAAAAGAAAGAAAGCCTTAAGGGTGCATTTAGTTGTGAAAGATTTTTCACAATTCATCGTCTTCAATTTTCTTAAAAATGAAAAGAGTTTTTATTTTCTGGAAAAGTGCTAAGAATTTAGAAAATGTGTTCAAAAGTTGATGTAGTTTCCATTTTTAGAAAATGATGTTAAGAGAAAGTTCTTGAAAAATTTTAGAAAAATTGAGGAATACTTGGAATTCATGTTTTCTAACTCTAGTTGTAATATGATAAACTGAGTTTTCCATTTTCTTGAAAAACTTTCTGAAAAATACTCATTTTAAACACGTTTTCTAATTTTTCACTTTTCTTAGAAAGTTTTTTCAAAAAAGTACCCCATTTTTGTTTAACTAAATTCGTCTAAACTACTTAGTTTATTAATTTTGAAGTTGACCGAAAATTGCAAATGGGTCAAATATTTAGTTTTGGATAAATCAACCAAAACATGATTTGTTAGGCTTACTTATTGGGCCATTTTGGGTATGTTTGGCAAAACTAGCTGGTAGCTAGAGTTTGTAGTTGGTAGCTGGAGCTTGTAGCTGGTAGCTTGTAGCTGGAGCTTTTGGTAATATTTGTGTTTGGTAGAGTAGCTGGAGCTTGTAGCTTGTGAATGTAAAATGACATAAAAGGACAAATATATTAATTTTAAAAGATGATATATAATTACTTGGAGGGTATTTATGTAATTTCACTTTTCATAAGCTACAAGCTACTTCCATAAGCTACTTCAAGTAGCTTATGGTTTTGGAGCTTATAGAAACCATAAGCTACTTAAAATTTTGGTTGCCAAACGGAGCTTATGAAAACTATAAGCTACAAGCTACAAGCTTCTATAAGCTCTTAAAACGAGCGCGCCAAACACACCGTGCCATATTTTGTTGCCTTATTTATGTATGTGGTGAATGAACTTTGGTACTTTGAACTTTGAAGCATATCTTGTACTTTCGTATGATTCTTTGTTTCTGTTTGTAGCAGGTGGATGGGTTCTTAGACTCGTTGGCTTGGCCGTCGGTCGCAACCGACGCCGTTGGCATGAAACCGTCGGTTGCTTCCGTCTGTTTCGAGCATCGGTTTGGCGACGGAGGAGAGAGGCGAGGTTTGACCCACTTTTTTTTTGGTAGTTAACGGCTATAAAAAAAATAAATAAAAATTTAACCGTTGGGTCTCAAACGCTAAAAAAAAAACATTTATTTTTTCAAACTCAACAACTATTTTATTTTTTACACCATATATATACCTACCTCGTACACACCTTTTTCGCTACAACTACAAATTATCTCCTTCTTTTCATACTATATATTTACCCATTTCATACACAACAACTTCGGGTTAATACACACATAGGGCATTAAACTATGCAAAATGTTCACTTGAGGTACTACACTTTACAATCTAACAAAAGCATTAATGAATTATACGGTTCTTATTTTTGGATAAATGATGTTAATTAAAATGTTCATTTGGAGTAACATGTTGACCGATAACCTTCTGGCAACTTGTTAGCATTGCCACATAAGCACCACGTAATATCCGAATAAGCCATTTCAAAGCCACATAAGCTCCACATCATTTTTAACAAACTTTAATCCGTTGAGTGTCGTCTTTTTTATCCAAGTCTACTTTACTATTGATTATTTATTTTATGGATTTTGCTATTTGTAGCCTTAAGGGCTATGTTTAAGAGTTAGAATCGTGCATAAAAAGGTTGTATATTATGTTGGAGTATAGCATTCAGATAATCATATTGTCACACAATTGCGGAAGAGAATAAGCACGTATATATAATTAGTTAAGATAAGATCATGTACCTTTTAGCAGAGCTTCAGATAAACTATTAAGGTTTAAAGTAAAACCTCTCTACGATCGCACACACGACAGCAACTCAACAGGTATGCTAGTACGCCGTTCACAATACCCACAACCCTTGTGCTTTTCTTCTTTGGTCGAACCACACAAGAACCGATCTTCGTTAGGGTTGAAAACCTTAAAACCCTAGCTTCTAAGCTCCTAAGTCGCACTTTAAATTCACAATCTTAACCCTAAGATCTAATTAAGCTTTCAAAATTTGTATGGTTTAAGGCTGAGGCTAAGCCTCTACTTACACTTGCTGGAGCAGACCTCCAACCGCCGGTTGAGCTTCCCAACCGTCGGATGGGTTGTCTTTTGACCTAAGTATCCACTTCACGACCCGCGTGTTCCACCGCCTTACCATATTTGATTCTAACCGGCGGTTGGCACATCCAACCGGCGGTTGGATCCAGTTTCTAGAATATTCCGTGAACGTATTAATCAATATATCTCACATATATATCAACTAATTATATTGAGCATAAGTGTCTATACGTGTGACCCCGTAGGCTTAAACATTTTCCGGACATGCGTTTATTTTACGTGGTCATTTCCCAACAGCTCCCACTTGATCATGTCATAATAAATGCAATAACATTGGTGAGCGTCTAGCAACATGCCAATGCTCCCAGAAATGTTTAAGTATAGTTTCTTAAAATATATTATAATTCCTCAAAGTATAATATAGTTTCTCAAAGTATAATCAAGCTTCTCAAGTAAAATGATTTCAGCATTTACTATCCCTTTGTTTCAGATACCTTTGTTGCTTTTGGATATGGATCAATGTCATTCCATAAATTAACTATTATGTTTCTCATTCCTTTAATCAATTTAAGATTTCCGAATCAATCGAGACACATCTGGATTTCATTTGGGTACGGCCGTACAAACATCTTAATTAATTCTAATGAGGTGCTCGGTGGTATCATACTTCAACAGATAGTTGAAGGAACAAATCCTATCTTGACTACACGTGTCAGTCATGTACTTCACTATACTTCTGAAAATAGCCCTTTATTACCTCCTTATTTAGGAAAGCTAGAACTATATCAAGAAGATGCAATCCATACATGCAAAACCTACTTGTATCTCAAGTCTAAGGATAAGTAAAGCAATCATTTACAAGTTTCACTTAATGACGCCGATCCATAAAGTGATAACTTGTTAATTGGGGTAGTCCGATATGCATCTCATGGATATCATGTGAGTTTGGAGGGACCATCCATACCAATCACTCAGATTCATCTTAGTTCAACTATATTCCCACATAGTTAATCGATAATGGACATTTTATAATAATTTAAGAATTATTCAAGAATTAAACATGCAAATATAGGATACAATTTATTATTAAATGAAAACAAACATACCAGGTACTTTAGTTCATTTATTGCATAATAATTGTTTTACATCCTTTATCCAAATATTAAAACACAGAGTTACATGAAATAACTAGCATAACGAAGTCCTATGCCCTCGGCATGTTGATTAAGATTTCCCTTAGCTAAAGCCTTCGTAAATGGATCAGCTAGATTATCATCTGTGTGAACTTTGAGTTGATTGATTTCACCAAATTCGATTTTCTCTCGAACATAGTGATACCTTCTAGGATAATGTCTGGCCCATTTCTAAACTCCAGGTCCATTGGCAATGATAATTGCTCATGAGTTATCGCAGTACAACTCCATGTGGTTTTTATTAGTGGGTACCACGTCAAGCCCAGAAATAAATTTTCTAATCCAGATAGCTTCCATCGCAGCTTCCGAAGATGCTATGTACTCTGATTCTGTTGCAGACATGGCAGTTGTGGATTGCCTTTTGCTCTTCCAATCCACTGCACCTCCATTCAACACGAAGACGTATCCTGTCTGGAACTTCATATCATCACTATCGGTCTGAAATCCAGCATCACAGTATCCCGTCACTTTGAGCTCAGCTTCAGGATTTCCACCATAAACTAGGAACATATCTCTAGTAGCCCGTAGGTACTTGAGAATATTTTTCACAGCAGTCCAATGACATTCACCTGGATTCTGTTGAATACGGTTGGTTATGTTCTGAGCGAACGCCACATCAGGTCTAGTGCATCTAACCGCATACATTATAGATCCCACAGCTGAAGCATAAGGAACCCTTTGCATACGCTCCACCTCCACGGGTGTAGAATGTCGCACCCCCGAAACACGTGGCAACGGAAGTATGAGGTGTCACGGGGCTACGACCAAATCAAATATCATCACTCAAAGATTACTACAAACGACCTCTATATGAGACGTTTGAAAATAGTTACATTACAATAATTCGGAAGTTTACAAAAGTATTTGGAGTTCGCATAATAAAAGTAGAATTACATAATTAAAACTACAAAATATAGTAAATGCAATTCTAATTCCTTGATGTTTGAAAACAATGCGACTCAAGCTATGCTTTCCAAAAGCATCCTACTGTCTTGTTTCATATGGGTAGTCCTACAGCGTCTGCAAACATGAGAATACATACTAAAAGGGTCAACATAAAGTTGGTGAGTTCATAGGTTTGCAAGCAGTTGTAAACATAAGTAAGACTTATGAGATTTCCGTTGCATTGCACGTATGCAAAAACTGTTGTAAAAATATCAGGTTATCATTTGTTATTCCTTGTTTTCCTTTGTTATCATTTTTTATTCCTTGTTTTCCTTTGTTATCCTTTGCCTCATGAGCTCATAGTTCGAAGCTTAACCCTTGTTGTTGCCTCAGCAAGTGTCTAATCCGGAACACTCGTTTGTCAAGTATTATGCGTCCGTTTGACCAGTTAGAGCAACCTAACCCGGACGGGGGTGTCAATCCCCAATAGATCTATTCACAAATACTCACGCTTACAAATAATTAACGAACTAAAATGTGCGAGGGCTTTGTTGGATTATGGTTTCACTCATGCGTTATCCTTTGCTTTCCCTTGTTTCCTTTGTTTTCATTGTTCCCTTTGTTATCCATTGTTTATAAAACAGTTGTATAAAAGCAGTTGCATAACGGCAGTTGTATAAAGCATGTACAAAGATAGTTGTATAAAACATGTGTGTATGTATTCTCACCCCAAAATAGTTAAAACGAGTAAAACGGGGGCTATGAAACTCACCTTAGATTAGCAAGTAGCAAGCAAATATCAAATAAGCAAGCAAGCCGATGTGCAACCTTCTAACGTCCTAAACGTATAAGGTTGTGTAAGTAGATGTCTTGTAAGACCATCTATAGCGATTGTATAAGTGGGGGTTAATGTCCACTTAAGCCAATCGTGTAGGTGGAGGGTTAATATCCACCAAGAGCTAGTTCATCAACTAGTTATGTCCGAATAAGTTGTTCAAGTTCGTTTATCAAAAACGTGTACGACCCGTTGGTGAAGTTTGTAATAATAATTCATTTAGACATTATTATTAAGTTTGTTTTGTTGTATACTATTCAGTAGTACAAATCGTGTGTTGCAAATAGATTATATTAGTTTGTATAAGCCTTAAACCGTAGGTCAAAGTTGGTCAACTCGTTGGTCAAAGCTGGTCAAACTTGGTCAAACTTAGTCAAACATAGCATCATTAGCAAAATGTAGCCACACTAGTAATTGTGGCATCACTAGGTTAGTGTCTCTACTTGAGACTTAGGATATTTTCAGAAATTGTAGCATCACTAGGAAAATGTAGCAACACTAGTAATTGTGGCATCACTAGGTTAGTGTCTCTACTTGAGACTTAGGATATTTTCAGAAACTGTAGCATCACTAGCAAAATGTAGCAACACTAGTAATTGTGGCATCACTAGGTTAGTGTCTCTACTTGAGACTTAGGATATTTTGTTCAAGTGTTCTAAGTGTCGGTTTCTAATTCGGGAAACTTTCTAAGTTTAGTTTTTGGCCCAAGTTACTAACTAAGTCACCCAAACCCATTTTTTTTATTACTTTCCAAAAATAGTAAGTTTTGTCGTTTTTAGAAACCGAGCTGTTTTTGTTGACTTGGTCAAACCTACTCGGTTTGACCCGAAACTTTTACCCAACCTTTATATCAGTTTATAGAGTCCATAAAATTTGTCGGTTCTTGTCGGAGTTCAACCAAAGTGTCGGTTTCTAACATGCAACCTAAGAATTCAATTTCTCATGTTTTCGACTTTTGTCGGTTTGGTTCGCCATTTAATTTCTACCACTTCTAGTCCAAATCAAGTCTCACAAATTTTACTCACTGATTATCAAGGTTTCTGGTCTAACATATAATTTTTACAGAAACTATAGTGTCCATTTACATATTTAAATAAATTCGCGAAGGAACCGAACTCGGTTTTCGAAAACTTCCAGACCAGACTCAAAGATCAGATTATTCACAAAATACGTACGGATCTGGAAAAAGTGCAAAACACGAAAGTTGTATCCCTTTTCAATACTCAACTTTTAAAAAAAAAATTCGTTGTCTAATTCTTCCTAGAACTCAAGATATGCTCGTTTTCGTAAACTGATTTTTCTGGGACAGATTCTGTGTTTTTTGTATATGTTTGGTAAAAACGTATTTTAACAAGGATTTTGGACATAAACTGTAACATCCTCGAATTGGACCTAGTTGTTTTATATTATTTCTTGATTTAAATAAGTATTTAAATGTGTTTGGAAATAATATTGTTTGAAATACTTGAAATAATTGGAATAGGAGTTAAATATTCCAATGTGATAAGGGAATTATTAATTGTTGTAAATTAATATAGTTGACGGTGCAATAAAATGTTTGGACTCGCAAGTGGTTTTCGGGTTCCAGACAATAGATTGAGATGGAGTATTAAATTATACCCGTATATTGAAGGCGGTTGGATGAGCTGACTTATATATATCCTTTCCTATTTAGGAAAGTTATTCATTTTATTCTGAAACTCACAGAAACTCTCTGAAAACCTCCAAATTAAACTAGAAATCAAATCAGGAAGTTGTGATGCTCGTGAATCTTCATAATCATCAGATTACCATCGTTAGATTCTTCAATCAGTAAGTATTCTTGAGTATTTAAGAATTTGATTTTTTGATTGAATTTGGGTAAATTGATGATTTGAGAGATTTGGATGTTAGAAACAGGTTATAAGTGTTACATATTGATTATGTGATGATATTTGAGGTTTATAACCGTTTAAAAACGAGTTTTTGGTGTTTTGGGGATTAAACCCGCGAGTTAGGGTTTCTGCTGTTCGTGCTGGGCTGGGACGAGGCCAGAAGCCGGCGGCTTCTTTGGCCAAGCCGGCGGCTTGTTCTTGTTAGCCGAAGCCGGCGGCTTCATAAGCCAAGCCGGCGGCTTGTGATGTTTTGTAGAAAACCGGCGGGTATAAACCCGACCCGGCGGTTGGTATAAGCTTTAAAACGGGTTTTAGTTCTGTTACCACATTTGGTAAATTACCATGCGGTTGTTGAAGTGAAGCCGGCGGGTGAGGTTAGGAAGCCGGCGGCTTCTAGGAGGAAGCCGGCGGCTTGAAGGGCAGGTACAACATTTCTTGTTTGTTTGTAAATAAGTAATATGATTGCTAATTGATATATGTTAATAGATGATAATGATTATATTATAAATCATTAGTGGATAGTTAGGAACTAGTAATCTTGATGTAGATTATGTTAAGTTCCTAATGTTAAAGATTGATATAAGTTCAGTATTTATGATTTGATTACTAACTTATATTTGATTGGTTGATTCTCAGATGTGGAGAAGGCTCAGTGATATTAGACTACTGAGTGGAGGTCTGAGGTAGTCGGTGAGTGGATCTGTAACCTCAGTGTGATTTAGTTGTAATGATTTGATTTACAACGAGTAATTTATAGTATTACTTTGATATGATGCATCTGTGGAGATATCTTGCCATGATAGATTAACTAGTTGCTTACTTGGTTGATTGTGCTAGTATGTAAGATTCTGAGGTCAACTTGACTTGACAGTTGGACTTGGTTGTTATTGTAGACGACAGGAGATCTTGAAACTTGAAATGTTGGTTTGGAGATCTAGGTCGTGTGTGATTAACAACGGGTTATCGGTAATTCTGTATAGGCCAATACAGATGATTGATAAGAGTTCCTTGAGTACCAAACCGGTATTAGGGTATCTCAGGAGCCACCGATCCTCATGACGATTGATAATGATTGATAGGTGTAGCTTGACATTGATTGGATGTCGAGTGAATGATTGATTTTCTGTTTATTGTTATTTGATGTAAACAGATTGTTATGCTAGGTTATACTGTTACTTATAGTTTCATTCACTTAGCTTTATGCTAACCCCACCACAGTTCTTCCTGCAGGTTAAATAGATGGGACATATTGGGCAGGAGGTTGTGGGACTGGATGGAATGTTTGACATGCTGTTACTCTGATGTTATTTGGATAACTAAAGAGATGTTTTGAATTATATAACACCGAGTTGGTTGAAATGTCATGTAATAAATTTGAAAAAGTTTATTGACATTTTGAGTACATTGATAGTATGTTTTAAATATACGCTTCCGAGTCGCCATTATTATATTAATTGTTTGTAATGAAACGAGGGGTGTTATAAGCTGGTATCAGAGCAATAGTTTGGGTGAATTGGACTTGACAGAATGTTCAATCCTAAACTTTGATTGAGTTGAGTCAAACATTCCAGTGGGTGTGGGTTTAGTTGATTAGTGAATGTGTGAGAAAGTGATTAGTTGAATATGTACTAACCCTTAACAAGTTGTGAAGTTGTTGTTTGATTGCAGAGACGGAGGAACATGAGTATCTGATTGGTATATTTCATGTTTCCTCAATACTCGTTGGCTTAAGATTGCCAGGTAATCTTCGATAAGCCTATGTTAATTTAAATTAACTTGAATTGTTTACTCTGTTATGTTGAGTAAGCTTTGTTGTGAAGTTAATTTAGTCAGACTGATATGATTCCCCAGTTTTGAGTCAACTAATGATTGTTATAGGTTGACATGAGGATAGAGGTATTGAATGGGATACTCATTGTGGTGGTTATTTTTGATTGAATTGAAAATGCCTAAATGTGATTAAATGAGTAAATAAAGAGTTGATTAAGGTTTAACATGATTGATGTTGGAACCTAAGGAGTGTCTTTATTGGTGAGACAAAATAATTGATAGTATTATATTAGTAGATTGATCACAAGGTGTGATTTGAATCCTGTTTAAGGATAGTGGTGTCATTTGATTTGAGAATGACTGCTATTTGAGAAAATATGTGTTTATGTGGCTATATGATGTGTTAGGATTATAGCTAAACACTTGATATAAACCAACAAAATGATAGGTTTATGAGAAATATAGCTTATGATAAAGCTAAATTGATTGAGAAAGTGATAGGTCTTTCTGGTTAATTGTAAATTAATAGATGAAATATTTAAAAGTAACATGATTGAGTAGGCTTGTTGTGACAGTGATGCTTGATATGATAGCATAGGTCAAAGTGATAATAATAATTAAGTAAGAAGTGTCCTGAATTTTGAATGTAAATAGGGACATTGATTAGTGTAAGTAATGAAACAATGATGATGAGTTATCATGTGTTTGAGGTTTCAGATAAGTGATATACTGAGTAATTCAGTTGTTGAAAAGTAGAACATTGTGTGTATGTGAGATGGCTTACATATGTAAGGTTGAATATGTAAGTAGTAAGCTGATTTTGAGTATGTATCAGCTGATAGGAACTATTAAATAGATTATGATTGATTTGAAATCATGAAGTATTTAATACATACATGAGATGAGAGTAGGTCATATTGATAATTATAATGTAGAGTAGCCTGAGAATGGATTGTGAAGAACATAATCTTGCAACGCCTGATCACCGTTGTTATATTATGTTGTGTCACATGAATTTGTTGAGGCTACTTGGTATAAAAGAAATGTAATGTGATTTAGAAAACTGAGCATGAAAGTATGCTAAGTGGTTTAATAGTTGTTTTGTTGATGAACATAAATGACAAATTGGATTCTGTTAAATAGGTAATTGTGATTGATAATGATAGATTACCTGTAGGTGGATTTGTATAGTGTTTAAATGAATCACTATGTTGTAGCTGGCTTGTATGAAGCTAAAGTTGAGATAGGTTGATATTGTCTTGCTTGAGGAATTTCTAGTATTATTGAATGTAATAATGTGAGGTCTATGTTTGAAAGTAAACATACAATATGAAATAGCTTGTATGGAGCCAAGATTGATGTAGGTTGACCTTGTCCTTGTGAAGGATTGATAAGATTATTGAATGTAATAATTTGAAATATATGTTTGAAAGTGAACATATAAGATGAAATGGTTTGTTGTGAGTTAATATTGATAATATGTTAACTTTGAAAGTCAAACCATGAATAGTGAGTTGTGTATAAAATTAATTGCTTGTGATTGGTTTGTAAATGAGTCAAACTTGAGAAAAACAATTAGAGAATTTTATTGATTGATTGATTGAAATCAAAGTTGACAAATAGTCAACTATTTGTGTTGAAATAGTTTAACATTGATTGAAATGTTATGACTGTATGGAATGTGATTGAATTTTTAGATTTGTCACATTATGTGGAAACGGGTCATGTAAGATCCAAAAGAAATAGATGAATTGTTTAAGTTTGTGAAACTTGATTTAATTACTTAAGGATAGTATTAAGTAATTGAAATAGTGTTAAGTAAAATTGAACTGAATATGTGTTAAGGAATTATACAGATGTGAAGTCATGTTATGATATGACAGTTATAATTTGTTGAAAGGTGCAAATTAAGTTACATTGGTTAAGATTGTGATAAGAAAGTCTTACCAGTGTATGAGGCTTGTGATGATAGCTTTGATTTGGTAAGAATGTGAGATAAGAAATAATTGAAAGTTATTATTAATAGTTGCATAGGTTGATTTGTACCTCATGGTGAGTTACTTAAGTACTGGAAGAATTGAATGGATTCTTTTGTTATTTATTGATAGTATATGAATAAAGTAAGTGGTAAATTGGGATTAGATCCAAATAAGAAATGATATGAAAGGATATCTGGAAGTTGAACTGTGTTAAAGGTCTAGTTTGACCTTGGTTGATAAATTGAGGAATATGAATTGAAAAGTTGTTCATATTTTGAGAAATTAGGTATGTGTGTATAGTTGAATGTGTAGAAGTAAGGGAAACCTGGAAATTGGTAGGTGATGAGTGTATTCATCAAACTTTTCTTATAAGTTTGGACTAAATTGTTTAAGTTATATACTAAGTGGTATGTATTTAAGTGAAACATAGAGTAGTAGATTTGGAATTGTTCCATGTCCTGTGGTATGGATATGTGATGACTAATAGTACTGAGAAGGCTTGATAAAGACTTTACCCGTCTGAATGGCCTAGTGTATAGAATGAAATGGAATTGATGTGTACATGTCCATTTAAGAAAATATCTGAAGTTGTGTAGGTATGTATGTGTGGTATACATGATAATAAATGGCATGATAAGTTTTAATAGAATGAATTAAAATGTGCCATAAGATATGTGGAAGTCAGTTAATTGTGAGTAACTTGATGTAGATTTTGTTGGAAATGTGTTGAAAGATAGCACATTTTGATAATAAGATATTGTGATACTTGACCTGTAGTATCATAATATGTTGATTAAGGTTGACTTAGTTGCTATATTGATGAGATGTAGTATTAAGTGATTGTGTGGTTAAAGTTGTATAATTTCTAATTGCTTGTGATTAGTAATTTAAGATTGTAATGTTGAATGGAAATAACTGGTTGCTAAGATAAGATTCTTGATATCTTACCAGTTTAAGCGTTAAGTAAATTCTAACTTGATGGTCAGTTAGACTTTGAAGACAAATATTAAGTACTGATAGGTGTATTGAAATGTATAATCACTAGTGTTGTGGTTATTGTTTGGATGGTTGTAGTAGTTGTCGACTCTGTTGTTGTTGACAAGTGATAGGTTATAATGAAAGGAGTTACAAATTGAAATGAGTCGGTGTAGAGGTTGGTTGAATGTAGGTAATATTTGATTGTAGTACCTTTGTTGATTGAGCAAAGTACTTGTAAATTGTGGTTTTACCTACTGAGTTTGACCTCTACTTTGCTTATTAAGATTTCATATGATTGTAGTGATATGTGAATATGATTGGTTATTCACAAGAGTATAGGTATGAAACTTTTGGATGAAAAGTTGACCTAGATTTGAATTTTAAATCTTTGATAGTAGAGATTTGAAATTGTTATCTGTTATTAGACTGATTGTAAGTCGTGAGTTGATTTTTATTTCAATATTGCTAGGAACATTGTGTTTTGATAACCACTGTTGTGATAATGTGATTGCTGTTGTATTTATAACAGGGATGAACAGTGGTTAAAGATTTTAGCATGTTGCTAATTTCTGGTTGCATAGACCTATTAAGTGATTGTAGGTTTCACTTGTTGAAGTAAGTGTTTGTCTATAATATATATCTGATTGATGATATTGATTAGACGCACTGTATGTGTAAGTAGGAAAAGATAGAAGCATGTACATTTGGATATGTGCATGTGGAAAGAATTCAAACAGTTTGAGTATAGTTGTAAGTTACTATTGAGGATTAATGTTTGATAAGATATATGTGATATTATCACATTAGTCAGATTGATTGATGTTAGATTTCGGGGCGAAATCTCTTTAAGGAGGGGAGAGTTGTAACATCCTCGAATTGGACCTAGTTGTTTTATATTATTTCTTGATTTAAATAAGTATTTAAATGTGTTTGGAAATAATATTGTTTGAAATACTTGAAATAATTGGAATAGGAGTTAAATATTCCAATGTGATAAGGGAATTATTAATTGTTGTAAATTAATATAGTTGACGGTGCAATAAAATGTTTGGACTCGCAAGTGGTTTTCGGGTTCCAGACAATAGATTGAGATGGGGTATTAAATTATACCCGTATATTGAAGGCGGTTGGATGAGCCGACTTATATATATCCTTTCCTATTTAGGAAAGTTATTCATTTTATTCTGAAACTCACAGAAACTCTCTGAAAACCTCCAAATCAAACTAGAAATCAAATCAGGAAGTTGTGATGCTCGTGAATCTTCATAATCATCAGATTACCATCGTTAGATTCTTCAATCAGTAAGTATTCTTGAGTATTTAAGAATTTGATTTTTTGATTGAATTTGGGTAAATTGATGATTTGAGAGATTTGGATGTTAGAAACAGGTTATAAGTGTTACATATTGATTATGTGATGATATTTGAGGTTTATAACCGTTTAAAAACGAGTTTTTGGTGTTTTGGGGATTAAACCCGCGAGTTAGGGTTTCTGCTGTTCGTGCTGGGCTGGGACGAGGCCAGAAGCCGGCGGCTTCTTTGGCCAAGCCGGCGGCTTGTTCTTGTTAGCCGAAGCCGGCGGCTTCAAAAGCCAAGCCGGCGGCTTGTGATGTTTTGTAGGAAACCGGCGGGTATAAACCCGACCCGGCGGTTGGTATAAGCTTTAAAACGGGTTTTAGTTCTGTTACCACATTTGGTAAATTACCCGGCGGTTGTTGAAGTGAAGCCGGCGGGTGAGGTTAGGAAGCCGGCGGCTTCTAGGAGGAAGCCGGCGGCTTGAAGGGCAGGTACAACATTTCTTGTTTGTTTGTAAATAAGTAATATGATTGCTAATTGATATATGTTAATAGATGATAATGATTATATTATAAATCATTAGTGGATAGTTAGGAACTAGTAATCTTGATGTAGATTATGTTAAGTTCCTAATGTTAAAGATTGATATAAGTTCAGTATTTATGATTTGATTACTAACTTATATTTGATTGGTTGATTCTCAGATGTGGAGAAGGCTCAGTGATATTAGACTACTGAGTGGAGGTCTGAGGTAGTCGGTGAGTGGATCTGTAACCTCGGTGTGATTTAGTTGTAATGATTTGATTTACAACGAGTAATTTATAGTATTACTTTGATATGATGCATCTGTGGAGATATCTTGCCATGATAGATTAACTAGTTGCTTACTTGGCTGATTGTGCTAGTATGTAAGATTCTGAGGTCAACTTGACTTGACAGTTGGACTTGGTTGTTATTGTAGACGACAGGAGATCTTGAAACTTGAAATGTTGGTTTGGAGATCTAGGTCGTGTGTGATTAACAACTGGTTATCGGTAATTCTGTATAGGCCAATACAGATGATTGATAAGAGTTCCTTGAGTACCAAACCGGTATTAGGGTATCTCAGGAGCCACCGATCCTCATGACGATTGATAATGATTGATAGGTGTAGCTTGACATTGATTGGATGTCGAGTGAATGATTGATTTTCTGTTTATTGTTATTTGATGTAAACAGATTGTTATGCTAGGTTATACTGTTACTTATAGTTTCATTCACTTAGCTTTATGCTAACCCCACCACAGTTCTTCCTGCAGGTTAAATAGATGGGACATATTGGGCAGGAGGTTGTGGGACTGGATGGAATGTTTGACAGGCTGTTACTCTGATGTTATTTGGATAACTAAAGAGATGTTTTGAATTATATAACACCGAGTTTGTTGAAATGTCATGTAATAAGTTTGAAAAAGTTTATTGACATTTTGAGTACATTGATAGTATGTTTTAAATATACGCTTTCGAGTCGCCATTATTATATTAATTGTTTGTAATGAAACGAGGGGTGTTATATAAACAAGTTAGATGGACATAATAACATCTAAATATACATTATGTAAGTAAATTTTTAGAGAGAGAAAGTGGGTTTCCTCACATTGAGATGATGAAAGAAAGAAGGGAAGGATGATGGTGATGATCTTGTTCTTGAGCTTTCCTTATTCTTCTTCTCTTTGTTGGTGGTTTATGGTGGATGAATGGTGGGGTAGGGGTGGTTTGAGGGCTGGAGTTTCCAGCAAAGAGAGAGGTTAGAGAGATTAGGGAGAGTTAGTGAGAGAGTGTGAGGAGTTCAAATGAAGAGTGCATGTGGTTTGAGTGTCCTAGTAACCAAGTGAGGGAAAGGAATCTCATGATGAGGTTTTGCATGAATCTTGTATGGGGGGAGGGGTGGTGAACGAATTTGGGGGCCCATCAAGGGTATTTTGGTCATTTTCTTGTTTCCAAATTAATTTGTTACTTTTCCCGTTCGTTTACCCGATTGTTTAGACGTTTATTTAGACGTTAAACGTTTAATACACGCGTTTAAGTAACGGTTCAAATTCCAATATTTTCACTTGAAATATTTAATATAAATACTTGAAAACATTTATAAAAATGTTCCGTCTTTTGATCGGTCTCGATTTGCGTGCTCGTTGTACGGAGGTTTAATCGCGTAACGTTTTAAATAGACGTTTTTATTGACGAATCATTATACGATGTTTTTAATAATAATTTCACACAAAATAATATATTTTAAATTATAAAAATATATTTTGACTTTCGTTCAGTTGTCGGGCGCGTTCTGCGCGTTTTCGTTGCGTTTGTGTTACTTTATACGATATTAATAAATCGCTAAATATTATCACCATAATATTTGTAAGTTTTTGAGTTTATTAAATAATTTCATATTGTTTAATAGTTTTGTTCACCAACGTCCGTATAATTAGGCGGACTCCGTCCGGTTGTTTCGTGTAATTACAACTAATTACGTATGCGTAATATAAAACAATTACGGGCGTGTATATTCACATAAATATACAAGTAGTTACAAGTAATTACAAGTATTTAGCCTAATACTAAACTAAACACACGTAATTAGGGTTTCAAGTAGGATTATCAGTAACCCTCAATCGTCGGGTGTCACATAGAAGCACATTGTTTGCTATTTAAGTCAAGTCTTTCTAACATTGGTACATTTCCACGCTTAGAATTCTCCATCTTAAATCTCTTTAAGATCTTATCAATATAAACACTTTGACTTAGTCCAATTAACCGCTTTGTTCTATCTCTATAGATCTTGATTCCAAGAATGTATGCTGCTTCTCCCAAGTCTTTCATAGCGAAACACTTTCCAAGGTAGGATTTTACATCTTGTAACATTGGAATATGATTTCCTATGATCAATATGTCATCAACATATAAGACAAGGAAAGTAACATTACTCCCACTAGCTTTGTGATATACACATGGCTCATCAGGGTTTTGAGTAAATCCAAACCTTTTGATTTCCTCATCAAACCTCTTGTTCCAGCTTCTAGATGCTTTCTTTAGTCCATAAATGGACCTTTGAAGCTTGCATACTTTGCTGGGATGTTTTGGATCAATTAAACCTTCAGGTTGAACCATATAGACATCCTCGTCTAAGTAACCATTCAAGAAGGCAGTCTTGACATCCATTTGCCAAATCTCATAGTCATAGTACGCATCTATGGCTAAGAGAATCCTAATAGCCCTTATGTCCACTACAGGAGAGAAGGTTTCATCATAGTCAACTCCGTAGACTTGAGTATAACCCTTCGCTACGAGACGAGCTTTATAGGTGTGTACATTTCCATCCATGTCGGTCTCCTTTTTGAAGAGCCATTTGCAGCCAACGGTTTTAGCATTGGGTGGAAGATCAACCAAGCGCCAGACTTGATTATCTTTCATGGATCTCATTTCCACATTCGCAGCTTCAAGCCATTTTTCAGATTCCGGATCTGACAATGCAGCTTTAAAATTAGGCGGTTCATTAAGATCCCCTAACAAGTACTCTTCAGATTTTACATTTAGACACAATTTCTCTTGAGCACTTTTTGTCGTTGCGGATCTACGAATTGAAACAACATCGACTTGAGGTTCAACACTTTGAATACTTCCCCCCCCCCCCCCCCAAGTTGATGTTCGCTAGTGTTTGTTGAAGGTGATTCATCTTCCTCTTGAGTCTCATCAAGTTCTACAACCCTCCCACTGTTTTCTTGAGCTATAAAGTTCTTCTCAAAGAACTCAGCATATCTTGCAACTTTAACAGTGTTTTCAGAAGGAATGTAGAAGTAGTAACCCATTGTTTCCTTTGTGTATCCTACAAAGATGCACTTAATTGATCTTTGCTCGAGTTTGTCAGGCGTATCCCGCTTCACAAGCGCCTCACATCCCCAGACCTTTAAGTAAGACAAATTAGGGACTTTTCCATGCCGCAATTCATGTGGTGTCTTATCAACCTTCTTGGTTAGAACCATATTCAGAATACGTACAGCAGATTCCAGAGCATAATCCTAAAATGATAATGGGAGAGTTGTAAGGTTCATCATTAATCTTACCATGTCTAACAAGGTTCGATTTCTCCTCTCCGATACTCCATTATGTTGTGGTGTGTATGGAGGAGTAAGCTGTTGGACAATTCCACACGCTTTCAGATAATCCTTAAACTCTTGGCTTAAATATTCACCACCTCGATCCGAACGAAGGATCTTGATGGTCTTTCCGAGTTGATTTTCTACTTCATTCTTAAATACTTTAAATGTTTCAAAGACTTCATGTTTATGTTTAAGCAAGTAAACATAACCATAACGACTGAAATCATCAGTAAAAATGATGAAGTAGCTAGCACCTTGTCTTGACAGATGTCTAAATGGACCACAAACATCTGTATGGATGATCCCAAGTAGATCTTTAGCCCTTTGCGTTTGATGCGGAAAGGGTTTCTTTGTCATCTTGCCATAAACACAAGATACGCATTTGTCAAAGGATCCATCATCATTTGATTTTAAAAGCCCTTCACGTTGAAGCCTTTCAATGCGTTTCTTTACAATGTGTGCAAGACGACAATGCCAAAGATAGGTACAGTCCAAGTTAGGCTTGGCTCTTTTGTTGCTAACAGAATACATAGAATTATCTTTTGAAACACGATCATGCATATCAATTTCGTAAATACCATCATAAGGAATATCATTAAAATAATGAACATTATTCTTAGAAACTGAAATACCATAATCATTAAAAACATTGATAAATCCATTATCTTTCAAAAGTGAAACTGAAACAACACCACTAGTAATAGTAGGTGCATAATGACAATTGTCTAATACAATAATTAAGCCCGAAGGCAGAACCAAGTCAAAACTTCCAATGGCTTCTACAGCTGCACGTAAGCCATTTCCCACGTACAAGTAGAGAGCCCCATGTTTCAGCTTCTTCTTCACTCTAAGTCCCTGTGAGGTATTACAGATGTGAGTACGACAACCAGTGTCATATACCCAGGATTTTGAATTAGAGAAAGAATATAATTCTATGGCAAAGATACCTGAAGTTTCGGTCTGGCCGGCTTGCTTCTTCTTCTACATCAACTCTGCAAGATAGGCAGGACAATTCCTCCTCCAGTGTCCCACTTCCTTGCAGTGGTGACACGCCTCATCCTTAGCCGGATGCTTTTTATTTGCTGGAGGGTTTTTCTTAGGTTTAGGGACATAAGCACCTTGCTTTCCCTTGCCCTTAGTCTTTCCCTTAGTTTGCGGTTTATTGTCTTTCTGGATCTTGCCACTTCTAATCGCAAGGACTTGTGGGGCAGCTATTTTCTTTGGAAGAGCATTCTCATATTCAATGAGCATGGCATGGAGTTCAGCAACTATTTTTCCCATGCTGTGCATATTGTAGTTGCGTACAAAACCCTCAAAATCCTTTGAAAGGGAATTGAGAATCATGCCAACAACAATAGGCAGAGGATAAGCATACTGAAGTCTTTTCAATTGATCCAGATAGCTCTTCATTTTCAGAACGTGAGAGCTAACTGGTGTCCCTGCTTCATGTTTGCAAGCATGGAGCGATTGGATCAAATCGAATAGCTCAACTCCAGCTTGTTTCTCAAACATTGATCTAAGCTCTGTAATCATATCAAGTGGGCTGTAACTTTCAAATTGCTTTTGAAGTTCGGGAGTCATGCTGCTGAGCATCAGATAAGCAACTTCATTATGACGATCATACAGAGCACTCCAAGCTGCTAATTCCTCAGCAGGAGCAGGAGCAGGTCCCAATGGCTGTTCAATGTCATCAGTTTTCTTTTCAGCACGAAGGACAATCCTTAGTTGACGAAACCAATCATTGAAATTTCCTCCAGAAAGTTTTTCTCTTTCTAGCATTTGCCTGAAAGCCGAATAATTCGAGTTCGGTGCAGGATTTTCCATCTACAATAGATAAAAGTTCAAATTTAGTATTTTTGATAATAAATACTTAAGGAAAATTAAATACCCAAATGCTTATATATATGAAGCAATTAATTTTCTTAAGTCTAGGATCCTACTTGACATACCACCATCACATCAGTTGATCTGCTAGCAATGGTGTATTCAAAAGGTAAGTGACGATCAATAATTGCATTACAAGTGAAATTCCTAGAAATTATGGGACTTAATGTGTACTTAGTGATCAAGCAGTAAGTTTCATTAAGCATGTTTCATCCCATCTTATGCCACGGGCTTATGGATCTCACCGCTTAACTCGCTTTAAGTCGTCCAATTAAGAACTGTAAATAGTCCACCACCGTCTCACGATGAGTGGTAATTTACCTTGGATACAATTCACCTACGTCTCACGCAGAGCAAAAAGCAAGTTCAAGTGTTCTTACAAATTGGATGGCAAATGACTTAATTTAAATGGGTAATTAATTTTGATAATGTGTATCAAATATGTACGAAGAAGCATGCACACATCTTCGTATTATAGATTTTAATAAAACTTTTCCAGTTAATGTACTTATTAACGTGCGTCAAGATGTCTAATTTAATATTCATATTAAATTAGAGATTGCACTTTTACTAAAATTGACGATTCAACATGTTTTAAACCTTTTCGGCCATGTACAAGAGAGGCCATGAAGAGGCCAGAGGAGGGGCCAGGATCTTTACATCGTTTTATCCAACCCGTCATCTTAGACACCAAGCCGAAGATACCTCTCTTATACAAGCTCCTAGTAGTGGTTTAAAATAAATTATTAACTTGCAAACCTCGTCGTGGGAGAAAATTACGGTATGTGAGCCCAACCCAAGTTGACAATAAGGTTTGCAAGGAAATAATAAATCTAATTTCATAGTTATTAGTCAGTTTATTTTTCATAAAACCATTTTGCTTCACAAGTTACAATAATTAAGCAAATTATAAACTACTAATCAATTAACAATTAATTTTAGGCAACATTTGAAATATGTCCAACTAGGGACACTTTGTCAATTAACAATTTAAACAAGTAATACTATTAACAATTAATATCAAAGTGATATCCATGACAAATTATGCATGAATTTCATGGATATCTCTTCTTAGCTAATTAAAAGTACATTAATAATAACAAACAATTTACATTAACTTGTTACTATTTTAAACATTAAATTTCTGATGAAATTTTTAACAAGTTTTAACAATTTAACAAAAATTAGGATTTCAAGTTCCAACCACCGGCTGGTGATCCCAACTGCCGGTTGCAATCGTAATTCGTAATTCCTTTATCGCGATTTTAAAACCCTAGTTTTGTTGTCCAACCGCCGGTCGGAACATCCAACCGCCGGTTGGATCGAAATTTTGACCTACTTTGTTATTCGACCTTAATATCAGTACAACCAAAACTATTTTCTTTGCTATTAATCGAATCAAACAACTAAACCCTACCAAATTTAATGTTTAACAGATCTAACTAATTATTACACATACGTGTGGCTCTGATACCACTGTTGGAGTATAGCATTCAGATAATCATATCATGTACCTTTTAGCAGAGCTCCGAATAAACTATTATAGGTTTAAAGTAAAACCTCTCTACGATCGCACACACGACAACAACTCAACAGGTATGCTAGTACGCTGTTCACAATACCCACAACCCTTGTGCTTTTCTTCTTTGGGTGAACCACAAAAGAACCGATCTTCGTTAGGGTTGAAAACCTTAAAACCCTAGCTTCCAAGCTCTTAAGTCGCACTTTAATTCGCAATCTTAACCCTAAGATCGAATTAAGCTTTCAAAATTCGTATGGTTTAAGGTTGAGGCTAAGCCTCTACTTATTCTTGCTGGAGCCGACCTTCAACCGCCGGTTGAGCTTCCCAACCGGTGGTTGGGTTTTCTTTTGACCCAAGTATCCACTTCACGACCCGCGTGTTCCACCACCTTACCATATTTAATTCCAACCGGCAGTTGACACATCCAACCAGCGGTTGGATCCAGTTTCTAGAATATTCCGTGAACGTATTAATCAATATATCTCACATATATATCAACTAATTATATTGAGCATAAGTATCTATACGTGTGACCCCATAGGCTTAAACATTTTCCGGACATGCGTTTATTTTACGTTGTCATTTCCCAACATATTAGCTGGTTGGGGAAAGTTATATTCAGGGGGTGGGTGGTTATTATTAAAGTACAAACATTCAATGCGTGTCTGAATTTTTTATTCATAGCCCTTAGGGCTACGTATAACATTTTCCTTATTTTATTCAAATTTTCATATTAATCAATAATTAAACCAGGCATAGTCAGATATGAAGAAAAAGAAATCATCTTCATCAAAAACCATCATCATCTTCAAGCCATTATCTTTATCACTCCAATGTTTAACGTCATTATCAAGTTAACCAACATTCAACATCATCATCTCAACAACAGTAATTATTCATCATCATTATATAAACAAGAAATCTGGAAAATATTATCAATTCATAATTTCTAAATTATAATACTACATTTGATAATTCCATAACTAAACATCCAAAATATTCGTTCTTTATAATTTTGAAACAAAACTTACCATAATTTTAATTGTAGATCTGGAAAAAAAAACTCAGATTTGAAAAATCGAGAACTGAAAAATCGAGATGTGAAAGATCAAATGCCGTTTTTGCGGTGGTGGCGAGATCCGGATGGTGGCGGTGGTGGCAAGCTCTGATCAGGCCAATTGGTGGTGATGGTGGTAGACCCACTGGTCAGTCCGGTCGCTGGTGGTGGTGGCGCCACTGGTCAGGCCGGTCGGTGGTGGTGCCGAGATCCAGTTAGGCTGGTAGTGGTGTTAGGATGATGGTGGTGGTTATATGGTTGTTTTGCGTAGATTGTTGATGATGTTAGTGAGTTTTTAGAGAGATGTAGGAGAGCTCTTGTAGAGAGAGAAAATTTAATGAAATAATACTTTAAGAATTCAATGAAAAAGTCTTAAAAAAAAGCAACGTCATAAATTTGTTGCCAGCTATGCAGTTTAACCGGTGAAAATGGGATGCATTAAAATTTTAACCAGTTTACCAAGTTAAGTCTTACTTTTGTAACATCGTAAAGTTCGGTACTCCAAGTGAACATTTTGCGATAGTTTAATGCCCTGTGTATGTATTAACCCCAACAACTTCTATACACAAATCCAACTTCCATACACAAATACAACTTCATACTCAACTACAAAAATGAGGAGAAATCAATCTAAAAATACTTACCCACCTACATCACATGAAAACAAATTGTGGAACAATTTAATAAATAATCTCATATACCGAATGTTCACCCGAATTCAGCTTCACCAAAGGGTTCGTCTTCCGCTCAATCGAGCAACTCTTCACTAAGTCAACCGCTCGGGTTTGGACCATACTCACATCCCTCTACACCATACCAACATTATCAACCGTACCAAAATTACCAACCTTACTCACAAAACGTTCCATTACAACACTCTCTCGCGCCTTTTGGAAACCCACAATTTTTTGAACAACAAGCACCCTCGGCTTTCTCTCCATATTCACAAACTCCAATTAACTATCCATAATTTGGAAACATAAACACTCCACCTGAACCCGAAACCGAACCCGAACCTTTAGAAAAGAAAGGAAAAAGGGTACAAGTGAGATGGATGGACAAAGAGGCGTTTATATTGTCGCAACGGTGGGTCCACATATTCGAAAAATCAAAGAAAAGGTTTTACAAAGCTTGGAAGCTTTTTGAGATAAAGTGTTAATCGACTATAATTCGGTGGCACCCGTAAAACGTAGTTTGAGCCAAATTCAAGGAAAGTGGAATAAAATCCGCCATTACGTCAAATTTTCATCGTAATCTACAAAAATGTTACCGACCTTCGTCCGAGTGGGGCAAATGAAAAAGACATTGTTGGCGCTTGTTATGACTTATTTATGTCCTAATAAAAATGCAAGTTCATATACGAGAAATGTTGGGATGTGCTCAAACAATATCCGAAGTTCTACTCGGATGTGGGGGTCATGGCCAAACGACGTACACACCAACCCGATCCCGAACCGATCAATCTTGGTAATGACATGCCTTCATCTAAACCGCTTACGACTAACATCGAAAGGTATTCCAAAACGACCAAATTCGTCGACAGCCCTGACGCGCCACCAGCAGTCGGTCAGGTTTTACACTGTCGTTGTACCGGCCACCAGTGGCGTGTCGGTGGAGAGTTTTAAATTTGTAAATGCTGGGGCCTAAGTTTACTAGTGCTGTGTAACCTAGAGGTGTATAGCGACAAGTATGACCTAGGGTCGTTCTTTAAAATCAACTGTATTGTGAAACAAAGTAATCACGATGTCCGATTCAAGCTAGCGAAGGGTTTTTAGAAAATAGTTGGGAATTTGTTTTTGTTAGTTTTCTAATTTATACTACTAAATTAAACTAGGCAATAAAGTAAAATAAATGGAAAGCAGTCAGTATAAAGGGGGTGTTTGTTGTGACTTCGTTAGCCTTGCATTGGGATGATGTTTTAGTTAAGTTATGAAAACGTCTTTATAAAGATTTGTATTTTATTTGTCTTAAGTATTTATGGTGTAAGCATTAGCACCCTACTGATTGATTGCTCAATCAGCATGTCACTGAGTACTAAGCTGTTATGATTCTGATCGGAGGAGACTGTTCGACTCTCAACATTGCCCTTGTGACGGAACAATGACCCTTTTCTGGAATACAAAGATTCATGGGTGCATGAATGGAGTAACAGACCCGCTAACTGTCCGATCGTTCTTAACACCATAATAAAACTCAATTGAATAAAACATTTAAGATTAAGACATGGTTGGTGTTTGATTACTTTCCATCAATGGTTATGTAGAATCCAGAGGTGATAGACAAGGGTTAGAATACTTTAATGATTCAACGTCTTCCTTTCTGGATTCATGAACTAAGTTTGTATTTTCAGAATAGAGTTTCTCCATTTATGACTTAAACCAACCCTCACTTGATATTAACCAAAAAATCCCTAGTTTAGTTACAGTGTACAGTACTTGTTTAAAACAGTATCTCCACATCTTCAAAACTAGACCATGTTATTTAAACTCAGATATTTAATCAAGAGTTATTCACAGTGTACACTACTGGTTTAGTATTTCCACAACTTTATAACAAAACACAGATAGTTAATTACCCCTGATATGACGTCTTATCAAAAAGGTTTTAACCACGTTTATCGGTGGAAGGGTATTAATTGATTTAAGATCATGGATGGAACGTGTAATCAAAGCACCGAGTTTTCATTTATAATATATAGTTAGGAACATTATTCCACAACGGATTGTGCCCACGACTTTCTAGCTTCCACGTTCCGTACTCCACACATTAGTGATGTTTCCGGCGCTATACAAATGAAATCCGTATAACGTTACCTACGTTGTTTCATAATGACATCATCCCAATTAATGACTAACTACATCACAGCAAACACACAATACAACTACTCACTAATCATGGCAAGTAATCCTAAAGCTAGCATAATAACAATAATAACATGCGTTATGATAGATAAGGAAAGATATAACCGTAAGTAGCGCGTAGCTTGAATATATGCTTAAAGATTACAACGAGCGGAACTTCCGAATATTACAATAAGAGCCCCTCAAAGGTCAATACTATTACAATATTACCCCTTCGTTAGTCTTGGTTAAATATTAACCAAGATTTAACTAACTACTAACCTAAAGCTAACAAACTAACAAACTAATAACCTAGAGAGAGAAAGTAGAGAGAGAGAGAATTCTTGAGAGAGAATGAAGAATGAGGTGTGTGAAAATGAGAAATTGAGTTGGGTATTTATAGGAGAAGGGAGGTAGTCATGGTACAAGCCTTTAAGCATCAAGAACAAGCACCAAAGCATCACACGGGGCGAGCAAGCAACCCGGGGGGGGGGGGGGGGGGTGGTCAAATGGCACCTAGGTACCATTTATCAAGGCAAACAAGGGAGTAAATGGCACCTTAAGTGCAGTATACAGCACCTAAGGTGTAGTATACGGCACCTATGGTGGAGGGGGGGGGGGGGGTTGGTGCTCCATTAGTCCTCCGCTGACTTCTCGGTTGCTTGGTTCGTCCGTATCTTCTTCGTTTTAAGTCCGTTTTGCTTGATTCTTGCGCCGTTGGATTCGTTTTTCCGTTACGCTTCTAATGGTACCAATTTTGACATATTTGGAGATGTTTAACTTTTGCGTGTTCCAGATGACGATCGACCGACTTTCAGACTGCACATCTTGTCCGTCTTTCGTCCGTTTCTTCTGATTCTTTCACCTCCGGTCTTGGATTTCCCTATGGAATCATAAAATATGAATTAAGATCCAATTCCATAAGTAATTTAAGAAGGTGATATTTAAGGTGACGTTATTTGTCTCGTTTACGTGATTAACGGATGTTTTTAGTGATTTTAACAGCAACACCCATAATTGGACCACTTTGGTGATTTTAAGTAAATAATAGATGTTTTAAGATATTTTCACCAAAAAATGAGTCCAATAAGTGTAGAATAATGTGCCTAAAAATATGACTTTTTAGGTCACATCAAGTATCCCACACTTAGACGTTGCTTGTCCTCAAGCAATACATCAATGCCCTCGTGAAAAAATATTTTTAAAACTTAGTTTTGGGGTGAGTCAGAACATTTCCAAAAGTTATCATTTTCTCATACTCATGTAATTGTTCTAAAAATATCAGGAAAGATAAGATAATTATTTCTGAAACAAGTAATGATTCTCTTTTAAGCATACTTCCAAATCTCGTGATCTTGGAGTATACATGACCAGGCGATCTTACTAAAGTGGTCACTCAATTCACTCAAGAGTGTTCCGGGTTACCTAACATTCTAAACAAAAAAATCGCTCAAATAGTCAGTCATGCAGTACTCATCGTCATAAGCTTGATCGAGAATCGGATCTCCACCACTTAGGTCAGAACGATGCTAATTATCCCAAGACATTCGGGGATTGTAATGTTTGTGAGGGTTAAGGGGTATGGATAGTGGAAATTTTGGTTGTAAGGTGTTGCTTATCTTAGGAATCCTAAGGTCACGGAAAACTTTTTATTTAGAAACGGATGAAAGGACAGTAGCTTTTCATCTTCTATCGGATCTTCTTCTTTTAGGGGGATACTTCGAAGCACTAAGCTTTATTTTTCTGAACTATATATATATTTTTTCTTTTCTTTTCTATTTTTTTTATTTTTTTTTTCTAATTTCTCTTTTTCTTTTTTCTTTTTCTTTTAGAACTTCTTTGCCAGAGAATTTCCAAGGATTATTAAATGCAGTGTTTGTCCCTAACCTTGGATCTATACGCACCGAGTCACTCAATCGTTTGCGGAATTAACGATTAAGTTATAAACTAAACACACGAATAATCAATACCCAATGAATACGAACCAAAACGTTTGTATATTGAATTATAATCGATCAGATTACAGGGATTTCGACAAATGGCGTTTAGGGTTTCGTCAACCCTAAACAGAAAACGAAAATACGTTTTTATACATAATCTGGCACCTGCGACGTCGCACACGACGTCGCAGGCCAAAGCCCATGCGACATTGACTACGTCGCAGGCCCAATACCTGACGTCGCACCTGCGACGTTACAGCCAACGTCGCAGGAATCAGGAACTCTAATTCTAATCAAAAACTACGAGCTAGACCAACTGACAGACACAAACATGTACCAACAAACTCCCCCGTGTCTTCAGCTTGGTCTTCAAAAATCTTCTTTAAACCCAGCCCGCAGGAAATTGGCCGTCGGCGTGAATTCCATTAGCCACGCAAACTGTAACCACATTATAAAACTGTTCGGCTAAACATTTGTTGAATTCATTCTTTTCACCGACCCGAATCCGATTGTCGTAGAGTTTTCTTAAATCTTTTTCATGAAGATTAATCAAACTCATCGGATCATATATTCTAAACGTTGCTTGCTTTAAATTCCATATACCTCCAACTTCTGGCCACGGTTCAGAATCTGGAACGAAAGTAATAACCGCTTCACCAGTCTGTGGATCAAGTTCCCATTTAACGAATCTTCGCAGAAAATAATAAGGAACAGGTTCCAGAGGTATCTCAGTCAAACACTTTGCAGGCGGATAATGAACTTTAACGATCGGACGCTTCGTAACTGGATCAATCTTTTTCTTGAATGTATATTGAGTACCTAATGTCGGTTTCAACTTATTATACTTCTTTGACAAAACCTCTCGACGTAAGTTCCTCTGAATAAACTCAGCATAATCATTCTCGAAGGGATTGATCAGATTCAATTGAGCTAAACGATTTATTTCTCCTTTCGGCAACGAGCTCAATCTATCAAAACGCATTCTGAAGTACTGAACTCCATCCCTTCTCTTTATCATAAACAAATTTCTCTGACATTTCCAGCTTCTGATAACTCCAGTGTAATTTCGACTAACTCGATAAACTTGACATTTAACTGGAATAGGAACTGGATTGCGTCCCTTAGGCCACCATTGCTTATTTCTTTCTCTCTTTTCTTCAGCAGTTAATTTCTTCGCTGCTGAGTCCGGTGCCTGTGTCTCTGAAGCTGGAGTTGCAGCAGAACTTGATTCTCCATGTTGAGCTTTAGCAGGACTCTCATCTTCACTTGAATCAGATTCTATAATCGGTGCACCATCGTAAGCTTCCCAAGATTGTGCATCATCATACGTTTCATCTGAATTCAACAGTTCTTCTTCAATCGAAACATCCTCATTCATTTCAAAAACATTCTCCGTTTCTTCCTCAGATCTAACTCCACTGGCCATTCTCTGAATAAACGATAAGTCAGCGAATGAATAATCAACGGCCAGCGGTCTCGGTTGCCCTGGAATATCATCAACACAAAAGTAATCCAAACGAGGAATAGTTTCATTAACATTTTCAATTACAGGAGTGGGGGTTACATTTTCAGGTCCTAGTGACTCT
This sequence comes from Helichrysum umbraculigerum, assembly GCA_949592205.1. NCBI lineage: Eukaryota > Viridiplantae > Streptophyta > Magnoliopsida > Asterales > Asteraceae > Helichrysum > Helichrysum umbraculigerum. The sequence continues at coordinate 38,165,770 of CATIUR010000005.1, forward strand.
ACATTTGGGCCCCCAAACCCAATCTCCCCCGAGGCACTAGACCTAGCCTCCAAAACATTTACCCTGAGCTTTGTTTTCTTAAGCTCTGCAGCTTGAACCTCGATCAGCGCAGCTTGCTCAGCAATCTTTTCATCTTGAGCTTGCATCCTTTGCTGCATCTTCAAGATATCATTCATCATCTTTTGCATAAAAGCTGGTGTCGGTTGAATCTCAAAATCATCTTGCTGCTGTGGATTGACTGGAGCTCTGGCTGATGAAGAACGACGAACACGACGACAAGGACGATAAGTTTCATCATCAGAATCATCACCATCTCGTGTACGTTTCCCAGTATCCCTTGGAGGTACATACTTACGTCCTTGTCTGATCCGACGCTTAATCCTCAGATATCTGAAAGAATCGGTAATCCGGATACGTTCCATCTCAGAGGGATGCGGAACAGTACCGTCCGAGTGCTCAGGCGTCGGACCCCCATCCTGAGGACCTACATTTTCTGCAGCTTCAGAATCAGAACCTTCAACCGTGTCGTGAGAAGCTGAATTGTCTGAGTCAACATGACCAAACTGCTCGATGTTTTCCAAAATAGCATCCACATGCTCCCCCGCAGCTTGAACAGGGATGTTCACAAGCGGTTGCTGCGGTTGCTGTGGTGCTGGAATGTCCATATACTGAGGTTCCGGGGGCGGCACGTAATTCTCATCAACAATAGCACCAAATAAGGGAACATCCCTTGGTGCCTCAACCCCTTTCTCATAACCTGCACAAATAGTAAAGATCCGACTCATCATCGGTGAAATCTTTAGTTGTTGATCGATACCACCCTGTGCCTGAAGATCTGGATGATGACGATTGATGTGCAACTGAATAAATCTCGGATATAAGATCCATTTCTGATCCCCGGCATTCGCATTATCAACCATAGCCTTGAAGATAAATCCCGAGAAGTTGAACGGCTTGTTGTACACTAGCGCTAACATGGCAGAAGCCAAACTTCGGCTCATCCCATCCGTTCCACCTTTCCTATTTCCCAAACAAACAATAATCACGTGCATCAAATATCGCCAAACACGTGTGAGATTCGCTTTCCTATACTGATCAGTGGGAATCCCGGGATATCCAATCCTTTGCATAGCTCCCATAACGAAAATATGATCAAAACTGACTGGCATATCCGGTTGATCGTTCAGCTGTAAAAGTTCCTAAAAATACTCTGCTCTGTAATGATGATTTCCGTACCAAGAACTGTAGAGACCAGTCGTCGAACGTTGTTATCAGTAACAACAATTGCGTTTCTCCAGAAAGGGTTGATCAGATTTCTAAAAACTATAGTGTTGTCGGAAATGGCGTGGAATACCCTTGAACGTCTCAAAAATGCGGTCATCTGACGATACGGTGCAGCTTTATCAGAAGTGTCAGCAAGGTAAGCAGCCGTATTATGACGCGCCTCAAAAATCAAAGCCATACCTGCAAAAACAGAAACATATTGCAACTCGAAAAAGGTTAGAAAAAAAATGTTACATTTTTAATTAAACCCTTATAAACTTCCTGGAACTAGCGACGTAGCCACTGACGTCGCATTAACACAGAGCGACGTAGAATAGTACGTCGCCAAAAATCAGAATAAATTGAAAAGCGACGTAATGCTTGACGTCGCATAAAATTCGAGCGACGTCAAGAGGGACTTCGCATTTTGCAATTTATTGTGAATTTAATCACATTAATAAAAGTAGCGACGTAGCGAGGGACGTCGCGTAGGACGTCGCAGTAAAAGGCGACATAGGGAGGGCGACGTAAACAAGTAATAATAACTAATTAGAGCGACGTAGGCCACGACGTCGCAGCGTACGTCGCACTGACGAACAGTCGTCCCCAACCCAGAAACCCTAACCCTCAATTTTAGGGGTTTTCAAAATCAAACGCACTACAAGGTGCGGCTAACGATGGTGATCACAGAAATATAATTTATAACAAGTAATTTACACAATACACCATCTAATTTATCCCAAACCCGAAACCCTTTAAACCGTAATACATAAATAACAAGTATGGCATAATTACGCGGTGAAAAGAGGTAAAATCGGTACCTAAGTGTGCGGAATAACGAGTAGATCAAAACTACGTGAATGAATCGGAATGAAAACGGCTACAAATCACAAAGATGCACGAAAAAATGCTACGTCGCAAATCGCTAGTGGTACGTCGCAGGCTACGTCGCAGGTGAATAGTGAATAGTGTGACATGTTACGTCGCGGTTGAGACTATATATAGTCTAACCCTACGTGCGACGTAGACTGGGACGTCGCAAGCGACGACGAGAGGGACGTCGCATAGAGCAGTTTGGATTCAATTTTGAATTTTTCAAAAACCGTTTACTCGTTATTTTAGCAAATAATTTCCAAATGACTCATGACTTGGTAAAAAGAACATAGAATAAAAATAAAGCAAAAAATTAAAAATCTTTTTGGTATTTTCTTTAATATCGCAAAAAGTAAAAATTCAACAGAATAAAAATTACTAACACTCTATTTTTGGTGACGGAGTTGTTTTGTCTGATTAGGGATCATATCAGAATAACATGCATTTATTAGGAATAGTAAGTGTTATTTTGATCATCAGTATATTTGTCCACTTTAAATTTACGTGGCACATTTAAAACACCTTTTATAAAAATTATTTCAAGACGATTATTGGTATTGTTTGTCCACCTAAACATGTTACATCCGTATTTGTGAGCTAACCTTTATTGTTAGTATGAATATTAATTTCGTGAAACCTATTATATGATATACTGATAAACTTTAGTAAAACACAAAACACTGCATATTTACGCAATGTAGAGATTACAAGACCAAGTTTTCTCGGCTTTCTTGTAACATACACTTGCCCTTCAAATTTAGGCATACATCAAACCGACTATGAAGATACTAGTAGCCCCAGATCTGTACTTAGTACAACAGAGGGTCCCTTAGTATGAACATAACAAGTTTGAGACTATTTGCATAACTAATGGATTCAGGTCTGTACGAGAGTACAACAATAGTCACCATTAGTTAGGCAAATAACCATATTATTACTATATGCCAATTTTACATTTACATAATAATTATGACAGTGTATGACAGTACTTCCATTTATCAATTAAGACTTATGTCATACATCATATAACAATTTTCACAAAATAATAGACAAGTTTTAATATTACTTCTTACTTACTCACAAACCGGTGTGTATCATGCCTACCAATACATCGTGTAATGAAGACAATTTAGATAGAAACTGTTTTAAGTGTGTCCTATAAACCTACTGACACATCCAAGATAAACCTTAAAATTCCATTTTGTGCATGTCATCCGATGTACTATCATATCCCAAGTTGTTTACAGACACAACTTCAACGTCTATTTTAAAAGTGTTGCAACCTCGCGTTTTCTTTAATACTAAAGAGTATAAAGAGTGGCTGTTGCCTATTTTTTATTATTATTATTTTTTAATAAATGAATTTAAAATTTAAACTTAAAAATCCAAGTCACAAATCATTTCTTTAACTGAAAGAACCTTAAACCTATCAGATTGACCAGTTCAATAAAATGTGATCGCAAAAAGGCTTTTGTGAAAAGGTCCGCACACTGCTTAAGGGTTTCTATATGTACGACATCTATAAGGTGTTTCTCAAAGCAATCCCGTATGAAGTGAAACCTAAGTTCGATATGTTTGGTCTTAGAATGCTGTACGGGATTGTGAGTTATAGATATAGCAGCTGTATTATCAATGTAAATAGGAGTCATAGAGAGATTGAACCCGTAATCGCGCAGCTGGTGCTGAATCCAAAGAACCTGAGAACAACAACTGGCAGCAGCAACATACTCGGCTTCAGCTGTGAAAATAGCAACCGCAGTCTGCTTTTTGCACTGCCAAGAAACTAAGCGCGATCCAAGGAACTGACATCCTCCAGTAGTTGACTTCATATCTACTTTGCAGCCACCAAGATCCGAATCCGAATAGGCAGTTAACTCGAAGTTTTTCTCGTTTGAATACCATAGACCCAGAGATGGCCTAAAAGCGAGATATCCAAAAATGCGTTTTACTGCCTTCATATGAGACACCTTCGGATTTGCTTGAAATCGAGAGCAGAGTGAAACGGCAAACACTATATCTGGTCTTGAGGCAGTCAGATACATGAGAGAGCCTATCATTGAGCGATAGTCTTTCTCCTTGCAATCTTCGTCATCCTCATTAGGTCCAAGATTGTGTTTCACTTCAATTGGAGTGCCGTAGTGTTTACAATTGAGCAATTCATACCGCTTCAACATGTCGGTGACATATTTTGACTGGTGTATATAAATTCCATTGTCAGATTGCTCGACCTGTAGTCCCAGAAAGAACGTGAGTTCCCCCATAGCACTCATTTCAAACTCAGCTTTCATCAGTCCTTCAAAATCCTTGCACAACTGATCATTCGTTGATCCGAATATTATGTCGTCCACATAAACCTGAACAAGCAATAAATCCGCTCCTTCCCTTTTGATGAAAAGCGTGCTATCAATCTGTCCTCTATCAAATCCATTCTTCAGCAAGTCGCTCATACCAAAGTCGAGGAGATTAATGAAGACCATACAAAGCTTTCTTCAGCTTGCAAACATGATTAGGATGCTTTGGGTCTTCAAAACCAGGAGGCTGACACACATAAATCACTGCGTCGACATCTCCATATAGAAAAGCACACTTTACGTCAAGTTGATACACGCGGAATCCTTTAAAAGAAGCATAGGCTAGAAAAATTCTAATAGATTCCAAACGAGCGACAGGAGCGAAAACTTCATCATAGTCAATACCTTCTAGTTGACTATATCCTTGAACTACCAGACGGGCTTTATTTCGAATAACCGCCCCACGATCATCCATTTTGTTACGGTAAACCCAACGAGTACCCGTCAAGTGAGCACCCTTGGGTAGAGGAACAATTTCCCAAACATTCATCTTGTTTATTTGCTGTAGTTCCTCCTGCATAGCCTCGACCCAAGATGGATCTTTTAAGGCTTGTTCAACCTTTTTAGGTTCAATTTGAGACAAATGACATGAAACGATATGAGCAATAAGTCCCAAAAGCTGCTGAGCTGAAGTCTGCTTTGCTTGATGTCGTGTTTGAACAGATGCATGAGGATCACCAATGATATTATCAATGGGGTGATCCTTATGTATATGAGTTTCTGGTATGGCAGTTGGCACAACGACCACACCCAGATTGTTCAAATCTCCCTCAGTTTCAGGAGTAGCTGCAGACTCAGAAAAGGCTAACTCTTCTTCTTCTCTTTCATCTTTAGGAGTAAATAAGTGTGAGTAGGCCATTGTTTCTTCCACTTCATCTTCTTCTTGAGGTTCCTCTAAAGGAGGCATGTTTGGATCATATGGAAGCTCCTTTGTGTAGTTATAAACTGTTTTAGAAGGAGCAACCGAAGATGGTGGAGTAGGAGACGGTGTAGGTGTAGGTGTAGATGGTGGTGATTTGGTTGTTGTTTGTGGTTGTGTGGGTGTTGTTTGTGAAGGTGTAGGTGTAGGTTGTGGAGGTGTAGGATTAGTCGGTGGAGGTGCGGGTGTTGCATTGGGAGATGGGTCGGATGGTTTATTATTAACAGGTGTATCTTGAGTAAGATCAAGTTCATGAAGTATAGAAACCAATTCTTCCATTTCATCCTCTTCCGGAATATTGAAAGAGTTGAAGAGGTTTCCATAGTTGAAAAACCAATCCGGACCCGTTCCTTGAGGAGGTTCCGTATACCTTAAACATTTTACCTCAAACTGTTCCTCAATCTGATTCGTTGATTTGTTGAAGACTCTTTTGTTCGGAGAGTTGACTGAATATCCAAGAAAAATCCCTTCAACAGCTTTATCACCAAACTTAGAGACCTTATCTTTTGTAATCATGATCATGCATGGACACCCAAATGGTTCTAAGAACTGCAGGTTTGGCTTACGGTTATTGAAAAGTTCATAACACGTTTTGTTCTTTTTCTTAACCGTGAGCACTCTGTTGAGAACATAACAGGCAGTATTAACCGCCTCAGCCCAGAAGATGATTGGTAACTTGGAGTCAGCTAACATAGTCCGAGCTGTCTCGATGATTGTTCTATTCTTTCTTTCTGCGACTCCATTCTGTTGTGGAGTTCTCGGAGCACTAAATTGATGCTCAATACCTCTTGTAGCACAAAACAATTCGAGAGTTGAGTTCTTGAATTCAGTTCCATTGTCGCTCCGTATCCTTTTCACCTTCAAGTTGCACAGATTTGCCAACTTGTCCAACAAATACACCAGAATATCAGGAGTCTCCCCCTTCGAGGTCAAAAAGTAAACCCACGAAAACCTTGAGTAGTCATCAGTAACTACCAAGCAGTAAGACCGACCACCAATGCTTTTTGTAGAGATTGGACCGAAAAGATCCATATGCAGTAGTTCCAATGGTGCAGTAATGGAATTCACCTGCTTAGACTTATGGGACTTCTTACGTAGCTTTCCCTTTTGGCAGGAGATACAATCATCCTTTAGAGCAAATGACTGTTTTGGAACTCCTAGCACTAGGTCATTTTTAGTCAAGAAATTCATTTTTCGGAAATGAATGTGTCCCATTCGTCTGTGCCAAAGCAGTGAATCCTTTTCAGAAGCCTTAGACAAGAGACACGTATACTCGTTCGAGGTCTCAACAGTTCTCATGTTCAAAATGTATGTGTCATCCTTTCTTGGTGCTCTCAGTAACACCCATTCTTCCGGAATGACATACCCAGGCTTCAGTATCACGCACTCTGTCTTTGTGAACGCAGTTGTATAATCCTTATCACAGACCTGTGAAACACTTAGCAAGTTGTGCGTAAGCTATTCCACGTAGTTCACATTTTCAAAACTAACATTGCCGTTAGTTAGCGTTCCTTTTCCAGAAATGGTACCTCCAGTATCTCCAGCAAAGGCAACATATCCTCCTGCATGTGGTTTAATATCCACAAGAAGAGATACATCGCCTGTCATATGTCGCGAGCAGCCGCTATCCAAATACCATTCACTATCTTTAACACGTTCTGACTGCTGCAACACACAACGAAAGGAGATTAGTGAGAAACGGTGACCCAAGCCTTTACAGACTTAGGTCGACCGTGGTCATCAACAATAATCACGTCAGATAGGATTTTATCTTTAAACAAATTAGAATTTTTATCTGATGTGTTATTGTTGACGACTGAAGAGTCAACATCAGACTCTTTTCGTTTCCAAACTTTAGAAGGTTCGGAATTGTTATTAGAAGTAATGTTGGGCTTTTGAATTGGCAAAGATTTTTGCTCAACATTACTTGGCTTCAAAACAGGCTTGGGAGAGTTTGAGTGACGCCTAGTTGGAGATTTTGAAAAAGAATTTCTATAAACAGATGTCCTAGGCATCTCTCTCCCATAGCGCTGATTTGACAGCTTTGGACATTCACGAATTAAATGTCCTTGTTTCTTGCAGTAGAAACAAGAACGAGTCTCAACAAACGGTTGAGGCTGAGGAATTACCACAGGAGATGGAGAAACATTTCTAGAACATGAACATTGCGTACACGTCTTAGAAAGTGTTTGTTTTGATTGAGAGGTTGAAGTTGAAGGTTTATCATACGAAACTCTTTCATTTACTATTTTGTGTTGCAAAATCTTTACAGGTGACTGTAAAGTTTGTTGTTTCGAATTTAAAACCTTGGCTTTTCCCTTATTTCGTTGAACCTTAATTTCAGGTTTAACCTTTGAAATTACCTTTTCAGGTTTAACTTCAACTTTCTTAACCTCAGGATACTCCTGATCCGTAATGTCCTCAATCTCAACAATCTCCTCAACACTAACAGGAGATTCATTCTTTAGCTCAACACTCTCCTTAACACTAATAGGAGATTCATTCACAGACTTAACAAACGTTGGCAAGGGGTACTCTGGCCGCTTGGTTTTCTCCTTTGCCGGTTTGTTGTGTTTGGTCTCTTTAGCATCTTTAGCTTTTATACCGTAAAGCTTGGACCAATCAACTGGAATCTCTTCAAAGCCTTCCTTAACAGGCAGGGGACAGTGAGTAGTAGGAGGAGGGACTGAGTGGTATCCCAATCCCTCATTCTTTTTTCCACTAGTACCATGCTTGCTAAGAATTTCATTAAAGACAACCGTTGAGGAATTTGAACCTAAGATTTTACTCTTATAATTCTCATACTCATTTTTTAAATCTGTAAGTTCTTTCTTTAGTAGTTCAATTTCAACAAGATAGCTTTTAATGGCATCTTCTTGACTAAAGACCTTAGATTTATATTTCTGAGTATCTAACCGATGAGCCTCAAGAAGTTTTTCATAAAGTTTCTCATTAGCTTTTAAAAAATTATTTGACTCGGTTAGTTTTTCATTCTTTTTCCTCAACTCTACGGTGTCTATTTGATATGCCTTTAGAGATTCAGTTAACTTAATGCATGAGATACAATTTAACGGTTCATCATGTACCTCATTCACAATGTGAGCCATCAAACACTGTTGGTATTGCTGGGAGACAGCCGTCCAATCCTGACTTGTGGGCTCGAAAACAATTAGGGCATTATCAGCAGGCCCTTTCTTGGTAACTTCCATATCTTTGGCCTTTGGAGGAGTAGAAGGTGTTGTGAATCCCGATGCTGTCATTTTGGGTTTCTCGCATTCCCTAGCGAAATGACCCAAGTTTTGACAATTGTAACACCGGACCTTACTCTTGTTAAATCCGAAGCCAGTCTTCCCGTCACCTTCCAAGCTTTTACGCCCTGTCCTCTGCAAAAACTTTTGAATTCTTCGGGTGATCATTGCCACATTCCAAGTTAGATCCATTTGCTCCAGATCATCTTCATCAAGCTGAGCATAGTCTTCCTTAGTCAGCTCCAAAGTAAGATTAGGTTGAGTAACCAAATCCTTGTATGAGCTTAAGAAAGCTGTGTAAATGGCAGCTTGCTCCTGAATAGCAGGTGAGACTTGAACCTGTTGTTGATTTGAAGAAGGTCCAGACATGAAAGCAGAATGAATCCCATCGCAGGAAGAAGAAGAGGTTGATGAAGCATTTGTATTTGTTACAAAGGCCACTCCAGATCCATAAGTCTTTCCAGAGTTAATCTGAACACCATACACACTAGGATTCTGAACAGCAGCACCAGACCTTGTTTCTTTGTTCTTAATCTCCATTGCGTGAGCTTGAAGATCCCCTATCAAAGTATCCAAAGACATGTTTGCAAGTTCTTCATTTTCTTTTAAAAATTGAACTTTAACATCCCAAGAACTCGGCAACACATCTAGTAGCTTCTTATTAACTTCAATAGGAGGAAAAGTATAACCTCCTTCAAACAACTCACCAACTAACCGTGAGTATCTAGTGAATAGAGAAGTTGTGTCTTCATTAGGAAGAATATCAAAGATATCGTACTGTTTCTTAATTAGTTCAAGCTTGGCTTCCTTGTACTTATCATTTCTTCCACAACGAGTTTCAATTGCCTTCCATAAATCAAAAGCTGTTTCATGAGTTCTGAAAAGCCATAGAACATCTTTGGTTAAACACATTTTAATCATCGAAAATGACTTTCTCTTAGTATCAAAATCTTTCTTCTCCTCAGGAGACATTGCTCTATAAGTCTTAGCAGGACGAATACCACGGTATTCCCCTTCAGCTAATGGAGGTACATAACGCTCACGTAATGGTCCCCATAATTCCGGACAGTGAAAGTCAATATATTGTTCAACTCGGTCTCTCCAGTACACGTAATCCATGTCCGCAGTAAATAGTGGAGGTTTATTACTTGAACCTATGTCATTACTTTGTTTAATCATTTCTCTCAATCCTCTAATATCCTCTTTATCAGCTGCCATTGTAATTACTTAATCGAAAAAACAATCTTCTGATATTAGCGACGTAGATGATAACGTCGCACGAAGATTATGCGACGGCGATAGTGACGTCGCAAAAAGCAAAGGATTCAATTAAGAATCAGAAATATGCGACGTTGAGAGGTACGTCGTAGATGACGTCGCAGAGTCACACTACGTCGCAACAAGACGTCGCAACACAGCGTCGCAAAGACTAATTAAAGTCAAAATAACGACGTCGCAGATGACGTCGCAACAATACGTCGCACAGACTAATTAAAGTCCAAATCACTACATCGCAAGCGACGTCGCAGCTGAGGTCGCAGGTAACGTCGCAAAACGCGTTGAGCTGCGGCCACAAACCCTAAAAACGAAGATTTTAACCCTAAACGAAAACCACGTGCGAAGATCGACGAAAACCTTCAACTTTCCCAGTAATATTGATCGAAAACCTGTAAAAACATAAAACAGACGTAATAATCCCGAAAACACAATGAATATCACGTCCTTTTAATCCCGAACTCGATCCGAATCGCCAAAAACGAGCACTTTCTGCTCTGATACTAGTTGTTTGTCCCTAACCTTGGATCTATAAGCACCGAGTCACTCAATCGTTTGCGGAATTAACGATTAAGTTATAAACTAAACACACGAATAATCAATACCCAATGAATACGAACCAAAACGTTTGTATATTGAATTATAATCGATCAGATTACAGGGATTTCGACAAATGGCGTTTAGGGTTTCGTCAACCCTAAATAGAAAACGAAAATACGTTTTTATACATAATCTGGCACCTGCGACGTCGCACACGACGTCGCAGGCCCAAGCCCATGCGACGTTGACTACGTCGCAGGCCCAATACCTGACGTCGCACCTGCGACGTTACAGCCAACATCGTAGGAATCAGGAACTCTAATTCTAATCAAAAACTACGAGCTAGACCAACTGACAGACACAAACATGTACCAACATGCAGAAATCCTTCTTCTCATCTTTCTTCTTCGAGTCTTCTCATGGTGCCCATTTTTCACACCAAGGATATTTCTTTTTCGGAGAACACGAGAGAGTGGGACACTTTGAAGGGATATTCCAAAAAGCGTTTTCCACAACCTCAGAAATTCTAAGATAAGTTTTAGGGATATTTGGGAAAGTAGGGGTTTAAACATGTGGGATTTATGAAACGAAAAGGTTTAGGCTCAACAGGGTTTACTAAGTGGATCATCGATACTAAAAATGAGCATCGGACAGGGTTTTGGGCTTGAAAGAGAAGGCTGAAAAGTGGGTTAAATCCTAAGGAATGTTAAGGTCATCTAATTGCACCTATACCGCGTACGGTACTTACCAATGTGGTCTCGAAGCGTATGTCAAGAGCAAGTTCTAATTCAGATATACATGCATCGGCACACACAAGAAATGAACAATGTAGCATTAAAAATGAATGCTTTTAAGGCTCAAGTCCTCACTGCAAATGGGTTGCATGTGCCTAGTCATGTTCTTATTAGATTATCATTTCTTGCTTAAGCAATTATTAACATATTTTCCTTAAACTTTAGAAACAACTTATTTATATTTTGAAAATGACTTCTCTTAAAAACATCAAGACTCAAAAATTCAGAGTTAATCAGGTGATTAAACTCGTTTTTTCTTTGAAAAAGTTTTTGAAATTTGAAAAATTTAGAGGAACATTTTCCGTGTTAACTATTTTTGGACTAAAATCATAAAAACAAACCAAGGTATTCTATACCTGCTATCCCACACTTAGAGGAACATTGTCCCTAATGTTCTCTTGAGTTGAGATTGTATAATTCCACACTTAGAGTTTGAACATTTAAGAAAATGTTTCTCAAGTGTTTTATTTTGGGCTGGAATCCCACACTTAGTGATAAGTTTAGGATAGAGTATAGATTACTTTTATTAACACATTAACAAAACAAATAAATATGAATCATGATAAAACAGATAAAAGAGGAAAGGATCCGATACTCCCCAGATAGCGAGTTGCATAGGAGCTAAGAATCTGAATTTGCTAAAAGAAAGACGTTGCCAGGATCTTCCTCTGCATTCCTCGGCTTCAAGCGGCTTGCTATTATTCCTTCATTTCTTCAACTCATCCATCCATGTGAATAGATCTCGTAAGTTTGAACACATTGGATGAAACCCTTTTACAAACTCGGTGTTGTTTTTGCAAATTTAAAAGTGAAATCACCATCTCAGAGTTTTGAAAAGATGTTTTCTACTACAAATCAATTTTTATAAAACATGTGTTTTTAAACGAGTTCGAGCATAATGCATAGAAGTAGTATGCAAGTACCTCAAATGCTCGAAACATATGAATTCTTTGTTAAAAAGTGATTTCCTATTTTGTGAGACGAGTGGTTTATTTGCAAAACGAGTTGTATTTCAGAATATGTTTTGAAAATATTTGGGTTCATCCAAGTGTGAAGGATAGTCATAGATTTTCTTCACTTATCAATACTCTACTCTCTTCTACTTCTTATTCCATGGGTTGCCTCCCAAGAAGCGCTGCTTTTAAAGTCGAGAGCCTGACTTTATTACACGGGTTGCCTCCCGAGAAGCGCTGCTGTTATAGTCGAGAGCTCGACTTTACTCCTTTGAGATTAGGTGTTGGGGAAGGAGTTCCCAGGGCGAGTGATGGTGCTATTATGAGCCCTGGGTTGAGGGAATGTGTAGCGCGGAGGGTAGATCCTTTGGAAGTGGCATGCCATGGTTAAGATTAGATCTGGTGGTTCCATGGCATCCACTTTGAAGCTTCGAAAGTGGTCTGAGGTAGCTTTGGATAGACCTAGCAATCCTTCTATGATGTAGTCAACCGACTTAGTGACTGACCCGTTAGGATCAATCATTGTGGTTGTCCTTGTATCGATATTTTCCTTCATCGGATGCTTGAGTTTGATGGAGTCCATAAATACCAGAAATTTCACCTCCAGCTCTTCAAATTTTTTAGTGTATGGATCTCCTCTGAATGTGCTTATAGACTGGCACATGCTATTGATTTGGTGTTGCTGATAAAGGGTGAAAGGAAAGCCAGAGTTTTTGAAAATATGAATCAATTTGTTGAATATCTCGTGATATCCAGCATGAAAGATAAGCTCCGCTTTCTTGGCGTCTTCTGCAGTCAATATCTCATGTAATCGATTTATCACAAAAGTGACAACATCGAGTAGAGACATATTTTTAACAGTGATAAGATGATTACATCTGCTTTCGTCCCTAGTGATGTACTGAAGCTCTTCGATTATCAATTTGAGATGATGTTCCAGAGTAGACTTGATGATAAATCGATTGCTTTCTTGGGTATTTAGGTGATCTTTTGATAAACGCCAAAATGTACTAGATTATAGTACTAATTACCCCTTTGTTAAATAGATTTCTTATGCATTTTATTTGAATATGATACTTATTTCGTTCATATTTGCATTTAGGAGTTTAATTGGAGCTTGGATCGAAAAGAAACAGAAAACAGTCAATAAATAAGTTAAATGATGCATTTTTGAAGAAACGTGCGAAGCCGAGGACTGAAGAAAGAAAAATGCAAAAAAATCGGTTGGAAATCACGTCTATACGCCGTATGGATGTGGCGGTAGAGGCCCAGTGAACGCGGTGCTGGGCCGGGTTTTTAATCAATCCATACGCCGTATGGATCATTTTCTTAGAAACTATAAAAACGCATTTTTGAACCCTAAAACAGAGAGATTCGGCTAAGGTTTATTCTCCACAGCTGTTTTCGACTGATTTCAATCTGGAGGAGCATTCGGGAAGCACGAGAAGCTAAGGTTGAAGATTATTCATCTTAGTTTCGAGTGATTCGTCTTTCGGTTTGCATTTACTTCATTTAATTCGATTACAATCATGTTTTTGATATTGAATGATCTGGTTTATGTCGATTTGATGATGAATTGATACGTTAGTAGTTGTGTAGTAATAAATTTTGGATAATGATTATTGAACGATATTAATTGCACGTTTATTAAGTTATTTGATTGAAGATGGTTATATTATCCGTTGATCCTTATTTATTGGTGGTTATTAGTTATTACTTAACGTGATTGATTATGTCATTGAGATTGATTTCCCTTGATATTGTTGATTATTGATGGTTAGAACTTAGGTTTTGATCATTGCTAAATATATTGAGTTTGATAGGTTAAGAGACTAATAATTGAATAACCTAAAATGAATAAGATTAATAAGTGATTATTAATAGGTATTGTTGAGTCATACCGCAATGATCAATTATAACTAATCGTGAATACTTAATGCATAATCTAGGGAAAAACACGCAATAGAAACATACAATTCTTGCGACATCGGATAGATGTTTAATGTGGGACCCTAGGTTATAGAAATTAGTTAGACCCAAACCGTTGGCTAATTTACATTTAACTTAGATTCTTTGATTAGTATTTAAGTTAATATAAAAGAAATCACAATTAGATAATTAACGTGCAATGAATTGGGATATATGAATCTGAGTGGAGTTACTACACGATTACTTGTTCCTTCCTATTGTTTTCTATTTGTTATTTTAATTTTAGTATTTTCTTTGTTTTAATCTTAACTAAATTAAAATGTTCGCACAAAACTAAAACGTAACCCCTATTTTACTGCTTTATTAATAATTCCAATTTAATTGAATAACATAGTTCTTGTGTTCCTGTGTTCGACCTGGACTTACCATAGCTATACTATTCCGATCGGGTATTCTTGCCTGGTTGTGTGATAGTAGTGATTGGTATATCCTGTACTTTATAAATAATAAAACTAGACGCTTTCACGACGCATCATCTTTCTCAGCTAGTTGGTCAAGGAATGCCCGCAGATTTCTCATTACCATGTAGTCAGCGTAGTTATTAGGGTCTCCATTAGTATCTTCGATATTTCTTCTAATAGTACCCAACATCTCCCTCTGTTTTGAGGAATAAGGAGACGCTGAACCCATGAGAACATCATATACCTTGCGGTATATTTTTCTCCGTTCAATGTAGAAGAGTAGTTTTCTCGCGTTATTCCTTTCCTTTTTGAGCTGAGATTTGAGTGCACCGGCGAATGTTCTGATGCAGTGTCTAAGTTTGAGCGGATCTTTGATTCCATTGCTAGCGAGATTGATATCAGATGCTGCTTCAATAACTGCCGTTAGCCATATTTGATGTAGAGAGTAATCAACGGTTGACTTTTTAATAGCTGCTATTATTAGGTGAGGGTCGTGATCGTATTCTTCTATCAAGGAAATCATCTGTTCATGTGTAGAGACGATTGGGACACAGATGTTTTTTGGAGAATCAAGAGGATAAATATACTCATTGGCAAGAGGCTCCTTTTCTTCTTTTATCTCTTCTTCCTGCTCAGCTGGTGGTTCACAGATCTCTTCATCTGATGTGACTTGGCTAATAGAGACAGTATATAGCTCATTATTCTCAACCGAAGCACAGTCGGTCTTATCGATCTTGAATGTGATGCTTTCTCCGTGAGCGCGCAAGGTGATCGTATGAGAGTGCACGTCGATGATTGCTCTGGCTGTGTTCATAAAAGGTCTACCTAGGATTATAGGGATGTTTACATCTTCCTGAATATCCATAACCACAAAGTCAGTTGGGAAAAAGAACTTGTCGACCTTAACCATGATGTTCGCAGCTATTCCCTTAGGATATCTAATGGATTGGTCAGCTAGCTGGACACTCATTTTAGTGGGTTTTAAGTCTCCTAATTCTAGTCTATTATAGAGTGAATATGTCATAAGGTTAATACTTGCTTCTAGATCGGCTAGAGAGCGAATATCACCAGATTCGTTGATAGAGCAAGGAAGGGTAAAACGTCCGGTATCTCCTAGTTTTTCCGGTAGACGATTTTGGAGGATTGCTGAACATTCGGCGTTCAGCGGGAGATTAGGCACTTCGGGTACCTTGTCTCTGGTCGACATGAGTGCCCTAACGTATTTGGCATATTTGAAAGCTTTGAATTCATTAGGATGTTGCTTGAGACGTTCTGGAAATGGAATACGCACCTTGTTAGGAGTAGACTTTTTCTCAACTGTCTGTGTGACAGGAGATTGTTCTTTCACCGGAGAAAGAACTGAAGGTTGGCTCGGTGCCACCTTGAAGTCTTGGTTGGTCATTTGGTTGGCTTCTTCGGTAAAGGTGTTACTAGGAAGACTACCCTATGGTCTAGTGTCGATACGTTCTGCTAGTCGACCTACTTGGGTCACAAGATTATTCAGTAAGGTTAGCTGTTCTCTTAAGAAGAGATCAACCTGGTCCTGTCTAGCCGTAATCGATTGGATGATTTGTGTGAGGGTGTCGTCTAGGCTAGTAATTGGTCTGGTAGGTTCAGAAGGTTGGGCCATCTCAGGTGCGGATCCAGAAAGCAATGGTGGTTGGTTATGACCGAGTTGAGGTGGTTATGGGTAGGCTGGGTTGGCTTGAGGAAGAAAGGTTTGAGTATAATTAGGTGGACATGGATGAGTTCGGAACTGGTCTAGTAGGTTGTGTCATCAACAGGGTTCGTAGCTTGTAGATTAGTACAGTTCCGGCAGGACTGAATATGGTAGACCTGTTGAAGAGGTTTCTTCAGCTTTCCTATTTCCTCGCTCAGCGTTCCGATGTGTTTCGTGAGAGATTTGATCGCCTCAATTTGCACGGGATTGGGAAGGGCAAGCGGTGTTGTTGATGAGGAATGCTCATCAGTGTTCCAATCGTTGTGATTCATGGTCATGCTCTCAATCAAGTTCCAAGCTTCGTCGTCTGTGCAACGCGTGAAGTTGCCTCGAGCAGCGGTATCGAGTATTGGCTTATGGTGTGGTGCAAGACCATTGTAGAATGTGCATAACTGGGTTGATCGTTCGATTTGATGGTTAGGACCTCTTTTAAGCAACCTCCGAAATCTATCCCACGCACTATAGATTGATTCATCTTGAAACTATCGGAAGTTTAAGATGTCTTTCTTCAACTTGATTCGTTTGGATGGGGGAAAGTATTTTGTTAAGAACTCAGTTTTCATTTCTGCCCGTGAGAAGATAGAGTTGGTTTCTAATTCCTCGAACCATGTCTGTGCGTGTGTAGAAAGAGAGTAGGGGAACAGATATAGTCGGATTATATCATGCTTAACCCCATTTTGCTTGAAAGACTCGGATAGGGTGATGAATTTTTTTAGATGGGAGTAAGGATCATCGTTTGGTTGTCCGTGGAATTGGCAACGATTCGAAATCAGCTACACTACGTCGTGTTTGAATTCGAATGATGCTCCTTCAATCTCCGGGTAGCGTATGGGTCCTCCTTGAACATCAGTCGAGGGTTTGCTGTAGTCGGCGAGAGTGATGCATGTGGTGGTTGTAGGATTGTGGGAAGGTGATGGTTTTTCTTGTCGGATGGGTAGGATGTCGTCTTCGGGATACGGGAAAGGAAGGGTTGAAAGAATTTTTAGGGGGCTAAGAAGAGAGAATAATCCTAAAGGTTCACTAGAAAGAAAGTTCATCATGACGTCTCTGAGTCTTATAGTTGATTCCCCGGCAGCGGCGCTAAAAACTTGGCACGCCACCAGCGGTCGGTCAGGTTTTACCCTGTCATTGGACAGGCCACCAGTGGCGTGTCGGTGGAGAGTTTTAAATTTGTAAATGCTGGGGCCTAAGTTTACTAGTGCTGTGTAACCTAGAGGTGTATAGCGACAAGTATGACCTAGGGTCGTTCTTTAAAATCAACTGTATTGTGAAACAAAGTAATCACAATGTCCGATTCAAGCTAGCGAAGGGTTTTTAGAAAATAGTTGGGAATTTGTTTTTGTTGGTTTTCTAATTTATACTACTAAATTAAACTAGACAATAAAGTAAAATAAATAGAAAACAGTCAGGATAAAGGGGGTGTTTGTTGTGACTTCGTTAGCCTTGCGTTGGGATGATGTTTTAGTTAAGTTATGACAATGTCTTTATAAAGATTTGTATTTTATTTATCTAAAGTATTTATGGTGTAAGCATTAGCACCCTACCGATTGATTGCTCAATCAGCTTGTCACTGAGTACTAAGCTGTTATGATTCTGATCGGAGGAGGCTGTTCGACTCTCAACATTGCCCTTGTCACGGAACAATGACCCTTTTCTGGAATACAAAGATTCCCGGGTGCATGAATAGAGTAACAGACCCGCTAACTGTCTGATCATTCTTAACACCATAATAAAACTCAATTGAATAAAACATTTAAGATTAAGACATGGTTGGTGTTTGATTACTTTCCATCAATGGTTATGTAGAATTCAGAGGTGATAGACAAGGGTTAGAATACTTAATGATTCAACGTCTTCCTTTTTGGATTCATGAACTAAGTTTGTATTTTCAGAATAGAGTTTCTCCATTTATGACTTAAACCAACCCTCACTTGATATTAACCAATAAATCCCTAGTTTAGTTACAGTGTACAGTACTTGTTTAAAACAGTATTTCCACAGCTTCAAAACTAGACCATGTTATTTAAACTCAGATATTTAATCAAGAGTTCTTCACAGTGTACACTACTAGTTTAGTATTTCCACAGCTTCAAAACTAGACCATGTTATTTAAACTCAGATATTTAATCAAGAGTTCTTCACAGTGTACACTACTAGTTTAGTATTTCCACAGCTTTATAACAAAACACAGATAGTTAATTACCCCTGATATGACGTCTTATCAAAAAGGTTTTAACCACGTTTATCGGTGGAAGGGTATTAATTAATTTAAGATCATGGATGGAACGTGTAATCAAAGCACCGAGTTTTCATTTATAATATATAGTTGGGAACATTATTCCAAAACGGATTGTGCCCACGACTTTCATAGCTTCCACATTCCGTACTCCACACATTAGTAATGTTTCCGGCGCTATACAAATGAAAGCCGTATAACGTTACCTCCGTTGTTTCATAATGACATCATCCCAATTAATGACTAACTACATCACAACAAACACACAATACAACTACTCACTAATCATGACATGTAATCCTAAAGCTAGCATAATAACAATAATAACATGCATTATGATAGATAAGGAAAGATATAACCGTAAGCAGCGCGTAGCTTGAATATATGCTGAAAGATTACAACGAGCGGAACTTCCGAATATTACAATAAGAGCCCCTCAAAGTATCTTCAATACTATTACAATATTACCCCTTCGTTAGTCTTGGTTAAATATTAACCTAGATCTAACTAACTACTAACCTAAAGCTAACAAACTAACAAACTAATAACCTAGAGAGAGAAAGTAGAGAGAGAATTCTTGAGAGAGAATGAAGAATGAGGTGTGTGAAAATGAGGAATTGAGTTGGGTATATATAGGAGAAGGGAGGTAGTCATGGTACAAGCCTTTAAGCATCAAGAACAAGCACCAAAGCATCACACGGGGCGAGCAAGCAACCGGGGGGGGGGGGGGGGGGGGGTCTTCAAATGGCACCTAGGTACCATTTATTAAGGCAAACAAGGGAGTATATGTCACCTTAAGTGCAGTATACGGCACCTAAGGTGTAGTATACGGCACCTATGGCGGAGGGGGGGGGGGGGGTTGGTGCTCCATTTGTCCTCCGCTGACTTCTCGGTTGCTTGGTTCGTCCGTATCTTCTTCGTTTTAAGTCCGTTTTGCTTGATTCTTGCGCCGTTGGATTCGTTTTTACGTTACACTTCTAATGGTACCAATTTTTTCATATTTGGAGATGTTTAACTTTTGCGTATTCCGGATGACGATCGGCGGACTTTCAGACTGCACATCTTGTTCGCCTTTCGTTCGTTTCTTCTGATTCTTTCACCTCCGGTCTTGGATTTCCCTATGGAATCATAAAATATGAATTTAGATCCTATTACATAAGTAATTTAAGAAGGGGATATTTAAGGTGACGTTATTTGTCTCGTTTTGCGTGATTAACGGACGTTTTTAGTGATTTTAACAGCAACGCCCATAATTGGACCACTTTGGTATTTTAAGTAAATAATAGATGTTTTAAGATGTTTTTAAGTAAATAATAGATGTTTTAAGATGTTTTCACAAAAAAATGAGTCCAATAAGTGTAGAATAATGTGCCTAAAAATATGACTTTTTAGGTCACATCAGGCCCGGTCGTGCTCAATCAAGAAAAAGTCAATAAAGTTCGGGTTCGAGTGATGCGGCTACTTCTTTACGTACTTTGAAAGAACAATAATGTTTGGAAAATATAAGATCCGCGGAAGCACAACAAAGAACAATGACCACGATTGACACAAATTCTATCAAAAAAACTATTCTTAAATCGTGGAAAATGCTATATAAAAAAATACCAAAGGGTCTTAAAAGCAAGGTGAAAATATGTTCAAAGAGGTGCGAAAAATCATGGTTGATAATTATGAGTCGGATTACATAACGGTTTTTGGTTACGAATCAGGTTTGTGTTCGTTCCAAGTCAATGATTCGGACGAAGACGAACACGAAAATGAAGACGAAGATTCGTACGATACGGAGTAGACGACTAGTTGTATTTTTTTATTTTCAATAAATGTACTTTTTTAGGAATTGTAACGTTTTATTTTGAATTAATGTAATGTTTTTATGTCGCACCCCCAAATTTAAGATGTGGAAGCGGTTCGGGTCGGGGCGCGACCAATCAAATATCAAAGCACACAAGATATAGCAAACGACTCTATATGCGTCGTTTTAACAAAATGTATTGATATAATAAATGTTTACAACATTTGAAGCTATACATAACTCGTGTTCTGAAAATGAGAGATTCCAATACATAAATACTTTTACAAAATATATTAATGCAAGGAAATCTCTAATGTCTGCATGCTGACTCGAGCTATAGTGATCATGAGGGCAGTCCAATCCTACTGCTGAGTACCTATGATACATGCTAAAATGGGTCAACGAAACGCTGGTGAGCTCACAGGTTTATATATCAAATATTATCATATGAACCGCAAGATTTAAATACTGATTTGCAACCAAGCAAATAATGATGTATACAGCCATGAGCACATAGTCAGAGCTTAACTCGAGGGGTCAGGATCCACATTCAAGGAGCTGATCGAGGTGCCTCCCACGAGTGCCTAATCTACACTCGTATGAACAAATATTAGTACATCCGTTTACCTAGTTAGTGCTTGCTAACCCGGAAAAGAAGGGTCAACCCTATATGGTACCATATACTAATATTCACGCTACAACGTATTACCAAACTATGCTGATGGAGGGCTTTGAAATGATTAGTGAAAATTACTCATGTAGTATATGAAAAGTTTGTACTTGCGTTCATATTGTAAAATAAGACGAGCAGTATATCACACCCCTGAGAAAACAGTAAAAGAAGGGCCATGAGACTCACCTGAGTCTTGATGCGTTTAATTTAATAAACTTGATTTGATTAGCTGAGTAGTGATGTCCGAAGACTTGTAACCTAAGGGTGTCCACGACACGCGATGGTTATAAACGTGAGTAGGTATCTATAAAGGCTACCTTTGTAGTTGTTCGTCCAACTAGAATGTCCAAATTACCACGATTTTGTTGAATTGATTGAGTATTTGAAAACGTGTACGGCCCGTTGGTGAATGTTTATAATAATAACCTCGACATTATTATTATGATTTTTGAAGTATTATACTTGAAAGTACGTCCCAAAGTGTTTTAGAAGTCGTATCGTATAAGTGTTTGAGGTTTTATAAGTTTGACACTTATTGTGAAAAAGAGTTGCAGACTTTCTGTTTTTAGCGTTACTTATAGCGACACTTAGGGTTCAGGCGACACTCAGGAAGTGTCGCATAAAATGGGACAGTCTGTAATATGGGCGTCACTTAGAGAAGTGACGCATGACAAGGCGTCACTAAGGCATTGTCGGGTATCAGTGTCGGATAAGTTATCAATTGATTTGGGACGACACTTAAGAAGTGTCGGGTATCAGGGTTATGCGTCACTGGGGTCAGTGTCGGATGAAATCAGAATTTAATAATAGGCGACACTTAGGCAAGTGTCACTTGAAGTGTCGGTTAAGAGTGTCGGTTATTGAATTTGCGTCACTTAGGCAGTGACGGGAAAAGAGGGCTTTTTGCGGCACTTAGGCAAGTGACGCTAATTTATGGCTTTTAGCGACACTTAGTGCGACACTTAAGTGACGCATTAAGTGATGCTACACTGCTGTGGCCTATGCGACACTTATGTCTGATGGCCGGATTTTGAGTCGAAAATGTGTTTTCCGGTGACCGTTTGGTCCGATTCTTTTACCCAACCCACATTTGGACATTACAAGCTTAAGTAAACAACTTTTAAGTAAGATAAATGAAATTTAAGCGTTTTCAGGATTTGTCGGGAATCTTACAAATTAACGCCGGGAGAAACCGAAAAGGTAGAAATGTAGATCGCGATGCGGTGAGTCTCTTTCCCCAAACGAGCTAGATGATTTATGGAGGTTTGGTGGTGCTTTTTGGTAGATGAAGGTGATGGTGGTAAGGAGGTGGAGATGGAGGAAAGAAAAGAGGAAAAGAGAGAGAGAGTGTGAAAGTGAAAAGTGAGGTGGGGAGGTGATGACCTCACCTTTTGGCATTACGAATTATCATCGAAATAATATTTTGGGTATAATTGTGTCATTAAATAATATTATATTATTTAATAAAATTGTTCACCAATGTCCGTATTAGTTGAATCGAATTACATTCGATTTGAATTGCGTACGATTTAATCAAATCGCATAATTGTATATATTCAACAATATATATTATTTGATACATTAATTAGCCTAACACAGAACTAATTACATGTATTCGAGATGATTAGGTACTAATTACTAGTCCTAATTTGGCGGGTGTCACATTTTAATTTTAATGAAAATGTTTTATTTAATTTTGCGTTTTAAATAAATAAAGTAAATAGTATATGAGGTCCAGAAAGAAGTGAAGTGATGTTCACTGTTGGCAGTGTATGTAACACCCACATTAAGGGTCTGGTGGCATTAGGTTAATTTCCTGACTTTAAATTATTATTTAATGTGTTAGGAAATTTATTTGTTATATTATTAAGTTTATTATGAATAATTAGTCAAAAAGTTAAATGACTTATTGTGACTAGTAAATTATTATTTGTTTTAACTCTCTATAGTTGACGGTAAAATAAAATTGTTGGAATCGAAAATGGTTTTTAGGTTCTAGACAATAGATTTAGAAGGGGATAAATGATACATAATATAAGGTCGGTTAAAAAGGAAGAGCCGACTTATTTATTTGTTTATAGTTTCTAAACACAGAAAGAAATGGAAAACATGAAATCGTCCCTGTAACCTTCACAATTGAATCAAGAAATTATTAAATTCATCTCTGATCCAGGACTTGGATTCAATATCATCACCATCTCTATTTCATCTTAATCAAGCTGTAAGTTTGAGTTCTTGATTGACTATTTCTAAAATAGTGATTTTAATGAAATTAAAGTGGGTTAGTGATGAATATGTGAGATTGAAACTTACAAAGTAGATATGTATGGTTATATGATGCTAGTAATCAAGTTGTTTGATGATTCTTCAACTTTTAAGTTGATTTAATTAGCTAGGGTTTATGTTAGAATTATGAGAGATTGACATGGAATAGGTATTGTATAAGGTTGGTGATGTTAGAAACCATATTACTGATGTAAATTGCTGGATTAAAACGATTCAATAATTGAGTTTGGTAAATTAGAAATGAAATTAGGTTATGGGTTAAAAGCTGAGTTGCAGGTCGCTGCAAGGAAGGGAGTACCCGACGGGTATTAGTGTTGTGAAGGGTATCCGGCGGGTAAAACCCTACCCGACGGGTAGTGAATATTATTGAGTACCCGGCTGGTATTAATTGTAGCCGGCGGGTACTAATGCTTGAATTTGAACAGAAACCGATCCAAAAGAAAGTACCCGGCGGGTACTAGTGTAGCCGGCGGGTACTCCTTGTCATTTTGAGATGTTGGATTTTGAATGTTAAATGCATATGAAATCTAACCTAATTATGAAATAAAGAATTGTTTATCATTATTAAACCATGATTCGATTGATTTATCGGAACTGTGTATGGTTATTATTTTGATAATGTATATCAAAATATGTTATATGATTATGAAATGAGTTATATGTTATGGGACAAATTACTAACTCATTATTTAATTGTATTCTCAGATATGGAGAGGGCTCAGTAAAATTAGACTTCTTAGCTTGCGGCTGAGGTAACGCTGAGTGGATCTGTAATCCTCAGTGTGATTTAGTTGTAACAGGTTTGGTTACAATGGGTACACGTAGTTTTACTGTTTATAGACTGTTTACTCTGCCATGATGCTATTACTATTGATAGACTGTTTTGTTTGATATGTTGATCATTGATTATGTGATTATCTGATATATAGCCATTGGGCATTATGTGGTATAGAGGTCAGCATGGGGCTGGGCTTGACTGCTATTGTTGGCCGACGGAGGGTTCCTTGTACATATCGTTAATAGGAACCTTAGTCATGTGGGAATAGCATTAAGCTATCGGTATCTTCTATATAGGCCAATACAGATGGTTGATAAGCGTTGCTTGGGGGCCACCGCGGCATGAGGGTGCCTCAAGGACCACCGATCCTCTTTGATGCTATGTGTTTATGATGCTTTATGCTGTAAACAGGGTTGTTGATTGTTTACGATACTTTGCTGTAAACAGGGTTGTTATGCTAAGTTGGGCTGTTGGTTATTTATTCACTCACTTAGCTTTATGCTAATCCCACCACCTTACTTCTTGCAGGTTATGATTTTGATATAACAGGTTGGTAAGAAGTTTTGTTTGGGAACGGAATGTTTGACCAGGCGGTTACTCTGATATTCTTTTTGGAAATGAGTCCAAGTTATGTTTTGAATTATATAACACCCGATTTGATTTGCTAGATTTGAAATAGTATAACTGATGGCACCCGAAAGCGTCGGTGTCGTTGGTGCTAACTATTCGGGCGCCAACAGGGGTTTTAAATTTTATATATAGCGGGGCTTAAATTATATGTACTACCTACTCTGGTTAGTAAGCGGTAAGTATAAACTAAGATCGTTCTATGAATCGAAACGTGTGAATGATTAAAGCTGATGCTTTCTGTAGAGAAGTATCTAGGTTGGGACAAAGTAGGTAGGTTTGGGGGTTTTAAACTAAAGACAGATAATTAAAGTGCAGGAAAGTAAATTGCAGGAAATTAAAGTACAGGAAAGCAGATAAAGATAAATATGTGATTGCTGAGACTTCGATAATTAATGTTTCGGGATGACATACGAAATTGGTTTGATGCTTAATATCGTAATTAAACTATTAGGTGTAAACTCTAGAACCCTACCAACTAATTTTTCCATTGGCATGTCACTAGGAACTAGGTTATCGTGATTCTGATCGGAGCAATACGCAAACTTCCAATACTTATCTAGTTGAAAGACAAGCAACCTATTTTGGTTATACCGAGGTGCATGAATCAGCAGCGTATCGTCTTTTGGGTCCGACCGTTCTTAACCCCTAAGATAGTTTACTACTCGATTAGCATGCAGATTAATAACTTTGTATGTTTAGCCCGCCGATTTTGTAAGACTTAGTGTTTTAAGGATTCTAGGTCGCTAGGATTTTACTCTTATTTCTAAGCCTTGTTGTTATTTATTAAAGCTCTGGTTACTTCGACTTATGACTTAAGCCTCTCCTTTTCAAACTGTTATACATCCCTGGATTATTCGCAGTTTATTAAAATGTGTTTCATATGCGGACCATGCCTTTCAGTAGTACACAGTTTACTTTACATGGTATTTCCGCGGCTTCTTATATCCAACACGCGGTCAAGAGTAATTGACAGTGAAAGTGACACTCTAAACTAATTAAATGTAAAACAGTGCAGAAATGTAAACCTAATATATACAACGAGTGGTTTCATTGTGTCTTACTTATTGCATGTCATGGGCACAACTACTTACCATAATTAAGGTTGATCAGGTCCTAATTACTAGGATGCAGTCACGTGGATAACCGGAAAGGGTACTCCATAGATTAAACTTAAGTTCATAAAGTCCTAACAGTACAAGGTTACTAATTCCTATTTTATCTGAACGTGTTTTACGAACATTACTTTACAATGTGTTGACTTTCGTAGGATATACCAGTTAGTTGTGAAGTTTTATTATCCTTTCGGAGTTCCAACTGTTAAACCAGAGCTGATTCCAGTGATATAACTACCTTCGTTCGTTTATCGACTTCCATACGTTTGTACTCCGCTTAAAAGCGTTTCCAGTACTATATCGAGTAAACAGTCGAACAGGGGCCGTCATATCACTTTACGATTGTCGTACACTAATTATATAATGTCATCCCTACTTATAATTATCTATGTCATCAACAATCACAATAATAAACTACTCGCAATTCATGGCAACAAGTAAATCACATACCAGGTAATAATGCATATTGAAATACGAAATAAGACAAGTATGATAAAGGTTTAGATATCACCCGGAAATAGATGCGTAGCAGCGTATTATTATGATTGACAACTCTTTCGCACGTACAAAGAATAATCTTCAATCCCGATCGTCCTTTCTAGCTCCTAAATTAATCCGTAGATTAATTATACTAACCCTGGATGGGAATGATTACAAAATACAAAGAGAATTCTAGAGTGAGAAAGTGGAATTACTAGTTACATGAGTTTGTAATTCCAAGAGTGTGTGTTTCAAATGAACCTTGATGCCTATATTTATACTTGAAATCCGGTGCATGTTAGCCATCCAAGGTGCAAGTTAGCAAGGTTTTGAGGGGTGGTACTTTCTCGTAAAGTGGTAGCACATGTACCCTAAAGGCGTGAAAAGTGGTAGCACGTATACCCTAAAGTTGCGGAAAGTGGTAGCACATGTACCAGGTGTAACATCCTCTCCAGTGGTCTGGTAATTTCAAATTTTAAATTGATTTATTTAATTGTGTTAGAAATTATTCGATATTAATTGTTTTATTGCGAAAATTAGATAAATAAGTTCAAGAACTTATTGTGGATAGTAAATTATTGTTTATTTTAATTTACTATAGTTGACGGTAAAATAAAATAAGTTTCTCACAAGTGATAATTAGGTTCCAGAATATAGATTTAAGACGGATCTAAAATACCCAAATTGTGGAGCCGGTTAAGTGAGGAGGCCGACCTAGTTTTGTTACTTTCCCCCAATCTCTTTCTTTCTTGTAAACCTGTTACTTCTCCTCAAGAACATAAAACCTAAATTGAAATTATAAACAAGGTTAGTGAAGAATTGAAGCTGTAATTCAAGTGTAAGTGTTCTTGTTCTCATTAACTTAATTGGTTTGATTAGTTACGGTTAATGGTTTACAAATGGGTTATATGAACTTGAGCAATGAAAGTTGGATTACTTGTTGTTGTATGTTGTTAAATATATGTGATATGATGTTCTTTTGGTATTAGAATGTTGGTAATATCAAATTGGTAACTGAGTTCATGGTTGATTGAGTTTTTGGTTTGAGTTGGGTAGTTGCAGGTCTGAATATGAGCTGAAAAACAGCTAAACGCGATCCCCACCTATTTTCCCGGATCGCGTTCCATAGTTATATTTTGTCACAGTCGATTTTCTTCTAACGAACGCGATCCAGCCCTTTTTGTTCCGGATCGCGTTGCTATGTGTTAAACGGTGACAGAATGTTTTCTAAAGGTGAACGTGATCCAGCACCCCTAGTCCGGATCGCGTTTGCATGAATAATTTTGACGGGTTTTGCTTGCTTAGACTTCAGGGATTACCTGATTTGGACTATCCAGCCCTTTTAGGGTCACGGTTTAGTGACGAATTTCATTAACTCGGATTGAGTTGAAATTCGCATGGTCACTCGAAAACGGCCCAATGATTAAAGCTCTATTTGAAGAGTCCAGGCAGTGTTTGGCCATTTGGGGTCATCTAGGGGCCGAAAATGGCATTTTTCAATTTTTAAACGTCATTTCGGAAATTTTCTGGTTGAACTTTTGTTTTCTTAGACTTCAGGGATTACCTGATTTGGATAAATATGTTATGATGATGATTATGAGACGAGTTACTAACTTGTGCGTTGTGTGATGTTTCAGATACCTCAAAGACTCAGTGATTAGAAGCTGAGTGTGGTGACTACTGAGGTATCGGTGAGTGGATTTAGAACTCACCTTTTGATTTAGTTGTAACCGTTTGGTTACAACAAGTGAACGTAGATATATTTGTTGAATTATTTAATTGATATTGTTGATTGTGAATATACGTGTTATTTGGCCTTTGGGCATCAGTTGTAAATGAGGTCAACAGGTTGAGTTGGTTGGTTGGGCTAGTTGATTATTATGTGAATTACACAGGGTCTTGCTTCATCTGTTGTGTGTATAGAACCTGTGTTTGAATATAATAACCACTAGTTATCGGTCTCGTCCGTTATGGCCATACGGATATGTTTGGATAAGTGTTCTTGGGGAGCCACCCGGGTATTTTGGTATTCTCCAGAACCACCGATCCTCATCATTAAATTGTTGATTAATTGACATGTGTGTTTATGGTTGTTTGGTGTAAACAAGTACTTAAACTAAGTTAATTGGTGTGTTATGAATTCATTCACTTAGCTTCGTGCTAATCCCTCATTATTACTTCCTGCAGGTTTATTTTGGGATGTGGGTAGCAGGAAGGTGATACTCGTGGAGCAGGGAATGTTTTGACTGACCGTGCTACTCTGATATAGTTTGTCATAAACTATGTTTTGTATTATATAATACCCCGTTTTGTAAACATGTTGTATAAATGTTGCGAAAAGTTGTGTACATTTTATAATGTATAATAAGAAAATATGTTTTTATAAACTCGCTTCCGTGATAATAATATAATATTGTTGTTGCTAATGAGGGGTGTTATACCAGGCAAGTAGAGGCAAGGACGGAAAAAGGAGGAGGGGACGACCGGCAACCAGCCGGCGGTCGCCCGTCCCGATTGTTGCCCGTTCGTTCGTTTCTCGTTTTGCGCGTATGTTCTTCGTTATGCATCCGTTTTCGATGATTCTTTTTGCATTGGATTCATTTTTAAAAAACGAAGACTTTGATGAAAATAAATCCCTGAGATGTCTCTATGATCTTTAGATGTCTTTTACGAATCATTTGAATCTTTCGGCGTATGCAGAATCTTCATTATTCATCCGTTTTTGTTGATTCTTCTTCTGTTAGATTCGTATTTTGAAAACGAAGAATTTGGATAAGATGAATCTTAGTGGTGGACACTTTGTCTCTAAATCTTGTTTCGGATGCCCCGAATCATCAACCGTACGTGGAATCTTCGTCTTTCACCCATTATTGGAGATTTTTCTCGTGCTTCCGTGTTTATAACTTCTTGGCATAATATCACTGATTTGAGTGATAATTGAGCTTATATGCCAAGTATTAGTCTTAAATGAGAGAGATATCGTTAGTAAAAACATGACTTTTTACGCGATATCAATAACTTTTATGCATAATGTGTCATGTAAATTAATAAGGTATGTTGACTTGCGCTTCCGAGGTATTGTAAAAAAATAAATGGTTCTAGAATATGGGGTGTTAAAAGTTGGTATCAGAGCATAGGTTTGGGTAAATTGGACAATAATAATGTGTTCAATCCCAAATCTGAACTTGAGTTAAGTCAAACATTCTAGGTGTGGGATTTGGTCACTGTATGTGAATAGGTTAGTATGATATGTACTAACACTTAACAACATTGTGAGATGTTGTTTTGGATATAGAGATGGCAGGGCATGAGTACTGACTAGTACTCTCAGCAATATTTTTATATCAGATGGTTTAAGAGAATCAGGTAATCCACGATAAGCTTTCCTGGATTTACATTCATTTGAATTGCTTACTTTGCTATGATAATTAGTAGTAAAGTTGATTTGGGTCAGACTCATATGATTCCCCAGTTATGAGTCAGTTGATGACTGTTACATGATGATGTAATGATAAAAATATTAAATGATACTTTTAGCGTCATAAGTAGTTCTGAATGAACTCGGAAATGTGGAATATGTGTTGAATTAAGTAGACAAAATGTTAACTAAAGGTTAACAGTGGTATTGCTTGAACTTAAAGATGTCTACAATGTGATGAAATCAGTTGTGTGATTATGGTATGTTGACTGCAAGGTATAGTTATAAATCCTTGCTAATGAATTATGTGATAATTGACTAGAGAATAATTGCTCCTTCGGGAGAATATGTGAATATGTGGCTAGAAAGGATATTTTGACTACGGTCAAACAGGGAAATGAAACATAGGTGGATATGTTTATAAAATATGTAGACTGCGATGTTGTTTCTATTTGATTAAGGAATAGATACGTTTTCCTAGTCAAATGTAAACTGGTAAATAATGACATGATTTTATATGTTATTAGTATGTGGCTGATTGTTATGTGATCAGAGGCAAGTAGGAATGCCTAAAATATGAGGTTAATTGTATATGTGGAATTATTTGTTATATGAAACAAATGATTTTGGAGTAACATGATTAAGGGGATATTATAGCAAGTAAATTCTAAATTTTATTTGCTGATAAGACGTAATTAAAGTAAACTGATTATTATTGAATTCGTGCTTGGTATTGCACGTAATGTTGATAAAGTACTTGGTAACTGATATTATACTATTGTCGATGTCTAAGTATACGCACATGACATTGTAAGTGAGGTGACAGTGGTATTAGTGCTTGATAATGTATCATATACTGAAAATATAATAGTAAATAAAAAGGTGGTCAGAATTTCAGATAACAATGATAATGACGTATGTCAGTTGTAGACTTGAAATTTTATGGGATTAGATACATACTAAAGGATGTTATGTGTATATGTGAAATAACTACATATGTAAAGTTGATTATATATGTAATAGGTTGATTAGTAAGTATATATATGTTGTTAAGAAGTTATTAAGTATGTTCAAAGTGTTTTTAAACTATAAAGTTATGTGGTATGTGTTTAAGTGAAAAAAACTCACATTGATGATTGATGAAATGAAGTAACCTGAGAAGAAAGTGTGAAAAACATAATTCAGCAACGCCTGATCACCGTTGTTACATTATGCTATGTCATATGAACTTGTTGAGGTTACCAAGTATTAAAGAGATTTAATGTGATTGTGGAAAAATGAGTATGAAACTGGGTAAACCATTTAATGGTTATTTTATGTGAAAGAAATCAATTGGTAGGATTGTGATACTTATTGATTTGCAAATTTGCAAGTGTATATGATACTTGCCATTGTTAGAAGTATATATATATATATATATATATATATATATATATATATATATATATATATATATATATATATATATGTATATATATATGTATATATATATGTATACATATATATATATATGTATACATATATGTATATATGTATATATATATGTATACATATATATATATATGTATACATATATGTATACATATATGTATATATATATATATGTATACATATATATATACATATATATATACATATATATATATATATATATATATATAAAGTTTGATATGTTGAAAATGTGATTATTTGACTAATAGGGTCGGATTACCCATTAGTGGGTCATATAGTGACCGAATGGATCACTATTGTGTGTATGGCTTGTATTAAACCGAGATTGAGATATACTGATTCTCTTATTGTAAAAGAGTTTAGTATTAACTGCATTGATTAAAAGTTTATGTGTAAGGTTAAACCAAAAATATAAATTGTTAATATGATATACATAAATGATAAGTGAAAAGGTTTATTAAATGAGCCATATTGTGTCTAAACGAGTTATTAATATGCTCTTGAATTGTAATGGGCTAAATTTACAATGTGTTGGTTCCATTATGGTTAAATGGGCTAATTGTATTGTTGAATGGGTTTAAGAAATAGAATATGAATTGAAGTTAAACATATTAATATATTATTAATATGGTGATATGTTGACTTTTGTTAGTCCCTGTTTAACTTAATAAACAATCGTATATAATAAGCCTTGAATGTATTATTGAGAAGTTGCGGAATCACACTCAATAATATTAAGAAGATCTATGAATATAAATTAATACTCAGAACACAATAATATACCGAAAGCTTCAATCTTATTAATGATATAAGACGAATACACTTAATGTATTAGGGTTACAGAAAACCTTGAAGCTGCACAAAACGTTAACCTATCTAGGTCTAAAGGATCTCTATTTATATCTCATAGAGTCCTATACAATCTCCTACAAATATGGAATAAAATAACTTCCATAACCGACTCATACTTATCACAAAATCATAAACAGTTGTAACTACCATTCTGAAGTAAACAGTTTTAACTATTACACATTCAGTGGTAACTGCTTCAATTGTAATATAAGACCAAGTACAAAAATATAATCAGTGTTAACTGATACATATATAACTAACAGTTACAAATACATAAGCAGTTTTAACTATTTATAGACACATAACTATCAGTTGAAATCTATCTTAGTAACACTTGTCTTCTCTTTAGTTTTCTTCTATCAGTTGTAACTTCGTAAAGACAGTTGTAACCTTCATCACAAACAGTTTTAATCACTTGTACTCTGTCTTCTCTTCAACAACTTCAACTCAGAAACAGTTTTGACTCAACAATCTCCCCCTAAACATAATCTGTCCTCCACAGTATTAAGTTTCTACAAATCCTCCATTATGAGCTTTACAAAATTCTTTCAAAACTGTCGGTCTTTTCTTCTCTTCCTCCTATCTATCTCCTCCTTCTTATGAATCTGATTCAGCACCATATATACCAATTCCAGAGCTACATCATCTAAAACTGCAGCTTGTAACCTTGCATTTCTCATGCTCATCAAAAATCTCAGATTTATATCATAAAATCTATCTGTCAACAACCACATAAATACTGCATCATCCATAACAATATGAAGTACTCCTGGTTTGGCATGATAAATCCAATTTCTGACCTTGCTGAAAGTAGTAAACTGAAATGGAAACTCTTCTGGTTCAAACATAGCCTTAATCCAATGCCATGTAACCTTCTCAACCAGATTATCAAACTTCTTCAAATCTAAATCCTTCTCCATCCCAATCTCATACATTCTTACTAAATCAGTTCTACTAATCCTCTTTATCAAATCCCTAAAAGATCTCCACCAAGATACATTTCCATCTGCTCTTTCAATTTTAATCTTGTGAATCTTAACAGGATTGACAAACTGTTCAATTGACCAGTCAATAATACCAGGCAGATCAACATTAATTACCTCTGACTCCACTGGTTGTAACAAAATACATTCCTTCAATTCATCAACATCCCTTATTCTATCAGGAATTTCATCCAACTCTCTTTTCTTTCTTTCAATTTCATCTTTCTTTCTCTTCTCAGCTTCTTCTTTTTCTCTCTTTTCCTTTTCTGCCTTTTCTTTTAATTTCTTTTCTTTTTCAGCCCTTTTCTTTTCCTTTTCCTCTTCTTGCTTTTCTTTTTCTTTCCTCTCAATAACTTCAGGATTCATATCATCCTTATCCCATAACTCCTGCAATCTCTCCAAAGTCATCTGTTTCAATGCATTCAAAGGAATATACCCACCTTTTAGCTTTGCAATTAAACTCTTCTTCATCTGAGCTTTTGTTGGTGGTTTAGCTGCCTTTTTCTTTCTAGCCTCTGCTGCTTTCTTTTGTCTCCAGTCATGTGCCTTGAGCATCCACTATCAATATGCCATAAGCCCTTTGGCTTGCCCTGCACAAATAGTCAAAAAGAGAATTAATTTCTCTTGGGAACCCAAACCAATTTGGCTTTGGGTTTCCCATGTGCATTCACATACTCAACTTTCTTGAAGATTATTGATTGTGATGCACTGTTGGTATTTGGATCTGTTAAGTTATCAGACTTAATAGGTGTCCAAATCCAACTTATTTTAGACTTAACAGTGTTCTTTGGCTTAACAGTTTTAACTGTTTTACCAAATGAAGAGTCGGTGTTAATTTTGTTAACACTGTTTTTGAATTTGGTTACCACTGTCTTAGTCTTTAAGCTTTTGGCTAAATTTGTTATTACTGCTGCAGTAGATTTACCTATAACAGTGCTTAACATGTTAGTCTTTGAGTT
This sequence comes from Helichrysum umbraculigerum, assembly GCA_949592205.1. Lineage (NCBI taxonomy): Eukaryota > Viridiplantae > Streptophyta > Magnoliopsida > Asterales > Asteraceae > Helichrysum > Helichrysum umbraculigerum. The sequence goes on from CATIUR010000005.1 coordinate 38,199,747, forward strand.
TATCTTCTGAACTCTGGCAGTATGATTAACTTTTGATTGAAAATTTTGTTTGTTAATCATATTTGCTTTTGTCCATGACTGTTTTCTAACCCTTTGAACATTCTTAGGATTATGATAACAGTCATATTGAAGATGACCCATTTTTCCACATATAAAGCAAGTCATTTCTTTTATCACAGTAACATTATTACCCAGTTTCTGTGAAATCATTTGATTCCAGTTTCTTTGATTACCTCTGGGTTTTTGATTTTGAAAATTCTGTGAAGAAGAAGTACTTGCTTTACATTTACAATTAACACAGTTATTCACAACAGATTTAACAACAGGTTTAGTAACTGGATTAACTGTATTACTAACATATCATAACCCATGTTTAGATTTGTTAGTGTTCAAACTCACATTCTCTAAGGCCAGTTTAGCCTTTTCCTTAAACATTTTCTTACCCTCTTCTAGTTTATCAGTATTAAGCTTAGAAACTAGACCAGTAATTACTTTCTTCAAATTCTCACATGATGACTCAGACCTAATGATCTTAAGAACTTTCTGTTAAGATCTTCTTTGTCAATCTTAACCTTGTGATTCTCCAATTCTCCAACTAATTTAGTAAACCTATCAAAGGTTTGAGTTAGAGTTTCAGTTTTCACATGGCTAAAGTTCTCAAATTGTTGCTTTAACAGAGATCTTTTATTCTTTTTGGTGTTATCATTACCACCAAACCTCTTTTCAATTGCCTGCATTAATAGCTTAGGATCCTCACAAGAATCAAATCTACTCTGATGCTCATTAGGAATGGATAGCAACAGAGTACTAAGAGCCTTTTACTCTGTAGATCTTATTTTTCTCTCTGCATCAGATAATGGTGGTGGTCTTGGCTGCTTTACACCATCACCATCAAGCGTTACTGGTATATGATGTGACCTAAAAAGTCATGTTTTTAAGTACATATTTCCGCACTTTTTTGACTATTCTTTGGTGAAAACATTTCCAAACCATCATTATTTACTAAAAATCACCAAGGTAGTTTAAATATAGACGTTGCTGCAAAAATCGGTTAAAACGTCCAAATAACACGCAAACCGAGGCAAAACTATCACCTTAAATATTCCCTTCTTGATTTTCTTATGAAATTAGATCTTAATTCATATTTTATGATTCTATAGGAAAATACAAGACCGGAGGTGAAAGAATCAGGAGAAACGGACGAAGAACGAAGAAGATGTGCAGTCTGGAAGCCCGCCGATCGTCATCCGGAACACGCAAAAGTCAAACACTTCCAAATTTGGCAAAATCAGTGTCATTAGAATCGTAACGGAAAAACGAAGTCAACGGCGCAAGAATCAAGCAAATCGGAGCCCAAACGAAGAAGATACGGACGAACCAAGCAACCGAGGAATCAGCGGAGGCCAAACGGAGCACCAACCCCCCCCCCCTGGGCACCTAGGTACCGTATACGGTACCCTAGGTTCCGTATACGGCCCTTAGGGTGCCGTATACGGGGGTGTTTGCCTTGTGAGGTGCCGTTTGACCCCCCTTGGTCCAGTACCCCCCGTATGCGCTTTGGTGCTTGTTCTTCATGCTTTGTGACTTGTACCAAGCTTCACCTCTTTCTCCTATAAATACCAAGCCTCCTCATTCATTTCAAACACACCTTACACCTCTCATTCACAATTTTCTCTCTCTATCTAGTTTCTCTCTCTAGCACTACTCTTAGGAGTTAGAGGAGAAGCATTCTTGTAGTTAGTTCTTCTCTCTAGTTTCTCTCTCTAGCACTACTCTTAGGAGTTATAGGAGAACTAGAGAGAAGATTAGGAGTAGATTAGTTATGTAGTTAATTAATAGAGGCAAGCTTATGTAATGCTTGGATATTAATGAAGAAATACAAGTGTTATTCTGCTCGCAATTCCTATCGGTATTTTCTATCCTTTCTATTATTAATTTGTCATATTGTTCTTGTTTGATGTATGTGGTTTATTAATATTAGAAATGTTTATTGCTATGCATTGTGAGTAGTGTGCTTGTATGTTTGCCATGATTAATGAGTAGTTTGTTGTGATTGGGATGACACCATTATGAAACTACGGAGGTAACGTTATACGGCTTTCATTTGTATAGCGCCGAAATCATCACGAATGTGTGTAATACGGAACGTGGAAGCTATGAAAGTCGTGGGCACAATCCGTTGTGGAATAATGTTCCCAATCATTATATATTACAATTGTTTGTGAACTTATAAGCTGAACCTCTACCCGTTTATCTGTCCAACTTATGCTGTGGTTTGTATCCTCCTCCCTAGAACCTGACCAATTGCTAGAAGTAGGATTGCCAACTATTCTATGTTTGATGATCAATGAACTCAACATGGTCGTTGTTCCCTTGATTGAAACATATCCGAGGGACACTAAGCATAGGATTAGAGATAGATTAGGTTCATGCTTATCTGTTGTGTATCTTTGGGACAACTTTCGGGGTACCCATGATGTAATCCTTAGGTCAGTACTGTGATGCTAGTATTCCGTCCTATTGCATGTTCTTGTTTGATTGTTGCTTAGGTACTGCATACTAAACATACAATAACATTGTTGCTGCCTTAATGATTATGTTTTCATAAACATGATAAATGTAATACAGATAGGTTTGAAAACTTGTGGTGCTGTTTAACTATACATTTATGATTTTAAATTAAACTATCGCCTTTCCTCCAATAAACGTGGTTAGAACCTTTATGACAAGGAGTAGCTAACCATTGATCAAACGGCCACTACCTATCTATGTTTTCCAAAATAAACATGGTCTGATTTTGAAGCTGTGGAAATACTGCCCAACTTATCGTATAGTACACTGTGAATTAATCAGGGATTTATTAGGCTGGGATTTATAAAGTGAACGGGTTGTTTAGCTATCATAGATGGTTTTACTGTAATACAAGCTTAGATATATTGAGTTTAGATAGCCGTAAAGTATGTAATCCAGGATAAAGCCCTAAAACGTCCAAGTATCCGGTAAGCCGTGGAAAGGCCGTAGGCTGAACACTGTATTACATCCTGGTTGAGTCTGTGATCCAGGAAAGACCGTAATACGGGTGAATACACAATGTAACCGTGGAAAACTCTGTGGGTTGAAGACTGTATCACAACCGAATATCTCTGAACTCAATCACAACCATTAATGTATATGTTAATCAGTCACCACCTGTCTTAAATCTTAAATGCCTTGCCTAGCTTAGATATCTTTGTCTGTGTTAAGAAAGATCAGTGGACAAATTGCGGACTATCGCCTTATTCCTGCACCCCATCTGGAGGGTCACTTGGTCTCATCATAAGAGACGGTGAGGGGGGTTTCAAGACAGTCCGATTTGATCAGAATCTTGACAGCCTAGTACTCAGTGACATATTGATCCGTTAACCCGATCAGTAGGGTATTAGTGTTTACACCATAGGGTATCTACGTGAATGCAAGACACAAATCTTTAAAAGACGTTTTCAAACTAAAATATCACAACAGCTATTCTAAGTCATGGTGAACCACGTCTTTGTTATCCTTAAGTGTTATATATATGCTAGTCTCCCTTTAGTTTTATGCTTTATTAGTTTCAGTAGTTTAGTTTATTTAAATATAAAAACCAAAACAAAACCCTTCCAAGTTATAAAAACCCTAGCTTAAATACTAGTTAATCGGAACGAGCTCTGTTTCAATTCTGCCGTCGTGAGGAATGACCCTGGATTATCCTTACCGCTTACTCGTATTAGGTATTCATACCAGTTCCAGTAAGTAGTACGGAGGATTAGGCTCCCCCCGACTATTATAAAATATTAAAACTTCACTGCTCGTGTCCGTCGGTGGCCGGACCAACGACCGGGGTAAAATCCTACCGACCGCTGGGGGCACGACAGTATACCATTAACAACAACTTCCCACATCTGATAATCTGTGAGAAGCATGTATTGCCTGATTCTGACCTTCCATAGGTCAAACTCATCAGGTTTGAGCATTGGAATCTTTGTTGCTTGAATTCCTTCATTCCCTTCAGTAGCCATTGAAATCAAAACTTAATATAAGACTAAACCTCAAATACTAATACGAATAATCCCAGATCTTCCTGTCTTTAAAGCTTCACAAGCTCTGATACCACTTTGTTAGTCCTTGTTTAACTTAATAAACAATCGTATATAATAAGCCTTGAATGTATTATTGAGAAGTTGCAGAATCACACTCAATAATATTAAGAAGATCTATGAATATAAATTAATACTCAGAACACAATAATATACCGAAAGCTTCAATCTTATTAATGATATACGACGAATACACTTAATGTATTAGGGTTACAGAAAACCTTGAAGCTGCGCAAAACGTTAACCTATCTAGGTCTAAAGGATCTCTATTTATATCTCATAGAGTCCTATACAATCTCCGACAAATATGGAATAAAATAACTTTCATAACCGACTCATACTTATCACAAAATCATAAACAGTTGTAACTACCATTCTGAAGTAAACAGTTTTAACTATTACACATTCAGTGGTAACTGCTTCAATTGTAATATAAGACCAAGTACAAAAATATAATCAGTGTTAACTGATACATATATAACTAACAGTTACAAATACATAAGCAGTTTTAACTACTTACAGACACATAACTATCAGTTGAAATCTATCTTCAATCAGTTGTAACACTTGTCTTCTCTTCAGTTTTCTTCTATCAGTTGTAACTTCATAAAGACAGTTGTAACCTTCATCACAAACAGTTTTAATCACTTGTACTCTGTCTTCTCTTCAACAACTTCAACTCAGAAACAGTTTTGACTCAACAATCTCCCCCTATACTTAATATGTCCTCCACAGTATTAAGTTTTTACAAATCCTCCATTATGAGCTTTACAAAATTCTTTCAAAACTGTCAGTCTTTTCTTCTCTTCCTCCTATCTATCTCCTCCTTCTTATGAATCTGATTCAGCACCATATATAACAATTCCAGAGCTACATCATCTAAAACTGCAGCTTGTAACCTTGCATTTCTCATGCTCATCAAAAATCTCAGATTTATATCATAAAATCTATCTGTCAACAACCACATAAATACTGCATCATCCATAACAATCTGATGTACTCCTGGTTTGGCATGATAAATCCAATTTCTGACCTTGCTGAAAGTAGTAAACTGAAATGGAAACTCTTCTGGTTCAAACATAGCCTTAATCCAATGCCATGTAACCTTCTCAACCAGATTATCAAACTTCTTCAAATCTAAATCCTTCTCCATCCCAATCTCATACATTCTTACTAAATCAGTTCTACTAATCCTCTTTATCAAATCCCTAAAAGATCTCCACCAAGATACATTTCCATCTGCTCTTTCAATTTTAATCTTGTGAATCTTAACAGGATTGACAAACTGTTCAATTGACCAGTCAATAATACCAGGCAGATCAACATTAATTACCTCTGACTCCACTGGTTGTAACAAAATACCTTCCTTCAATTCATCAACATCCCTTATTCTATCAGGAATTTCATCCAACTCTCTTTTCTTTCTTTCAATTTCATCTTTCTTTCTCTTCTCAGCTTCTTCTTTTTCTCTCTTTTCCTTTTCTGCCTTTTCTTTTAATTTCTTTTCTTTTTCAGTCCTTTTCTTTTCCTTTTCTGCTTCTTGCTTTTCTTTTTCTTTCCTCTCAATAACTTCAGGATTCATATCATCCTTATCCCATAACTCCTGCAATCTCTCCAAAGTCATCTGTTTCAATGCATTCAAAGGAATATACCCACCTTTTAGCTTTGCAATCAAACTCTTCTTCATCTGAGCTTTTGTTGGTGGTTTAGCTGCCTTTTTCTTTCTAGCCTCTGCTGCTTTCTTTTGTCTCAAGTCATGTGCCTTGAGCATCCACTATCAATATGCCATAAGCCCTTTGGCTTGCCCTGCACAAACAGTCAAAAAGAGAATTAATTTCTCTTGGGAACCCAAACCAATTTGGCTTTGGGTTTCCCATGTGCATTCACATACTCAACTTTCTTGAAGATTATTGATTGTGATGCACTGTTGGTATTTGGATCTGTTAAGTTATCAGACTTAATAGGTGTCCAAATGCAACTTATTTTAGAATTAACAGTGTTCTTTGGCTTTACAGTTTTAACTGTTTTACCAAATGAAGAGTCAGTGTTAATTTTGTTAACACTGTTTTTGAATTTGGTTACCACTGTCTTAGTCTTTAAGCTTTTGGCTAAATTTGTTATTACTGCTGCAGTAGATTTACCTGTAACAGTGCTTAACATGTTAGTCTTTGAGTTTATCTTCTGAACTCTGGCAGTATGGTTAACTTTTGATTGAAAATTTTGTTTGTTAATCATATTTGCTTTTGTCCATGACTGTTTTCTAACCCTTTGAACATTCTTAGGATTATGATAACAGTCATATTGAAGATGACCCATTTTTCCACATATAAAGCAAGTCATTTCTTTTATCACATTAACATTATTACCCAGTTTCTGTGAAATCATTTGATTCCAGTTTCTTTGATTACCTTTGGGTTTTTGATTTTGAAAATTCTGTGAAGAAGAAGTACTTGCTTTACATTTACAATTAACACAGTTATTCACAACAGATTTAACAACAGGTTTAGTAATTGGATTAACTGTATTACTAACATATCCTAACCCATGTTTAGATTTGTTAGTGTTCAAACTCTCATTCTCTAAGGCCAGTTTAGCCTTTTCCTTAAACATTTTCTTACCCTCTTCTAGTTTATCAGTATTAAGCTTAGAAACTAGACCAGTAATTACTTTCTTCAAATTCTCACATGATGACTCAGACTTAGATGATTCAGATTTTACACTCTTCTCACTATCAGATGTCCTATCACTCTGATCATCTTCTTCAGTTCAATCACTAACTTCACCTTCTACAAACAACTCATCATCAGATAAACTTTTAATTGGATCAGCATTTTTAACCTCATCTGTCATTCCTCTTTTAAGTGAATTGATATCAATTTCACTTTTAGGAGGAAAATAGGTGTGATTATAAGGTGGAGGTACATTATTGTACCCTAATCCAGTCTTAAGTTTATCATGAATCTGTGAATTAATAAGTTTATTGACACTCTTTGAAGCATGTTCTAATTTACTTACATCAAGTCTTATACTATCTCTTTCACATATGACCTCAGTAAGTTTCTTAGACAACAACTCTACTTTATCCTTAAAGGTGTCTCTCTCCCACCTAGCATATTCAATGTCATATTTAAACTATGTTGCATTGACTTCATATGCCTTTATTTGATTCTCCAGATTTTCAATGACTGCTATGGTGTGTTTTTTTTGATTTCCCATTGTTTTAGTTCCTCACACACTTTTATATTATGATCCCTGTAATGCTTAACAGTTTGTTTACAGACAGCAGAACATAATTTATTTTGTACCTCAGTAGGAATTTCTGACTTTTTGTCAGATTCTGCAATGGCCATGAGACATTGATTCTTCACAACATGTTCTTCTTGATCACTCCAGTCCCATCCACATCCATCCATAGAAACCAATGCATTTGCTGAAGCACCTTGAATTGGAATGTTTCTAGTTTAAGTTCCATTGCTTCCAGCTCTCTGACCATTCCCATTCTGCTCTTGCCTAGGGTTTCTGCATTCTTTTGCAAAGTGTCCCATCTTGTGACAGTTGAAACACTCAATCTTGCTCTTATCAAACCAATTTGCATCATTCCTCTTGTATGCAAAATTGTTCCTACCAGTCCTTTGCATGAACCTTTTTGCTCTCTGAGTAATCAATGCAATTTGCCACTTAATATCCATCTCCTCTAGATCATCACCATCAAATTGTTCCAAGTCTTCATTAGTAAGTGAAGAATTCACATTACTTGCAAAGAAAGATTCTAATATCTGATCATTAGAACCATTAGATGATGATCCTACTCCTCCTGAAACATAAGTAGAACCCATTTGACTTGACTCTGCTTTTGTTCCAACCATAGACATAAAAGCAGCATTGTGACTATACCCAGAAGCTTGCTTCTTGCTTTCCACCTCAGACTCAAAGTTCCTCAGATCATTGTATATATCTTCTAATTCCTTAACTTCAATATCTGAACTCTGCCTCAATCCAACAGTGTAGATTGTCCATTCATCACCTGATGATCTTAAGAACTTTCTGTTAAGATCTTCTTTGTCAATATTAACCTTGTGATTCTCCAATTCTCCAACTAATTTAGTAAACCTATCAAAGGTTTGAGTTAGAGTTTCAGTTTTCACATGGCTAAAGTTCTCAAATTGTTGCTTTAACAGAGATCTTTTATTCTTTTTGGTGTTATCATTACCACCAAACCTCTTTTCAATTGCCTCCATTAATAGCTTAGGATCCTCACAAGAATCAAATCTACTCTGATGCTCATTAGGAATGGATAGCAACAGAGTACTAAGAGCCTTATACTCTGTAGATCTGATTTTTCTCTCTGCATCAGATGTTGGTGGTGGTCTTGGCTGCTTTACACCATCACCATCAAGCGTTACTGGTATACCATTAACAACAACTTCCCACATCTGATAATCTGTGAGAAGCATGTATTGCCTGATTCCGACCTTCCATAGGTCAAACTCATCAGGTTTGAGCATTGGAATCTTTGTTGCTTGAATTCCTTCATTCCCTTCAGTAGCCATTGAAATCAAAACTTAATATAAGACTAAACCTCAAATACTAATACGAATAATCCCAGATCTTCCTGTCTTCAAAGCTTCACAAGCTCTGATACCACTTTGTTAGTCCCTGTTTAACTTAATAAACAATCGTATATAATAAGCCTTGAATGTATTATTAAGAAGTTGCGGAATCACACTCAATAATATTAAGAAGATCTATGAATATAAATTAATACTCAGAACACAATAATATACCGAAAGCTTCAATCTTATTAATGATATAAGACGAATACACTTAATGTATTAGGGTTACAGAAAACCTTGAAGCTGCGCAAAATGTTAACCTATCTAGGTCTAAAGGATCTCTATTTATATCTCATAGAGTCCTATACAATCTCCTACAAATATGGAATAAAATAACTTCCATAACTGACTCATACTTATCACAAAATCATAAACAGTTGTAACTACCATTCTGAAGTAAACAGTTTTAACTATTACACATTCAGTGGTAACTGCTTCAATTGTTATATAAGACCAAGTACAAAAATATAATCAGTGTTAACTGATACATATATAACTAACAGTTACAAATACATAAGCAGTTTTAACAACTTACAGACACATAACTATCAGTTGAAATCTATCTTCAATCAGTTGTAACACTTGTCTTCTCTTCAGTTTTCTTCTATCAGTTGTAACTTTGTAAAGACAGTTGTAACCTTCATCACAAACAGTTTTAATCACTTGTACTCTGTCTTCTCTTCAACAACTTCAACTCAGAAACAGTTTTGACTCAACAACTTTGAAAGTCAAACTGTGAATAAAGAGTCTTGTGTGTGGATATGGAAAGGGTAGGAAATCATTTAATTATGATTGGTCTTATTTGGGTCAAACTTGTGGAAAAGTGGCTATAAATTATCACCAATTGGTTGGTTGAATTTAAAGTTGACAAATAGTCAACGGTGTTAAATAGTCAAACATGAACGAAATCTGGTAGTGTTTGTTTGAAAGGTGGTTGAATTCCTAACGGGTCTAATAGTGTCAAAACGGGTTATTCATGTCCAAATGAGTTACATGAGTTTGTCAAAGGTTATGGAACCTTGGGTAATTGTTTTAAGTTTGCTTTGGTGTGTTGATAGTGTGTGTAAAAAGTTGAAACTCGTGAACATGTGGTTGTGATATGAGTTGTTAATTAAAAAGTGTAAAGAAGGGAAATTTTATTATGGGATAATGAAGATGTCTGTGAATTTTCGTGTCTTAAATGTTACCTAGTCAAAGGTTATACTTGTTTAAAATTTGTATGTTAAAACTGTTTTGGTAGGCCTGGACAGGTATACAGTCACGAAGCGATTTGTATAGAATCGCCACGAGACTTCATTTGGATTGTGACACGATTTTGGGATGATCGTGACGTGTTTTGATGTTTGACAGAATATTGACTTTAGTTTATTGTGGTTTGGTTTATATATCATCCTATTTAATGATATTAAAATGGAATTGTACATAAATTTTTTCAAGTTTCTTTGTTAAATCAATGATAAAAGGGATATGGGTTATAAAGAAAATTATAACATGAACCTAAACTGGAAGGAAATTATGATTTAATGATATGTGTTAGATAATGACAGGGTATAAATTGGTTATTATAAAAACCAATGTGGAATTTGGATAATGAAATTAAATTGATAAAGGCTGAATAGGGTTTTACCGACCCTAGTAGCCTACTGTAGAGAAATGAATTGAAATGATTCTAATGAAATGAGAGAAATATCATGAAAAGATAATTGTGATATAATGAAATATATAGAGTTTATTGACTTGTAATTGATCCTAATACCTATTGGTATGAATACATGTTTATAGGTTTATGATGATAAAGGCTTAGTAAAGGCCTTAAAAGCCTGGAAAGCCTGCTGTAGAAAGTATGTGAAATTAGGTATATTGTTGTATACTTAATGACAGAATGAAATGATAAACTGCAACTAGAAAGAGTTACAATGTGAAATAAGTCAATGTAGAGGTCAATTAAATGTGGTCAATATGATATTGGTACTGTTCAATATGTGCTTGAATAACACATTATGGGGTTGTAGTATTTGTGCTGATTTAGCAAAGTACTAGTTGATGTAGACTTTGTTTCTATTCAATGGAATTTGATGCTAAGTATTGAGGTTGTTATGGTTTTATCTATAGAGTCTGACCTCTACCTTGCTTATTATTATGTGTTTAAGATTGTATAATCCTAGATTACTTTCGAGTAAAGGGTTTCATATGACCTAGGGAGTGTTTAAACTATAAATTTGAATTGTGATAACCGGTTGCAAAAGTAAGATTACTAATATTTCACCAGTTAAACTGATATGTGGATACTAGCTTGGTTGCTAGTTATGATCTGAATGTGCATTTTCATTGTTGATATGTGCATTGTAGTTTTATAACTACTATTATTGTTGTTAAGAGATATAACTAATTATAACGGTTTAAAGATTCTAGCATGTTGCTAGTTCTGGTTATAAAAATACTATAAGTGACTATATGTTTCACTTATGTGGATATGTGTTTCACTTGTTTTAAGTGATTATATGTTCTAAAGCATTTACGTAGTTAATTATTAACGATTCAGATAAATAATCGTTTTATAGATAAAGAAAGGGTTTATGCACAGTATATGTGCGTGGGTAAAGACAGAAGCATGTACATTTAGATATGTGTATGTGGAAAGAATTCAAATTATATAATAATTATTATAAGTTGCTCAAGGGAGTGATGTATGTTAATCTATTAGATCAAAAAGTAACGAATATGCGATCACGATAGTTATTGAGTGTGATCAGATTTCGGGGACGAAATCTCTTTAAGGGGGAGAGATTTGTAACACCCACATTAAGGGTCTAGTGGCATTAGGGTAATTTCCTGAGTTTAAATTATTATTTAATGTGTTAGGAAATTTATTTGTTATTTTATTAAGTTTATTATGAATAATTAGTCAAAAAGATAAATGACTTATTGTGACTAGTAAATTATTATTTGTTTTAACTCTCTATAGTTGACGGTAAAATAAAATTGTTGGAATCGGAAATGGTTTTTAGGTTCCAGACAATAGATTTAGAAGGGGATAAATGATACATAATATAAGGTCGGTTAAAAAGGAAGAGCCGACTTATTTATTTGTTTATAGTTTCTAAACAGAGAAAGAAATGAAAAACATGAAATCGTCCCTGTAACCTTCACAATTGAATCAAGAAATTATTAAATTCATCTCTGATCCAGGACTTGGATTCAATATCATAACCATCTCTATTTCATCTTAATCAAGCTGTAAGTTTGAGTTCTTGATTGACTATTTCTAAAATAGTGATTTTAATGAAATTAAAGTGGGTTAGTGATGAATATGTGAGATTGAAACTTACAAAGTTGATATGTATGGTTATATGATGCTAGTAATCAAGTTGTTTGATGATTCTTCAACTTTTAAGCTGATTTAATTAGCTAGGGTTTATGTTAGAATTATGTGAGATTGACATGGAATAGGTATTGTTTAAGGTTGGTGATGTTAGAAACCATGTTACTGATGTAAATTGCTGGATTAAAACGATTCAATAATTGAGTTTGGTAAATTAGAAATGAAATTGGGTTATGAGTTAAAAACTGAGTTGCAGGTCGCTGCAGGGAAGGGAGTACCCGGTGGGTACTACCCTTACCCAGCGGGTATTAGTATTGTGAAGGGTATCCGGCGGGTAAAACCCTACCCGGCGGGTAAAACCCTACCCGGTGGGTAGTGAATATTGTTGAGTACCCGGCTGGTATTAATTGTAGCCGGCGGGTACTAATGCTTGAATTTATAACAGAAACCGAACCAAAAGAAAGTACCCGGTGGGTACTAGTGTAGCCGGCGGGTACTCCTTGTCATTTTGAGATGTTGGATTTTGAATGGTAAATGCATATGAAATGTAACCTAATTATGAAATAAATAATTGTTTATCATTATTAAACCATGATTCGATTGATTTATCAGAACTGTGTATGGTTATTGTTTTGATAATGTATATCAAAATATGTTATATGATTATGAAATGAGCTAGATGTTATGGGACGAATTACTAACTCATTATTTAATTGTATTCTCAGATATGGAGAAGACTCGGTAATATTAGACTTCTGAGCTTGCGGCTGAGGTAACGGTGAGTGGATCTGTAATCCTCAGTGTGATTTAGTTGTAACATGTTTGGTTACAACGCATACACGTAGTTTTACTGTTTATAGACTGTTTAGTCTGCCATGATGCTATTACTATTGATAGACTGTTTAGTCTGATATGTTGATCATTGATTATGTGATTATCTGATATATAGCCATTGGGCATTATGTGGTATAGAGGTCAGCATGGGGCTGGGTTTGACTGCTATTGTTGACCGACGGAGGGTTCCTTGTACATATCGTTAATAGGAACCTTAGTCGTGTGGGAATAGCATTAAGCTATCGGTATCTTCTATATAGGCCAATACAGATGGTTGATAAGCGTTGCTTGGGGGCCACCGCGGCATGAGGGTGCCTCAAGGACCACTGATCCTCTTTGATGCTATGTGTTTACGATGCTTTATGCTGTAAACAGGGTTGTTGATTGTTTACGATATTTAGCTGTAAACAGGGTTGTTATGCTAAGTTGGGCTGTTGGTTATTTATTCACTCACTTAGCTTTATGCTAATCCCACCACCCTACTTCTTGCAGGTTATGATTTTGATATAACGGGTTGGCAAGAAGCTTTGTTTGGAAACGGAATGTTTGATTAGGCGGTTACTCTGATATTCGTTTTGGAAATAAGTCCAAGTTATGTTTTGAATTATATAACACCCGATTTGCCTTGCTAGGATTTGAAATGGTATAACTTTCATGTATAATGTGTCGTGTAAATTAATAAGGTATGTTGACCTGCGCTTCCGAGGTATTGTAAAAAAAAAAAAATGGTTCTAGAATATGGGGTGTTAAATTGTAATGTCAGTTTTGTCTCAGTTTTGAAAACTGCTGACGTGACGCTGATTTGGCAAAAACTGACGCGTCAATTCATGTCACTGTTCGGAGCAGTTTTATACGTCTTTGACTAGCGAATCTATCTTATTGTTAGTGGGTTCATGGACCCACTTTAGATTTCAAAAACTTCAAAAATCTTAATAAGTATATGAACTCGTATATTTTGGTATATCTAAGTATCATTCTTCGGTATCAGGGTGTTCAAATCGGTTTGAATTAACCAGAGTTCAACAAATCAATTTTCATGGACTATATGGAATTTAACACAACATGAACATGAGTACAAAAGACATAGCCAGAGTCAAATGAATTTATTTTAAAGACCAACAAAGATACATCACAAGCAATCAACCACTGAGCTTTTATTCGACATATGACAGACACGTGCTTTTGAATGGAAACGGATCAAATCGATCAAGACCCTTGAGATCAGTCCGAATAAGCTTCTATGATGGATTCAAGAGTTGGGATCTGGATGACATTGTAACGAGAGAAACCCGCTTCCTCCAAAATTTTCTTCCATTCCATGGTGGACCTTTCTTTCGCATTTTCGAAAGTTGAGAGCATCAGAAGGTCATGAGCCATACGTGTATCGTCAAAAGCATCACCTTCTCCTGAATGTAGAACAATATCCACTATAATAACTTTTCCTGTTTCTTGAGACATGGCATTTCGACAATTCTTGAGTATCTTAACGCACTCATCGTCACCCCAGTTATGTAATATCGACTGTGTTACAAAGAAGTAAGTCAAAAGTTCATTCAAAATTTGGCTCTATATTTACTAGCTAATCATCTGTTAACACCATTTCTTTTTGGTGCATCAAGATGTAAAAATGATGCAATAGAACACCCGTTAACACCATTTTTAGAAGCCTTTGTTATCTGATTCTTACCCTCGTTTAATATTCTTGAGTATGAGAATTAAAAAAAATAAAAAAAAAACTCCGGTTATGTAGACAAAAGACACTTTTGGAACTTTTTTTTCTTTTGGTATCGGATATTTTGGTTGAATTTTCCGGTAGATAAAAATTTACTCTGATTCGTATTTGAACATGTGCTAATTATTTCCTTAGAGATGAAACAATCAATGGCTAGACCTCTTGTGTTACGAGACAATGTAACTATTATGTAACTAAATCATAAGCCTCCAATTAGATTGGTGATATCGGTTTATTGTTTCGTTATGAATCAAACTTTACACTTTTTACCAATTGTATGAGACATATCTTCATTTAGTCTATTGAACTTGTAAATATCGTCTACTGTATGTAAATTTTTCTTTTTGGGTAAGGCCAAAAAAGGAAATTTTCATATTTTGTCATTACCCAAAAATGAAATATATACAATAGACGATATTTATAAGTTCAATACATAAAATAAAGTTTTCAAAGTTCGACTCATAGAATAGTAAAAGTTGTAAAGTTTCATACATAACAAAATAATACAGTAAACCCTGGTAGTATACCTTCAAAAAGATAGAATCTGCAGCAGGAATGCTTTTGAACATATCACCTTCATGATGTGTAACTCCTTCACATATTGGGGCAGTGGAAATGACATGAGGCAAGTCGAAATTTATACCCTTGATATGTGGATATGCAGAAACAATCTCAGTTATTGCCGCCCCAACACCACCAGCAACGTCAACCAAAGTTCCTTTACAAGTATTAAAATTGTAATTCGGCATGATTGCGTCCATAGTAATCCTTGTTCTGCATGCCATTCCATCATTGAAGATCCTGTTAACTTGTGGATTAACAGAGCATAAATCCCAAAAATCAAGCCCAAACGTCTTCTTAACTATTGTACCACCTTCTGTAATGGTTTTATCTAGGTTAATGAAGTGTGGGAACAAAGATGAGTCCGTAGACAGCATTGCTAATGGTGCAATGGTGGTCTTTGAATCATGTAAGAGCCATTTGGAACACATGTTTAGGCAATAAAGTGGTTCACCGCCTTCTGCAGGTAGATATACTTGATCAAATATCTGTCGATGAACCAAGAACTTCATGAGGCGTGAGAGGCCATCGACGTTTAGTTTCGGTGAACGAATCCCATTAACAATTTGAGATAAGGTAATGGGTCCATCATGATTGTTTATAATGTCAGCAATTTGGAGTTCTAAAGCACACCTTATAGCAACTCCATCAAAAGAAGCATACACATGTTGCCAAATTTTTGCAAGTCCTTTGACTTTTGCATCGTCTTTTTTTCTAGTAAGTTTACTCATTTCTCAACAGAATAATAAGTACATGTGTGATGTGTTTATGAATTATGAAATGACTTCATTTTTCACATATATATATTGCCAGGAGCGGCTCAACACATTTCGGGGCTTAAAGCGAATTTAAAATATGAGGCCTAATCGATTTTATGTATTGGATTTTGATATGCATAGTGCTTAGGGCTATGGTTAATTAATAGGTGGTTGGTAGAAAGTGTTTGAATAAGTAACTTAATTTGTTAAAATTCAATATTTAACTGAATGTGATTGATGGTTACCGGGAAGTTGACAATTTTTTACAAAGATTAACAGTTTATTTAGAACAATTACACTTTTGAGTTTTGAATATAGCCCTAGCAAAATCCTTAACGATCACAAACTATGTAAAATATTAGACTAAGCTCATTACGCAAACACTTAACCACGAGTCACGTTTCTATGATTGAGATAGTTATTTGAACAATTTGATAGTTGGTATTGCCTAAAGAATGATTGGAGAATTCAATCGTGAAATATAAAGAAAATGATTAAGATAATTTAATGCTAGCCAATGTAAAATGAATATTGCTTTTAAAGACATGAAAATAGAACGTGAAACCTTTTTTCACAAAAATACACTTGGAACTAAGTGACAAAAATGGGCTTAGTCTTTTTTATCACATAAAATTGGCTTAAAATTTTACGACTCAAACTCTTGTGAGGCCTTATAATGGCGTTTTCTTACACAAATTGAGTCTTATCTCTTAAAGCTTATATTCTGCAAGACCTTAAAGGACTAAAATACATTAAAGATCTTTGTCGTTATACTATACTAATACATGATATTGATAATTTGGGGGCCTTAAAATTTCGGGGGCCTAAAGCGGTAGCTTTACCCTCGAGCCACCGCTGTATATTGCGCGTTGAGATACATTTAGTACAACATAAATAATAGAGAAAATTACAAAAACCGTCCTTATGGTTTGATCTGAATTGCAAATTCAGTCCTTTAATTAATTTAATTACATAGATGGTCATTTCTTTTGAAACTTGTTACGTAAATAGTCCTTTACACTAACGATTGTTAAATCTCCGTTAATAAAAACCACGTGTGTAGTTTTTTTTATTCTTTTAAATTTTATAATTTTTGAGTAAATATAAATTATAAAATTTAAAATATGTATATATACATTATTAGGTGCACAACATCATTTTCAGCTTTCACATTTCGCTTAACAAATTTATTGTCAAATTGTTCATCTTTCACATTTGTCTTTCACCACTCAAGGACCCTCCATTACCCATTCATCTTATCTCGTAATGACTTTAGTGGCCACCATCTCTTCACTTTTGTATCATTTTCGATGACCCTAGCTTTAAAGTAAAATGACGTTGAAAAGTGGAAACTAATTACGTCAAAAATGTATATTTAGGTAGGAAAAATGGTGGTGAAATATAAATTTGATGTTATAGATAGGGGTATTAACGAACCGAGCACTTAACGAGCTACTCGAGTTTGAACTTGTTTATCTCGAATTCGAGCATAATACTATTCAAGCCCGAGTCGAGTTCGAACATAAAAAGACCGCTCGATTAGTTTCACGAGTCGAGCTTCAAAACAATAAATTCGACTCGGCTCGTTAGGATGAGATGAACACACTATAAATATTAACATCAAGAATCTAATTACATACTTATTATTAGTGTTTGATAATAACTAATTCAAGTTACACATTTTAAGTTTAATTAAGTGTAAATGTCTTTTACAAACTTTATTTCAAGTTTCATAAAATAGTTAGTATACTTTTTAATGAGCTTGTTTAAGCTTATAGACGATTTTTTCGAGCTTGAGCTTCAAAACAAACATTTTGAGCTCAAATAACTAATTTTTTTTTGTAAATTGTCATAAACTTAAACGAGTATAGAGCTCGAGCTCGAACACTATATTTTTATTCGAGCCCGAACTCGAATATGGTTTTTAAAAGTTAATCGAGTTCGAGTCGAACTCGAACATACTTATTTTTTAAACGAGTCGAGCATCAGGATATTCGAATTGACTCGGTTTTTCAACAGCCCTAGTTATAGAGGAGAATATGATCAAATTTGATAATAAATAAAATGAGTGAAATGAAAATAATGTTATGTGCACCATATAATGTATCTATACATATGCTAGATTTTATTATTTATATTTTACTCAAAAAAATTTAAAGAATTAAATTTTTTACATGCATGGTCCTTTTTAACGGAGATTTAACAATCGTTAGCGTAAAGGACTATTTACGTAACAAGTTTCAAAAGAAAGAACCATCTATGTAATTAAATTAATTAAAGGATTGAATATGCAATTCAGGTCAAACCAAAAGGACGATTTTTGTAATTTTCTCTAAATAATAAATCGGTAGCTACTAGAATCCACATAAAACGGCTAGATGCATGATGGGCGGCGCCTACAATCTAGCTATCTATATGACCTCATATATGCATACAATTACCCCTCAAATCTATACTATTATTATATAACACATTTTGAGTATTTTTTTTAAGAGGGAAATTACCCTTCTACCCCTAATATCACTATTAATCTATAATAAATTCATTTAAATTGACAAATGTATCCCTACATTAATGTATTTAATGTCTACATTTATTATTCATATATTCATTTTACAAATGGTCAAATAAATTAATCCTTGATAACTGACATGTTATATTAAATAAATATATCGAACTTTAAATGCTTGCAAAAAATTAGTTTTAGCCAAAATAGATATTCAATATGAAATAAAATCAAGTAACCAGAAAATTAACATCAACATTTTCTAATGAAAATCACTTATTATCTATTCTAATATATAAAAAGTTTGGTCATAGTCTTAAAAGAGGAGAGCGAAATAGTAAATTATCATTTTGCCCTTTTGGTTATTTATTCAACCATCATAAATTTAAGCTCAAATATAATTAATTAAAAGTGATTACATCATAATTAGTCTCAATTACAAAAGAAATAATATATAGTTTCAGTTACCAAAAATTTAACCTCATGATTATTTAATTATTTTTAAATACTGGTAAAAGTGTAGATGATTGGTTTCATGGGGTTACGGGTTAACTTTGTATTACAAAAACAAACTTATATTTTTCCACGGGATAATGCGTTGGGCCGTTAACCTGACCTTGACCTAACCTTACCAGAAAAGTTAAACGGATTGATGAATCTGGCTTAGCAGGTTAACAAGCTTAATTTTGTATCAAGTTTCAAGTCATGATGAGATTGTCATTGTAGATAATAAGAAAATGATATACTACTTAGTACTATATATATTCTCAATTATACAATTAAGGACATGTTAGATAAACATATTAATGCACATAAAATTTTTGTTGCGCCGCATCGCACGGGTAGTAGGCTATAAATAATAACGTACGTACATATTCTAAGATTATTCAATCCTTTGTCTGATAAAAAAGTATTCTAGCCTTCTGCACCATGATTATTTGTTATATATAAATCATTTTCTTATTCATATACCGGCCGACATTTAGTTTCATTTAGTTAAATAATCTTTACTTTTTTATCTATAAATTAAACACAACTCTATTCTCGTACATCATTCTCATCCCATAATGTAAATAGTCAGTTTTGTGGTGTTGGGAACTACAACAATTTTTGCCTACCATGTTCTAAATAGTCGTCACTTGATAATAGACAAAACTAACAACAACAAAACCGCTAAAGGTGGCTTAATTGATGGGGGAATCGGCGATATGTAGAGTAGTTCATGTTTGAGTACATTACGCAAATGGTCCTTGTACATGGTTGTCCTCATATAACGGATTCAGTCTCACGGTCTAGTGCTATTGTGCGGATCTCGTCCCTTGATCAAAATTTAACTATACCGGGTCAAAGGATTAGGTCCGCACAATATCCGACCAAAGGCGGTATCATTTCCGTTATATAGGGACGACAACCACGAAGATCATTTTTGTAATTTACTTCCTTTTCTTAGAAGTCCCTATATAATGATACCCTTAATTCCACGTGTTTAGAAGAAGGTTTTATTTGACATTCATGGACTAACAAAAGTTGGCATGGCTATGATTTTCATTTGAGTAATTGGTTATCCAGAAACCCGTATACTAGGTAAGTTTGATAAGTACTCCTACACGGCTACACCCATAAATCGGTCCTCTTTATCATTGTTGAGAGGCCCGTATGTGCCACCAATATGCTGGCTTGGTTAACCTCGCTGTCATCGAACCGCTCAAAACTTTATGAGTTATGACTAAAATCTAGGGTGAATGATTGAATGGTTAGTTAACCTCGCTCTCATCGAACCGCTCAAATTGATTATGTTTCTTAAACTGATTATGGATTAAGGGACTTATCGGGGCGGAGTTAGGAAATTGTAATAGAGGCGGTGAGAAAAATTTATGTTTATTTCTTATATAGTTTTATGGGGGAGAAACTTTTAAAATATTATTAATACTTTAAAAAAAGAATTGTGAGTAATTTGAACTTTTTTGTGGGGGCGGCTGCCTACCCTGTCTCCGCCCGTTGACTTACGTATTCTCTTGTTAATTTGACACCTAAAGCTTATGTATAGATGGTATATTGGTCGTGAAGAGAAAATACACGTACGTAAGATGTTTTTATTTTTATTTTTTCTCTTCACATATTCCCAATCATAAAATATTTCCCGCTTTCAAAAATGCATGATCTTCGATTAATGTTGAATTATATATATGGGATAATTAATGGTTATAATGAACTACAGTAAAAAACAGTATATCATTGTTGATACAAAAACCAGCAGCCCCAGGACGAAGCTTAAGAACCTTCTTCTGGACGATACTCAAGAGCTGCGTCTCGTCCACCCGTGCTTGGTCTTTGCTACAAACATCAGATATAGGTTAGGATGAAGGTGCTCGGGCCGAAGCTTAAGAGCTTATCGGCTGGCGATTCCCAATTGGTACCCGTATCTATGTTGTAGGTAGATACGGTTTGTACGCCACGAGGCCGAGAACCTCCGGTAATGCTCTAGAGAGAGATTCTAGAGAGAGGTCAGAGTGTATATATGATATATGAGAGAAAGTGTGATGTCGTATGTCTTGAGCTGAGGTGGTCTATTTATAGTGCAAGGAGGTGAAGATTCCATTTCCATAAATAGTGAGTCTGCTTTCCGCAGCTCGGAGCGGCGGAGCAGACCTTCCTCTTTAGGAGACAGCTTACCTTTATTCCTTTTATGATATGACATTACCTTTACGTGCCTCGGTAGCTTTCCAGAGCATCTTCTGAGATGAGTCCCATCCTCGGGTGTCGTGTGTTGGTCAAAGATTCTCTCGGACGTAGCTACTGATATTAGACGGAGCTTCGGGAGCTTCGGCATCACCCGAAGCTGCGTCCCTGTCTTTCTCGATATTCCGCACCTGACACGGATTGGATTGCCAACTGTTCATTATTGGGAATGCCTATGGTCAAAGATTCTCTCGGACGTAGCTACTAATATTCGGCGGAGCTTCGGGAGCTTCGGCAGGCCCGAAGCTGCGGCATATTGGTATATACACAATCATGTCCCCCAGTCTAGTGTATATGCATTGTAGATGCATGTATTCTAGACTTAAACTAACACTTGCTACTTATATTAGATGGAACTTCGGCATCAACCGATGCTGCAACATATTGGTATATGGCCCGAAACCGCATTGGTCCAAGATTCTCTTCTCCGGACCTTCTTTGTGTCACTTTTAGCTGCGGCATATGCTGTAAGCTGCGCCTACCAGCATATACCCGATCATGTCCCCCCAGTCTAGTGTAAGTGTGTCTGGACGCACTTGCTCTAGACTATCTCAATGGACCATTTCTTATCTCCCAAGCTTGGACCATGTTGCAAACATCAAATAAACATTAGGAGAGGTACCCGGGCCGGAAATCTCCTTCATATCAAGGTTTTAAAGAGTAGCAGTAGGTGAGAGTGGGAATGTGCCAGTTAATCCCTTTTTTCTAGTTATTTGCATGACCTTGTTGTTGTCATATTGTTGCGTATGGTCCTTTCTTTATCGTTGTTTGCAACTATGTAGTTGCGTGTGAGTATACTCAATGCGCATGATTGTATATACACGTATGTATAGAACGTAGTCTTTTGAATGGGTGTTCAACCATTGATACTTAGGCTTATGCCATAGGTATATTACTGCACGAGGGAACTTTCGACCTCGCCAGCTTATTATCTCATGATCAGTGAGATAAGTTGTAAGTTGTAAGTTACTTGCAATGATGCCGAACGTTTTCTCATGGAATTGTGTTTGATATATTAGATTGCCAAAAGAATACCAAACTACATTGTTGTATCGCGTACATGAGAGTTCATTAGTCTACAAATAACACTTACGAAGATTGGCAATGTTACATGAACGTGGTAAACTAGCTCCGTCAGAGTTAGCAAGTTCATATGATCCGTTTCCGTGAATGGCAACAACTTGGTACGGACCTTTCCATTTAGGACCCAACTTTCTTTCAGGTTGAGCGTATTATAGAGGTGTGCTCAACCCATTAATGTCCAACGGTGGTACCGAGAATACACGAGCGTATTATAGAGGTGTGCTCAACCCCTTAGAAGGATGTACCTTTGATATAAATTTCTTTTTGTCAACACTTTCTGAGATTGGTGCCCTCCGCGTTAGATGGACGCGGGTGTATGTTTCGGTAAGCATCACTACCGAAGCTATGTTTTTTAGTAAAGTGACCCGAACCATGTGTTCACGAGGATATGTCGATCGTGTGCGTATAGTACGCTTGTGGTAATACGTCCGACCATCGGAGATTGTCCGTTGGCCTACGCTTGGTCTAATTAGGGCGATAAATGTACCCGTGAGTGTCGAGGCCATTGCCTAAAACATGGAGCTAGTTAGAGCAGTTGTTCAATCCATAGAATATGTGTATGCCGTGGAACTGAGCTAATTCGAGGGGTTGCTCAACCAATGGAACCAAGCAGGATCATGTGTACATCGTGTGTACAGAGCTGCGTATAGAAGTTGCTCAACCACGATGTTTAATGGAGTAGTATTTGTATGCGTATGTCACATTTATTTAACGCAAACAGTTTACTCATAAGCGGTATCATACCAGTGTTGTCCCCCAATCTAGCGTGATATGCATTCAATAAATATGATGCTAGATTATATTACATAAGTGATTCCATAGTATCAGTCATGGGACGCGAGTTCGATCCTTTTGGATCATCGCCAAATGAAACATGGGTTTCATTCTTTGTTGTGTTGTTGGATGAAACATAAGTTACATCCTATTGTCAATCGATAGATGAAACATGAGTTCCATCCTTACTAGATGGAACATGAGTATAAGGAACATGTGATGTAATTTGAGTAGCACCGGAGGTCAGTATCCGGAGGTAAATGTCGGACGGAGGTCCCTTGATAGAAGTCCATAAAATATTAGCATCGGGAAAGTGAACCAGGAAGGTTCGTGACCGTAAGTCAGGAAAGAAAGTTGTAAACCGAAGGTTGTAATACAAGTAGGTTGATCTAGGAAGAGCACGACGTTCAGAGTTAGATCTGTTCAACACGAGCTGCGGACTAAGCCTCGAAAAGGATAAGCCCTAGTTAAGGTAAGAAAATTTCTAAAATACGAGCTTCAAATAACGTAACTCCCGGTAAGGTGCAACTCCTGTTGAGATGAAGCGTCGTTTAAACTGCAGCTTATGTTAACGTGCTTTGTTTAAGATGTGGCACCATTTTAAATGTTGTTTCAGAGTAAGTTCCTGGTAACATGGAGTTCAAAATAAGCTATAGGAAAGAAGCGTCTCCTATTGAAACGAGATCTGATCGAGATGGAGCTCCGAGCTAAACGATAAGCTTCGAATGAGCTAAACTTTGAATCATATGCTCCGGAAGGTAGCTTTGGATAAGGTTGAAATTAGCTCTGATCACAGTGAGACAAGCTCTGATTGAATCAAATGTCGGAATTGGTTCTTATAAGACGATATCCTATTAAGTTAGGATTGAATGTGAGGATTAGGATCCGGATAAAAACGTGATAAACTTTAACACGAGCTCCAATTAAGATGAGCTTCGGATTGTAAGATCGAGGTGGGGAGCTTCATACTGTGTGTTCAGGATAGTAACTTCCATCTAATGGTTTATTACAGTTCTAGGCAACGAAAGTTTAACTTATGAACATTTGCAAGACCTTCCGCCGGGAGTGAGCTTCGGCGAGCTTGTTGCCTGAGCCTCAGCTCCAGAGGGATGAGCTTTGGATGTGAAGGTGCGTCCAGCTTCAGACATTCGTGCAACTTCGGCAATTCAAAGTGAGTTCCGGTAAGGACGATCTTTGTAATAGCTTCGGCCTCTGGCCAAGACAAGCTTCAGAGTAAGCTTCGATTTTATATAAGTGATGCGTCAAATGAGCTTCTTATGAGTTAATCGTAACTTTAAGATGCATCCGTCATTGTACGAGTTTTGGCTGGTTAAGACTCACCTACAGCTAAACGGTAGGCCAACCGAACTCGTTTATGAAAAAGAAAACCTTTATGAAAGAGAGAACGATTTGAGTTATTGTGGTAACTAGTGACATGTGATTCTTTGAGACCCGAAGAAGTGAGGCTGAGCTTCTTTGCCGCAGGTGCGAGTGAAGCATAAATGTATCTGGGTGGCATAACTACAGATGAGACTTTAGGATAGATGCATCAGGGGAGTATAGTCAAAGCTGCGACGGAGGTGTAGATTCATTTGGACGGCATAGCCACGTATGTGACTTAAGGTGCGACTTTAAGGTGGATGCATCTCCGGAGGAGATGTGCTTCGGATAAACAAACTTATGTTAGACAATAAGCTTCGGTCGAACAAGCAACGCCGAGTCCTGACATCGTTTGGGATAGACTCTGGCTAATGTGCTCAAGCCTTGAAAATATGGGCTTTGGAATAATTTAACTACTGATAAGTGTGAGTTTCAAAACTAACTGCTATCATAGAATAAGCTCCGACCGCGTAGGTAAGTTCCGACCAAGAAGGTAAGCTTCGACCATGAAGGTCCGGAATGGACAAGTTGGTAAATAATTAATGGTCATACAAGCTTCAATTGGGATGAGCTCCAACAACAAAGAACTTCGGAATGTATGAGCTTCGACGATAACGAGCTTTGGAATCGATATATTTTGTGAATAACGAGGTCCAGATGAAGTAAGCTTCGGACACCGGGAGAGGATGTGAGCTCTGTTTAAGTGAAGCTTCATGTAAAGCGAGCTCAAATAAAGATGTAGCTCCGAAATGAGTTACGCAAGGAGGTTTCCACAGATGATAGTGGGTATGAGTGTCGGAGATGTCTACTGGATATTTAGATGCCGGAAGTGATCTTCCGAAGGTTATGGATCGGAGTTGGTGAGCCAAGGATGGCTAGTCGAGTATGGCTATCCGGAAGTGATGCTTACGCGTGGTTCCGGAGGATGAAGTTTCGGATAGTCATCAGCTTCGGCTGAGGTTAGTTCCGGTGGCGTTGGCCGGATGTTATGCTCCGTATGGTGAGTTCCGGCTAACTGATAAGCTTAGGCGCTCAGGGAAGAATGGAATAGACGTCCATCAAGACAAGCTTCGGTAGGCATGTAGCTTCGATTTTTTAGAGTGAGTTTCAGACAAGACGAGCCCTGGTTAATATGCAACTCCGGTCAGCTGGGACGCATATTTCGTCAAACGACTGGATGTGATTACGGCGGAAATGGCGCACCGAAGGGGGGCAGACGAAGGTCAATACCCTAAGGTGGTGTGCTGGGCGTTGAAAAGGTTTAGAACCGGAGGTTTAGAACCGGAGGTTTAGAACCGGAGGTTTAGAACCGGAGGTTTAGAACCGGACTTTCTGATGGTCTCGTTACGTTGAGGTGATTCGACCCGAAGGTTTTGAACCAAAGACACTGATCCGAAACGGACACTTTTCTCAAGCCTCATGCTAGGTTGTAAAAACATGTAATAGTATCTCATGCGTTGTACAATATATTTATATCATGGTCCATCGGAAAAGGGGACAAACTCTACCCGATAAAATCATGGTCCCTTGTACTTTTCCGATTAAATATAATGAAGCAAAGTAGAAGAATCCTTTCACAACATTACACGTTTACACTAGTTTAGCACTTAAAGAATTAGTCACGTGCGTTTTTCACTTAACTATTCTTTCTTTTATTCATTCATGCAAGATAGGCACACTATTATATATAAAAAAGATTATATCCGATGGACGGAGGTGAGTACAAATGTTACCCATTTCTCAAAAGTGAGTTAAAGTTGCTCCGTTTTTCATAAAATACGATTTTAAATCTTTTCCTTGTAAGGAATCTTCTAAAAATGGTTATGAAGTCTTAGACTTGGGTGTGTTTATTCGGTTTTTGAAGAAAACAAACCGAAACTGAGCTTTAACACTAGTGTGTACGTTCTTGATGATTTGTTAAAAGTAAACACAATAATAACGCTTATAAAGATGAGATCGATCCAGAACCTTTTATTCGAAAACCACCACCGGTTACGGTCGGGTCTGATGGAGGTGAAGATCCGAAGGTGGAGTTCAGCTCCGGCTGAATATATGAGTTAACTATAAGGAGCTCCGGCTAGATGAGACTTAGCTCCGGAAGTTAAGCTTCGGATGTGAGATGTTGAGCTCCACAATATGACCGTTATATGAGCTTCGTCAGTAACCACCTCCGGTTGTCCTCTTATTCCGGCATATAGCGCCCCTGTTATTCGGACAATCAATCATCATATTCATAATGCAATTTGAAATCAAACCATGTTAACAAACTACCTACATATATATCATCTACCCTGTACAAATAGTATTGAAATAGAAGACTTGATGCTAATTGATTTTACCGAATGAAGTACGGATGATTTTAACATTCTTGTAAGCAATTAGATTAGGAAACACTATAACTGTGTCATTTGTATGTTTATATTAAGGTTAAATAATAGGTGCAGCCTCCGTTGCTTAATGATGATGTTGATTGGAATATACTAGTTCATATCACACATAAAAATAAAATACTCGTAAAAAAAGTGATTGGTATATAGTTGCAAAACAGGAACCTATTTTAATTTCTTGTCAATTTGACTCTGTTGATAATCATTCATGTCATATTTCCGTCATCTAGAAATTCATATTATATGATTTCCCTAAATTATTAATTGGTTATCATATGAGAGATGAGATCATTAGAGTACATGAATTTATCAAAGTATGAAAGTACCAATCATATTGTGCCATGTGTACAAAGAGAATGTTCCACATGTACAATATCCATTTACCCCCAACATCAATTATCTCACAAACGACAAATCAAAAAATTATGAAAATTGCACCATTAAACCCCAAACCCTAAACCCTAAACGCTTTACAAAACGCTAAACCCTAAATCTTTCTAAACCCTAAACTTTGAACCCTTCTAAACCCTAATGTAACATCCCAAAATTTGAAATACTGTTTTTATAAGTAAAGAAATACTATTGTTGTAAAAGTAAAACTAATTGTTTTAAGTATTATGAATTTTAAACCTCCCAATATTCGAAGTATTATTTTAGTGTACGCGGAAATATATTTGTTTTTGAAATAATTCTATTTAAAAGCTATTATAAAATAGAAAACGTATGTCGGTTTTAAAGTTCCAGACAATAATAATCACTGGTATAAAACTAAAACATACATATATCTCTTAATATGTGTATGTACGTATGAGATATGCTTCAAAAATATTCCAGGGGCTTCCCGAAAGAGAGAAACCCGTATAAACTTCAAACCCTAATCCAAAATCGAATCAAAACACGAAATTGAAGCTTCTTAATTCGAATTTCAGCTAGAATCATCATCTCTATCATCATGTAAGTATTGTTCTTCCATCTTTTTAACCTAGAATTGAGTTTATATGTGGGTTTTGGTTAATAGATGAATTATATCCGAAATTGGAACTTGAAAGTGTTGAATTGATGAGAGTTTAGGTTACTAATGATGATTAGTAACCTTATTACATGTTAGAGATGAAGAATCATTGATGGTGTTCTTGAGGGTTTGAGGTGTTTTGATGAAACAATGGATTAATTGAAATATAAAGTTAATACTTAAGTAGGTTTTGTATTTAGAATAATGAATTGATGTTATTATACCTTAATATGGTGATTTAAAGATGTTATTGGAATATGATTAAGAAATATAGAAATATTGAATCAAAGAATTAAGTAATTAGATTAGTGTAAATTGTGAGGATGATTATAAAATAAGTAATGAAGTAATGAATTCAATGAATTAAGGATGAATCTTGAATTATGATATGAAATGATCATTTAAAATGGTTATCCAAACAAGGAAATAATGAAATAAAGAGAATTATGAAATAAAGGATTAGGAGTAGCATGATCAATCCAAAAAGGGTGATAGATTGATAATATTAATGTATTGATTGTGTTGAATTATAGTTGTTAAATGTATTATTGTATTCATAGGGTATATGCTAAGTGATCAAGAATGGTGGCTTTGTTATTCAAGTGCAATATCATGCCCTTGCCTAGAAAGCAAAGGTGAGTGTTATGGGAATTGACTAAGTAATATTTATATGTATCGTACTTAGTTTCTTAATTGTGAATTATTATGATTGTATAGTATTGAATTGTTGCGAGTAATAGGGTGGTAATACCCAATGGAATATTAATGGTGTCGAATCTTGTTTCTAAATGTGGTTACTAGGATATAATTAAATGTGTGATGATGATTTTAAGTGGTGTATTATGTGTTAAGATGTTTGGTTGATTAAGTGATTAGTATATAGAATGTGATGAATATGTGGATTTGTGGAATGAATGAATTGTAGGGATTGTATTGATACGAGATAATCATGGATTACGAAATAGGTGCATGGCACCACTTCTATCTTAAGCTCGGTATCCAATTTGATGTAATTTGGTGCCTTGCTTATTTGTATCTTTTGGGATCAAGCATCCTTACGAAATAAAGAGAATCTCTACAACAGTTTGGTTGTTATTTGTGGAAATCAGATAAGTGAATCCTTGATAAATGAAATATGTTATTGTATTGTGAATTATTCATTGAATTGTTCATAAGCTCACTAAGCTTTATGCTTACTCGTTTCAGTGGTTTTGTATTGTAGGTAATTGGTTTGATTGAATCAAATGGATGGAATAGCATTGCAAGAAAGTAGCGTGGATTGGAGCTTGCAAAGTGGTTAGACAAGCTTCTTTTCCTATTGAATTATCGTTTGATTTATCACTTGTATAAATCGCCAAAAAAAAAAAAAGACACTTTTGAAATAATATTGATGAAATAAAGTGTAATGTGTCAAAATTAGTATTTTGGCTCATTCGAGTGATCATGAATTAAGAATTATGGCATGTTGTTTAAAGAAATTGAAATCATGTATTATATGGTTAAAATGGATTAGATTTAATTAAAGTGTCCAAATGGACACTAAAACGGGTCAACGAAGTAAATGGGGTTATAATGAGTATATGACATTGGTGAATGCGCTCACACGTGTCAAATGTATCATAGAATATGTGGATAAAAGGTTGAGTTCAGAAGTTGAGTCAATTGGAATATAGGAGTGTCACTAAAATGGTCTAAAATGGCCATAATTTGGTTATACGTCCGTTTTCTTGGAAAACGTGTATTTTGAAAAAGTGTAAAAAGGGAAAGTTTCATTTTGGCATGTTGGAGATGTTTGCAAAATTTTAGAGTCTAACTCTAAACGAGTAAAAAGTTATGCGTGTCCGAAATTTGTTTAAAAACCTGAGTTTGGTCCATGTTTCGGTTGAAGTTAGTTAAAAGTGGAAATATGGTTTAATGGAAGTATTGAGTTTCGGTTGATTTTGGTAGTGAGGAAATGGTAGTAATATTGAATTTATCAAATGAACGTTGACCCTAGATGTTTATGGGTCGAACTATTGTTATTCTTCTAAAGGGGTCAAAATGGGCAGTTTAACGGGTCAACATGCCAAAATGTGTCAAAGTGAGTGTTCGAATCATTTTAATGTGGGCTATTGGCCCCAATAACGTAATGGAGCGTGTTGGAAGGTAAAATTCTGGAAATGAGTCCAACGGGTTGTGAATTGGTCCGGAATTCGTTAGTATTCTTTATAATTCGTTAGTATTCTTTAGAATTCATTAGTATTCTTTAGAATTCGTTAGTATTCTTTATAATTCATTAGTATTCTTTAAAAAAAAAAAAAAAAAAAGTTCACGAATTTGGGGCGTTTCACCTAAACCCTAAACCATCAATCATACTAAACCCTAAACACTAAACCCTAATCCTAAATTAAATGTACAAGTATGTAGTAACACATGTGTTAATAATTTATAAAACTCACCTTAAAAATCAAAAAAAATAAAATCGTCGAAAGTATGCCTTGAGGGACGGCAAATCGAAGAGGAGAAAACGACGAATTTAATGGTGCAATTTTCATAATTTTTCGATTTGTCGTTTGTAAGATAATTGATGTTGGGGGTAAATGGGTATTGTACATGTGGAACATTCTCTTTGTACACATGGCACAATATGATTGGTACTTCCATACTTTGATAAATTCATGTACTTCCTTTAACTTTTCTCTATCATATGAACTAAAACTGTAGATAAATTCTTAGTGTGCAATTTGAAATGATGCGATCATTTCATGTTTGAAATGAATATGATGAAAAATTGAAAAGTAATTGAAAAGTTCAATTGTGATACAATGAAAATTATAACAAAATATGTTTTCCTCTGTCCCAATTTTATCTTCCCTCAACAAATTTTGAGAGTTTAATTGTCAAATTTGCTCTATATTAAAGTCAAGATGAGAGAGAGTAATAAATAAGGGTAAATTTGAGAGTTTAATGATTTTTAATAGTTATTCTTCTAAGTGAATAAATACTTTCGAAACAAACACAAATAGTAAGGTGTACTCCGTATTTCATAAGACAACCTCGATCATAAGCATATTTTGATATATCATTTTAGCATAATTATTATGATTTCTTCTGTAAATGAATATCTTTCGGTTGTTTGCTTTGTAAAGCTTATTGCACATTTATTTGTTGGTGATATAAATTTCATCTCGAATGCGTGTACTTTCTTCAAATGATCTCTTCTGATGTGAGCGTAAAGTTTAAGAACCTACTCTCTTGTTGTATAGATAGAAATGTAACAGCATATTCATACTCTAGGGTGGGGTTCAAATAAGAATATGAATTTGTGTGAGAATGAGGGAACCAATGATATTGTGCCATGTGTACAAAATGAATGTTCCAAATATACAAAATCCATTTACCCCCAACATCAATTATCTTACAAACGACAAATCGAAAAATTATGAAAATTGCACCATTAAATTCAACGTTTTCTCCTTTTCGA
The DNA here is from genome assembly GCA_949592205.1 of Helichrysum umbraculigerum. NCBI lineage: Eukaryota > Viridiplantae > Streptophyta > Magnoliopsida > Asterales > Asteraceae > Helichrysum > Helichrysum umbraculigerum. The sequence goes on from CATIUR010000005.1 coordinate 38,231,023, forward strand.
TTTGCCGACCCTCAAGGCATACTTTCGACGAGTTTTTTTCCATCTTTTTTGTTGGGTTTCACATTTACTAACACATCTTTTTTGTTGGGTTTCACATTTCCTAAACCCTAAACCCTAACACCTAAAACCCCAAACCCCAAACCCCAAACCCTAAACCTAAACGCTTTACAAAACTCTAAACCCTAAATCATATTAAACCCTAAACCCTAAACCCTACTAAACCCTAACCCTAAATCCTAAACCCTAGCCCTAAGCCCTAACCTTAACCACAAATCAAATGTACAACCAATCACTAACACATGTGTTATTAATTTTTAAAACCCACCAAAAAATGAAAAAAAAAAAAAAAACAGTTGCCAAAAGTATGCCTTGAGGGACGGCAAATCGAAGAGGAGAAAATGCTGAATTTTATGGTGTAATTTTCATGATTTTTCGACTTACCGTTTGTGAGATATTTGAGTTTCAAAAATGTAGGGAAATGAGTATTTGATGAAAATGGATGGTTGAGATTGATTCTCATATTCTCACTTAAAATAGATGTACTCATTTGAACTCTACTCTCATACTCTATATATAATATATAATTTTGAACGAAAACTACTCCTCATATGGATTAAGTTTTTCTCTTTGGTCAACTACGTACCAACCGTAAGAGAATCATGAATAATGATTATGATTTCACATTCGAGCCTAACAACACGCTGCGTGACATCATAATCGGCGGAAATAACTAAAAGTAGTAAGAAACTAAGAACATATACATGTTACCAGGGGCGGAGCTGTGTAGTTGCAAGGAGTAGCAAGTGCTACATATGAATTTTACCGGTGAACTATAATTTTTTTGTGAGATTTATTGATGTTTAAATCGTGCACCCCTCAATTAATTAACGTTGTTTACCTGTTCAACTCACCACATAAATCTACAATATGATTTATCTATGAAGTTTAAAAAGCTTGAATTTGTAGTTACGGAAGAAATTTGTAAAGCAGGTAGTCTGGCTATTTGGGGAAGAAGGCCAAAGAAAAAGACAAAAAAAATAATATTCTTATAATAATAATTATTATTTGTTTAGCTCCTCAATTAAGTTAGTATCTATTCAAATGGGTTCTAAGTTTAATAAAACCTCACAAAGCCCCTTAACTTGTAAATCACAAAGCCCCTTAACTTGTGAATTGTTATTCTACATATAGTTTATCTCCAGAGGACCGGTCAATACATTCTAAATAGTGATAACAATCATTTTTGTTTCTTCAACTATATGAACGTGGATTGCTATTATATGAGCTTAATGATTAAGGTACAAAATGTTTATACAATACCATATGTTGTAAATATGGGTTACTTTTAATTAATGTATAGAAAGAAAAAATCATTTCATAAAAAAATCATATTATCTGGAAACTACATTTAAGTTAGAAACTATATTTAAGATTTTTGAACTACAAAAACGAAAAAACGTTCACAACCTTTTTGTTCAAGTCCATATTTATTTTGACACAAACCATCATTAATTAATGAGATGAATAAGTGGATCTTAAAATAACTCGTAAAACGACCATATACCGGAGCAAAATGAACCGTGAAGAAAGTTTGCTACCCCTGAAAAATAATTTCTAGATCCGCCACTACATGTTACGTTTGGTTGCAATGGATTAAATAAGATGAATGACAACAATTGATAAATGAATCGATGGCATGAGGACGGCTGATCTCTTTTATCATGGCAAAAAAGTTAAATTGTGGCACCCAAACACCGAATGCGAGTAGAAAAAATAAAAATATATTTGGGCTTAATTTCGTTTATGGGTTGGGCCGGACGATTCATGTTTAACTCTTTATAACAACTAACAAGGGTTAATAATGATTTAATACCCAAACTTTCAATTTTTTTTCGTTTTAACACCTCAACTTTTTTTTTTTTAACGTTTTAACACTCCAACTTACAGTTTGACCAATACTTATTACCCAAACTTTCAACTTTTTTTCGTTTTAACACCTAAACTTCTTTTTTAACATTTTAACACTCCAACTTATAGTTTGACCACAGTTTAATCTCTTTAGTTTTGTAACGCCCCAAATTTCGTAAGTTTAAAACTTTAAATATACAATTTTAATTGTATAAGTTAGTGGGACTAACTATGTAAACTATTTTATGTCCATAGGACTTGTAATATTATGAAATATGTGTTTGAGGGACTAAATGTGTCAAGTGTGAAAAGTTGAGGGGTTTAATTGAAATTTGCAGTATAAAAACACTGCTTCTGTATTATTCTAGCTCATTACAGACACTGCAAATAGAAAACCACGTATATGTTCCTATATGAGTTGGCTCTTGAAAGAAATCAAGCAAGTGAGGTTGGGATTTAAGAATTGAAGCTTGTAATCTTGCAAACTAACTTCTCTAAGGTATGATTAACACTTAATTGTGTTTAATTTCATGTTATAAGTGAAATAGGATGAATAGCATAAACCCTAATCTTGGTTTTATAATAAATTGATAAATAACATGATGAATTAAGGTTTCATACCTAATGAAAAACTATATTTTATGGTTAATTGATGAATTGAATGAATTGAGTTAAACCCTAATCTAGGGGTTTTGATGAATTAATGATTTAATGAATTATACATGTTTCATACATATGATTAAGTTATGAATTAGGTTTAAATGATGTTAATTTTTATAAAAGAACTCATAACCTTGTGTTTATGAGTAATTGAATGATTTTGATTATGTAAATGATGATAGTAATTGGTAATTGATGAAAGAATAATGATTTGATAAATGAATTCATCTAATTAGCATGTTGAATTATATTCCTTGTGTAAAGGAAATGAAAATCATGTATAAATGGGTAAATGATATATGATGAATATGATTATACACTAAGAGATGATGTTCTTGGTGATTATTGAGGAAATTGATGATATGATAATGATAATTACCCATTTACATATGATTATGAGTAAAGTGTATGAAACATATAATGAGATCATATGATGAAATTATTACTTGTATTATATGATACAAGTAATGAATTGGAGGTTGAGTATAAATTGGATATAGGTGTTATATGAATTAACATCTATGTCATATGATGATTGAATATTGAATGTGTAATTGATATGTGCTTATGTGATTATGTGAATAGGTGATAAAAGTATGCCAAATGTTATAAGTGATTGCTTATGTGGGCTATCGCGAGGTAAGTTAATGGATGATGCTATCTTTCTTCAAGTAATGCTTATTCCATTTACTTGGAAGGACCGGTAATGGATATGTCATTTACTTGATGAGTTATGATTATATACCGGGGTGTAGGCCCGAAGATGTTAATTCTTGCGGGAATTAGCATATGATATTATGGATCCTTAATATACGTATGTTGTGAAATGATATTGATTATCATAGATAGCCCATTTCTTACTAAGCTTTATGCTTACTCGATTATGTTTATGTATTTTTAGGTGAGCCAAGTGGGAGCCAAAGGGATTCGGGTAAAAAGCCCGAAGGTTACTAGTGGTGGTGCTTGTTGCTTTGTTGGTAATAAGCTATTTCTCTTAATCATGCTCATGATATGTTGTTATACCCCTTTTATGAAGAAAACAAGGTTTTGACATTTGGTGTTGTAAATGTAAACCTTTTGGTCAAAGTCATATATAACATGTTGAAAGTCAACGGATAGTATAGTCAATGAGCATGTTATGCTTGTTGATAGTTTTGAATGTGTAAATTTTGAATTTAAAGAATTATGATATAAATATTATGATTATAATAGTTTCCATGGGACAATTGAGATTTTATAGTCTTAATGAGTTTTGATAGAAACATCAGCTTAGTTTGACTTAGAATAGTCGAAGGAAAGTGAATTGGGTGTTGGAATGGTGGTTATATGGGTTAAGACCCAAACGGGTCGTTAAAGTGCCCAAATGGGTCACTAATAGGTCTAGAGGTCAAAATGAGTTGTGATTATGGTATGACGAATGTTAAAGTGGCCTTAGGTTCTAAATGTAGTATTGAATGAGTGGTAAAAATGCTAGAACCTGAATGTACATGGTTTAGAATTTAGTATGTCAACGAAAATGAGTAAAAGTGGTCATTTTGGGGTCAACGGTCCAAATCATGATAAAATGCGAATTTGCGAAAAGTGAAAATTGGGGAACTTTTGTATTGTCATTATACACGTGCCTGCAAATTTTCATGGTCATTGGACTTGTCATTTTCAAGATATGCACGTTTGAAGTTCGATAAATGGTAATTAAGTGTGCAGGCTTGATTCCCGGGGAATGAGAGTCATTCCTGGGGAATCTGAAGTATGATGGTAACAGCAGGCTTCATTCCTGGGGAATGCGAGTCATTCCTGGGGAATCTCTTATAAATTCAACATTTTCTTATTTAAATCCTTATTTGATCTAGGGAATGATACAACAAGTCTAAAATGTCATATTTTAAACGTGGGACTTTACGAAATGAGAAAAAAAAAAAAAATTCTAAATTTCGGGGTGTTTCAAGTTGGTATCAGAGCTTGGTTTAAGGGATTCGGGTATCCACCATTAGTGGGTACTTGATCTTAAGCCATTATTATTTATGTTGAGCATGATTATTTATGATGACTAATTATTATGATTATGTACAATAGTGAAGCGTGATAGAATGAACTGATATGATTCCCCCTATAGAGAAACGTTTGATAATATGTTAAAGATTTGAATAGTTCTTATTGAACTTTAATACGTTAGAAATTGTTGGAAGGAGGTAAGAACCCCGATGTGTGGACAGGTACCTTAATTGTTAATATTAAACCTGCATACATACTGTTTAATTCGGGTGTTCAAGATTGTTAGTATTTAAAAATGTATATGAAACAAGTTGATTTTATGAGTAGTTCTAAATGAACATACGTATGCCTTGAAGCGTTAAAGAAAACATGAAAGTATATAATGTAGGCATACCTATAGAAAATAAAGGAATGTGAACAGATAATTGATTTGATAATTGTATAGATACGTGTAAAAGAGTATGTTTACATATTCAGTTATATTCGTTCAGATGTGTAGAAAATCGCTAATATGTATATTGGCAATATGTTATGAGTTGGACGAAATAATTGTTAACTTATGTTAGCCACGACTGATATGATGATATATGTTATATGTGTATGAGAATTCTGAATGATCAGAAATACTGACTTATGTCAGTTGTTCTATAAAGAACGTTATGTGGAATGATAAAATGGCAGAGGCAGTAATGAATGCCTCATAAATATAATTTGAATGATTATGTAAGAGGGTAAGTATTAGAGGTAGTAATTAATACCTCCTACGTGATGTTGACTGACTAAGTGGAATTGTTTGCCACTATGAAAATAATTTTGTGACCAGCAATTTATAATTTAATTATTATTGCTGCTGAATTGTTGCATTATGTGTTATATGTTTAAGTGAATGACAGTCATAGTGAGAATCAGTGATATGAAGTGGCCTGAAAATGGAAGTGTGAATAACATAATATTGCTACGCCTGATCAACGCAGCTATATTATGCTACCACATGAAATTGTTGAGGCTGCCAAATATCAGAGAGACTTAATGTGACTGTGTTGTGAAAATGTGTAAGGTGTGTATTGACTCTTATTGAGTATAGTATGAATAAAATGAATGCATAATCGTGCATGATTATATGGAAGGTATTTGTAGTAGTGTCATACTAAATTAAATAGATTGAGTTATAGTGTGATGTTTACATGGGACTTTAGTCCACTTAGGTGATGACATATAGTCGTTACCTTGAAATAGTTGTTGTGTATGGAAATTTAATTTGAAAATTTTAGTAAATGTGTTATTATTACCCTTAATAGTTCCCTTAGGTAGGATGCCTTCCTATAGAGAAAAATGTAGAGAAACATGGTCAGTCTGGTATGTCATCCTCACTAGGGGAGGATGTTGAAAGGAATGAGTATGTGTTGCAATTAGAGGATATACCTAATGTTGCTTGTAGCACAGGTGTGGTTATTGCGAGTTTTAGTTATGTCATTTGGATTAACATGGATTATCCAAAGTTGAAATGATGATTTCTTGAAATTCAAAGAGTTCTTGGATTAATTGTGTAGTAAATAGCAGAAATTAGTCTTTTGACATTGAAACAGTTTTGAATCAGGTGTTGTTTTAGTACTATTTGATGGATTTGATGACTTTAATGTATTGTGATACATTTTATAGGATTAGATTATACTGATGCATTAATAATGGATTTTGAATTTGCTTCATGATAGCTTCAAATATATGAGAGGATTATCTTACTTATGACATGGAAATTGTAACTATTGTTTATGGAAGCATTGCTTGGATGCTACTGCAATGTGTTAATTGTACAGATCATTGAAGTTTTCGGTATATTCTTCAAAGGAGTTTTTAAAATGAATCAGTATTGATGATTAAATTTTATGAATAGTTTGATTGATGGATTTGATATCATCAGGGGAAAAGATAACATTATCGCAGATGTCTTGTGTTATAAAAGACTTGTGACAGGATTTACCTCATATGTTTGGAATTTTCCTGACTTAATGGATTGATTGAAAGCTATTTAGCTTGAGACATTGATGGAATGATTATAAAGGATTAAAGACTGTTCAGTCTTGTGTTTAAATTCAGTTGATGGAGATTTTCGAAAGATTATTTTAATTGAGACTTATAAATTTGGATTTATTGTTTATCCGAGAAATGATTATATGGTGTAATGATCTGAAACTATTATATTGATGGATTATCATGAGATCGGATGTGACGTTGTCTGTGGATCTTGAAATTTATATTCAAGTTAAAGTAAGGTATTGAATATCTTATGGATGATTGAGATAACTTCACTGGTTTAAAAGGAATGGGAGATCTATTGATGGTGTTTACAATTAAACTTCCATGGATATTATGGAATGATGACATGATATGATATTACCGAAATGGAAACCAAGTTTGAGAAAAAGTGAACAAGGTTACCATTGAGAATGGGTACCTTTTTACCTAAGATTGATAAATTGTTTGATCGGCTACAAGGTGCTAGCTTTTATCGAAGATTAATTTATGAATTAGTGGTTATGCCTTATGATTTGATCTATGATCCTGCCGTTTTTGTAGATCTCATGAAATGAGTATGAGGACTTATGCTCGATGAGTTTGTAATTGTATGTAATGACGATATTTTTATCCATTTTAAATCTACTGGTGAGTATGATATGCTGTTAAGACAGAGATGACAGACTTGGAGAATTGAGAGACTTTACGCCAACTTCTCCAAATATGAATTTTGACTTTGTGAGATCTAAATTTTGGGTTATGTAATGAATAGTTAAGGTATTATATTAATTATGAAAATGTTAAGGTGTAACGTATCAAGGATCACGTTCATGATATTGTTAAGGATTCCCGAAGTGGAAAGATATCCTATGAAAGAATTTAGATATTTTATTCATCCTGGTGCAACAATTATGTCATGATCTGAAAGCTGATGTTGATGGCTTGGGATGGAGAGTGAAATTGTGAAATAAATGTAGAACAGAGTTTGACTTATCTACAGATTCATCTAGCAAAATGCAACTGTATCTGTATGAAAATAGGAGCACATACCATGGACCTTATCCATAAAATTCCACGTCATCATGACAATAATTGGGTGATAGTGGATCGGTTGACAAAAAGTGCTCTATTCTTACCTGTTAAGGAACTTATAATTTTAAGGCATTTGATGATTTATGTATCTAAGAGGTTGTAGCACGACATGGTATGCCTATTATATTGTTTCTGACAAAGATAGTAGAATCATTTCTAGACTATGGATTAAATTTCAAGAAGATATGAGTACTCGTATTTATTTAAGTACTGCATATCATACTCAAATTGCGGACAGAGTGAAAGAGTAATTTAAATTTAGAAGACATGTTGAGGGCATGTACCGGTGATTTTGTTGATAGCCAGAATACTTAATAAGCGTTAGCTGAGTTTTTATAGAAATAGCTATCATATGGATATTGGAATGCCACATTATTAGATGTTTTATGGGAGAAAGATTGAACTCCAATATATTGGGGTGAATTTGGTTAGAAAAGATCTGAGTAATACTGACATTGTTCTATGAACGATTAAAAATAGCCCAGAATTGATAAAAGTTCTATGTTGATAATCGGAGATTTTGTAATGCTATAAATATCTCCGTGGAAAGATATTACCTGAATTAGAAAACGAAGAATGTTGAATCCTCAGTTTATTGGATTTTTAAATTCTTGAAAAGGTTGGAAAGGTAACTTATCACTTTGAGTTGCCTAATGAGTTAGCTGGAATTCATAATACTTTCATGTGTCCTATTTGAGGAAATGTATGGTTGATGAAATCGTTTATATATAAATGGATGAAATTGAAATCAAGGATCGACTAGATTATATTGAGTAATATGTTATGATTCTTGATGAAAAGATTAAGAATATGAGATACAAAGAGATCAATGGTTATTATTCGGCTATACATTAGGAATAGATTGTGAGGACACAATCCTGAATAAGTGGGGGAGAGTTGTAACGCCCCAAATTTCGTAAGTTTAAAACTTTAAATATACAATTTTAATTGTATAAGTTAGTGGGACTAACTATGTAAACTATTTTATGTCCATAGGACTTGTAATATTATGAAATATGTGTTTGAGGGACTAAATGTGTCAAGTGTGAAAAGTTGAGGGGTTTAATTGAAATTTGCAGTATAAAAACACTGCTTCTGTATTATTCTAGCTCATTACAGACACTGCAAATAGAAAACCACGTATATGTTCCTATATGAGTTGGCTCTTGAAAGAAATCAAGCAAGTGAGGTTGGGATTTAAGAATTGAAGCTTGTAATCTTGCAAACTAACTTCTCTAAGGTATGATTAACACTTAATTGTGTTTAATTTCATGTTATAAGTGAAATAGGATGAATAGCATAAACCCTAATCTTGGTTTTATAATAAATTGATAAATAACATGATGAATTAAGGTTTCATACCTAATGAAAAACTATATTTTATGGTTAATTGATGAATTGAATGAATTGAGTTAAACCCTAATCTAGGGGTTTTGATGAATTAATGATTTAATGAATTATACATGTTTCATACATATGATTAAGTTATGAATTAGGTTTAAATGATGTTAATTTTTATAAAAGAACTCATAACCTTGTGTTTATGAGTAATTGAATGATTTTGATTATGTAAATGATGATAGTAATTGGTAATTGATGAAAGAATAATGATTTGATAAATGAATTCATCTAATTAGCATGTTGAATTATATTCCTTGTGTAAAGGAAATGAAAATCATGTATAAATGGGTAAATGATATATGATGAATATGATTATACACTAAGAGATGATGTTCTTGGTGATTATTGAGGAAATTGATGATATGATAATGATAATTACCCATTTACATATGATTATGAGTAAAGTGTATGAAACATATAATGAGATCATATGATGAAATTATTACTTGTATTATATGATACAAGTAATGAATTGGAGGTTGAGTATAAATTGGATATAGGTGTTATATGAATTAACATCTATGTCATATGATGATTGAATATTGAATGTGTAATTGATATGTGCTTATGTGATTATGTGAATAGGTGATAAAAGTATGCCAAATGTTATAAGTGATTGCTTATGTGGGCTATCGCGAGGTAAGTTAATGGATGATGCTATCTTTCTTCAAGTAATGCTTATTCCATTTACTTGGAAGGACCGGTAATGGATATGTCATTTACTTGATGAGTTATGATTATATACCGGGGTGTAGGCCCGAAGATGTTAATTCTTGCGGGAATTAGCATATGATATTATGGATCCTTAATATACGTATGTTGTGAAATGATATTGATTATCATAGATAGCCCATTTCTTACTAAGCTTTATGCTTACTCGATTATGTTTATGTATTTTTAGGTGAGCCAAGTGGGAGCCAAAGGGATTCGGGTAAAAAGCCCGAAGGTTACTAGTGGTGGTGCTTGTTGCTTTGTTGGTAATAAGCTATTTCTCTTAATCATGCTCATGATATGTTGTTATACCCCTTTTATGAAGAAAACAAGGTTTTGACATTTGGTGTTGTAAATGTAAACCTTTTGGTCAAAGTCATATATAACATGTTGAAAGTCAACGGATAGTATAGTCAATGAGCATGTTATGCTTGTTGATAGTTTTGAATGTGTAAATTTTGAATTTAAAGAATTATGATATAAATATTATGATTATAATAGTTTCCATGGGACAATTGAGATTTTATAGTCTTAATGAGTTTTGATAGAAACATCAGCTTAGTTTGACTTAGAATAGTCGAAGGAAAGTGAATTGGGTGTTGGAATGGTGGTTATATGGGTTAAGACCCAAACGGGTCGTTAAAGTGCCCAAATGGGTCACTAATAGGTCTAGAGGTCAAAATGAGTTGTGATTATGGTATGACGAATGTTAAAGTGGCCTTAGGTTCTAAATGTAGTATTGAATGAGTGGTAAAAATGCTAGAACCTGAATGTACATGGTTTAGAATTTAGTATGTCAACGAAAATGAGTAAAAGTGGTCATTTTGGGGTCAACGGTCCAAATCATGATAAAATGCGAATTTGCGAAAAGTGAAAATTGGGGAACTTTTGTATTGTCATTATACACGTGCCTGCAAATTTTCATGGTCATTGGACTTGTCATTTTCAAGATATGCACGTTTGAAGTTCGATAAATGGTAATTAAGTGTGCAGGCTTGATTCCCGGGGAATGAGAGTCATTCCTGGGGAATCTGAAGTATGATGGTAACAGCAGGCTTCATTCCTGGGGAATGCGAGTCATTCCTGGGGAATCTCTTATAAATTCAACATTTTCTTATTTAAATCCTTATTTGATCTAGGGAATGATACAACAAGTCTAAAATGTCATATTTTAAACGTGGGACTTTACGAAATGAGAAAAAAAAAAATTCTAAATTTCGGGGTGTTTCAAGTTTGTTTGGTCGTTTAAAATTAAACTTCTGGATTTTTTTGATACGTACATATATATGATTTAAATGCTTATAAATTAATTGTAACGTGTCATCACAATTAATTTTATAATGTTTTATTTTGATAGCAATATATTTTTATAATGTTTTCGTGTATAATATTTCTAGTTATATGAAAAGCTATTTATAATGAATGTATGTTGCTAAAAAATGATAAATGGGTATTAAACGATAAATAGGTATTTCTAGTCAATTATTTCAACGTTACCTATTCAGCAGGTTACCGGTTATAAATACCCTGATTAAAATCTGACCAGGTAATAAGTTATAATTATAACAATAATAAACTATAATTAACAGGAAAATAACATTCGAGATCACGAGGTTAGCTAAACATTCAAGATCCCGAGGTAAGCTAATCTTAGTATTCTTTGAAGGATTAATAGAATACATATTAAATAGACAACACATAAGAAGAATTTATAGTGTATTCAAATCGAATCTTGATTATTTCAAACTAAAGAGTTAACAAAAAAGATTCAGAAGTGTAATTTTAAACGAATAAACAAACTAAAGGGATTAAATTGTGGTCAAACTATAAGTTAGAGTGTTAAAACGTTAAAAAAGAAGTTGAGGTGTTAAAACGAATTTTTTTTGAAAGTTTGGGTATTAAGTTTTGGTCAAACTATAAGTTGGAGTGTTAAAACGTTAAAAAAAAAAGTTGAGGTGTTAAAACGAAAAAAAGTTGAAAGTTTGGGTATTAAACCATTATTAACCCTTATAACAAGTGTGATAAACACGCTTTCTATGGATTCCGTTTAATGTAATTTAACTATTATGAAAAGTTAAAAAGAATGGAAAAAAATGAAAAAGAGAATGAATGAACTAATAGGATTGCTCCATTTTAAATATTCATCGTCACATTTAAAAAATATTAAATATCCCACAAACCGTATGTCTATAAATTATAAAAATTAAATATTCAGAATCAACGTCTTTTTCTCTTCGATTATAGATCTCACAAGCTATACTTTCAACAAAGTTATTTTTCTCCATTTTTATTGGGTTTTAAAAATATGCAATGTGAAATCACATGTTATTTAACATTAAAAAATAATCACACACGCTTATATCCTCAATTAAACTGTAAATTCAAATCATTAATGATTTTAAAAGATTTAAACATGAATAACTAAGTTGTAATCACATGAGATTGAACATCAAAGTATCAATCACATATGATTAAAGAGTAATCAAATACGGATTTTCAAATCATTCACTATAATTATACAATTAAGTAAAAATAAAGTTGAAAGCATACATGAATTATCATATATCGGTAAATTGCTCATCAAATATCAATTTCTAAATAAAAATCATATGTGATTATATAACAAATCACATGTGATTAAATGTAAAATTAGCAATCACATGTGATTTTTAATGAAAACAAATGCAATTTTTAAAATTCGGTTTATAATTATTAATGTACATGAATATTAAGCTGTAATCATGTGTTAATCAACATATACCATGAATAGATAATCGTTAACAAATTTTAACTTTTTATCATAAATCACATGTGATTATATTCTAAAACCCGGCTAAAATAAAAGAAAAAAAAAATCGTCGAAAGTATAGCTTGTGAGATCTCTAATCGAAGAGAAAAAGACGCTGATTACGAATATGTAATTTTTATAATTTATGGACATACGATTTGTGAGATATTTAATTTTATGGGTAAAAGTGGAAGTGGATTTTATAAAGAAATTGAGCAATCCTATTGGTTTTCTAATTCCCTACTTTTTTTTATCATTCTTATTTGAACCTACCTCCTTAACTATAACTATAAATCTTTAACTATTTTACGATATCATGTTAGTATAATTAAGATATGTTTAACTATTTTGAAGGAAATTTTTATTTTTATTTTTTATTTTTGTTGTGTAGTTTGTTTGTTTTCGTTGAGCATATTTGTAGGATCCACAAACATTATCTTATTCATATTCTTTTTAAACAAATATCTCTTACAATCGTTTATGATGTTATGGATTACATATTTATCTAATTGTTTTATTAATAACAATTGCATTACATCATTATCTCCTAGACTTCTACCTAGGCCTGTAAGCGAACTGAACGTTCGACGGGAAGCATGGGCGATTTTAGGGTGGGGGCAGTGTGGGCATCCGCCCCCACCAAGTTTTTACGAGGCGAGAAAAATTTTGTAGGTTTTGGTATAATCTGCATATTGCTCCCATAACTAATAAATACGAAACAGCTAAAATAATTTCATCATCTATGTATTTAGCCTAGTGGTGGAGAAGTGAGTCTTGTGTTCAAGAGGTCTAAAGTTCAATCTCTCCTTCGACCATTCCCAATGGTTGAAAAAACTGACTAAAATCGACTGAGCCACGTCAGCGCCACGTCAGTTTGGTCGATGACCCATACTCGATTTACACTAGAAATTTTTTGCCCCCATTCGGAATTTTTTCTGGAACCGCCCCTGGGGGGAAGTTCGTTTATGTGCGTTCGTTTCGTTATATGAATGAACATGAACAAAATGTTACGTTCGTTTAATTATATGAACGAACATCAACATAAGTCTCGTTCGTTTATTAGCGTTTGTGAACGTTCGGTAACTTGTTCGTGAACGTTCAATGACATGTTCAATTGTTAATTAATAGTATAATTAAATTAATACATATTTGTACATCTTATTTTAATCTCATCTAAATTCTAAATATAATAGTGTTAAACATTTAGCCACATTTCCCTTTCACATTTTCCTTAAACTCACACACATCTCCATTTAAGATGTATGTGTGTGTGTGTGTGTGTGTGTGTGTGTGTGTGTGTGTGTGTTCGTTGGAGCTCGTTTAAGATATTAACGAAAATATGCATTAAATTATATATATGTCCGTGAACGTTCTTTTATGTTCATGAACAAACAAATTTTTTTAGTGAACGAACATGAACAACAAAATCCATTCGGTTATCCGTTCATGTTCATTCATTTGTTCGATAAAACCTTAATGAACGAACACAAACATGCTTTGTTCGTGTTCGTTCGGTTCGTTAACAGGCTTATTTAACTCTATTACACCACTCATCTCCTCACCAAATACTCCATCAATCAATTTTGATGCTCTTCATAATTAACTAATGAAGATCTTCTACCTTCACCCAATCCGATTTATCTATCAAATCACTCTCATAATTTCTATTTGCCTCCTCGCAGTTAGGATCTTTTGAAAGAAAGTTAACAAAAGTACATAAGGAGAATTTAACTTTTTCCCTCAAGAAAAAGAAAAAAATAATAAGGCGAAGTTAAATTAGCATTGCAGGTATTTTCAGAATTTTCCCCTAAAAAATAAAAATCTTATATTATATTTATTATAAGATTAATTAACGCTATTTGTTTGTGTAATATATTTAATTTAATAAAACGCCGTTTACTTTTATTTTGTTGGTTAGGTTAACCAAACTATTAAGAAAATTCGACATCTTTATTAGCTTACCCTTCACTACTTATGGTTTGTTACCAAAAGCTAAACAATATAAACTCTAAATTTTATCTCCAAACACTTTATTAAACACTTAACTATTTTTACCCATGTCAACTTATTATCTCAAAAGAATGGCTTATTAATTGCATATAAAAATCGCAATCATACGGTGTTATTGTGCCAAATCTTACATAAGTATAGTAAGCTGGATGACGCGAATGATCCGAGTGTCTGACTTTACATAACTATTGTATCTACAATGCTTATAGTTCCTTTAGGCTAATTATCATATTTGCAATTTATTAACCGTGCATGGCAGTTACTTTACTTACTACCGATTACTAGGTCATAATGTTGTTGTGTTTAAAGGCTATTGAAGCTTTCTTAGTTACACATATAGCACAGAGAGGTTAAAGAGATTAAGAGATATATTTCTATCAATGGTTCCAAAACAAAACCTAGGGGACGAACTTTACAGGCTAAAACCATGGGTTAATGTGTACATGCATGTAGACATTAGAGACAACATATACAAGAGTTGTAATAACTCTCCATATATTAACCCCATATATTATTAGCAGATGTTCATTTTAATCAAGTAAAAACTAAAAACAAGTATGCAAATTAGGTCCTTAAAGACAAACGTCAACCAACAAATAGATGCTTTGGCTAACATTTGAAAGCGACATTGTGAATAGAAATTGTTAAGTCACTTGTAAATACAAACTGTGCAGCGACACTAAGGTAGTGTCACAGTGAACAGTTAGGCGACACTTGGGTAGTGTCGAAGAACAAGAGCTATCAAAAACACGGCGACACTAAGTTAGTGTCGTAGAAATTAGATTTAGTGTCGCTAATAACAGTCGCGACACTAAAAGTAATGGCGCTAGGTAGTGCCGCAGTTACAAGTCAAGTAAAAGTAATGTAGTGTCGCAACAAGTGTCGCAAGTCGCGGCAGCAGCAGAAACCCTAAAATCGAAATTCTACGAAACCCTTATGAAATTCGACGAACAAACGACGAATATGCCCACAAAAACAATCCCAAAACTGATCAATGCAATTCCAATCACTCGGAAACGAACCAGAAACAATTAAAGCGTTAACGTACCTTCGTTTTCAATCCGAAAACACGTTCAAACACGATCCGAAACCCTTGATGACGAATCAAAGGCTCTGATAACACTTTTTAGGTCCTTGAACACAGGATCAAATCGAATCGCTATAAGTTATGCGGAATCCGTATAACCAATTGAATGAATGTAAATATAAACACGAATACGCGATATATCAAAAGCTTATGATATTGTATTGATTTCTCGTATAAAGATTACAGAAGATACTCACAAGTTCGCTCACATTCTATCTGTATTCGTCAGTCAATACAAATAACCCTAACTCTCTATTTATACCGACAGTCCTGCATAGAATTTCAATAAGTACAAAATTCTTTATAAACTTGTCATTTACATATTCGACCTCTACAAAACACGACCAACTGACTGACACACTACGTTATGCACCAACATGAGAGTTCGACACATCATCAAAACATCACCGAAGTACACTAATACACCATTTTTAAAAGTTGAATGCATTAAAAATGACGAGTGTAAATATGATATATACAATTGATATCGGACACAAGTTTAGTGCATTCGTAGACACTAAGTCCAATAATATATTCTAAGTTATTTTGAATGAGATATGCTATATAATGTAGTAATATTTAGGATCGCGAGATTAAAGATCGTTGTTCGAACACACAAAGTATGGGTTAAGTTAAAAAATTAGCATTAGAAAGTTATTGATTTGCACGTTTCCACATTCACGAATGTGAAATTTATTAGTAATAGAAGGTTGTAGGATTGACATAAAATGATATGTAAAAGACTCTGTATGCATTTAATTTATGATATAATAGATAACTTTTGTTAAAGGTTAATTATAGAAAGGCGAAGATAGTTAAACATTTAACAAAGATAAAAAAGTTTTGAACTTTCCATTCTTTATTTGAAAGATAAAAGGTAATTTGCAATATGACATATTGTAAGGTACTAAGCCACGTAGGTAAATGGTTTATAATAGTGTATAGATAAAATGTCAGGTAGTCAGGCAACTCTAACCCAAGCCTACTCGTAATATAGACGCAAATTTCAATAATACACTACAAAAAAACATAGACAAAATAATTAGCTATATCGATAATTAAGAGTAGGACTCCCATGCCATGTAGATTTGTATCACACTTCTCGTCTACATACACTCTATTAAAACCACCTACTAATATAAATAGAGACATGACTAAAGATGTTTACATAAGAAAGTTAAACATAAATCATCACCACCTCACTCTCCATACTAATACCCAAGTCCAAAAAATTATCAAATTTTAAATAAATGTTTAGAATCAAGCATCACATCTATACTCATATATAACACATTTCTCCTTTTTTTTTTAAGGGAAAATACAAAAATGCTCCTAATCCACTACTAACATCTTAAAAACCCTTTTAAAATGACAAATATGCCCCTATATTACTCTATTAAATGTATGCATTTATTGTTCCAATACTCTTACAGAAAAGGTAAAAAAAATCCACATCTATCAATTACAAAACTTACAAATCATTAAACATATAACAAATCCACATCAGTTACAAGTTTTACAAATCGTTATACATGTACTAAATGGGTGGTGATAAATCCACCACTCGATTTGATAAATCCACCATAAATATGCATTAACAAGTTGTACTGTACAACCTGCTAATGCACACTTGTGGTGAATCTATCAAATTGGATAGTGGAAATATCATCTGCCATACTAAATACATAATTTTCATACATAATGAAAAATAAGTACACGTTCTAATTTTCATAGGTACCAAAAAATAGGAGCTAATCTTATCAACTACAAAAAATGAAAATCCAAAAAAAAGTATATATATACATCTATTAAATACTCCCTCCGACCCAAATGTATAGTCTAGTATTCCATTTTGGGCTGTCCCAAATTTATTGTCTACTTCCATAAATAGATAAAAAAATATGAGATAAAATTCTTTTATACCCCTAATTTATATATGTAAGACAAAAAAGTAGGTAAAAAGTAAAGGGTAAAACTGTAATCTTATCGAAAAGTAAGAGAGAATTTGATGTTTTCTTAAACTGCGTGTTTTTTGTCTGTGGACAATTAAATTGGGACGGAAGGAGTACATAATTTTTGCAGACCAAGTATTGGTTACCCAAAAAATAGGGAAATTTGAAATTATTATAAATGTAATTTAGATTAGAAATAAAACATCAGTTTTTTAGCCAATGGGATATTCTTTTACTTGATTATAACCTCATCCTCAACTTAATTCCATATTTGAAAATTCATAAAAGTATATAAATTGGAGTTCCTACAGAAAAGAATAGGCATTACGCAATTACTAAGCACATTTATCAAGAAAAATATTCATTTTACTCACAATGGACCCTTTAATCGCAGCCAACAATACCCCTGCCCGTGTTGTTACCCCTGAGCCCGCTGTTAATCGTATGCCTGCTGTTACCCTTACACTTGTGCCTGCTGTTACCCCTGAGCCTACGACTGCTGTTACCCCTGTGCCTGCACCTGCTGTTACCCCTGAGCCTACGACTGCTGTTACCCCTGTGCCTGCACCTGCTGTTACCCCTGTGCCTGCACCTGCTGTTACTACTTTGCATGTGCATGCACCTGTTGTTACCACTTTACCCTTGTTAACCCTAGGTGTGTTTATTTAGTGGTGTTTATTAACGCTACGTGCATCCTCAGTTTGGTTGCTCTTACGAATAATCGACTCTAGTGTACTAGCTTGCGACCCGAGCTTCAGCGGGTCAGATGACATCATGTCCCAATGATTAACACTGATTGCAGAAATGCTTGACCTGTAGCGGAAGCTCTCAAAGCACTAGAAAATCCAAACGACTCAACGACAGGCAAGTAAGCCTTAATGTTGTACAACAGGTACCGGACCTCTATATTGCCTCGAATACATGACCACGCATTTGTATCAGCACATTGTAGATCCGACCTAGTGCTCGTTCAGGTGTTGGGCCCTAAGTTTGTAGGTATATGGCTCTTTAAATAAAAAACGATCATCATCGTAATGCTCTCCAAGCTGCAAACCGTAACCATAAAGTGTCGAAGAATACAACCCGGCCTCGCAAAGGTACTACTTCATCCATCCATCTTCATTGTAAACCTTGTAGCTGCACTAATTTATGCATACATATTACATACTGTTACTGTAATTGTGTAGCATGGGTTGTTAGATATACCCCTACTGTAGGGATTCTTTGATAACCCCTACCACTAGTAGGGGTTGTGTAATACAACCCATCTATTGTAGTAGGGTTTTTGGTACAGTAGGGGTTGTTTAATATAGCCCTACTGGTACAGTAGGGGTTCTTTCATAATTCTTACACCACTACTAGAAGTTTTTGGTATAATATGGGTTGTTAGATATACCCCTACTGTATGGATTCTTTGATAATCCCTACCATTGGTAGGGGTTGTGTAATACACCCATTCTATTGTAGTAGGATTTTTGGTACAGTAGGGGTTGTTTAATATAACCCTATTAGTACAGTAGGGGTTCTTTGATAACTCTTACTCCACTAGTAGGTATTGTGTAATACACCTTTCGTGAACTATTTTTGTGATTGGGATTGTAGAAGATAAACTCTTCTACATTTGAGGAATACATAACCGCCCAATAAATTCTAAAATTTGGTGAGAAGTCTGAACCATACATGAACGTACTTGAATGAATGCATATTCAATAAGCAACTCTTCACCCAATCAATTCTGAAATTTGGTGAGAAATCTGAACAATACATGAACATACTTGAATGCATATTCAAGAAGCAACTCTTCATATTTTCAAGTACGGGTTCGAAAAACACATGAGATTTGTTGTAGTAGTGGTGTTCCGGAGACTCCGCGATCAAGGAATACCTATTCCAAAACAGTACAAGTAGGGTTATATCAAACAACCCTTACTATATCAAAAACCCCTACTACAATAAAAAGGGGTGTATTACACAACCCCTATTCGTAGTAGGGGTTATGAAAGAATCTCTACTGACACCCCACTACAATAGAAGGGTGTCTTACATGCAGTAGGGGTGTACTACACAACCACTACTAAACGTTCCACCATCTCCTATCCGGTAAAATAAAATAATGAATAAATTCGAGCGGATATATGCAAAATTGAAAATAATCGTCGGCTTAGATGCATCAAAGTCAAAAATTGGATCCTTAATATATCCGAGCGGATATATTCAAAATATCATCTTACTTACAAGGATGGGTGTGCAATATGGCAGGATGTGTGTGCGATATGGCCGATCAAATATAGGCATCTGCATCCTAGCCATAATAAAAAAAACAAAATAATCAATACATCGGAAAGGATATATTTAAAATTTAAATAATCATCTTCTTACTAAAGTCAAAAATAAAATAATCAATATATCCGCACGGATATAGTCAAAATAAATTCTAAGCATTCTATCAGATCTAAAATCGAAAATAAAATAATCAGTATATCCGAGCGGATATTGTCGCACCCCCAGATTATGATGCGGAAGCGATTCAGGTCGGGGCGCGACTAATCAAATATCAACAGCACATAAGATATAATGAACGACTCTATATGTGTCGTTTACAATACATTGATATTATAAAAGTCTTACACTGTTATAATAGTTTACAAAAGCTCGAATTAATGTAAGAGATTCTATGTCATAACTAATTTATACAAAATATAGTAATGCATGATAATCTCCTGATGTTTGTATGAGACTTGAGCTAATGGGCGTCCTAAGTGAACAGACTTACTGCTGCTGCGAACCTGAGAATACACGCTAAATTGGTCAGCTTACGCTGGTGAGCTCACAGGTGTAATGATGTAATAATAATGTATGAACCACAAGATTTAATAATGTTTGAAATCAATCAAATAAGTAAATGTGTATATTACTGCCATGAGCACATAGTCTGAGCTTAACTGAGGTGTCAGGATCACAATTAAGTGCCTGAGCGAGGGTGCCTCTATGCGTATGCCTAATCAACACACGTATGAACAAATGATAATGCGTCCGTTTTGACCAGTCAGTGCTTGCTAACCCGGACGGGGATTGTCAGTCCCATATGGTACCATACACTAACATTCACGCTACAAAGTATTACCAAACTATGCTAATGAGGACTTATGATGATTAGATGATTAACTCATGCAGAATATAGCGATATTTGATACTTGCGTTCACATGTAAAACAAAACAGGCATGTATTCTCACCCCTAGAGTAAAAACAGTAAAACAGGGGCTATGAGACTCACCTGAGTCTGATGAGATGCTAACAAGCACTAATGATGTTGTACAAGGGAAATGATGTCGTCTCCAACGATCGAAACCTGCTGGGCGTCCTAAACGCGTAAGGTTTTAATGATTAGATGTCTCAACTAAACATCTATGCTAGTTGTTCCCTCAACTAGTTATGTCCAAATACATTGGTTTGTTTGTTCGTGTTTTTGAAAACATGTACGGCCCGTTGGTGGAGGTTTGTAATAATAATCCCCAAAGTATTATTATTATGTTTGTTTCGTTTATTGACTTGTAAAGTATACGTATTTGTTTAAGTGTTTCAACACTTGTATCGTTATTCGTAAATATCGTAGCATCGTTTTTGTTCAAGTTTCATAGTAAAACACCTAAAACAATTGTTTCGAGCCAAAATCTAAAGTTTTACATTTCGTTTTACGTTTTTCGTACCGAGGCTCATTTCGGTTGACTTGGTCAAACGTGTTCGGTTTGACCCGAAACTTTTACACAAGTCTTAAAATAGTTAACTAAGACTTATAAAGTTGTCGGTACGTTTTATGGTCGGCCCGAAGTGTCGGTTTTATGTTTATGTCAAAAACAGTCCCAAAATGTGTTTTTCGGTTTATGTCGGTTCATTTCGCCACTCGATTTTAACGTGTTATAGTCCGAATTAGATTCCAAGATTTTTACCAGATGTTCATGTGTATGTCCAGAACCTAACGTGATTATTCCAACAATTATCGAGTTCATATAGATGGGTAATTAATTTCGCGAAAGAACCGTACTCGGTTTTCGAACACATGCAGACCAGTCGCAAAGATCAGTTTATAACCAAAAATACGTACAGATATGGAAAAAGTGTAAAACACGAAAGTTGTAGATCTTTTCAATACGTAACTTTTAAAAAAAAATTGTTGTCTAATTCTTAGTAGAACTCAAGTTATGGCCGTTTTTGTACACTGACTTTTTGAAGCCAGATTTCTGCATGTTCATATATATTATACAAAAACGATTTTTAAGCTTATATTTGGACATAACATGGTTAGATGATTCACTAAATATCAAAATCAGTAACATGCAATTGTATTTTTAGAGAGAGAAAGTGTTGATTCTTACAAAAGGAGATGGTGAAAAGATGAGAATGATGGAAGTGAGCTTTGATCTTGATTCCTTCTTCTTGTTTCTTCTTTTAATCTTGATAAATGATGATGATTATTGAGAGGATGAATCTGAGTTTTTGAGGGTTTTTAGAGAGAGATAGGGCTGAGATTTAGAGAGAGGGAGAAAGAGAGAGATGGGAGGAAGTGTGTGTGAAATGGAGAAATGAAATGGAGTGAAGAATGAGGTGAAATGAGTGTTTTAAGTGGAGTGTGTATTCAACCAAAGGAGATATGGGCTATTTTTTTGCAGATTTCAAGGGGTCCCACCCATGTGGGTGTGTCAAATTTTATTCCTCCAATTTGTGCTCCGTGCGGTGTTCGTTTCATCGTCCATTTCGACGTTTATTTATACGTTAAACGTTTAATATGCGTGTTTAACTAACGATTTAAATTTCGATGTTTTTATTTGAAATACTAGTTCTAAATACCTGAAAACATTTATAAAAATGTTTCGTTAAATTACTGGTCTCGATTTGCGTGTTCGGTTTCCGGAGGTTTAATCGCGTAACGTTTAAACTAAACGTTTTTGTTATCGTTTTAAGATACGATATTTTAAATGAAAGTTTTACTTGAAATGATATATTTTAAACTTATAAAATATATTTTGGTTCACATTCGGTTGTCGGGCGTGTTCCGCGCATTTTCGTCGCGTTTGTGATACTTTATATGATACGTTTTACATGTTAAATATTATCAACATAATATTTATGAGTTTATGAGTTTATTAAATAATTTCATACTATTTAATATTTTGTTCACCAACGTCCGCATTTATAATGTATCGAAATCCATCCGATAGTAAAATATACTATTTAACTGTTGGGACATAGAGTGTGACAACAGATCTAGCTTGAAATAGGACTAGTGTAATTATTATTATGTTTGTATATTGGTTTGGATTTGTAAAAGAATATTTGTTTTGTTAGTGATATTCGTTAAACATATTGTTTTGTTAAGTTAGACGAATAATTAAATACAAAATAAATAATAGACGTTTGATGCGTAGCGAGTCGAGATCTCAGGTCGCAGCGAGTCGAGCTGTGAGGTGAGATCTGAACTCGCGTAGATTAAGTCTGGCGAGCTGAGCTCTGAGTTGGGCTTGGGCTGCGAGTTGGACCGAACTCGCAGGCCCATGCGAGCCGAGTTGAGCTGGACGTATATAATGTTTTGCACTCCGTGAAAAACATAACTTTTGCCATATTTCTGATCTGCAAACTCGACAAACTCAGAGAAAACTTAATCCTAACGACTAGGCTTTGACGATTTATCGTTTAAAGCTAAGTCTTATTAAACGCAATACGAACATATTCGTTGTTAGTAAGATAGCACCGTATTGAGGGATTCCGCACCTTAATACTACAGATAACGAAGTTATCGACCCTAAAACTAGGGGACTTACATCTGGTATCAGAGCTTTCGGGCTAAATACGAGTGTGTTCATAAGTTTTAGTGTTATTGCGTTTTTTATTCGGGTCGTTTTTACGTGCATTCTTGCAATACTAACGATCAAAATCATTCTCTGGACATTTTAGGGTTTGTTTACGGTCGAAATTTTAAGTTTCAGTCGTAAAAATACCTTAAAAATTCGTTTTCGGGTTTAACAGCCGTTTCGCGAGTCGAGATTAGGGTTCCAGCGTAGCCTGCGAACCGAGTTGAACTAGCGAGTCGAACTGAGGCTTGCGAGTCGAACCGAGATCCCTCGCGAATCGACATCACTTGCGAATCGACATCTTTCACAATCCGAACTGAGGCTTGCGAATTGACCAATTCTGCGAGTCGAGCTGAGATTGCGAGTTGAGCTGAGTCTTGCGAGTTGAGTTTTCTAAATTCGCTGAAACAGTTTAATTTTACGTGTTTAAGATGTCTGACTTAAGTAGAATGATCGAAATGGACCATGAGGTGGGAAAGTCAAACGTTCCACCTAAGTTGTTAAGAATCGAGGATTACTACAACTGGAAGGACAGATTTGAATCTTACTGTAGATTCCATGACCTGTCAATCTGGATGTGTATCAAGAGTGGATACACCCCACCTACTCAAACTGTTCAAAATGCTACTGTGGTTCTTACCTATGCGAACATGAGTGATCAAGAGATGGAAGCTTACAGAAATGAAAATAAATCACATTCATGCATAAAGATGTGTCTTCCTAAAGAGATTGCACATCAACTCAAGTCTTTTCATACTGCTAGAACGCTCTGGGAAGCTCTAGAGAAAAGAGGTGAGGGAAGTCCACAGGTGAGAGCTGGCAAGAGGAGTCTTCTTAAAAAGCAGTTTACTATGTTTAAAGCTTTAAAAGGAGAAGATCTTGATGCCTATGTCACGCGTTTCTACCATCTGCTAAGTGAATTAGAATACCATGAGATTGTTGAAGAAGAAGTATCTAAAACCGACAAGTTTCTTGAGGGTCTGCCTTCTAAATGGGAAATGTATGGTGTTATGATTAAGGATAGCGAAACTAGGTATTCTACTATGACCTTAGAGCAAGTCATTGACAAGCTGAAAGGTTATGATTTCTCCAAGAAGTCAAGAGATAGTGATTCTGATCAGGTTCAGAACCCTGGGTTGTATCATGGAAAGTCAAGTCTTTCGACTGCGTCATCTAGTTCGACCACTGCACTGTTAGTTGGTGATACTAGTGAAAATGGAGAACTGATTTCTGAAGATCTGTGCTTTATTTCCTCCTCTGGTGATGAGACAAAGGGAAAGAATTCTGAGAAGTCACCTCAAGAGCATCAGAAGATGCCGATGAGTGTGAAATCTGCTGAACAGCAACTGTCTGTTCTTGCTTCCTTTGTGGCATCATATGAGAACTACATAGAGGGAAAGATCAATGATCCTATTCTGTTTGATGAGGATTATGAGCAGATAGATTCTGATTATCTTGAGGAATTGGAGCTTCAAGATCAACTTGCATTGATTTCTAGAAAGGTGAAGAATTTCCTCAAGAGAACTGGTAGAAAGGTGTTGGGCAATAGATCAGGGTTTGATAAAACCAAGGTCAGATGCTTTAACTGTCAGGGTATTGGTCATTTTGCTAGAGAATGCCAAAGACCTAAAGTAGAAGCACAAGGAAAACAAGGTTCGGGAAGTACTCTTGCTTCCAAAGCCTTAGTGGTGAAGCAGTTGGATGGCTCTTATGATTGGCAAGCTCATTCTGAGGAAGCTTTGATGGCCGAGATCGAAGAAACAACTGCTGGATCAGTGTCCTACATGCCCACTGATATGGAACAGAGAGTAGAGGTGCCTAAGTCTGAAGTGAGGGCAAGTGATGATGACGTGCTATATATGGATTCAACTCCAGATATGAGTCCTGAGGAATTCGTGGCACGCATGGCTGAATTACAAACTGACAAGAAGAAGGTATGTTTAGATATTCTTAATCTTGCTGATGTTTGTTACTTAGTTACTGATTTACAATCTCAGAATAGTGTCTTAACTGTGTCAAATAGCAATTTGTCATCACAATTAAATATGGATAAGGAATCCTATAAGACTGTTAGATCTGAACTTGATCAAGCTATTATGGATATTCGTAGATTAAGTGATGATAAACAGGTCTTAAAAGATAAAATTAAGTCTGATGCGTCGGATAGAACAAAACTTAGAGATACCATAAGTGAAAAATCTGTTGTCATAGATGGTCTCTATATGAATATCAAAGACTTAAATGAAACGATTGCTAGTAAGGATCAGGAAATAGTGAACCTTAACTTAAGGTTAATTGAGCAAAATCGTAAACTTGAGAACTATAGGACATCTCAAATGGATAAAATGTTAGATGCTCAACGTAGTGTAAAGGACAAGACTGGGTTAGGTTACAATGATGTATCCCCGCCTTTTAATGCCAATTACACTCCTATTCCTGAAGACTCTGAGATGACTGAAGTTAATCCTGAGAGTTCAGTAGCTGATAAACCTGAACAGTCAGAGGCACAGAAAGATGTTATTAAGAACGTATCATTAGATAATGGCAAGGTTTCTCAGTTCACCAAAATACAGTTTGTATCGGGTGGAGTGATTAACGATGCTAAGATTAATGATAAAGTTGATAAGGAACAGTTTAAACCTTTAGTGCCTAAGACTCCGGATGAGAAAGCAAAAGTGAGTAAATCACGCAAGCAGATGTCTTGTTTCAAGTGTCATCAAAAGGGACACGTGGCTTCGTGTTGTCCTAACAAAAAGCCTGAAACACCACATAAGCTTGTGATGGATGAAAAGACACAGACTGACTCTAGTATGACTGTAGATGGGTTAGATACCAAACCTAAGTTAGGTAATAAACCTGTTAACATTCTTAAAAGAAATGGTAAGCATAGTGTCTCCCCACCTAAACCTAAACGGCCATATACTCAAAGTGATAATGTTATCCATAAGTCTCGGGATGTGACACCGTCGAGGTTTAGAACTACAAGTAGAGGCCATAGTCATTATGAGAGTGGTACTACTTCGCGATCACATGAGTTTAATTATAATTATCATAATAGAGCTCATAATTATGTGCCTAAGAGGTTCTCCTCAAATTCACCTCTTAAGGCAGATCGTACACAAACTCAGGCTACTTCGAAAGTAACCAAAGCTCCTGATGGGAAGGATGGTTATTTTAAAGAGCTTAAGTTTGTTGATGATAAGGGACAAACCAAGACCGTAATGGCTTGGGTCCCTCTTGATAACTGATCGTATTTTGTGTCATGTGCAGGAGCATGCTGTGAACAAGGACAGCTGGTGGTATGTAGACAGTGGATGTTCAAGACACATGACAGGAGAACGAAGTCTACTGAAGGACTTCAAGGAGAGTCTCAAGCAAAAAGTAAATTTTGCAGGAGATAAAGGAGGAGTAATTTCGGGAAAAGGAAAAGTTTCAAATGGAACTTTGACTCTTGAGGATGTGAACTATGTTGAAGAACTTACTCACAACCTAGTGAGTGTTTCCCAAGTCTGTGATAAAGGTCACCCAGTTTATTTTAATGAAAAGGAGGCCTTAGTCCTAAAGCCAGGTTTTAAAATTCCTGATGAATGGATATTGATGAGGGCACCAAGGAAGAAGGACATCTATGCTATCAACATGGGTGTTCCTAACTCTTCAATGGTGTCTACATGTTTATTATCCAAGGCTTCGGAAATAGACGCATTGTAATGGCATAGGAGAATGGCACATCTGAACTGGAGAAAGATGAATTATATAACCAAAAATGGTTTGGTTCTAGGTGTACCACAAAAACGTTTCGAGTCTGAGGATAAGTGTGTTCCTTGCATGAAAGGAAAGCAGCACAAGAAACCACACAGACCTAAGACTGAAAACTCTATCTCCTCGCCATTTGAATTGCTACATATGGATCTCTTCGGCCCTATAAGCAAGAGAAGTATAGGTGGCAAATGGTACTGTTTGGTTGTCACAGATGATTACTCTAGATTTTCATGGGTATTCTTTTTGGGATCAAAGGATGAGACTCCTGGAATTCTAATTGAGTTCTTTGATCTAGTAGAGAATGTCTATAAAAAGAGAGTTAAGCGTATTCGTAGTGACAATGGAACAGAATTCAAGAATTCAACGTTGAATATCTATTGCTTAAGCAAAGGGATATTACATCAATTCAGTGCACCTTATGAACCTCAACAGAATGGTGTTGCTGAAAGGAAAAATAGAACGTTGATTGAAGCTGCTAGAACAATGCTTGCTGATTCAAAGCTTCCGGTCATCTTTTGGGCAGAAGCAGTGAATACAGCATGTTATGTTCTTAATAGAGTTCTTACTGTTAAGAGACATAACAAGACTTGTTATGAGCTTTTGAACAATAAGAAACCTAACTTAAAAGGGTTTGAACCCTATGGAGTTTCATGCACCATATTAAAGACTGGACATCAAGCAAAATTTGGTGAGAAGGCTGACGAAGGATTTTTCCTAGGTTATATGCCCAATTCGCCAAACAAGAGAGTCTTTAATAAAGTCACATGACGTTTGGAGGTAGTTTATAATATTGAGGTTACGAGCTACTCACCTGATGTTCATAAGGGCTTAGATTGGCAATTTGGTTATTCTGATCTTTTTGCATCATTTAAAGTTCCTATTAGTGACTATGTCAGTGATTCAGAGATAGCTGAACATTTAGTGTTTGAATATGAGAATATTGGTTCCGCTTCAACATCAAGTGTTAAGCAGTCTGGAATTAAGACTAATGTTGACTCAGATAAAGCTTCCACAAGTGAGTCACAACAACCTTCAGAGGATAAGTCTCAAGAAACAGAAGATCCTGATGATCTTTCTACAAAGTTTGATGATATACTTACTCCTTTGAAACATTTAAGGATATCTTCAGCACGTACGGAAGATGTACCTGAATTGGAAGAGATTGGTACTAATTTGGAAGATGAAATACAGGTTGAACCAGTTACTACAACTAGAACGAGTAAGAATCATCCCGTTGAAAACATCATCGGTGATATTAATACTCCGGTTCAAACTAGGCATCAATCCAGAGCTAGTACGTCTGAGAATTCTGAATACCAAAGCTTGTATACTGCAATGAAAGAGACAGGGATTCCTAATCAATGTCTATATTCATGCTTTATCTCACAAGTCGAGCCTAAAAATGTTCAAATGGCTTTAAAAGAAAGCTCGTGGGTAGAAGCAATGCAAGAAGAACTATCTCAGTTCTCTAAATTACAAGTATGGGAGTTGGTTGACCTACCAAAGGGAGAATATCCAATTGGAACTAGATGGGTATTTAAGTACAAGAGAGATGATAAAGGAATCGTTACTCGCAATAAAGCTCGTCTGGTGGTTCAAGGTTTTAATCAACAAGAAGGTATAGATTACAATGAAGTGTTTGCACCAGTTGCTAGGCTAGAAGCAATTAGAGTGTTCTTAGCATTTGCATCTTATTTTGGTATAAAAGTGTATCAGTTGGATGTTAAGAGTGCCTTTTTGTATGGCAAAGTGGAAGAATTGGTGTATGTTTCACAACCGCCAGGGTTTGCTGATCCTGAGTATCCAGATAGAGTATATCGTTTGAATAAGGCTCTATATGGATTACATCAAGCACCAAGGATGTGGTATGGAACACTATCAACGTATCTACTTGAGAATGGATTTACAAGAGGATCGATTGATAGTACACTGTTTGTGAAGTGGAAAAAGAAAGACTTTCTTCTCGTGCAAGTTTATGTTGATGACATTATCTTTGGATCATCTGATGAAAAGATGTGTCAAGAATTCGAGCAAGTCATGAGAAAAAGGTTTGAAATGTCTGCAATGGGAGAGTTGAATTTCTTCTTAGGATTACAAGTTGATCAAAAGAAGGATGGATTCTTTATTCATCAATCTAAATATACATATGAGCTATTAGAACGCTTCAAGATGGATGAAAGTAAGGTCTACAATACTCCAATTCCAGTCAATCATGGACTAGGTCCAGATACATCGAGTGATAACGATGTTTGCTAATTTTTCTAACAGCCTCTAGGCCTGTCATTATAGAGCCATGATCGGATCACTAATGTTTCTAACAGCCTCTAGGCCTGACATAATGTTTGCTGTTTGTTTATGCGCAAGATATCAGGCTAATCCGAAAGAGTCACACATGCAAGCTGTTAAACGGATCTTTCGTTACCTCAAAGGGAAACCTAAGCTTGGTCTTTGGTATCCAATTGATGGAGACCTAGATCTCGTAGCTTATACTGATTCGGATTACGGAGGATGCAATCAGAATAGGAAATCTACGACCGGAGGATGTCAATTCCTAGGAGGTAGATTAGTATCCTGGCAGTGCAAGAAGCAAACCTCGGTAGCCATTTCTACATGTGAAGCTGAGTATGTTGCAGCTGGCAGCTGTTGCTCACAAGTACTTTGGATTCAACAGCAACTGCGGGATTACGGGTTAAATATAACCAATACTCCTATGATGATTGATAACGAATCTACTATGTCGATCACTAATAATCCGGTGAAGCACAGTAAAACTAAGCATATTGATATTAGACATCATTTTATTAGAGATTGTGCTGAGAAAAAGTTGATAAAGTTAGTTAAGGTTCCATCATTGGAAAACTTAGCAGACTTATACACAAAGGCGTTCGACAGAGCAAGATTTGAGACGTTGGTTCAACTAAACGGAATGAGAAATCCAGAGTGATTAGTCTTCTAAGGGTAATTTTGTAATAGTTAGTATTTCTGTGTTCATTAAAAAAAAAAAAAAAAAAAAAAAAAAAGGGCGTATGGCATTCATTTGCTTGTTACCTAAGGGGAATCGCCTTCATTTAAGTTTTTATTTGCAAAAACTAAGGGAAATGATAGTACATTAGGAGAATAAGCTTCACAATAATACGCTTAAGTCCTAAGTATGATATGGTAGTAGGTTCAAATAAAGTTGCTTTAGAACTACAACGGTTCTATCAGGTATGTGTTTATATTTATTTGATTATACACCTATATCCACAAGTTATAATTTGTCTATTTTTAGTAAAACTTTAGATGGCTTCATCATATGATGTACTGGTAGGCAAATTATATGAAATTTTCTAAGCCTTAAGAAGTTAATTAACTACTTGTTTATTATTTTGTGTTACTATTCTATGATGTATGACATTAAGTCTTAATTGTTGAATGATGATATTGACATACACTGTTATCATATATATTAATTTGAATTGACAAATAGTAGCAATATGGGTATTAACTTAATTACTGGTAACTTTGTTGTACTAAGTACAGAACTGAAACCTTTAATTAAATTAATATTCTTAAATATATTTTGAATTATGCTAGAAGGGATCTTCTGTTGTACTACGTACAGACTTAGATAACATAGCATATTCAAAGTATGTTTGATATTTGTCTAACCTTAAAAATTCAAGTGTATGTTATATGTTTCGAAAAGATACATCATTTAGTAACCGCTACCTTGAAAATTTAATGATGCAGTGTTATGTGTTTTACTTGAATTCTACAGTATGTCATATAATAGGAAGCACTTGATAATACTCATACTAACAATAAAGAGTTTGCTTAGAAAATTGAGTATAATTTGTTTATATGGATCATAATGCCGGTAATCGTCTTGGACTGTCTATAATAAAATATTCACTTTATGTGAGTAATGCATTTATTAATTATGCTATGTGGATAAAGGTACCTAAGATATAGTTTTATAAATATAAATTATAACACCCCAAGTTTTAAGACATTTTTTTTTTTTTTTTTTTTTCGGAAGCGTAAATCCCATTCATACCAATATAGATATAACATTATATATACGACATTTAGTCATACCAAAACACTACAAGTTTATAAGTATTAAGTATAATTACAACGCTAATACAATAACTGGGTGTTATGTTAACAAAACATGATTTATCCAAAACGATCAGAGTTCCCATTGTCAAACATTTCTTCAAAACAACACCATTGCCTAATCATATCCCAAAAGTTAACCTGCAAGAGTAGGTGGGGAATTAGCACAAAGCTAAGTGAATGAACTAAATCTAACAATCTAACTTAATATAACAATCAATTCACAACAATCATCTAAATAAACAATCAAACAGAGGATCGGTGGTTCTTGAGATACCCTCAGTCCGCGGTGGCACTCCAAGAACACTTAATAATCAACTGCAGGCCAATACAGAGATTTTTACCGATAGTTTATTGCTATCTTTAACCAATATGGATTAATTCACAACGAATGTTCATCCGACCATAAGGATTAACCTATAGCAACTAAACCCAAAATTTGACCTCTATCATTCCAACCTATCATGGAATTATTCACTAGCAAACAATCAATCTATCAAACCACAAGTTTAATCAACAATCCTATCATTATCGTAATGATAAATCAGTCAATACAAGCAACTTAAAATTGATGCAACTAACTGTTAACACCAAGATTAAATTGTGAGAACCAGTCCACTCACCTGTCTCGTTTCAGACTCCAACTCAAAGATCTTATTTTATTGAGTCTTCGGTGCCTCTGTAAACACAATCAAAACACAAGTTAATAACTTGTTTCATAATTCAAATTATATCTTTATTTAAATACTTACATCAATAATCAAGAAATATCAATGGATAAATGATATAAGTATTGAATTCTAACAATTTCTCAAAACATCAAATCTGTCAAAATATAACTAGCAAACGCGATCCGGGTGAGGATGGTTGGATCGCGTTCACAGGCATAAAAATTTCTGTTACCGTTTTTCACTTTCGAACGCGATCCGGGTTAAGGTGCTGGATCGCGTTCCTAAGAGTAAAACCAAACCGATTCAATTAAACACTGACTAACGCGATCCGGGTAACTGTGGCTGGATCGCGTTCGAATGCACAAAATCGTTTTAAAACCAAACTTCACTATGGAACGCGATCCGGGTGATGGAGCTGGATCGCGTTCACACGTTTTAAAGCAGAAGTTCAGACCTGCAACTTTTTAGCTCGAACCAAAACCCAATTTTCTACCAAATGCTATTGAAATGTACGATTTTTACCAGTAATAAACCTCACATAACATGTAATAATATGTATTAGCAACAACAAACTTCATCCAAATTCTAATTACTAACATGCATCAATCTTTCAACCTAATTTAAACCAAAACCCACATTTATTCAATAGAACATGAAGAACACCATTGATATCTAAGATAAGCATGAAATCAGTCCAACAATCATCACACAAACATTTTAACATGAATTTACTCTATCTCATCATTACATGCTATTAAATCAACCATTTCAACTAATTCAAGTTCATACATGAAAATAGAGGATTACACTTACAATGGAGATGCTTATGAAATAAAGAAGATGAAGAACACTATGATATCAAGATCATAGTCTTGAATTGAAGAAATCAGATTCTTTGTTTGATGTCTATGAATTCTTTGAAATGAGGAGAAATGAAATTATGGAAGAAATGACATGTTAATACCCAGAAGCCACAGGTGTCGACCTATGGTTATGACTCAGCAATTTTTTTTTTTTTTTTTTTTTTTTTTTTTTTGGTATAAATTATACCCGTGTTAAATCTATTGTCTGGAACCTCGATTTCAAATGCGAGAAAATTATTTTATTTTACCGTTACCTAAAATTATCTAAAACAAATAATATTTCACTAGTCACAATATTTCCTGAGGCTTATTTACCTATTAAATTTAAAAATTTAAACACAGGTAAGAATTATAAATTGCATAAATAATTTAAAGAAAATACCTTTTTCTTCTAGGCCTGATTTGGGGATGTTACAAATCACCCCTCCTTAGAAAGATTTCGTCCCGAAATCTA
Organism: Helichrysum umbraculigerum; assembly: GCA_949592205.1. Lineage (NCBI taxonomy): Eukaryota > Viridiplantae > Streptophyta > Magnoliopsida > Asterales > Asteraceae > Helichrysum > Helichrysum umbraculigerum. The sequence goes on from CATIUR010000005.1 coordinate 38,264,332, forward strand.
ACTAGATACAAATAAACTAGGGTATCTAGCCCGCATACTCTCCTCCGTTTCCCAAGTGAGATCCGCACCTAAACTATGTTTCCACTTAACCAAAACCATAGGAATTTCTTTTCTACGTAATTTGGTCACTTTCCTATCTAAAAGCTCGACAGGTTCTTCTACCAATTTCTTACTTGAGTCAACCCGAAGATCTTGCAAAGGAAGGATTTGGGATTGATCCTCCACATTGCACTTTCTTAAATAACAAACATTAAATGTATCGTGAATACCAGCTAATTCAGGCGGAAGATCTAAAGAAACCGATTGTTCATTAATCACCTGACGGATTCTAAATGGGCCAATATATCGGGGAGCTAACTTCCCACGTTTACCAAATCTAATGACACCCTTCCACGGAGAAACTTTTAAATATACAAGTTCACCTTCAACAAAAACAACAGGTCGCCTACGTGGGTCAGCATACTGTTTCTGTCTATCACGAGCCGCTTTCAGTTTCTCACGAGCAATCTTAACTTTGTCGGCTGTAATCTGAACTATATCGGGACCCGCAAACTATTTTTCTCCCGCTTCTAACCAACATGTAGGTGTTCGACAACGGCGCCCATACAACATCTCATACGGCGGCATACCAATGCTAGAATGATAAGAATTATTATAAGCAAACTCTATCAATGGTAAGTGTGAATCCCAAGAACCGCCATACTCAAGTACACAAGCTCTCAACATATCCTCGAGTGTCTGAATAGTATGCTCTGACTGCCCGTCTGTCTGAGGATGATACGCTGTGCTAAGATTAACTCTGGTACCTAATTCACGTTGCAAACTCTGCCAAAAACCAGAAACAAATCTAGAATCTCTATCGGAAACAATGGATAAAGGAATACCATGTCTAACAACAATCTCATGAATGTACAATTGAGCAAGTCGAGTCAATGATGCCGTCTCACTAGTGGCTAGAAAATGAGCACTCTTGGTTAATCTATCAACTATCACCCATATCATATCATTACCTTTCTGAGTGCGGGGAAACTTGGTAACGAAATCCATAGTAATGTGCTCCCATTTCCATTCCGGAATATCTAACTGTTTCAATGAACCATAGGGCTTCTGATGTTCTGCTTTAACCTGGGAACATATATGACAAGTCTCCACCATTCGAGCAACATCGGTTTTCATAGTTGGCCACCAATACAACGGTTTCAAATCATTGTACATTTTCGTACTCCCTGGATGAACAGATAACCTTGATTTATGTGCTTCCGACAATATCAAATCCCGAAGTCCCCCAATCAATGGAACCCAAACTCGAGACTGGAAAGTTTTCAATCCTCGAGAATCATCAATCAATAAATCTTTTCGTTTCAACAAAATCTCAGATTTTAAATTTTTATCCAACAATGCCTCTAACTGTGCAGCTTTCAACTGAGAAATCAAATCAGAAGATATTTCCAAACGCATAAAATAAATTCGGTCGGAAGGTACATTTCGGCTTAAAGCATCGGCAACCACATTAGCTTTACCCGGGTGATATCGGATTTCACAGTCATAATCCTTAATCAATTCCAACCATCGGCGCTGTCTCATATTAAGTTCTTTCTGAGTAAACATATACTGGAGGCTTTTATGATCTGTACATACGACACATTTAGTTCCGTACAAATAGTGTCTCCAGATTTTCAACGCAAATACCACAGCTGCAAGCTCTAAATCGTGTGTGGGGTAATTTCTTTCGTGAGTTTTAAGCTGGCGAGAAGCGTAAGCAATAACACGATCATGTTGCATTAAGACAGCACCCAAACCAGCATGCGAAGCATCACAATAAACTACAAAACCCTCGGAACCATCAGGTAATGCTAACACTGGCGCCTGACATAACAACTGTTTAAGAGTCTGAAAAGATGTTTCTTGTTGATCTCCCCACTGAAATTTAATATCCTTCCTAGTTAGCTTGGTTAACGGGCCAGCAATTTTGGAGAAATCCTTGATAAATTTTCGATAATAACCCGCTAATCCAAGGAAACTTTTGATCTCCGAAGGTGATTTAGGAGCATTCCAATTCATAACAGCGTCCACCTTGGAAGGATCTACCTTGACACCATTCTTACAAATAATATGCCCGAGAAACTGTACCTCTCGGAGCCAAAATTCACATTTGGAAAATTTAGCAAAAAGATGCTCTCTTTTCAAAATCTCAAGAATCAATCTTAAATGATGTTCATGTTCAGCCTCAGACTTAGAATAAATCAAGATATCGTCAATAAATACAATCACAAACTTGTCTAGAAAAGGTCGACATACACGATTCATTAAGTCCATAAAAATAGCAGGAGCATTAGTCAATCCAAAAGGCATAACTAAGAACTCGTAATGACCATATCGGGTACGAAAAGCAGTCTTAGGAACATCTTCCTCACGAACTCGTACCTGATGATAACCTGATCTCAAATCGATCTTAGAAAAATAGGATGATCCCTGTAACTGATCAAATAACTCGTCAATTCTGGGCAATGGATATTTGTTTTTCACTGTTCTTTTATTGAGCTCTCTATAGTCAATACACATTCGAAGAGTACCATCCTTTTTCTTAACAAACAATACCGGAGCACCCCACGGGGAAGAACTCGGTCGAATAAACCCTTTATCTAATAGTTCCTGAATTTGACTCATCATCTCACGGATTTCAGAAGGAGCTAATCTATAAGGAGACTTAGCTACAGGAGTCGAACCAGGAATCAAATCAATCTGAAATTCTACATCTCTTACAGGGGGTAAACCAGGCAATTCATCCGGAAAAACTTCCGGGTATTCAGAAACCACCGGAAAATTAGTCAAAGATTTCTTTTCTAACTTGCTATCTATCACATATGCCAAATAAGAATCACATCCCTTAGATAGAGATTTCCTAGCTTTCAACAAGGAAATCAATGGTAGACTACCCTTTACTCGTTCTCCTCGAGCCATGACGTATGACCCATCAGAAATCGGAATTCTTATAATCTTTTTATGACAATCAATGTTGGCCTTATTCAAACTTAACCAATCCATACCAATAACTACATCGAAACTAGGAATTGGCATTAACAAAAAGGAGACTAAGAAATTATGACCCTCAATAAGTATACTAGCTCCAGCTACCGATGTGGTAACAGGAACTAATTTACCGTCAGCAATTTCAACTTCTAAAGGTTTAACAATCAAAGAGGGGATCAATTTCAGTCTATCACAAAAGTTCACAGATATAAACGAACAATTGGCACCAGAATCAAACAATACACGAGCTGGTATAGAATTTATGAGAAATGTACCAGTGATGACATCTTCAGTGGCGACAGCATCATCAACTGTCATTCGGAAAGCTCGGCTAGCAGCTACTGGTGGATTTTTCCTCTTTTGACCAGATGATGGCGAACCTTTACCCGTACCCATACTCTGTCTCTTCGCCTCAGGACAATCCCCTGCACGATGCCCTTCTTTATGGCAATTCCAACACACGATATTTGGGTAGGTACAATCCTTTGCAGCGTGACCAAAAATTCCACACTTAACACATCTAGATGTCTGGGGAGTACAAGGACCATTATGTCTAGCTCGACATCTATTACAATAGTTACTATCCGTTGGAATACCAGGATTCGATCTCCTGTTTTGTTGACTACCTTGTCCTTTCTGTTTACTCGAAGAATCTCCTTTGTTTTTCTGTGAATACTTTTCTTTATTCAACACTCTTTTAGCCATAATATCCCCATCAACCGAACGAGCTAAATCATAAGCTTGAGGAAGTGAACCTGCTAGTCTCACTGTGGTACGGTAATCAGGAGGTAATGTTTTCACAAAGTGATCAATTTTGGTCCGGTCAGTTGGAACCCACTGTTGCACAAACCGCAATTTATCTGAAAACTGCTTAATTAATTCATCAATCGTCATTTGATCAGTCTTTTGTAAGTCAAGAAACTCTTTCCTAATCCTGGAAAGATTATACTCCGAGCAAAATTGCTTGCAAATCTCGGCATGAAAATCTGACCATCTTATATCATTCAACTGTTGTGGAGATAATGGTGCAGTAATTGAATCCCACCATGACATGGCTTGACCCTTTAATAACTGAACAGCATAAGGTACCTTATCCTCCTCCTCACAATGACATACATTTAGTTTTCTCTCTACATCACGAAGCCAGTCAAGAGTGACCGTAGGATCGGTACTTCCAGAATAAGTTGAAGGATTGCAAGACATAAAGGTTTTAAGAGAACAACCTTTCTTCAACTGTTGAAAAGGTGGAATAGGTATTTGATAATTAGTATAACCAGACGAAGGAAAAGGACCCGAGGCCTGATATGTATAACCCTGTTGCTGCTGTTGTGAAATAAAAGGATTAGATACCGGAATCCGTGTAGAAGATACAATAGGTGGTACATTAGTCACAATGTGAGGACGAGTAGAAACTGGATGTTGAGAAGATCCAGCTCGTTCCCTCTGAAGTTCCAACACTCTATTCTCCAATCTCATAATATACTCCTGATCAGTTTCAGTTTCTCCACCGGCTAAATTAGATGTACCATTATGACCCGGGTTCTCTGGTGGTGCATCTGTCCGCGTAGTATCATTGAGAGTATGGGAAGGTGGCTCATTATCCGCCATACCTGTCATCACATCACATCTCAACATTCGTTAATTGTTAGTACTAGCAACTAACCAAATCAACTATCATAACTAATCCCCACCACAAGAAATGTTTGACCAACATGACTAAGTTTAGGATTGAACACTTTAAATATTCAATTCACCTAAACTTACGCTCTGATACCAACTTATAACACCCCAAGTTTTAAGACATTTTTTTTTTTTTTTTTATTTCGGAAGCGTAAATCCCATTCATACCAATATAGATATAACATTATATATACGACATTTAGTCATACCAAAACATTACAAGTTTATAAGTATTAAGTATAATTACAACGCTAATACAATAACTGGGTGTTATGTTAACAAAACATGATTTATCCAAAACGATCAGAGTTCCCATTGTCAAACATTTCTTCAAAACAACACCATTGCCTAATCATATCCCAAAAGTTAACCTGCAAGAGTAGGTGGGGAATTAGCACAAAGCTAAGTGAATGAACTAAATCTAACAATCTAACTTAATATAACAATCAATTCACAACAATCATCTAAATAAACAATCAAACAGAGGATCGGTGGTTCTTGAGATACCCTCAGTCCGCGGTGGCACTCCAAGAACACTTAATAATCAACTGCAGGCCAATACAGAGATTTTTACCGATAGTTTATTGCTATCTTTAACCAATATGGATTAATTCACAACGAATGTTCATCCGACCATAAGGATTAACCTATAGCAACTAAACCCAAAATTTGACCTCTATCATTCCAACCTATCATGGAATTATTCACTAGCAAACAATCAATCTATCAAACCACAAGTTTAATCAACAATCCTATCATTATCGTAATGATAAATCAGTCAATACAAGCAACTTAAAATTGATGCAACTAACTGTTAACACCAAGATTAAATTGTGAGAACCAGTCCACTCACCTGTCTCGTTTCAGACTCCAACTCAAAGATCTTATTTTATTGAGTCTTCGGTGCCTCTGTAAACACAATCAAAACACAAGTTAATAACTTGTTTCATAATTCAAATTATATCTTTATTTAAATACTTACATCAATAATCAAGAAATATCAATGGATAAATGATATAAGTATTGAATTCTAACAATTTCTCAAAACATCAAATCTGTCAAAATATAACTAGCAAACGCGATCCGGGTGAGGATGGTTGGATCGCGTTCACAGGCATAAAAATTTCTGTTACCGTTTTTCACTTTCGAACGCGATCCGGGTTAAGGTGCTGGATCGCGTTCCTAAGAGTAAAACCAAACCGATTCAATTAAACACTGACTAACGCGATCCGGGTAACTGTGGCTGGATCGCGTTCGAATGCACAAAATCGTTTTAAAACCAAACTTCACTATGGAACGCGATCCGGGTGATGGAGCTGGATCGCGTTCACACGTTTTAAAGCAGAAGTTCAGACCTGCAACTTTTTAGCTCGAACCAAAACCCAATTTTCTACCAAATGCTATTGAAATGTACGATTTTTACCAGTAATAAACCTCACATAACATGTAATAATATGTATTAGCAACAACAAACTTCATCCAAATTCTAATTACTAACATGCATCAATCTTTCAACCTAATTTAAACCAAAACCCACATTTATTCAATAGAACATGAAGAACACCATTGATATCTAAGATAAGCATGAAATCAGTCCAACAATCATCACACAAACATTTTAACATGAATTTACTCTATCTCATCATTACATGCTATTAAATCAACCATTTCAACTAATTCAAGTTCATACATGAAAATAGAGGATTACACTTACAATGGAGATGCTTATGAAATAAAGAAGATGAAGAACACTATGATATCAAGATCATAGTCTTGAATTGAAGAAATCAGATTCTTTGTTTGATGTCTATGAATTCTTTGAAATGAGGAGAAATGAAATTATGGAAGAAATGACATGTTAATACCCAGAAGCCACAGGTGTCGACCTATGGTTATGACTCAGCAATTTTTTTTTTTTTTTTTTTTTTTTTTTTTTTGGTATAAATTATACCCGTGTTAAATCTATTGTCTGGAACCTCGATTTCAAATGCGAGAAAATTATTTTATTTTACCGTTACCTAAAATTATCTAAAACAAATAATATTTCACTAGTCACAATATTTCCTGAGGCTTATTTACCTATTAAATTTAAAAATTTAAACACAGGTAAGAATTATAAATTGCATAAATAATTTAAAGAAAATACCTTTTTCTTCTAGGCCTGATTTGGGGATGTTACAAATCACCCCTCCTTAGAAAGATTTCGTCCCGAAATCTAACTAGATACAAATAAACTAGGGTATCTAGCCCGCATACTCTCCTCCGTTTCCCAAGTGAGATCCGCACCCAAACTATGTTTCCACTTAACCAAAACCATAGGAATTTCTTTTCTACGTAATTTGGTCACTTTCCTATCTAAAAGCTCGACAGGTTCTTCTACCAATTTCTTACTTGAGTCAACCCGAAGATCTTGCAAAGGAAGGATTTGGGATTGATCCTCCACATTGCACTTTCTTAAATAACAAACATTAAATGTATCGTGAATACCAGCTAATTCAGGCGGAAGATCTAAAGAAACCGATTGTTCATTAATCACCTGACGGATTCTAAATGGGCCAATATATCGGGGAGCTAACTTCCCACGTTTACCAAATCTAATGACACCCTTCCACGGAGAAACTTTTAAATATACAAGTTCACCTTCAACAAAAACAACAGGTCGCCTACGTGGGTCAGCATACTGTTTCTGTCTATCACGAGCCGCTTTCAGTTTCTCATGAGCAATCTTAACTTTGTCGGCTGTAATCTGAACTATATCGGGACCCGCAAACTATTTTTCTCCCGCTTCTAACCAACATGTAGGTGTTCGACAACGGCGCCCATACAACATCTCATACGGCGGCATACCAATGCTAGAATGATAAGAATTATTATAAGCAAACTCTATCAATGGTAAGTGTGAATCCCAAGAACCGCCATACTCAAGTACACAAGCTCTCAACATATCCTCGAGTGTCTGAATAGTACGCTCTGACTGCCCGTCTGTCTGAGGATGATACGCTGTGCTAAGATTAACTCTGGTACCTAATTCACGTTGCAAACTCTGCCAAAAACCAGAAACAAATCTAGAATCTCTATCGGAAACAATGGATAAAGGAATACCATGTCTAACAACAATCTCATGAATGTACAATTGAGCAAGTCGAGTCAATGATGCCGTCTCACTAGTGGCTAGAAAATGAGCACTCTTGGTTAATCTATCAACTATCACCCATATCATATCATTACCTACCTATTGGTGATACTAAGTGGTAAGACTTAGTATTAAAGGGGTCTCAGGTTCGAGACTCAACAACCTACCTATTGGTGAAATCCATAGGTGATGTGGTTGGGGTGCATTGGGCTGCAGACCTGGCCCAGTGGGTTTATATTAACATTGCTCCTCAGGCCCAGCTGTGGACCGCGTGAGCCCAGTGGGCTCAGGGGGAGGGTGTTACATAAATGTATAAATGATAAATTTAGTTGTAATTTTACAGTAATTTATTTGAATTTCATGAGGTATGTATACTACCAATCTGCTTAGACTTTTAAATATATAATTAATTGCTTATTCTTTCTAATATCATCCCTAAGCAGATAAAATCTTATTTACATTGTATATTTACTTTGTTTCAAAGTGATTAATAAAATGGTACTTGATACCAAAGTTTATATAGTTGTATTTTTATCTTATTTTTATTTATTTGTTTTTAATTTAAGTGTTTATTAGGTGTTACCCTTCGGAATTCAATTATACTGTATATTTTTGAGTTGAACAAACGTGACAAAAACGAGTGAAAATTAATTATAATTTAGACTTGTAAATTATCGGGTTTTTATTTATACTTAGAATTAAATTCGCGTTTTTAATTGTTTCTGCGAGTTGACATCAACTTGCGAGTCCACTTAAAATCTCGCGAATCGGATATAAAGTATAAAGGGGGTCAAACGAGTCAAACGAACCCACCGAACCCACACATATTTCGCGAGTTCACTAAACTTTGCGAATCCGTCACAAAGGAGAAACGAGGCGATTATTGATTTTCGTTTGATTTCGAATTTTGGATTACGGGAACAAGTTTTTCAATCCGTAGATTATATTCAAGACTTATTTGCGCTCATTTTGAGGTATATATCAACGGATTTCACCGTTTAAATTGCACGAAATCGAAAGTTTTTATAAACTTAGGGTTTCAGTTTGAAGTTTAAACGATTTGAGTCGATTACGATGTTATTAGACATAGATCTTTAGGGTTTATGTTAAACGAACATTAATGAACGTTAATCAATCGATAGATCATGTTAAAATTACAAGTTTAATCGATTTTAATTGAAAATTCGCAACGGCAGTTCATCGAACGAGTTGACATTGTGAATCAACTCGCAGCGAGTTGACTAGCGAATCGGTGTGATTAGCGAGTTCACTTCCTATCAGATTAGTATAGCGAGTTGATCAATGTAGCGAGTTGATGAGTATAGCGAGTTGATAAGTAAAACGAGTTGACTTCACCTCGTTAGGCCAGTTTATGCGAGTCCGGAATTTACAAACATTTTAATTTTTTTTTAATAACTTTTATATAATTAATTTAAATTAGACTTAAGACTTTTAGTTATAAGTTAAATTTTTATATACGACTTGAGACTATTTTTGTAACAAGTTATATATAATTTCAATTTTAAACTAAGATGTTTGATGAATCTCGATTCATAATACGTAATAGTTTAAATATTTTTTAATCGTGCATTAAATTATATCTGTTGTTTGTGTTTATCTTACAGATATGGCTAGAGCATTTGATAAGGGTCACAACATTTTGGTTGATCTGAACCTTGAGGCCAAGCGGGCTGACAGGGTTGCTGATATTTTACGTTTTCTAGCACGATCAAGGATTAGATACACCATTACGGCCAATCCTCCGATTTCTCAGGTTATACTGAATGATTTCTGGACGGATATAGTATATGACGAATCTGTCAACCCGCCAGAGGTTAGAGCTACGGTTAGTGGTCAGCCTGTTACATTTTCAGCTGGTAATCTCCGTGAGATTTTGCAGCTAGGTACCGTAGAACAGGAGAATGGGGATATTGAGTACCCTATGGATTTTATTGAGGGTGCTATAGGTCGTATGGGATATACAGGAGACAGGCGTGGACGTCAGTTCCAGAAGCCTCTGGTTATTGGTCAGTGGAGGTTTCTTTGGCACGTGATGAATATAGTTTTCGCAGCGAAGAAAGGTGGCTTTGATGAGTTGAGCCCTGCGATTCTATCGGCTGCACTGTCACTGGTTTATAATAAACCATACAGTTTTTGTGACTATATTTTTGGTGAGATTGCGAAACAGATATCGGGGTCTGTTAGATCAAGATTTTTGGTTTACCCGCGATTTTGCATGCTGATTATTCGTGCGCGTCTACCGGATTTGGCTATACCTGAACCACATCTAGTGGTTAATACGATTGACCATCGTGGGTATAACGCCATGTTTATGCAGACAGTTAGGAAGGAAGGAGTGGTGAAACCGGAAGTTAGACCACTTTTCGGGTATATTGTTGATCCGAACTACGTTGCACCGCCAAATCATGGGTGGTTGGACGTTGTTCCTGCTGTTGCTGCTGCTGCTGATGTTGTACCAGAACCTGCAGCTGAGGAAGCTCAACCTGAAGATCCACAAGGGCTCCTTGAGGATGTTCTTATTCAGGTTGGTCAGGTTGATCAGCAAGTGAACCAAGAGGTTGCTGCACAGGTTGTGCAAGAGGTTTTGGAGCAGAATGATGATGCAACAAATCCTTTGCTTCAAGACATTGAGAGTTATTTAGCACCACCTGAGGTAATATTTTACTTATATAATAATATAGATGCTTAGTTGATAGATTGTTGTTGCTAATCATAGATGCATAATATTATTATATATTATTTATGATATTAGATATTTAGTAAATTGGATATTATTTCTAATTTTAAAATATAAATATCATTAACCGAACAGGAAGCTGAAGCTGAGGCTGCAAATCCTGAAGTTATATTACTTGAGGATGAGCAGATACAGCTTGATAGATCAGTTGTTGTACCGACTGAGGTATTATATCTGATTAATCTTAAATATATAGAACTTGTATGATAGAGCTTACGCTAATCATAAATGTTTAATATATTTAAACTTTAGGATCCTGTTAGATCATCTGGAGGTCGTGATGGTGAGACGGCTTCAGATGATGATTCTGAGAATACACCTTCTCCTTCTCCATCTGCTTCTGAAAGGAAGAGAAAAGGTAAGAGTATTCTGGAGGAAGGTACTGAGGAAGTTGAGATTCCTTTGATGAAGCGTCCGAGAACGCTGACTATTCGAGAAGGTTAGTATTGATTATAAAAGTTAAATAATCTTAACTTGTTGTTTATCAGGAGTTGAACTGAGACAGTTAATTCTGTATACAGTTGCTCAGGATACACCGCAGGTAGAGATGGATGCACCGGTGGTTACTGAATCGATATCTTTTCCGCTTCAGGTATGAGATATAAGTTCTATAACTATGAGTGTTATGCAATTAATTAGAGTTTGAGATAGAGTAATCTGTAACAATAACTGATTTTAATTGTGTTTAACTTTACAGCATGAGGTTGCTGATCTAGTTCGTGGAGCTAATTTTCCAACGAACAAAACAGCTAGATTTGCGACAAGCTTGCTTACACAGGCTTTGTCTCAACCTCATACACCGCTTACCAGAGACTGGCATATTGAGTCTCTTACACCGCTTGGACCAAGAACGATACCTGTTACTCCGACGACTGATGCTGAAAGGATTACATCCTTAGAGTCTAGGGTAAAGGATTTAGAGAAGCTTACTTCTCAGATTCCAGAGCTGGTGTCGAGCAATCTTCTTCTTTCTCAGCAGATTCTCAAGCAGAGTGAATCGTACAATCTGTTGATGAAGACTCATGAGACTTTGCTTGCGGACTTCAACGTACAAAGACTGAAGTTATCTTCTTTAGAGAGTCTGGTCTTGAGATCGCATTCAGGACAGTCTACTCAGGGGGAGATATTGGTATATCTGGAGTCTTGCAGAGAAAATGAGTTGAAGAGGAAGAGAGATCAAGACAAGGACGATGATCCCAATGCACCGAGTGGTGAGCAGACTGGTCCTTCAAAGACTGGTGAGCAAGCTACAATTCAGGGGGAGTCTGGTGCTGGTGCTAGTGGTTCTGGAGTGGATACAAGTGCAGATAAGACTGTACCGGGTGATACTGAAGCTGGTAAGATAGCTTAGTATTATCATAGTACTGTAATATTTGTAATAGTTTGTAGTGAACAAATGTAAACTTAATTTATTTTGTAAATATATTTGGCTTAGGGTTATTATTATTTTAAGTAAAATATGTTTGGTAATTTAAGTTTATATAATTATGTTAAGATAAAATAGAGATCGAAAGACTTCCGACTCATTGAGTAGTCGAGCGGCGTGTTCCGATTAATATCGGCGGTCAAAATTTTATAATAACATATGCATTTTAGACTTGAGAGTTTGTATACTGACAAGTTAAAAATGTATTAGTATTAACTAGACAAATGATATATAATTTAAAGGTTAAATTGATAACGAATTAGATCAATTAACACTTGGAAATTATATAAGTTAATTAATAGTAAATTTAAATGTTTGGTGATTATTCACAATGCATTAGAATTTAAAATTAATTAATATTTGTTAAGTAGACTTAAGAAATTTTGGATTGATTCAGGGTAATCAATAAAAGATTTTATAAGTTATATGTAAATTGCGTTTATATTTTAGGTTAAAATATACAAAAGAATTAATAAAGAAATTCTTAGGTTGATTCAGGGAAATTGATAATAGAATTTTAATTATTAATATTTATTTGTATTTGTGGTTTTCTCTTAGGATTGGAGATGCTTGATCTATCTGATTCGAAAGATGATATTTTTGATGAGATAGATGAAGAGATTGATTATGATCTTGAGGAAGGAGAATTCCAACCACCTACAGATTGGACTGCTTTACCTGAAAATGTGCAAAACATGGGTGTAGATCTAGATGCAAACATTGATGAACACCATGTGAGCCCATCTAGGACAGAAGTTGTTATTGAAAATGAACAAGGTCCAACAATTGTCGATATAGATGAAGATATTGATGATTCAACCTCTGATGAAGAAGAAGAAGTTCTTGTTCAAACCAAAAATCCTGCTGTTGTACTTAGGAAACTTCCAAAGAAGAAGAAGAAGATTGGAATTTCTGAAGTTGATGTTACGAAAAAGCGTGTACCATGTAAAGGGATTATTGGTTGGTACTTTGACTCAGAACTAAAGCTTTTTGCAATCAAAAGGTTTGACGGAGTTCAATATTTTGAAAGAAAGCTTGCAGTTTTTAGTTCTCTACCACGTTATGAAATACGTGATTTGGCTAGATTAGAGATTAACAATCCAAGTCGTGATGATTATGCTGATTGTGTTGAAAGAATCATTAGACATGAGGTTGGTACGAATAAGTTTGTTCAGATTAAGCCAAGAAAGGGAAAAACTGTGAAATTACAATAGAGAAGTCAAAGAACAGGAAGAAGATATATCCAGCTGTTAGATGCATACAGCAGATTCCACTGAAGACAATGCCACAAGATATTCTGGGTAATATGAAGAGATGGCATGTAGATTCAGGAACTGGAGAAGCTGTTATGGTTGAAGCTGATGATGAGTTTGACGGTGGTGAAAGAGAAATCTTCAGAGTCTATGACCATCGACACCTAATGAACATGTCGAAGAAAGATTTGATTAAGTTGAATGAAAATAGAATCTTGACGACAGACGCATGGGGTGATTTAGGACGAGATTATCAGATGATGGTTAAGACGTGTATCAAGATGAAGATTTACGCAGGCAGTAAGATTTACAAATGAAGACCAAAGACAAGCGTGAAGATAAAGACGCTAGAGCTATTGTCAAGGGGGAGTCTGTTGGGACATAGAGTGTGACAACAGATCTAGCTTGAAATAGGACTAGTGTAATTATTATTATGTTTGTATATTGGTTTGGATTTGTAAAAGAATATTTATTTTGTTAGTGATATTCGTTAAACATATTGTTTTGTTAAGTTAGACGAATAATTAAATACAAAATAAATAATAGACGTTTGATGCGTAGCGAGTCGAGATCTCAGGTCGCAGCGAGTCGAGCTGTGAGGTGAGATCTGAACTCGCGTAGATTAAGTCTGGCGAGCTGAGCTCTGAGTTGGGCTTGGGCTGCGAGTTGGACCGAACTCGCAGGCCCATGCGAGCCGAGTTGAGCTGGACGTATATAATGTTTTGCACTCCGTGAAAAACATAACTTTTGCCATATTTCTGATCTGCAAACTCGACAAACTCAGAGAAAACTTAATCCTAACGACTAGGCTTTGACGATTTATCGTTTAAAGCTAAGTCTTATTAAACGCAATACGAACATATTCGTTGTTAGTAAGATAACACCGTATTGAGGGATTTCGCACCTTAATACTACAGATAACGAAGTTATCGATCCTAAAACTAGGGGACTTACATTAACCAAATCGCATACGTGTGTGTATATATAATAAATATATTAATACACATAATGATACATATAATTAATCCTAATTACATGTATTAGTACTATGATTAGGCACTAATTACTAGTCCTAATTGGTCGGGTGTCACGGATATATTTAAAGATATGCCCAATCAAAATATTGGCGTCTGCATCTAACCAAAGTCAAAAATAAAATAATCAATATATCCGAGCGGATATAGTCAAAATAAATTCAAAACATTCTATCAGATCTAAAATCAAAACAAAATAATCAATAGATCGTAGCGTTAATAATCATCTTCTTACCAAACTGATGAATAATCATCTTCTTACCAAACTGATGAAAGTATCATTAAAAAACAAAACTGAGTGTGATTTCTTAGGTGATTCTTATACGTGCATCCTTAGGCTTACTTGTTAACCTTAGGTGAGTTTATTTAGTGGTGTTTATTAACGCTACGTGCATCCTCAGTTTGGTTGCTCTTACGAATAATCGTCTCTAGTATACTAGCTTGCGACCCGGGCTTCAACGAGTCAGATGACATCATGTCCCAATGATTGACATCGAAGGGGTTGTGTAATACACCCCTTCTAGTTGGGGTTGAAAATAAAATAATGAATATATCTGAGCGGATATATGAAAAATGAAATAATCGTCGGCTTAGAACCAAAGTCAAAAATAAAATAATCAGTATATCCGAGCGGATATATTTAAAGATATGCCCAATCAAAATATTGGCGTCTGCATCTAACCAAAGTCAAAAATAAAATAATCAATATATCCGAGCGGATATAGTCAAAATAAATTCAAAACATTCTATCAGATCTAAAATCAAAACAAAATAATCAATATATCGTAGCGTTAATAATCATCTTCTTACCAAACTGATGAATAATCATCTTCTTACCAAACTGATGAAAGTATCATTAAAAAACAAAACTGAGTGTGATTTCTTAGGTGATTCTTATACGTGCATCCTTAGGCTTACTTGTTAACCTTAGGTGAGTTTATTTAGTGGTGTTTATTAACGCTACGTGCATCCTTAGTTTGGTTGCTCTTACGAATAATCGTCTCTAGTATACTAGCTTGCGACCCGGGCTTCAGCGAGTCAGATGACATCATGTCCCAATGATTGACATCGAAGGGGTTGTGTAATACACCCCTTCTAGTTGGGGTTGAAAATAAAATAATGAATATATCTGAGCGGATATATGCAAAATGAAATAATCGCCGGCTTAGAACCAAAGTCAAAAATAAAATAATCAATATATCCGAGCGGATATTGTCAATCAATATATCCGAGCGGATATAGTCAAAATAAGTTCAAAACATTCTATCAGATCTAAAATCGAAAATAAAATAATCAGTATATCCGAGCGGATATATTTAAAGATATGCCCAATCAAAATATAGGCGTCTGCATCTAATCAAAGTCAAAAATAAAATAATCAATATATCCGAGCGGATATAGTCAAAATAAATTCAAAACATTCTATCAGATCTAAAATCGAAACAAAATAATCAATATATCGTAGCGTTAATATATACAAACTGATGAATAATCATCTTTTTACCAAACTGATGAAAGTATCATTAAAAAACAAAACTGAGTGTGATTTCTCAGGTGATTCTTATACGTGCATCCTTAGGCTTACTTGTTAACATTAGATGAGTTTATTTAGTGGTGTTTATTAACGCTACGTGCATCCTCGGTTTGGTTGCTCTTACGAATAATCGTCTCTAGTATACTAGCTTGCGACCCGGGCTTCAGCGGGTCAGATGACATCATGTCCCAATGATTGACACCGAAGGGGTTGTGTAATATACCCCTTCTAGTTGGGGGTTGAAAATAAAATAATGAATATATCTGAGCGGATATATGCAAAATGAAAATAATTGTCGGCTTAGGATCCTAACCAAAGTAAAAAATAAAATAATCAATATATCCGAGCGGATATATTCAAAGATATGGCCAATCAAAATATAGGCGTATGCATCTAACCAAAGTCAAAAATAAAATAATAAATATATCCGATCGGATATAGTCAAAATAAATTCAAAACATTCTAGTAGATCTAAAATCGAAACAGAATAATCAATATATCGTAGCGTTAATATATACAAACTGATGAATAATCATCTTCTTACCAAACTGATGAAAGTATCATTAAAAAACAAAACTGAGTGTGATTTCTCAGGTGATTCTTATACGCGCATCCTTAGGCTTACTTGTTAACCTTAGATGAGTTTATTTAGTGGTGTTTATTAACGCTACGTGCATCCGCAGTTTGGTTGCTCTTACGAATAATCGTCTCTAGTATACTAGCTTGCGACCCGAGCTTCAGCGGGTCAGATGACATCATGTCCCAATGATTGACACCGAAGGGGTTGTGTAATACACCCCTTCTAGTTGGGGTTGAAAATGTGAATATATCTGAGCGGATATATGCAAAATGAAAATAATCGTCGGCTTAGGATCCTAACCAAAGTAAAAAAAATAAAATAATCAATATATCCGAGCGGATATATTCAAAGATATGGCCAATCAAAATATAGGCGTCTGCATCTAACCAAAGTCAAAAATAAAATAATCAATATATCCGATCGGATATAGCCAAAGTAAATTCAAAACATTCTAGTAGATCTAAAATCGAAACAGAATAATCAATATATCCGAGCGGATATATACAAATTTGAAATTGTCATTTTCTCACCAAACTGATGAAAGTATCATTAGAAAACAAAACTGAGTGTGATTTCTCAGGTGATTTTTAACGATACGTGCATCCTCAGGCTTACTTGTTAACCTTAGGTGTGTTTATTTAGTGGTGTTTATTAACGCTACGTGCATCCTCAGTTTGGTTGCTCTTACGAATAATTGTCTCTAGTATAGTAGCTTGCGACCCGGGCTTCAGCGGGTCAGATGACACCATGAATACAACCCTTCTATTGTAGTAAGGTTTTTGGTACTGTAGGGGTTGTTTAATATAACCCTACTGGTACAGTAGGGGTTCAGTAGGGGTTCTTTGATAACTCTTGAGGGGTTCTTTGATAACTCTTACACCACTAGTAGAGGTTTTTGGTATAGTATGGTGAAACACTTCGAAAACAGAACCATTTTTTTTTCAACATGTCCTATAGTAAATTACGACTCGTTCATATCATCACTAGGGCTTTTAAATCATTGAAAAGACTTTTGACTGCGTGGAGGCCCTCATACAAGACAAACATGAAAATCTGCAATATAGTCTAGGAAATTAGCCACATGGGTCAAAATCTGCAACATGGTCTTTAAAATCAACACTCAGCTTTCTTGTCTGGAATTAGGCCCGTGTCTAAGACATTTTCAATTCGACTCAAAACAGGAACTTCAAACGGGCATATCTCCTAAACCGTAAAAAGTTAAGATCTGAAATTTTGCGTGCACATCCACTATAACAATATAAAACTTTCAAATTTTGCACTTTTCCAAAATTCACGTTTTACGAGAAAACGGACATATAACCACTTTTCGACCATTTTAACCACTTTTTTTTTACTACAACTCAAATCACAAACCATGAACACTTGGACTCTAACTTTTTACACACATGATCAACATACCAAAACAAGTCTAACGCCATTGACCAAACCCACATAAGTACATTCTAACCCGATTTAACCCTTTTTACCCGTTTTGGTGTCCATTTGAACACTTTCACCAAATCTACTACATAACACCACCACATTACCCAATACCACGCATGTTTGACTCTTACAACATTGTTGACTATTTGTCAACTTCATCTTTGACCAACCAAATCACATTCGACTCTTAATCACTTTTCACCACTTCGACCCAAACCAAACCAATCATATGAATTCTTACACTTGACAACCACATACACTAGACACCATAACTCTGTTTGACTTTCATAGTCAACTACTATACATTGACCAACATATTTAATTCGAAAACTCTTTGTTTGGGCGATTTACACAATTGAGCATCAAAACAACAATTCAAAAGAATGAGCATAATCTAACCATAAGCATGCTCCATAATCCATATCAACATCACTTATACACCTTCTATCCACGTGTCGCTAGCAAAACATCAACCTATAACAAAAACACTTAAACGGGTAAGCACCACTGCTTAGTGAGTACACAGACAATCAAACAAGCAAACTACATAACACTTAACATATATCAACACAATACATAAGCACAAAACCACTGGGCTCTGAACACTAAACACTGAACACTGAACACTGTGTTAACCGCAGTTAACAATCTGATCACTACCGAATCATTACACATAATCATATCACATAACTTAACCATCAACAATCAAAACACTAATCAACACATCCTTTAACATAATCTAAAACACACATAAGAAATAAAACATATAACAAGCAACTCTCACTTGATTGTATGATCCTCTAGCTCGGAAGCTATCCGGAAACACATACAATTAATTCATACACTGTTCACTACATAATCACTATTTAATTCTCATATATCAACAAGTCATCTTCCACCCAATTGTGTAGCCTCTTACTCGACAGCAATCCGGATCTAACACAATCGAATCATACACTATTCATCACCAATTCTTTACCTTTACCTTTAAGCTAGTGACTTACTCATTACTTGGCTAACATCAAGCTAATGAGGAAATCACTACTTTTCTTACCAAGTAACATTTAATCACATAACAATTAAGAATAACAAGTAATCTAACATAACAATTAAATTAAGCAATAAACATAATTAAACAAATATAAACAAATAACTTATTCCTGATTGTGTAAACCTCTAGCCCGCAAGCTATCCGGTACTACACAATCACATCACCTGTTTAACCCCCGTATCACTCACCACAATCTCTTAGACGATTTCACCATATTGATCATCATAAGCCTCCACGTCTCTTAACACCTACATAATCATACATATCATCATAACAACACTTAGACACTAACAATCATCTCTTTCCTACTAATTTCATGTTCTATTATCATAATCATACTTTATTAACACTAGTTCATGATTTAGCTCTATTTCTACAAGTATTTAACATAATTCTTATTAACATATCACTAACTTCTTAATCTTTAACTCATTTAAATACTAAATCATTCACTACTAACTTCACTAACATCAATTCAACATGTTAAACACTAATTTCATATCATAATCACTAGTTCCATGAAACCCCACCAAAACCCCACTTTGATCATTAGCTACATACTTCAAATTACTCATTTCTATAATGAAATATGGTTTATAATCATAATCAAAACACTAAATAACACTAGTTTAAACAATTCCAAACCCTAATTTCGTATTTAAACCATTAATTCTTTGAAACCCACATAAAACTCAAAACCTAGGTCAAGAACATAAAAGAATCACTTACATATGGTTTAATGATGATTAGAAATGAAGAATCAAGCAAGTAGAATCAAGACTTGAAGATTAAAAGGCTTGGGTTTTAACATACGAATCGTCCCTGTGTTTTTCTCCCTCTCACGAGCTCTCTCTGGAACATTTTAGACTAAATAAAAGATAAACATAACAATGTACATATATATCTATCTGTTTTAATACACTTTTAAACCCTACAGTCTGGAACTGATAAAACCGTTTACGTTTTTCACTATATCTCGTTATTTACATAATAATATTTCGTAATAAAAATATATCCGTGTACGATATTAATTTCCTGAAATTCGGGGTGTTACAACTCTCCCCCACTTATTTCATTCGTGTCCTCACGAATGGCACTCGTACTACTCAGTCTTGACACTATCTCTGCTCTTGTACAAACACTTAATCATCTTTAGAACACTTCACTTAATTCACTGATTATACATAAATGCATATATCACTTAATTCTACTTAAACACATTATCAATACTAACTCTATAAACTCTTAATCAATTACCCCCTACATATTGGTTTCACATAATTAGTGTTCATTTATTTAATGCTTTAGTCGAATATACTTGCACCCACGTGACTAGCTAGTTGGATCCTTCTTTGACTTGACCTCACGTTGACCACTTTCTGCTCCTTTTCCTGCCTTCACGTCGTTAATCAACATCATCAATTAATTAATTTTATCACTTTATTATTATTATTATTATTATTATTATTATTATTATTATTATTATTATTATTATTATTATTATTATTAACTTCATTATTAACTATTATTATTATATTGTTAGACTAACTAATACGTATTACTATTATTATTATTTATTATTTACTCCCTCCGTCCCAAATTGTTTGTCCACTATACTATTTATGTTTGTCCCAAAATTATTGCCCACTTCTAAAAATAAATATGCATTAATGATTAAATTTCTCATATTACCCTTCACTTTAAAACTACACACACTTCAAAGAAAACAATTTAATTAATGATTGGGGGTTAAAGTTGTCATTATACTAAGGTCAAAGCTGGATTTAATGTGATTTTCTTAATATGTGTGTTTTCAACTTGGTGACAAACAATTTGGGACGGAGGGAGTATTATTTAGTCTATTTAAGTATTTGGTTCAACTCATTTATATACTTATTTGCAAATATTAACCAAATCACTATTTATTATCAAATAAATGCAATATAAATATAATAAAAATAGTAAATATTATTAAATAATATAACATTATTTAATGTTATCAATCCCCGTCCTCTACCAATGAACTAAATTGATTTGACACAGTTACTCCATTCCTCTGTAGAACAGGTTCATAGCTATCTCTTATATCCTTACCACAACCCATATATTAACTTTTACCTCTATGCTCCTTAACCATAGTAGACACTGTCTCACTTTTCAAACCATTATGCATATTCTGTGCAGAAGTTGTTGATGCACCATTAAAATTACCCAATTTTCCATAATCACCTGAAAGTTCCATCTGTTTAGCTTTACTAATACCACCTTCAACTTGCTTCATCATTCCATGATTCTGATTTATTTTTATTGCATTAACAGTATTCCCCTTTTCCCCTATAGACTGCATCTGATTTGAGCTATTACCCATTCTAATTCTATCAAACACACTACCCTTATTGGGTAATTTCCCTCTGACTTGGTATTTAACATTAGTTTGACCTCCCTTACTTCCATTGCCAATACTATTCCTCCAATTCATATTTAGCCTTTCAACAATCCTATTTCTTCTACTCACCACTTGAAACCCATCATTGTCTACTTTATTAAGCCTCTGTTTATCTTGTTCAATTTCATTAACTTTCAAAGCATCTTTAAGGATTTGAGCAGCTTTTTCATCCTCAGTATGAGGTCTGTTTTTACACAATTTAAAAGTATGACCAAACACTTTGCAATGTGTGCAAAGTGGTATTTTCCATTGATATATAGCTCACTTCCAACTTACTAACCTTTGCAGGAAAATTACCCATAGGGGGATATTCAAATTCAACATAAGTTGGTTACTCCTCCTCTGCTAAAGCTTCAGCTAACACCCTTGCATAGCCAAGCCTTCCATTCTTATTTAAACATCTATCCATAGTAACCTTATCCATAAGCACGGGTCTACCAATTCCACTAACCGATTTTCCTATGCTCTTACCATTCCAAAGTTCTATTGGTATGTTGTGAACACATACCCAAATAGGAACTTTCTGTGGTTCAATTTTTTCAAGCCAAACCCCTGGTACCCATTGGTTAAGAATAAATGGAACATTTTCAACCAACCAAGGCCCACTCTCAAGCACAGACCTCATTCCTTGTTCACTTTTAAACTTACACAGATAAAAGCCAGCAGCTGTTTTACTCACTTCCTTTAAGTCATAATTTCTCCACATCCTCCTTAAACTAAAGTTAACAGTTTGATAATCCATAAATTTGCCTATGAAATAACCATAAAGCTGAAAACTAAAATGTCTACCACCTTGCTGCACCTCCTCAACAGTAAATTGAACACGTTTCTGTCCATTTGGTAATCTCAGTGGAGGAATATATTCCATTTTAATCTCATCCTCCTCATTAGCTTTTTTCAACAATTCAGAAAATGAAACTTTAGGGGTAGTCCACACATTACTTGTAGTTTCATTTCTAACATATTCATTCCTAACTACACTTTGATTTACACCCATATTCAATTTTGGAACTGATGTATCTACACAGTGAACATTATCACCATAATCATTAGTTCCAATGTCATGTGTATGCTCATCCACTATATTTGCCATTACATCATCATTTTCACTTAGATTCACCCTATCATTCAATATACTATGACCAACCTCACCATTATCAAATGTATCCATTACATTAATCCCAGATTCACCATTATCCTTCTGACTGCTAAATGCAACAGTGCTAGATACCCCATCCTTAAACACACTAGATACATACTTAACAGCAGTTTGATAAATGACAGCATTATTCAAAGATTGCATAGATACCTGCCCAACATGTGTATTCACACTATCAACCTTCATATTTTCAGTACAAATAGGAATTTGGGATTTAATACCTGAAGCAGCTAAATCATCCAAATTTGCATCAACTCTGGCTTCAAATAATCTAATCGTTTCCTTCACAGAACGACCAATAGTCTCCTTCCCTGTATCAATCATCTCAACTTCAGCAGCTGGCATCTACCTATTGTGCCTAGATCCCTTATGAAAAGTATAATCAACAGATGGTAAATCTAAGAGGGAAAATGGTTCAATAGATCTCATCTTCTTCGAAGCATTATCAGGATCAGAATAACCCTGGATAATAACCCCTTTCTTCAATTTCTGTTTTCGCTTTTGAAATCTTCTTTTTAATCGACGATTGAATATTACTAAATTCACCCTTCTGCAACTCGAATGCTTCAATGGATTCATGCTTAGCAGCTCGTAATTTAGCTCTCGTTTGCGCTGGACTTGGTTTGAATACGGGGGGTGGTTCCGAAAGACAAGTCACAGGTGAATGAAACTCCTCCAAATTAGAACGATCTGGAGGATCTGGAGGCTTATTGTTTGTATTAAGTTGTGTAGATGGATTCATGGAAGAATTCTGTGAAATTTAGGAAGGTTTGGTTGAGTAATTTGGTCGGAATCTATGAAAAAGTGGCCGGACCAAGTAGATCGCCAAAATCGCCCCTAGGGTTTGGGTTTTTTTTTGGGTAAATAGGGTTTGGGGTTAGGGTTTAGGGTTTATGGTTGGGGGTTTGGGGGCGAAACCCCCAACCCTAAACCCTAAACCCTAACCCATAAACCCTAAACAAAACTCTAAACCCTAAATCATACTAAACCCTAAACCCTAACCCCTACTAAACCCTAACCCCTACTAAACCCTAACCCTAAATCCTAAACCCTAACCACAAATCAAATGTACAACCAATCACTAACACATGTATTACTAATTTGTAAAACCCACCAAAAAATGAAAAAAAAAAAAAAAGTAGTCAAAAGTTTGCGTTTAGGGACGGCAAATCAAAGAGGAGAAAACGCTGAATTTTATGGTGCAATTTTCATGATTTTTTGACTTACCGTTTGTGAGATATTTGAGTTTCAAAAATGTGGTGGAAATGGATATTTGATGAAAATGAGTGGTTGAGATTGATTCTCCTATTCTCACTCAAAATTGATGTACTCATTTGAACTCTACTCTAAGTTTATATTATCTTGTTCACATGTAAACATCTGTCATGTTCACATATGAACATGTGGCCTATTCACATGTGCACATCTCAGGAAATTTTTGATATTTAATATTCGTGTATGAAGAACAAACTGAATTTGGTTTAGGGATTGAGTTTTCAGTGAGAAAGATATATAATGGATTTTGATAGTGTTTTAAATTCTGTAATTAAATAGAAATGCATACCGGATGGTGATGCGTAGCAGTTAATAACTCAACTGAGCTTTTAACGGGATTTCACTCTTGACTTGGTATTATAACTAGTTTGTATAAAGAAAAAGACTAGTATACCCTTTTCATTATAAAGGTTTAAATTGGTTCTTTTAGTTCTCAATTAAGGTTTAAATTGGTTCTTTTAGTTCTCAATTTTGAATTGGTTCTCATCTGAACCTCCAACTATCGAACTAATTAATTATAGTTTTAACAATACATATTATCAATGTTTTACTAACTTACATCTTTTGTATTACTAGTAAAACATTTTAAAAAAAATAAAAATTGCTCATTATAATTCACAACCCACTTCATATAAATAATTAAAGACAGATAGAACTGTTTTCCTTTTAACTTATAAGCAAACAAATAAAAAACGTATCGTAACGTAAACCAGTAAATTCGAATGAACTGAATTCTACCAAAAATCCTAAACTATAAACGGATCCGTATCAATCACACTTGTTCTATAATTATTATAGCAAGATTACCTCGAAATCTCTTTATAGTTTTGCAGATACTCTTTCTTAAGCGCAGTAAACGTATTAACTAGCTCATCATAGTCCGGGAGTTTCGGGTGCACATGTGGCGAACACGGTGCAACTGGTAAGGAATGCGACCTCTTTACACGAATTTCATCTTCAAATTTTGTCGAGCGCTTACATGGCATACTCATTGCCCTTGAACACTTTAGTTGTTCCCCAATATGCTCTTGATGCTTTTTGTGATTTCTCAAAATGGGTGATGATTTAAAAACAAAAACTCTTTGGTCTATTTCAATTTCACCAATTCGCAGTGGAGATTTGATCTCTTCAATATTATCAATGTAAACTATTTCTTCTGGCTCGTTAGTGGTCGAATTCTCAAATGAGGATTCAGGGTCAAAGTCAAACTGATTCGGTGAAGAGTCAACGGTAGCCGGAACATATTGGTTATCAATGTCTTTAGTTGCCTGCAGTTATGCAACATTGATATGAAGTACAACTATACAAGTGTTGATATCGATCAAATGAAAAAGAATGATATAATTAAAATCGATGCATACCTGTCGCTCGGTATTAAATTTAGAGATATCGACCAAAGGTGTTGATCCTAGAACATTTGTGGTTATCTCCTCAAGCAATTTGTACTTCACTTCATTTGGTATCTTCTCCATGGACAAAATGCCTCTAATCTTTTCTCTCATCTGTAAAATAGTATTGTTTATAAAATTAATAATCCGTATTCCATTTCTCATAACACTTTGAAATAGAAGAAACTAAATAATAAGATATTGAATCCAATCAAATTTGGAAACCTGAGAATTGACAAGATTTCCTGGTAGTAAACCGAGAGCTGTGGCCTCAAAACGCTCCCCATAATGTTCTCTAAAAAGCCTTCTTATGCGTAGAAGCTCAGGCAGGTCTTCCCCAAATCTCGCTGATGCAAAAATCAGACTTGATATTGCTTCATTAACGCTATTAGGGCAATCCCTAAAACCCAAACAAATACTATAATAAAAGTAGTATAATTAAGAACTGTATAAATTATCAGCACTCAAGAGTAAAAACATGTATTTTCTATGATGATCTGAATATATACTTGGTTCGCCAGATATAAGAAAGTTCAGGAGCAAGAATTTGACAAAATTTAGCCAAAAGATCGTACACCGCGACCATGCATTCATCCTTGTAAATTTCTTCCACCTGTTTGGTTTAAAAACACCAAAATAATCAACGAAATCTACACTTTCATGTTAGATTAAAAATCTCATTTGAAAGATTGACTCATCAAATTTTTTCACGAATGGTTAGTAAATCGTTCCCTTATTTTATCTTCTATGTACTAATACTCCGTAAAAGTTAACATAGTTTGTCAATGGTTAGGGCGGAGACAGTACGGGGCAATATATGCCCTGCCCCCATTAAAAAAAAGTATGCAAGTTAAATTATTTGTATCACTATGGGTAGTTTTCATATTCGTCTCCTTTAAAAAATAGAAACTTTTTATGTATTTTCGGGTTGTTTTTATATTCACCCCCTAAAAGTTGTTCTAAATTCATCCTCTCAGAGCAAAGGGTGTGCGGTGACGTGGCAACAATGTTCTTCAACGAGAACGCCGAGATACGGCGTTTTGCCACCCCTGGCCGACGTTCTCGTCGGTGTTCTTCTCGCCGTTCATGTGTCGGCGTCCCATCCCAAACGTTGGTAGCATTCGCCGTTCCAGCCTTTTTTATTGTTTTATTCTTCCTTTTTCTTGTCTTGTGTTGTATGTATTTATATTCTGTGGTTTATTTTATGTGCGAGCTTGTACAAGAAACGAGAAGAAAAAAAAAAGAAGAATAGTGAGTGTGTGTGCAGGTGTGTGAGGAAGAAATGAGAAAGAAGAAGAAGAAATAAGGAAAAAGAGAAAATAGTTAAAGTTTTTATTTATTATTTTTTTTTTGTCGTGTGTACGTGTTGTCTCCAAACTTTGATTCCCTTTCCCATTGGAATACTGATAGAAGTTAAAATGATTTTTTTTTGTTTTAATAATTTAAAATGTTATTTCAATTAATTTATTTATTTTTTATATATTAATTTAATTATTTATACAATTATCATCATTAAAAAATAAATAAAACAAATAGTAAAAAACTCCAGAACACTGTCCAGAATACTGTGAATTCAGTTTTACCACACCACAGAATCCTCACTTTCAACATTCTCAAGAACACTGTCCAGAACACCGTTCCCCACACCCTGTGCTCTCAAAGCTAAATTTCTAATTCCGCCCCTGTCAGCGACACTTGTCATTATTTTGCTCCACTACTCGTAAAACCAATGTTTTGAAAACCGTTTTTTGACTCGGACCGGTGAGGCGTCCGGTTCCGGTTCAACCGGTCGGACCGCCGGCCCAAAACCGATCAAAACACAATTTTAAAAAATAATAATAATAATTCAAAAACCGGTCCAAAATTGATCCGGTTCCCGGTTCAACCGGACAAAACCGGAAAAACCGCCGGTTCGTTGACCGGTCAAACTAAGCCCAAAACCGGTTTTCAACCGGCTGGGAAACCCTAAAATCCCGGTCCTGTCTAACCGGTTTTCAAAACACCGTAAAACAGGGTGCTTTTAGTTGTGAATATTTTTTCCACAATTAGCAATTTTTAAATCTCTAAAAAATAAAGATAGTTATTACAATTACTCAAATGTCGTACTCCGTTTTTTTGTGAGATGTGACATATAGCTAGTAAGTTTATATACAAGTAGTAAAATCTTAATAAATCATACAAAATATAATCTCGATCTTTCTCTCTTTTGTATTTTTAATATCTTATATTATATTCCAAATATACCTACGAAGATAGCAAAGTGATGAAGAAATGTAAAAAAACATACTTGATCGAAGGCAGTTTGGTAACGACTATCTCGAATCCATTGCGCAACGTCGTTTCTTCGTATCTTTATAAGAGAACACTTCTTGTTCTTCCACACATTCATACGACACTGAAGCTTCTTGATCAGCTTCTTACTGCATGCCATCTCTTTAATTTTATAATGTATAGACTATATATATCATTAATAAATGCAGTGACAAGATATTATAAAAATGAAAAAGTTAATGAAAAATTAAAGTTATGAAAAAGTTATTGAAAAATTAAAGTTGTAGTTTACCATTTGGAGACTTTTCTCCATCCAAACAAGAAGTAAAACGTCATGTCTGTGTAATTTGTAGAGCTCAAAAACAATGTGAAGATCTGATGATGTGTTAATTAAGGTGGTGGTTATTTGTTTAAGCTTAATTAAGCATGTGGAAGTGGAGAGGAGTGGGGATGGTGGGAGAGATTTATCAGGATTGAGTGGGCCGGGTGTTTCTACTTTCTGAACAAAAATTGTCCATGGCCCATGGGCTTAACTTAACTCCCTCCGGCCTTTTTATTTATTTTTATTTTTTAAAAGAAGATGAACTTTTATTTATTTCGATAACCACTCTTTTTTTTTTTTGGGTAAAGGGCAAAATGTTTACCCGGAAAATATATTCCCAAAAGCATTTAAGTATAATGGATGTGAGTGAATCCCACATCTCAGACCGTTACATAGGCGATAAAGACTACATAACACGACACCACCCCTAAACCATTATTTGACTCTACAGAAATCAAATAAAGACCCATTTGCCTCAATCTAAATAAATCCACTGCTAAACGCAAAACAACCATCTACTAAACGCAGAAATAACCAATTACATTTGAATTACAATCTAAATGTAAGAAACTAGGTTCATAGAACCACATCCATAAGGTGAAGGCAAAGAGAATACTAAGGGTATGTTCGGCTAACTAGCTTATAGGAGCTTATTGGAGCTTGAGCTTATTTTTTCTAAAACAAGCTTTGTTTGGCAAACAAGCTTATAGGAGCTTATGAATAGTATTAAGCTCTGGAAAATTACGCTGGTGCTAGTAGCGTTTTAAACAAGCTAGGAGCTTATGAATAGTATTAAGCTCTAGAAATTACAATATTACCCTTGATATATTAGTAAATAAGCTCCATCATTTAATAAGCTCCATCCTTTTATGTAATTTTACATTTTTCAGCTCCAGCTCCAGCTAGTTTACCAAACACCTTTCTAAATTAATAAGCTCCTATAAAATAAGCTCCAGCTTCCAGCTCCAGCTACCAGCTCTAGCTTCAAGCTTCAGCTAGTTTTACCAAACACACCCTAATTCACGAATTACAATAGAAGTTACAACTTGAAAGTGGCAAAAAGTAAAACATGTGAAATGCGGAAAATTAATTATCTGATATTTTTTTTTTCTCGAATAACTCGAATTGTTACTTGCTACCATTTTATGAGTGATGAGCTATTATTAATAAAAGTTTTCACAGATCATGGATCCATATATGTAACTCAAATGATTTGGCTTAGATATAAGTTGTGGTGACATCTTAAGTAATACAACGTAATTGTTACCCTTGGCATATTACTATTAGGGACGAAATGACATTTAATTCACGTATGGCAATTGGCTATGCAATAAAAAGATTACCAAATCGTGACATGTATTAATGTATATATTAAATCAAGACAAGATTCACAAGAATCCTGCGTATATCAAAACAAGCTTATAAGGTGTTGTCTCCGTTAAAAATAGGTGTCTACCTTTCTATTTTTAATTTTTCTCAATCTTACGTAATATTTTGATCATGGAAGTAATAAAAAACCAAGATACATGTTCGCACAATAATCAATAATTTCCTTGTAACGAAAATATCAATTGAAACTTGTACAATCAATCAATATCAAACAACTAATAATGCAAATACATATTCTGGTATATATAACAACGTCCAATAAATAATGAAAACATAATGTCTAGATAATTTGTAAATAAGACCAATATTTTTCAACAAGTGACCTATAGATATTATCATTATTATTCAGCTATGCTTTATGGGTTTGTTTGTTTTCAAGTATCAGAAGCATAGATTAGCTAGGATTATTTTATGAACATTCATGAGATCATTTGGACTCAACTGCTGCATTAAGCATCATACTAAAAGCCTTCTCAGTGCATATCCTGAACTTGACTGGATCTATGAGCCCTTTTTCGGTTCCTACCGCAACCCTTAACTGGTCCATGTAACTCATTATCGTCACCGTAAGACTCTGCCAACCATAATCGTTAGTCTTAAGATATAGTGAAAGTACCTTAAGTTAATCAGATTTACTACCTTTATTGATTAGTGATAAATAAGCAATGGTACCTGTGGAACATTAACCACCATAAAATACAAGCCTTTGATCGGTTGATCAACTAGAGCCATCTTTTCAAGTGGTCCGATCATATTTGAAACCGTCATGCTTGAATTCTTCAGCGTGCTATGAATGTATTCGGCAGTGGCCTGTAACATGGCATTAGCATAAAGTTTCAGTATGCACCATTCAAATTCAGTTAGAGATGTACTACACACACAAAAATTAGAGATACTCTAAAAGTTGGTCTAATGCGCGTGCCAAATGTCAACTATCTAACGCGTAGTGATTGACATGTGACGTTAAGCCAACTATTTTATGTATGCTTAAATAGTATCATTTCTCAAAGAATTGTAATGCAAACAGACTACATACCTCAGGACCTCTGTATTTTCTGACGGATTCGAGTAGCATGCCAGTGAGATAAACAGCAGCTGAATTTTTCTTTCTCTTCATGACATTTTGCGTTTCTTGGACAAATTTGAGCGTTTCTATGGACGGATCATATTGGTTTAACTCGGGCAACGCTACATGTAAAAAACCAAACTGATTTCCCCACTGAATTTGAGCTTCTTGATTTTGAACCATTTCATCTACTGACTTATAACCACCAATGGATCTAGTATTAAGCAACACTAATGCCGTTGCATTTGCATTTTTGCCTTCATCACTGGTTGCTCCCATGTATAATCGAGTACCCAGAAAGATCATTCCCGTAACCACATCATTTATCGTCTGCTTAATTAACAATAAATTTGTACGTATGAGAAACTTTTAATTAATCTATTAACTTATTACTAGCTACCTCCTTAAGAGTAGTTATTTTATGTTATGTACTTATGTTTAATTTACCTTTACTTTTGGAAATGTACCTTTTTATCCAATTGTGTTAGGAAGGTGAAGGTTGGCAATTTATAAATTTTTAGTCTATACATACTTTGAGATAAATTAAATGAAAATTTGAACATCTAAGGTGCGTTTATTTACCAAAAACTTCATCATATTTTTAAAAAATTTTAAGAAAAATGAAAAATTAGAAAACGTGTGAGGTTTTGTGGAGAACTCCAAAAAAAGGAATCTATATGATTTATTGATTATTGTATCTCATATTTAAAAAAATGAGAATTTTGTCTTTTACGTTTGAACGCCTTTTTTTTGTTAATTTTCAAGTAACACAAAACTCTATAAAAAAAAAAAGATATTTTTTCATAACTAAATGCGCTATTAATTGTGGAGGAGATTTGATCATTTTACAATTTTAATTGTTTTATATAAATATAAATTATTCGGAATATAAGTGAATATATGTTGCCTTTTCATATATGTAAAAACTCTACATAGATCACATTTGCATATATTTCAATTATTATATTTTTTTAGCAATTTGCTCTTTGTACTTGAATTATTTGCCATATCAAAATCATATAATCAAAAAATGGAAGCCAATTTTCACTAAAGAAGAATATACATAGAAATCCAAAATAATATATATATATATATATATATATATATATATATATATATATATATATATATATATATATATATATATATATATATATAAATGTATGCCGACACACCGTAAATATCAATTTATTTCATCATCATAAATACATACGAGAGAAGTGACAACTCTATCACCTACCTTATATAAATCACTATTACCCCCTGTAGTATATAAATTAATCGATAATTTTTATTTAAATTAAAATAAATAGAGTATGTTTAACTGAAAAATACGGAGTAAGTAATTGTTTGTAATAAATGAGAGTAATATGCATAGTTTAATTATTTTAATAGTTATTTTTTGTAAGTCGACAATTATTTTGAGATAGACATAAATAGTAATGTGAATATTTATTACTTGAGTAATGCTACACAGACCTACTTAGATGGACATTAAAAGTAGCAAAATGCATTGATTGGTTGATACAGTTTCTCTCTCCTAATCCTATTGGTTGAACTGGACACATGTTGGTTTCACATTTTCAGGTCTAGCTTAGGTCTACCTAATTAGGCTCATCTATCATTTTCCTTATTACTTAACCCGTAAACCAAATCGAAAAAATCGAGTTTGGGTCAAATTTCGAGTAATGTGTTTTAACACAAATAAGATGATATCATAAATTTTTACATTTTGAACAAAACTCCAGCTTTACAAAATAACAATAATAGTCTTATAGGAATCATCATAAGTAATGTACTCCCTCCGTCCCAAAATAAGTGTATTGTTTCAGTTTTGACATAGTTTAAGAAATTACATTGTCTGGTAGTGAATACGACACTTTTACCCTTACTTTTTGCATATACTCTCATGTTTAAAAAAAAAGTATATTGAGGGTTAAATGGTAAAATTAATGTTATTTTTGAGACAAACCAAAATGGAAAGGTAGACACTTATTTTGGGACGGATAGAGTATGTGTATATTATATATGTAGATGTAGATGAAGATATATATAGATATATTCTTATATATCATACTAACATATAAACCCGTGTACACAAACCATTAAATGAATGTAAATTTAATTTACAAAATACGACGAGTAAATCAAAATTGAAACAATTAAAATAAAGAACACTATGGAAGTATTAGAAAACCCCCTCCAATAAATAGGAAATCAACCTGGATATATGAGTGGAAAAAAAGATTTTAGAAGATAAATGATGAAGTTTACATTTTAGAAGATAATGAAGTCACAATTAAATGGAATTAGTTTTGTATGGGTTCAAGAATTCTTATATATATGGAATACTTTAATAATAATAATAATAATAATAATAATAATAATAATAATAATAATAATAATAATAATAATAATTTATGATGTCATTATCTCATTATTTTAGCTAATTTAACAAAATTGAATAAACTCAATTGGTCAATTATCATCATGTGTTTCTTCTATTATTTTTATTTATAAGATTCCTTATACATGGTTATATTTGTATATTAAATTACATATTTTTTTGGAAGTTATTCTGATTATTCAAATTCTAACATAAATTAAATCGTAACTCGATTCGGATATAATTCAGAGTTATTCGAATTCAGACGGCTAAAAATATTTTAAATTCAAGTTATCTGAATTCGAGTGAGTCATGACCACCCCTAAAATTTAATAAATAGAGGAAAGTTGGCTCGCAATATATACTCAGCCAATCAATTAAATTTGTAGAACATCGATCACTAGCCATTACCAAAATCTAGGGGCCGGGTCACAAAGGGTGTAGGTGGGGCAACTGCCCCTCAAAAGATTTAAAATAATCAATGTTTTTAAAACCGAAAACCAACTCGGACCGTTTTGCCCTCCGGTTCCAGTCGAACCGGTCCAACCGGCGGCCCAAAACGGGTGAAAACCGGCCCAAATTAAAAAAAAAAAATCAAAAACCGGCCAAGACCGGATTGGACCGCCGGTCCGTTGACCAGTCAAACCAGGCCCAAAACCGGTTCCATCCCGGTCGGAAACCTCAATTTTTCTGGTTCAACCAGTCGGACCGGACCGAGTGAACCGGTTTTTAAAACATTGAAAATAATTCTACCAGTAGACGATCGAAATTATATATCCGAGTAGATTTTCAGAAAGCGCCTCATATTTATCACGTTGAATTAGTCAAATGCTGGGGGTGTTCATCGGTTCGGTTTTCGGTTTCCTCGATTTATTCGGTTCGGGTTGTTCGGTTTTAAAATTTTTTTGAGCAAAACCGAAAACCGAATTCACATTTGAAAACCAAACTGAAAACCGAATTCGAATTCAGTTTGGTTAAAACCGAAAAATTCAAAAATTTTTATTTTTTTTTAAGTTAATCGATTTCGACTTGTAATTTTTCGTGTGTTAGCGTTTCACTAGAGTTGAAAGTGAAAGGCGTGAAGTTAATTTAAAGTTTAAATGTAAATATATTTGTTTAGAAAATTTAAATATCACAGATATACTACATATATTGATAATTTAATATATTATTAATTTGAATTCTGTTTTGAATTAGGTTTTCGGTTTAACTGAATTCAAAAATTCAAAACCGAAAACCGAATTCAAAAACCGAAACCGAACCGAAAACCGAATTTGAATTCAGTTCGGGTTTTTTTCGATTTTAATTCAGTTCGATTATCGGATTAAACGTTTTCAAACCAAATATTGAACACCCCTATGCTGGAGTATTAAATAAGACATGCCTTCTCTACAACAATAATTCGTACGGAATCTAGCCCGGTGCATTAAGCCCACAATTTTAAACATTAGTATGTTTAATAATTGTAAGTATCATTTATTTTCTATTAAAGTTGGAATGTGATGTGATAGAACCTTAATTATGGAGCTTATCTTACAATAATTTAAAGTGGAAATTAAAAGAATTTAAGTAGCTAGAATCATACCACTTGAAGGCTGCACTTAATTTTCTTAATTTGATCCAAAGAGAATGTCATTGTCATGATATTAATCGGCCGGAACTCCACACCTTCTTTGCCTGATCGTATCGGCGTCTTACTATCTTCCAAGAAACTACTCTTCAGAACGCTCCATCCGAAATCCAAAGCCGTGTTAATTGCACCACTTAAAGCCTGTGGTACAAGACTAATCAAGCTCTTATTAATCTCGGGTTCAACCTGCTTAGTCGATTTCTGGAAATTTGGAAATGTTAGGGGAAGAGAAGGGTTGTCTGCTCTTTGTAAGCATGAAAGAAGAGCACCCATAAGTGAAAAACCATCACCAAGTGCATGATGCAGCTTGAAAACAACACTTCCTGATGCATTGCTTGTTGGGTACTTAATTATATGAACTTCCCATAATGGTTTTGTTTGTGGGAGTGGATTTGTTGCGATTTTCGATAAGTAATCGTTGAAATAGTTATCGTAAGATTTACGTGATAATCCATCTGGAAAACTAGGAACAGTTATGTGGTCTTCCAGATTTACTTTAACTCTCTTCCAATGCTTCTCTCCATCTTTACCTTCAACCTGTTAGAAACATTTTAATTTTTAATCACTATGTGTCCTAAAAAATGGGTTTAGATTAAATTAATTAAATTATATATATAATTCAGATGGATATATGGGTCATTATCATAACATCATTCTACTATATATCACATGGATTTATATAGTGATATCCTAGTGAAGAATATCTGGATATATTTAGATTTGTTTGTACCATTTAATTTCAACGTACTTTTTGGGTCACTAAATGGTACTTCACCAAACATTCATATCCCATGCACCACAAAATAAACATAGAAAAGGAAATCTAGATGATATATAATAAAATATATAGATACAAAGAATATAATATACCCATTATGTGTTTATAATTCAAAACCTTTGATTATCACTAGAAACAGTGATCTATCACTTGGATGATGTCTGACAATCTATACATACAGGAGGCAAAACAGGACAACATTTTGGTTCATTTTCAAATATTCATGTACCATTTCTCAATCAAATGTAACAAAGATCATGAATACTAATGAAAATTGTGTAAACAGTTTTCAGATCGAGCATGATGGAAGAGAAGCGAGAGTACGTGAAGAGCGAAGTAGTTTACCATAATGGAAGAGAAACGAGGGTTGATTGGAAGAAAGACATTGTTAAGGAGTGCAAGACTGGAAGAATCATCTAAAGGATTCTCAAACTCCAAGATACTAATCACAGAAACCGAAAGCACCGAGCTGTTAAAGTACTGCCCGGTGGGGCTGACCGGTTCTGACATTTCCATATCTTCCACTCTTCCTACCTTCACCCTCAACACCATTTCTATCTCAGCTCAACTCGCTTTGCTGCTAAATGCTACAATAATATCTGCACCCTTAGGTCTTTTGACTTGTTTTGTTACACCAAAACTTGTTAAATATATAGCACTATGTTACAATGGTTTGTGCATTTGTTCTGACTTTAAGGACTTTGTGTGGGTACACTGGTCTAACATCAGTTAAGAGTATCACATGCGTAGTAGGTGCCGTCCAATTAAGGCATTACATGTACCATTGCATTGGAGCATTTATTTCTCTATGGAAAGATTACATTTACTGAGTCCTTTGTTATTTATTGTCTGCTTTTTTTTAATAAAACTTACAGTACTTTTGATCACTTGTGGTATTGCTGAACTTATCACCGATCAAGCCATCCAGGGCTTTTTTGGGCTGCCAAATCATGTGCCTTAAATTTGATTACAAAAATGGGTACAAGTTAATAACTCAGTTTCAGCATTCAAAGTTGTTTCCCCATTCATGCCTAAATAGCAAATCTATATATATATATATATATATATATATATATATATATAAAGCAAATAAGCATCAATATGGTCTAAAAAGTTTCCATTAAAACATGCCTGTATGAGAACATATCTAGCATAAAAGTTTGTATATTGAGGCAAGGCTCTTTCTTGTGATAAAGGATTACTACATATCAAAAGTGGAACTTTTTTCCTTTAACAATTAAAAAAAAAAAAATCTATCAAAGCATTGCAAAAGTTTGGGTACAGATGATCTTTGGTCACGAGTCCGAATAGCTTTTTTTTTTTTTGACAAAAGGCTGATAACTAGCAACCCAGCCCATTCTATCGATTTTACATAAATGAGTTTGACTTCATCTTCATCTCTAAGTATGTCA
Organism: Helichrysum umbraculigerum; assembly: GCA_949592205.1. Classification (NCBI taxonomy): domain Eukaryota; kingdom Viridiplantae; phylum Streptophyta; class Magnoliopsida; order Asterales; family Asteraceae; genus Helichrysum; species Helichrysum umbraculigerum. The sequence goes on from CATIUR010000005.1 coordinate 38,300,776, forward strand.
AATCTCAGTTTCATATAGTTGTTAATAACTTCATCATGATTATGCATCCAAATTATAAAGTATAGTTATTTGTAAATTTGTCTTAGATATTCTTTTGTTATCTAATTTGAATGGGATGGCATACAAGTATACAACCAATTGTAAACATCATGAGAGCCCAATGGGCCATGGGCACTAAACGACTATATTTTCCCTATTTTCATTTAATTCGATACCTCTGTCACTCTGTGAGTCTGTGTGCCCCTGGCCCTGCCGGCCTGCCCTATATACTGATATTGATACAAACTAACATTGTAAATTTAAACTTGTATTGTAAAATGTCTGGTTACAAATAAAATATCTAGCAGTAACTTCAATTCTTATCTAATGCTCAGTACTAGTCTGCAATAATATTTAATTATTTATCTATTTCTCTAGAAAAAAATAGTGCAATTATGAATATGTACCTTGCTATCAGGAGCGGAGCTAGGATATTTTATATAGGGAGGCAAAATTTATTTTTTTTCCTTTGTTCAATCATTTTTTTGGGGTGGGGGGCAAAACTCCTAAACTGTCACTAATAACCTTAAAAAATTTAATTTTTTTCACAATTTTAGATTTTTAGGGGGGGGCGACTGCCCCCCATGCCCCCATGTAGCTCCGCCCCTGCTTGCTATCATTGCCTTTGGGTGGCATCTAAATGTAACAGCCCACTTCTAGTCTTCTAACATGACCCGTATAGATATGTTGTGTACATATATTAGTTATATTATAAAAAAAAAAAAAAAAAAAGTTACAAAATGTTATGATAGTATAAAGAAAGAAATACTAATATAAGAGAACTATGAGAGAAAGAAAAATAGATGCAAGTCATTTGGGGTTTTCAATCTTATTAATAGCCTATGGGTATGTTTAGCACCACTAGCTTGTAGCTGAAGCTGGTAGGTTGTAGCTAGTAGCTGGAGCTGGTAGCTTGTGGCTAGAGCTGGTAGCTGGAGCTTTTGGTAATATATGTGTTTGGCAGAGTAGCTGGAGCTTGTAGCTTATGAATGTAAAATGACATAAAAGGACAAATACATTATTTCTAATATAAGAAATATAATTAGTTAGAGGGTATTTGTGTAATTTACTTTTCCATAAGCTACAAGCTCCTTTCAAAAGCTACTTCAAGTAGCTTATGGTTTTGGAGCTTATGAAAACCATAAGCTACTAAAATTTTTGGTTGCCAAACAAAGCTTATGAAAAAAACCATAAGCTCAAGCTCCCATAAGCTCCTATAAGCTGCATGTCAAACACTATGTCTCATCATATTATATATAATATAATATGTAATATTATACAGAGTCAACTACCTCACCTCATCTTAAAGACAATTTATATTGACGATCGACTTTCTCACCCACCCTCGAACACAGTCCTAATAATATGGTTTTCATTTATCATATGAAAGACATTTCTCTTGACGTCCTATAAGATACAAGTATCATGACACTATGGACTACTTACATTTTTTCTTTTCTTTTTTCATTCATGTGGAAATAATATTGTTGTTTATGGTATGAAGTTATCAAACTCTAAGATATGAAGTAACCACATGTGAAGATTGTAATTTCTACTTTCTATATTCATTTATAGGATGATATTTGGTACAGTATTATAATCGTTGGTACATCTCGTCATCTCGTGTGATAATAGGGTTCTAGATTGTGTTTAGTGTTTGTGTATGTAATCTAGCGAACTTATAAGGCTAGCAAACATATTAGTGAGCGAACATAGTAAACCCAACGAACTTGTATATGGGCTAGCGAACAAACATAAGTTCGCTAGGCCCAAGCCCGGCGAACTTGTATCATATACTCCGTATATACATTGTACGTTCGTTAGGGTTGGTAAGTAGTTTTTATAGAGAATTGTGTACGTTCGTTTACTGAGATATACGAACTTGAGTCTTAGGGTTGATTGTATAACGTTTATAATCAATATAAGACATATTTGAAAGTATTACTTTGCTTTATTATCGTTTACATACTTGTTTGTGTCGTGATCATAGTATTCAGGGATTCCGCACCTGAATACCGTTAGATAACATCGTTATCGATCCATAGACCAGGGACCTTACAATAGTAATTATATTTTGTAAAGTAAACCTTTTAACATTTCAAACGAGGGACTGAAACTCTGAAAGTATAAGTTTATGAAAGTCAAAGGGCTATAAATTTAAAAAATTTACCCTTCACAGTACCAAATGTATGTATGTATGTAGACACGATACATAACATATCCCCTTCATTTATTTTAAGATAACACGTATAAATTTGTATGTAATATTGTAATGTTAGCTTTTCATGATAGAATACAAAAATGTCTTATTTCTTGGATGTTACACATAAAATACAACATGTTAAACTAAAACATGCTACTTTTAACTAACATGATATACATCTTAAAGTTAAAAAAATTGTACATATAATATATTAGCATATTTCGAACAAATGCTCACTCTTCGGCTCTTCCTAATTGAAAGAACACCTCGTTTTAGAAGTGATATATTAATTAACCGGCGGAGCGATATACAAATTAGGGTAGCCTAGCTTAGCTATGGACCTGTTTTCATGCGAAACTGTATATTTTTTACAAAAGTGAATGATTACATTAACAGTGTTGCGGTCCAAACGAATTGTGCTACGGGCTCGTTCAATAAATGATTAACACATTTTGTATGTTATTTATTTAAAAACTACTAATTAGATCTTTTTATAAATAAAAGTGTACATGTACATAATTTTAATTTATTTATTTATTTAATATATGTAATAGAATTATGTTATGGGTGGTGACCAATTTGTAGCTATACACCACTAATATACATCAGTCTATTGTGCAGTACAACCGTTAAAAGCATAACTAGTGGTGTATGATTAAAAGTTGGTGTTGTAAGGGTCACGTTAATTTTTGAACTTTTGAATCTGCCACTGATCGATTATTTCACGCGTGCAAACACAACATCCATGCATAGATATATTGGACCAATTGTAGTTTAATTATTAAATGCAAGAATATTATATGAACCAATAATACAAATTCATTTAATATACTCCGTAAATAATTACAAATCTGATAAAGACGGTGCATCTTGAAGAACTAGACAGTAATTTAAGTCTCTTTGCAAAATAACCATTAATAATGTCCCAAAACTCTTGTATAGGGGCAACCATTAATAAATGGGGGATTTAGTGCGTCGAAACATAAACTATATCTGACATTCATGTTATGTATCGAACTATTCGGGCTTCTATTGTATGTAACGAACTTGTAATTTCTTTACATTGTATGTAATTTACGGTACTTTTTTCACGTGTCAACTACATAAGCTTCCACGTGGTGTCCCTTACAATCGTTAATTTGACCAAAATACATACAATGTAAAGGAATTACAAGTTTGTTACATACAATAGAAGTTCGAGTAGTTCGCTACATAACATGAATATTAGATTATAGTTTGATACATTTCCACGCACTAAACCCATAAATGGGCGTATATCAGACCCCTTGAATTGATATCCTTAAAAATAATTATTATATTGTAGATATTTCAATGGCAAATTGGCAAGAAGACTAGATACCAATTATACATTAATGTATTTAGTTATTAGAATAAATTATCAGGCCGTCTCCGATGGTGGTCGAGGTGGTCGACCGTCCAGTGCCTCTAAATTATAGGGGTCTCAAAATGTATATGTTTGTGCATATGTGTGTACACGTATAGATATATATACACGTATAATTTGATTGTTAATTGTATAAAACATGAAAAAAAAAAAAATTCAGGCTAAGTTGATTGAGCAACAACAAAAAGATGAAAAAATATCTTATAGTTCGACATATGGTCCATTTCGACAATTTATCAGTTTTCGTCCGGGGCCTCTTGAAACTCAGAGACGGCCCTGTAAATTACTTATAACTATGGTTTGAGAGAACAAGAGACATTTGACCATGTCTTTGGATATAATAAAAGTTATAATAATACTAATTATATGTTATTAATAATTTTGAATAAGTTAAAAGCTTGTAAATGATCGAACATGCAAATATAATTTATTCATGAGCTGTTTTGAACTTCAACTAAATTGAGGGGCTGGTTTGTGATTTATAATAAAAGTGTTCGTTACTACCGTTACTAAATAAGGAACGATTATACTCCGTACAATGATTGTACCCTATGATAGTCGTGAACAAAACCGGGTATTGGGCCTACTCGACCCGTACCCAGAACCCGAACCGGGTTGTAGGTCAAAGGATGAGAACCGGGTTGTTGACCTACCCGACCCGAACCGAACCGGGTTTTTGACCCACGAATACCGGTTTTTAAACCGGGTTTTTCCGGGTTTTATACCAGGTTTTCCAACCCGGCCCGTAGTATACCCGGTTCCAACCCGATTTTGAATTTCAAAAACCCAACCCGGGTCCCTACCCGCCGGGTAGTGAAAAAACCCGAACCGGGTTGGGTATACCCGGGTATAAACCGGGTCGGTTTTTCGGGTTTGGGCCAGGTTGGTTTTAAGAACCGGTTTTTTTGAACACACCTACCCTATGATATCATCGGAGCAAAATTGTTTTCATTCATGGTATTTGTAACATCCGCAAATCGGGCCTAGAAGTTTTATACTATTTTCGGGATTTAAATGAATATTTAAAGTGATAGAAAATAGTTTTGGTTTAGTTGTTCGAAAATAATTGAAATAGGAGTGAAATATTTCATTGTGATAGATAAAATATTAATTGTTATAAATTAATATAGTTGTCGGTAAAATAAAATGTTTGGACTCGCAAATGGTTTTCGGGTTCCAGACAATAGGGTTAGAAGGGGTATTAAAATTATACCCAAAAAGTGAGTCAGTCCAAGAAAGAGCCGACCTCCTTTCTATTTTCTTTTTCCCCAGTCCTTGTTCTTTCTCATTTGATACACACACATATAACAAGAAGAATTAGAAGAGAAAGAGAGATTAAGAGATTGCTTGTGATCTTGTTTGCTTCTTCATCATTAGATTATCATCATCACCATCCTTACTTAGTCTTGATTTGGTAAGTGTTCTTATTGTTTGTTTAAGAGTTTACCTTGAAATCTTAGGGTTTGTGATTATATGTGTAATTGATGGTTGATATGATGATATGTGATGTTAGTTGTTGCTATAAATCGTTAATTGTTGTATGTAATCGATTTTTGACCTGAGTTTGGGGTGTTTGGGGTTTTGGTTCGAGCTGAGTTTGAACAGCAGGTGCAGGGCTGGAAGAGACTGGGAATACGGTCGTATTCAGGGGAATACGGACGTATTCAGGTAAATATTGGGGAATACGGCGTATTCAATACCGTATTCAAGAACGTATTCCTTATAAATTTGGCTGTTTAAGAATTGGGCTGGGAATCCGGGCGTATTCCGGGGAATACGGACGTATTCCCTCTGATTCAGGTGCAAATTTTGAAAATGCGCAAGTGTTAAGTGCCATCTTTGATAATTTTTATTTTTCACTTGAGAGGTACTTTAGTGGCACTTAACAGTAGTTTTAGTGGCACTTAGGCGGTACTTTGGTGGCACTTTTATTGGAAGAAATACATAATAATGTGGACGATTTTAAAGGGTTATGAGACTTAATAAAAGAGTTTAAAGTCAACTTGATATTGTATATGATATGGCTTTAATGACGCTTTAGTGGCACTTTTTGTTAAAAATATAGGTTTCAGACATATATGAGTATGCTATATTTTTGGGTTAAGTTGAATACTTATAAATGAGATGATATAAGTGTTAATCACCATTTGATAAGTGTTATCATGATTGATATAGCATATTATATAATCGATTATGACTTACCATGTTGATATGATATAGTGTGTAACGAGAAATGTTATATAATTATAACGAGTTCATGATTGATAACAAGTTACTAACTTGTGATATTCTGTGATGTTTTCAGATACACAGAAGACTCAGTGACATTAGAATACTGAGTGGACATCTGAGGTATCGGTGAGTGGACCTGTACCTTCAGTATGATTGAGTTATAACATGTTTGGTTACAACGGGTAACCGTAGATGTTATTGTTGATTGATTTATTGTTAATCTTATATGATTATGATTATGTGCTATATGGCCTTTGAGGCATATATGTGTTGATAAAGAGGTCAACAAGTGTTGGGCAATGTTGCTATTGTTTAGCCGACTGAAGGTTCTCTGTACATATCGTTAATGAGAACTTTAGTCGTGTGGAAGAATAGCAATGGGCTATCGGTAAACCGTTGTATTGGCCTGCAGCTCAGTGGGGTTTATAAGTGTCGCTTGAGGGCCACCGCGGCTTGAGGGTTCCTCAAGGACCACCGATCCTCTTTGATGCTTGTGTGTGTTTACAATGCTTGATGATGTAAACATTGATGTGGTTGTGTTTATGATTACTTATTGTAAACTGATATGTTATATCTGAGTTGGACTGTCGGTTACAGTTCTATCTCACTTAGCGTTGAGCTAACCCCACATTCCCACTTCTTGCAGATTATGATTGGTTAAATTGCTGGGCAAGAAGCTTTTGGATGGAATGGATTGTTTGATGACCTTTGTGTATTACTCCGATATTGATTTGTTAAATCAATGATGTTTTTGGTATTCAATAACACCCGACTATTGTAATTTGGGTTATATAACTTATAAATTGTATGTAAGTATTTGAAATATGTTTACTTTATGTATGTACAATACCAAATGTTTGTATTGGGACCGACGTTTCCGGAGTAAAATACATTATCAAAATATGTGGAAAAGGCAGGGTGTTATAGTATTTGAGCTATTTGATGTCTAAATTGTTCCCGTTGCTGGTATCTGAGCTATTTGATGTCATTAAATTTTTTCCTGTCTTGTACGAAAAATGTACATATATCTTTTCTTGATTAAATCAATAGAATCAAATTTACTTTGTTAAAATTATCATTCTAGCCAATATATAACGTTTTATTGCTACAAAGATTAAACTATAATATTTATATATTTTGATGACATTATCCCAAATAAAATCGGCACTTTCATAAACTAATAAGCTTAATCAGTAAAAAAAAAAAAAATCAATAAAATGCATAACAAATGTACGACATCACTGATTTTAATGTAATTTAACATTTATTCTCGAGTTCAATAGAAAATAAAAGAAATGAAAGGAAAGTAATTACTTGGTTATATTCTATCTTATGTGTTAAAACTTGTATGTAGACAATTTAGAGTGACATTATGAAATTATAACTTATCGTTTTACTTATTAGGTGATGCATTTAGTGACTAGGATACCTAAATGGCCAACCCATTCCCAACTTGTTCAGGCCTCCTCCCTTTGGAGGTTGACATTAATAGATCACATTATAGGCATTTATGTAGACAATTTAGAGTGACATTATGAAATTATAACTTATCGTTTTACTTATTAGGTGATGCATTTAGTGACTAGGATACCTAAATGGCCAACCCATTCCCAACTTGTTCAGGCCTCCTCCCTTTGGAGGTTGACATTAATAGATCACATTATAGGCATTTTCTAGACCTTAATTGAACCGAAAACCAACTTATTAAAACCATGGTCCAATCCATATTGAGGCTTAACCCCACAAAACATGAAACGTCTATTAAGCTTTGATTACTGCATGCGGATCCAATCATCAAAAAGTTCAGCTAGTTTAATTAAAAGATATTAGAAGGAAAATGAACACTTTTGCTATTCAAACGATACAATGTAAACAACAGGGCTTTATGGGGACGTTAATCACTAATCCCAGAACCCGAGAAAGGAAAACGAAAATGAAAACTATAAAATTAAGCAGGCGAAGGTTGTTCAACTTGAGTTGTAAAGGGGATTGGCTTTGTTGGAGCTGGCAAACGGCCGATGCTATCAACTTTGTCCATCTGCTTAGGTGGAGGTCTTGCTGCTCTTGGTAGCAGTCTGCCCTTCTTCTCAAACCACTCGGGTTTTAGCAGAGCACGAAAACCGAGCTTGTTGTAATACACTTTTCTCACGGACCCACCAGCTGCTTCAACCACTTCTTTTGCACGAACTGTCACCCTTGACACCTGCAAATTATATTTCATTGCATAAGCAAACAGTAAGATTTCTTGAACAGGTATGGCTGTAAAAAGGTTGTAGGCAAGCATGTATAATCTTAATACATGTATAATCTTAATACTTCAGAGGTGAGAAAGAGATTTCATACTAACACTAGCATGAAACCCACGCAAAGCAGCGGATATGTATATATCTTCAGTTTTGTTACACACAAACACGTTAAAGTCGATATGTACATAGTTATCATATCGGTAACATCTTATTCAAGTTTTTTCTGTTCCATTTATATCTACACTAATTTTTATTAAACTTCATAATTATCGAAGTTATTTTAATTCTTTTTTTATTTTCTAGTAAACACTTTATTATTTAGTTGACTTACCTTAAATAAGAAAATTTAATTATAGAATGTCAAGTTATCAATAGGGTATGTTAGTAATCTTAATAAAGGCTTGACATTTAGATTTAATAAAGGTAAATTTGTAATTTTAATTATTTTAAGAACTTTAAGACTCAACAATGGACATGCTTTATATATTAGTATATAAGTATATATATATATATATATATATATATATATATATATATATATATATATATAGATAGATAGATAGATAAGGTAAACAACAAAACTTTTCTATTTGATTTGGCCCAAATGGACAAAGATGGGTTAATTTCAGCTTCTTTAATTACTTTCAGGTTTATTTGGGCAAACCAAATGGGTCCAAATAAATTAGAACCACTTACAAGTTTACAGATCAAAATAGGTCGATCAGGCTGGGTCAACCCAGTATGTTATTCTTTTATGTTAAACTACTAAAATACTCCGTAGTATAGTACATTAGTACTACTACATAATGTCATAATGATTACATGGTTATACTACTAAAATGATACTGTACTTTTTTGGACTAATAAATTGATATAGGAGACTCAGACAAGGAGAGGTTGCAAGCATTTAGTTCTCATGACCGCCAATAAGGACCTGTCATTTTAACTAGTTAAACACTGACCCATTAAAAAAAAAATAAACCTGCATTATGAACCGCCAATAACAACTTGTCATTATTGAAATACTTCCATTCCCCATGAAAATTGCAACTTTATACTATGAGCCACGTATTTTAGAATCCTTCAATAATAATATGTAGCCAAAATTTTATTGACCGGCCAATAAGGACTTGTAATTTATGAAATACTTCCATTTCCTGTGAAAACTGCAACTTTATACTATGAGCCCCGTATCTTGCAATCCTTTAATTATAATATGTTGTCAAAATCCTATTGGCTATATTGATTGACATCAATGTCACCAATTTTATGTAATAACCACAAACAACATATAGCTTCAATCTAAATGAGAATCATCGCAACTTCTATGAAAGCCACAAACAAAAATAGCTCCAACCTTATAGTACTACTGAACTGACCAAGCATGATTTTTTGACTTGTTGAAAAAAAAAATATGAGGTATCATCGAAACAATATGAAACAAAAAATGACCTCGAGATGAATTGGCCAATGAATGTGTTCTGCACCACGTCCCATCAACCTCACTCCATCTCTAATTTGCTTTCCTATTGCCCCTGTATCCTATTTTAAAACACGATGCAAGGAATTTGATTAATATAATAATAAAGGCGATCTAAAAAGAAAGATATATGTCATTATACAATAATACCTTGAGAGTTTTCATTGTGATGAGCTCTGAAGAATCAATCTTCCCTGCATTGATCAACCTTGCGATCTTTCCCAAACCAACTGGCTGCAAAGAACGAACAGTTTATCTTATGATGAGAATTCGGTTAGCAACAGAAACTGATTCACAAGAAGAAAGCAAGCCTATTCCATATAATCTCCAATAATGAAAATTATAACCCTTGCTTATATCACCATATCAGGATCTATACTTTAAAGTTCTAGAAAAACTGTTTGGTAGTCTCTAAAGCAAATGGTAATTTAGGAGCATCATATCTCTCTTTATGCTACATCTTGAAATATGACATTCCAGGACAAGTACCAAGTACCAAGTTTCTGTAAAAACTTAGCCTACGTTTCATATAAGATTAGAACTCTAACGGTATAAATTAAAGTAGATAAAAACAGATTAGATGTCTGTATAAAGAACATACAGAAATTAGTAGTTTAGTACCAAAACTTTCTAATTGTTCAGTCTGAGGAACTATTAGAGGCTACGGAATACAATCATATACTCAAACTAAAAACAGAATCGTATTAGCAAAACTAGTCATAAGAGAAAGCTAGTGTATTTCACGGTTCAATAAGTTTAGGCACCATTGTGACACTCCGGTATTAAGATTAACGCTCGAAAAAACAATGAAAACAAACGAAAATAGCAAAGGCAAATAAACTGAACAATATAAAGTTTAAATACAAGAGATAAGCTAACTCTCTGATAAGTGATAACAATTTACCTTCAAGACGTCAACCAATTCTTCTAATTTATTCGAAATCAATCTATCATATTAAGCATAATCGAACTATAACCCGCAACTCCATAAGTCCTACCTACAGATGTTTTAACCTATGATCCTAATCTTCAAATAATATAAAGATTGGGATTCACTACAAATCATAATTAATTAGTAACTTCACATAAAGATCACATTTTTCTAGATAAACAGTGAGCTATGATGTGTTAAACACTTAAACTTAATGTAAGATCATACATTAAAATATATAAAAATGAAATTGAAAAAAAGGATGATATTAATACCTGAAATTCAAGTGAAAAGGGGTTATGAAAACCTCTTTTGGGCATTCTACGTCTCAAAGGAGTTTGACCACCTTCAAAACCAAACTTATGAGTTCCTCTTGCTTTCTGACCTTTATGACCCCGACCCGCAGTTTTTCCTTTACCCGACCCGATTCCACGACCTTTTCTTGTTTTCTGGTGTGTTGCACCTTTGTTATTTCTCAAATCATTTAAGCTCAACAAACTACTGTAAGCTCGATGACGCGTACCCCCAAATGAATTGCGAAAAATTGGGTTCTGAATAATTAGGTTATTATTGATTGTTGAAGACGATTTAATGATGGTGTGAATTGGTGCATTTTTAATGGTGTTTGGGAATAATATACCAAATGGGATTTTTGCTCTTCTCAACATTTTGATCAATTGATTTGATTTTGGGTGTTTTTTTTTCCTTCTGCAAGTTGTGATGAAATATTTGATTCGAGGGTTGGTGACTGTGAGTGAGATTTAATTGAACATGACGGTGGGAATGGGCCGTTATCTTATACATCTTGTTTTAGCCCAACTTATTATTTGGGCTCTTGATTTGTTGATTGTTTTGGTGGGCCACGAACTACGTTCTTCACTACCCAACGATGAAATGTGTATCAACTACTCAACTAGAGCTGGCAAAACGGACGGGTTGGGTGGGTATGGGCTACGGGCTAAAATGGGTGCGGGTATAAACGGGCTTGGGTTTAATTGGACGCGGGTTTAAACGGGTGCGGGTCTAAATGAACTTTTTAAAATTTTCATAAAAAAAATGTTCTAATTCACTAAAATATATATATCTTCTAAAATAAGTTTTACATTTTAACTATATAATATAAAAAATATAACATGATGATTGTAACATCCTCTCTCGTGACCTGGTATTTTTCTATTTATAGTAAATATTTAAATTGTTTTAGAAATTAATTGTTATAAACTGCTTTATTGTGAAACTTGGTGAAATAGGTCTTAGGACTTATTGTGGTTAATAAAATGTTGTTTGGATTAATTTATTAAAGTTGACGGTGCAATAAAATAAATTTCTCGCGATTAGTATTTAAGTGCCAGACAATAGATTTAGAGCGGGTATAAACTACCCATAAAGTGGGTTGGTTAAAAAGGGAGGCCGACTCTTTTATGATCACTTTCCCAATTCTTTCTTCTCATTTCCTTCCAAATAAAACACATAAACCCTTACTTAAATCAAAACCTAACCATCTATCCTTGAAGTGTAAATTGAGGTGGTGCATATCATCATCATAATCATCATCATCTTCTATCATCTATCATTTTGTTCATCTATCTATTGTAAGTAAATACCTCATAAGCTCACATGTTAAATTTGATGAATAATTGATGAATTGCTTTGAGTAGTTGAGTTATATGGTAATTACTTGTGATATATGATGATATGTGATGATTCTTGACTAGTTATAGGGATCAAATCCATGTTTATGAGCTATGATTGGAACTAGTTGGAAACCTAAATAGATTTTATGATTTTGATGTGAAGATTAAGTAATTTGATGTTGTTATTGTTGTTGAATGTTAGTTAGAAGCAATAGGATGTTATTTGTGTGTCGATTATGTAGTTTGTGCGATTTGGTATGCCAAAGTTAGGATTTTTAGTTAAAAGTTCGTGCATAGTTCTTGGCTAGTAGCTACTGCTGCTGATTTGATGAACTAGCCGGCGGCTTTGAAGCCTAGCCGGCGGCTAACCGGGTTTGGGATGGGTGGCCGGCGGCTTAGAGGCCTAGCCGGCGGCTAAATGCCTAAGGTCGGCGGGTAAAAATAGCTTTAAAACTCGTTTTATTTCTGGTTGCTCAAAATGCCTTAGAGCCGGCGTCCCAGGGTTGGGAACCGACGGCTGGACGCGGAAGCCGGCGGCTTGGTGGGTTTAGCCGGCGACTAAGTGGGCTAGCCGGCGGCTAAAAGGGTCCAGCTTCACTTTTTCAATTACTTGCTAGAACTTAATCTTAATTTGGTATTATGTTTTATATAATGAGTAATAATACATGTGAGGGGACTTATAACTTAGATAGTAGTGGTGTTAAGTTCCTAATCTGATTAGTTGACATGAGTTATATATTGATGATTACAATTACTAACTTGTTTATGATGTTGATCCTCAGATCCTCTAAAAGACAAAGTAGCACCCGGAATCTGAGTTAGTAAAGACGAAGGTATTGGTGAGTGGATTCGGAACTCACCATTGAATTTAGTTGTGATCATTGGATTACAACGAATAAGCGTGATATATTGTTGTTGCTTATTTAATATACCTTGTTGATTATTACTCAATGTGCAATGTGTGGCCTTCGGGCATCAGTTGTTAATGAGGTCAACGAGTTGTTGAATGGTTGGTTGGGCTAGTTGGTTATCGTGTGAATGATACAGGGATTTACTTCATTTGTTGTGTGTATTGAACTGTATCTGAGTATGATAACCACTAGCTATCGGTCTCGTCCGTTATGGCCATACGGATAGGTTGGATAAGTGTTCTTGGGGAGCCGCCCGGGTTATTGGTTATCCCCAGAGCCGCCGATCCTCATTATTGTGTTGTTTGTTGTAATTTGATGATTATGCTAAGTTGAATGTTGTGTGATGAACTCACTCACTTAGCTATGTGCAAACCCCTCCTATCTACTTCCTGCAGATTATATTTTGGATAGATGAGTAGCAGGAAGTTGATGCTCTAGGAGCTGGGAATGTCTTGACAAGCATGCTACTCTGATAATGTTTTGTACTAAACAAGTTGGTTTTTATATAATGCCCCATTTAAGATGTGGTTTAATAGTTTTGAACTAGTATGAATTAAGCTATGAAGTGTTTATGTACTCTAATTATGGTACAGTATAACTAATGACGTGTTTTAAATTACTACGCTTCCGTATTATTAATATAATATTGACTTATGAAATGAGGGGCGTTATAAGTTGGTATTAGAGCATGGTTTTGGGTTAATTGAACATTGTGGAGTGTTCAATCCCAAAACTGGAGCGTGATATGTCAAACATTCCTGGGTATGGGATTTAGCACTGGTTCGGAATTGTTAGTAGATAGGTACTAACGATTAACAAGTTTCAAGTGTTGTGTTGATTTCAGAAATGGCAGATGAAGAACAACCGACCACCAACCCCAATAATGCCTCTTGGTACGTTGCTCCTCCTTTTGAATCTCATCCAGAACAACATAATCAGGAAGGTACCTCTAATCCAGCGGGTGAAGAATCGAACAGGGAGGAGTATATACACGAGATGGAGGATGAGTTGATGTTCCTTAGAGAGTTTAAAAGGAAAGCTGAGGAAGCTGCAGCTAGACAACTTTTACAACAACAACAACAACAATCTTCTGTTTTTGGTGCTAGCCCATCCTCTCAATCCAATAAGGTGTGCTCTTTCAAAACCTTTATGTCTAGCAAACCACCGGAATTTCATGGAAGTACAAATCCTACTGTGACTTTAAACTGGTTGAGGGATATGGAACGGAAATTCGATGTGACTCGTTGTGAGAAGGAATCAAAGGTTATGTTTGCCGTTCAGTGTATGAAAGATGAGGCGATGGTTTGGTGGGACTCAGTTACAGGTCATTTAACGAAACAACAAAAGGAAGCTATCCGATGGTTTGATTTTCACCAAGCCGTTTGCAATCAATATTGTTCTGATTTTGATATGGCTCGGATTAGGAGGGAGTTTGTGAACCTTCATTTATCGGATAAGATGACCATTGATGAGTTGATAGCGCAATTTACTGAAAAGCTTCGGTTTGTTCAACAGTGGGTTCCTGATGAGAAAACCAGAATCGAACAATTTGTGGATGCTTTACCCCATAACTACCGCACTACCGTGAGATTAGCTAGTAGTTTATCGCAAGCCTTTAATCTTGCAAGATCGGTGGATAGTGATATTCGAGGTTTTTGTGCTTCTCAAACTAAGGATAATTCTTCTTCTAGGTTCAAAGCTGATTCTTCTAGCAAAGGAAAATCTTACTCACAGGGCAGTCGACAGAATAAGAAATTTGTCAGTAGAAGCAGTTCGTCTAGCAACTCTAATTGGTGCAACATGTGTAAATCTAGGCATTCTGGCCCGTGTACCATGCAAACGAATAAGTGCTTGAAATGTGGTGAACTTGGCCATGAGATAAAGAATTGTCGGTACCCGAACTTTGTGTGTTGGACTTGCAAAAAGGAAGGACATCGTGTGGGTGAATGTCCGGAGGCAGGGAAGTCGGGGTCGGGTTCGGTCGGGAGTTCTGCATCGTCCGGTCAGAAACGAAAGAATCCTCCACCACCAACAAATAGGGCCTTTCAAATGACAGTCGATGAAGCTGTGCATACAGAAGATGTCATAACTGGTACATTCCTTATAAACTCTGTACCGGCTCGTGTATTGTTTGACTCTGGTGCTAATTGTACTTTCATATCTGTATGCTTCTGTGACAAGTTGAACTTAGTCCCTACTGTGATAACAAAGCCCATAGAAGTAGAAATTGTTAGTGGTAAATTAGTTCCTGTTACCACCAAGGTGACTGGAGCTAATATTGTGATTGATGACCAAACTTTCCCTATTTCATTTTTGTTGATGCCAATCCCTAGTTTTGATGTGATAATTGGTATGGATTGGTTGAGTCAGAATAGGGCTAGCATTGATTGTCACCAAAAGTTGATTAAGATCCCAATCTCCGAAGGGTCATACGTTGTGGCTCGAGGAGAACGGGATAATATGTCAATTCCCTTGATTTCTATGATGAAGGCTAGGAAGTCCTTGCCCAAAGGTTGTGAGTCCTATCTAGCCTATGTAGTTGATGCCAAACTTGTAAAGAAAACCATTTCCGATGTTCCGGTTGTTTGTGAATATCCAGAGGTATTCCCTGAGGAATTACCTGGTTTACCACCAGTTAGGGAAGTTAAGTATCGTATTGATCTTGTGCCGGGATCGTCCCCTGTAGCTAAAGCTCCTTATAGGTTAGCGCCTTCGGAGATTCGTGAAATGATGAATCAGATACAGGAATTGTTGGATAAGGAATTTATCAGACCTAGTTCCTCGCCGTGGGGTGCTGTAACACCCCGATTTTCAGGAAAGTATTTTCGTACGCGAATATGTTATTATTATGAAGTATGGTTATTTAAATATTATGATATAATAGAAAACGTAAACGAAGTATCAGTTCCAGACTGTAAAATAAGAGGAAATTAAAATAGTGAGTAAGATAGATACGTGGAGTTGCCAGGAGATCTCTTTATTTGTTTTAAACATTCTAAACCTTTCCTGGAGCTAAAGAAATCACAGAACCTTAAATCAACTCCCTAAACTCAAACACAAACTTTGATTCAAGCTAGAAATCTTTGGATTATCAATGTCATCTATCATCTCTTGTGTTCTTCTAATCATTGTAAGTAATTTCTTCATGTTTTAACCTAGCTTTTTGGGGTTTTCATGGGTTTAGTGAAATTGATGAAATTAAATACGAAATTATGGTTTATTATGATAGAATTAGTGTTTATTAATGTTATTAAGCTTGTTAGTGATTATATAACAACTAAAAAGTGATGAATTTGTTGTTAGGGTTCATGATTGATTATAAGGGTTTTTAATAAAAGTTCATGAATTGATGAAAGCTAGTTAGAGGTGTAATTAGAGATGTTAATAGAATGATATTATGATGTATTACCAAGAATTCAAGTGATTATATATGAAGGTTTTGATTGATGGTGATGATTTTGATTATGATAATAAAGCTAGTGATTATGTAGTTGATTAATCATGTAAATTGAATATGAGAATGATGGTGGCAAAGAGTTGGATGTATCATCGTTGATCATGTTTGGTAAATCATCGAGTGAAGGTTAAGGTGAGTATATAGGGGCTAATTGAGTAATGGTTGTATGTGTTTCCGGATTGCTTCCGAGCAAGAGGATCATACAACCACGTATTTGTTATTTGTAATTATGTGTTTTAAATAATTGATGATGATTATGATGAAGAGTATGAATGATCATGTGTGTTTCCGGATTGCTTACGAGTAAGAGGATCACATGGTCAAGAGAAATATGACTTGTATCTAGCCTTGTTTCTTGAATATGATATCCATTTCGACGTGTTTTGGAATCATGAGCCTTGTTTCTTAAAGTGGTATTCATTTCGACGTGATTTGATACCACCAAGCCTTGTTTCTAACGAAGCCTTGTTTCTTAGGGTCGGATCCGTTATGTGCTTGTTTCTTATGTGTAGTATGATGAGGTTGAGTAAGATTAATTATGTTGTTGATTATTTGTGTTTAATGTTTAATACATGTGGTTGAAGGCTTAATTAGTTTTTATGTATTCACTAAGCGGTGGTTGCTTACCCCATTCATGTTTTATGCTTTAGGTAAATTGGATCAAAGAGAAATGAAAGAGATTAAGAAGGATTAGCGTGGATGGCATGCTTGTAGTGAGTTGCAAGTCTCTCTTCTTTAATTATCGTTTTGTATATAGCTTGTGTAAATCGCCCATGGGTCAAAGTGTTGTTATTTGTTAAACGGGTCAAAGGGTGTCGATATGGGTCAAGAAGTGATTTTATGCTATGTATAAATGAGGTAGAGTTATGGCACATTGATATAGTGTCTTAAGTTTGTTTTGGCATGTTAAAGGAGTATGCAAAAGATTTTGGTCAGATTCCTTGTGGTTTGAGTTTTGATATGTCAAGTAAAAGTGGTCAAAATAGTCGAAAACAACCCATACGTCCAGATTTAGTGTTGTCGAGAAAAATGAAAAAGTCCAAAAAGGAAAACCTTTAATATGGTCAAACAAAGGTGCCTGCAAATTTTCATGGTCTAATTATTTGCGGTTTAAAAACTATGAGTGTTTGAATTTAGTTCTAAAACCTTAGTCTGTGTTACCACTAGAACAAGCTTGTTCTAGCCTAAAACAAGCTTGTTCTAACCTAAAACAAGGTTGTTTTACCTCTTTATACTATATGGCTGGAAATTTACATACCCCGTTGTCTTATTTTGGGTCAAAATCTAAAGATGAATATACGGTATTAAATGTACAAGATGTGGGACCGAGGTGTGGGACCGGAAAAAAAAAATTCGAGTTTAGGGGCGTTTCAAGTTGGTATCAGAACGATAGTTTAAGAGAGTTATGTAATCCACTTTAGGATTGCATGATCTTAAACTATTATGAATTGTTAAATTTGCTGTGATTATGATTATGTGTGATACTGAATTTGATTTTGTGAACTGATATGATTCCCTGATATGAGTTATTTGATAGTAGAGGTGTTAATTGAGATGTTTAGTGTTACTTGATGCTTAGTGGAATCTTGTTTCTGGATTTTAATTATGATTCGGGTTTGGGTTTTGTTTCTATAAGCTACATGGATTGATTATGTAATTGAATGCTTTTCTAGAGCCTTGTTTCTATGATGAATAAGAGTTTAAATGTTGATTGAATTACGAAGAATATGAAGTTAACAATGTAAGTGAATGTGGATAGGTTGCAGGGAGAATATGTGTAACTATTTGTTAATACGAAGTTGGAAATAGTGAGTAATTTTGATTATGCGTTTAAAGTGAATAGTGTAGTGACTTGATTCTGATCATGTGTCTGTTATTAAGTGTTATTGATTGTGTTAACTGTTGCATGAATTGTGTGCTATGTGTTTAAATAAAGAGGAATTACATTGAAGGTTGACGGTATCGAATAGCCTGAGAAAGAAGTGTGAGTGACATAATATAACGACGTCTGGCCAACGTATTTATATTATGCCATTTCACATGGAATTATTGAGGCTACCAAAATACCGGAAAGATGTAATGTGGTTGTTAAGCTAGTTGTTGGTCGATATGAAGTAGTAGTAAATTATTAAGTGGTTGCTTAGCTGAAATGCTGATTGTAAAAGAGTAATAATATGAAGCTAAGTGGGGGAGAAGGCTTTAAAATGATGTAAAGAATGACGTGATATAGTGCGGAGAAATATGTTGGTCGAATCGAAATGGATGTATATATAACTTAAAGTGGATTAAGAAAGTAGTGAAATGATATGAATACTAGCCATTGAGAAAACTTAGATTGTTAATGAGGTAGTCATTAGAGGGATATTGTGTGCAAATGATTATGTGTAATAGAGATAATTAATGAGAGAGGGAAGTAATCAATTTATGACCAGTGAGATTTAGAACAAGTATACGTTTCGATATAGTTAAGAGGTGTTAAGATTGAATAGAGACTAGTGGCATTCGTGAGGACACGAATGAGATAAGTGGGGGAGAGTTGTAACACCCCGATTTTCAGGAAAGTATTTTCGTACGCGAATATGTTATTATTATGAAGTATGGTTATTTAAATATTATGATATAATAGAAAACGTAAACGAAGTATCAGTTCCAGACTGTAAAATAAGAGGAAATTAAAATAGTGAGTAAGATAGATACGTGGAGTTGCCAGGAGATCTCTTTATTTGTTTTAAACATTCTAAACCTTTCCTGGAGCTAAAGAAATCACAGAACCTTAAATCAACTCCCTAAACTCAAACACAAACTTTGATTCAAGCTAGAAATCTTTGGATTATCAATGTCATCTATCATCTCTTGTGTTCTTCTAATCATTGTAAGTAATTTCTTCATGTTTTAACCTAGCTTTTTGGGGTTTTCATGGGTTTAGTGAAATTGATGAAATTAAATACGAAATTATGGTTTATTATGATAGAATTAGTGTTTATTAATGTTATTAAGCTTGTTAGTGATTATATAACAACTAAAAAGTGATGAATTTGTTGTTAGGGTTCATGATTGATTATAAGGGTTTTTAATAAAAGTTCATGAATTGATGAAAGCTAGTTAGAGGTGTAATTAGAGATGTTAATAGAATGATATTATGATGTATTACCAAGAATTCAAGTGATTATATATGAAGGTTTTGATTGATGATGATGATTTTGATTATGATAATAAAGCTAGTGATTATGTAGTTGATTAATCATGTAAATTGAATATGAGAATGATGGTGGAAGAGAATTTAATTGCAAGTGTTATTAATATGATAATAGAAGTGATTATGAATATGAAAGTTAACTTTGGTTAATTAGTAATGAGTTTGTTTAAAGAATCATGAATAATCCTAGTGGGAAAGGATTGATGTTGGTAGAAGCTTGATTATGGTGATTAGTGGGTTTTAATTATGTGTATGTGATTATGTGTTATGTGATAGGTGGCAAAGAGTTGGATGTATCATCGTTGATCATGTTTGGTGAATCATCGAGTGAAGGTTAAGGTGAGTATATAGGGTATAACACCCGTCTCGAAATACAAGGACATTTTTTTTTTAAACATATCGGAAGCGCATGATTAATAGAAATCAGTGGATTGCATACATACATTTCAAATAGCAATCCACTTACATACAAACCTTTAAAACTAGATTATTCTAATCATTACACACATTAAGTTTAAGTGTTATAGAAATCCAAATATGTTGTTAAATCATTAACGTATTATCCATTTCAGAGTGAGCTTGTCAAACATTCCATTCCATATGTACTTCTTGCCCACCCACATACAAAAGTAAACCTGCAAGAAGTAATGAGGGGTTAGCACGAAGCTAAGTGAATAGATCCCAAGCTATCAATCTAACTCAGCTTAACACATGCCTATAACCAAGCAATGCACAAGCAACATAGAAGGATCGGTGGTCCTTGAGGTACCCTCATGCCGCGGATGGTTCCCCAAGTAACACTTAAAACCAACTGACGGCCAAATCAGAGGTTAAACCGATAGTTTGGTACTATTACTACACACGACGCAATTTCAGTGTCCAACACATGTACAAGGCACTTGCGAAGTCCTAGTAATAGTATCCAAACCCAACACATTAGTTGACCCCCACCAATTCAAATAGTCCACAACTATCATAGCACAATGGACGCCAATAATCAATCAAAGGTTAGCCATCATGGCAATTTAATATTAATGCAATCATTGCAATAAACCAAGTTTACCCGTTGTAACCATGTTGTTACAACTAACTTAGACTGAAAGTCCAAGATCCACTCACCGACAATCATAGTCGTCCACTCAGTAGTCTAATGTCACTGAGTCTTCTCCACATCTGAGAATACAACAATAACACAAGTCAGTCACTTGTTTCAATGTGAAATATCATCACATAATTGTACTCAAAATCTAAACAACTCAATCAAATAATTACCTACTTATCATCATTCAACACAATTCAATCCAAGATTATAAATAATCAATTTAACATTACTAGTTCACCATCACTATCAAATTATGAACATAGAATCACATTATCACATAAATCCAACACTAGTTGTCACTAACCAACATGACTCTCTTAATTTCAATGATTAACAATCTCATATAATAACTCACCTTTTACTAATAACACTATAACAACCTCTTGTTATTATCAATCAAGGAGATTAACACCTAATCATCACACTTTTACAAATTCCAATTGAATTACCATTCAATTAACTTGGTTAATCCATTATTAGGTTAAATTAAAGCTACTAACCTTCTTACTAACACATATTAACATCATTTCAACTAATATCAATATTTAGTTTATGATAATCACCATTAACCCATCAAAATCACCAAGTTACCTATAAACTCATGAACCCTAATTTAATACTACCACTTTAAGCATGAATCTTGTTACTTAACATCATTAACAAGTATAACAATCATCACTTTAACCAACTTAAGCCTCAAATGTCGGATTAAAGGCATTAATCTATCAAAATCATGATAAACCCTAAGAACCAACTTAAATTTACAAAGTTTAACTTGAATCTTGTTAGCAATCAACAATAACAAACTTAGTTAACAACAATATCACATAATCAAACCCTAATTTCGAATTATCACCAAGTACACCAAAAACCCCCAATTTCTAGGGTTCATGATTTGAAGAATTAAAGACTTACAAGATGAAAGGAAGGATTAGAAGATGATAATCTTCACACTAGAAGCTTGAATCCGAATTATGAAGCTCCAATTTTGATGATTTCTTCATGTTTTTGTTTTAGGATCATATGTGTGTGTGTATTTGTTCATACGTACATATGTATGTATTTGTGGAAGATAAAACCGACCCAAACATATAATATACCATATAAGTGTTAGTTTTCGTTCCCCGTATTTATTATTGTCTGGAACTTAAAAACCATTTGCGGGGAAATACAATTGTATTTTACCGTCAACTAAATAAATTTAAAACAATCAATATTTCACTAGCCACAATATTTCCTGAGGCTTATCGACCTATTTATTATCCAATCAAACACAATAACAATTTTAAATCGCATTTAAAATTTACAGAAAATACCTATTACTTCTAGGCCCAATTTGAGGATGTTACATAGGGGCTAATTGAGTAATGGTTGTATGTGTTTCCGGATTGCTTCCGAGCAAGAGGATCATACAACCACGTATTTGTTATTTGTAATTATGTGTTTTAAATAATTGATGATGATTATGATGAAGAGTATGAATGATCATGTGTGTTTCCGGATTGCTTACGAGTAAGAGGATCACATGGTCAAGAGAAATATGACTTGTATCTAGCCTTGTTTCTTGAATATGATATCCATTTCGACGTGTTTTGGAATCATGAGCCTTGTTTCTTAAAGTGGTATTCATTTCGACGTGATTTGATACCACCAAGCCTTGTTTCTAACGAAGCCTTGTTTCTTAGGGTCGGATCCGTTATGTGCTTGTTTCTTATGTGTAGTATGATGAGGTTGAGTAAGATTAATTATGTTGTTGATTATTTGTGTTTAATGTTTAATACATGTGGTTGAAGGCTTAATTAGTTTTTATGTATTCACTAAGCGGTGGTTGCTTACCCCATTCATGTTTTATGCTTTAGGTAAATCGGATCAAAGAGAAATGAAAGAGATTAAGAAGGATTAGCATGGATGGCTTGCTTGTAGTGAGTTGCAAGTCTCTCTTCTTTAATTATCGTTTTGTATATAGCTTGTGTAAATCGCCCATGGGTCAAAGTGTTGTTATTTGTTAAACGGGTCAGAGGGTGTCGATATGGGTCAAGAAGTGATTTTATGCTATGTATAAATGAGGTAGAATTATGGCACATTGATATAGTGTCTTAAGTTTGTTTTGGCATGTTAAAGGAGTATGCAAAAGATTTTGGTCAGATTCCTTGTGGTTTGAGTTTTGATATGTCAAGTAAAAGTGGTCAAAATAGTCGAAAACAACCCATACGTCCAGATTTAGTGTTGTCGAGAAAAATGAAAAAGTCCAAAAAGGAAAACCTTTAATATGGTCAAACAAATGTGCCTGCAAATTTTCATGGTCTAATTCTTTGCGGTTTAAAAACTATGAGTGTTTGAATTTAGTTCTAAAACCTTAGTCTGTGTTACCACTAGAACAAGCTTGTTCTAGCCTAAAACAAGCTTGTTCTAGCCTAAAACAAGGTTGTTTTACCTCTTTATACTATATGGCTGGAAATTTACATACCCCGTTGTCTTATTTTGGGTCAAAATCTAAAGATGAATATACGGTATTAAATATACAAGATGTGGGACCGAGGTGTGGGACCGGAAAACAAAAAAAAAAAATTCGAGTTTAGGGGCGTTTCAGGTGCACCGGTATTATTTGTGAAAAAGAAGGATGGGTCGTTGCGCATGTGTATTGACTATAGAGAATTGAACAAGAGGACAGTAAAGAATAAATACCCTTTGCCCAGAATAGATGATTTATTTGATCAGTTGCAGGGTTCTTCGGTATATTCTAAGATTGATTTGAGGTCGGGTTACCATCAGGTTCGTGTTCGGGAAGAAGATATTCCTAAAACGGCTTTTCGTACTAGGTATGGGCACTATGAATTTTTGGTTATGCCTTTCGGTTTGACAAATGCCCCAACAGTGTTTATGGATTTGATGAACCGTGTTTGTCGACCTTTCTTGGATAAGTTTGTGATTGTGTTCATTGATGATATCCTTGTGTATTCGAAATCTGAAACTGAGCATGCCATGCATTTAAGGTTGGTTCTTGATACTTTGAAACGAGAACAGTTGTATGCAAAATTTTCTAAATGTGAATTTTGGATTCGAGAAGTTCAATTCTTGGGCCATATAATTTGTAAGGATGGTGTGAAAGTAGATCCATCGAAAATCGAGGCTGTGATGAAATGGAATGCCCCAAAGTCTGCTTCTGAAATAAAGAGTTTCCTCGGACTAGCGGGTTACTACCGGAAATTCATAAAAGATTTTTCTAAAATTGCCGGTCCGTTGACTAAGTTAACCCGTAAGGATGAGAAATTTGTGTGGACTAATCAACAGGAACAAGCTTTTCAGACGTTAAGGCAATTGTTGTGTCAGGCACCTGTGTTGACATTACCCGATGGTTCAGATGACTTTATTGTTTATTGTGACGCTTCTCATTCGGGTTTGGGCTGTGTTCTTATGCAAAGGGATAGAGTTATTGCCTATGCTTCTCGACAGTTGAAACCTCATGAAAAGACTTATCCCACTCACGATTTGGAACTGGCAGCGGTTGTTTTTGCTTTAAAGCTTTGGAGACATTATTTATATGGTACTCGATGTGTTGTTTGTACTAACCACAAGAGCCTTCAGTATGTGTTTTCACAGAAAGAGTTGAACATGCGTCAGAGACGATGGCTAGAGTTAATCAAGGATTATGATTGTGAAATCCGATATCATCCTGGCTAGGCCAATGTTGTTGCTGACGCTCTGAGCCAAAAAAGTAATTCCGATAGAGTCTATTACTTGAAAGTGGATGTTTCTTCCGACTTGATCAATCAAATAAAAGTTGCACAATTAGAAGCTTTGAAGGATCGTAATTTGAAATCCGAGATTATGTTGAAAAGAAAGGATGAATTGGTCAAAGACTCGAGAGGATTAATGACCTATCAATCTCGTGTATGGATACCTTTACTTGGAAATATTCGGGATTTGATTTTGAATGAAGCACACAAATCTAAACTATCTATTCATCCCGGTAGTACTCGTATGTACAATGATTTGAAACCGTTGTATTGGTGGCCTACAATGAAGACCAACATTGCAAAATTTGTTGGTGCTTGTCATATTTGCTCTCAAGTCAAAGCGGAACATCAAAAGCCGTATGGATCGTTGAAACAGTTGGAAATACCCGAGTGGAAATGGGAACACATAACCATGGATTTTGTAACTAAATTGCCGCGTACCGCCCGAAGTAATGATATGATTTGGGTTATAGTTGATCGGTTGACAAAGAGCACGCACTTTCTTGCTACCAGCGAATCTGCTCCTTTAGGTAAACTTGCTCAGTTGTACATTAATGAAATCGTCTCGAGGCATGGTATTCCTTTGTCGATTGTGTCAGACCGAGACTCTCGTTTCATTTCCCGTTTCTGGCAAAGCTTACAACATGAATTGGGTACACGTGTAAACCTTAGTACAGCTTATCATTCGCAAAACAGATGGTCAATCAGAACGCACAATTCAAACATTAGAGGATATGCTTCGTGCTTGTGTCTTGGAATATGGAGGTTCATGGGATTCACATCTCCCATTGGTTGAATTTGCTTATAACAATTCGTATCACTCCAGTATCGGTATGCCTCCGTATGAGATGTTGTATGGTCGACGTTGTAGAACACCGACATGTTGGTTGGAAGCCGGAGAGAAACAGTTTGCTGGGCCCGATATTGTACAGATGACCGCCGATAAAGTAGCAATTGCACGTGAAAAGTTGAAAGCCGCGCGTGATAGACAGAAACGGTATGCAGACCCAAAAAGATGACCGGTTGTATTTTCTGAGGGTGAACTTGTATATCTTAAAGTTTCTCCGTGGAAAGGTGTGATCCGATTTGGAAAACGGGGAAAGTTAGCACCTAGATATATTGGTCCGTTCAAAATTCGACAAGTTGTTAATGACCAATCAGTGACATTGGATCTTCCTCCTGAACTCGCGGGTATTCATAGCACGTTTAATGTGTGTTATTTGAGAAAGTGTAACATCGAAGATCAGTCGCAAATTATTCCGTTACAAGATCTGAGGGTGGATCAAACTCAGAAGTTGATTGAGGAACCGGTAGAAATCCTTGATAGGAAAGTTACCAAACTTAGGAAGAAACAAATTCCTATGGTGCTAGTTAAGTGGAAACATAGTTTAGGTTCCAACCTTACTTGGGAGTCTGAAGAGTCAATGAAGTCCAGATATCCTGAATTGTTTGATGGTGTTGAGATTTCGGGGACGAAATCTCCTTAAGGAGGGGAGATTTGTAACATCCTCTCTCGTGGCCTGGTATTTTTCTATTTATAGTAAATATTTAAATTGTTTTAGAAATTAATTGTTATAAACTGCTTTATTGTGAAACTTGGTGAAATAAGTCTTAGGACTTATTGTGGTTAATAAAATGTTGTTTGGATTAATTTATTAAAGTTGACGGTGCAATAAAATAAATTTCTCGCGATTAGTATTTAAGTGCCAGACAATAGATTTAGAGCGGGTATAAACTACCCATAAAGTGGGTTGGTTAAAAAGGGAGGCCGACTCTTTTATGATCACTTTTCCAATTCTTTCTTCTCATTTCCTTCCAAATAAAACACATAAACCCTAACTTAAATCAAAACCTAACCATCTATCCTTGAAGTGTAAATTGAGGTGGTGCATATCATCATCATAATCATCATCATCTTCTATCATCTATCATTTTGTTCATCTATCTATTGTAAGTAAATACCTCATAAGCTCACATGTTAAATTTGATGAATAATTGATGAATTGCTTTGAGTAGTTGAGTTATATGGTAATTACTTGTGATATATGATGATATGTGATGATTCTTGACTAGTTATAGGGATCAAATCCATGTTTATGAGCTATGATTGGAACTAGTTGGAAACCTAAATAGATTTTATGATTTTGATGTGAAGATTAAGTAATTTGATGTTGTTATTGTTGTTGAATGTTAGTTAGAAGCAATATGATGTTATTTGTGTGTCGATTATGTAGTTTGTGCGATTTGGTATGCCAAAGTTAGGATTTTTGGTTAAAAGTTCGTGCATAGTTCTTGGCTAGTAGCTGCTACTGCTGATTTGATGAACTAGCCGGCGGCTTTGAAGCCTAGCCGGCGGCTAATCGGGTTTGGGATGGGTGGCTGGCGGCTTAGAGGCTAAGGCCGGCGGGTCAAAGACCCTAGTCGGAGGGTAAAAATAGCTTTAAAACTCGTTTTATTTCTGGTTGCTCAAAATGCCTTAGAGCCGGCGTCCCAGGGTTGGGAACCGACGGCTGGACGCGGAAGCCGGCGGCTTGGTGGGTTTAGCCGGCGGCTAAGTGGGCTAGCCGGCGGCTAAAAGGGTCCAGCTTCACTTTTTCAATTACTTGCTAGAACTTAATCTTAATTTGGTATTATGTTTTATATAATGAGTAATAATACATGTGAGGGGACTTATAACTTAGATAGTAGTGGTGTTAAGTTCCTAATGTGATTAGTTGACATGAGTTATATATTGATGATTACAATTACTAACTTGTTTATGATGTTGATCCTCAGATCCTCTAAAAGACAAAGTAGCACCCTGAATCTGAGTTAGTAAAGACGAAGGTATTGGTGAGTGGATTCGGAACTCACCATTGAATTTAGTTATGATCATTAGATTACAACGAATAAGCGTGATATATTGTTGTTGCTTATTTAATATACCTTGTTGATTATTACTCAATGTGCAATGTGTGGCCTTCGGGTATCAGTTGTTAATGAGGTCAACGAGTTGTTGAATGGTTGGTTAGGCTAGTTGGTTATCGTGTGAATGATACAGGGATTTACTTCATTTGTTGTGTGTATTGAACTGTATCTGAGTATGATAACCACTAGCTATCGGTCTCGTCCGTTATGGCCATACGGATAGGTTGGATAAGTGTTCTTGGGGAGCCGCCCGGGTTATTGGTTATCCCCAGAGCCGTCGATCCTCATTATTGTGTTGTTTGCTGTAATTTGATGATTATGCTAAGTTGAATGTTGTGTGATGAACTCACTCACTTAGCTATGTGCTAACCCTCCTATCTACTTCCTGCAGATTATATTTTGGATAGATGAGTAGCAGGAAGTTGATGCTCTAGGAGCTGGGAATGTCTTGACAAGCATGCTACTCTGATAATGTTTTGTACTAAACAAGTTGGTTTTTATATAATGGCCAATTTAAGATGTGGTTTAATAGTTTTGAACTAGTATGAATTAAGCTATGAACTGTTTATGTACTCTAATTATGGTACAGTATAACTAATAACGTGTTTTAAATTACTACGCTTCCGTATTATTAATATAATATTGACTTATGAAATGAGGGCGTTATAATGATCAACGATTTAGATCCATTCATGATTTGAGTTTTACCCAATTAAGCCCATTCCTAAAATTTCTTTAGTCCATAAGAGCCCAAACTTTATGTCATTATACCCAGAATCACCCAGATGTAGAACAAATGGGCAGAATTTGCCAGCACTAGTATCAACTATATTAGCTTGAAAAAATTTGGTCTAATCAACCCTTATAGTTTCCCATAATGTTAATTTTTTAGAACTTCGAATTTTATATTTTAACATTTTTAATATTTTGTATGAAATTTACTTTCTAGATCGAACAAAATTGTTTGTGGATGTTTACTTTCTAGTACTAATATTGCATTTTGGCCTTTTAATAACAAGTTGTTTGTGGAAATTGAATACAATTTGCTACATTTATTGACATCGTTTCATTTTGAGCGACATTTTAATTTTTAAAGATGAGATATCAAGCGCGTGCTTATTTTATGAAATCTTAAAGACCTTTGAGTCGAAATTGCATAATAACATGTTACTAAGATGAAATTGTGATTCTCAGTGTACCAAAATGAAAATACATTAATGAATAGTATTTCAAGAGTGATGGCATGTAATGTATAATGTATTAAAGATGATACGTTTTTAAGGTTATACTTATAATACATTGAACACGTTCTTTAGAGCTTGTTTGGCATAGAGCTTTTAGAAGCTTCTAAGATATTTTAGCTTTTTGATTTTGAAGATAATAAAGCTCCTGGAAAATAAAAGTCTTGTTTGGCTTTTAGTTTTTAAATTCTTTGAAATGCCGGAGAAACAAGCATTTGAAATTGGCAAAAGCTTTTGACATGTTAAATTACTCAATTGCCCATCCATAATATTGTTAAATTACTGGTAGCAATCAATTTTATATTTATGTTCTATAATATTGTAATGTCATCAAAAGTAGTCATTGTACCCATATGATTATATGAAGGTTAGAAATTAAAATCATTTCTGCTATGCACTTTTAAGAACTTGCTGTATCTAAGTTTTAAATATATCATGGCCCTTTGGAATCTTTTTCAGGGCTTCACACATTTCCCTTTTTATTTGATTTGTGCGTTTGAGTTTTCTTTTTAGCTACATTTTCTTTAGTTTACTCATTGAATTCGTTAGTTTTGACATGAAGTTGACAAATAGGTACACATAGATAGCAGAGGCCAAATCGCTTGCATCAGTATTGGGGACGTAAATAATTTCATTATACGTCTTTTTGGTACACAACAACCAAACCTGGCAGTAGTTCAAGGATACTTGATATAATAAAAAGTCATTACAAATCCATGAAACGCACAACTTAATATCATTAGAAATGATGGACTAAAAGTATACAAGTTTGTAAGCGAGAGGATGAGGACTTCGAACAACCTTCACCCTCAATATCATTAGTAATGATAGACTCAAACTACTTATTTTCTATAAAACGAAACAGAAATCAGTGAAACGCACAACTTCATAACAGAAGTAGATCTTAATTCTTTGTTTCACCACCCACCAACTGGTTCTCGCACAGTGCTTGCAACGCAGGTCTTGTTGTAGCAGCCTTCTGATCATCAGACAAAAAAAAAAGTTCAATTAGCATGTAATAACTTACACATGAAAATATATATTTAACTTTGTGTGAGTGCCATATCAATTCTAGATGGAACTTTAAAGATTGCAACAACGTACCTTACTAGCATCTTCCTTGGCAGAGATGCTTTTCAGTGTCAATTCTTTAACCTGCTTCCTTAGCTGCCTTATACTTATTTTATGTAAACTCATCTGCTTCTTCTCCTTCTCATCTTTCTCTTTCTTGCCTTTCATTCCTTCATCCACAAAAACCATCTGCAGTTTTCTTCCACTGTCAATGTTCTCTTTATCATCTGAAACAATACTTATGCTCTTGAATGGTGTAGCTTTCTTGATTGGCATCACCCAAGTTGGGTGGCCAACAACATCACTTAGGATTAAGGGATTTCTGGTTGGGAGACAAGGGGGGGCTGAAAAAGCACAAAATTGGTTCTTTTCTTCAATTGAAGAATCTTCAAAACCTAGTGTTGCTACACCAGGAACTGCATCAACCATCTCATTAACATCGTTTTCAGAGTAGAGCTCTGTCTTCAAATCAGGAACTTCCCCGGTCATCGTGGGGAGGTTATTGATTACATCAATGGTTTCATCAACTGTATAAGAAAAGATTGAAACAATGTTATTAAAAGTACTTAATGATGTTTAGGCTTAAGATTAACAAATAGATGACTTGACATACCTGTGATGTCAGTCACTGCCATATTCATTGTGGTTGTTTCATCAGCAACACTTAAGTTGTTCTCAGTGTTGATGGTAATTACACCTATATCTATATCATCAGCTCCCCCAACACCTAAAATCGTACAATTGTTCATTAATTTGATAGCTTGGTATCAAGAAAATTAAACTAGTGTACCTCATAGTAAAAGTTCTCACCTGAGTCAAGAATGGTATCATTGTTGATCAAGCTATCAGATTGTTCTTCTTGAACCATAACAACATTGTGTTCCTTGATTGCACTCAAGTTGCTTTCGGTTATAGCCGTGAAGCTAACTTCACTTGCATCAACTTTTTCCTCTCCTACATCAAGTTTCTGTTCAAAGTCCTCATCTTTAAATGGGCTATCTTTTTCTTCAATATCAAAGTTCTCTTCATTCTTTAGTTTCTCTTCAGAATCGCCATCTTCACAAGGGTTTGAGGTTTCATCCAATTCCTGGTCAATTTCACCAGAATCTGTT
This sequence comes from Helichrysum umbraculigerum, assembly GCA_949592205.1. Classification (NCBI taxonomy): domain Eukaryota; kingdom Viridiplantae; phylum Streptophyta; class Magnoliopsida; order Asterales; family Asteraceae; genus Helichrysum; species Helichrysum umbraculigerum. The sequence goes on from CATIUR010000005.1 coordinate 38,331,680, forward strand.
TTTTCTTCTTCACTTAGGTGTGTAGCTTCTACATTCACAGTCTCCTCAGGCACCAGACTACCATCACCTTCCTCCACAACCACATCAAGTTTCTGTTCAAAGTCCTCATCTTTAAATGGGCTATCTTTTTCTTCAATATCAAAGTTCTCTTCATTCTTTAGTTTCTCTTCAGAATCGCCATCTTCACAAGGGTTTGAGGTTTCATCCAATTCCTGGTCAATTTCACCAGAATCTGTTTCTTCTTCTTCACTTAGGTGTGTAGCTTCTACATTCACAGTCTCCTCAGGCACCAGACTACCATCACCTTCCTCCACAACCACATCAAGTTTCTCAAAGGCATTGCAAATGTCTTCCACTTCAGCATTTGTGTTAACTGCATATTGATTCAGTAAATTAATGTTACACAACAGTCTTTAGTGTTATTAAGATAACTAAATAGCTCACTTCACAATTAAACAAGTTCCACATAATAATAATATACAGAGATCATACTGTACAGATACAATTTATTACAGCAAATTAGTGATACATCATAATTCCACAAAAATAAATTCCTAGATGTGCATAGCAATAGAACAATCTTATAAATGAGTGAGAGGTGTAAAAAAACGTGTACCTGATTCCACGGTGTTCTCTTGAACTTCATCTACAGGCTCATCCAAAAATGAATCGATCTTAATAGCTTTTTCACTATCCTTCTTGGCACTCACCTCTACAGATTTCTTTTCAGTCAGCCTAGTTGAAAGTCTAGTGCTGTATGTTTTCAGCTCAGTGCGTTCTTTTTGCAGACTAACGTTTGAAGCTGCAACCTCATCCTCGCACTCATTCAATTGGCTATTGACATTTCGACTAGACGAACTTGCTGAGGCCTTCCTCCTGGTGCTGGAGATAGCTGGAGTTTTCAGCACATCATTCTTTGGTTCTTCAACTCCCTTGCTTACCAACTTGGTTCCCCGACGAGTTGTTCTAGTGGCAGTAGGAGGCAAATTTTCGGTTTCTGTTGATTTCACCTTTTGTCGAGTAGTTGTTCTGCATCGGGTTTGAGGAGCTTTAGGAGACAAAGCCTCAACATTTTTGGTTCGTTTGGCCAAATCAGCTGTTTCGGATCGTGAGACATTCAAAAACTCTTCAATTCCTTCAACCTATAATCAAGTAACACATACAACCATTTCTGAAATCAATACGACTGTTTATATCATGCACATTAATTGAGTTTCAACAAAAAACTATACATATACACACACATAGATCAATTCTTTTGTTATTATAACAGGATCAAAATCAGCGACTTGTAAACAACACTAAAAAAACTTGCTAGTAGCTAATAAACAACTATTTCTAGACCTTTGAAAATCAATCAAGACAAAATGAGGAAATTAATAGGTATTCTATAGTCACATTAATCAGATTTTGATTTATATCAATTAAATCAAAGGCTGAATATCCTCGATTTTACAGACTTTTGAGATCCTCAACTATAGGTAATAAGCTTTATTAAAAAATATGCTCAAACTGATCGAGCTAATGACCTTAAAAAATCAATATGCTCAAATTGATTGAGCTAATGAGCATATATACGGAGCTTAAATAAATAGTATGCTCAAATCGATTGAGCTAATAAGCTGCTAATTTGCTAAAAAATCATCTTATTCACTTATTCAAAACTTAATAAACGGAAGAGCTCGATAAAGAAGCTAAATTTAAACACCTGTTAAAACAGGAATCATAAGAGATAGATAAAAAAAAATAGAATACTTACGATGTCAAGAGATTGAAGAGCATCTGCCATGGCGACATTAGTGATGTTAGCAGGGATTTTGTTAAGTTTGCAGAGAGATTGAAGCTCTCTTCTCGATAGGCTATGGAAGTCCATTGGATCTGAATTGAAATTGATATGAAAATTAGGGTTTTAAAAAATGTTTTAGTCTGAAATGCGATTGCAATACGGAGGCTGAAAATGAAATCGTCGATGCATATATATTTATACACAAACCCTTGTGCGCCGATTTGACCGTTGGAGCAGCGGAGTTTTGAATTTTTAATATAAGTCAGATCAATAAACTTTACTTTCAAAGACATCATGCTCTTATATATTGTACTCTGTGTTTTATACTTTGTACACTACTCTGTAATTTATCCATGTGATATTGGACAAAGTGTTTTTTATATATATTTAACCAATACTCCAATAGTAACGTTACAATGCTTTTGTAGGAAAATGGGCTGGGAGCCCATGGACTCAAATCCAATACACACACCGTAGTCCGTGGGTACAAAATATCTGTATCTATTTTTATATTAAGGTAACGTTTTTTATTTATAAGATCGACAGTCTAATATTAAGTTTTCTAAGATGGTTGCACAATTTTAATAAGTATACGATTTAATAAAATTTGCATAAATAGAAAAAAGACCTATTTGATTCATTTAACACGATGTATTTGTAGCGTTGTATGATTATGTGTACGTATTTCTGTATAAGTATGTGTGTATGTAGATATCACAATCACAACAAAAAATAAAGTAAAATGAATAAGTTTAATGTCCACATATATATGATTTTGCACTTGTACAGTTGTACTTTAAGTTTCGTAGTATCAGACGAAATGTTTAATCATGTATTTATACTTTTAGGATATTTCGACTGGGGAGCAAGAGCAACTTTTATAATTTACCTCAAGTTGTAGATTTTATGGACTATAATATGCGAAATTCATTTTTATTCAACATATAATTGGTCCATATATGATAAGAAAGAATGCAGTAAGCCTTTAATGTTAAGTGGGACTCCCATCTTTTATCGAGTACAAAATGACCCATCGACTTTAATCATACCTTCAAGAGAAACATTGGAATCTTTACAAACGATACAAAATGTTTGGGTTGTTTCGTAGTACTACATTACTCTATCGGTGTAATAATAATGAAAGTAACGCGACATACGTATCTCAAATGGGGGAAAACGTAACTTTAAACATAAGGTACGTACCTCATACAACGAAAACGATACAACGTGTTTAATTCATCGATTTTAAAATCGAATAGGCCCGATTCAAAATATCGTTACATTCTAACGTATTTTGCGTACAAAATATTTGATGAAAATGAAAAATGTTTAAGAAAGCGAAATGGTACTTTGAAGGAGGATGTGGGGTTTGGAAACAGACATGGGTGTCGTGAATCAACGGCACGCTCATACGGAATGAAGGATTCGTACCTTTTGGCTTACCTGAGGATGCACTTATGAGATCAGCCACGTTTCGATCTCCGATCTCACTCTTTTCATCATAGTCAAATTCTTTATCTTTGACCATATACATCAACCACTATCCATCTGACACGTTGCCATACGCCTTTGGTCACGCCCGTACCTGATCGCTACCACCTTAATTTAACCTGGGTTCCCTGAGCCCCACACCTGCTCACGAGAATTTACCTTACCCCATCAAAATTATTGTTACCTTAACGTACGAACTCCATGTCTTTAAAATAATGGTAAAAAAAAAAGTTTTTTTTTTTTTTTTTTTTCTTCCACTTTTATATGATAAGATATAAGATACTTGTATAATAAATTATTAATTGTCACACTATAAATATAATACAACATAACTTTTAATTGATCTGTGAATCAAACTGTTATAGTTTATTCATCACGTCACTTTTTTTATAGTAACATACCAATAGGTTTTAAGTGAAACAGAACAAATTATTGGACACGTAAGTAGTGACCGATTCAGAATTTGGGGTGAACTGTAATACCGGTATTTGAATATTTTGTAAATTCATACCACAAACAAAGAATGCAACAAAGAACGCAGTTTTTCTGAGAAAGATTACACTTCGTATAGCGAATGGACTCGTAGCTACAGTTACAGCCACCACATCTTCAACGCGGCTCCATCCCTACACGTAAGTAAAAGAACAAAAAAAGTTAATTCCAACAATCACACACGAACATTTAAAGAGAATACTTGGCTCGTGTAATTAGCTCATGCGCATATTGTTTTTGTGCTTTAATTATGTGGATGTCTTGCTTAATTAGTACTATTGTAACATAGTGCATAAATGGGAATTCATTGTCAAAAGGTCAATTACAAGCGAGAGAATAAGTATATAGTATATAAATTTGTGTTTTTATGATGTAAACGGAATGTAATATAATGTATATATGTGTTCATGCATGTATATATATATATATATATATGGCTGACTCTTACATGTATAGAGAATATATACGAGAATGACGGAAGCTTGATTCCCACCTGAATAGTAAGCGATACAAACCATACTTTTCTTATCGTCTTACTTCCTTTATTTAGGCTACCTTCTTTTGATATGATCGTGGCGATGCATGTCTTAATCGAATTAACAAGACCCCGTCTAGCCTTGGACTTTCGGGTTGATCAAAGTCGACACTCTTAGATAAAGATCTTTTAATCATGCATGATATATAATCAACACCATTACGACATATGTGTAGAAATGCATGTATAATTATCAGATATCATCTTCATCTCTAGTCACAAGCTCCGTCTTATTTACGAATGCATGTTGATTAATATGGTAAATGTAACAATACAAATGGTGCTGAAACTGAAATGGAATCAATATCTTAAAAATGAAATGAAAAATAGGTGGTAAACTATGACATTCAATTTTGTCTCCGCGCATAAAGAAAGCATATGAACGTTTGTTTAATTTAATGAGGTGTACAATTGTTACTACACATGGTACAACTTATTGTTGCATGAGTTCGTGAAAGGATTTACCATAAAATGGAAGTACATCGGTGGTCCTTGCACATCCCTCTCTAACTTTTCTTGTCAAAAAAGTAAAATTCCCATTCACCCCACTACTCTTTTTTCCATATAAATTCTTCATCACTTCACTAAACGATGGAGATTGGAAGTACCAAAAAAATTTCTAGAGAAGAATTTAGCATGTCGAAGAAAGCGTTACCAAATGATCGCTATGGTAACGAGTTGATTGGCGGTAGTGGTGAGGATGGTGGTAGTGGTGGTTCGTCGATTGTGGATGTCAAGAAGAAGAAAGGGGGTCAAAATGGTGTTGGATCAACTAGTGTCACAAGATGTTGTCAAGCCGAAAAATGTACGAGCGATTTAGGCGAAGCGAAGCAGTATCATCGAAGGCATAGAGTATGCGAGTTTCATGCAAAGGCTCAAGCAGTTGTTGTTGCTGGTATTCACCAAAGATTTTGTCAACAGTGTAGCCGGTTAGTTAATTAGTTCCCTCCATAATGTTCATACTTTTATAAAAAATTAAATAAGTATCCTATCAATTTTGTGTAACTCGCTGCTAATAAATTTTGGAAAAATTAGCAAAAAAAAACTAATAAAAAAATGTATGTTGGAGAAGGCAGAATTTACCTTTTTGGGGTTTTATTAATTCCTGTTCGTCACTTTCAAATATTGAGAAGCATGTCGATCTGATTCTCTATACTTTTATAGTGGTTTTCAAACAGAGTTTACCCTTTTTATTATAGAAAAAAATAATAAAAATAAATTAGGTTTTTAACAAAAATAATTGTTAACAAACTAGTTGAAGCTTGGAGCTCGTGGTTATGTATCGTGAGTGTAGAGTGCTTTTTAAATTTAAAACAAATTAAATAAGGTTTCATTTCAAGGTATTCTTGTGGAGTCGTTAATAAGGGTTCGAGATTATTAAGGGTGTATGCGGCAACAAAAATTGTAGAGCTTTTACAAGCTTGAGTTATAAAAGATATTAATACAACTGGGGCTTACCGGTAAAAGAACCCTCTTAAAATACTTCAAATGGTCTTTTCAAATGGCTTTTGAAATTCTTCAAAATAAACTCAGCTAGTTTTATCAAACATACCTTAAACTTATAATCACAATTGTTTAGAGTCGTTAAAAAATAAAATCTTTCAGAAGTCATAACCTTTTCGTTCAATCTATCAAACACATCACAAACATTTTAATCCATAGATAATGATGTTGTTACAATATTTTTGCTAGTTACCCCATAATATAAGATTGATTTAGTTGAAATTAAGAATCATCATTGGATATTATTATTTAATTTAATTTATAATTCAATTGAGTTGTATTAATAAGTAAAACAAGGATACCCCTAGAAGGAGAATAGATGATGTTATATTTATTTTTGGCTATAATATCAATACAAGTAAAGATAAAATACACATACAATAATAATATTATTAACTCAAACATAGTTTGACACATGTGTGATACCTTAACGGATCTAGTGGTTGTTGGCCCAAAATATTGTGGTGCCTTACGGTATTGTAAAAGGTTAAATACAAGTAATTTAAGTATACTCAATCAAACTACTCTCTACAAATCATGAACATAACTAGCGAAAATGTACATCGATCGATGCCAACGGACATGACAAATACGATAATATATAAGGTAAACATACATAAATTCGGGGATAAATGTGGTCAGGTTTCACGAGCTATCAGAATTCGACGAAGCTAAAAGAAGTTGTAGAAGGCGTTTAGCTGGACACAATGAAAGACGAAGGAAGAACTCAATGGAGTATAAAGGCACAGGGAAAGAACTTGTTTGCGTGCAAAACGACGACAGGGGAAGGTTTCAAATGGCAATCCAGGACAACGCAAATTATAAGCATTTGCAAACAAGGTGAAAACCTGAAAATTAATTAAGGCACGAAGTATGCTCTCTCTCTTCTGTCACTTCCTAGTACTTAAAAACTCCTGTAATTTAATAATGTTTGTAGGATTGTATCTAAAGATGTTGTGGTATGCTGAAAATTTGCTTAACTAGTTGCAGTCTTATCAAACAATGTGCAGAACATTCTAAGGCAAATTCAAATCAAACCAAATTTGATACAGCCAACGTTGATTGACTCATTAAATAAGTTCTTAGGGTGCCATAAAATCCGAAGAGACTTGACGAACTCATGTATTGATTTGTGTACTAAGCTTAAAATTACTATACATCATTGTTAATGAGTAACTAAGCTTTCGGTTCCAAATCTCAAATAAGTAGATTTTTTTCGCCAAACATTGGGAAACCTCATGTCAATTGAATAATGTGATCAATCATAGAGTCGAATCCAATGTTTGTTTCACATTAATCATACACAGAATGAATCAAATGAATTTCACAAGTGCGAGAGATGGTAATATTGTGTATGTGTTTGATATTTTCCCATCACCAAATAGACATTCGTACCTCAAAATCATGAGTCGTCAACTTTAATAACTGGCTTCTAGGGCCATCCCTGAAACTTTGAAGGACCTGTGCAACGACCTTTCGAATGTTATTAGCCAGGCCAAATAAAAGAAGGTCTGAGTAAATTGTATCCATTTAAAATGAAAGGAAGTTGGGTGATGCCATCTTAGAATTGGTTTGCGGTTTAGATATCAAAGGAGAACACTGGATCTTATGATTATGACGATTTGGAACTTTTTTAGAGACTTTTTTTAGCTTCATCCAATCAATTTTATGTCCTGTGGTCAATGGTTTGCACAAGTTTAATTAGTCTATATATAGAGTGGCAATCACGTTTGAAATTAATATAGTTTAAAAATGGTATTCTGGTTTTTCAGTTTCGTATGTAGGTTTTGTTAGGGGTGCTCATTATAGTAGTTTTAGTGTTTTTTGTTCCGTGCGGATGGTTAAAACTGGAAAACTATTCGTCTTAAAAAATGGGATAATGACTATTTAAGTAAGTTTATGTAGAGATACCAACGATAAAGATTACTGTATAAAACCGGTACAGATGGAGCAACGCTTGTAATCTTAGACCAAGTCATATCATTAATGAACCACTTAAAGATGCATGTTTTAAATATCTTAGATATCGACATTTGGGATTTTAACCAACCTCTTTGATCCGAATGTGGAGTTCTAAAATGAAACCAGGTGACAAATATACATACAATATTATGAAAGTAAGATAATATTGAACAACTAATAGTTTCATCGAACAACAAAATATTGAACGATAACTAGTTTCATCGAGCAACGCTTGTAATCTTAGACCAAGTCATATCATTAATGAACCACTTAAAGATGCATGTTTTAAATATCTTAGATATCGACATTTGGGATTTTAACCAACCTCTTTGATCCGAATGTGGAGTTCTAAAATGAAACCAGGTGACAAATATACATACAATATTATGAAAGTAAGATAATATTGAACAACTAATAGTTTCATCGAACAACAAAATATTGAACGATAACTATTTTCCCCATTTAATGAATTAATTTGGAGGCCCTAAATATTTGAAAGGAATATTTGAAAGGCCATAGTAGAACACAGATCATCTCATGTTTGATGCTGCACTAGAAGTTGCTGCGGTCACCACCATCTTTCTTCTTTCAGCTATCTTCAATCTTGGTGATCTTGGTTTTGTGACTCCTTTCGATGACCTGTTCACATAAACATCCAAAAGTTAGTGATCGTTGCAACAAATATAAACTTTTTACGTTTTTGTTCTAGTCAAAGCATCCATACCTTCGGGGCAAGAAAGGCTTGTTGAAATTAGGCACAGGCCTTGCGTGAGGCACCAAAGTCCTTCTTAGTTGTTTCAAAGCTTTCTCTTCCTCCATCTGCACAATAAATTTGGTCACAAGTTAATAATATATATTATCACCACCACATAGCTTTTATTTTTAAAAAATGTTGCTACCATCTTTGCGGATTCTGCCTCATCTCGGTATCTTTTGTACATCATCTCTTTCTCTTTGATTTTCTTGTCAAATTCTGCTCTATCTACTGCTCGGTGTTCTACATGTAGATCGAATTCCTGAACTTCAGTCAGAGGTCTGCGAACTTTCTCAGGAACAGGAATAGGATCCCTGCAAATTTTGACCAAAAGTTAGCATAATATGAACTGCATAATTACCATAACAATTTAGACCAAAACTTGGTATTTAAAGGGATCTCTTCTTACTCTTTCAGTATAGGTTGAGCCTTAAACAATCTCATCCTAGCTTCTTCCTCTTCCAACCTCCTCCTTTCTTCCATCTCTCTTTGTACTTCTTCTTCATGTCTTGCCAAACTCTCCAGCTGGAACGGTTCAGGTTTGGTGCATTGTTTTGGCTCAGGTTTTGGAGGAACCTGCATGCATAAATCGAATAGTATCAGTAAAACTCTGTAAAAGGCTGTTTGCACGACTGGCAAGATGCACAAGCTGGGTCATGGGTCACTTTTGATATGGGTGGAAACGGGTGGAAACGGGCTAAGTCAGCAACAAGCACTGGTAACTAATAACTGTTAATATGAAAGAAGAAAGCGAAAGTAAGTTTGCATACCACAGGGTAATCTGTAGTGTAAGGATATGGTGTGGCTTTGGGAATTCTCGCTCTCTCATCTTCTATTTGCTTGTGTATAATCTCCATCACAAATCTCTTTTCTTTCTCTGCCCCCCTCTCCTCAGTGTGCAGATGGAAAGGACTGGGTGCAGTGTTCCGAGGAATTGGTTTCGGGTTATGGGAATCTGAGCATAGTGAAAGCTGTATAAGAAAAGAACACGGTATTCCGTTAGAAAATTATAAACAGAGGTATGTATGGCAACCTGTTGTTTATTTATTACTCTCAACATACCTTATCAAACAAGTCAGCAACATTTGTGGCTGGAGGTGGAATCCTTTCAGCAATTGCAAAGTGAAATTCTTGCGGCACGGTGACTTGTCGTTTTTTGTTATAAAACAGACCCAGCTCACCTTTACTTTCAAATATCTACACAAAATATCAGAAACAAAGTAAAGCTAATGACATAAAGCTGCCGAAACATGATTGAGGGTTTATGTTCATTCGTTCATTCATTCATTCACTATACCTTTTTGTTCAAAGGCCTGGCCTTGAATTTGGGAGCTTTCTCCAGCTCTTCTTGTTCTAGTTCTTCGGAAGTTTTGATCTTAGGAGGTCGTGCTCTTAATAATGTCTGTAGAGGGGGTGTCTTGGGTGTCGTAAGATGAGGCTTCCATTGATGAATCTGCTACAAAGAACAACAAAAGTTAGCCAAAGTTATTGAAATAGAACTTGTGAAATCAGTACGCCAATTCTGCAAAAGTCATTACCTGAGGGGCAGCTTCTGTTGAGATAACTGTCGAAGTTTCTGCATTCTGATTTGCCCTTTCCATTGTTTCCAAGTGAAATTCTTGGAATTGTGGAATCTGAGGTATACTCCTCTTCATTGCTGGTAATGTTGGAGCCTCAAATATCTATGGAAATAATTTAATTTCAGTAAAAAATCCACTTTTGATATCTTGATAAACTGATTATAAAAAGAAATTTTATATACCTTGCGGTTAACTGGACGCGCCTTAAATTTGGGGATTTTAGCCATCATTTCTTCCTCGATCTCTGCTGAACTTTTAAGTTTAATAGAACGGACACGCTGAGATGTTTCAAACGCGGGTTCTTTCGGTCTGGTCAGAGTCAATTTAGGCTTTCTTTGCATCACTTGACTAGGATCACCACCCTATAGACGTAACCACAAAAACTGAGTGGTTGAAATGACTTTATTTAGAATTTTATTGATTAGAATAAAATATATATATTTACATTTGAAATCGAAGAAGGGCGAGGGGGCAGATTCAGATCCCTTGTGCCAGATTGAAACTTTCTCATCATTTCAGCCATTGAAACAAATGGAACCGATGCGGGCTCACGAACATACATCTTCTCATAAGAAGAACAGTATAATAAGTTAGCACCAAACTCACCTCTTTTAATGATAACGGAATATAGAAAAACTCTCAATGAAACGAACCTTTCTTTCTCCCTTTCGAGATCCAGATGGGGTGGCTACATTAGTATTGCTGCCATTCGAAACACCTGGTCTTGCTTTGTGGGGCAAAATTTGTGTTTTGACATTCAGAATCTGAAATTTTCAAGTTACAAATATTATAAAAACTCATTACATGTGGGATCACAAAGGAGCGACAGGAACACTGATACTGACCTGTCTAGTTTTTCCATCTTCAAGTTTCTGCCTCTTTATGGCTTGGTTTTCTAGAGCAAGATTAGTGGTACCACCAACCTTATGTATTTGATTTGTATCCCTGTACAGATGACAATCAAAAAAGATACATATAAGAAGTGGGTTCACAAAGCATCTATCAACCCATTCAAATGTACAAGTAATCTTTTGTAATGTTTAACAAACCTTCTCAAAGTAGCTGGTGTTTTAGCACACTTGGCTTGTGATTGAGTTTTCGATTTAAGTGCAGATGGATTCTTCACTGCACTAGCAATTCTTCTGGCTGTCACTTGCTTCTTTGACTCTGTTTGTAGAATATCCTTCTTCTTTTGAGAAGCCATTGGTGGTTTTGGGGTGCATGCTTCTGTTCCTACAGATTTACAAGTCTAAGCTAAATAACATCATCTAACAAGGTTAAAAAGAAGATTATTTTAATAACACCAACCCTGAGAATTGTATGTGCCTTTTTCTGTCTTAGTTTGCTCATCATCTTTCTTCATTTCTTTTTCTATCTTCTCACCAGAACATAACTGTAAAGAAGAAAAATCGTGATTACAAATGTGAAGCTGAAAGGGGATCCACATGTCAGTTTTATTTAAACAAAAACGAAGTTCTCTTTGTATTCACCTGATTGGGAGGGATTTCACTACTTTTATCTGTCGCAACGATTGTGTTCACCTGATCGGGAGGGATTTCACTACTTTTATCTGTCGCAACGTTTGAGGTTACATCATCCTTGCTGGTGTTGTTGCCAGTAGGATCATGCTCAATTATTACACTCTGAGACACTTCTGTTTGAGTAAAATCACAAAGGCTATCCAATTGAAAGGCCCTTGTAGTCTTGACCTTGTGCATAAAAGCTGAATCAAAATAGATCAAACATGAAAGGCAGAAACTCTAATCCCAATTCTCACCAGATCACATAAAGGTAATTATAGATTATAAATGATTATTTTAAGTCCAGATAATCAAAATTGATCAAACATTAAAAACAGAAACTTTAAGCCATAATCCCAAAGTTCACCAGATAACAAAAAGTAATCAAAGGTTAAAAAAAATATTTCAACTCCACAGAATCAAAATAGCAAACATGAAATAACAGAATCTTAGACCCTAATACCAATTTTCATCATATCGCAACAGTAAATATAGTTTAAAAATCTATTAACGAATCATAATATCAAAGTCGGTGTTCATGAAAGAAACCCATCAGATTTCAAATGTATACCCTAATTTACAAATCTGACCAACCAGATTACAATAAAATTAAGCAAGAAATAAAAAACACGAATCCAACGAGAAAGAAGATAAACACGTACGTGAAGGAGCGTAAGTAAGAGCCGTCTCGAACCAAAGCTGTGCTTCACGAATTTGATCTTCAGTTTCCCCTTCAATGAAATCAAAGAATTTGGGTGCAGAGAATTCGTAATCAACATCAATCGTGACATCTCCTGTATCCTCCATAATCGCCACTTGATTAACAGCTTGCAATTCGAATCTGTTGGATGCAGAGAAAACGTATTTTAGGTTATTTTCGTTAGGGTTAGGGTTTGAGAGCGAGCGGTGTAAGAGGGGAATTAGGGGAAGTGATGAAGAAGAAATAACGTTCGGATTCTTTAACGGTCGAATAATTTTAAACAGGTAGGGTAGACGGGAATATAAGTGGTGTAAATGTGTAATACCACAACGGCTATAATGAGATTCGATAAAACGCCGCCGTTTTGTGAATCGGATAGGTGTTTATTTTTATTTTTATTTTTTGATGGATTCAATTTTCTTATAGGACAATTATAACAGGCTTTCAACTGAAAAATGAGTCAATAATTCTCATTTTTGTGTTTTCGGGTATCAAATATTTTGAACTTTTTAAAATGAACAACTTATTTAAAAATTGTGATTAAAGGGTATTGGTACCAAATTAATCAAAGTTTCTTTTGCTGAAAAATGAGTCAATAATTTTTGTTTCTGTGTTTTCGGGTATCAAATATTCTGACTTTTTTTTGCCTAAAACCCTTTAATCACAATTTTTAAATAAGTTGTTCAATTTAAAAAGTTCGGAATATTTAATACCCAAAAACATTAAAACGGTAATTATTGATTCAATTTTCGGCAAAAAAAAACCCATTATAACAAGTAAATCAAAATTAAAGGATTAAATTATGAAGAAAAAAAAATTAATTACTAAAATAAAAATACAAAACCTTTTTAGGATTTCATTATTAACTCATTTACAAAAGAATCTCTTTTTTTAATATTATAAGAGAACTAAAAATGTGTAAACAAATTTAGTTTAATCCCTCATAATGTAATCTCATTCCTTTATTGACTAATTCAATTTGATAATGACCATTGATTTAGATGAACAAAAATGTTTACCTAATATGTACTTCAAAGACTATCAAAATGACTAAATTAACCTCATTAATTTCTTAGTTAAAAAGAGGGAAAATTTTAAATTTAAATTTTAAATTTTGAAATCCCCCTAAATAGGGTGTATATAACAAATTGGTTTATAAATTAATTTAAACTTTAATAAATCTAAATATTATATAAATAATTTAATAAATGTAATCTCAAATATAGGGGGCCAGTTAACACTAGCTAATGAAAATATTAACTATAGTAAATTCGTAAATTATAATTACCTTATCTGTTTCATTTTTATTTTCTACCTTAATATTGTTGTGTCTTAAATGGATTGTATAATGGTAACAAATTTAATTATCTCCTATCTCCTATTATCTCCTACTACTATTATTGAGGGAGCTAAAAAATGTAAACATATTAACTTTAGGCCAAGTTGACTTAATATTTCCCGTTAATTGATTTAGTTAAATCAATCTAGACCGTTAATTAAGATTACCATAAATGTTTATGTATTATGTTTGTTTTTGTTTGATAAACTTACTTGATTAACCCTTGACTATAATTAATCGGTTTCAAAAAATTGAGGAAGCCTATACAAATTTCAAAATTTCAAATCTCCATAATTATCCACATAAATAGAATAAATAAATTGTTTCCTATGATTTTGAAATTCAAATTTAAAATAAATAAAAATAATAATAATAATAAAATACGTCCTTTACAAGATACCGGGAAGTGATTTCGGATATACAAATACAAATTACGATTACAACTCAAAAACATACTTGAGTACAAATCGCATGGGTTAAAAAAATCAACTTTGAATTTTCAAAGTTTGAGAACTTTTCTTTCCTTGCAACATTTCAAGAATATATACACAGTATTATGAATACTTTTTTTTTTTGAAACTAACATTATTATGAATACTAGATCATAACCCGCAAAATTCGCGGACTATATAACACCCCATATTTATTTATTTTTTTAAAACCATTTTTTAACTTTTTTTAAATCGAAAGCGTAAGTCCAAATAAACTTTTATGATTTACATTATATAATATTTCAAAACATAGTTTATCAATTCGGGTGTTATGTAATTTCAAAGACAGTACAGATTTATTCAAATCAGATATCAAAGTAAACGCCTGGTCGTCAAACATTCCATCCAACAATAGCCAAAAAAACATCCGTATTTATTTTTCAAAACGCAGCCCTAACAAACTTCAACGTATCTCGCCAACATGAATAGCCTCATAATTTTCAAAATCCAAACCGATTCCCGTCGCAACACATCTGCATCTTATATAGGCCTCTATTTTACCCTAATTTGCTAATCATCTGATATACAAAATAAGAGAAAACAACCCCTTCAAAGATGGAAGCGGAAGGATTTACGCCATTGAATCTCATTCATGGTGAAAGGCACGATTGGAAGATACAAGTTAAAGTTTCGATGTTGTGGAATGTTACAATTTATTTGGAGTTTTTATTAATATAGTATGGATTAGCATTTGCTTTTGTTGAATGTTAAGTTTAATATAATAACGTTTCCATTGATTTGTTTATAGTATTTATGTTATTTATAAATACTATATTAACAAAGAATACCTTCACAGATCATTTAAATTAATTATTAAATATCCTATGAAGTAGCCTTTGTTTTTGTTAGATGTTTAATATAAACACGATTTTTGGTTGTAACATGAGCTTCACAGATCAATTGAATTATTTAACAAACGTTTTATGACCAAATAATATATCACAATACAAATTAATTATTTTATTTTTACATAAATATCGCAATCCAATTTAAATATTTTATAACCAAATAATGTATCACAATACAAATTAATTGTTTTAATTTTAATTAAATATCGCAATCCAGAATGACATTTTAATTGTTTTAATTTTAATTAAATATCGCAATCCAGAATGACATTTTTTTTGTTTCTAACTACCTGTTAAAAATATCATCAAGATTTCATATCCCTGTCAAAATACATTTAATTTGTAACTTTGAACATATAATTAAACTACGAGGGATGCAACGAGTTCGCACGTTTGTTATGATATAAGCTAACGGATTTAGTTTATGTTGGACTATTTAAAATTTCAAACGTTATCTCATTTTTTTTTATAATCAATTTAACATCATTATCTACCTATGTAACTAAAAATCCGATTTTCATGAAAGCCTGATTTTGGTCATAACTAACAAGCCTACATTTGTGAGTTGTTAGTAGTGCCCTTCTAAACAAGGAAATCAAAATCAAAATAATATTTGCCAAAAAGGTCGTTCTGATCATCTGAAGCACGTACGTATGCCTTGAAATACCACTCTCCCATTGTTATATTATTAATATTACAATATTACAATTATATTTATAATTAGGATTATTTGCAAATGAGAATACTTATATTTTAAAGATGAATGCCGAAGGATCAAGTCAGTCACAAGGTGCTCCCGTATTACCAGATTCAGAATCTGATTCTCAACAATAGGTATTTATCTTACTTTTATGTATATTGTAAATGTGTAGCTACTATATATATTTTTATATAATTCAAAAACAAGGATCTTGTCGTTAATTAATCACAGAAACTAAAGCGGCGACAACAAATACGTGACTCAGTTAGGAGGACCAGATCGAGAAAGAAGGTATGACGATAAACATCTTACGGTTAATGCCAAATTCAGTTTATATTTACACTTTTACTAATGTTATTATTAGGAATATTACAAATATCTTGAAGAGGTTCAAGTTAAATACGAGAATCTCAAAAAGGAGTTGGATGAAGCAAAAAACAAGGTTAGAAATGTGTTCAGATTCATAAATTTAACTCTGATAGTATGTTATAATGCGTTGACTTTATCTTCTAATAATATATAGGGTATCTTATTCAACACAGTGAATGATCAAACTACAATACATCAAACTCTAGGTAATATTTATTTAATAATTACTATACATCTACGGAAGTTAAATATATATAGCACCAATCAAGCAATTTATTTGTACTACCTGTTTGAATGGTTGTTTATTTTTTTTGTCATTCAGCGTCTTTTGTTTTTGCGCAAACTCATGAAAGATGGATGCAAGCACATCACAAGCATACAACACAACTTAGGACCACAATGTACTCTAATCACATAAATACTGAGATTCTACCATTAGTTTCTACTCTTGCTTCACATTTCTACGAAATTTTCACCATAAAAAAAACAGCATCTAAATGTGACGTTTTCCATATAATATATGGAACGTGGACATCTCTCGCTGAACGTTGTATTATGTGGATTGGTGGTTTCCCCCCAACTGAATTGTTGAAGGTGACCTTTTGTTTGTTATATTAGTTAAAAATTTTCAGTGCATAATTTTAATAATTTGTTATGATATGTTTGTAGAAACGTGATCCAATCATGTTGTAAATTACTTTTTCCGTTGATAATAACCAATCGGAGTTCACCGATACACAAGTTAAAAAATTTGAGTCATTGAAGGAAATCACAAACACTGAGGAACGAGAAATATCTGAAGGAATAAGAAATTGCAACTATCTATTGGTGAGTTGTTGGTTAATAGCGGTATGACTTCATTTGGGGAATCATCAAATTTAAACTATTACTGGTCTCAAATGTCTATGGCTGTGGGAAAGTTAGGAGTAGCTGAAGATTATCTACGTCGGAGACTTTCTATTTACATTAATGTAAATAACGACTTTATATTGAATCTTGATATTACTATGGTGGTTTTACTAAATAAAACCATAAATGTTTGTGTTGGTCATTCCAATAATTACATTTCAGGCTGAACGTCTCCGCGAGAAAACATTAAAAGAAATTCATGCAGTTTTTACTACACGGCAATCTGCACTCGCATGGCTTGCAACGTCAGACTTCTTTGACATACTTCAAGCACTAAGCACATTATGGATTGCATGTCCACGGAATTGACACCGAATGTTTCCAAATAATTTTAGGCCCGTCGTTTACTTTATGAATAAAAGGAGATTTTATGCACTAATTTGTTTAAGTTCAGTATTGTGAAGATTCGTTATTGTTTTATTTGGATATCATTGTTATTTATTTTATTTGCTTTCCATTTATTAAGATGTTTGTCTTTTTAATACATTTGAGATGCTGTATGTATGGTATATTATGTTTAGTAAGCAAAACTCAAAGTGTAAATTGAAAGTATGGTCGGACGTCCTTAAAATGATGTAAGTTTTGCAGAAAAAGGATGTGTCTTAGTGGTCGAAAAGTGCCTCGCAAAACAGCCTTTTGGATAATTAGTAATAACTTAGACATTCATACTAATAAAAATACTTTTTGCAGTTTAAACTTTGAGATGTGACTCTGGGTTAATGCTTACAACAAATTTTCATTTTAATTTATGGTTTGCTATTGACAATTGAGTTTTTGCCATGGCCTTACAAGACCCTTTATTTTTTATGCGATTCAAATAGATACAAAGGTCTAACTAAGGTCCATCTTTGTGTACATGCTACACTATAAATGATACATCCATTCTAAACAAATACTCAATGTCTACTGTACAAATATTTTAAAATTTACCAATATGTTTATAATTATGATAAAGATATATGATATTAAATTGTTTTGACGATCTTCGTACATCTCATATATGTTATTAAGTTCATGAATGTGTTGATATTATACTCAATTAATTGGGCAAAATCAGTATCATTGTATTTCAATATATCAACACATATAATGTCATCGAAAGTATAGTATTCACCAGGAATAAGTGACTTTCACCAAAATATACATTTCTTTGATTGTTTATTCAATGTCTACTGTTTCATATTACGAAAAAATTATGATAATTTTTTTGTAACGTTTTAATGATTTAGCCCGCGATTTTCGCGAGTTTTGATCTAGTTTGTACAATAAGATGTGCCATAATTGTGGATCGATTTTTCATTTTCCCACTTCTCTCTCTTGATCAAGTTGTTCCACCTAATTTTGTAAAGTATATTATGTAAGATTTTGGTAAGTGTAGCATTGCTCATTATTATCTCAAAAAAGGGTGTTGATATTGGTTACTTTTTGTTTGTTTGTTTGTTTGTTTAAAAGATAAATATGTATCAACTTATTTTTCCTTTTTAAGTGTTTATTACTTTATTATTATAATAAATAACTAAATAACACTTAAATAAGTAATTATTATAACTAACAAATTATATCATATGTCGTATATGATAAAGTTTTCTTATTAGAGGATTTTAGTGATTATCTTCATAATATAAAAATATTTACACATTAGTGATGAGATTAATTTTGGAGATGATGTTAAAAAGTAGTAGGAAAATGATTGTTCTTTTAGGGTGTGTTTGGCACACTATATTTTAGGGGATTATAGGGGATTAAGATTCTAGTTTTAAGAATCTTCAACCTTTATTGATTAGAAGCATTGTTTGGTAACATGAAAAAGAGGGGGATTGTTGGAAAAATAATCCCCTAGAATCCTTTTTTCTATAAGCTACTTCAAGTGGCTTCTAAAAGAATCCCAGCCACTAGAATCCCCAGCCACAATCTTTAGCTCCAGCCACACACTCCAGCTCCATCTACTTTGTTGCCAAACACACCCTTAATGTATTAAATTAAAATACAAAAATGGTATCTTAGAAAGGAGTGTCGTTGTTTACTAGATTAAATTAAAATAATATTATAAAGAAATAATAATGAACTAAATAATAACAATAGATTGTTGATTGAATTTCAATTTTAATTTTTTTTTTTTTAATTTTTAAAAGGTAAATTATATTAACACCAATTTATAACAAGATACAAGGAGTATTCAAAAGCTGAATTAGGACATTCCCTAACCAGCAATAGATAACCAATACACAAAACCATACTATTAACAAACTCTATCTACTGCATACCAAATATCTTGCACATACTAACAATTCAAAGCAATTCTAATAGTTACAAGTCTACAACCCATTTGATCCTTGAGCTTGATCACGTCATAGATTTATTTTTGGGAAAGTAGTTTCATCTTTCATGACTGACCCCAAAATAAAGCATCATAACCAATTGTAATACTATACTGGGAAGTAGTCTCATATTTCATGACTCACTAATCATAAAGCGTACAATCTCCGTTGAATCATCAAATACCTTGCAAAGCCACATTTTTCCATTATAAGCCCCATATGTCTGCAGCTCTTTGAATTGCCTTGAAGTTTTTGACCCTTGAACTCATGAGTTTGAGCTTGATATTTTCCTAACTATTCTTGACCAATGCATCTAGATTTATGCTTGGACTCTATATAAACAATCGTTAGTTCCTTTCTAGCCAAACAAAATATACTACTGCATAAATTATCAACCTATTTATAATGCTCCGTATATTGCTCCAGAAGGGATAGTTAGCAAGACTATTTATAATATGCATCAAATCAATTTGCAGATCTTGTAATAAAATCCTTTTCTTCATGTTGACCCAAATCTCCCTAAAATAATAATCACATTGAAAGAATAAGTGTGAGTGCTAATCAACACAATTTTTACAAAAAACACACTTGAAACATCCTTTTGGGTTCCATAATTACATCCTTTCTTGGGTTAACAATCTCCCCTGAATGGCTAGCCATAACACAAATGCATGTCTTGGATTAAGATGCGGAAAACAAACCACATGATACCAGTTAGTAGTAGGGCATTCTTCTCTCAAGTCAATATATCCACACTTGTTTGGTAGAAAAAGACATTTGTTTGTTACTTCTAGTGGCCCAAATCATGTGTCTTCCTTATTTTCAATTAAAATTGGGACATCAAATTCGGGATTAACTGAAATACTGATCTCCACTCATCTGGCCATTTCCATTGGTTATTATGAACCATATCAGCTACAGTTAGCTCGTTCGTTAATCTTGCATCATAGAGTGTTCTCTGAGTTATGAAATTGGCCTATGGACCCAACACACTCCATTTATCATACCGCATAAATGTGGTTTTACCATTTCTCGGTCTATAGAACACATGAATTTTCAATTTCTCTCTTAATTCAAGAAGTGTTGCTTCCATCCCTAACTCTCATTAGAGCTTTCACTTATTTTTCCAAATATTTCTTCCTTGTAATTTAACCGGATTCTCCCATAAAGAATGCCTAGGATACAGGGCAAGTATGTAACCTGGTCATTATTGTTATATTACCACCACAATTTTAATGAAAAAAAATGAAGTATCATGTCTAAACATCTCCTAAAACCAAAGGTTTTCATTAAAGGAAAAATATTACAACTTCACTCTGTTAGAATATAGTAATATAATATATTCAAATTGTCACACAATTGCGGAAGCGAATAAACACGTATATGTAACTAGTTAAGATTAGAATTGTACCTTTTAGCAAAGCTCCAAAAAAAAACTATAATTAAATAGTTTAGGGTTTAAAGTAAAACCCCTCTACGATCGCACACACGACAGCAGCTCAATAGGTATGCTAGTACCCGTTCTTGTTTCTTGGGTCAAACCACACAAAAGACGAAAAACAAAGAAACCCCTTTGGGTTTGTTTTTCAGCCGTACAATTTATGAGAGAGAGATGGGAATTTCGTACGTATGTATAGAGAGAGAGAGAGTTGAAAATTAACTCATTTTTTCAGGGTTAATTACCTCTCTATTTATAGAGTACATGTAGCTTAGAAAATAAGCTAAGGGTTTAATTTTCATTCCAGTCCCTCTCTTTTAATTAAACGTACAATTAACACTTTAATTACATTTAATTAATTATTTCGTGAACGTATTAATTAATATAACTCACATTTATATTAATCAATTATATTGAGTATAAGTGTCATTACGTGTGACCCCGTAGGCTTAAATATTTTCGGACATGCATTTATTTATTACGTGGTCATATCCCAACAGCTCCCACTTGAGCATGTCATTAATAAAGGCAATGACATTGGTAAGCGTCTAGCAACACGCCAATGCCCCCGAAAATGTTTAAGTATAGTTTCTTAAAATATATTATAGTTTCTCAAAGTATAATATAATTTCTTAAAGTATAATCAAGCTTCTTAAGAAAATGATTTTAGTCTTTACTATCCCTTTGTTTCAGATACCTTGTTAATTATGGATATGGATCAATGTCATTCCATAAGTTAACGATTCTGTTTCTCATTTCTATAATCAATCAAGATTACCAAATCAATCGAGACAATCTAGAATTCATTTGGGTACGACCGTACACACATCTTAATTAATTCTAATGAGGGGCCCAGTGGTATCATACTTCAATAGCTAATCGAAGGAACAAATCCTATCTTGACTACACGTGTCAGTCATGTACTTCACTACACTTCTGAAAATAGCCCTTTATTACTACCTTATTCAGGATAGCTAGAACTATATCAAGAAAATGCAATCCATACACGCAAGACCTACTTGCATCTCAAGTCAAAGGATAAGTAAAGCAACCATTTACAAGTTTCACTTAATGACGCCGATCCATAAAGTGATAACTTGTCAGTTGGGGTAGTCCGATATGCATCTCATGGATACCATGTGAGTTTGGAGGGACCATCCATACCAATCACTCAGATTTATCTTAGTTCAACTATATTCCCACATAGTTGATTGATAATGGACATTTTAGAATAATATAAGAATTACTCAAGGATTTAAACATGCAAAAATATGATACAATTAATTATTAAATGAAAACAAACATACCAAGTATTTTAATTCATTTATTGCATAATAATTGTTTTACATCCTTTATCCAAATACTAAAACACAGAGTTACATGAAATATCTAGCAAAACGAAGTCCAATGCCCTCGGCATGTTGACTAAGCTTTCCTTTAGGTAAAGCCTTCGTAAATGGATCAGCTAGATTATCATCTGTGTGAACTTTGAGTAGATTGATATCACCTAATTCGATCTACTCTCGAACATAGTGATATCTTTTAGGATAATGTCTGGCCCCATTCTGAACTCCAGGTTCATCAGCAATTAAAATTGCTCCTGAGTTATTGCAGTATAACTCTATGGGGTTTTTATTTGTGGGTACCACGTCAAGCCCATAAATAAATTTTTTCATCCAGACTACTTCCTTCTCAGCTTCCGAAGGTGCTATGTACTCTGATTAAGTTGCAGATATGGCAGTTGTGGATTGCTTCATAAGGAACCCTTTTCACTACGTCTCCATCCAAGATGAAGACGTATCCTGTCTGAGATTTCATATCATCTCTATTGGTTTGAAATCCAGCATAACTGTAACCAGTCACTTTGAGCTCAGCTTCAGGATTTCCACCATAAACAAGGAACATATCTCTTAGTAGCTCTCAGGTACTTGAGAATATTTTTCATAGCAGTCCAGTGACTTTCACCTGGATTTTGTTGAAAACGGCTGGCTATGTTCTATGCGAACGCCACATCAGGTCTAGTGCATCTAATCGCATACATTATAGATTCAATAGCCGAAGCATAAGGAACCCTTTGCATACGCTCCACCTCAGCAGGTGTAGAAGCACACTGTTTGCTATTTAAGTCAAGTCTTTCTTGCATCGGAACATTACCACGCTTAGAATTCTTCATCTTAAATCTCTTTAAGATCTTATCAATATAAGCACTTTGACTTAGTCCAATTAACCGCTTTGTTCTATCTCTATAGATCTTAATTCTAAGAATAAATGCTGCTTATCCCAAGTCTTTCATAGCGAAACACTTTCCAAGGTAGGATTTTACATCTTGTAACATTGGAATGTGATTTCCTATGATCAATATGTCATCAACATATAAGACAAGGAAAGTAACATTACTCCCACTAGCTTTTTGATATACACATGGCTCATCAGGGTTTTGAGTAAATCCAAACTTTTTGATTTCCTCATCGAACCTCTTATTCCAGCTTCTTGATGCTTGCTTTAGTCCATAAATGGACCTTTGAAGCTTACATACTTTGCTGGGATGTTTTGGATCAATAAAACCTTCATGTTGAACCATATAGACATCCTCGTCTAAGTAACCATTTAAGAAGGCAGTCTTGACATTCATTTGCCAAATCTCATAGTCATAGTACGCTGCTATGGCTAAGAGAATCCTAATAGCCCTAATGTCCGCTACAGGAGAGAAGGTTTCATCATAGTCAACTCCGTAGACTTGAGTATAGCCCTTCGCTACGAGACGAGCTTTATAGGTGTGTACATTTCCATCCATGTCGGTCTTCTTCTTGAAGAGCCACTTGCAGCCAACGGTTTTAGCATTGGGTGGAAGATCAACCAAGCACCAGACTTGATTATCTTTCATGGATTTCATTTCCACATTCGCAGCTTCAAGCCATTTTTCAGATTCAAGATCTGATAATGCAGCTTTGAAATTAGGAGGTTCATTAAGATCCCCTAACACGTGTTCCTCAGATTCTACATTTAGACACAACTTCTCTGGAGCACGTATTGTCCTTGCGGACCTACGAATTAGAACAACATCGACTTGAGGTTCAACACTTTGACCACTTTCCCCCCCAAGTTGATGTTCGCTAGTGTTTGTAGAAGGTGATGCATCTTCCTCTTGAGTCTCATCAAGTTCTACTACCCTCCCACTGTTTTCTTGAGCTATGAGATTCTTTTCAAAGAACTCAGCATATCGAGCAACTTTAACAGTATTTTCAGAAGGAATGTAGAAGTAGTAACCCATTGTTTCCTTTGGGTATCCTACAAAGATACACTTAATAGATCTTTGCTCGAGTTTGTCAGGTGTATCTCGCTTCACAAGCGCCTCACATCCCCAGACCTTTAAGTAAGACAAATTAGGGACTCTTCCATGCCACAATTCATGTGGTGTCTTATCAACCTTCTTGGTTGGAACCATATTCGGAATACGTACAGCAGATTCAAGAGCATAATCCCAAAATGATAATGGGAGAGTTGTAAGGTTCATCATGGATCTTACCATGTCTAACAGGGTTCGATTCCTCCTCTCAGACACTCCATTATGTTGTCGTGTGTATGGAGGAGTAAGCTGTTGGACAATTCCACACGCTTTTAGATAATCCTTAAACTCTTGGCTCAAGTATTCACCACCTCGATCCGAACGAAGGATCTTGATGGTCTTACCGAGTTGATTTTCTACTTCATTTTTAAACACTTTAAATGTTTCAAACACTTCATGTTTATGTTTAAGCAGGTAAACATAACCATAACGACTGAAATCATCAGTAAAAGTGATGAAATAGCTAGCACATTGTCTTGACACATGTCTAAATGGACCACAAACATCCGTATGTAAGATTCCAAGTAGATCATCAGCCCTTTGCGTTTGGTGCGGATAGGGTTTCTTTGTCATCTTACCCGAAACACAAGACACGCATTTATCAAAGGATCCATCATCATTTGATTTTAAAAGCCCTTCACGTTGAAGCCTTTCAATGCGTTTCTTTCCAATGTGTGCAAGACGACAGTGCCAAAGATAGGTAGAGTCCAAGTTAGGCTTGGCTCTTTTGTTGCTAACTGAATACATAGAATTTACTTTTAAAACATGATCATGCATATCAATTTCATAAATACCATCACAAGGAATAGCATTAAAATAATGAACATTATCTTTAGAAATTGAAATACCATAATCAGTAAAAACATTGATAAATCCATTATCTTTCAAAAGTGAAACTGAAACAACACCTCTAGTAATAGTAGGTGCATAATGACAATTGTCTAATACAATGATTAAGCCCGAAGGCAAAAATAAGTCAAAACTTCCAATGGCTTCTACAGCTGCACGTAGACCATTGCCCACGTACAAGTAGAGTGCCCCATGTTTCAGTTTCTTCTTTCCTCTAAATCCCTGTAGGGTATTACAAATGTGTGTACCACAACCAGTGTCATATACCCAGGATTTTGAATTAGAGAAAGAATATAATTCTATCGTGAAGATACTTGAAGGTCCGGTCAAACCGGCTTGCTTCTTCTTCATATTCATCAACTCAGCAAGATAGGCAGGACAACTCCTCTTCCAGTGTCCCACTTCAGAACAGTGGTGACACGCCTCATTCTTAGCCAGATGCTCTTTCTTTGCTGGAGGGGTTTGCTTAGGTTTAGGGACATAAGCACATTGCTTTCCCTTACCCTTAGCTTGCGGTTTCTTATCTTTCTGGATCTTTCCACTTCTAATCTCAAGGATTTGTGGAGTAGCCGATTTCTTTGGAAGAAGCTCTGTAATCATATCAAGTGGACTATGATTTTCAAATTGCTTTTGAAGTTCGGGAGTCATGCTGCCGAGTATCAAACAAGCAACTTCATTATGACGATCATAAAGAGCGTTCCATGCTGCTAATTCCTCAGCAGGAGCAGTAACAGCAGGAGAAGGTCCCAACGGCTTTTCAATGATGTCAGTTTTCTTCTCAACACAAAGGACAATCCTTAGTTTACGAAACCAATCATTGAAATTACTTCCAGAAAGTTTTTCTCTTTCTAGCATTTGCCTGAAAGCCGAATAATTCGAGTTCGGTGCAGGATTTGCCATCTACAATAGATTAAAGTTCAAATTTAGTATTTTCGATAATAAATCCTTAGAAAATTAAATACCCAAATGTTTATATAAAACAATTAATTTTCTTAAGGCTAGGATCCTATTTGACATACCACCATCACATCAGTTGATCTGCTAGCAATGATGTATTCAAAAGGTAAGTGACGATCAATAATTGCATTACAAGTGCAACTCCTAGAATTATGGGACTTAATGTGTACTTAGTGATCAAGCAATAAGTTTCATTAAGCATGTTTCATCCCATCTTATGCCACGGGCTTAAGGATCTCACCGCTTAACTCGCTTTAAGTCGTCCAATTAAGAACTGTAAATAGTCCACCACCGTCTCACAATGAGTGGTAATTTACCTTGGATACAATTCACCTACGTCTCACGCAGAGCAAAAAGCAAGTACAAGTGTTCTTACCAATTGGATGGCAAATGACTTAATTTAAATGGGTAATAATTTGATAATGTGTATCAAATATGTACGAAGAAGCATGCACACATCTTCGTATCATATATTTTAATAAAACATTTTCAGTTAATCCACTTATTAACGTGCGTCAAGATGTTTAATTTAATATTCATATTAAATTAGAGATTGCACTTTTATTAAAATTGACGATTCAACATATTTTAAACATTTTCGGCCATGTATAAAAGAGGCCATGAAGAGGCCAGAGGAGGGGCTAGGATCTTTACATCGTTTATCCAACCCGTCATCTTAGACACCAAGTCGAAGATACCTCCCTTATACAAGCTCCTAGTCGTGGTTTAAAACAAATTATTAACTTGCAAATCTCGTCGTGGGAGAAAATTACGGTATGTGAGCCCAACCCGAGTTGACAATAAGATTTGCAAGAAAATAATAAATCTTATTTCATAGTTATTAGTCCAGTTTATTTTTTCATAAAACCATTTTGCTTTACAAGTTACAATAATAAGCAAAATAAATAAACTAAACTACTAATCAATTAACAATTAATTTCATACAACATTTGGTAAAACCCTAAAACATGGCCAAATAGGGACAACTTGTCAATTAAACAATTTAAACAAGTAGCACATAATCAATCTCTCACTATTAACAATTAATTTTTAACTAGCATATCATGTAAAAAGTGATATCCATGACAAATTATGCATGAATTTCATGAATACCCTTTATTTGCTACTTTAATAGGTACATTAATAATAACAATCAATTTACATTAAACATGTTATTATTCTTGTTAAACATAAAATTTTCAATGGGGTTTAAAGTTTAACAATTAATTAAAAGGTTTAATAAAACAAAACAATTTTTTTTCGACACCTGTGATACAAGCAGAACAAAACAAATTTTTTTTTTCTTTAGTCAAACTTGACAACAACAAAAAAAACTAATTTTTTTTTCTTGCCGGTTGTATGGATCCACCAAACCAAATCACAAAAATCAAATTTTTCCTTGGTTTCTGTTCATAAGAAACTTGATCCCCACATAAAAAACAATTTTTTTTCTTGATCTGTTTCGTTCGACTAGTCTACACAACCAAACAAAACCTTTTTTTTCCTTTTTCCTGTTCGTCTGTTCGCATGCAACCAAAAAAAATATACATATATTTTTTCGTTCTTGTTGATCGACGAACCAAAAAACCCCAAATTTTTATGTTTAACAAATCTAACTAATTACAATACATACGTGTGGCTCTGATACCACTGTTAGAATATAGTAATATATTCAAATTGTCACACAATTGCGGAAGCGAATAAACACGTATATGTAATTAGTTAAGATTAGAATTGTACCTTTTAGCAAAGCTCCAAAAAAAAAACTATAATTAAATAGTTTAGGGTTTAAAGTAAAACCACTCTACGATCGCACACACGACAGCAGCTCAATAGGTATGCTAGTACCCGTTCTTGTTTCTTGGGTCAAACCACACAAAAGACGAAAAACAAAGAAACCTCTTTGGGTTTGTTTTTCAGCCGTACAATTTATGAGAGAGAGATGAGAATTTCGTACGTATGTATAGAGAGAGAGAGAGAGAGTTGAAAATTAACTCATTTTTTCAGGGTTAATTACCTCTCTATTTATAGAGTACATGTAGCTTAGAAAATAAGCTAAGGGTTTAATTTTCATTCCAGTCCCTCTCTTTTAATTAAACGTACAATTAACACTTTAATTACATTTAATTAATTATTTCGTGAACGTATTAATTAATATAACTCACATTTATACTCCGTATTAATCAATTATATTGAGTATAAGTGTCATTACGTGTGACCCCGTAGGCTTAAATATTTTCGGATATTCATTTATTTATTACGTGGTCATATCCCAACACACTCGAGGTCTCAGATTCGAACCTTACACGCATAACTTAAGGGTGGTCGGGTGACCAGGGGAAGTCCAGTCTGAAATGATCATGGAGATATATCAATTTGACAACGTACATCCAAGTAAAATATATGTCATTCCCCAAAAACCATTTCCGTTTACTAGTCATGTACAATCCATAAGCTCAATAAAAAACGAATGTTGTTTTTATACTTGTACATTTAAATTTATATTAACATTCATTACAATTTTTCAGTTATATAGAATTCTGTATGAATATCAATTCGGGTGTCATTGATGTTTTATATTTTGGAGTGAATAAATAGGGCTTAATATGGCTACAAGTCCATGTAGCTTCGTTGGCTATAAAAATACCATAAAGATAATCATATTAGACCATAAAACATTGCAAAACGAGCTAATTATACCAAATAGGAGAAAATATATCCTTTTAGTTTCAAGTTTCACTAAAAATTGGACTATACATGCGAATTCGATGGAGCCATTTTTTTCGAAAAAGTCAAATTGCATTCAAAGCTAGTTTTATAAGAAAAAATGAAGGAAATGAACTACAATTACATGTAGCTTATATATTCCCAAATATAAAATTCTATAATGTGTCCGTTTCGTAATATTTATACTTTATATATACTTATAATACTATATTCATTTTATCAACATATATATTACTACGTAAATGGTATTTTAAAATTTCAAAGAATATTGACGTAATATTAAATTTTGCAAGAATATTAACGCGATTTAAGAAGTTTGAAAGGATATACATGAAATTCTCCCCGTGAAGTTATAAGTTATATCAATTTTACAACCGTAAGTCGTTATATTCTTTTTCTAAATCCCGACACATCTCACGATTCCATTGTTCGAAAATGTGAGAAGAAGTTTTATATTAAGGGTGTGTTTGATAACGATTAACTTGAATCGGAGATTGTAGATCCTTTTTAAACTACTTAAAAAAAATTATCTGAAAAAAGATTTAAAAAAACACACAAAAAAACTGTACATTCCTCTTATATTCTAAAAGATTAACTAATACATTCCTCTTATATTCCTGTACCAAACACACCTGTTGAAACTGTGATACCATAAGTCAGATTAGCAAAACTCAAGAGGTGCAACTGAATATTAATTAAATATTAAATATTAATAATTGAATACAAAGAAATAACTTTACTAAATTTAGTGGAAAGTAACAAATAAGAAAGAGAAAATCTGCAAGTCACATACTCACATGACTCTAACATCGTCGGGGTGCCACATATATAAATCTGCATGCCCACCTCCTAATTCTACTCCGCCACGTCATCACCATACCCCACCCCTCTCTCGATCATTCCTATAAACTCATCCCTGTAATTCCATCAAAAACACACAAAAAAACTGTACATTCCAATTTCTCGATCATGGATGATGTTTCTACAGAACACCATCACAAATTTCATATCCAACAATCATCTTTTCGTGATCTCGAAATCCCACCCCGCAAACTTCTCACCCGTCAACTAACCGTTGACTCACCAAAAATCCTTCCTGAAGAAAGGCTGTTACACAGATTCCTTCCATCGAATTCATCTGTCGATGACGATGAATCTGATCCGTACGCTTCCGACGAGTTTCGGATGTACGAATTCAAGATTCGTAAGTGTACACGTAGCCGATCGCATGATTGGACTGATTGTCCGTTCGCACATCCCGGTGAAAAAGCAAGAAGAAGGTGTCCACGTAGGTTTAATTACTCCGGGACCGTTTGTGCTGACTTCCGACGTGGCAGCTGTACACGTGGCGATATCTGTGAGTTTGCTCATGGTGTTTTCGAGTGTTGGCTTCATCCTTCTCGTTACCGTACTGAAGCATGCAAAGATGGTAAAAATTGTCAAAGAAAAATCTGTTTTTTCGCTCATAGTGCTAGTCAACTCCGATCGTTGACTTCGCCTAGTCAGCATTGTGCTTACTGTCGTTGTGGTTCAAAGATATATCATGCAAATTCGCCTACGTCTATTTTAAATTATGTGGACAAGGACAGTTCTGGGTTGTCTCCGATATCGCGTTTTTCGGAGCCAAAAAGACTGATGAATCGTGATGAAAGCAAGGAACTGATGAATTCGATGAGGGCTATGAGTGTGAATGAAATGGGTCAGGAGTCGTTGTTTGCTTTTTCACCATCTGGATCGGGTCGGGTTGATGAAGGGTACGCAAGTGGGCCGGATTTTGAGTGGGTTAATGATCTTCTCACTTAATTAATTGATGATAATCGAAGATGAGGGTGTAGATAAACGAAGAAGAAGGTTTATTATTGCCGAATGGTTTTATTAGAATTGTTATGTTATTGTTATAATCATTGTTAAAATGCAATGATACATTTCTTAAAGTCTTTAAATTATGTGTGTTTAATAGTGTCAGTAGATCGAGAACTTGTAATCTTTCGATAAGTGTGTGAATGAATGATTACATTCTATCTTGTAATTTGGTCATGGTTTTCCGTTATCCGGGTGTTTTTTTTTTTGGTACGACAGTTGTCGACTCATGAGTGAAAAAGTCAAGGTATTTGTGTCACCATTTGGAAATATTTAACCTTTTTATTTAATGATGACTATACTTTTCTAAATATAAATTGACAAAATATAGTTACTACCTCACCTATACTAGATTACTAACACCACAACAAACATACTAATTTTATACAATTCATTTATAGTTTATAGTTTATTCCATTCAAAACTTATGGTGATAGAGCTAGAGATAATGATGTGAGTTATACGAAGTTTTTTTTTTTTTGAAAAAGCAGACCAAATACCATTAGAAAAAATTGTATGTTAAGATAAAACGAATCTGATTCACCAATCACAAAATTAGGGTGTGTTTAGTTGAAGAAAAAATGGGTAGTTTTCTAGAAAATTTTTCTAAGAAAAGTGGAAAATTAGAAAATGCGTTCAAATTGGGTATTTTCAAGGAAAATTTTCCAAGAAAATGGAAAACCCGTTTTTCCATGTTATAACTAAGAAATGGAAAACAACGATTTCCACTTCTCCACTTTCAGGGGTGTGCAAAACACGGTTCGAACCGTGAAAACCGGCAAACCGTACCGAAACCGTATCGTCCCGTACCGAACCGCTTCTCTACGGTACGTTTCACGGTTCTAATATTTGTAGTTTCACGGTTCGTGGTTCGGTTCGGTTCGGGCCGGTTCTACACTTAGGGGTGTGCAAAACACGGTTCAAACCGTGAGAACCGGCAAACCGTACCGGAACCGTATCATCTCGTACCGAACCGCTTCTCTACGGTACGGTTCTCGGTTCTAATATTTGTAGTTTTCGGTTCGCGGGTCGGTTCGGTTCGGGCCGGTTCTAGCACTTTGCACAGGCCTGTCCACTTTTTTCCTTTATGTAACTCCCTCCACTTTTTCAAAATTTTCCAAAACCTTTTAAGCTTAACTAGCTTTTCCAAAATGAAAAATCAATAACATTTGAACACATTTTCTAAAATTTTAACATTTTTCTAGAGAATGAAAACCCTTTTCATTTTTTAGAAAATTAAAGATAAAAAATTTTGGAAAATTTTCTACAACTAAACGTACCCTAAGAGTTGAGATCGCATGGATGTTCCTCGTTTGTCCTTTCCTTCAAAATACAATTTCCCATCAGAAATCTTACTCTTTTTATTTTATTTTTAATATATATGAGCTTACATTTTAGTTGTTTCCTCTAACAAAATTCATTACGTACATAACTGAGTTTCCGTTATTTATTTGTTACTTCTCTATTAACTCTCATCTCTAAACTTGGATGTATATATAGTCCACCTTTATACACTCGATGTCATGGTAGATATAAGTTTTGGATTCTGATTTTTATTCTTTAATTGTGAGTAAGTGCATGGTTCGTCGATATGGTTTACACACAATTACACCGTCACTTTATTTACTTCCCTTTTTACACCGGCAATCCAACAACGTAAAAGTTGTTGTGCGTTCGCTCTATACCCCAACTAAAAGGACTAATGTAACCTAATTTCCTATAATCTAATGATAGAACATTAAGTGTAACTTCGACATTTAAATTGGAGGAAGAACTGAGTGCATGACAAATTTTACGTTTTTGGACTCTGAGTACATAAGGTGATTCAAGTGAAGTATAAGAAACTAACGTTGCAATTGCGTGTAAAATACATGGACGATGCAATTAAATCTTGTTTGATTTATTCTTGGAAAGCGAATGCTTTAAAATTTCATCCAACTAGAACACGAAATTGTAATCCCAAGTAAAAACAAAATACTCCGTAATAATTTAAATATATACTAAAATAAAGGGTTTATTGTTTCGTTATGCGGTAAACTTTAGACTTGTTACTATTATATGAGCTCTACTTTTAAATCATCTATCGTATGATGTAAACTTTCAAAAATCTCTTATTGTATGTATTTAGCTTCTATTTTATGTATAAAACTTGTAGAAAATTACGTAGTCAATTTATGTAGCCAAAAACACTCAAAAAACATACAATAGAGGTTTTAGAAAGTTAAAGTCATACAATAGACGATCCAAAAGTTGAGAGTATACAATAGGAATAAGTCCAAAGTTAAGCGCATTACGAAACAATAAACCCTAAAATAAAATAGTATTTTGATACATTTTGTATATTACATACATTTATATCTTGGTTCATGGGCTTAGAGAATCTGTTGACCCCATTTAAAAATGGATAAAATAAACCTAAGTAATTCATATAAATACTAAGCCCAATTATTCTTCAAACTACTACTCAATTTGGCCCACTCTAATTTCCCTCTATAATTTGATACGACTGATCTGGTTTAACTTGCGACTTACTAACAAACTAAAATTGTTTATCATAGGATACGTACTTTATAAATTATATTATATATTATATATTATATATTGGTCACATTATTTACGTTATTAAATCATATAAGCTGTTATTTTGATTTAGGTTGCTCAATTAAAATCTTTAAATATATGATTGTGGCATAATGTTGAGGTTTTTTGAATCAGAGTAGTAGTTTTTATTGTATACTGTACTATTAATGATATGTTTAAGTGGTGTTTCTAACAGCCCGAGCCACATATTAAGAAAACAAACAATCCTTTTCAAGTTGTTTCTCATCATTAAAAACTTGGACTCCAATAACTTTAAATTATAGATTCGGCACTGAGGGCTGCTTCCTAAGAACATGTTGGAAATTCCGTTAAACCAAACTCCAACTATTGTTAAGTTATAACTTTGATAACTTTTCATCATACTTGATGTTAACATTCACAAATTTTTAAATTTTTCTAAAATTAGTAAGATTTTATTGTTTTTGTTACCAAAATTAAAAAGCCAATGAATTGATTTAGGGTTTATTGTTTCGTTATGCATTAAACTTTACACTTTTTACTATTGTATGCGACATATTTTCATTTGTTCTATTGTATATAGTGAACTTGTAAATATGATGTATTGTATGTAGGCATGAACAAAATCGGGTTTCGGGCATACCCGACCCGGTACCCGAACCGGGTTTTAGGTCAAAGAAAGAAAACCGGGTTGTTGACCTACCCGACCCGAACCGGGTTTTTGACCCACGAATATCGGTTTTTAAACTGGGTCTTTTCGGGTTTTATACCGAGTTTTCCAACCCGACCCGTAGTGTACCCGGGTCCAACCCGGTTTTGAAATCCAAAACCCCAAACCTGGTATGTACCCGCCGGGTACGAAAAAAACCCGAACCGGGTTCAAAAAAACCGGTTTTTTCGGGTTCGGTTCCGGGTTTTTTTCGGGTTCGGTTCCGGGTTCGGGTTTTTTGTTCACGGCTAATTGTATGTATTATTTTCTTTTTGGGTAAGGCGAAAAAAGAAAACTTCACTATTTGTGCTTTACCCAAATAGGATATTTTACATACAATAAACAATATTTATAAGTTCAATATATACAATAAAAGTTTTCAAGTTCGATTCATACAATAGTAAAAAGTGTAAAGTTTAATACATAACGAAACAATAAACCCATTAATTTATGCGTTGAGTCCGGTTTTTTTTTCCAGATTGAATGTTGTTATAGTTCGGAATTTATTCATTTTCGTAGTTCATTGTTGATTTTTGATCGATGTGATTCAAATTCTCATTTTCCATTCCAACAATGTTTTTCCATGTTAATATGTTTTTATAATTGAGAGAATTACATATATCCCCTCCACAAACACCCTAAATTACATATATACCCAAACACATTTTTAAATTACATATATACCCAAATCCGTATTTTAAGTATACTAAAATTAAAAAAAAAACACGGTAAATATTATCTATTTTAAATATAACCAATTGCTGGGCTGAAAATTTTGTATAGTTCTGACAATTTATACTATTTTTTTTTTAATTTTAGTATACTTAAAATAGGGATTTGGATATATATGTAATTTAAAAATGTGTTTGAGTATATATGTAATTTAGAGTGTTTGTGGAGGGGATATATATAATTATCCCTTTATAATTTGCACGAAATTGCCTGATATTTTATAAGCAACTACGGAGTACATAATTTGCATCACGTCTAGAAATGTTGAACACATATAGGGATGGTCAGATACTCATTATAAGCTTCGATACTTCCTCCACTTTAATGTTTCCTTCTGACATGTAATGTTCATATAAACATGAGAGGCTCCAAATTAATCGTTAATGGAAAATGATTGATGGGTCTAAAATCAGAGATCAAAATTTAGGCCTAAAGATTTGATTGATGCATGTTGTAAAATGATTGTTAAATATAAGCAGAGAGAATTAGGGCATGTTTGGTATGAGTGAATGCTTGAGAATGGAATCGGAGTAGAGAATGGAATCGAAGAGAAACAGAATGAGTATAAAGAAACATAATTCATTCCGTTGTTTGGTACGCATAGAGAATCGAAATAGAGAAATAGATCAGAGAAAAATTCTCATGTTTAATAAATTTATACACAAGAATGGATATGAATCTGAATCAAGTTTTTGAATCAATTGTTGCACTCATTAATTATCGTTGAGGATCAAGGATAACGTAACTCACCAACTCATGTCATTATGTAACACCCAAATTTTTATAAGTCTAAAACATTAAAATACATGATTTTAATTGTTAGTTGAGGGACTAACTGTGTCAAGTTTGGAAGTTGAGGGAATTAGATGGAAGTTGCAGTATAAATCTGAGTTCTGTATCCTTCTACTGCATTCTTTCAAAATACAGAAAACAGAAATCACGTACGTATCATATGTGTGTGTCGACTGAGATGAACAAACATGAAGGAATTATGAAATTGAAGCTAGTAATTCACTAATTATTTCTCTAGTAATCTTCTATGATCTCAAGTAAGTTTGTTTTTCCATTTTTCTTAACCTAAAAAATGGGTTTTTAGGGGTTTTGTGAAATTGGTGAATTTAACTACGAAATTAGGGTTGGAAATTGATAAAACTAGTGCTAGTTAGTGTTTTGATTATGATTATGAACCATGTATCACCATGTAAGTGATTAATTTGAGGTATGTAGCTTATGATCAAAGTGGGGTTTAGATGGAAATCCATGAACTAGTGATTTATGATATGAAATTGGTTTAATTAGTGTTAGTTAGTGTTTTTATGATTATTAGTGATGATATAACATGATAGAAAGTAATGAAATTATGATTTAGTGTTTATGAGAATTTTAGTGTTTATGTAAGATTATTATGAAACTATGAAATAAGCTTAATAGTGTAATTAGAAGTGTTAATAGAGTATGAATATGATTAATAGTTAGCTTAAAGATGATTAGTTTCTAAAAGTGTTGTATGTATCATGTATGAATTATGTAGGTGATAAAGACGTGGAGTGCTTTCAATGGTGAAATCGACTAATAAAGTATGGTGAGTGATACGGGGGTTAAACAGGTGATTTGGTTGTGTAGTACCGTATAGCTCGCGGGCTAGAGGTTTGCACAATCAAGGAAAAGTTATATGTTTATGTGTGTTTATTTAGTTTGTTGTATTAAATTATTTGTTTATATTTAATTGTTATGTGAATACGTGTTATTTGGAAAAGTCAGTAGTGATTACTCATTAGCGAGTAATGAGTATGTCACTAGCTTGAAGGTAAAGGAAAAGTTATTTGTTAATAGTGTACGATTCAATTGTGTTGGATTCGGATTGCGGTTGAGTAAGAGACTACACAATTGGGTGGAAGGTTACTTGTTAATATATGTGGATTAAATAGTGATTATGTGATGAAAAGTGTACGATTCGATTGTGTTGGATTCGGATTGCAGTTGAGCAAGAGACTACACAATCGGGTGGAAGTTGTTTGTTATATGGTTGATTTCTTATACGTGTATTTAAGATTTTGTTAAAAGTTGTGATGGTTGTTGATTAGTGTTGTGATTACGGTTAATGAAATGATAAAAGTGATTATGTGTACAGATACTGTGGTGATTAAAGAGCTAACTGCGGTTAGCATAGTGTTCAGGGTTCAGTGTACAATGTTCAGAGAAATAGAGTTCAGTGATTTTGTGTTTAAGTAGTCATGTGTTGATATGTGTTATAGTGTTATGTGGAATTGCTTGCTTAATTGCCTGTGTACTCACTAAGCAGTGGTGCTTACCCGTTTCAGTGTTTATTATGTAGGTTGAGGTTTGGCTAGTGATACGTGGATAAAGAATGTGCTTATGTTAGTGACGTGGATAAGGAGCTAGCTATGTGGTTAGATAATGCTCCTTCTCTTTGAATTGTTGTTTTGATATACGATTGTGTAAATCGCCCAAATAAAGATTTTTTGGATTTTAAATATGTTGGTCAATATGTTGTATTTGATTTTGAAAGTCAAACAGAGAAAAGAGTCTTGTAATTGTGGTTTTGTTTCGGTTAAAAATGATGAAAAAACGTAAAAGGGTCAATTAGGATTGGTTGGTCAACTGTGAAGTTGACATATAGTCAATAGAGTTATAATGGTCAAACAAATGTATTTTGATTGTTGAATTGGTTGAAAAGTGGTTACATTATGAAACGGGTCATAATAGTGTCAAAACGGGTTTAAAAAGGTCAAGTGGTGAATTTAGTGTGTGGTGGTGCTATGGATTGGGTTTCAAGTGCTTTAAGTTTGTTTTGAAGTATAGAAATAGTGTATAAAAAGTTAGAGTCAAAAGATTTATGGTTGGTGAATTAGTATGTTTTCAAAATGGTCATTTTAGTGCCGAAAAGAGTCATACGCCAAAATCCCGCGTTTTTGTGAAATTTGGAAAAGTGAAAAAGTAGAAAGTTTCATTTTGTTGATATGGAAGTGCCTGCAAATTTTTAAGGTCTAACTTGAAGCGGTTTGGATTTTATGCGCGTCGGAAGTTCGTGTTTTAGTATTAAATGAAAATGGTCCAGGGTCTGCTGTACAGGGGGTTTACCCGGCGGGTAACCCCTTGTACCCGGCGGGGATGCTGTCAGTTCTTTTGGAATTGAGTTTTTGAAATAGCTTTCTGACCCGGTTGTTTTTAGCGCGTCATATTAGCCGAGTCATATTAGTTATATCAGTTCAACGAAGTAACACCTTAAGTTTTCTGACGCGGTTGTTTTTAGCGCGTCATATTAGGCGAGTCATATTAGTTTTATTTGGAAGTAGAAGTTTAAATGAATTTTGTACGTGTTGTATAAATAATGGGACCTAACAGAGTGCGTTATAGTTTATAAAATAAGTGAGTAAAAAAAAAAAAATTTTGGTTCTGGTTTTCGGGGCGTTTCACATTATCATCAGTTGGTTGTTTCATCACGGCCCCCAATTTGTCTTTATGTTTAAATTAAAATTAATACCTTGTGGGCTATGTTTACTCAAACGAAAATAGGATGAACAACAAGCAGGTGTAATCTTTCAACATCAACAATTCAACATAGAAGCGATATGTGAAGAAGATCCGAAGCAAAGAATAGCATTAAAATGATAAAAGATATCTAAATAGGACTAGGGTTTGACAATGGGGATGGAGTTTGTGAAAGATTCTTTATTTGTGATAGCATGTGCCACGCACATGCCCTACATATTTATACCCACGTTTTTGCTCCGTGTTTTTCAATTTGTAACTCTATTCCTCCATAGAATCAGCTCACGCCTAGTTACCCATTCTCTCACTTTCTCTACTTTTTTTAGAGAATAAAAAGGGGTGAAAGAGAATCGCATTTTGATTCTCCGTTTCTATTCTCATACTCAAACAAACTAGGGAAATGTCCTTTACGTGGAATGATTCCATTTCTCTGCTTTCCATTCATCCCTACCAAACACACCCTTAGTGGGAATTCTTGTGGCAAAAACTGTATAATTAATTAGACCTAAATTTAGGCTTATATAATTAGGCATGTTTATCATTTCTCATCCTTAAATCATGGAAACCGAATAATCGGAAAATGTTACCTACGAAAAAGTCACCTAACAAGTATATGTCCTAACTCTCAACTAAGAATGATGCGCATGAAAGTCTTTAAAGCATCGGCAGTGGAATAGCGAATGCTTTAACTGTAGGTAAAAATATACGTACCCGAATATAGTTTAATTATTATTATTTACAAGAAGTATACAAATGTAGCAATTCTAATTTAATTACTACAACTACAAATATAAATAATAATAAATAATAGAAAACGAATAATAAGAAACAATAAAACATAAGAAATAAGTAAAAGAAACTTATCTTAAGAAGATCGGCACACCCCGAAAACTTATTTGAAGAAGACCGAGGCATGTGTTAGACACAGTTCCCTTAAAACAGATTCGCCGTCTACACGTCGTCTGTTTCCTAGGATACAACGGCCGAAGCAGCTTGTACTGTCGGACTTGACTCACTGCCCGAGATTTCATCGGAGAATATATGTATCTCCTTTAATGAAAAGGGGTTGTATTTTTTTGTGTGTATTAGAATGGGGCCTAGACACCTCTATATATAGTTTGGTTGGTACCTTTAGGTTTAGTTCTCCTACCGATGTGGGACAAAACTCAAACCCACCAAACTACACCTCAAGTGTCTTACTTTGTAAATTGATATCTCATTCACATCAACTTAGACTTGGACACATCTTATCATGTTGCGAAGCTCTCATTAAGGTGTACGCAAATACGTTAATTAATATAAATATGTACTACAAATACATATATAATTATGTGTCCAAATTTAGTTATAACCCACATGTTTTACTAAATTTTCCAACAATCCCCCACATGAATGAATATCGATTGAAAACACACGGAAGTTCCAACGAAATCTCAACGGTTGAATCTTGCATAGGATAGGTAGGTGTTACCCTTTGAACCTTCCCTTGTGAAATGCACTTAGTCTCCTAGTTGTCAGTAGACGGTGATGTCTTTGAACTGATCTGCCATTTGTGTAGACGACAATACACATTCACACATGATTCTCACTGTAACATCCTCCCCCTGAGCCCACTGGGCTCACGCGGTCCACAGCTGGGCCTGAGGAGCAATGTCAGGTCTGCAGCCCAATACACCCCAACTACATCACCTGAGGAATTCACCTCCCAGGTAGGTTGTTGGATTCGAACTTGAATCCCTTTAATACTAAGTCTTACCACTTAGTATCACCAATTGAGCTGCAGCTCAATTGGTGATACTAAGTGGTAAGACTTAGTATTAAAGGGATTCAAGTTCGAATCCAACAACCTACCTGGGAGGTGAATTCCTCAGGTGATGTGGTTGGGGTGTATTGGGCTGCAGACCTGACATTGCTCCTCAGGCCCAGCTGTGGACCGCGTGAGCCCAGTGGGCTCAGGGGGAGGATGTTACAAAAAAGTGCACTTTTTATGTAACACCCTCCCC
This sequence comes from Helichrysum umbraculigerum, assembly GCA_949592205.1. Taxonomy (NCBI): domain Eukaryota; kingdom Viridiplantae; phylum Streptophyta; class Magnoliopsida; order Asterales; family Asteraceae; genus Helichrysum; species Helichrysum umbraculigerum. The sequence goes on from CATIUR010000005.1 coordinate 38,371,670, forward strand.
CTGAGCCCACTGGGCTCACGCGGTCCACAGCTGGGCCTGAGGAGTTTTTATGTAACACCCTCCCCCTGAGCCCACTGGGCTCACGCGGTCCACAGCTGGGCCTGAGGAGCAATGTTAATATAAACCCACTGGGCCAGGTCTGCAGCCCAATGCACCCCAACCACATCACCTGAGGAATTCACCTCCCAGGTAGGTTGTTGGATTCGAACTTGAATCCCTTTAATACTAAGTCTTACCACTTAGTATCACCAGCTCAATTGGTGATACTAAGTGGTAAGACTTAGTATTAAAGGGATTCAAGTTCGAATCCAACAACCTACCTGGGAGGTGAATTCCTCAGGTGATGTGGTTGGGGTGCATTGGGCTGCAGACCTGGCCCAGTGGGTTTATATTAACATTGCTCCTCAGGCCCAGCTGTGGACCGTGTGAGCCCAGTGGGCTCAGGGGGAGGGTGTTACACTCACTGAGAAGGTCAAGTCCTCATAGTCGTGTTCGTTATGGTCATGAACACTAGCCTGGTTCTGCAAGAGCTCTTAGGAATTGCGCCCCCCCACAATTCCCTTCGAAGCGACCCCACTTCTCTCTCACATAGGTGATTCTTTATAATAACTTAAACCCTTGTAGTTATACAAAAATCATTAAAAGCCAAAAGCTTAGCCTCACATCATTGTCACTGTTATTTATTGGAATGGACTAGGAAGTTGAATAACTCCCTCACATGTTTTTGGAGGTTTAAAAACTCCCCCACAGTGACCTCCCTTAGTTCATACAATTAGGTTGTCCTATTAAACCTAGATCTTGGGATCTCCAGTCAACTAGGTTAGGTTTTCCTTCATATAAACTTTTGTTTCAAGGACTTTAATCTCATTCCACAACTTGATCTCTTCTCAACCCTATGGTTGTCGGATCCGAAATGTTATCATAGATAACCTATAAAGAGATTAGTTGTTCTAGTGGTAGTATGTTGTCCATGACAACATTAATTAGTCGTTATAATTCTCACTTGATTGTAAAATCTAATAAATCCGTTATCTCAACATATCTCCACTACACTTTGTACAACAGGTAAGCAAATTGAGTACTCTTTTATATTTACTTTTCTGTAAAAGTAATATCATCTTACCTTATATTTATATGACTCTTTGTGTACTTCACTCGGTCATCATAGAAATTTTAGACTCTTCCGTCATGACCCTCGTATACTCCATCGGTCAATATAAAATCATTCATCTTACATTATGACATTTGTATACTTTATCCAATCAATTCTAATAATCATTGTGTGCAACACTTGATTAATTAGAATTCGGGTCTTCCCATATCAAAATGCAAGACACCCCCACATTTTTATATTATTCTGGAAGTATTATATATCTTAACTTCCCCCACATGTCTTGCATATTATCATCTTTTTCATATATTCATAAATGATGCAAATTAATTGTCATTAGAAAATTAACTAAACTCTATATAAATATAGTTAAAAACTTTCTCATATTCAGAGCAATTCTTAGTTATACTCTAGGTTTGACCTAGAAACATAGAATTTAAGCATCTTAATAAAGATGCAACACTCGAATAAGCTCTCCTAAATCCAAGCTCCATTTAGGCAATTCAAATCCCAAAATAATATCACAAAAGATATACATTTCTTATGTCCATAGTTCAGCTAGGATTTATTCTAACTGAATTTCATATTAAGCATGGAAACAATCTTGCATCATTGTCTCATCAATTTGATTTCACAATATACCAAATCTTTCTGTTACCGAATGAAGATTTAATTTTGTCTATACATAAATTCCATACAATGAAATGTTCGCCGTTAATTGATCTCTGCAAAAGATCATAATTAACAAGTCCAAGTCTAGTATGCCATAGACTTCAAGACCTAAGCATAAGAACAGAAGATGCATCATTCTGATTCTTAATAGCTTTCTTATTACAAGGAATCTTGCATGTCCCTTGTCAATACTCATTCTTATTTTTAGACAAAAATTCACTAATGAGACTTAAATACCATCATAAATAATGAATTTAGGAGTGTCTCATATACGATATCTCGTATCAATCATTCAGTTTTATTTCCTTCATAATCATAATGTATATGCCTTTCATCTATGAAGTTTCACTAATGCCCCTAAAGAGCTTTACCTTGGACTTATCCAATCCATACCACAAAATTTGATTTATATCATACTTGTGATAAATAGTACTTCCAACACCATAACCTTATGATGTTTTTTCTCAAGATATATATACAATTTTCTCTTTAGAATCTTGACTATGTATTGTCAAGTCATTTTGGATGTAATCCTGCCACTTATTCAACCTCATTTATGTATCAACAACAATGAGGTCGACGAAAATCAATAAATGAATCTTGCTAGATTCAATATCTCAGTGCCATACGTTAAATTCATACTTGAATTTTCACATATTATGACATATCCGCAAGTCATGTCGTTATCACTAACATGTCTTTCAATTTCATAAATTTGAGACCACATTCTAACCCAATGTATTTAAATTTATCTCTTTTCAATGAATTAACCAATTTAGGTTTCAATTATTGTCATGACGAATATAACAATCCTCATATCGTTATATACCAAACTCACCTTTTGTAAAATCCCGTTTAATTATAATTATTATATTGATTACATAAGTCAACTGTTTAAAAATCTTTCACGAAATGTACTAGTTTTATACCCATAAAATCTTTTAGCTAATCCGCTAATTTACAACCATACATTATGTAATAATGTAATTCAACTAGAACATTTTTATTGCAAGTTTTAATCAAACACAATAATTTAACGGACTCGTAAAATTGCCATGATAAAATTTAAAATAAATTAAAACATTATTAACGTTCTCATCATTTTCAATAGTAGATTTGTCGATTGCATCAATCATGATTATCATCATCCCTTTCGAGTGATAATCGACAATGCTCCTACCAGTGTCCCAACCGCAAGGAACAAAAGGAGGCTTTTCTCATTCTCAAGCATGAGCTTATCACTAAGATTTATGGTACATTAATTCATAGTCAACTTGCTATTGGATGTTACCCTTTTAGAGATGTCGAGACATGAGAAGGGTTTAAATTGTAGATAACCTCAGTTCTACAATTTCAATTTCCTTTACCAATGTCCGATTACATTAATAAGTGGCACACATCTCTCGAGTGTCTCATAAGTCCGAAATAGGTTTCCACAAACATGTGGCATCCCCACTATCAAAGACTATCTTGAGCACTCAATTATGTAGTGGAATTATACATCCACGATGTATAAATGAACTACATCCATGATATAGTTTCCGTAACGACCATTTGTGGTCTATAGCCCCAATTGGTGCTCTCGGCATCCACCAGCTCATATCCACGACTCATTACAAAACTTAGAACAATCAACAAACTCGTTCCTAAAGTTTTATTAAATAGTTAACAAAACTACTTCTATCATGAGTAGTAGGCCATTAATAACACGTGTTAATTATTTTCCAAAAATTCAAAAAAGTACTAACCTTACAACTTAAATAAATAAACAGTTTCACTCAATGCATTTGAATTCTATTTTCAAATAATACATGTTCATTGGAGTTGTACATTTCTATTTCTTTCAGAAACTGTTCAACCACTCCTAAAGTGTCACCAATTTTCCCTGAAGGGCTTGATAGTCAATAAAACTATATCCAAAACTACACGCAAGAGTAGTTGCCCCTGATCATCACAAACCATCATCGAGCATTAACAATCCTACCGGGATTGTACAACACTGAGACGGTTGCCACAGTAGCTTCATCGCTTTGTGGTGTCACTACGGTACTCCCGAGTTCTCGACATCCACAAAATTATATCACGTTTCATATAAATGTATATAACTAGAGAAATCAATAACCTTTTATAGAAAAAATGATAAACACTACTTCTTCCAGAGTAGTAAGCTACTAGCATATTTTTAATGCTCTAGCCAATAACAAACAACCGGTACTTCTTCAACAATAGTATCGTGTTTGTTATCATTAACTAATTATGTTGAAGTTGACCAACGATATATATTAGATATATTGATACTTAAAAAACGCCATTTATGGTGATTAAAATGGTCGAGGAGCTGGCTATATGACTTTAAAACCTTATTTCAATTCAAGCTAGCAAAATCCCAATATCTTAGGTGGTTTAGAAAAATCGTTAAAACGTAGAGTTTCAGTCAACAGATCGAATAATATATCATCACATGTGGGTTCATTCGATCATATCAACACGTATGAATCAAACCAAATATCAATTTGTATTGTTTCTCGATTTCGAAACAAAATTTGTACCTGCTACGTTCATGCACAAGTATGTTGGTTCGAGGACCAACTCGATCCTTTGTTTGCAACACAACATGTGCACACAAGGAAAATTTTACTACTCCATATCTGACCTGTCACCTTATCTTGAAGAATCAAGGTCACATACAACAACAACGATAAAAATGGTCACAATCAATGAATTGGAACAAAGTCAACACGAATGAACGTAAGTTCCAAGTCTCTGTCTTAATACGAATATAAGTTTCTGAAGGTTAACCTTGGAAAACATTCTTAAAACTCACCACGTGTAAAATCAAACATAATAAGTGTTTTCTCAAAAGACTAAAACTTATAAAATGTATTCTCTAAATTACTAGAAGATCTCATGTGTAAAAACATAATCTACACAAACCAATGATACGTTTTAAGGAAATCTTTCATAACCAAGTTTTTATTTTTTTTCTACTTTTAATATATAAATATATTGTATCAAAACCATCTTTGATAAACACCTTTCGGTCCATCCAATTTAATCAAAACAATTGGTTAGACCAAATTTTAACAGCTATAAACAAAATTCAAGAAAAGGGTTACGTTTTATTTCCTAATACACATTTGTATTGAAGTCCACTTTGTAAAGCTAAATCATAAGAATATGTGTTTTGTATCGTATCAAGATCCAAGAAACATAGCATAATCTTGTCACAAAATATGTCTGTACAAACACAATATTCTCTACAATTATGAATTTTCCAAATACGTTAAATATGCTTTAACAATTATTTTAAGTTGTCTCGTACTATCCGTTGAACCAAAGACGCCATTAAAGTCTATACAAAATCATTTTCGGGTATCATTTAAATAATCTGTTTTAAGATTGTAGGTAAAAATATACGAACCTGAATATAGTCTAATTATTATTATTTACAAGAAGTATACAAATGTAGCAATTCTAATTTAATTACTACAACTACAAATATAAATAATAATAAATAATAGAAAACGAATAATAAGAAACAATAAAACATAAGAAATAAGTAAAAGAAACTTATCTTAAGAAGATCGGCACATCCCGAAAACTTATTTGAAGAAGACCGAGGCATATGTTAGACACAGTTCCCTTAAAACAGATTCGCCGTCTACACGTCGTCTGTTTCCCAGGGTACAATGGCCGAAGCAGCTTGTACTGTTGGACTTGACTCACTGCCCGAGATTTCATCGGAGAATATATGTATCTCCTTTAATGAAAAAGGGTTGTATTTTTTTTGTGTGTATTAGAATGGAGCCTAGACACCTCTATATATAGTTTGGTTGGTACCTTTAGGTTTAGTTCTCCTACCGATGTGGGACAAAACTCAAACCCACCAAACTATACCTCAAGTGTCTTACTTTGTAAATTGATATCTCATTCACATCAACTTAGAATTGGACACATCTTATCACGTTGCGAAGCTCTCATTAAGGTGTACGCAAATACGTTAATTAATATAAATATGTACTACAAATACATATATAATTATGTGTCCAAATTTAGTTATAACCCACATGTTTTACTAAATTTTCTAACATTAACACCTTTTGATATCAGTGTTACCTCAACTTTCTACTCATATTTCTCCTTAGAGCACATGGTGTCGAGACACTGTTTTCACAGTGTCCTGGGGAAAATGCTGTTGCTGAAGATTTTGTGGTGTAGTAGACAGTGTTCTAGAGTTTTTTTGTTTTTTGTTTTTAATTTTTTTAAAGACAATTAACTGAAACAAATAACAAAATAAATGAAATGCCCCGAAAACGTAACCAAATTTTTTTTTTTTTTTACTCACTTAAAGACTGACAACATATTACATTAGGTCCCATTTTCTGTATTATCATTATTATATACTATTATTATGATTTGTATTACCTTTAGAACTTCAAAACAAATGTTGGCTGAAAACAACCTATACCCGTCGGGTAGAAGGGTTACCCGCCGGGTACCCATATCTAGCCGCCGGGTCCCTCCTATTAACCGCCGGGTAAATTAACTTTTGGGTAACAGAACTTAACATCCTTTCTAAAGACTACAGAAGCCGCCGGCTAGGCTTGAGAAGCCACCGGCTTGATCATTTACCCGCCGGGCATAGGGGTTACCCGCCGGGTAAACCCCCTGCACAACAGGTCCTGCACCAGATTCACTTAATACCAAAACTCGAAATTCTAACGCGCATAACTTCAAAACGACAAATCATTAAGACATGAAATTTTGCAGGTACGTTCATATGGTCAAAACGAAGACTTCCCTTTTTACACTTTTTCAAATTTCACAATGACGCGGGATTTTGGCGAATGACTCTTTTCGACACTAAAATGACCATTTTGGTGAACACACTAAATCTAAAACCAGAAATCCTGGAATCCTGAGCTTTTAACCATAAGTCATATATGTCAAAACAAAGTTGTGGAACTAAACACCACACCCTTAACCCTTCTCTAACCCGACATAGACTATAGGTGCATTTAACGACCCAAATGGACCCTTTTTGACCCAATGACCCACAAAGACTGTTTTGACCCATTGACTAGTCATTTACAACCCATAATTAACTAATAGAATGCTTGACTACATGTCAATACTCCATATCCAATGAAAACACAATTTGACTATTAATTCACTCTATTTTTACAAAACCAATCCATGAACACTAATTTACTTCAAACACTTTCAAAACCATAATTTACATCATGTACAATCGTTATTGACTTTTTAAGTCAAACCACATCAAAATTTCATATGTCATGGCTCACCATGACTAACTTTTGAAACATGTCTTAAAAGGGCGATTTACACAAGAGTTATCTAAACGACATAAAAGAGAAACTTGCCATACACTAACTTCATGCAATCCACGCTATCCCCTTTTTAAACCGCCTTCCCTTTACCTTGTCCACTTCCACCTAAAACATAAAACACTTAAACAATAAGCACTTTGCTTAGTGAGCATATAAGCAACTTAATCAAATAACACATATCATGGCTACATAAACACTATGCTAGTAAAACTAGCAACTCTATATCATAACTTCATAAGCTTCATATCACTAACTTATGATTGTACCCACCTCTAGCTCGGAAGCTATCCGGTAACATGTACAATCACAATTCATATCACTATGATCATATACAATTAGTACACTAAATCTTCACTTGATTGTACCCACCTCTAGCTCGGAAGCTATCCGGTAACATGTACAATCAATTCATATCTTTAACAATCCATAAATCAATTTAAACAATTAAAACACAATTAACTTCAAATGATCATATGCTCCTCATACTCAAAAGTAATCCGGACACATATTACCATTTACTTGATCAAATTCTTATATCACTCACCTTAGTCTTGAAATGACGATTTACAAGATACAACAATTGATGATATGCTCAACTCTTTAACACCTAATCATACAACACATAACAATACATTTAAGTCTTTAAACTTCAATAATCCTACTAATGACCTCTATGTGACATCTCCCCCACTTTGATTCAAGTAATTCCACTTTTTAATCAATAACATATTCATTTAGCTTATCATCATAATCAAGATCATAATCATCTCTTGTTATCTTATCACAATCATTAGTATAATCACTTAAATTTCACTTTATTAACATTTTGCCCTTGAATTCTCATATAAACATGTTATTTACACTATATCAACATTACTAATAACATAATTAAACTTATTAACATCATTACACTAAATTTATCAAAACCCTAGAATTCATTCAAGAACACTATCATTAAATTAATCACTTTTAACATGTTATTGGAGTATCACTAAGCTTATAATCACTAACAAACAACATTTCTAACCATTATAAACCCTAATTTCGTATTAAAACTCTCTAATTTACAAAACCCCTTAAAAACCCAAAGGCTAGGTTAAAAATTGGAGAAATCACTTACAATGAATTAGAGGAAGGAAGAAGATGATAGTAGAAGATGATTCTTGAAAGATTAATGCTTGAATTAGGTTTGGATGAAAGATTTGAGTGAGGTGATACTCTCCTGCGATTTCTTCAGCTTCTGTGAATGTTACTGGAAGATTTTGGAATGAAATGGAATAAACCACGACATCCCACACTTCTATCTGCTTATTATTTTAAATTTCTATTGTTTTACAGTCTGGAACTGATAATTCGTTTTACGTTTTTCACTATATCTTAATATTTACACAATATTACTTCACTATAAAATTATATCCGTATACGAAATTAAATTCCTGATAAAATTGGGGTGTTACAATAAACGATAACATTCATTAAAGTAAATAAATAGAAAACGTTACAAGTAGCAAAAAAAAATTACATGATTCGAAACACTCAAACACATATTAAATCAACTTTTTAATCTATCTTCTTAAAATATTTATATATAAGCCCAATGATATCACTAAAATAATAAGCTCAACCCAAACCTGAACCCTTTTATAATTTAAAACAAAAACAAAAACAAAAACAAAAAAACAAAAACCCTATTTCACTTCTGTTTCTTCTTATTCGTTCTCCTTGGCCGACATCTCTTATGCATCCCTTCTTTTTTTTCTTCCTCCATTGCTTTCTGCATTTCCCATTTTTAATTTTGCTGTTTCTTACATACTACAGCTCCCATTTTTTAATTAAAAACTAACAAACAAAAAAAGAAGAAGGAAAGCACTGTCTTGATTCGGACAGCGACCAAGAACGTTGTCGAGAACGCCGTTCGAAACGTCATTCCGATGTGAGAGAACGCCTTCCGACGGCGTTCTCGATGAAAAAGGGCACCGAGAACGCCTTCACTCTGTGTGCTCTTAAGTACCTTTCTATTATCTGTAACATCCTCAAATTGGGCCTAGGAGTAATAGGTATTTCCTGTAAATTTAAATGCTATTTAAATTTGTTATATGTATTGTGATAATTGAAAATAATAGGTCAAACAGTTGTATGACTTTTTGTGAATAATAAAATATTACTCGTTTTAAACTTATTTAGTTGACGGTAGAATAAAATTGTATTTCCCCGCAAATGGTTTTTAAGTTCCAGACAATAATAAATACGGGGAACGAAAAACTAACACTTATATGCTATAATCTATGGAATAAATCGGTTTTTATTTCCACACACATACATACATACGTACGATTACACACACACACATATCTCACCCTAAATCATTATCAAGATCTTGAAGAACATCACATTGAAGCTTTAAAACACGAATTCAAGCTTTCTTAATCATCACAAACAAGGTATGATCTTGTGTTCTTGATTTCTATAAACCTAGAATTTGGGGGTTTTCGTGTTCTTGAGCAAAATCCGAAATTAGGGTTTCTAATGTGTAAATTGATGTTAGTTAAGCTTTATTAACATGTAATAATCACTCTAGCATCATCTTAATCATGTTATATGTATTGATTTCGTGTTTGAGATAACCCTAGAAATTGGGGGTTTTGAGTAGTTGCTTAATTGGTAGGATATTAATGAAATGGAAGCTTGGAATGATGATAAAATTGTTAGTTGATGTTTAAATGATGATTAAAATCTAAGCCTAATCTTGAAATGAAGAAAATGATATATGATCACTAATAAAGTTTATGGGTTTAGTGATAATTCAAGGAATTGAAGCTTCTATGTTTAGAATAATGATGTATGATTGATAAGTGTTGATTAAAGATGATGAATTCCATTGATTATGCTAAGAGTTGTGAATTGATTAAGTGTTTATGAGAAATATGATGATCATGATGAGTTGATGGGTTATATGGAGAAAGTAGTATGAATTACTAATTAGAACACTTAATTGATTATTAAAGAGGATGGTGTGAAATTAGTTGGTTAAGTATTCATAGGATCAAATATAGATGTTTTGATGGATAATTGATGTTGAAGGTTATTAATTTTGTTAATGGTTTTATTATATTGGTTAACAATGATTATGATGGATGAAGGTGATTAGGTGAACATAATAGTCGTAAAGTTGATTTATGATAATTAACGTAGCTTAACATGATGATGTGATCTTAATGATTACGGAATTGTGGTGTTAATAAGATTATTCAAAATCTTGAAATGATGAACGTTGAATTAATACAAGTTAGTGATAAGTTGTTGATGTAATTACAATAGTATGATATTATATCAATATTGAGACAAGTGCCAAATGACTAACTTGTGTTGTGTTATTGTATTCTCAGATATGGAGAAGACTCAGTGACATTAGACTACTGAGTGGACGACTATGATTGTCGGTGAGTGGATCTTGGACTTTCAGTCTAAGTTAGTTGTAACAACATGGTTACAACGGGTAAACTTGGTTTATTGCAATGATTGCATTAATATTATATTGGCATGTTGGCTAAACCTTGATTTATTATTGGCGTCCATTGTGCTATGATAGTTGTGGACTAATTGATTTGGTGGGGGTCAACTAATGTGTTGGGTTTGGATACTATTACTAGGACTTCGCAAGTGCCTTGTACATGTGTTGGACACTGAAATTGCGTCGTGTGTAGTAATAGTACCAAACTATCGGTTTAACCTCTTATTTGGCCGTCAGTTGGTTTTAAGTGTTACTTGGGGAACCATCCGCGGCATGAGGGTACCTCAAGGACCACCGATCCTTCTATTTGCTTGTGCATTGCTTGGTTATAGGCATGTGTTAAGCTGAGTTAGATTGATAGCTTGGGATCTATTCACTTAGCTTCGTGCTAACCCCTCATTACTTCTTGCAGGTTTACTTCCGTATGTGGGTGGGCAAGAAGTACATATGGAATGGAATGTTTGACAGGCTCACTCTGAAATGGATAATACGTTAATGATTTAACAACACATTGGGATTTCTATAACACCTAAACTTAATGTGTGTAATGATTAGAATAATCTAGTTTTAAAGGTTTGTATATAAGTGGATTGTTATTTGAAATGTATGTATGCAATCCACTGGTTTCTATTAATCATGCGCTTCCGATATGTTTAAAAAAAAAAAAATGTCCTTGTATTTAGCGGGTGTTATAAATTGGTATCAGAGCCTAGGTTTGGGTGAATTGGACATTGTATGGTGTTCAATCCCAAACTTAGGTTTGTGTCAAGTCAAACATTCCAGGGATGGGGATTAGTGGTTGCATGAGAAAGTTGTTAGTGAATGTGTACTAACCTATAACAAGTTGCAAGATTGTCGTTGTGGTTGCAGAGACGGAGGAATATGAGGAACCGAATGGTATTCTCAATGATTCCTCTATGTTCGTTGGTGTAAAAGCATCAGGTAATTCTCTATAAGCTTGTTTAAATTAAATAAGTTTGAATTGTTTATTTGCTATGAGGACTATGATTAGGGAAGTAAATTGAATTAGATTGATATGATTTCTCATTTATGAGTAAGTTGATTTTGCCTATGTGTTCAGCATAAGTTGATTATGTGCTTAGTAGTAAATCTTGATAGATTGAATTGAAAAAAAAAAAAAAATTTCATAAGGAAATTAATGAGGTGATGGTATACCTCAAGTAAAAATGTTTAAAGTCGTGGTGGTTTAAATTATAAAGTGTACATAAATTGGAAGATGTGTGTTTGACCTGAAAAGTCAAAGTGGTCAATGATGTTTTTAAATGTATTGACAAGTTTCAGAATAGGTCAATGTTGAATACTTGATGTAATTTGTGTAAATGTGATGATAATATGTGAAATTGGTGTTTTAAGGTTATGTTGTGCCACCAATAGTGATAATGGTTGGGTTTGACTTAAATTAGTCAAAGTTATGTGGAATGAGTGATAGAATAGTGATTATATGGTCATAAACCCAAACGGGTCATTAGGTGCCCAAATGGGTCACTTAGTGATAAAACGGTTAAAAAAAACTTGATGTGGTTTGTGTATGATGACTTTTAAAGTGACTTACAGTCATAAGTATAGATAAAATGTGGATTAAAAGTGTCAATGTGGTTATTTTCTTAAAAATGCCCAATTGGACCCCTAAACGGGTCAATGAGTCAAAACAGGATATGATGTGTATATATAGGTGATGAAGGTACCCACACGTCCCAAGTATATGTAGAAACATGTTGGCAAAGAGTGGAAGTCAAAAAGTAAGCCATTTGGAATATGGCGTATCCACTAAAATGGTCGGAAATGGCCTAAAATGAGTTACACGTCCGTTTTCTCGTAAAATGTGAAAATTGAAAAAGTGTAAAAAGGGAAAGTTGTATTTTGGTATAGTGTAAGTGCATGCAAAATTTCATGACCTAACTCCTTACGGTTTGTGAGATATGCGCGTTTGAAATTCGCATTTTTGCACTAAGATGTTCAGTCTGCTGTGCAGACAGGGGACCCGGCGGCTGGAGGTTATAGCCGGCGGTTGGAGGTCCAAACCGGCGGCTGGATGCCCCAAGCCGGCGGCTTCTTTTGGCTTTAAAACGCACTTTTGTTCTGTTTGCAAAAATTGGTGTTAGCCGGCGTTTCGACTCGGGTAGCCGGCGAGTCAAGAACTTTAGCCGGCGGCTAGATATGTTAGCCGGCGGCTCATGTAGCCTAGCCGGCGGTTTGTGGGTATTTACAGGATTACAATTTTTTTTTTTACGTTTTTCGACGTTCGACGTAACGTTTGACGTAGAAATTTCCGCTAGAAAATTTCGGTGTCCGATTCAGACGAAATTTACATGTCCACTCAAAAACGGGCCAACGGTCAAAGCTCATCGCTATGCCATGAGCCCTGTCAGTTTTCGGCACTTTGGGGTCGTTTGGGGCCCGAAAATGGCATTTTACTGTTTTTCGGACTTTATTTTGAACTTTTGACTTACGTTTTAAATTGGGCTTTTGTTTCTTTGAGCCCTGGGATCATCCCTATGACTAAATATGACGTTATAACTTGTTTTAAGAGGTCCTCATATTTTATTGAGTATAAGTTATTTTCAAGCTGTGTATTTGTCGTATTGTCGATTGTGGCCAACTGTTGTTGGTGGTGATTTAAATTCTTGAGTGATATGGACTAAGTGAAATAAGATGAAGTAAATGTGTCATCTAAAATATTGGAAATGGTTAAAATAAGTATTCTTAGAGATTGAAAGGAATACATGGGTCTATACTTATTGATATTTGAAAGTAGAGTAATAATTCGCATGTGTGGCATGAAAAGTTTTACTTATATTACAACTAAAGAGGTAAAGATTGGAGAGAACATATTGAATATTACAAGTAGTATGGATGAAGTGTTTAGTACCAGATGTACAATTAATGTTGAGTGATGTAATTAGTAAATGACCTTGAATTAGGTAATAAAGAAGTTGTTTGTAATAATGGTGTTAGACATTACACCTGAGTTAAGGATATAATAAAAAGAGGTATTGAATGTCTGTGTGGTTTGTGTAAACTTGATGATATGTGTAATGTACATTCAAAATGATAAGTTGAAAACGGTAGTAAACTAATACTTGATGATATACCTGCTACGATGGGTAGTTATAATTGAGCAAATGGTTGATATCATGGTTATGATATAAGTAAGGGTAAAGACTAATAAATTTTGAGAGATTAATGGTATGAACTAGCCTGAGAATAAAGTGTGACTGACATAATATGATGACGTCTGGCCAACGTATTCATATTATGCCATTTCACATGGAGTTGTTGAGGCTACTAAGTACCAAATGAAGTTAAATGATTTTAAATTAACGGTAACATGTATTGACCCACAGTTATGAAATAGTTATTGATTGACTAAAATTAAGGTAGTAGCAGACTATTAAAATTATTGTTCAATGTGATATCATTGTAAAGGAAAATTTTGAACGGGTTATACTACTTGTTAAAAAAAAAAAAGTATGTGATTATTTGTTGCAATGTTTGAGGCTTAGTGAAGATTAGCATAGCCGGATAGCCTAGTATTATAAAATTTTGTGAAACTATGTCCTTGGAAAAAAGTAAAATAGTCAGGAAAATAAGAGTTTTACTTGTTGGATTGATAATATTATTATAATTACGTGCGAATTACATATAATCTTTCGGATTTATGCATATCTAATGACTAGATAAAGTGGTAAATTGTAATTTGAAAAAGTTATGTGATGAGAAAAGTTAAGTAGAGGTCGGTTAAAGTGGATTAAATAGGTGAATATTGTTGAAAAATGTGTTGATGATTAGCACATTTTGATAATGTGGTACGTGTGCTAGTATAGCAAGGTACCCATTGATTGTGACTTAGCATGTATCCAATATGATTTGGTGCTAAGTGATTGTGTAATTACATGATTATGGTAGTAACCATAGGATTTGACCTCTACTTTGCTTATCAATACGTGGTTAGTGTTATATGATTCCGAGATATTTTAATAAAAATGGGTTTCATGTACCTCAGTGATATGTGGATATTAGCGTGATGCTAGTTATAATTGAAATTTAAACTTCATTGATGATATGTATATTGTGGTTTCCATAACCACTGTTTTCGTTATTGAAAAAGATAGAATTCATATACCAATTTTAAAGATCTAGCATGTCGCAAGATTCTGGTTATGAGAGTATATTACTTTACTCAGTTAAGTGATTTACTTATGTTAAGTGATAACTTGTTTTAAAATGTTCATTGTGTATATGAAGATAAGATTAGGTACATTATATGTACTGAAATGAGAAATTGAAGCATGTACATTGGATATGTGCATGTGTAATTAGGTTGAAAACATATATCTTAAAATGGATTAAATGTATACATATTTTGTGTATGTGTGATGAGTGATTAAGATACGCATAGAGATGATATGCATATGTAATTTAAATTGTACATATACCTTATGTGCATTTAGTGATAAATAATTATGTAGTTAGAAAATTGGAAATAAAGTGTGAACCAAACTTCACACGAGGTAGGATGTGATTAAATTCCCTAGACTAATTAAGGATGATTAGATTTCGAGGACGAAATCTCTTTAATGGGGAGAGATTTGTAACATCCTCAAATTGGGCCTAGGAGTAATAGGTATTTCCTGTAAATTTAAATGCTATTTAAATTTGTTATATGTATTGTGATAATTGAAAATAATAGGTCAAACAGTTGTATGACTTTTTGTGAATAATAAAATATTACTCGTTTTAAACTTATTTAGTTGACGGTAAAATAAAATTGTATTTCCCCGCAAATGGTTTTTAAGTTCCAGACAATAATAAATACGGGGAACGAAAAACTGTAAGGCCCTGTCTTACTAGGACCAAAACATATCATTTTATATAATATCATATTCGTTGGAAGCGCGTTCCCAAAACATAAAATACATTTACCGAATTTACATACTTCCAAATTACCGACTTTTCAAAACATTTACACACATATATAAGTTTAGTTACAGACATTTACTAAACAACCGGGTGTTAAGAAAAACTATTCAAAACCAAAAGTTAGATTCCCCAAAATTGTCAGAGTAAGCGCTATGACAGTCAGCCATCCCATTAAGTATCTACAACCCGGTCCACACCTAATAAAAGCCTGCAAAAAGATTAACAACGAGGGATTAGCCAATGCTAAGTGAATGGAACCGTAACCGACGGTTCAATTCAGAAATAACAAGCCTACAACGAATAAACCAAACCAACAAATAATGTTTACCGCTTAAAGCATCGTAAATAACAATCACACAAATTATGATTACCGGCTAAAGCATCGCAATCATAAGCACGTATCGTCAAAGAGGACCGGCGGCCCCTGGTTAGCCAACCAGCAAAAGCCTACAACCACTGCCGGCCCCAACAGTGGCTTACCGATAGTTTGGAAGCTATCTTCACTGACGAGGATTCATCCCTCAACTACATGTATCGGGAAACCCTGCCAGCCAAACAATAGCCCCAAACCCAACCAGCGTTGACTTCTGAATTCACATATGCCCGAAGGCCCAAGCATCACATAAAGCATAATCATCATGCCAATATGTAGCGTACCTAATCATACCGCGTAATAATCATGCCAACCAATAATGATAATAACCAAATAATCCAAATACCATAACCAATAGTCATGCCAATGCCTTAATGAGATAACCAATCAAAACTAATAACCGAAAGTTCATCCGTTGCAACCAAACTTGCTACAACGGAATTGAACCGAGGAATACAATTCCACTCACCGATAGTCAAGATCTTCAACTCAGTGGTCTTATATTACTGAGTTGCCGCCCGCTTATCTGAATAAACAAATAATAACCAAGTCAGTATCTCGCCTCATCAATGTATATCTTATACCAATACAAATTCATATATTTCAAAGCATAAAGTGCCACTAAAATGTCACGGAAGTGCCACTAAAGCAATATCATATACAATACCCAATGGACTTTAAACTCTTTCATTAAGCCCCGAAACCCCTTAAAATCGTTCACATTATTATGTATTTCTTTTAATAAAAAGTGCCACTAAAAACACCATCTTCTAAACACTTATGCATTTTCAAAATTTACAAAATCCTTCAAAATTATTCATGCGAACGCGATCCGGATCAGGGTGGCTGGATCGCGTTCACCTTTAGAAAAAGTTCTGTCACCGAAATACACATGGCAACGCGATCCGGAACAAAGGGCTGGATCGCGTTCGTATGACCAAAAATCGACTATACCAAATTATAACTAAGGAACGCGATCCGGAGACATGGCCGGGATCGCGTTTGCTAGTTCAAAATCGACCTGCACTTTTAGTAAGAACACATCACGAACCCAAAAACTCCATTTTACCAAAATCAGTTGCAAACACGAATTTTACCATAAAATGACCACAAACATCAACTACAATCATATGTAAACTACAAACAACTATTATCACACAATCTATAAGCATGCATCATCATCCAAATTCCCAAAATTACCAAAACCTAGCTTATGAACTAACCATGAAGAACACAACTAATTATAACCATAAATCATCATGAAATCAGTTAACTATCAATGAATAATCAACAAGTAATTAACAAAACATGATTTCCTAGTTTCAATTCATCTCAATCATCATATTTATCATAAACCCAAATTCTATAAAAAGAAGCTCAAGAACACTAGATACTTACAATCAATGGAAGGAGATGATGATGATAATCAGTTTATCTTTAGCAAGATCAATCACTAGTTTGTTTTCTTGATTTTTCTTTGTAATTGATATAGAGAGAAATGAGGGTTTGAGAGGAGTTCAAAGAGAGTGTGAAGTTAGGTGAATAAGAAAATGAGTCGGTCACTCCACCGCCCCACTTAATATTATGTGTAAATTATACCCGTTTCCTAGCCTATTGTCTGGAACCCGAAAATACCCGTAAGTCAAAATACTTTTATTTTACCGTGAACTTTGTTTATTTAAAACAAACAATATTTTATTAGTCACAATAAAATCGGTGACTCTTTTACTTGTTTATTTTCCAAATAAACCATTTAAACTTAATAAAATACAATTTATTTCCAGGCCCAGAAACAGGATGTTACAAAAACTAACACTTATATGCTATAATCTATGGAATAAATCGGTTTTTATTTCCACACACATACATACATACGTACGATTACACACACACACACATATCTCACCCTAAATCATTATCAAGATCTTGAAGAACATCACATTGAAGCTTTAAAACACGAATTCAAGCTTTCTTAATCATCACAAACAAGGTATGATCTTGTGTTCTTGATTTCTATAAACCTAGAATTTGGGGGTTTTCGTGTTCTTGAGCAAAATCCGAAATTAGGGTTTCTAATGTGTAAATTGATGTTAGTTAAGCTTTATTAACATGTAATAATCACTCTAGCATCATCTTAATCATATTATATGTGTTGATTTCGTGTTTGAGATAACCCTAGAAATTGGGGGTTTTGAGTAGTTGCTTAATTGGTAGGATATTAATGAAATGGAAGCTTGGAATGATGATAAAATTGTTAGTTGATGTTTAAATGATGATTAAAATCTAAGCCTAATCTTGAAATGAAGAAAATGATATATGATCACTAATAAAGTTTATGGGTTTAGTGATAATTCAAGGAATTGAAGCTTCTATGTTTAGAATAATGATGTATGATTGATAAGTGTTGATTAAAGATGATGAATTCCATTGATTATGCTAAGAGTTGTGAATTGATTAAGTGTTTATGAGAAATATGATGATCATGATGAGTTGATGGGTTATATGGAGAAAGTAGTATGAATTACTAATTAGAACACTTAATTGATTATTAAAGAGGATGGTGTGAAATTAGTTGGTTAAGTATTCATAGGATCAAATATAGATGTTTTGATGGATAATTGATGTTGAAGGTTATTAATTTTGTTAATGGTTTTATTATATTGGTTAACAATGATTATGATGGATGAAGGTGATTAGGTGAACATAATAGTCGTAAAGTTGATTTATGATAATTAACGTAGCTTAACATGATGATGTGATCTTAATGATTACGGAATTGTGGTGTTAATAAGATTATTCAAAATCTTGAAATGATGAACGTTGAATTAATACAAGTTAGTGATAAGTTGTTGATGTAATTACAATAGTATGATATTATATCAATATTGAGACAAGTGCCAAATGACTAACTTGTGTTGTGTTATTGTATTCTCAGATATGGAGAAGACTCAGTGACATTAGACTACTGAGTGGACGACTATGATTGTCGGTGAGTGGATCTTGGACTTTCAGTCTAAGTTAGTTGTAACAACATGGTTACAACGGGTAAACTTGGTTTATTGCAATGATTGCATTAATATTATATTGGCATGTTGGCTAAACCTTGATTTATTATTGGCGTCCATTGTGCTATGATAGTTGTGGACTAATTGATTTGGTGGGGGTCAACTAATGTGTTGGGTTTGGATACTATTACTAGGACTTCGCAAGTGCCTTGTACATGTGTTGGACACTGAAATTGCGTCGTGTGTAGTAATAGTACCAAACTATCGGTTTAACCTCTGATTTGGCCGTCAGTTGGTTTTAAGTGTTACTTGGGGAACCATCCGCGGCATGAGGGTACCTCAAGGACCACCGATCCTTCTATTTGCTTGTGCATTGCTTGGTTATAGGCATGTGTTAAGCTGAGTTAGATTGATAGCTTGGGATCTATTCACTTAGCTTCGTGCTAACCCCTCATTACTTCTTGCAGGTTTACTTCCGTATGTGGGTGGGCAAGAAGTACATATGGAATGGAATGTTTGACAGGCTCACTCTGAAATGGATAATACGTTAATGATTTAACAACACATTGGGATTTCTATAACACCTAAACTTAATGTGTGTAATGATTAGAATAATCTAGTTTTAAAGGTTTGTATATAAGTGGATTGTTATTTGAAATGTATGTATGCAATCCACTGGTTTCTATTAATCATGCGCTTCCGATATGTTTAAAAAAAAAAAAAATGTCCTTGTATTTAGCGGGTGTTATAAATTGGTATCAGAGCCTAGGTTTGGGTGAATTGGACATTGTATGGTGTTCAATCCCAAACTTAGGTTTGTGTCAAGTCAAACATTCCAGGGATGGGGATTAGTGGTTGCATGAGAAAGTTGTTAGTGAATGTGTACTAACCTATAACAAGTTGCAAGATTGTCGTTGTGGTTGCAGAGACGGAGGAATATGAGGAACCGAATGGTATTCTCAATGATTCCTCTATGTTCGTTGGTGTAAAAGCATCAGGTAATTCTCTATAAGCTTGTTTAAATTAAATAAGTTTGAATTGTTTATTTGCTATGAGGACTATGATTAGGGAAGTAAATTGAATTAGATTGATATGATTTCTCATTTATGAGTAAGTTGATTTTGCCTATGTGTTCAGCATAAGTTGATTATGTGCTTAGTAGTAAATCTTGATAGATTGAATTGAAAAAAAAAAAAAAAAATTTCATAAGGAAATTAATGAGGTGATGGTATACCTTAAGTGCACTTTTTTGTAACATCCTCCCCCTGAGCCCACTGGGCTCACGCGGTCCACAGCTGGGCCTGAGGAGCAATGTCAGGTCTGCAGCCCAATACACCCCAACCACATCACCTGAGGAATTCACCTCCCAGGTAGGTTGTTGGATTCGAACTTGAATCCCTTTAATACTAAGTCTTACCACTTAGTATCACCAATTGAGCTGCAGCTCAATTGGTGATACTAAGTGGTAAGACTTAGTATTAAAGGGGTCTCAGGTTCGAGACTCAACAACCTACCTATTGGTGAAATCCATAGGTGATGTGGTTGGGGTGCATTGGGCTGCAGACCTGGCCCAATGGGTTTATATTAACATTGCTCGATGCAGGCCTGCATCTGCGGATGGGCTCTGAGCGAGGGTGTTACATTATCTCCCCAACTACATTTTCACTACAATGAAACATCGTTCAAACCCTTTTTATATTGGGTTATTAGTCTGTAAATGTATCGAACTTGTCCAAAAATCCTATTGTATGCATCCAACTTTCAAAAGTCCTATTGTGTGTATCGAACTTACTAATTATTCCTATTGTATGTACTCATTAACACTAATGACGTTTGACTGGTCATAAGCATTCTACGTGTCATTTTCATCCTACGTGTCACTGCCACGTAAGCTCCACGTCATCAAAAGTTCGATACATTTTTTGGATCATCATCTTCAATTTTCCGGCGATGCATTTTTTCCGGCGACCACCATTAACACTAATGACGTTTGAAATGGGTTGCATATATCATGGTTAGCGAAAGAGCCACGATTAAAACCATAATTAGAAGCTACAACCAACGACAGAGATGTGGTACGTTTATTATATCAGAATATTTCCGATTAATGATAGACTATCATTAATCACGAACAAAAAAAGGGGGCAAATAAGAATCTGAACAATCGCATTACAACACTATTTATCTTATTTTGATGAAGATGGAATGGATCCATGAAGAGCTACATTCAACACTGTATGTGCACAACTTGAATGCAAAACCATATCATCATAACACATTGTAGTTCATGGCTTTAAAAAACATGCTCACGTGCTCTGTTTTTTCATTTTACATTATATTAGATATTATACGACTATACCACATATGATACTAAAACAAATAGTAAAAACATACAAATGGTGTTAATATGAGGACAAAATGCAACGAACCAACTTCAGCAACTTGGAACTTCTACTTTCAATAATTTTGCAATGGTGGTCTACTACTTCTCGAGAATATAATCGACAAAAAGGGTATATTGTGGTATTCGTTCGTATAGAGGAGCAATTGAAATAATGGTGGTCGCCGGAAAAAATGGTGGTCGCCGGAAAAAATGCGTCGCCGGAAAATTGAAGATGATGATCTGAAAAATGTATCGAACTTTTGATGACGTGGAGCTTACGTGGCAGTGACACGTAGGATGAAAATGACACGTAGAATGCTTATGACCAGTCAAACGTCATTAGTGTTAATGAGTACATACAATAGGAATAATTAGTAAGTTCGATACACACAATAGGACTTTTGAAAGTTGGATGCATACAATAGGATTTTTGGACAAGTTCGATACATTTACAGACTAATAACCCTTTTATATTTACTAGAATAATTCCCGAGCTATACGACGGTAGAAGTAATGATCGTAATAGTAGTGACGATGCTAGTGGAAAACTAATAATCGATGTATGTTTTTTGCAGGGAATGTTTTAAATGTAATATAATAAAGAGAATTTATATAAATAAATTAGAGATTAGAGATTATTGTGTTTATAATATTATAATTATAAATAAGTTAAGGGCAATTTAGGTATTTACTTGTGTTGAAACAAATTTTAAGATGCAGGTGAAGATGCTTTATATTTAGTTAGAGATTAGAGATATATAATACGGAGTATATTTTTAGAATACAAATAATTAGCAAACTAAATAAAAATCAGTTAACTTTAAAAGTTTATAGTACTACCTGAAAATTTGAAATATCAAATCAAAACACGATTGTTCTAGCCAAGTAGGCATAGTTGTTAAACTCTTACGATTCACGAGTCGACTCTTACGAATCGGCTCAGAAATTCAAAAAACGAGGCGACTCGGACCCCGACTCATAAATGTCTTTGACTCTTACGAGTCATTTATTGACTCTTCCGAGTCGTGGGCGACTCTTACGAGTCTTGGGGGACTCTTACGAGTCAGAAACCGGACACACAAAATATAAAATGACAAAATATGATAGGAATGACTAATAATCCATTATAAATTAAACATTTGTGTTATTTAATGACTTTCATTATGTTTTACTTCAATTAATGATAAAAATCTAAATAATAATCTACATATATATATATAAATATATGTATTTATTGTAGAATTATGACTCTTATGAGTCGAGCCGAGTCACGAGTCACGAGTTAAAAATCAATACTCCGATTCACGAGTCGAGTTACGAGTTACACAAGTCGTCCACAATACAATGAAAACTTGCAGATTATCAACAAACTACAGCTCCTTTTAGCAACTTTGTTTTTAATATAACACTCTTAATTTGGTTAGGTACAAATTAAATATCGTATTTTTCACAAGAAAACACAACAATATATTACAGTAATAATCAAACAAGTAATCTTAGATCTAAGATTCGATTAGAACAGCAAAGTTAGTGTCCACCTTCATATTTTGTCAAAAAAAAAAAAAAAAAAACTTACAAAACCAATGAACTAAAGAGAAATTACATCAACTATTTCCCTTTTAATTTTAATTTAATTACTTTTTCAGTACAAGTTAATAACTAAATAAATTACACTTCTACTGTTGGGGGAGCTAGATTAAGATCAAGATTAATCCCTCTTTTCGAGTTACTCGTATCACGTGGGATGTAATCCGATGACGAACCCGATTCACTCTCCGCCCTACCACCATACCCACCAATGAAAACTTGCTCCATTTGATGGATCGGGTACTGATGAACCCTGTTCATTACCACCCCGGGTTGCACTTCAAAAATCATAACCGGAAGCGCGTGAGGCACAACCGCCACCGTCTGTTGATTCGCATTAACAAAAAACTGATAACCACCAGTCGCCGGCATAAGATCGAGCTCCACGGGCGCGTTATGTTCGCTCTCCCGGCTTGAAGACTCAACCGTACTATTCTGACTACCGGTCACACCAACTACGGATACGTTATCCATCGTTGGCGGGAAATTGATCTTCGCTTTCGATCCACGAAAGTTGATAGCGGCAGCGTCGTATGCTCGCGCCGCAGCTTCAGCCGTATCAAAAGTACCTAACCAAACGCGAGTTTTAGTACCGGGGTCACGAATCTCGGCCGCGTAACGTCCCCACGGCCGCTTTCTCACTCCCCGGTAATGAACTTCGGTGCGGACGGCGGATAAAGATAACTTATCCGCCATCTGGACGGTAGAAACCGATTCATTTTTCATGACCATTTTTTTAGATTTTAAATTGTTGTTGGGTTAGGGTGTGTTAGTAATTAGTTGGATGGTGGATGTGGAAGAAGGCTCAAATATTTGGGGTAGTTTATATAGATGTGAATTTTAGAGAAAAAAGAAGCGCGTGTGTGACGGAGAATATGTTGGGGTCAACGGGAGGTTTGACTGAGGGGAGGCAAAAGGCGCCGCCCAAGCGGATGAAGGGGTTACGTGGCACGCGGTAAAGCTGAATGACAAGCGGCATAGACGTTGATGTGCCGGCTTTCTTTTTATTTTTTTATTTTTTGTGTTTATGATAATTAATTTGGGCGGCCGCGTTTTCACTACACTGTGTTGAAGGGAATATTATAGGAATACTCGTAAACTATCCCTCTATTTTCATGTTATTGATGAAAACTACTCTTTTTGAATCTCATTTGAGAAAATGTATTAGGATAAGAGGCGGAGCTAGAAATAATTCTTATGGGTTGCAAATTTTTTTTTTAAAGTAAAACAAGTTAAAAATATACGATTGCATTGAATAGATGGAATTACATCAAAAAGTAGGATAAAAACTATAATATAAATTTGCCCTTATCGTTCACCCATAAGTTAAAAACGGCGAATAACAGCTTCATTTGAACATTTTATAGCTCATGATTTTCTATTTCTACCACACATACGAGAACATCGTTCAAAAATTCATCTCACCTACACATTAATGATTTTTCTCAAAAGTAACTTTGAACTACACACTTAAAAAACAAAAATCTCTAAACAATCAAACAATGGAATAACAAAATTTTCAAATTGAATGTTATTCATTTATTATAGAACCAAAAAAACAGCATTTGATTCATCAATTAAATAATGGAAAGTTATGTATAAAAATGTATGAATTATTCTAACAAAATGAAAGGTTGGGCTGGTTATATTATATTGGACTATTTTAAATAATAAGACCAATTAGTTTGTTTACATTGATTAATACAGAATAATAGTATAAGTATCAAATATTTTGTACGTGTATTTGCTTGCACCCATATTAAACAAATTAAAATTTACACAAAATATACAAGAATCGTGTGTAGCATGTGCTACCCTTTGCACATGAATACCTCCGCCCCTGATTAGGATGCGTTTATTTACTGAAAAATTTCTCCATTTTTCTTTTTTGATTTTCCTAGAGAATGAAAAGTGTTTTACTTCTCTAGAAATGGATTGTGTTTAGTTATAAGGGATGAGGTTTTTCTTTTTCAAAGAAGAGTAGAGACTAGAGATGGAAAACTTAGTAAACCATAAAAAGTAGTTTTCAACTTTGTAGTTATAGAAAAAAAAAAAACAAGAATTTTCCTAATTTTAGAAAAGTTTGTTAGAAAACACAAATTTAAACACGTTTTCCAATTTTCTTGTTTTCTTAGAAAAATTTTCTGAAAAAGTGTGTAAGTTTGTAATTGACACTTAAATTGAGACAAGATACAATATATTTAACAAACAGAGCATATGTTTTGCCATTTGATCAACTTGTTATCAAAACATCAGGCTTAAAAATAAAATTTTATAATACTGTAGTTTTTATGTATGAATGTATAAATGACTACACCCATAATTTATACTTTGTTCAAAATAGTAATAGTAGATGAGTGTAACAAAACGAATAAAGGATAGAAAAGGTAAACGCCAAATGACATTAGGTCAAGTAGTTCTGACATCTATTAACTACGGAGTATTTTTTTTTTAATAGCTTGCATAAGCTTTTTTATATAACACTTTATTTTTCTTTTTAATAGCTTTTCTAACCATAATAAGGGAGTTAAATATTTGTACTAAAAAGTTTTACCTCATAAGCTTGATATATCTCACTTTTCATTAAAAAAGTTTTTCTTCCGATGATAAAAAGCTTTTCTAAATTTTTTTTGCATAAAAAAACTTTTAGAAAAGTTATCATTGGAGTTGCTCTAACGATGTTAAATTATACTGTAATACTTTTTTTTTTTTTGAGAAAATAACAATAATGTGACGATTAAATGGGTCGAAATTTTGGACATAAGAATGAAAAAGAAAATAATTTGGGCCAGTATAGTAGGAAAAATATTAATAAGAGAAATGGAATGAGTTATGGGCCACGACTTCTCATGTGGCCGTTGAATACAATTTGGGCCGTTTTGCTAAAATTTTCAAGATTTTATCGCTTTTGCTTGCCCGCACAAATTTTTTTATTTCATTTTTTTTAAATGCGTTGTGGTTAAAATGCGGACAAACTTTATTGGTGTAAAATTGTAGTGTTGTTAAAATAAAATGCATCTTTTAGTAAGATGTAGTGAATCTGGGCATATATCACAAACAAATTTATCATAAATGCAGTAAATTCGACATGTCTTTCCCCTGATTCTATACCTACTCCATTTCTTTTTTTTTTTCAAATGAAAATGAAATGGTAGAGTTCCGGTTCGGGAGGTTTTAGATAAAATGAGTATTGATCTTCATAGTGATCTTTGTCCGGGTTGTATGGAAGAGGCGGAATCGTTGGATCATTGTTTTTTGAATTGTTCGTTAATTAAAGAGCTTTGGGGTAAACTATTTCAATGGTGGGATTTGGATTTCTTTGGTATTAGAAACATGGAAGATTTAATAAAGCATGAAGGTAAAGGGACATTTTCAGCTTGGAAGAAAAAAGTATGGTCAAGTGTTATATGGTCTACATTTTACTTAATTTGGATCTATAGAAATAACAAAGTGTTCAAGAGTGCTTCAGAGGTGGTTTTGGATCTTTTCAAGGAAGTGCAAGTTAAATCTTTTGGTTGGATTTCAGCAAGAGAAAAAGTCGCTAAAATTGATTGGAATCAATGGAAAGACATTTCTCGAAATCTTGGTGAATGTTTCTGTTTGCTGGCAAGCTGGAATCATTGTGGTCAGAATCTTTGGACTGTGTTTTGTTGTGAGCTTTCATATTGTGGTCCAAAGTCTATGCTTGTTTTTATGGTAGGTGATGTCTTGGCGTCTGATCATGGTCCCATGGGATTTTTTTTTGCTTTTGTCTTTGTTTTGTTAGTTTAGTTTAGGCTCTCATTATTACTGCTTGTAATATTGAGGGGCTGTGCTTTTGTTGTTTGCTGCTTTTGGTTCTTTTGTGACTTTGTATCCTGATTGTTTTTAATGGTAATTCTGTCTGCTGCTTCAAAAAAAAAAATGAAAATGAAATAAAAATAAAAATGGATAATGATATCTGTAGCTTAGTTAATATGTGTACATATTTTATCGTAAACTTTTGTATATATTGACATAAAATACTCTTTGTTTACCCTTTGCAGCACCAACGTATCTATAGGCTAAAAGAATGAAACATCTGTTAGAAAATAACATCGCAATTGACAATCAAACACATGAGCACGCAGCGGAATATTAAACATGTATACGTATAATTAACAAGGGTTAATAGTTTTGTACCTTTTAGCTAGCTCCAATAAATCGTTTAGTAAAACGAATAGGTTTCACTAATGGCAAAACCCTCTACGATCGACATTGCTCCACCCCGTCCCGACGGGACGGGTCACGTTCCCATAATTCCCGAACCGCCCCACCACAGTGGAGCGGTACCAACCAGAAACATTCCCTGACATAACGTATCAGGGACCAGAGCTGGTCGGGATCGTACAAATAAGTCAGCGTACATCCATCGTGTCTCATTGGCTGAGAGGTAAAGACAAATGTGACATACGCTCCTTCAAGATCATTCTATGGATTGGGCTTTACCGTTTAGGCGGGAAACCTCAAATGGGCCGGGCCAGGCCCATACGTCGCAACGGTCCACTCATCCTCACATATTATATATAAGCCATACTTAGAACCGTTTGGCCACATATTCACATACATACTCACTTCCATAAACCCTAAACCCTGGTTTACTCTACCACCTTGAATCTTCCTTGAGATTTAAGGTTATTTACAGCAATTGGAGTGTAGATTTAACTCGGTACATCACCCCACTCACACATTCATGCACTCGAGTAAACTTATGCTCGATCAAATGGGGCCGTCCGTTTAAGACAATTTCATTCATCAGTTTGAAATTTCAAAAAAAAAACACGACCTCAAAGCCACTTTTACAACTAGAAACCGCCGTTTATGGCGTCCGAAGGCGGCACAACGCCGTCGCGAGCTCCGGCGAGCCCCCACGTAACAGACCCCGTGGTCTCACAGTTAGTATCATTACCACCGCTAGCAAGCCAGCAGGTGGCTGCAACCATTATTCAGACACAGAACATTCTGGCTGACCAACGCCGCCGCGAGACCGCCGAAGCAAACCGTATACGCCTGCATTTCTCAACACCGACGACGGCAGCCGGAACAAGCAGCGTCTCAAGTCCGCAGATGTTCACACCGATGTCCGGCGTAACAACCCCGCTCCCGAACACAAACATGCAGCAGACCATGCTCACTCCAAGCATGGCGCAGCACGTGCTATCACAGACGGGTTACTTCGTCGGG
Source organism: Helichrysum umbraculigerum (assembly GCA_949592205.1). Classification (NCBI taxonomy): domain Eukaryota; kingdom Viridiplantae; phylum Streptophyta; class Magnoliopsida; order Asterales; family Asteraceae; genus Helichrysum; species Helichrysum umbraculigerum. The sequence continues at coordinate 38,399,806 of CATIUR010000005.1, forward strand.
CCGGACACCTTTTCGCCCCAACAGCACCAGTGACCACAAATGTACTACCCTCAACAAGTGCCTTTACAGCACTACACACCGCCGCTGGTACAACACACGCCGCTGAGCAACAACTCCCAAACGCCCACAAGCACGCAGCAGACAGACCAGTCGCAGCAGAACAACCCAGCAGCCATGCTAGCTCAGATACTTCATCAAGCAATGCAACCACCTACCCCTGCACCACCGCCACCGCCGGAGAACCCAATGGTGGCAAACTTAAGAGCGGCGCTAATGGGGCTCCCCGTGCCGAGGCAGATCCAAGCCCCCGATGTTGCCATGCACTTCATGGAGCACGTAGCGGTAACCCCATTGCCATACAACACCAGCGTGCCACTGGGGGTAGGCAACTATGACGGTACCACGGACCCAGAGGACTTCCTCTGTGGCTTCGATAATGCAATCAGAACTCAACACTGGAGCGACGCGGTAGCGTGCCACATGTTCCAGTCAGTCCTGCATGACCTGGCGCGGCGTTGGCTACATGAGCAACCCCCCAGGAGCATCACCGGCTGGCCCGATCTAAGGGAGAAGTTCATAAGGCGATTCCATCAAAGAAAGACAGAGGAGCTGTCACACATGGCTGCACACTACCTGTTCCAGCGCCATGACGAAGGTTTGGCAGACTTCATCGACAGGCACGCAAATCAATGCCTTCGAATACCAGGGCTACCGGAGAGCCAACAAATTTCAGGCTTCATCAATTGCCTGGACAAGAACAGGTTTAGCGCTCTCGTTGATCAACTAACGGAAACCCTGCCAAAGACTGTGGCAGCAATGCAAGACAAAGCACGAAGCTTCATCAGGGTTGGCGCGGTGCGCCCACACGCCAGGTCGCGGCACAACAACAGCTACTCCGCCGGCCCCTCACCGTCACACCGGCGGGACAGAGGAAACCCAAGGGAGTACAGGTACCCAAGATACAGGCCCGCGGAGCGACAAACCCTACTCTCATCCTTGAGCAAGTCACCGAAAGAAATCCTCGCAACAGAGCCAGAGGCAAAACGCTTCCCACCCCCACGGCCCATGTTAACGAAATACGGAAAGCAAAGTAACAAATACTGTAGGTATCACGAAGAGAAGGGCCACGATACAAATGATTGCAGAGAGCTCAAAGCAGTCATCATCAACGCCGTGAAAGCAGGCAACCTCGAGCACTTAGTCATCGGTGCAAGAGCCACGCGAAAGCAGGAGGAAGACAAGCCTGCAGGGGGGTGACAGGAAAAAGGCTCAGGTGTTACCGCCCCCCGATGGAACAATCCACATGATTCAATGCTGGACCAGCGGGCAACGACGCAAGGTGGAAGCGTTGGAAACATGGGAAAGGCAAGAAATAAGTTTCCCACCCATCCAGGATGCCAGCCCATCCGCCGAGCCGCTAATCATATCTGGCAGAATAGACAACCACCACGTAGAAAGAATTTATGTGGACAGCGGCAGCGCGCTGGATATCATGTACGAACACTGTTTCATCCAGTTGCCCCGAGGCACTCAACGGCTGCTAAACTCATACGACTCACCATTGGTGGGATTTTCGGGCGAAACAAACTGGCCACTTGGAAAAATAACTCTGGAAGCGTGCTTAGGGCACAACGAAGCTTACAGGTCCACCGCACTGGAATTCATAGTGGTGCGATCACCGTCGCGGCATAACATCATATTGGGGAGAACGGGCCTGCGGGCTTTCGGCGCGGTGGTCTCCACTGTTCACGGGATGATAAAGTTTCCAACGCAGCAGGGCATCGCCACACTCAGGTGCTCACCCGCGACGGCAACAATGTGCGCACCCGTCGCGGTGGAAACACCCAAACAGATCACTATCCCCAGCCCGGCGGAGGAAGATGTCATCATTAACCCAGCTTACCCCGATCAAGCAATCAAGATAAACAAAGACCTTCCGAAGGAAACCAAGATACAAATCATAAAAATCCTCCAAGATAACATGGATGTGTTTGCATTTTGCTACGCCGATATGACAGGGGTCCCTCGGAGCATAGCCGAGCACAAACTCAATGTTAACCCCAGCCTCACCCCAGTGAGACAGAAAAAGAGGGGGATGGCCCCGGACCGCAGCAAGTTCTTGACAGCAGAAGTCGACGGGCTAGTTGCAGCAGGTGTCATGCGGGAGGTAAAGTACCAAACCTGGGTGGCCAACCCAGTCTTGGTCAAGAAGTCCAACGGGGACTGGAGGATGTGCGTGGATTATAAAGACCTTAACAAGGCCTGCCCCAAAGATAACTACCCCCTGCCCGAAATCGATTGGAAAGTGGAGTCACTTGCAGATTTCCGCCTCAAGTGCTTTTTAGATGCATACAAGGGCTATCACCAAATTCACATGGCAAAAGAGGACGAAGATAAAACAGCGTTCCACACCGCCAAAGGAATCTTTTGCTATCAAAAGATGCCATTCGGCTTGAAAAACGCCGGCGCAACATATCAAAGAGTTATCGACGCAGCATTCCAGCATCAAATTGGCCGAAATGTTGAGGCCTACGTTGACGACATTGTGATCAAAAGCAACTCCGAGTCAAACCTCCTGAGTGATATGCTGGAAACATTCGCCACGCTGCGGAGCATCGGTATGAAACTGAACCCAGCCAAATGCACCTTCGGGATGGAGGAGGGCAAGTTCCTAGGGCACATAATCTCTTCCAGGGGGATCAAAGCCAACCCCCAAAAGATCGATGCAATAGTAGGGATGCCCTCACCAAGTTCAAGACAGCAAGTCCAGAGCCTTACAGGGAAACTCGCGGCGTTGACACGTTTCTTGTCACGCGCAGCAGACAGGTCACTCCCTTTCTTTGCCACCCTCTGGGGTTGTTTACATAACAATAATTTTGTGTGGTCAGATGAGGCGGAACAGGCATTCCAAGAGATGAAGGCTTTCATGCAGGAGCTACCCACTCTGACCGCACCCATCGCGGGAGAGACCTTGCTGCTGTACATCGCGGCGTCAGGTTACGCAGTGAGCTCAGTCCTCATTGCAGAAAGAAACAAGGTGCAGCTGCCCATCTATTTCGTAAGCAAAGCACTGCAGGGGGGCGAACTCAATTACAACCCCATGGAGAAACTCATCCTAGCAATTGTATATTCAGCGCGGCGGCTGCGTCGCTACTTTCAGGCGCACCCCATAGTGGTACTCATGGACCAGCCAATTAAACAAGTCTTAACCAAGCCAGAAGTATCGGGTAGACTGGCCAAATGGGCCATAGAGCTGGGGGAACATGAGATCTTTTTCAAACCACGCAGCGCTGTCAAAGGGCAAGTAATGGCCGATTTCTTGGCAGAAATACCCAAAGGATCTGAAGGAATGGCTCAGAGCTCCACGTCCGCACCCACTGCGGCGGATACCTGGGAGTTATGGACCGACGGCGCATCAAGTTCTGAAGGGTCTGGGGCTGGACTAATCCTGATAAGCCCAACCGGAAAAGAATACACTTATGCCCTACGATTCGAATTCCCGGCATCAAACAATGAATCAGAATATGAGGCGCTTCTTGCGGGCCTGCGCCTCGCACTGGCCATGGACATCAAGAATTTAAAAGCTTTTGTGGATTCCCAACTCGTGGCAAATCAAATCTCAGGCCTATTTGAAGCGAAAGAACCAGCAATGAAACAGTACCTCAGCCTGACAAGAACAACAATAGAGGGTTTTAATACTTTCAGCATCGAGCAGGTCCCCCGGGGCAGAAACAAACGGGCGGACGCCCTTAGTAAGCTAGCATCCCTCAACTTTGCCCATCTGACAAAAGAAGTACTTGTCGAAGTTCTCAAGCAAAAATCCATCATGGCCGACCCCATGGTGGAGGACATACAAGAGGAAGGTGACACCTGGATGACACCATTCATCAAGTTCATCAATACTGGAGTACTTCCAGACGATCCGGGTCAGGCCCGAAAAATACGAGTCAACGCACCGAGGTACTTCATAAAAAATGGGGTGCTCTACAGAAAAACTTTCTCCGGCCCGGAGTTGAGGTGCGTTGGGCCTGCGCAGGCGGAGAATGTCATCAGAGAAATACACGAAGGGGCATGCGGTTTGCACGCCGGCCCCCGTTCAATAGAAGCAAAGATAGCAAGGCATGGTTATTTCTGGCCAACCATGCACAAAGACTCACTGGAGATAACACGAAAATGCCACGCATGTCAAATCCACGCCCCGGTGCAGCGTACCCCCAGGCATGACCTGATCCCAGTTACATCAGCATGGCCTTTCCACAAGTGGGGCATCGATATTGTGGGTCCTTTCCCGGTGGACCACGGAGGTGTAAAATTTCTGGTGGTAGCAATTGACTACTTCACCAAATGGGTGGAGGCGAAAGCGGTAAATAGAATCACAGGGCAAAAGGTACTCGACTTTGTGTGGAATGACATTGTTTGTCGTTTCGGTGTGCCGCATGAAATCGTAAGTGATAACGGGAAACAGTTCGCTGACAACCCTTTCAAATCGTGGTGCGAAGGTCTCCAAATAAAACAAACTTTCACTTCCGTGGCGCACCCCCAAGCGAACGGACAGGTCGAAGTCACCAACCGCGACATTGTTGAGGGCATCAAAGCGCGATTGGATACAAACACAAGGGGCTGGGCCGAGGAATTGCCAAATGTACTGTGGGCACACCGCACAACGCCCAAGGAAAGTACGGGTGAGACCCCCTACAGCTTGGTTTACGGGTCAGAAGCGGTGATCCCTACCGAGATAAGCGTGCCCACGCCCAGGGTGGCGCAATTCGACAAAGATGTGAATGAGATACACCGCAGGGAACATTTAGAACTCACGGATGTAAGAAGGGAGTACGCCTCGGTAAGGGAGGCAGAAAACAAAAGGAAAATGGCGCGGTACTACAACCGCAGAGTGCACCCACTAGCCTTCCAAGTTGGAGATTATGTCTGGAGGAAGAACGAGGCGAGCCGCGCCGAAGACATGGGCAAGTTAGGCCTGAAATGGGAAGGACCATACAGGGTCGCCACGAGCTACGGCAATGGAGCATATAGCCTGGTCAACCTCAACGGGACTCCGATCCCCCGCACTTGGCATGCGACAAACTTGAAAAAGTGCTACGTCTGAGGCAACACACAGTGCCACATCCCATGGGTCGCCTCGCCGCATCAACGGCAGGCCTAAACCCCATCAAGAAAATGTTTTCTGTTTTACTTCCCTAAGTCTTTGTAATGGTCGATAGCGCAAGTTAGGAGCAAGTCTGATCAGCTTTTTTTTTCCTGTACCCATGCTATGTATTTTCAAAATTTTCCAACGTAATGAAAATCCAACGACCATTGCAAAACTACTAGCTCTAATTTGGTTACATACGCGTATATCTGCTGAACACTTAAGCGAAGCAACGCGCAACCTCAACACTTGTAAAAATCCGAAAGCCAAAGAGCCGACCAAAACAAAGTGGTCACAGCCATCTCATGACACACCGCAGCGGGGCGAAATGCCCGCGGTGGAAACAGATGAGTTGACCCCGCCGCAGCGGGAGGTGCCTTCTAGCCCTGCCCCATGGCGGAGATCCCCCGCAGTTTTTAAGCTGAAGAGGGGTTGATCAGAAACAGTTGCCCCGCGCCCAGCGACGACTTTTGAGTCCACTGCAGGCGAGATGCCAACACAAAGTGGCAATCTAGACTTGCCGGTCATGACAAAACAATAAAAGCGCAAACACAAACATTTAGTTCAGAGCTAAACACGATAAACATAAGGTTCCTAAACAAACCACATGCACCGTTCAATTACAAGCATTAAATTGTCCAAAGGTCGCACAAGCCCAAACTGGGCACCACAAACAAAATACAAATTGTTCGAACAACCACATAAGCCCAAACCGGGCACACCCAGGAACACATCAAAGTAAATCGTTTACAAAAGAAAGCCCAAACAGACGGGCGACCAAAAGATTAACAAACACAATCACGGCTCAACAGCCAACAACTCGTCCACGCTCAACTCGGAACTGTTCATCAACTTTGCAGCATAGGCAGACTTGGCATTCTTGACAGCATCAAATAACTGCTTGGTTCGCCCTTTGCTGTCCGGCTTGATCATCTGCAGGAGGTCTTCTGGGAGCTCGGGAGGACTTTTCTCAAACGCTTTTTGGGTGCGAACCGCGGCGCGGTGGGATCCATACTCCAACATACCCAAAGCGTAAGCATTTACTGGCTCCGCCACGCTAGGGTCCTTCAACACCCTGTCCCCGATCGACCCCAACCCGGCGCGCAACTTGGCAAGCTCAGCCACAGCCACATCTTTTGCATCCTTCTCCGCCTTGACCTGTTCCTGAGCAGCAGCGAAGGATTCTTCCAATGAAGCACGCTCCGCCTGCAGCGCTGCCATCTGCTCATTCTTGGCGATGATCACCCTGCTCTGCTCACCAACTTTATCATCCAGCTCATCAACCCTGTGCCCCAACTCCTCAACCTGCAAGCCCCTGTTAAACAGATCAGATTTAAGACCATCAACGGACTTTCTCATATCAGCAATGGTGCCTTCTTGCGTCTGCTTCACAGCCCGGAGCTCAATCACTTCGTCAGTCAGCTTGCTCCACGATCTTTTCTCCTCTTTCAGGGCGTCAAGCTCGCATTTCATCTCATTCACATGGCCTTGCTCAATATCCAGCTCGATGCGCAGGGTCTGACGGTCCTGACAAGCTGACCTATACCTGCGGCGCGTGTCAAGCGCCCACCGCAGCTGGTGCACAAAGAACTCGTCGCTGCGAGCAAACGCCTCGGCGTCACCGATTTCTCGCAGCGGGTCCACAAAGCCGGGGGGTAACAGATTGTCCAAAAAATTACTGAATTCCAAAGTCTCCTCAAAAGTTTGCATGCCAGGAGCTCTAGTACCATCGCCCCCAGATTTTTCAGATTCAACATCCGCCACGGCTGGAACAGATCGGACGGGCACAGGTTTCAAAAGGGGGACGGCCCGTTCAACACCAACATCTTCAACAATCAGAGGGTCCGACCCCGAACCGCCTGGTATGTCACTCCTCGCCAAATCATCCAACATCAAGTCGCGGGGCCACTCGGTTGTTTTTCCGTCCTCCCCATCGCTCTCATTTTCGTCAACCAACGACACATCTGCGCCACGAAGAAGCATAATGGTTAGCAGGACATGGGGAGTAGAGCAAGTAATAAACAAGACACAAAAAAAAAAAAAAAAAAAAAAACACATTACCTTTCTTCAAAACGCCGATCTGACCCGCCGCGGCGGAGGAACCGACATCTGCGCCGCCCTTGCTAGACTTTGGCAGCTTCATCCCAGCCAGATCTCCCGCGGTAAATTTTCTTTTCTTACCGGTCGACACAGGCACCTTAACCCTACCCCGGAGCAACCCAGAGCGGGTAGTCCCGGGAGCAGCCGGCTCCGCCGCAGCAGGCTTAACCACAGAAGAAGGGGCCTGCTCCACAGTGTCGTCCCCAGCGTCATCATCTTCTTCAGCTTTAACTATCTCCTCTTTGAAAGGCTCATACTCCTCCTCCGCGCAACCCTCATACCCAACTTTTATTTGATCCCCCTCGCTCTCCTCTTCTGAAAGATAGTAAACAATCTGCATCACTGCAACGCAACACAAGTTCAAAGTTAACAACTGCCATGAACAAAATCCCACAAAGAAAACAATAAGACAGAAAACAAGGACTACATCGCACCCATACCCTGTCCATTCTTCACAAACACCGGCCTCACCGCACCGCGTTTCCAACTAGAACTGACCCCCAAGGCAAACAGAAGCGCCTCCTGATGATAAGTGCGAAGATGCAGCGACGCACCTTTGCAAAGGTCAAACAAACGGGTATCCGGCGCATCATCGCGGGGAATCACATTTAACCGGCTATCAATATTCCCAGAATTCCACGCCAGCGACGCCGGGCAAACACTCCTCATCAACAAAGAAGAAGCCATCTTTCCATGATCTAATGGTGGGTCCCTTTGACTTCGTAAACGACGAGGTGGGACGCCTCTCGAAAGAAAACAAACAGTCCTGCTTTGCAACCCTAAAATGGTGCAACAACAACTCAACAGTCGGCTCACCACCATGGCCGCGACAAAACATTTCAAACGTCAGGACACGCATCAGCGCGAGAGGCTGCAATTGTGACAACGCGATTCCAAAATACTCGCACACATTAACAACAAATACGGTGGCAGGCAAACGAAAATTCGCAACTTCAAAATACTTCCGGTACACAGTAATCTTTCCGGCCGGCGGACGATGCGCACGATCATCCGCCCCCGGAGCCACCGGATTATAATCCTTTATCGAAGGGTACCAGACTCCTAGGGCAGCCAAAACTATGTCACTAACCTTACTGCCAGTCCGGGCGACGGTTGAATCGTCGTCGTCCGGCGCTTTCGCCGGAATAGCGGAGCGACTAGGGGGACGATCGGTGGTATTTGATGAAGTCACAGACATGGCAGGGTGCAAGGTATGTCGTAAACACAGGAAAGTTGAAAGGGAAAAGAAAATACGAACCTCAATCGGCGGCGGACGAAGGAAATAGCGTGGAAATTTTTACTCAAAGAGGAAACAAAATCTTTGATAAAAGTAGAATGAAAAAAGAACGATGAAAAATGATAGTTATACACCGGGCAAACGAATCGGGTCGCTTTCGGGTTTTTTAATCCACGCCCTACACGTGTCATGGGCATCCACTATTTTCAAATTTGAAATGATCACCGACACCCACACGCTCCACGCGCTCCACGCGCCATAACCGCCATCGAGAAAACCGCTTGACACGACGTAACATTGATGACTGCTCAGTTCCACTACCAACTTTTCAACTATCCTGGTACATAGCCGCGGCGCTACAACTGCTAAAAGCTAAACGCGGTGGACGCGGAGCAAAAATTTAGAGTTCGAACCTCCAACGCACTCTGCGTTGCAGCATCGAACTGGGGGGACTTAATGGTGTAACCACCTCTCAACATCGACATTGCTCCACCCCGTCCCGACGGGACGGGACACGTTCCCATAATTCCCGAACCGCCCCACCACAGTGGAGCGGTACCAACCAGAAACATTCCCTGACATAACGTATCAGGGACCAGAGCTGGTCGGGATCGTACAAATAAGTCAGCGTACATCCATCGTGTCTCATTGGCTGAGAGGTAAAGACAAATGTGACATACGCTCCTTCAAGATCATTCTATGGATTGGGCTTTACCGTTTAGGCGGGAAACCTCAAATGGGCCGGGCCAGGCCCATACGTCGCAACGGTCCACTCATCCTCACATATTATATATAAGCCATACTTAGAACCGTTTGGCCACATATTCACATACATACTCACTTCCATAAACCCTAAACCCTGGTTTACTCTACCACCTTGAATCTTCCTTGAGATTAAAGGTTATTTACAGCAATTGGAGTGTAGATTTAACTCGGTACATCACCCCACTCACACATTCATGCACTCGAGTAAACTTATGCTCGATCATATACGTATAATTAACAAGGGTTAATAGTTTTGTACCTTTTAGCTAGCTCCAATAAATCGTTTAGTAAAACGAATAGGTTTCACTAATGGCAAAACCCTCTACGATCGCACACACAATACGTTGTTAATCACCACCCGAATGCTAGTTCAATTAACCAATTAAATAAAACACCTTCTTTTTCTCTTTGCCGTTGGTCAAACCAAAAATAAGACTACGACTTGGGTTTAATACTATTCGTCTTTACGAAAACCAAAGTTAAAGAACAAAGTCGGTGGGGTTTTTTATCTCAAGGTTTGGGGTTTCTTTTTTGTTTGATTCGTACATTTCAATCATATGCAAGCAAAAGATATTTATATATATATATTAATATACATAATCCTTTAATAATAATAATTAAATAATAATAACCTTTTATTATTAATTAATTAATTATAAACCCTTTAAGTAATTAGAAGTAACATTTTAGTCCTAATAACTTTCACCTTGAACTTTATAATTTTAATAACGTTTATTAAATTATCACAAATTAACTAATAACTCAACTAGTTATTACGGTTAACTTAATTTGGTTAAATAAGCGGTATCTACGTGTTAACGCGTGTGACCCCATAGGCTCATTAATTTCCGGACATGCTTAAGTAGTGTACATATATACCAACAGCTCCCACTTGGACATGTCTTAAGCAATAACATTGGTTAGCGTCTAGCAACACTCCAATGTTCCCAGAAATTTCTGAGTTTCGTTTCATAAAGTCTCAGATAATGATTTCATAATTTACAATCCCTTTGTTTCAGATACCGGTGTTAATCATGAGTATGGATCAAAGTCATTTCATGATTTAACTGTTTTATTTTTCATTTCATGTAATTAATCGAGATTACAAAATGAATCGAGACACATCTAGATTTCATTTTGGTATGGCCATACACACATCTGATTAATACCTAATGAGCGGCCTAGAAGTATCATTCTTCAAAAACATATTGAAGGAACAAATTCTGTATTGACTGCACGTGTCAGTCATGCATTTCACTACACTTCTGAAAATAGTCATGTATAACTACCATTTACGAATAGTTAGAACCATATCAAGAAGATGCAATCCATACACGCTGAACCTACTTGCATCTCAAGTCTAAGGATTCAGTAAATAATCATTTTCGAATATTCCTTAATGACGACGATCCATAAAGTAATAATTCGATAAATTGGGGAATCCGATATGCATCTGTATGAATATCATGTGAGTTTAGTGAGACCCTTTCTGACCAATCACTCAGATATGTCTTAGTTTGACTATATTTCCATAGAGTCAATCGATATTGGATAGTTTAGAATAATAATATATTATTCAAGGATTTAAACATGCAAAAATGAGATACAATAATATTTAAATAAAATAAACATACCAAGTACTTTATTTCATTAATAAATAAAATGTTTCACATCTCATATCCAAATACTAATCACAGAATTACATGGGATAACTAGCTAGACGAAGTCCTATGCCTTCAGCATGTTCAGTAAGCTTTGCTCTCGATAAAGCTTTAGTGAACGGATCAGCTAAGTTATGTTCTGTGCGAACTTTGAGTAACTTGATTTCACCTAGTTCGATTTGTTCTCGAACATAGTGAACTCTCCTTTGGTAGTGTCTGGCACCTTTCTGAACTCCAGGTTCATTGGCAATTATGATTGCACCTGAATTATCACAATATAATTCCATAGGTGATTTATTTAAGGGAACCACGCAGAGCCCAGAAATAAACTTTTTAATCCAAACAGCTTCCATGGCGGCTTCCGAGGCAGCAATGTACTCAGATTCTGTTGCAGACATGGCAGTAGTAGTTTGCTTCTTGCTTTTCCAATCTACTGCTCCTTCATTTAAGGTGAAGACATATCCTGACTGAGATTTCATATCATCTTTGTCAGTCTGAAACCCAGCATCGCAATAACCAGTTACTTTAAGCTCAGCTGCAGGATTTCCCCCATAAATCAGAACCATATCTTTAGTAGATCTCAAGTACTTAAGAATGTTCTTAATAGCAGTCCAGTGACTCACTCCTGGATTCTGTTGAAAACGACTTACAATATTTTGCGCGAACTCAAAATCAGGCCTAGTGCATCTCACAGCATACATAATGGATCCTACAGCCGAAGCATAAGGGACATTTTGCATTTGCTTCACCTCATCAGGTGTAGACGCACCTTGTTTACTATTTAAGTCAAGCTTTTCGAGCATTGGAATATTCCCTCTCTTGGAATTTTCCATTCTAAATCTCTTTAGGATCTTATCAATATAAGTTTTTTGACTTAAACTAATCATCCGCTTTGACCTATCTCTATAGATCTTGATTCCAAGTATAAATGCCGCTTCTCCTAAATCTTTCATAGCAAAACATGTTCAAAGATAGGATTTCACATCTTGTAACATTGGAACGTTGTTTCCCATGATTAATATGTCATCGACATACAAGATCAGAAAAGTAACATTTCTCCCACTAGCCTTGAGGTATACACATGGCTCATCATGGTTTTGAAGAAAACCAAACTTTTTGATCTCTTCGTCAAACCGTTTATTCCAACTTCTAGATGCTTGCTTGAGTCCATAAATAGACCGTTGAAGCTTGCATACTTTGTTGGGATGAGATGGGTCAATATAACCTTCAGGTTGATCCATATAGACCTCTTCGTCTAGATAACCGTTTAAGAAGGCAGTCTTGACATCCATTTGCCAAATCTCATAGTCATAGTACGCATCTATGGCTATAAGAATCCTAATAGATCGAATGTCTGCCACAGGAGAGAAGGTTTCTTCATAGTCAATTCCGTAGACTTGAGTATAACCCTTCGCTACAAGACGAGCTTTGTAGGTGTGTACATTTCCATCCATGTCGGCCTTCTTCTTGAAGATCCATTTACACCCAACGGTTTGAGCATCGGATGGAAGATCAACCAAGCTCCAAACTTGATTATCTTTCATGGATTTCATTTCCACTTTCGTAGCTTCAAGCCATTTTCCAGATTCTGGATCTGATAATGCAGCTTTGAAGTTTTTAGGTTCATTTAAATCCCCTAATACATGCTCCTCAGTTTCTACATTTAGACATAACTTCTCGGGGGCACGTATAGTCCTATTGGACCTACGAAGTGGAACCTCATCATCATTTTGAACATCAAGACTTTCTTGTTCTATTTGATGACTACAAGTGTCTTTAGAAGGTGATGCATCTTCTTGAATTTCTTCAAGTTCTACCGCCCTCCCACTGTCTTTTTGAAGTACGAGATCATTTTCAAAGAATTCCGCATATCTCACAACTTTGACAGTGTGTTCAGAAGGGATATAGACGTAGTAACCCATCGTTTCCTTTGGGTATCCTACAAAGATACACTTAATAGATCTTTGCTCGAGTTTGTCAGGCGTGTCTCTCTTTACCATCGCCTCACATCCCCAGACCTTTAAGTAAGACAAATTAGGGACCGTTCCATGCCACAATTCATGTGGTGTCTTATCAACCTTCTTGGTTGGAACCATATTGAGAATGCGTACAGCAGTCTCTAGAGCATAATCCCAAAATGATAGAGGTAGAGTTGTAAGGTTCATCATTGATCTAACTATGTCTAACAAGGTTCGATTCCTCCTCTCCGACACCCCATTATGTTGTGGTGTATATGGAGGAGTAAGCTGTTGGACAATTCCACACGCCTTTAGATAATCCTTAAACTCTTGGCTTAAGTATTCACCACCTCGATCCGAACGAAGGATCTTAATGGTTTTTCGAGTTGATTTTCTACTTCAGTTTTAAACTCTTTGAATGTTTCAAAGACTTCATGTTTATGTTTCAACAAGTAAACATAACCATAACGACTGAAATCATCCGTAAAGGTTATGAAGTAGCTAGCACCTTTTCTAGACACATGTCTAAGTGGGCCACAAACATCGGTATGTACTATCCCAAGAAGATCAGAAGCCCTTTCCACATGATGTGAAAAAGGTTTCTTTGTCATTTTGCCAGATATACAAGACTCGCATTTATCAAATGATGCATCATCACTTGATTTTAAAAGACCTTCACGTTGAAGTCTTTTAATGCGATCCTTGCCTATGTGAGCAAGACGACAGTGCCATAGATAAGTAGAGTCCAAGTTAGGCTTGGCTCTTTTATTGCTAACATGATACATAGAATTATAATTTGAAACACAACCACGCATATCTATTTTATAAATACCATCACAAGGAATAGCATCAAAACAATGGACATCATTTTTAGAAACAGAAATACCATTATCAGTAAACGAGTTTACATAACCGTTGTCTTTCAAAAGAGAAACTGAAACAACACCTCTAGTAATAGAAGGTGCGTAATGACAATTGTCTAAACAAATTACTAAACCAGAAGGTAAAATTAAATCATAACTTCCAATTGCTTCAATAGCTGCTGGCAGACCATTGCACACTCTCAGTTGCAAAGCTCCTGGCTTCAGTTTCCTTTTTCCTCTAAGACCCTGTAAGGTATTACAAATGTGAGTACCACAACCAGTGTCATATACCCAAGAGTCATGTTTAGAAAAAGAATATAATTCTATGGTGAAGATACCTGAAGTACTGGCAATATTACCAGCCACTTGCTTCCTCTTCTTCATCAACTCGGCAAGATAGTCAGGACAGTTCCTTCTCCAATGCCCCACTTCACCACAGTGGTGGCATACCTCATCTTTTGCCGGATGCTCTTTCTTAGCTGGAGGATTTGTAACACCCCGCAAATTTAAACGCGATTAATAACGTTAATCACTTGCATTACTAGGCTAATTCCCTACTTGAGTGAATTCACAACACATTTTAGAGGTAAGTCTAGCAAAGCCCAACTAGATAATACGCGTAGTATTACGTATTCGTAATTAGTTGTAATTACGTACTGAACACTCTGAAAACAAACGCGACAAAAATATACGACTGTTGGTGAACAAAACTATTTAATAAAACGAAATTATTAAATAACGTCGTAAACAATTTAATATTATGTCGATAATATTTACATATCATTTTATAACGTAAAACGTAAATTTGTATAATTAAAATAAAACAAAGTTAAAAATCATATAACTTAATTGAATAAATTTCACAAAAAGATCCTAATTAAAAATAAGATGAAATATGTAATTAAAAATGTATTAGTTAAAATAATGTAACATTTAACGATCGGGTAAACAAACACGGAACGCAAACGCAGGAGATGAAAAGTGGAACAAAACCACCATCCACCTCCTCCTTTCCTTTCATTTCCACTCTTTCATTTCTCTCTCTTCATTCTTTTCTCTCATCTCTCTCTCTCTAAAAACCAAACCAAAAATCTCACAAATCCTACAAAAACTACACCAAAAACGCGTTGGATCATCACCCTCCTTTGGAATAAAACGACCACGGCAACACGATCTACATTTCTACCTTCCCGGATTTCAAATCCGACACTCGTAAGTTTCCGACAAATCCCGTAAATTCTTAGATTTTGAAGTTTAGTTAACATTTAGTGTTTAATATACTTAGTTATAACCTAAACAACAAAGAAAACATGATTTTATAGCCTGAAAATACGTTAAATTTGGGTTTTGGATCGGAAAAACGCGACAGTCGCTGGTGACTGTCTGAGTGTTCATCTATGCGACACAACGATTATGTCGCATACTGTGTCGCAGAAACCATACGACACAACGATTGTGTCGTACCGAATCATTTTACGTCGTATTTATGCGACACAACTATTATGTCGCAAAACCCATGCGACACAACGCTTTATGTCGCTGTTGACTCAGCACCTCAAATCTCTGCGACACAACCCTTGTGTTGCAGAATTGTGTCGCACCATGCGACACAACCATTGTGTCGCATAAAACAGAAACTTTACAAACTATTTTTACACTAAGTGTCGAACTTGAATAACGAATACTTACATACAATGCTATATGTGAACTTTACAAACATTACGGACACGCTATTTTATTGAAATTATGATTTCAAACTATCGCCAACGAGTCGTATACAGTTTCACAAACAACGAAATGCAAACGTAAACGTTTAACAAATACTTTGGACATAACTTGGTTGTACGAACACTAGCATGGATGATTAGCTTAGACATCCACAATACTTATTAAATCTCGTGCGTTTAGGACGTTAGGAGATTCTGGACTGTACTTGGGCTTAGGTTTGCTAGCACTCGCACAACTACTTAACTCAACAGGTGAGTTCACAGCCCCTACTTTTACTGTTTTAACTGCTTTGAACAGGGGTGGAAAACATAGTCAAACACTTTTATACAAACATGGTTGTATACTATTTTACTCAAACAAGTGGAGTACATTGAACTGGTAAACTGATAAACAAACTGATGATTACAACATAATATGTAACACTGCCCGCACGTGGTCCAGGTACGGGTCTTATGGGGGTGTTACATAATACTTTCATACTACCAACGCTGTAAACACATGAACATGTTTTGAGAACGCTGGAGGATAACCAGCAACACTTTATATAACGGACTGGGTAACGAAAAGTCCCTACTGACATGGGCAACATTACTGAAAAGTCCCTACTTACATGGACAACATTATTGAAAAGTCCCTACTTACATGGGCAACATCATGGAAAAGTCCCTTCTGACATGGGCACTAGACCCTGCGAACATGGGTCTACTATTGTTATTAAACTGATGAAAAGCCTCTACTGACATGAGCACCGGGTTCCTACTGACATGGTCCCACTAAACGATTAGGATACTGACATTTCTACGATAAACTAATAGGATACTTACATTCCTACTATAACTTGAACTATACTTTTGGGCAGCATCCCAATGAAACATATCTACGATTAGGATACGTATATTCCTACAGAACATACTTTAAAATAGGATACTGATTTCCTACACTACTAGGATACGAACTTTCCTACAAACAACTATTTGGAAACGTATTTGGTTTTACGAATTACACTTTTGGGTGATATCCCAACGATACCGTATAAACAACAAGTGGGTTATCAACTGTACTTGCAAACATAAAACCTGTGAATTCACTCAACCTCGTTGTTGACTTTTACTATGTTTTTCAGGGAATTAGCTGCGCATATAAGAATCGCCAACACACATGGAGAATTAGGCGACCCGTGAAGTTTAGGATGCCAACTTTTGGAAACACATGGATTTCTTTAGTATAACTGAAATGTTTTAGTCATATTTCAGAAATCTACTTTTGTAAACTTATTACTTCTAACTTGTACGATTCGATGAATCGTAAACTTTGTAATTAATACTTTTGGCATCTTAATATATTATGTTCTGTTGTAATCATAAGCTCTGATACGTATGCATGCTTTGTTATTGTGGCACCCTCGTACTCAAACTAAATGCTTCCGCTAATCTAAATCAACGAATTTGGGGGTGTTACAGGATTCTTCTTGGGTTTGGGAATACGAGCAACAGCTTGCTTATTCTTGCCTTTCCCTTTTGGATTTCCTTTAGCAGCTTACGGCTTCTTCTGGATTCTACCTCCTTTGATCATCATCACAGCGGGAGTTTCAGCTTTCTTGGGAAGGTTTTTCTCATACTCAATGAGCATAGAATGAAGTTCAACTACGGTCTTATTCATACTATGCATGTTGTAATTGCGCACAAATCCCTCAAACTCCTTGGAAAGAGAACAAAGAATTAGTCCAATTGCAACAGGCTGATGATAAGCATAGTTGAGCCTTGCCAAGTGCTCCAAATAGCTCTTCATTTTAAGAACATGTGGACTGACTGGTTTCCCTGATTCATGCTTACAAGAATGTAGTTTTTGAACAATGTCAAACAACTCCACTCCAGCTTGCTTTTCGTACAATGACATTAACTCATTTATCATATCAAATGGGCCATGGAACTCAAATTGCTCTTTCAGCTCGGGCGACATGCTTGCGAGCATCAAGCAAGCAACATCATTGTAACGATCATAAGCAGCAGAATACGCTGCTTTTTCTTTATTAGAAGCATCTGCAGCAGGGGCGTTCATAAGCTGTTGTTCAAGAACATCAGCTTTCTTTTCAGATCGGAGAACAATCCTCAATGAACGATACCAGTCATTGAAATTAGAACCAGTAAGTTTCTCTCTCTCAAATTGTTGCTTGAAAGACGAAGTGTTTTGGTTTTGTGCAGGATTAGTTGCCATCTACAAAACAGATAAAGTTCAAAAATCAATATTTTCGATAATTAACTCTTATAGAATAATTAATTTACCCAAGTTTAACCACGTAAACTATTAATTTTCTAAAAGACTAGGATCCTATTGATATAGCACCATTACATCAGTTGATCTGCTAGTAATGATGTTACTCAAAAGGTAAGTGACGATCAATAATTGCATTACTAGTGCAATTCCTAGAAATTATGGGACTTACAAATAATATATATGAAGCAAGCATAAGTAAATTTGTAAACATGTTTCATCCCATCTTTTGCCACGGGCTTAAGGATCTCACCGCTTAACTCGTTTTAAGTCGTCCAATTAAGAACTGTAAATAGTCCACCACCGTCTCACGATGAGTGGTAATTTACCTTGGGATTGCAATTTACCTACGTCTCACGCAGAGTAAAAAGCAACTGCAAGTATTCTTACGATTGAATGGCAATGACTTAAGTTTTAGTGTAACGCAATTTGACGTGTTATCAAATATGTATGAATATGCATGCACCATATTCATATCATAGGTTTTAGTAAAAAAAACATTCTTCAATTAAGTTATGTGCGTCAAGATGTCCAATTTAATATTTATATTAAATTAGAGATTGCACTTTTATTAAAATTGACGATTCAACATGTTTTAAACCTTTTCGGCCATGTACAAGAGAGGCCATGAAGATGCTAGTCAAGGGGCTAGGATCTTTACATCGTTTTATCCAACCCGTCGACTTAGACACCAAGCCGAAGATACCTCTCATATACAAGTTCCTAGTCGTGGTTTAAAACAAATTATTAACTTGCAAATCTCGTCGTGGGAGAAAATTACGGTATGTGAGCCCAACCCGAGTTGACATAAGATTTGCAAGGAAATAATAAATCTTATTTCATAGCCATTTAGTCAAGTTTAATTTTTATTTTCTAAAAACAATTTTTGCGTCACAAGTCAACAATTGGCAAATAATAATTAAACTAAACTACAATCGACTATCTTAAGGGGCATTGATCCTATGGCCACTATGTTTTAGTATGTGTAATTTAAACTAGGCTCCCTCTTCAAAGGAAGTAGGACCACATACACCAAGGTAACTTGGTTGCGTAAGCCACATTTAAATTCACATATAATAGAATCACATTGCAAATAGTGTAAAGCTGATCCAGAGAATCAGCTGTGTTCAAGGCCATATCAGGCTGAGATAGGTTCATTTATAGCCTTAGCACAGAACTACAAAGTTGTAGCCCTATGTGTCATGCATCTTGTGTAAAAATTTGAGCTTCTAACTCTTTACGGTTGATTTTATATGATTTTTATAGTGAACTGGTGTCAAGCAGCAAATACACACGAAAATTGCATATAAACACATAATCAACAAAGTTATTTAGCCAAATTTTATTACCCTAATTCGCATGCATCTATATGAAATTATTAGGGTTTTATCCATGAACTAACCTTGCATGAATTATTCATGGATATCCCTTTTTAACAATTAAACATAAAAAAGATACAACTTATACATAACATGCAATTATCATATAAACCATGTTCAATATATATCTAATAACTCAAAACTTGCTATGAGGGTTTACAATTAACCATTAATAATGGGTAGATAATTTATATAAACAAAAAGATAAAAATTCCTTCTTTTCTTTCTTTTGGCCAAACCAATATAAAAAAAAAAAAAACATAAATTTTTCCTTTTTAATTGATTTTAATCCCAACCCAAAAAAACCCCCACCAAGTTTTGAATTCCCAAGTAACTATACATATTGCATGTAGGCTCTGATACCACTGTTAGAAAATAACATCGCAATTGACAATCAAACACATGAGCACGCAACGGAATATTAAACATGTATACGTATAATTAACAAGGGTTAATAGTTGTGTACATTTTAGCTAGCTCCAATAAATCGTTTAGTAAAACGAATAAGTTTCACTAATGGTAAAACCCTCTACGATCGCATACACAACACGTTGTTAATCACCACCCGAAATCCCGAATGCTAGTTCAATTAACCAATTAAATAAAACACCTTCTTTTTCTCTTTGCCGTTGGTCAAACCAAAAACAAGACTACGCTTGGGTTTAATACTATTCGTCTTTACGAAAATCAAAGTTAAAGAACAAAGTCGGTGGGGTTTTTATCTCAAGGTTTGGTGTTTCTTTTTTGTTTGATTCGTACATTTCAATCATATGCAAGCAAAAGATATTTATATATATATATTAATATACATAATCCTTTAATAATAATAATTAAATAATAATAACCTTTTATTATTAATTAATTAATTATAAACCCTTTAAGTAATTAGAAGTAACATTTTAGTCCTAATAACTTTCACCTTGAACTTTATAATTTTAATAACGTTTATTAAATTATCACAAATTAACTAATAACTCAGCTAGTTATTACAGTTAACTTAACTTGGTTAAATAAGCGGTATCTACGTGTTAACGCGTGTGACCCCATAGGCTCATTAATTTCCGGACATGCTTAAGTCGTGTACATATATACCAACAACATCAACTTTAACAATTCAAGTGATTGAACCTCATAACTTAAAGTTATATGCCGGAGCGGCTCAAGCTCTTGGGAGTCCTAATCAATTTTAAATTGGGGCCTTTTTCGATTTATAGAGTTGTATACTCGGGTGTTATATGCCTATTCTTGAATTACTATTAGGATAAGTATACAACTTTATACACTTTGTGTTGATTATATATTTTTCATTACTTAGAACTTAGAAGTATCTTAATCTACAACATATAATTAGTAACCATTCCATTGGTTTGAAAAGATTGAGCTGACCGCTTCCGAAATTCGATGATGAAAAATTACTCTAAGCGAACTAATTAGAAAATAACAATCTTAAAAAATATGTAAACGTTGAATTTTTTTTATTTTTTTTTTCCTTTCCTTCAATTCCCTTTAGAACCTCAACACCTTATAAATGAGCATATGTTGCTTATTAGATATGCCATATCTGTCCATATTTAAGTCGATAATTTGGAAATTATTATTCGGTATTTTGGTCTTTTATAAATTGTCTGTGTGTCTTTTATTTGTGGTGTTGAAAGCAATAAGGAACAAGGTGACGGCGTGAGCAGTGCCTTGGTACTAATTTATGGGTAGCGATAAATACAACAAAAAATTTGATTTGTACACCAAATTTATGCTTCAGTCTGTTTGTACCGTGAGCTTTAACGATTGTACATTTTGATGTATGGATTGATTTGTTTGTTGTATTTATCAACTCCCTAATTTATAGTTATGGTACTTTAAATATTGCTTCAATGGCTGATTTGGTATTTTGGATTTTATTTGTTGTTTCTTTATCGGGTTCGGATTCCTGTCCCTTTAATATGTCATTTTCAATTGAAAAAATTACACGGATTGTCCCCGTGGTTTGTTCAGAATTGCATCGATCGTCCTTACAATTTTTTTTTGACACTGATCATCCTTGTAGTTGCAACATCCGTCAAAATTGCATTGGGTGTCCCCGGTTTGGGTGTTCGGTAATGCAGGATGCTGTGGGTGCCTTTGTGAAGTTATTTCTGTTTTGTTTTTAGCTTATGCTGTTAGTTTATGTCTCTGTCTTGTAGTGGCTGGTCTAGTTTTGTTGCAAGTGTAATTTGTTTCTGTGACTAAATTACGTCTTGTAATTTAGTTTGTTTTGTGTATTAGTTCTTGGGTGTTGTGGTGGTCCCGACTCTTTTGTATCTTGTTTTTGTTTTGGTAATATTTCAATTGTCTGCAGTATTAAAAAAAAAAAAAAAAAGTTGCAACATCTTACACGGGTAATCACTTTCACTAACGACCGTTAACCAAGTCCGTTAAATAAACACGTGTTCCTGACATGTGAGGGTAAAGCTGTCATTATAAATATATTTATTACATCAAATAAACAAAAGATCTTTATTACAACTTATTATGCATAATATACAAGCCACAATATCTACAGTCTGTGTTTCATTTTCTCTGCTCGTCTACCCTCACATGTCAAGCACATGTGTTTATTTAACGGACGTGGTTAATGGTCGTTAGTGAAAGGGATAACCCGTGTAAGATGTTGCAACCACCGGGACGACCAATGTAAAAATAATTGTAAGGAAAATCAGTGCAATTTTGAACAAACCACATGGACGATACGTGTAATTTTTCTTTTCAATTATTTATTACTCTTATCTTTAATGTATATCAAGAGTGTGAATTTGTCACATAAGATATTTGTAGTGTACAATAATGCTTGCAACATATATTAATCATTTAGCGAATATTGTTTATATGTGAATTTGCTAATATAGCATACTGCGAGTATCAGAGCACAATAGTGAGTTCGGAGTTGCTCCAGGTTGGGTGTCCACCTAAGCGGGTTGGGAGAGGTTGGGTGGGGTCATCGTAGAGTTGAGAAACCACAACCCAATTTTTCGTTGCAATGAAAAGTTAGGTTTCTTTTTTTTGCAGCTTTACACGAATTCCAATAAAAAAATGTTCAATTTTTGTTGTTGTACTCCGTATTAAATAAAGAGAAAAATGGTTTGAAAAGGGTTCTATTAGAGTGAAAATAAGGTGAAATGTGGTTAAAATGAAAACTTAGTAGAAAATTGATGTGGCGTTAATGTGTTAAATGGAGTTGAGAAGGGTTGCTAATGACACTACGGATGCTCTCATTCTATACATCTTAACATAAGTTAAATATTTAATACTTTCATTTTGAGATATCCTAACAAACGAGTTTTAGGTGTTCTTTTGTTGCTTTTGAAGTTTTAGCAAATTACGAGATGATGCCTTTTTTCACTTTAATTTTACTCCAAAATAGCTTATAGGTTAACATTTTTGCAATATCTCATCTCATCTGTTATAAGATCCACTCCATCAAAAATGCAATGTAATGTAATTAAGTTTTGTCCAGAAATAAGAGAAAAATAAAAGTAAAAGGGGGTTAGATGAATTAATATAGATACCTCAGGGTTGAATTAGCAAAAATCACCTCTACAAAAACCTCATCATACCCATTACCCAGTTGACCACCCATTTCCTTAAAAAAAACAAACGGCGACCCAAATCGGAAAGAGTTATAAACATGGAAAACGGGTCAAGCATGAAGAAATGGGGATTCCGGGGGAACTCAGAACTGAGCACGGCGGCTGATAATACAGTTAGAGGCGTTCTCTTCATGCTTCTATCTAAACTCAACAAATCAGACACTAGACCGGTCATCCCTTTAGGCCACGGTGATCCTTCTGCTTTCCCATGTTTCCGTACTGATCAGGTTGCTGAACAAGCTATCTCCGATTCAGTTCGTTCTGCTAAATACAACGGTTATGCACCTACCGTTGGTATCCTTCCTGCCAGAGAGTAAGTAATTCTTTCCTTATTCTTTATTACTATATATTTCAAATAGGTTTATTGTATTGTTATGTATTAAACTTTATGCCTTTTACTATTGTATCAGTCAAATTTTGAAAACTTATGCTCCGTATTATAAGAAAGTTTCCTTTTTTGCCAAATCAGAAAAGAAAATTTACACATATTTACAAGTTAAATACAATACAATATAACAAATAAAAGTATGAGTTAAAACTAAAAAGTGTAAAGTTTAATACATAATGAAACAATAAACACTATTTTAATTTATATTATATGTTTCATTTCAATAATAGCTTTCAAGTATGCATAATAATTATAATTAAAATGGTTAATCAGTATCCAATGATCATTTTTTATTCTAGTCTAACTACTCATAAATAATGCTTTTAACTTTTTGAGATAATAACTTGTTGTTAATCATGTGAGGTAGTAAGTTGCACCAAATTGGTATTGTAATATTATTCATTTGTTTTGTATTGACAGCCATCATTAAAAGATGAATATATAAAAAATTTTAAATGTTATGTTCAACATTATTATTCTAATTGAACAGTAATCAACTGCATCTCAGCATCTGTTCATGTGGCCATATCAGTTTGTAAATTGAGTACATGTATATAATAATTAGTTATATAACACTAGACTGCCGGAAGAATCATAACTTCATAGTTGTACTGTGATGTGTTTTAGAGTGAAACGGGAATTAGAAAAAACTAATACATCTGTTCATGGCTTGACTTCCGAGTTTCGAATGAGTTTCTTCTTTACAATAAGAGTTGATTAACATACAGGATGAATGGAGTATGCAAGTGTGAAAAATATACAATTAGAGTTTATATTCTAGACTTTATATTCATTTGTAGGGCTGTAGCAGAATACCTATCTGAAGATCTTCCAACTAAGTTATCACCCGATGATGTATTCTTGACAATAGGTTGCACACAAGCGATTCAAACTATGTTAACCGTGCTTGCTGATTCCAAAGCAAACATTCTACTCCCCAGACCAGGGTTTTCTTATTATGAAGCTGTCGCTCAATCATGCCATTTGGAAGTACGTCACTTTGACCTTGTTCCTGAGAGCGACTGGGAAGTTGACCTTGATGCAGTCGAAGCTCTTGCAGATGAAAATACAGCTGCCATCGTTATAATTAACCCTGGAAATCCTTGTGGGAATGTTTACACACGTCAGCATCTCCAGAAGGTGGTCAACCTATGTTTATTTGATTATATGCGGATATAAATCTATGATTTATACAGCTGGTCAATGAGTATGTTTTTATGTTTTTTAAAGGTTGCCGAGACTGCCAAGAAGCTTGGGATATTAGTGATTGCTGATGAAGTTTATGATCATCTTGCTTTCGGGAAAAACCCATTTGTTCCAATGGGTGTTTTTGGGTCACTAACGCCTGTTGTTACATTGGGATCTATATCAAAAAGGTGGATCGTTCCTGGTTGGCGGCTCGGGTGGCTTGTCATTAATGATACTAATGGCATTCTTAAAGAACATGGGGTTATTTCTTTTTCTCACTTGTACATATAAAATCATTGAGAAATTATGTAATACGTGTTGTGCTTAATTGTTTCCTTTCTGATTTCTTTTTAGATCCTTGATTGCATTACAGGATATCTGAATATATCATGTGACCCTCCAACTTTTATTCAGGTTTATTACTAATTTTTCATACTTTATATTCTCAATGTCCAATAAGAAGCATCGCGCTTATATGATCACGGGTTTGTTCCTCGTGTAGGGAGCGGTTCCTGATATTCTTAGGAAAACCAAAAAGGATTTCTTTACAAAAATCGTAAGTATAATAAAAGAGGCTGCAAATACTTGTTATGAGGGTATTAACGATGTACCTGGTATAATTTGCCCCAGCAAACCTGAAGGATCCATGTTTGTAATGGTAAGGACATATATATATCAGAGGTTTCAGATAAATTATGTTAGGTCATGTATTAATGCTTTCTTGAAGATAGGCTTCCAGTTGATATCGTTCAAAATCCTACCTAAATAGCTCTAGTAAGAGTTTGATTAAATACCTTACGAAGAGTAGGCTTACTCTTGGTTTGTGTTAACAGGTGAAAATTGATATGTCAGTCTTTGAGGACATTGAGGATGATGTGGACTTCTGTGTTAAGCTTATTCAAGAAGAATCAGTTTTAATCCTACCAGGTAAGATGAAATTTCACTTATATAAACATTAGTTTAGCCTCTCTTCCTGAGCGTTTAGTTTTAAAAGACATAACACACTTTGATTTTGAAGATTATAATTTATAAGTATCACATGCCAATTTTGAGAAGTATCTGTAAGTTTGCTATCATGATTTTCCCAAAGTTGTAAGATTTTTGTTTTTGTTTTTCAAGACTATATTACTTTGTTTGACGTAGATGAGTGGGTCGAAGAGGTAAAGTATGTAATGTTTTAGTACGAGTAAGGTCGAGTAAACCCACAGTAACTATTTTGCCTTTTCTTTTTTGAAATTTATAGATAGTTAATACGATTTATATGATTATAAACACTATACTGTTACAATAATAATGCTATTATCTTTAGATGAAGTGATGTAAAAAGTTTAATGCATTTTTCAATGCACTTTTGGGTGACTTTTGACCCATTTGATCTGTTTTTATTTTAGGTTAGTTGTTTTAGTATAATCATTTGACCCGTTAAAGATAAAAGATAACCCAAATCAATTAATTTTATTCATTTACTTGCAAAGTTGAAATTGGCACCTCTTGTTTGACCATAAACTCGTTGCGTTTCTCCTTCAGGTATAACTGTAGGACTCAAAAACTGGCTTCGGGTTACATTTGCTATTGAGCCTTCAGCTCTTGAAGATGGGATCAAAAGGCTTAAAGCTTTTTGCGAAAGGCACTCCAAGAAAGCATAAAACACAAAAATTGCTCTTTTGATCATCTCCTCCTGATTTTTCAATAAAGGAAACTTGCTGGATCATCAACTGCTCGTTGGATCGTATACTACTTACTATGTCTCAATATGCGTATATCCTATATATTTATGTACTTCTCTAAAATAAAATCTTGAGGAATATTTGCACTGCCAGTAAAACCCTGAAGATGATTGCACCACCTTATATTAGGTGATCATGTGTTGTAATATTTTATGTTCTATGCAATGGTTCATAAAATTCTAGTCAAATCTTTGATTACATCTAGTTTAAATCCTATATATGTACTGCCCACTATGCATTGGTTTACCGAGGGTCCATCAGTTATCTGATGATGTGCACATGAGGATATGGTTGCAACTGCTAACATACAAGCGTTTTTTGGTTACTTAGTTGGATGTGCACACGTTGATCCAGTCTGCCATGGATCATTAGAAGGCTGTCAAGAATGATTTATGAGGGGCCAGGAACGATGACTTTCTGGGGAAATACTGAAGTTTCTAAATATCTACTTCACCATGCGAGCGTGAGAACGAATATAAATGCACATTGAAGCACATTCCTTCAGTTTTGAAGTCTTGCATAATTTTTTATAACAAAAAAAATAAATAAATTATTGTTCGTATGTTAAATGAATTTTTTATCAAGTGCAATGAAATTTACAGCCAACTATAAAAGAGTAGTCCATCATACATAACTCAAAAGCCAAAATGATAGTACATGGTATGTGAGAACTGTTGAGTTTTTTTTCCAAACACCGAGTTTTATAATGTGTCGACCTTGTTGCAATGATAATGTGAGACGCATTTGTTGAAATGTGCTGTGATGCAAAACGAAATGTTTATCTTATCAGGTAAAATAATGTGGTATATCATCCACCAAACGCCTTCTGTAGAATCTGGAGAGATCACGAGAGGTGATCCAGTGAGCATTTGATCCTTTATGCTTTCTTTGCGTGCCTTTTGCAAAAAGCTCCAAGCCTCTCCATGCCATCCTTAAGAGATGTAGGCTCAATAGAAAATGTCACCCGCAGCCAATTTTTGAGTCCCACACTTACACCTGAACAGAAGGAAAAAAGCAGCATACACATTGACATTTTGAAGTCAAAATTACTAATATAACTTCAAGTGACATTCCTGACAAAAGTATGCCTTCTTATTTAGGAATAAACTGAGTATAAAGTATAAACTAAATAAAGATCATAACTAGAAAGAGATTGAACTAACATTGAGACTTGATTTTTTCCGCTTACCTGGTAAGATTATAACAGACTCTTCTTTGGCAAGCTTGAAGCAAAAGTCCATATCATCCTTGATGTCATCAAACACCAATAGATCTAATTTCACCTTTTTAAACATAAAACACAAGTAAGACTTGATCTTGTAACATAAGTTATCTGAAATCTTCAAAAAAATCTGTTCATCTTTGATCTAAGTCTCTAACCATAACAAACATTGATCCTTCAGGCTTGCTGGGGCAAATAACACCAGGAAGGTCTTTAATCCCCTCGTAACAAGTATTTGCGGTTCCTTTTATGATATTCACAATTTTTAAAAAGAACTCCTCGTTTGTTCTCCCAAGGATATCAGGAATTGCGCCCTGCAAGCAAAACAAATCTGAGATCATAAGAAAGGAAAGCATAAATAATACTTAATGATTATGCATATGCAGCTATATCAGCAAGTCAATTGATGCATGCCTCCCAAATAAATATACACCAA
The DNA here is from genome assembly GCA_949592205.1 of Helichrysum umbraculigerum. NCBI lineage: Eukaryota > Viridiplantae > Streptophyta > Magnoliopsida > Asterales > Asteraceae > Helichrysum > Helichrysum umbraculigerum. Next base: position 38,427,498 of record CATIUR010000005.1, read on the forward strand.
AATTTTGATCAAGTAATATGAACTAAATTATTTTAGATATAAAATTAATGTTAACCAGGTGTAGCATTGGTAAGGAACCTGAATAAACGATGGAGGGTCGCAAATTATAATTGAGATATCCCATGATGCACTCAATGATCTGAACAGAATAATTTAAATTAGAACAATCCATAGATATAAGTTTACTCAATGATTATATACATCTATGAACACGTGAGAAAGAGAGAGAACCCCGTGTTCCTTAAGGATGCCATTCGAATCATTGACGACAAGCCACCCAAGCCGCCAACCAGGAACGATCCACCTCTTTGATATGGAACCAAGTGTAACAACAGGCGTAATTGATCCAAAAACACCCATTGGCACAAAAGGGTTTGTACCAAAAGCAAGATGATCATAAACTTCATCAGAAATCACTAATATCCCAAGCTTCCTAGCAGTCTCAGCAACCTAATAAACCCAAAAAGCCAATCATAAGTACAACGAAGCCGAATATTCTTTTATGGATCCGAAAATGAAATGCAGAAACAAAAACACACCTTTTGTAAGTGTTGGTATGTGAAAACATTTCCACAAGGATTGCCAGGATTAATTATAACCATGGCAACTGTATTTTCATCTGTAAGAGCTTCGACTGCATCAAGATCAACCTCCCAATTTTTCTCTGGTAGAAGATTAAAGTGACGAATTTCCACTTGGCGTGATTTAGCAAATGCTTCATAATATGGAAACCCCGGTTTTGGGAGCAGAATATTTGTTTTGGCATCTGCTAATACAGTTATTATGGTTTGAATAGCTTGTGTGCAACCTGCTGTCAAGAATACATTATCTGGTGATAACTTATTTGGAAGATCTTGAGAAAGATATTCTGCTACTGCCCTAAAAAAATCAATGGATAGATCATATATATGTTGCATTAGCTTCCATTCGGTTTGCTAAAGTTATCAATTTAGCCACCATCTTTTTCTAATCACTATACGCATCGAAGAAACTTTTCACCGGTTTTACTGATTTAAAAGAGGTTATGATTCAACATTTCTTTCTTTTCCTATGATGGTTTAATTGCCAACGTTTGTCAAACTACACGGGCTCTCGTGACATATGCTCTGCTTTTAACTGTAAATTACGGGTTTACCAACTCAAAGTGGTTAACTTGACACGTTTTCTAGCTTTTCAGTTTTATTAGAAAATTTTTCGAAAACCATAGAAAGTTTTTCATAACTAAACGCACTTAAATTTGCCCCTAACATAAAAAAGATTGCAAAAATATATCGAATGGCAAAGTTAGTACTTCGTACCTTCTAGCAGGAAGAACACCAACAGTAGGCGCATAACCGTTGAAGTTAGCAGAACGCAGGGCGTCCGCAATAGCATCTTCGGCAACCTGATCAGTACGGAAACATGGGAAAGCAGAAGGATCACCATGGCCTAAAGGGATTACGGGTCTGACGTCAGAGTTGTTTAGATTTGTTTTGAGCATATTGAGAACCCCTCTGATGCTTATATCTGATTCGGTATTCTGTTCGATGTCTTTCTTGAATCCCCATTTCTTGTTCAATCTTGAGTTGTTCTCCATATCAAACCACAACTATTGGGAGTGGTTGCAAACTTCCAATTCAGGCAAGATGCAAGAGCCAAGAAGGTGCTGATGTGGATACTTAACTAATTATAATTAAATTTTACATATAATATTCGATAAAAACTCATCAAATTTGACTGACACAAGGTCACATGATTTGGATTTTATATAGACACCTAGTTATTTTCAGCCATTATTTACACCAAAAAGATATTTCTTCCTGTAACGACTTTTCTTGTCGTTAAGATGTCAGACTAGCTTGTTAATATATTTGTAATGATATTGATACCGCAATAAACTCTATACTCCTGATTTAATATACACTTACTTATGCATGTTCATTGACAAAGTTGAAATATAATTGGTTTCAGTTATGACTTAAGGTCATATGTTAAGCATTATTAAATGCACTAAAAAAATTTCGATTATAACACAAAATACATTTATTAAAGTTCCTATTTTCCAATTATACATCATTATTAATTTTAATTTGTAGTATTCATAGAAAATTAAGTTTTGATAAATTACCCTTAGCTTATTTATAAATGTTGAAACATATGCTTTCACTATTTATTGACATATCTTAATCTTAACAAAATATAATACATCTCTATTATTATCTTAAATTAGTCTCAACACAGCAAAATGACTATATTACCCTTAACTCATCTATACATACTACCATTACCATTAATAAAAATATTCTCTGTTAATCTATTTTATTTTTACTATATATATAAACATGTATATAAGTATAATTTCTTATCAAATTTAAAATAAACTGAACACATACAATAAGTATTCAGTTTTTCAATAGCATCATTACCACCACCATCGTAACTTATCACCATTAATTATACCGCCACATTGCGCGGGTACATTATTCTAGTTTATATTACATTGGATGGAATTTTATTTGATTTTATTTAAGCACCTTTGAAGATGATATAGTTACATGATAATTTATACATATACTTAACATCTAAACTAAATAAATTGATTTACTTAAAATCAGTAGCGGATTCAGGATTTGGGATATGACTAGTAGCAATGGTATCTCAATTTTTGTAACACGCAACACAAACAAAGTGTACAGTAAAAACACATTTTTTAAGAAATTTATACTTCGTACAGTGAATAGACGCGGAGGTACTGTTACCCCTATCTTCAACGTGGTTAGGCCGCTTCTTTCGAATGTAAATCGTGTGAATGATACTTAACAAATTAGTAACGATGCTTAACTAACCAATTAATGCACTTTATCTATCTATGAATGCATTCTTTGACTCATAAAGTTATCCATTTGACCTTCACGTGCAATGGAAGAAATATTCGGTCTAAACTCTAAATCCTTCAACTCAAAGTATCAAAAACTCATAAACCATCACATGACGTTTACGATTAAAATTGAGTTCTACTTCCATATTTGATCAAAACGTTCGTACATGTCTTCTTGAATTACTACACTTGATGACTATGGTTTGCGTATGGAGAAAAGGGCTGGACTTCTCAAGTATTGACTAAGAAAGTAACTAAGGGGCTGTTTACTTTTTTTTTTTACCATTAAGTGCGGTTTGCATGTGATGTCTGTTTGGATAAACATATATGTTTATAACAAGTGCTGTTTAAGTAAATATATTTTTTTTACCAAAAAGATGAAGTTAAATGATATAAAGTTTGAACAAGAAATGACGTGTTCAATTTCTATTGGAGAAAAAATGGTGAAAAAAATATATATTTATCATTAAGTGCCTCTTTTTGGTAAAGGCTTCATTTTTCTACCTACTTCAGAAACAGACAATCCTTTCAGATTAAGTGAAAAAGAAATAACAATTTATCTGTCTGGATTAAGAAGTATATGGAAACAGACCATTAAGAGGAAAGTAAACATGCCCTAAAACTTCCATACCAACTTGACTCCATCTAGCTTTGACTTTATGTTGACTTTTTAATTGTTTTGACTTTTTGACAAATTTGACTAGCTAGGTTCTTCTTCTACAAAACGTAATAGGGAGAACATATTATAAATATCCAATGTAAATCCCTTTAACTTAAATTAATTTATGTGAAAAGCTTATTTTCACATAAAATTTCCAACGACATAGCATACACATTGAATGTGTACATTTTATTTTACTAAAATATAGTGGTAAATGTACAATTGGTGCAAGTATATATATATATATATATATATATATATATATATATATATATATATATAATTAACAGATAGTAACCTCCTAGATGTTCAAAGTCTTTATTCAATTCTTTTATATTGTCTACAACCATGACTTGCATACACTTGTGTGATCCCGACATCACCATGTTTAATCAGAAAAATGTTCTCCATAGGTATATTAACAACTTTTTTTACAACAAGTTGAACCCAATGGCATAATTAACTAGATGCAGGAACCGGCCTGTCAGTACAACAACCCATATGCATTCACACGTCTATAAATATCGACATTGCTGCCATAAACAAAATAAAGGAACAAAAACGGTGAACGAAAAATGGGGCTTCAAAAGGAACAATAAGGTGAATGCAGCTGCAGATATAGGAATGAGAAACATCCTCGAAGCCATTATGGGGAATATCGACGAAACACGAACTGGGAAGGCGATGATTCATCTGGGACATGGTGATCCTTCAGTTTATCCTTGCTTTCGAACTTCGGATATAGTTAAAGATGCATTAGTTGAATCCGTTCAATCTGCTAACTTCAACTGTTATGCTCCTAGTGATGGGATTGATCCTGCTAGAACGTATGTTAACTTTTTATATAATTGCATATATTTTTATGCAGTTAATATAGCACAATTATTAGACTAATTTATCTATTTCTTGAATTTCAAAAATATTTATTTTCAAACTAGCACAACAAATCAAAGTTGTTTATTTACATCATATCTTTATGTTTTCTTAATGAACAGGGCTATTGCCGAGTTTTTGTCAAGAGACATTCCTTACAAGTTAAAAACATATGATATTTTCGTCACTGTTGGAGCAGAACACGCTATCCATGTCTTACTACAAGTTCTTGCTTCTCCTGGTGCAAATATACTGCTTCCTAGACCGAACTATCCAACATATGAAGCTCGAGCCAAGCTGAGTCAACTCGAGGTTCGTCATTTTGATCTCCTTCCAGAGAAAGGTTGGGAAGTTGATATTGACCGTGTCAAAGCGTTGGCTGATGATAAAACTGTGGCTATAGTTCTCATCAACCCTGGAAATCCTTGTGGAAATGTTTACACATTTGAACATATGAAAAAGGTGTGGTTATTACTTGTAACTTCTTTTGTTTCCATTAAACATTCATAACACTATACTAGTATGTCGGTAACAATAAGATCGTATTGGTACATGTGTTTGTCCTAACGGTTTTTGGTACGTTCTTGTGCTTCCATGATTTAAGATTGCAGAAACAGCAAGACAACTTGGGATTATGGTAATATCGGACGAAGTTTATGCCCATCAAGTCTTTGGAGACAAACCATTTGTCCCCATGGGTGTATTTGGAGATATAGTACCAGTTGTGACCGTTGGGTCATTATCTAAAAGATGGATCGTTCCTGGTTGGCGTTTTGGATGGATAGCAATTACTGATCCTAATGGTATTCTTCACAAAACTGGGGTATGTTTTTCTCCATCCCTCATGGTTTCTTGTTACATATTCTCTTTGTAGTTTTACACAAAAACATTCAAGTTTCTCGGCTTGTCTCATATCTAGTGTCATGCATGTCAGATTGTTGGTTCCATGAAGAATTGTCTCGTAATGACGGGAGAACCTCCAACTGTTATTCAGGTATATATGTTTCCACCATATTCTTGATCGATCACTGGCTCATTTGATTAGGTCGATTGATTTTCAATTCATTATTTATTTCCAGGGAGCAGTTCCTCACATCATGAAGAATACCCCAGACTCGTTCTTTTTGAATATCAATGAGTTACTTAAGGAGGCAGCGGACATGGTTTATGAGAAACTTAAAGAGATACCGGTTGTTGTATGCCCACACAAACCCGAAGGATCAATGTTTATCATGGTATATAATATATTACATGCATGAATTCAGTAACTCATTTCCATTGAACATAATTCTTAATCTTAAGAACTACCTCTAACTAAGGATTTTTGCAGCTTAAAATTGTTGTACATACGTTATGGTTAAAGATTTTGCATATGTGATTTGGTCATTAGTTGTTTATGTACTACCACTCATACATAGAATGCGTTTCTTAACGACAGCCGTCATTGATTAAGCTAGCCATTTCTTTAATCTAATCGAAATTTCCACTGCAGGTGAAGTTAAACCTATCAGCTTTTGACAACGTAGTTGACGACACAGACTTCTGTATGAAGTTGGCTAAAGAGGAATCCATGCTCCTTCTTCCAGGTAAATGACCACCCTCAATAAACAGTATATCGATCAACATCATCATTAGTTCTGTTACGTTTTTGATATTCATATATATATACTACGTACCGTGTGATGCAGGGAGCGCGGTTGGTTTGAAGAATTTTGTACGAATGAGTTTTGCAGCAGAACGTAAAGTTCTTGTTGATGCAATTGGAAGGATGAAACAGTTTTGTTTAAGACATGCAAAACAGTAATTAATTAATTACTACTAGTAAAATTTAGTAATGATAGTGGATGTATAATAGTACATGTAAAATATGGCCACTAGATATTGTTCGAATCTAAAGCAAGTCAACTATATATGTCTTTGGATGCATGCATCCCCTCCCCCAAAAGCTACAATTTTAATCATAGTTATTTTTTGTATATTATGTGTGACTTACTTTTAATTAATCTTTCATTTTCACCCACTATATATGTTGTATTCAAATACGAGTATCATTATTATTTATCTTGACTGATAATGGAAAGTCACTATTATCATCAAATCTTTTAAGGGTAGTTGCCAATAACAAATTTGTAAGACGCATAAGATGTTTAATTATATCTATCGCATATTTGTCTCTTTATATCGAATGGTTGGATTGGATATGATTCCTCTTTTCAGGTATGAGGGGGCAATTGTCCCTTAAAACTTTTTAAAATATGTAAGAAACTAAAGTGTTAATGACATCTTAATATTGTTGCTCCTCAAAACGAAGTGAAAAAAAAAAAAGGAAAAAATATATATATATATAAATTATATTCGCCCTCTCAATAATAACTCCTGATTCCCATTGTGGTTAACTCGTTATCTCTATGACTATGCATTATCCTTAATTTTATCTACGTTTTAAATTTAAATCGTTTCTTAATTTGATTAAAGTACATAAAGTTGACCCCTAGAATTATCTATAAATGAAATAAAAAATCTATCCATCTATTACTCCTTCGTCTTAGTTAAAGTGTCTCCTTAGGCTAGGGACAAAATTTTAGAATTCTCCACTAACTATAAATTTTACCAATTATGTATCATATCTACTCAATAAAACATATTTTGATCGGTTGAAATATTTGTGATGGGATAACCATAAATAGAAATGATGACACTTGGTGAGTATTTATTTTATTATCTGTAGAGTAAGTCGAATTTAATATATACTCTAGTGAAACTGACATCACTTGGTAAAATTTCTCACTTAGTAATGGTTAAAAAAGAAAAGAAAAAGAAAGTAATTAAGTTTACATATTAACCTAACAAAATTAACATTATCCACCAAGTAAGTAATTCAAATATTAAATTAAAAAGTTTCCTTATTGATAACCAAATCGAAGTTAAGCATTAGGTGGTACGTTAAAATTAACATATCTAAAATTAAATAGTTGTTTTCTTAAGATGACTTGAGCTATAATTACTAAAATCTTAATTAAAGTCTAGAATTTTCACAAAGCCTCATAAATTTGGTGCCAATCACACCCGAAATCGAAGTTAAGCATTACGTGGTACGTTAAAATGTGAACAAGTACATTTGAGAGGACTCCTATTCTCGTAACAGTCGTCACCTTGTAAAGTGACATCATTGGCACTACCATGTCATTTTGTGTGTGTTAGTTTGGACTTGGAGACGTGATAACAGGCGTGGAGGTGGGCTCAAAATCTGTTTGTTTTTGCTTTTTTCTTTAGAGTATATAATAAATAAATATATACTCCCTTCATCCCAAAAAAATGTACATGTTCACATTTTCATTTTAGTTTGTCACAAAATAAGTGTTTACTTCTAAAAATAACATATTAACTTTACCATTTAATCCTCAATATACTTTTTCTCAAAACTGATACTTGAGAGTCTTTTCAAAAAAGTAAGGGTAAAAGTATCATCTTCAGTTCTTCACTACCATAAAAAGAAATTTCTTAAACTCCATGAAAACTGATTGTGTACACTTATTGAAGTGAGACCCAGAAATTGAAGTGACTACGTCATTGTTGGCACTGTTGTGTCAGTTTGAGGAAGTGTTGAGATGTCCCTGAGTTGACACAACTAACACAAAACTGACTACCGACTATTTAGTCTTGTAAGGGCACTCCCAATGGCTTAATCACTTGCCAACCGGTTTGCAAACCGGTTGAAAGTTGGTGCCATTGGGCAAATCACTTGCTCCCCAAACCAGTTTATCGATTACAAATCGGTTTGATATGTGTGCCCACGTGTTTTTTTTAGTGTATAAAAATGGTGGTATATTTGTAAATGTGGGACCCAGAAAAATGAAGTGTTTAGTCATTGATGGCAGTGGGTAATCGGTTGTGAATCAGTTGTGAAAATCTGACGTGATGCTGAGATGACGGAAGTGATGCGGTTGGGACTGACCTAAGAATATTACGACATCCACCACTACGCTGGCTGTGATGGTTTGTCCATTGTCACCATCACCGTCAATTCTAATATTTCTTACACACTGTTCTTACGATCAAATTTTTAACTAAAACATTAATAAAATATTTGTTTTTTGAAAAAGACAAAAATTAATAAAAAATGTTGTTTATTACTACCTCTGTCCCATTATAAATGTTATGTTTTGACTTTTCAAAATCTTTCATTTTCAACTTTGACCTTAAATATTTTTGTTTGTGTTATATAATACTTGATGAAAATTATACCAATGAAAATACATTTAAAATCCAATCAATTCATATATTTTGCATCAAGTATTATATAACACAAATAAAAATATTTAACGTCAAAATTGAAAAAGAAAGACTTCAAAAACTTAAAATAAAACAGTTGTAATGGAATAGAGTGAGTAATTCCTAATCACTTTTCACCATTTTGTGTTTCAACCCGTCACGATCATGTGTAGTCCATGACAAATGAACCAAAATACCCAAATGTCTTTTTCTGTGAATAATAAGATCAAGAACATGTGAAACTTTTTGGCTAACATTTCTGTAGTCTTGCTACTTTAGAAACTTCACCCATTGCATGCCTTTCTTGGAGGGACCCACCAATCAGCAAAACCACCACACATAACGCCTATATTTAGAATTACATGCATCATCATCATTTTCTATTAGTAAATCACAATATTATTAATTGCTAACATAATAAACATATAGGAAATTTTAAAACAAATGGGAGAAGTAACAATGGGTATGAAGCAGGAACGGGGTTTCAAGGAGAACAAAGATCTTCATGCTGCTGCAGCCTTCACCATTAGAAACATCCTTGAAGCCATCATGGGGAACATCGATGAAACGCAAACTGGGAAGCCCATGATTCATTTGGGACATGGTGATCCTTCCATTTATCCTTGCTTTCGAACATCCACTGTTGTCGAAGACGCTCTAGTTGAATCCATTCGTTCCGCTAAGTTCAACTGTTATCCAGCCGGTGTGGGAATTGACCCTGCCAGAAGGTTAATTTTGAAACCTTTGTTTAAATCAAATTTTGTTCAAAAATATAATTATATATCCAGATTTTGCTAATATGACATGCGTATATAAAAAATATAAGTTATCAAAATGGGTAATGACCATTTAACTCAGTATAGTTTAATGGGTTGTCCAGATTTAATATAGAGTTGTACAGAAAGCTGAGATACAGAATCACACATTTTGCCATTTTCGTGCATTAATTACTACAAAAGCTATACTATATACTCTCTTGTTATTTTGTTGATTAACAGGGCAGTTGCTGAGTATCTGTCAAGAGACCTTCCCTATAAGTTATCAACTGATGATGTTTTCCTAACTGTTGGAGCAAACCATGCAATTGAAGTATTACTAACAGTTCTTGGTCGGCCTGGTGCGAATATTCTGTTTCCGAGGCCTAACTATCCAATTTATGAAGCTCGGGCGAGTTTTAGTCCACTTGAGGTCCGTCACTTTGATCTCCTCCCTGATAAAGGTTGGGAAGTTGATCTTGATGGTGTCAAAACGTTGGCGGATGATAAAACTGTGGCTATAGTTCTCATCAATCCAGGCAACCCATGTGGAAATGTATTCACTTTTGAGCACATGCAAAAGGTGACCTTACTTCCTCTAATTTCACTTTTTATCAAAATCGTAGTAGACAAATTCAAGAAATTTTAATATGACCTGCAGTTCTTTTAAAACCAAATATGGATATATGCTGCACGAAGTTTAGGTGTGTTAGCTGTGTGATATTTACATAATTACTCCCTCATTTTAGCCCAGTAACACGTAAGGTTAAGTGCCGTTAGCTGTACCTGCACCTAATATTTTCCAAAAAAGTCCACGGATATATATATTTTCTTATGTTTTACTTTTTTATAATTAAAGATTGCAGAAACAGCAAGAAAACTTGGAATTCTTGTGATTGCAGACGAAGTTTATGCCCATCAAGTTTTTGGAGAAAAACCATTTATCCCCATGGGGGTGTTTGGAGATATAGCACCGGTCGTGACACTTGGGACATTATCAAAACGATGGATCGTTCCTGGTTGGCGTTTTGGTTGGATTGCATTAACTGATCCTTCTGCTATTCTTCAAGATACTGGGGTTTGTCTCTACTGCGCGCTCTTCTTTATCACCAATTTTTATAATATCACTCTTATTTTCATACACTACTCTTTCCAGTACGCACTATCAAGTTGTTGTTGTCTTACATTTAACATTATGTCAGATTGCAAGTAGCCTAAAGAGTTGTCTTACCATAACTGCAGATCCTCCAACTGTTATTCAGGTTTGTTACTGCTGATCTTCAATATGACTGGCTAATATAATCAGTGAACCTACACTAGTGATCAACTTATATTTAACAAAGTTGGATATTTTATCATTGATCAATGTATTAGGGAGCGATTCCTGGCATAATCGAGAACACACCAGAGTCTTTCTTCTTGAATATCAACAAGTTACTTAAGGAGTCAGCAGACCTGTTTTATGAGAGACTTAAGGAGATACCCCTTGTTACATGCCCGCACAAACCTGAGGGATCGATGTTTGCCATGGTAAAGATTTTTTTAACTGAAACACCTAATTATCTTTAATTAGAAATTGTTAGAACTGATATGAGTTTGTTTGTACAGGTGAAGTTAAACCTGTCAGCTTTTGATGATGTAGTTGATGATACAGACTTCTGTATGAAGTTGGCAAAAGAGGAAACCATGGTCCTTTTTCCTGGTAAATGAACGCTCATCCCCATTGATTTATTTTTAATTGTACTGTCTTGAAGTCAAATATACTTAATTTTAATTTTTATTACTAATTTTCTCTTTACGATGATGTATCGTTATAGGGAATGCTGTTGGTATGAAGAACTGGGTTCGAGTGAGTTTTGCGGCAGAGCCAACAGTGCTTGAAGATGCAATTCAGAGGATCAAAGACTTTTGCTTAAGGCATGCAAAACCTTAGTAGTATTTATATGTCTCCGGGAATATGAGAATAAAGACTTGTATAAGTATCAAGCTATGTTGCATTAAAACTTCATATTATCAATTTGTATGAGTATTATGGAACTTTTGCTTTGGAAGTGATTCTGAAATATGTCTTTGTTTTATTGTGGGAATTATTTCTACATGTTAATTTAATAATCTTGAATAGTAGTATAGTTTCATTTAAACCTGATCAACAATCATCCTTCTGACTTTGATGACCCATGAACCCCTTATATCCACGGTAAACCAGTAAATCTTAGAACATCTCGCAGTAACTATCCCAAAAATCTACACCGTTCGGGTTCACTTCAGGTTGATCACAATTGTATTAGTTTGCATATTACAAGTGAAGCCAATGGCAATATTTCTAATCTTGTTACCTCCATTGCATTTCAATCATATATCAAGGCTCAGTTTTTAATAAAAAAATTCATTTATTTAGAGTTGGTCCAAGTTCTAAGTCAAGCTCTAGGCCCAAATATCATTTTTCTTGTATATGATATCCTTTTTGGAACCTATAGTTGTGTCACAAGGCGAATTGTGTTTTGAGCTACATATAACTTGTTTTTTTTTTAAAAAAATAATAATTATTATTATTATTATTTTCTTAATAGAATTAGGTTCATTTTATGCATCTTGAAAATATGTTTTTGTGAGTTTCTTTGTCTTTTGTCTTCCCATCTGTATCCATCACACTATTAGAGTATTAGTAACCAAATTTATTTTGAAAACATTTTTTTCTCCATGTGGGTGAAGACAAATTGACTCTATTTTTTTTTTTTTTTTTTTTTAAGACAAATCGTCTTTAACTACAGAGATTTTTGCAATTTGATGTTAGAAGATGAAAGGTCTTATAAACATGACTCCACCATATGAATTTCAGTGTGACTCATGATTTGAATGGCCAATTGATGAGGAAATAATATAGATGGAAAAACAGGGGTCATAACAGATTTATAAGAACACCTAAAATGATTCTATTCAAGACAGGCAACTAAAGTGAGCTGTAATGAAAATTATAAGAGCAACCTAAATGGTAGAAAATTTTTGGTAAAAGATATCTTTTTTTTCTCTTAAAAAAGAGTTTTACTTCAACTGAGAAATGACAATTGTCATCCGACCCGATATATTTGTACACAATCTATCCACTATTGTGGTTATGGATGAGCTAAATCTGTATATATATATAACCCAATCCATATTTATATCTAATAAATAGATATCTATTTGATATCAAGAAATAAAAATCATAATATTCGAAAGTTATGCTTATAGTGTATGGTTCTTATTGATTACTAGTATAGTATAAGTGGTTGGTGAAACTGAAGGTCTATCTTATAATTTATTGTTTAAATATGTACTGATTTAACACTAAATTTAAACAAGACCCTTGCAGTCAACATAGAGTAAATTCTTGGAAGATGCATAAATAACTTGGGCTTCAAGTCGTGCACTTCTAGTTAAACGGACCCACTTATTGCCACAACCACGTTCATTCGAAAGAATGAAAGCTTATATATATCACCACAAGTCCACAACATTAACATAAACAAAGTAAGAAAAATGGAGATGCAAAAATGGGGTTTTAAGGAAAACAAAGAAGTGCATGCTGCTGCAGCTTTCACAGTCAGACACATCCTTGAAGCCATCATTCGAAACATCGATGAAACAAAAACTGGGAAACCAAAAATCCATCTTGGACATGGGGATCCTTCTGTTTATCCTTGCTTCCAAACATCAATCATTGTTGAAGATGCATTAGTTGAATCCATCCGATCCACCAAGTTCAACTGTTATGCACCTGGAGTTGGAATTGATCCTGCCAGAAGGTATGATATCTTTCATTAATTAACATTAAGGGGGTGTCTGAGATTTGCTTATTTTAAATCACTTACCTATACTTAAAACAAATAAGTAGTATAGTAGTAGTCATAGTAGTAGTAGCAGCAGTAGTGTACTAGTAGTAGTTTAAGTTCTCATTCTTTCTAATATAAAGTGATAAACAATGTTTAGAAGGGTGTTTAATTGGATTTGCTTATCTGATGTAATAAGTAATAATCAGATAAACACTTAAATAGGCAATCTCAAGCACCCCTAATTTCATATTTGACGACTACAAAGTTTTCATCAAGAGTTGCCAAATTTGATTATGAGCATGATCATGTTTTGGAAGCACAACTTCAGTATTCTGCTGTATGTTGGTGAGTAACAAATTAAAAATGTTAAGTATTTTATTTTGGTCGTTTACAGGGCTATTGCGGATCATCAGTCAAAGGATCTTCCCTACAGCTTAACAACAGATGATATTTTCTTAACCGTTGGAGCAAATCATGCTATTGAAGTCTTACTAAAAGTGCTTGCTCAGCCTGGAGCAAATATACTTTTCCCTAGACCAAATTACTCGTTATATGAAGCTCAAAGCAGTATTAGTCCACTTGAGGTTCGTCATTTCGATCTCCTCCCTGAAAAAGGTTGGGAAGTTGATCTTGATGGTGTCAAAGCATTAGCAGACGATAAAACTGTTGCTATCGTTCTCATTAATCCAGGCAATCCTTGCGGAAATGTGTTCACGTTTGAGCATATGCAAAAGGTGTGATTATTGCTTCTCGCTTCGGCAGCCATAAACAATGTTGTACATGCATACAAAAAGTTTTTAATATTCTTGTCACCATCAGCTTTCTTATTTTCTTCTTTTTTTTTATGTACTATAACAGATTGCAGAAACAGCAAAACAGCTTGGAATTCTGGTAATATCAGATGAAGTTTATGCTCATCAAGTTTTTGGAGAAAAACCATTTATCCCCATGGGTGTATTTGGAAACATAGCACCGGTTATTACTCTTGGAACGTTATCCAAACGATGGATCGTTCCTGGTTGGCGTCTTGGTTGGATAGCAATAACCGATACTATTGGAATTCTTCACAAAACCGGGGTACGCCCTTTTTCTAGTTTCTTACCAACCTCTTAAACATCTTTCATATATTTTTCTAGTTTCTTACCAACCTCTTAAACATCTTTCATATATTTTTTACTTTTTTACTCCTTAAAAAAACAAATTTGCCCCCTTTCATTTACAAATGCTATATCATAATCAGATTGCCGCGTCCATAAAGAGCTGTCTAGAGTTAACAGCAGATCCACCCACTATTATTCAGGTATTTATGATTCCACAATCTTCTTGAAGACTACTATATATAACTTGTTGAGTTAACAATATTTGAATCATACAATCATCAGGGAGCAGTTCCTCACATCATGGAGAACACACCAAAATCTTTCTTCTTGAATATCAACAAGATACTAAAGGAGTCGGTGGACTTGTTTTATGAGCGACTTAAGGCTATACCCTTTGTTGCTTGCCCACACAAACCCGAGGGATCAATGTTCGCCATGGTGAAGTTAAAGTTATCAGCCTTTGATGATGTGGTTGATGATAAAGACTTCTGTATGAAGTTGGCTAAAGAGGAATCCATAGTCTTATTTCCTGGTAACATTAACAACACACTCAGCTCATTATCATTAATATTACTACTAATTAATATTAATGTGGAATTTGTTAATTATTTTGATATTTTAGGGTATGCTGTTGGATTGAAGAATTGGGTTCGAGTGAGTTTTGCAGCAGATCCAAAAGTGATTGAAGATGCAATTGGGAGGATCAAAGCATTTTGCTTGAGACATGCAAAACTTTAATTAATTCGTACTACTATTTAATATTTAATGTATAATAAAATATTGTGCGTGATAAATATGTACTGAAATAATATTAATAATCAGTCACTCCTGTCATCTACGTGGTATTATTCGTCGAACCTTAACGTATTGTCTATTTTTATTGAAAATTCTGCACACTTTGAAGGTTATTTTGTTTTCATTTGTGTTCGTTATTCTAAAAAAATAATGTAACGTAGTAAGTAAGATTATCGACCCGTGTGTTAATACGGGTATCTTATTTTTTTTTTTTACATGCAATGCATCGAAGTTATAATAGTTATTATATAACTGTCATTTGTTTAGCATGGTACGTATAAATTCGTATATGTTGTTCTGAACATGTGTGAAAAACGAAGTTATATGCGTACTTAAGTAATCGTATCAATACATATGGTGTAACAGCCTATATAGTCATATTTTTTTATGTATGCATCAAAAGGTGTGACGTAGCTATTACTTTGCGCTCGTATAATAATATACTGCAAGCATGCTCAAATCATGTACAGGGAGTTTTAGACCTCATAATAGGAGATCTGGACTCTCATTCTCTGGCAATATATATTTACCAACGCGTTAAAACTTAAAAGTTGGTAACTTAAACAAGATGAAATCAAAGCAAGGTCCAACAATATGCAACACATACTTCCATTCTTTATTTCTGTACGGCCAATAAATCTACAACAGTTTCAGAAAACTAAAAGTTAAAAAGAAAGGCAGCCAAAGGATGGTTAATCGTAAACCGTTGGAACTTCAATGAAGTTACATTATCTCAACAACAGCACGGCCAATGATACTTCCCTTGTTTAGATCTTCATATGCTTCCCCTGCCTCCTCGAACTTGCATTTTCTTGAAACAGCTGCATCAAGATTGAAGATGCCACTTTCTGCCAGTTTTACCAACTTTGGAAGATCGTGCCTGGCCCTTCCTCCATATGACCCCATCACTTTAATCTGTTTCCCAAAATAAGAACATTGTTGTAAACATACAATAATAAGTCTCATTGTTTCCATCGTGAACCAGTAATGAGGTTATTTCTCTTTTTAACATGTAACTAGGAGTTGGAGGCGTGTGCATAAGAAATGGGTCATTTCAGTTATTTCAAACCTAACTAGAAGATGAGTGTATGATAGGATGGGGTTATTCTGTAATTTTAATGAAAATGGACATTAATAATTAGATGTAGTAAATTACGTGCCTATACAACCATTGCAAAAATTATTCGGATTAGAACTTCTTCACAGAAATATTTGCATTGTGTTGATACTAACAAAACAAAACAGCATTAAAAATTTTTAGGAATTAACATAACCCACTAAAATAAATATTAGAGCATAATGCTAAAAACGCAGAATTTATACTGAATACAAGGAAAACGTGAATAAACAATATAAAAAATACATAGGAAGGTATTGGCCAACATACCTGTCTACGAACTAGATGGTTTATGTCTATTTCGCCTTTGGCTCCAGAAAGTGTAAGACCAATCATTACTGCTTTTCCACCATCTCGTACACTTTGTACGCATTGATTAAATGTTTTTGGATTTCCTAATGCTTCAATACAAGTATCAACACCCATCCCTCCAGTTATTTCCTGTTCAAAGATATTGACAAAACTTCTTAAATGTTGCAAGTACTGCTCGCTTGAAGTAAATTTTTCACTACTTTTGAAAAACATTATAAGGGTAGTTCAAACGCCTCTAATAAACAAAGGATACACTTACTTTGATCTTTGCAACTGCATCTTCAGTTCGAGCATTTACAACGTGAGTGGCTCCAAGCAATTTAGCTTTCTCAAGTTTATCATCCTGTATATCCACGGCAATAATCTCAGAAGCACCAAAAGCGCGTGCTATCTGAAGACAACTGAAACATGTACCTAGTTATATTAATTCACATAATAAGGAGCCATTGCATTATAAAATAGATAGGCCACAAAATGGAACATTTTGGTGGTTAAATATCTAATCAAAAGAAATACATCAGCTAGTTCTAATGGAATATCAGTAATTCATGTCTTATCAGCCATTTCATATTTGCAGTTGACTACAATTCATATCATAATGTTTGGAAAAATAGATTCTGCTTTTGATTATTTGGGAATCAAATAATCAATTTTATACAGAGTTTCATACCAGTGACAAGAAAACTAAATACCAAGGGAACAGATAAACTTACCTATTTACCCCCTTCATTTAACCTAATTCAGATGTCATTATGAATATTTGAAAATGTATAATCAGAAACAGATGATTACTTGCAATGAAATAGGCAGTACAAAATAGTCTTTTGTGGTTCTGCTATTTGGAGTTCTAGTAATCATCGAATAGGATGTTTCAAATTAAAATCGGTTATATAAGGGGTAAGCAAGTCGATCTATTTTACAATTAGATAATCAGTTTTGTTGCAGCTGGTATGAAACAAATCATCCAACACTGGTAATTCCCAACTAACTAGAGACAACTACAAGTAGAAAACTACTTACCTAAATATTTAAAGTTAATTATTCAGTTAGTTTCAAAACACAAATCCTAAATATTGCAAACAAAGTTATGAACATATCTTGTATTCTCACCTTGAACCTACACCGCCAACACCAATTACAGCCACAGCATCACCGGGACGAACCTGGGCTGCATGAGCCATAGCACCATAAGCAGTAAAAACTGCACAACCAATTACAGCAGACTCGGAGTACGGTAGAGAGTGAGGTAGAATAGCCAATGCGTGCGCTGGCACCACAGAATATTCAGCAAGCCCTCCCATACTGTACATATACACTGGCTTTCCTACAAATATGGTGCATACATACAATCAAGTCATTCGACCATTAGTCAAGTACTCAAGTATATAGTAGGATTCACTGAGATGAAATGAGAAATATGCAAAGCTGGTTAGAAAACAAATTGATCATCACTTAAGTAGTAGCAATATAAATTAGTACCAATCTATTAAATTAATATTAAATACAAAACAAAACACAGACTATCATGAACAGGACTTGATTTCAAATCAAACTTGAACTTCATTCGGGCGTTAGGACGTGCGTTATATAACTGATTATCTGTTGATTATGACTTGATTGACTTTGTGATATTCAAATTTATAGTGTTCGGATAAATTGATTCCGATCATTTAACGATGAAATAAAGTTTGGATGATTAGTTTCACAACTGCTGCAGAAAAACTGATTATGTACAAAACATTAAGATATACTTTATATCTATCTTGTTTACCCGTGTTTTCCTTGTTAATATTACTAATAAAAATATATACTTATCGGATTCTATATGAATTACTTTTTTACATTAGACGATGTTACCGATTGATCCACAAATGACAATTCTACAGTTGAAATATTACAGATCGTCTTATTTTATTATTTGAATACCTCAAAATACATAAGAATGTTCCTTTCGGTCATTATATCTAATATAGAATTTTTCAAACACTCAGACAACAAATTATGTAACTATCAGAAGAAATTTAGACACTAGATGCACCTCCAAACACCCCCAATATTATGGAACTTATTTAAACTGCAAACAAATATGCATAAAAGAAATGTAACATATGGAGTACAATAAAACGCATTTACCACTGCCACGAAGAAATAACCTTGTTTCCCCATCATAGAGAGTCCCTTTGGCACGGTTATAAGCAAAGAAAGCTTCACATAAGTCATCTTGGCCCTATTTAACAAGAATTAGTCATTGCAACATATAGTTTCTACATACGAAAATGCTTAAACCCACTCCCACAGAAGCGTCATTCGTATAAAAAATCCGAAGTGTACTCAGTAAGCCAGTTAATCATCAATGTGTCAAATGTGTTGCCGAAACATATATATGTATGTATATATAATCTCATTAGTAAGGTTGTAATTCTGTCCTATTTATAGGTTAATGGGTCAACTTAGATTAATTTTCTCCAGGTAAAATAATAATTAAATTAACTAAAAAGGAAACTCGTAAAACATGTCATGCGGGTTAAAAGTCACCCAAAGTGTACTCAAAGTGTGGAAAGCCTCCAAAATTGTTTTAATTAAATATTTTAGATTTTTACTCTAATGAAATAGTTTATGTAATGCGACTATGCGAGCACATATTACACATATGACCTTTTTGACAAGTACTACAAAGTTTCCCATTTTGAGCTGTACGGATTTTGACCCATTACCCGACACACCAGACCCACACAATTGAACACCTCTACTCATTATGGAATGGTACAATGTATGCAAAAAGCTTGTCACCTTAGTGCAGAAAAAACAGTTACCACAAGGCATTATGAATGCACCAACAACACGAGCTCCAACAGGAAGTCTGTAGAATAAATATACAACGCCATGACATACATATCCAAGAAAGCAATTTTAGGCGAGTCACCATTTCTCAAATAAATAATATAAAAAAAATAAAGAATTTTACAACCTTTCAATTGTTTTAGTGTCGGTCAATGGCCCGTGTTCAACAACCTCACCAGTGATCTCATGTCCCACAACACATGGGCTAGGGAATGGAAGTTCACCCTTTATCACGTGCAGGTCAGAGTGGCAAACACCACAAGCTGCAGAGTTCAACCTTTTCATCTGAGTAGAGCATTTTTAAACATCTAATATTTTCTAAATATATATCTTTTTAGGAACAAGAAAATAACAATTAAACACACTACATATCATAACCATCCAAATAAATCAACTTGGGCTTTTCTTAAGATTTCAAAACATGTTATCAAGTGTTGTAATCGAATCGAATACAAGTAAAAATGTACAAAGTACAACAACCACTTAGGAGATGTGTTAATACAAATGGTTTAATTACAAGATCTACAACCAATTAACATCAATGATTAAATCATACTAAAGAATATATCATCAAAATTAATATTTTAAAATTGATAAAATACACCCAAAAAAAATAAAATAAAAGGAAATACTACCTTTAGTTTTGATAAGAACTTCGTTGACTTTAGGACGAGGCATTTCAAAGTCTTCAAAAGTCAAAGGCTTATTTGGTTCCCAAAAAACAGCTCCACGCATATACGATGGTCCACCGTTTAGGTGATACGATGAACTCGCAATCGTTGAAAACGACGTCGTTTTGGAATCAACATCATCTGCATTAGAAGAAGCAGAAGAAGATGGTGACATCACTAGCGATCTTCTCCATTGATTACAATAAAACGCAGAAGCAGCAGCTCTTGCTGTTGTTGTTGTTGATCGAGATGTATCGATGAGATTTCGAAGTAATTGGTTGTACCGATTGGAACCCATTTTGTAATTTTATTTGTAAAACGATTGATTTGTAGAATTTATAAGAAACGTTGGCAGTGTTGAAGTAGAAGTAGAAGTAGATACTGTAGTTGGTAGGGATGCTGACTCATATGTTTATGCTTCATTATCCAAATATCAACTCATTTTCAATGACATTATTAAAATACTTTGTGTTGCCAATTTGCCATTAATCCTACGATTTCTTTAAAATGGGCCAAATTTCGATATGAACAAGACAAAATGGTGAGGGTTATCGTAGGAGAGTAGGGACCGGAGTAACGACATTTTTCATTTCTAATTTTAATATATGTACAGTTTTTGTAAAAGAAATAATGTTAAAATTATTAAAATTTTTGACCTCTTTAATATTAGATCGATTAATAAAAATAAAAAAATATATGATTATAAAAAAAATTTATGTATCACAACTTTTACATGTGATACACACTAAATTTTTTATGATGTGTATCACATAGTTATTTAAAAAATTTATCTCACATTAAAGAGCATAAAATTCTAATAATTTTGATAAAAAGAAAATTATCAAAAAGTTAATCAATCTTAACGTTAAAAATATAAATGTGCGTTCCAACCGTTTCCACCATAAAGATGTTCCTATATGAATAAAGGGAAAAGAAAGAGAAAAAAGTTGTGTTTATAACACTACACTATCAAAGAGTCAAAGATGGTAGAACCGTAGAATAGTGAGCTTAACATCACAAATTAAGCCAAAATAACATCAAAGATGAGGAAAGTATTTAAGGAAAATGATTGGTATGCCTAAATTTGTAATACTAAATATAGATTTAAAGATGTGATTGTTGGATTTGAAAAATTGATCTGATGAAACTAAGAGAAAGAGAAAACTCAACCAATTTTAAATCTATACGAGTAAACCTAATTAGCATTACTCTCGTTTTAATGATGTCAAATTTAGATCAATATGAGTAGACTAAATTAGCATTACTCTCGTTTTAATGATGTAATTTGTTGGTTTACACTTTACACATTTACCCACCTACCGATTTTGAGATAATTAATTTCACATTTTAAAATTACGACTTTATCGGATAAGCATGCCTGAGTATTGAGGTTGTGTAGCTATGCTAGGTGCCAAACATCTTGCTCTGTACATGTTCCGACTGTTGAGGATATACAAATATGATTATCTTTACAGTGCAACCTTTACTCCCTCTCATTCAGGCTGGAGCTGGAGCTGGAGCTTGGACTTCTATTCAAAAGCCACTTCAAAAAGCTTCTTGTTTAAGGGCTTATTTTTTTAAGAAGCCCCATTGTTTTTGTGATGCCAAACAAAACTTGTGGGCTGGGGCTTATTAAAAGTAGAAGCTCAAGCCCTTAAAAGCCCCCATAAACCCCGTGCCAAACACTGTTAAGCGGAAGAATTAAGAACAAATTGAGAGCATTTCTCATTGATTGATTAAAACCATTACAAGAAAGAAAAAACTAATTGTGTTTATTACAACTAACTGCTATTAACTAACGTCTAACAAACTTATTTACAGACTTGACATATTACACCCCTGAAGTATTAAATATTTTACTTTGACCACATAAACATAACTTATATTCCATATCCCCCCCTCAAGTTGGAGGGTTCAAAACACCCAACTTGTCAATTAAGAAAGAATGTTGAGGAGAGCTTAAGGCTTTGGTCATGACATCAGCAAGCTGTAGATGAGTTGGAATGTATGCAGTTTGAATGAACCCATCTTGAACCTTCTCGCGAATAAAATGGCAGTCAATATCGAGATGTTTAGTACGATCATGATAACAAGGGTTGGCAGCTATTTGCTGTGCTGCCTTGTTATCACAAAACAATGTAACAGGAACCTGAACTGGAATGTGCAGATCCTTTAAAAGATAAGCTAACCAAATTAGCTCACAAGTTGTAGCAGTCATGGATCTGTATTCAGCTTCAGTGGATGAACGAGATACAGTGGCTTGTTTTTTTGTTTTCCATGACACCAAGGAATGCCCTAAGAAAATACAATAACCAGTCAAGGACTTTCTTGTCATAAGACAAGAAGCCCAATCTGCATCAGAAAATCCAGTTACCTTAAGGTGTGGTTGAACTGGATAGAACAAGCCTTTAGAAACTGTGCCCTTAAGATATTTAAGCAAATGAAGAGCAGCCTGCATATGTGGAGCCTTAGGACTAGACACAAACTGACTAAGGTGCTGCACAGCATAGGAAATGTCAGGCCTAGTCATGGTAAGATACAAAAGTCTACCAACCAATCGTCTATATGATTCTGGATCAGACATAGGAGCACCTTTATCAAGAGATAACTTCAAATTCAAAAGCATAGGACTAGTGGTTGGTTTGGCAGCAGATAATCCAGCATCAAGTAAAAGATCCAAAATATACTTTCTTTGGTTAAGATAAGTACCTTGTGGTGTCCTACAAACCTCTATACCTAGAAAATATTTGGCAATGCCCAAGTCTTTAATGGTAAATTTGGCATCCAAAGCAGATTTCACCATAGTAATGTCATCCATAGAGGTACCAGTAAGTAGGACATCATCCACATAAACTAAAGCAACAGTAAAAATGTCACCTTGAGACTTCACAAACAGGGAATAATCATGTTTTGACTGGAGAAAACCAAGACTTACCAAAAACTTAGAAAGTTCTTGATTCCATTGTCTTGATGCCTGTTTAAGACCATATAATGATTTATTTAATTTGCAAACTTGTCCAGGCATGGCTTTAGAATAACCTTCTGGAGGTTTCATATAAATCTCTTCATCTAGATATCCATGTAAGAAAGCATTATTGATATCTAATTGGTGCAATGGCCATCCTTTTGCAGTAGCTATAGCAATAAGCACCCTAACAGTAGCTAACTTAGCAACAGGAGAGAATGTATGCTTATAATCTTGGCCTTCCCTTTGATTAAATCCCTTGATAACCAATCTAGCTTTTAGTCTTTCTATTGAACCATCAGACTTAAATTTGGTCTTATAAACCCACTTTGATGAGATAGCTTTATAACCAGGTGGCAAATTGGTTAGAGTCCAAGTATTATTAAGATCCAAAGCATCCAATTCCTTAGTCATGGCTTCAACCCAACCTTTATCTTGTGAAGCCTGAGCATAAGTGGTAGGGTCTGTGGTACTGCAGACATTGGCTAAAAATGCCACATAATCTTTAGGAATACCAGTTAAATTGGATGCAGTAAACAATGGATAAGTAGGACAGGTAGAAACAGAAGATGCTACAGAAGGATTAGAGACAACAAAATCTTTAAACCAAGCAGGTTTAGTAGATTGCCTTTGAGATTTCCTAACAAGTTGAATAGGTGATGAAACAGTAACAGGTGTTGAGTGTGGAGTTTCAGAAGACTCAATAGGAGAAGAAGAAATAGGAGAAAATGGAACATGAACAGTATGATTATTAGGAACAGCAAGAGGAATATTGTCTTCAAATGTAACATGAGGTAACAATACAGTAGGAGAGGAATCAGGAGACTGTTTGAAAGGAAAGATATGTTCTTGAAAAAGAACATCTCTACTGACAAAGACTTGTTTGGTATCTAAATCATATAGTTTGTATCCTTTTTGACCTGGAGGATAACCCAAGAAAACACATCTGGAAGATCTAGAATCAAATTTATCTTTATGAGGTTTGGTTAAAGTAGCATAACACAAGCAACCAATGATTTTAAGATGATCATAGGCAGGAGGAATACCATATAATGATTCAAAAGGTGATTTCCAAGACAAAAGTTGCATAGGCATTTTGTTAATTAGATAAGTAGCAGCAAGTATACAGTCTCCCCAAAATGATTTTGGCAAATTAGCATGTATGCTTAATGCTCTAGCTGTATCTAATAAATGTCTATGTTTTCTTTCAACAATTGCATTTTGTTGGGGTGTATAAGGCATTGACTTTTGATGTAAAATACCTTTGGATTGAAGTAAAGACAGAACCTTATGATTGACTATTTCAGAACCATTATCTGATCTAATATACTTTGGAGCAGCTTTGAAATGGTTATGAATGTAAGTGAGATAGTTAGACAGAATTAAGAAGACTTGATCTTTTGTGTGTAACAAATAAGTCCAAGTACTTCTAGTGTGGTCATCAACTATAGTCAAGAAATAATGAGCACCATTCAAAGCAGCTTCTTTGTATGGTCCCCATAGATCAATATGAAGCAAATCAAAAGGAATATCAGAATGAGTATGACTTCTTTGAAATGGTAATCTATGTTGCTTAGCCAACAAACAAGTATCACAAAAGAAATCACTGGTATTAGTAGAATTACAACCATCAATATGAAGAAGTTTAGAAACAGAAGTATGACCTAATCTAGCATGTAAAATGTCTACATCAGTTTTAACCTTGCTTGCAAGATTAACAGTAGCACATTTAGTTTGTACATGCTTATTTGTGGAATCAAAAGAATTACAAGAAACAGAAACAGGAGCAGGAGACTGAAGAGATTTGCAGGTGTATAGACCATTTTGTTCCCTTCCAAAAGCAACATTGTGCCTAGTTGAAAGGTCCTGTAACACAAAATGAGAAGGATAAAACAAGGCAACCAATTGTTGTCTTTTGAGTAATCTGCTGACTGATAGCAAATTAAATTTAAAATCAGGAATATGAAATACATTGTGGAGAGTTAAATGAGCAGTCAACTTGACTTGACCAATGATGGTAACAAGTTTTCTTGAACCATCTGGTAATTTGACCATGATAGGATATGCTAATTTCTTAACATTGTGAAAAAGAGCTAAATGAGGAGACATATGATCAGAAGCACCAGTGTCTACTATCCATTCATATTTAAGATCCATTTTATCATGGCAAGCTAAAGCATGTGCATATGTACAAAAAGAAATACCTGCATGTGCAACTGCAGGACCAGTAGTGCCAGTAGAAGTAGAGGTACCAGGTGCATCTCCTCCTTGTGCTTTAAACATCTTAAGCATTTCTGAACAAACAGCAGCTACTAGCTTTTGATCCACATGACTTTGATGCTCATCACATTCATTCTCATAGTTCATATCAAAAGGTGTATCAAAAACAGCATTAACCTGGGCATTCCTACCACCAGACCTAGTATTTCCTTTTGACTTCTTACCTTTATACCAATCAGGATATCCAATCCGTTCAAAACATTGATCATAAACATGCCCTTCATTATGACAATAAGTGCATCTCTTAATATCATCTCTATCATAAACCCTGCTAGTCTTATTTTCTCTTCTAGGACCACTATTATTACTTCTTTTATTTGTAGTGGAATTAGCAAAAAATGCAGTTGGATCATCTACATGAGTAGTGACCTGTTTTTGCTTTTCAACCTGCTGCACAATGTAGTATGCTTTGTTCACACTAGGTAAAGGGTCCATGGAAAGAATTTGGCTTCTAACAGATTCATAATCATCATTTAACCTCATCAAGAATTGCATAAGCCTATTTCTACTTTCAATTTCCAGAAATTTTTCAGTAATACCACAAGTGCACTCCCTAATCTTTCCACAAGAACAAACTGGTATGCCATTCAGATTTTGCAACTCATCCCAGTGCCTTTTCATTTTATTAAAGTATGCAGCAATTGAGAGATTACCTTGTACAACTTTACTTAATTCATGTTCAAGTTGATAGATCAAAGGTCCATTACTTTGGCCATACCTTTCAGTGATCTCTGTCCACAATTCTCGTGCAGACTGTGAATATAAGAATGCTTATGAGATTTCATTCACCATCGAATTCAGTATCCAGCATGTGACCATATAGTCACATCTAATCCATCTCTGGTACTTATCATCTTGAACAGTAGGCCTAGGACACGATCCATCGATGAACCCTAACTTGAGCTTAGCACCTAACGCCATCTTGATAGTACGGCTCCAACCAAGGAAATTAGTGCCATTGAATGGAGTGTTGGTAAGAATCATTCCTGGATGATCTGAACCAGCTATCTGTAAAGGATCATTGATCGCATTGTTCGATTGTGTCGATTCGGTCACATTTACACCATCTGGAATCGCCATTACGAATCAAACACAATTATTACTCAAGATTGAATAAATCGTAATCAAATCGAAGCTGATGAAAACCTTATTTGATCAAGATCGACCAAATCGTAATCAAATTCGAGTTTCCAAAACCCTAATTCCTCAAAAATCACAAATGAATCGATTTCAACAGGTGAATCAAGAATTGTTGTCAGTATAACAAGCAATTCAATTGATTAAACGTGTGAATCAAGAGCCTAGCTCTGATACCATGTTAAGCGGAAGAATTAAGAACAAATTGAGAGCATTTCTCATTGATTGATTAAAACCATTACAAGAAAGAAAAAACTAATTGTGTTTATTACAACTAACTGCTATTAACTAACGTCTAACAAACTTATTTACAGACTTGACATATTACACCCCTGAAGTATTAAATATTTTACTTTGACCACATAAACATAACTTATATTCCATAAACACACCCTTAATCATAGTCTATTTTCCTTGTCTTTGATGTTTCTTTGACTTAATTTGTGATGTTAATCACATCCTATTCGGTTTCCATTATAATGTGTGTTTTTTGTTCCTGTAAAAATAACTTTTAGACAGCAATTATTGACGAAGTAGATAAACGATGATTGGACAACGGACCTAGAAAACAAAGAGAGTATCGTAGGACAAAATTCATGAATTTTTTGAAGGGCATCACTAGCTACAATCAAGGACACCTTTGGTTCCACATATATGTCACAAAACAGAGCTTTGTATAAATCTGACAAATAAGATGATTTAATAGCTTAATGTGAAGTCTCAAGTTTCAAAGAGATGACTAAGCCTGCTTCTGGAATCCTTTCAGAAAGTCTACAGGAAATTTTGCACCAATCTTCTCTCTGAGCACTCATCACAAGTCCTTATTGCAAGCTGATTGAGTTCACAAAACAAAACATCAGTTTGATGTTTCTGGTATTGTCATAAACTGAATAGCAATATCCTTCTGCTCCTATATTTTTGCCATATAAATGATACGGTTATCCACTTCTAATTAGATAGCTACTTATCTGCTATGTAACAAAAGTCTATTCGACTTCAAAAGTCCAAATAAAAATAGTCCATCTGTCATTACAACCCAAACTACAGCTCTTCTTACAACCAAGTGAAAACATGAAGAGCAAACAAAGACACCATTGTGGGTGTTCACATGCCAACAACCTCAACAAATAGTAACATTCAGAATTCAGATAAATATTTACTTGACACTTGTAGTGTTGACTTAAACGCTCTCTGTGCATTATATAATCAGCTCATCTTACTTGTTGACTAAGAACTGATAGGTTCAGACATGTGTACCTAGAAAGAACAAGAGCGAACATAACTTAATAATTACAAAGGACCTTCATGAAATTGTTTCTTTTAGGTCAGTGGAAGGGCACCATCGGCAGAAAACGGGTAGAGCATGTGATACTATAGTCAATAACTGTATAGTTTCTTGGCCGAAAATTACTGGATTCTACATGAAGGGGCATCCCTAGAATTCCTAATTATAAGAAAGATGTTCATACACATACTTTACAGAAAAGCCTGGGAAAATTTTATTGCATATCAAAGACAACAAGAAAAAGAAATCGTGCATGATAGGAAATTAGGAATCTATATATCCCAAAAATTCAAGAATGAAGTTTCAATAGTGGTGATATTAGCCCAGATATCATAAAATACATAATTTCAAAATTTTGTAAATAGTTAAAGTGAGACTTTTGGTGGACCTAACAAAATCCCAAGTTATCCTTCTTTTCCATCATGATCTTCAGCTAGTATCATCAACTCCTACAAATGAAGCAAGTACAACTTATCAAAACAATATTGTAGGCGGAGTGGCGGGAAAGAAATAAATGTACTTATTCCTAATGATAATGAAGGTATAGAACGTTTGTTGACATACTTAAGGACCAATTACTCGTCATCTTTAAAAGCCAGGGGTGGTTGGGAAAGAGAATAGGGATCTGTATCTACATCCGCAAAAATCAATTCTTCGAATAATAATTAGGAATTTAGAAACTGAAAAGGAGCCTACATACTTTGAGTCTCCTAAGTGTAAAATGTCGCCATTTCTGTATCATAAGTTTGAGAAGAAGCAAAACATGGAACAGGTAATTAGGTTACTGACTAGAATGTTACAGATACAAGTGCAGGAAAAAGAAGGAGAGCAAGTAAAAGGACACCACTGAGGGTCTGTGGTGTTTTTTTAGGTTGTTGGCCCACAAAGAAAGAGAAAATGGCTACAAACACACATGTACACTTGTACAGATAGAGAGGTTCTCATACTCTTGCAGGTGCAGATGGTGATGTGAATCATCTCACGTATTACTCCCATCTACTATGCAAGGAAAAGAAATAGCTTTACACCTCTGTTCAAAGCAAGTGATGGGATAAGCTACAAAACTAATTTCGAGATTTTGTAAATCACGCTGGGTAAACAACAATGAGTTTGCTCTTAGTTGCATATGCTAGAGAAAACAAAGGTGAAAAACACATCCTAAACCCTACTATATCATCTTGTTCAAATTAGACGTATGGATTTGGTCTACGTGCGACCTTTTTTGTAAACCTCTTTTTTCGTAATTTAGATTCTGTTTTTCTGTTCAATAACTAAGAACCTCTGAAGATCATGAAAGGAGTTAACATGTTATCTTGAGTACTCTGACTTACAGATTTTGTGATATGATATTAGATAAAGAGCGGAGACGGTTGGAAGTTACAGTAATGATAACAAAAATGCCCATATAAAATTTCAAATTTTAGCAGTTTAGCTAATTACCAACAATAGAGAACAAATCACTCCCACTATTCTAGAGAACAAAAGCCAGATTTTGACTATTAAGGTGAAACGGTCTAGTATCCAACCTCAAAAATTATTACCAAATACGGAGTACCAATCTTCAATACATATATCACTACGATTATTAAAACCTCTATTATCATTTGCTTTGTTCAATAAGGTAATTATTGCAGCATACAACATGACATCATAATTCAATCTCGCATATAGTAAATAACCAAACAGAGCATTAGCATAGATAACAGATAACATTACAACAAATGAGTCAACTTTACACACTCTTTTAGTTCTAATTTTACACAATTAACATTAACTAAGCACTAATCAAATTATCGAATTAATCAAATACTCCGTATAACATAAATAAATATAATTTGAAATTAGATTACCTTGAGGAAGCCAAGCGTAACTACTGCGAGAAAGAGTGAGCATTGAAGTCATCAAAGCGGAAGCAGTTACTGTATGAAACGGTTGCATCGTTTCTAAGCAAGCGCTCATTTCAACTGGACACCTATGCACCAACAAATATAATAACTAAATCGATTAAAACATTAATTTTTAGAATTTAAAGTACAATTAAGTATGTAATTAATGAGTGTGTGATGAACCTGAAAATGATGCGACTAGAATTAGGTTTTGTTGTTGGGAAGCGAAATGAAGACGGAGAGGGAGATGTGCCGGTTTTGCATTTGGCTTCGGAGGTGACTCTAGCGGCTGCGTTACGAACAGAAGCTGACCGGAAAAATGATCTGGCAGCGGCGGCGCCGGCCATCTTTATAGATTATTCTTTAAGAACTGGATCTGAGTCGATTGAAGTGTTGGGATGAAATCCCCTGCTTAAACCCCTCGTGCAGATATTTCACTCTCACGCCCTTACACTATTCATAAATTACTATTTTAATCCCCTAATTTTTATAATAACGTTGACAAAAGTTCATAAATGTACAAATGTTCTTCATATACATACGGTTCAAGTAAACTTGTCGACTTATTTAACTAAGGGTAGTACTTTTAAAACATATTTAACAAAAGGTTGTACTTATAAACATATTTGTCAAATACTATTTTTTACTGGATTTTCATTTTACCGAAATTTAAAAAGTTTAATGGAATATCAGAAAGAGATTGTTGAAGGCATTTAACCAAACATTGGTCTCTCATTTCCGTTATGTTCTACATTTCTACTTTACCTCGTTAGAAATTGACGTTGTTTTCGCATACTCCAGTCGTTGGTACCATCATCGACTACCCTCGCTTTTTCCATTGCCTACTCTTCTTGTAATCAACTTCTCCTCCATTGTCCAATTTGATCTTTTGACTGGAGCTTTGAATATAACTTTCATGGACCTAATCTTTGTGTTAGGTTTTCAAATTGTTATACATTATTTATAACTTGAAGTTTTTGATTTAGGGATAGTTATCCATTCACAGTAACTTAACATACGACTTCCATTGACCAAAGATACAATTGACAACTCTGCTCGTACTTTCATTGAAGATTGTTAGGGTTTGACTTTGACTAGCTACGTTACGATAGTTTGCTTCGCGTTGTTGTTGTTGTTATGGGGTCATTGCATATATTGTATTACTAGCTAGATACCATTATTTGATCAACTACACTAACAAATCATTTGCAGGTTAGAGCTGTGGTTGCTTGCACGAAATGCATGTATTGGATCTGTCGAATAGATTTAGTCATTTGAAATTTAGATAGTTTAAAAATGTGATTCGATATTTAGATGGTTTATTTCAGTGGTATGGTACTTTGAAGTTTAGATATAGAAATAACAAAATCTCTCGAGTTTATTTATGATATTTTAATGATTTATACTTACTGCTTAGAAAGAAACATGATGGCTTTAAATTACTATTTGAATAATACAATCTTTTCACATTGTGTTTGGACAACTAGCTTATTAGAGCTTATAAGAGCTTAATCTTATTTTTTCTATAAGCTTAAGCTTCTAGCATTGTTTGGTACACAAAAATTTAAGAGCTTATTGAAAAAACAAGCTCTAGAAAAAAAAAACTACTAGAAGTAGTTTATAAAAATAAGCTCCTAGCTTATTCAATGAGAAATTACGTAAATGCCCCTTATATACTTATTTATCAATTAATTTCTTGTCCATTTATGTAAATTCATATATTTAAGCTTCAGCTACTTTTGTCAAACACTTATAAGTAAATAAGCTTCAGCTTCCAGCTTAACATATAAGCTTCAGCTACCAGCTCCAGCTCCAGCTATAAGCTTCAGCTCCAGCTACAAGCTAGTTTTGCCAAACACACTCATAGGTACCATCATTTGTTAGATAGTTTTTAACAGTACTATGACTAGTTAAATTTTTTTAAGTTGTCATCACTTATCACTAATAATTTGAAAAAAGTATTTAAATAGTGTTGTTGTTGTTCAAAATGTAGTTGTCAAAATTCAATTTCAAACACCCTCGTAGTCATACCTTAGATAAATCATAAGGGTGGGGTTCAAATGATAATAAGAATTTGTGTGAGACTTAGAAAATCAATCTCAACCATTCATTTTCATCAAATACCAATTTTCACCATCTTTTTTAAAATTAAATATCTCACAAACGGTAAGTCAAAAATTATAAAAATTACACCATAAAATTCAGCGTTTTATCCTCTTCGATTTGCCGTCCCTTAAGGCATACTTTTGACTACTTTTTTTTGTGGGTTTACAAATTAGTAACACACGTGTTAGTGTTGCGTTTAAGGTTTAGGGTTTGGGGTCCACGAAACCCCAAACCCCAAATCCTAAACCCTAACCCCCAAACCCCAAACCCTAAACGTTTTATAAAACTCTAAACCCTAAATCATACTAAACCCTAAACCATACTAAAACCTAAACCCTAAACCCTGCTAAACCCTAACCCTAAATCCTAAACCCTAACCCTAACCATAAATTAAATGTACAACCATTCACTAACACGTGTATTACTAATTTGTAAACCCACCAAAAAATGAAGAAAAAAAAAGTTGTCAAAAGTATACCTTGAGGGACGGCAAATCAAAGAGGAGAAAACGCTGAATTTTATGGTGCAATTTTTCATGATTTTTCGACTTACTGTTTGTGAGATATTTGAGTTTCAAAAATGTGAGGAAATAGTTATGCGATGAAAATGAGTGGTTGAGATTGATTCTGTTGATGCATCTTAGTGTGTCTGTCAGTTGGTCTCAGTCTGTAATGTATTCGTTATGTAATTACGATAGTTTAGACGTTTGTATTATACAAGTAATTACGTTTTGTGTTTAGGCGACACAGCCAGTGTCGCAGTTGCGACACAAGGCTTGTGTCACAATAGTGATTTTGGTGACACATCTTGTGTCGCACTAGTCGGTCAGGCGACACAGGGTTGTGTCGCACTAGACAGATTAGGTTTTCGGTATAAATACTTGATTTCGGCTCAGAAATCAAGGTTGACGAATTTGTGAGTTGTGAGAGTATTATCTGAGCATTTCTGTGTAATCAAGCTGATTGATTATCGGTATGAGAGTCCCGTAATTCACTATTGTTTAGTGAATTGGAATCGCAAAGTGTAAAGTTTAATTGTAGAATGGGGGATGAATACAATTTAAAACTATTTCTGATTTTAGCTTAGTTGATTGATGAGTTTTAAATTGTTTAACAGAAACAGAGTATAAACAATAGTAACAGAGTATAACAGATATACGGATATGACAATATCAAAGTAACGAAGTAATGATAGCTAAAATGATGAATTATATTGATCATACAATTCACAAGTGTTGAATGCAGAATGGATTAACCAAAGTTAATCAAATTCAAACACTTAGCTAATCTATTACAAATAAGATGAACAGCAGTGGACAAACACGCTGACTGTTCACTCGCTGGATCGTTAAATCGTGCTTAGACTAACTACTCACTGACATACAAATGATTAACACGATTTAAACGACTAGCCTCTACAGTACAAAACACTGAACTGTTTATACTACAAGAGTTCCTAAAATATCGCCTATAAAATAGGATCTTGGAATGACACGTGTCGCTGCTTGATTGAATTGAACTCTGATGAACCGACATTCTGCGGGTCCTAATTCTGTTACCGCAAATATCTCGTTACCTTAAAAAAATCATTCGCTGCCACGTAATCTTTCGGACATACTTCAAGTTGGAACACTCTTTCTGATGTATAGATAAGTACAGTACTTTCTGTACTTGATGATTGAGAGGCTTTATTGAATAGTCCCTGAAGATGCAGTAATCCTCCTCACTCACTGCGAGCTATCATGCTCTTGTAGAATGACTTGAACTAGAGATCTTCAGTGACTAGCTTTTATTCTGGCAGTGACTTTTGTCTTTATTGATTTGAAGAAGTAAAGCTCTCGCTGACGTTGATCAGCGACACACCAAGTTGAGCTTTAATCTTCCTCAGCATATCAAGCAGAATGAATGACGATCAGCGAAACCTATCATCAGCAACAGCAGCTTTGATACAATCCATTTTTTCATCGAGTAGTGAACAGTTGAGTTGGTCAGCGACCAGCGACTAATCATGGTCAGCGACCAGTGACTCAACAATCTCCCCCTAAATGATTGTGATCGAAGCTCCCTAGACAAACTTGTTGCTGTGAAGTTTATAGTCAGTGTTTAAAGAATTTAAACATTCAGTGACTTACACCTTGATCCATTCATTTTTCTTTTTGGATTCTTTTGATATGATCTGAGTTTTGCACTTTGATTTTCTCAAAAAAAATTAGATTTCATTGAACTGTAAACATAAAGTAGTTTTAGTTACAACAAACCTAATCTGTTACAAACTTCAATTTAAGCAGCCCCAAACTTCTTCTTCTTTTACGATGCCCAGCTCATTCTGCAATTCATATTTGTCACTGGATGGCAGGTACCTGTACTGTCTAGCAAGCCCTTCTTCTAGAATTGTCTTTCTCATCAATGAGTCTTTGGGAAGCACACTAACTATTCTGATGAGATGTATAAGTTGCTCATGGTC
The DNA here is from genome assembly GCA_949592205.1 of Helichrysum umbraculigerum. Taxonomy (NCBI): domain Eukaryota; kingdom Viridiplantae; phylum Streptophyta; class Magnoliopsida; order Asterales; family Asteraceae; genus Helichrysum; species Helichrysum umbraculigerum. The sequence goes on from CATIUR010000005.1 coordinate 38,461,686, forward strand.
TATCTTTTCAAGTTCTGATTCTCTTTGGAAACACAACTTTCCATTGAAGTCTCTGTAGACAATTCCTTTTTCTCCTTCAGTAACTTCAGTGCCCTCAACTCTTGGCACTCCATCAGGAATGGATAGATTTAGCTTTCTGGTGTTTGGAACTCTGATGATTCTGTTGGTACCTGACCTATACCTTGGACTTGGTGGCTACACTATCTCCTCACCAAATATGATAGTGTCTTCTGGTCTAAGTAGCTGCAGATCGACCATTTTCTTGAACATCCTGTCAATCTCAGTCAAGACTTCTTCTTTTGCAGCACTTGAGGAGTGACTGATAGCAAGTCTGATTTCATTCCATTCTTCTCTATGTAATTTGCAGACTTGATCGAGATTAATTGATTGAGTCTCCAATCCTCTGTAGATAAGTAGCTGAGCTTGAGATTTGTTCTTAGGCTTTTTCAAGTTGACTTTGGTGATAGGAGCAGGATTTGATCTTCCAGTCATTCTGACGGCATATTTCTTCCTGTCAATCTCATCCAACATTTTATCTGCTGTTGTCTTTGCTCCCCCTTTCTTTTTCAACTTGCTACCCTTTTTAGCTGCACAAAGCTCTTGTTGAAGATCAGATTCTTCAACATCTTGAAGGAGTTTAGACAGCCTAAAATCTTCATCTTATTGCTGTCTCTTTAAGAAGATTTCTCTTTCTCTTTGTATAGCTTCATCTCCACTCAGTTTCAACAGATAAGCTCTATCAGAATCAGATTGTTCTTTCAACTTTCTTTTTCTCTCTTCTTCTTCTTTTGCATCTTGCTCAGCTTGAAACTTTAAAAGTATCTCTGTAACACCCAGTTCTTGGGTCTAGTTGTATATTAATATTTTTCTGACTGTAAATTATTATTAATGCGTCAGAAAATAAGATCGTTGTTTTAGTTGAAAATAAATGGGTAAAAGAGTCAAATAATTTATTGTGACTAATAAATTATTAATTGTTTTAAATTAACTTAGTTGATGGTAAAATAAAATGATGTTTCCCCGTAAATGGTTTTAGGTTCCAGACAACGATAAATACGGGGAATGAAAATTAACCAATTATATGTTATACTCTATTTTGAGTCGGTTTATAATTTTCATTATATATCTATATACATACATACGTACGCACATACATACATACCAAAACATGAGAAACCCCAAATCAATTCACCCAAATCATCTCATAACATGGAATTGAAGCTCTAGAACTCAAATTCAAGCCCCTTTAATCAATCTAATCAAGGTATAATCTTGTGTTCTTCATTTTCTAAAATCTAGAAATTGGGGGTTTTGATGTTCTTGACTTTAATCCGAAATTAGAGTTTCAAATGGTTGAATTGATGTTAGTTAAGCTTTAATAACATGGAATAATCATTCCATCATCATCATAAACATGTTTTAATTACTATTTCTTGAATTTTATGTAACCCTAGAAATTGGGTTTTGAGTATTTGATTGAATTAGTATGTGTAATTTGAAATTGAAGCTTGAAATGCATTAATAATTGTTAGTGGATGTTAATTTCATGATTAGAAGTGAAACCCTACCTTGAAAATGTAGAAATTGATGAATGATCATATAGATAGTTAGGGGTTTAGTTGTTTATGTAAAATTCATAGCATTAAAGTCTAGAGTAATGGTGTTTAATTAAATAAGTGTTGATTCATGATGATGATTAGTTGTGTTCAAGCTAAAATGTGTAAAGTTAATTAAGTGTTTATGGTAGTTATGATAATTATGAGGTGTTTTGATGGATTAGTAATAATTATAATAGGTTAAATGATGAAGTGTTGTTAATGATCATAATTTGATAAGTGATGGCGAACTAATGATGTTAAAGGTGATTATTCATACTCTTGGAATGAATAATGTGAAATGACTATAAGTACTAATATGATTAATGTGTAGTTGAAAAATGATTATAATGATATCTAATTCAATACGTATGAATTTGGTATTGACAATTGGAATTGTTGATGTAAGTATATTTTAATGGTGTTATATACCTTGGAGACATGTAACTAACTTGTATTATTCTACTGTATTGTCAGATGTGCAGAAGGCTCAGTGATATTAGACTACTGAGTGGATGCCTGAGGTGGTCGGTGAGTGGATCTCTAATCCTCAGCGTAACTTGGTTGTAACAAGTTTGGTTACAACAAGTAGCGTGTTATTACGTTATTAGTTGCATCGATAATACTGTTGATATGTTGACTAGTTGAATATGTGACTTGTTGATTACGTGATCACTTGAATTAATTGGCCTTCGGGCATCAGTTGTTAATGAGGCAACGAGTTGTTGAACTGTTGGTTGGGCTAGTTGGTTATCCAAAGTTTAACACATCTCCTGTGTTAGTTGAAGATAATCACTAGCTATCGGTCTCGTCCGTATGGCCATACGGATAGGTTGGGTAAGTGTTCTTGGGGAGCCTCCCGGGTTAATGGTTATTCCCAGAGCCGCCGATCCTCATTATGGTGTTGTTGATTAGTTGAATTGTGCATTGTTGAACTGATGCATTGTTGATGTGTTGTATTGTGTACTTGCTTGTTTAGTGCTAATTGTTGTACACAAAGTTGTTGAGCTAAGTTAGGCTGTTGATTAGTTATCTACTCACTTAGCTTTATGCTAATCCCCCACATAACACTTCTTGCAGGTTATTGATATATTTGGGTGGGCAAGAAGTTGGACCAGAAGGAATATTTGACCGTGAAGCGTTACTCTGATAGTGGATTTGTTTAAAATAATGTTTTATCACGTTTCATATAACACCTCTGTTGTAAAATTATGTTTTGAAAAGGTTGAATTTTATATTTTGATAAAATGAGGTAAATTATTACTAGCTATATGGACTTACGCTTCCGATTTATTAATATTAAATGGTGCTAAATGAGGGGTGTTATAAGTATGGTATCAAAGCATAAGTTTGGGTTGTAGTCAAATAATATACAATTTAGAGCCTTGTAGTCAAACATTCCTTCTAGTCCAACTTCTTGCCCACCCAATATTAAAGCCAAAACCTGCAAGAAGTGTTAATGTGGGGGATTAGCATAACGCTAAGTGAGCAGATAACTAATCAACAGCCTAACTTAGCTCAACAACTTTGTGTACAACAATTAGCACTAAACAAGCAAGTACACAATACAACACATCAACAATGCATCAGTTCAACAATGCACAATTCAACTAATCAACAACACCATAATGAGGATCGGCGGCTCTGGGAATAACCATTAACCCGGGAGGCTCCCCAAGAACACTTACCCAACCTATCCGTATGGCCATACGGATGAGACCGATAGCTAGTGATTATCTTCAACTAACACAGGAGATGTGTTAAACTTTGGATAACCAACTAGCCCAACCAACAGTTCAACAACTCGTTGCCTCATTAACAACTGATGCCCGAAGGCCAATTAATTCAAGTGATCACGTAATCAACAAGTCACATATTCAACTAGTCAACATATCAACAGTATTATCGATGCAACTAATAACGTAATAACACGCGACTTGTTGTAACCAAACTTGTTACAACCAAGTTACGCTGAGGATTAGAGATCCACTCACCGACCACCTCAGGCATCCACTCAGTAGTCTAATATCACTGAGCCTTCTGCACATCTGACAATACAGTAGAATAATACAAGTTAGTTACATGTCTCCAAGGTATATAACACCATTCAAATATACTTACATCAACAATTCCAATTATCAATACCAAATTCATACGTATTGAATTAGATATCATTATAATCATTTTTCAACTACACATTAATCATATTAGTACTTATAGTCATTTCACATTATTCATTCCAAGAGTATGAATAATCACCTTTAACATCATTAGTTCGCCATCACTTATCAAATTATGATCATTAACAACACTTCATCATTTAACCTATTATAATTATTACTAATCCATCAAAACACCTCATAATTATCATAACTACCATAAACACTTAATTAACTTTACACATTTTAGCTTGAACACAACTAATCATCATCATGAATCAACACTTATTTAATTAAACACCATTACTCTAGACTTTAAAGCTATGAATTTTACATAAACAACTAAACCCCTAACTATCTATATGATCATTCATCAATTTCTACATTTTCAAGGTAGGGTTTCACTTCTAATCATGAAATTAACATCCACTAACAATTATTAATGCATTTCAAGCTTCAATTTCAAATTACACATACTAATTCAATCAAATACTCAAAACCCAATTTCTAGGGTTACATAAAATTCAAGAAATAGTAATTAAAACATGTTTATGATGATGATGGAATGATTATTCCATGTTATTAAAGCTTAACTAACATCAATTCAACCATTTGAAACTCTAATTTCGGATTAAAGTCAAGAACATCAAAACCCCCAATTTCTAGATTTTAGAAAATGAAGAACACAAGATTATACCTTGATTAGATTGATTAAAGGGGCTCGAATTTGAGTTCTAGAGCTTCAATTCCATGTTATGAGATGATTTGGGTGAATTGATTTGGGGTTTCTCATGTTTTGGTATGTATGTATGTGCGTACGTATGTATGTATATAGATATATAATGAAAATTATAAACCGACTCAAAATAGAGTATAACATATAATTGGTTAATTTTCATTCCCCGTATTTATCGTTGTCTGGAACCTAAAACCATTTACGGGGAAACATCATTTTATTTTACCATCAACTAAGTTAATTTAAAACAATTAATAATTTATTAGTCACAATAAATTATTTGACTCTTTTACCCATTTATTTTCAACTAAAACAACGTTCTTATTTTCTGACGCATTAATAATAATTTACAGTCAGAAAAGTATTAATATACAACTAGACCCAAGAACTGGGTGTTACAATTGCTTATTATTTTAACCCAAACTTATAACACAAACTATTAATCTACCTATTGCTTATTATTTTAACTGTAACAACCCGCTTACCATGACACAATATTGTCCGCTTTGCCCGCAGGCGCACTGCTTTGCTCTTGGCGACCACACTTCCCAGGAGGTCACCCATCCTGGAAATTGCCCTCACTCGAGCACGCTTAACAGCAGTGCTTTTGCGACAATCTGCCACCTGTGGTCCCAAAACGCGTTGTGTCATTTAAGCGCCTTGTTACCCTTATAAGCCCCGGATCCCTCATGTCCATGGGCGATGTGGGATCAGCCTAGGGTGTTACAACTCACCCCCCCCCTTAGGGACTCATCGTCCTCGATGAGGTTTGCCCCACCATCCCGACGGAACATGAGTTGCTCTGATACCATAACTGTAACAACCCGCTTACCATGACACAATATTGTCCGCTTTGCCCGCAGGCGCACGGCTTTGCTCTTGGCGACCACACTTCCCAGGAGGTCACCCATCCTGGAAATTGCCCTCGCTCGAGCACGCTTAACAGCAGTGCTTTTGCGACAATCTGCCACCTGTGGTCCCAAAACGCGTTGTATCATTTAAGCTGTAACACCCCCAAATTTGATGATTTGCGGAAGCTTGAATTGGGTGTTACTAATCAATAACAAAGCACAAAGATAAATAGTAAACGACTCTATATGCGTCGTTTTAACAAAATATATTGATAACTGAAATGTTTACAACGTTTAAAGCTTTACATAGCTCGAGTTAAATAAAATGAGATTTCAGTACATAAGTACTTATACAAAATATACTAATGCAAGAAAATCTCAATCGTCTGTATGCTGACTCGAGCTAAATCCTGAAGCAGAAACATCCTACTGCTGGGTACCTGCGATATATGCTAAAAGGTCAGCTATAAAGCTGGTGAGCTCACAGGTTTGAAATCAAGTAATATTGTATGAACCGCAAGATTTAAATAATGAATTGCATCCAGCAATTAAATAATGAATTGCATCCAGCAATTAAATAATGAATTGCATCCAGCAATTAAATGATAATCATCGTGTATACAGCCATGAGCACATAGTTGAGCTTAACTCGAGGGCCGGGTCCCCTATAGAGAATTCCGGGCGAGGTGCCTCCACGAATGCCTAATCAACATTCGTCTTCCCAAATATTAGTACGTCCGTTTACCCGGTTAGTGCTTGCTAACCCGAACGAGGAGGGTCAATCCTATATGGTACCATATACTAATATTCACGCTACAACGTATTAACAACTATGCTGACGGAGGACTTTAAATGATTAGTTTCGAAAAACTCATGTAGTATATGAAATGTTTGTACTTGCGTTCACATGTTAAAAGTTGAGCAGTATATCACACCCCTGAGTAAAACAGTAAAAAGAGGGGCTATGAGACTCACCTGAGTCTGAAAGCGTTTAAACAAACGTAAGTTGATTAGCCGAGTATGAAGTCCAAAGACTTGTAACCTGAGGGTGTCCACGACACGCGATGGTTATAATCATGATTGGGTATCTCAAAAGATCACCCTTGTAGTTGTTCGTTCAACTATAATGTCCAAATTTCCACTATTTGGTTGATAAGTTTAAATATTTGAAAAGTGTACGGCCCGTTGGTGACGGATTTGTAATAATAATCTCAACTATTATTATTTTGATTTCGTGGCGTCTTACTTGAAAAATGTGTTTTGATTGTGTTTTAGAAGCCGTTACGAAATCTAAGTACGGGGGTCCGGGGCAGCGCCCCTGGTAGCGGGGTCCAAGGGGCGGCAGCCCCTGGCGGGGTCCAAGGGGCAGAGCCCCTGGCTGGGGTCGAGCTGCCAGGTCAGCTTGGAAAATTTTTATTTCTACTATATTCCTTTGATGAAAAACGCATCTGGATCTGAATTTGGGTAAAATCGAGTGATAAATTTCGAGTCTCGACACTTAGTAAAAATCTGTGTTTTTGAGGTTCTGGTTTGTGCGACGTTGGGTGCGACGTCGCAGGTAGGATTGCGACGTTGAGCATGACGTCGCTAAAGGCGACGTTTCGCAATTTAATGCGACGTAGAGTGCTGCGTCGCTAATGCGACGTAGGTGATTTCTGCGACGTAGGGGCTTGCGTCGCTAAGTGCGACGTGGCGAGGTATTGGCGACGTTAAGGCTGACGTCGCTATATGCGACGTCGCAATTTAATGCGACGTTGTGACTGACGTCGCACCATGCGACGTCACGAAGGGTTTTGCGACGTAGAAGCTGACGTCGCATAAATTCTGGGCCAAATGCGACGTAGCGGTCTGTTGGCCGGAAAATGTGTCGAAAACGAGTTTTTCGGTTTCCGTTCGGTCCAAAACTTTTACCCAACCCTTATAGGGACATTATAAGTTGTTACAAACTACTAACAAGTGAAAACATCTAAAAACGAGAGATTTCGGGAATTGTCGGAAACTTACAAGGTGTCGGATTAAAAATCCGAAAAGATAGGATGATAGATCGTGAAGCGGTGGTCGTTTTCTTCCAAAAGAGTAGTATGATCCAAGTGCGTTTAGTATGTTTATTTGTCGATTTTGTGAAGTTGGGGGTATTTGGTTGGTTGGTGGATTAGAGAGAAAAGAAAAGGAGAGAGAGAAAGAGAATGAAAAAAAAGTGAGAGGAAAGAGTGGGAAATGGGAGGTTATCCTCCCATTTTTCGCCCCGCGTTCCCGCTCCGTGCGGTGTTCGTTTGCTCCGTCGTTTAAACGTTAAATAATTATTTTTCATATTAATTGGTACGTTTTAAATACAAATTTATTACGCGATATTTTAATTTAAATATTTTACTAATCACTTTATATATAAAAAGGTAAGTTAATTTGTTTGCGCGGTTTACATTTTAAATTATGTAATTCCTGATTGTACGATACGAATGAATACGAAATATTATAATAATAATATTTTTGACATAACCCGTTATTTAATAAAATTTGTCACCAACGTCCGTATTAATTAGAATCGAAATACATTTGATTTAAATTGCGTACGATTTAATCAAATAGCATATTCGTATATATTCAACAATATATATAATTCGATACATTAATTAGCCTAACAAGGAACTAATTACATGTATTTACATCTGATTAGGCACTAAATACTAGTCCTAATTTGGCGGGTGTTACATTCTCCCCCTGTTAGAAGAATTTCGTCCCGAAATTTAGCTCGAAGTCGTGTTTGATGTGGAATCAGTGAAGAGTTGAGGATATTTGAGTCGCATTTGGTCTTCCCGTTCCCAGGTGAATTCCGGACCACGCCGCGAATTCCATCTGACCTTGACGATGGGAATACGACTTTGTTTCAGTTGTTTGACCTCACGGTCCATGATTTCAGCGGGTTCCTCAACAAAGTGAAGTTTATCGTCAACACGAATTTCATCTAGTGGAATAATAAGTGTCTCATCAGACAGACACTTCTTAAGTTTGAGACATGAAAAGTAGGGTGCACGCTGCTAAGTTTGGATGGCAGCTGCAATCGATAAGCTACAGGACCAATCCTTTCGAGGATTTCAAAAGGCCCGATGTATCTGGGATTTAACTTCCCGCGTTTGCCAAAACGGATGACGCCTTTCCATGGCGATACTTTTAAGAGAACTCGATCCCCAACTTGGAACTCGAGTGGTTTGCGTCTCACGTCAGCATAACTTTTCTGACGATCTCGTGCGGTTTTGAGTCTGTTTTGGATTTCCACAATTCTCTCAGTGGTGGCGTGAATGAGTTCAGGACCAGTGAGTTGACTATCTCCCACTTCAGTCCAACAGATCGGTGATCGGCACTTACGACCGTACAGTGCCTCAAAGGGTGCAGCCTTAATGCTGGCGTGATAACTGTTATTGTACGAAAATTCGCACAACGGTAGATGTTTTTCCCAGTTTGTACCGAAATCAACTACGCAGGCTCGTAGCATGTCTTCCAGTGTTTGAATGGTTCGTTCACTTTGGCCATCGGTTTGAGGATGATACGCGGTACTCATATCGAGACGGGTACCCAAAGCTTTTTGAAGTGATTGCCAAAAGTGAGAGGTGAAACGGGCATCCCTGTCAGAGATGATCGAGATTGGAACACCGTGATGAGAAACGATTTCCTTGATGTAGATTTGTGTAAGGCGTTCCATTTTATCGTTTTCTTTAATTGCCAGGAAATGAGCAGATTTGGTGAGACGATCGATGATCACCCAAATGGTATCGCAACCGCTCGACGACTTGGGTAGTTTGGTTATGAAATCCATGGCAATTTGATCCCATTTCCATTCAGGGATTTCAGGTTGTTGGAGTAGACCAGGAGGTTTTTGATGTTCGGTTTTGACTTTCGAGCAAGTAAGACACTTGCTGACATAAGTGGCGATTTCGGCTTTCATGTTTGGCCACCATTAGAATTCCTTGATGCCGTGGTACATCTTATCGGATCCGGGATGAATAGAATATTTAGACTTGTGAGCCTCGTCCATCACTAAGTCTCTTAGGTTCCCAAAACTGGGCAACCAGATTCGGTTTGAGAAATACCTAATCCCGTTAGGTTTGATTTCAAATTGTTTGTCAATGCCCCGCAAGGCTTCATTTTTGATGTTTTCAGCTTTCAGGGCTTCGATCTGAGCTGTATGAATTTGAATGGTAAGATCGTTATGAATGGTCATACTGAGGGCTCGGACTCGAAGTGGTTTAGGTAGTTCCTTTCGACTGAGGGCATCGGCTACAACATTAGCCTTCCCTGGATGGTACTTGATCTCACAATCGTAATCAGTAAGCAACTCGACCCATCGACGTTGCCTCATATTGAGATCCTTCTGATCGAAGATATGTTGGAGACTTTTATGATCGGTAAAGATAGTGCACTTAGTGCCGTAGAGGTAATGTCTCCAGATTTTGAGAGCAAAAACGACAGCTCCAAGTTCGAGATCATGAGTGGTGTAGTTCTTTTCGTGAATTTTCAGCTGTCGTGAGGCATAGGCAATGACTTTATCTCGTTGCATTAATACGCAACCGAGACCTTGGTGAGAAGCATCGCAGTATACCACGAAGTCATCAGTGCCTTCGGGTAAGGATAGAATTGGAGCACTGCAAAGCTTTTGTTTCAGAAGTTGGAAAGCTGACTCTTGTTTCTCGGTCCAATCGAACCTTTTGTCCTTCTGTGTCAGTACCGTGAGTGGCTGAGCTATTTTAGAGAAATTTTCGATAAATCGCCGATAGTACCCAGCAAGACCCAAGAATTGTCGTACTTCAGTTGCAGAGGTGGGTGCTTGCCAGTCTTTGATAGCCTCGATTTTTGATGGGTCCACGTGAATTCCCTGACTGTCGATCACGTGACCAAGAAATTGAACGGTTTGGATCCAGAACTCACACTTAGAGAATTTAGCATAAAGCTCCTCGTGTCTAAGTAGTTCAAGGATGGTTCTGAGGTGTTGCGCATGTTCTTGCTCGTTGCGCGAGTAAATGAGTATGTCATCGATAAAGACAATGACAAACTTATCGAGGTAAGGTTTGCACACCCGGTTCATGAGGTCCATGAATACAGCCGGTGCGTTGGTTAGACCAAAGGGCATCACTTGGAATTCGTAGTGCCCGTAACGAGTTCTGAAAGCAGTTTTTAGAATATCGGTGTCGCGAACTCGTAACTGATGATAACCTGATCGCAGGTCGATTTTTGAGTAGAAACTTGAACCCTGAAGTTGGTCGAATAGATCATCAATGCGAGGAAGTGGATAACGGTTCTTGACGGTCAATTTATTCAACTCTCGATAGTCGATGCACATTCGGAATGAACCGTCCTTCTTTTTAACAAATAGGACCGGAGCTCCCCAAGGTGAAGAACTCGGTCTAATGAATCCTCGATCCAGAAGTTCCTGTAACTGAGAGGACAACTCCTGAAGTTCGGATGGGGCTAAACGGTACGGTGCGCGGGCCACCGGTGCGGCACCCGGCACGAGATCGATTGAGAACTCAACCTGTCTAGACGGAGGTAGACCAGGTAGTTCTTCCGGAAAGACTTCGGGAAAGTCTCTAACAATCGGCACATCCTCAAGTCGTTTCTCCTCCGACTTCTTCTCGGTGATGTGTGCGAGTATGGCAGGGTAACCCTTTCTCAGAAATTTTCTGGTTTTTAAGCAGGAGATTATATTGAGTCCCGTCCCACCGGTCTCCCCCTGTATGATCAAGGTTCCACCATCGGCGAGTGGGATACGGACGATTTTATCATGACACACGATTTCAGCTCGATGCTTGGACAACCAATCCATCCCAATAATGACGTCGAAACTTCCGATTTCAATGGGTATAAGGTCGATCGAAAAGGTTTCGTCAGCTAGGTTTAAAGTGCAATTAGGTATCACACTGGTGGTTTCTACAAGTTTTCCATTTGCTAGCTCTACAGTGTACTTAACATCTAAGGCAACAGGAGTGATGTCAAGTAATGGGCAAAAATCATCGGAGATAAAGCTTCTATCAGCACCAGTATCAAATAGAACAGAAGCATTTAAGTTGTTGAGGAGGAACATACCCGAGACCACATTCGGGTCTTGGCGGGCGTCCCCAGATTTGATGATGAAAGCTCTGCTGCGAGTGTTGTTGTTGTTGTTGTTGCGGTTGTTGTTGTTGTTGTTCTTCAGTTTTGGGCACGAGTCCCTGAAATGCCCAGGTTTCCCACACTCAAAGCATACTTTGGGTGGTCTGGTGTTGTTGTTGGAATTGTTGTTGGTAGGAGAGCGGCAATCTTTGGTAAGGTGGCCGTACCTCTTGCAATTGTTGCAAAAGGGACCACAGGAACCCTCATGGTGACGACTGCACTTGGGACAATAGGGTTTGCTCCCAGTGTAACCCCGAATGATATCAGTGGTGGTGTTGTAAGCTTTGATGGTGTCGGGTTTCTTGTTTTGTTGGTTGGAGGGATTGTTGTGGTAGTCAGACCACTTGCGTTTGTTGTTTTGGGAGGATGAAGTGGGTGGTTCAGAATCTTGGCTCATAGACATCAGGTCTTGGGCCAATGAGATTGCACCGTCAATGGTGGTTGGTTTGGAAGAGATGACGTGTCCCCGAACAAAATCAGGGAGACCAAGGGCGTACTTCCTGATTTTATCAGGTTCAGTGCTTACCATAGCTGGGCGGAGAGCAGCTAGTTGTTGAAACCTGGTGGTATAACCATCGATGTCACCACCCTGAACCTTTAAGTTCCAGAACTCCTCATCCAGCTTTTGGAGTTTGGCGATAGAGCAGTACTTGGCAGTGAGTTTGGCTTTCAATTCCTCCCAAGTGATTTGGTAGGCAATGTCAGCACCCACTGATTGGGTATATGAATTCCACCAAGAGTGGGCATCATCTTCAAGAGAGCAGGTGGCGAAGTTTACTTTGTCGTTCTCCGCGCATTTGCTGACACGGAAAACAGTTTCCATTTTCTCGAACCATCTGATTAGTCCGACGGCTCCTTCAGAACCCTTGAAACTCGAGGGTTTGCAGCTTTGAAAGTCCTTGTAAGAACAAGGTTTGGTGGTAGAGGTTCCAGCGGTATCGCTGTTTCTTGTGGAGTTTGGTGGGGTATTCCGAGCTAAGGCTTCAGTAACAGCCTGGGTTATGAGTGACGTGATCTGAGCATCTGTGTAAGGTCGTGTCTTTGGCGGCATGATTCTTCAATAAAAGAAATGAAGATACATGAGATTTTGTAAGAAAATTGTATTTATTTCAGATGTACATGTATAAAGGTGGTAATACATAACATCAATATGAAAAAGAATTATGGCAATTAATATGAGTTGAACAACAAGAAATATTTGATAGTTAATACGAGTTCAAAGGTTACATCCTACAGATGTATTACAAAAGATGTCTGGAATTGTTACATCCGACTGAATTATAGAGTAGCGCGTAGATAGTTACTAGATTACAGGATAGATTACAAGACAAAGACTACACTAGTCTTGACGTAGATTAATTTGTTCCATCATCGTGACAAGACGGTCCACAGTGTTTGCAAGCCTGCTAGCTTGTCGGGCGTTGTCTTCTGCTAGCGCAAGTCGTTGTGTTATTCCGCGCGCATACTCTTCTGCTTCATGTGAGCGTTGCTCACATTCTTCCATCCTTTGTTGTAGAAGGGCATTTTCCACCCTTATTTCTATAATTTGGTTGCGAAGGACATCCATGTTGTTGTTTGTGGTTTCAAGGTCGTCGGAGACCTGTTCTATGCGTTCAAGAGACGTAAGTCGCCAGTTTTTATTTGTTTCCTGCAACACGACATCCATGGTGCGAAGTCGCTGCTCGTGTTGATTTACCCTAGCAGCTAAAGCCGGTAAGGCGATGTGAGTGGGATACGGGCCAGCTCGAGGCAACCTGTTGTTCCTCCTTGCTACCCTTGGGTTCTGCGACCCGGATTGAGAGCGAGATGAATTTGATGGGATGTTTGCCATTTCTGAGACAAAGCGTTAGTAAGATTGAGGCCTATATTCATATAGCTCCTATATAATATAGCCTATTGAGTGTCTAGCATAAACATGTTTAAGTCTCGGTTCTCTCGAGGTCAGAGTCTTCTATTGTACCCTGTTCAGCCATAACTACTTTCAGGTCTTACATCATCTTTGCTTAATTGTACATAGTTGATCAGGCTATGTTAAATTAAACTCGTATGATGTAATCGCTGAACCAGTTATACCTAATAAGGAATACTGCCTAATGGTCATAGTCTAGGCTCACTAAATGCAACCTAGTTCACTATAACCTTAGGCTCTGATACCAATCTGTAACACCCCCAAATTTGATGATTTGCGGAAGCTTGAATTGGGTGTTACTAATCAATAACAAAGCACAAAGATAAATAGTAAACGACTCTATATGCGTCGTTTTAACAAAATATATTGATAACTGAAATGTTTACAACGTTTAAAGCTTTACATAGCTCGAGTTAAATAAAATGAGATTTCAGTACATAAGTACTTATACAAAATATACTAATGCAAGAAAATCTCAATCGTCTGTATGCTGACTCGAGCTAAATCCTGAAGCAGAAACATCCTACTGCTGGGTACCTGCGATATATGCTAAAAGGTCAGCTATAAAGCTGGTGAGCTCACAGGTTTGAAATCAAGTAATATTGTATGAACCGCAAGATTTAAATAATGAATTGCATCCAGCAATTAAATAATGAATTGCATCCAGCAATTAAATAATGAATTGCATCCAGCAATTAAATGATAATCATCGTGTATACAGCCATGAGCACATAGTTGAGCTTAACTCGAGGGCCGGGTCCCCTATAGAGAATTCCGGGCGAGGTGCCTCCACGAATGCCTAATCAACATTCGTCTTCCCAAATATTAGTACGTCCGTTTACCCGGTTAGTGCTTGCTAACCCGAACGAGGAGGGTCAATCCTATATGGTACCATATACTAATATTCACGCTACAACGTATTAACAACTATGCTGACGGAGGACTTTAAATGATTAGTTTCGAAAAACTCATGTAGTATATGAAATGTTTGTACTTGCGTTCACATGTTAAAAGTTGAGCAGTATATCACACCCCTGAGTAAAACAGTAAAAAGAGGGGCTATGAGACTCACCTGAGTCTGAAAGCGTTTAAACAAACGTAAGTTGATTAGCCGAGTATGAAGTCCAAAGACTTGTAACCTGAGGGTGTCCACGACACGCGATGGTTATAATCATGATTGGGTATCTCAAAAGATCACCCTTGTAGTTGTTCGTTCAACTATAATGTCCAAATTTCCACTATTTGGTTGATAAGTTTAAATATTTGAAAAGTGTACGGCCCGTTGGTGACGGATTTGTAATAATAATCTCAACTATTATTATTTTGATTTCGTGGCGTCTTACTTGAAAAATGTGTTTTGATTGTGTTTTAGAAGCCGTTACGAAATCTAAGTACGGGGGTCCGGGGCAGCGCCCCTGGTAGCGGGGTCCAAGGGGCGGCAGCCCCTGGCGGGGTCCAAGGGGCAGAGCCCCTGGCTGGGGTCGAGCTGCCAGGTCAGCTTGGAAAATTTTTATTTCTACTATATTCCTTTGATGAAAAACGCATCTGGATCTGAATTTGGGTAAAATCGAGTGATAAATTTCGAGTCTCGACACTTAGTAAAAATCTGTGTTTTTGAGGTTCTGGTTTGTGCGACGTTGGGTGCGACGTCGCAGGTAGGATTGCGACGTTGAGCATGACGTCGCTAAAGGCGACGTTTCGCAATTTAATGCGACGTAGAGTGCTGCGTCGCTAATGCGACGTAGGTGATTTCTGCGACGTAGGGGCTTGCGTCGCTAAGTGCGACGTGGCGAGGTATTGGCGACGTTAAGGCTGACGTCGCTATATGCGACGTCGCAATTTAATGCGACGTTGTGACTGACGTCGCACCATGCGACGTCACGAAGGGTTTTGCGACGTAGAAGCTGACGTCGCATAAATTCTGGGCCAAATGCGACGTAGCGGTCTGTTGGCCGGAAAATGTGTCGAAAACGAGTTTTTCGGTTTCCGTTCGGTCCAAAACTTTTACCCAACCCTTATAGGGACATTATAAGTTGTTACAAACTACTAACAAGTGAAAACATCTAAAAACGAGAGATTTCGGGAATTGTCGGAAACTTACAAGGTGTCGGATTAAAAATCCGAAAAGATAGGATGATAGATCGTGAAGCGGTGGTCGTTTTCTTCCAAAAGAGTAGTATGATCCAAGTGCGTTTAGTATGTTTATTTGTCGATTTTGTGAAGTTGGGGGTATTTGGTTGGTTGGTGGATTAGAGAGAAAAGAAAAGGAGAGAGAGAAAGAGAATGAAAAAAAAGTGAGAGGAAAGAGTGGGAAATGGGAGGTTATCCTCCCATTTTTCGCCCCGCGTTCCCGCTCCGTGCGGTGTTCGTTTGCTCCATCGTTTAAACGTTAAATAATTATTTTTCATATTAATTGGTACGTTTTAAATACAAATTTATTACGCGATATTTTAATTTAAATATTTTACTAATCACTTTATATATAAAAAGGTAAGTTAATTTGTTTGCGCGGTTTACATTTTAAATTATGTAATTCCTGATTGTACGATACGAATGAATACGAAATATTATAATAATAATATTTTTGACATAACCCGTTATTTAATAAAATTTGTCACCAACATCCGTATTAATTAGAATCGAAATACATTTGATTTAAATTGCGTACGATTTAATCAAATCGCATATTCGTATATATTCAACAATATATATAATTCGATACATTAATTAGCCTAACAAGGAACTAATTACATGTATTTACATCTGATTAGGCACTAAATACTAGTCCTAATTTGGCGGGTGTTACATAAGCGCCTTGTTACCCTTATAAGCCCCGGATCCCTCATGTCCATGGGCGATGTGGGATCAGCCTAGGGTGTTACAATCTCCCTCTCATGTTTCTGTCTTGCTCTTATTTTTCTTTCTATTCGCTGCTTTTCAGTTTCTTCAGGATGAGGACTTTCTGAAGTTGAATCAGATGACAAAAGGAGAGCAGGAATAGAAGAATCTGGATTTGTGGTCTCTGGTTGTGAGTGGTGATATGTTGTTGTGGTTGTTGCTTCAGTTGGTGTAATGTCTGTGGGGATTGAGAGGGTGATCTGTGTTGTTGCTGTTGTGGTAGTTGTTGCTGTTGTGATTGTTGTTGATGGAGTTGTGATTCTGATTGCTGGTGGAGTTGTTGTTGGTGTTATGATTGCTATTGCTGGTGGAGCCTCAGATATGACAGTATCTGCTCGAGGCATTTATGTTGCTGATTTAGGTTGCTCCAAGATGAACTTGAGATTGTACATGGTAGCTGATATCTCTTCCTCAGAGAAAGTTGTCTTTTTATGCTTGGATGAAGTGGTCCCTGATGTAGGAGACTTGCTGGTCCTTTTTCTTTTGATCAGAACAGAAGAGATTGGTTGCTGATCTTCCATCTGTTCATCAGTGTCTTCTTCTTTCTTATCATCAGCGCCCCCTTCATTTTTCTTCTCCTCAATGCCAGTATCTTAATTATCAGTCTCATCATCCTTATCTTCTTTCTCATTATCAGCACCATTTCCACCATCTTTCTTTTCATCAGCATCATCTTTCTTTTTGTCATCATCATTTCCATCATTATCATCGTCATTATCATCATCTCCTTCATCCATATTAACAACACCATCTTCTTGTTGTCTGTTCATCCATTCCCACCTCGTCACATCAAGGCTTGCTGACTCCCCCATAACCTGTGCATTCTCATCAGCGGCCCACTCTCTAACTTTATAATTATACAACCTTTGTTCATCTGGATGAAACTCAGGGAAAGCAACCACATCATCATTTTCTTCATCAACATCATCAGTGATATCCATATCATTCTCAGTATCATCACTTTCATCATCACTTTTAATCTCAGCATCATCATTTTCATCATTACTTTTATTCTCAGCATCATCACTTTCATCATCTTCTTTATTCTCCCCCTCTGCCTCATTAATGAAATTGATGATCTCAGCTAGTCGGTTACAGATTTTCTTATGATCAGTATGTATAGTTTCTAAGCCTTTTATGGTTCTTTCCTGATTGCCGACCATCATTGGAATTTCTTTCATAACTTTATCAGTATGAATGATATAGACCACAATAGAAGATGCCATCTCTTTTTTGTGTCCAGTGAGAAAAGATATTGCTTCATCATGAGTTTTTAGGCAGATGCTGGTGAAAGTGGAGAGCTCAGAGAGGGATTTAGCATGAGTTTCCAGAAGTCGATAATGATCAATTTCAGCGTTAGCAATTGTTTTAACCTTTTCACTGATCGAATCACTCCAGGAAGGAATGGGTTCATATACTGCTGCAAGAGAGTGAACTTTACTAGTGAGATCAGCTAGTTGGCATGTTAGTGACTCCCTATCCTCCTTAAGCATTCGAATTTGTTGCTGAGAAGAGGAAATGTAGTCAAGCAGCAGTTTGTCTGTTGGTGAGATGGTGGAGGTTGATGCTTTGGTGGTTTGTGGTGATTTTTGAGTGACTGGGGATAGTGGTGATGTTGGTTGTGATTGAGATTGGATTTCAACTTCTTGTTGAGATGGTTGATCATCAGCATGTTGAGAGATGGTGTCACTGGAAAGAGACATTGCATCTAATTCCTGGATGGGTGAGGTTATGGTATTAGCAAGAGGAACAGTGGAGAAGGGCAGAGATGAAATATCAGTATCATCTAGTTGCTGATTCACCTTTTGAAGAATAAAACCATAGGATCGATGTTGCTGATCCTTATCAGATGAGGAGGTAGATGTGTCCATTGGCTGGGCTTCCTCAACATCATCAGCTTGTGTTTTGGCTGATGGATCATCAGAAACAGAGATGGCAACCTGTATCTCTCCCTGTGACTAGGGAGGGACATTGACAGTTGGTGCAGTGGAAGATGAGAGTTGGCTCGGATCTGTAGCCAATGATGTGACATCAGCGATGGGTGTGTTATCACCCACTGATGGCACTTGCCCTTTGACTGAAACATTATCCTTTTGTGAGGATAATGAGTGGCTGATGGGTTGACTCGATAAGAGGGTGTGGGTTGCACCCGAATCACTACTAACAATGGGTTGAGCCATTGTAGTTGTCTGTAGGTTTCCCTTTTTAGAGTCACTGGACTTTTGTGAGTCCAGTGAAGCAGCTTTAGGCTCAGGTTGATCAAGAGTGCCCGCAGGGACTGAACGTTCAGTCGCTGCTTCACTCTTGGCGTCCTTAGATATCTTTTTCTGACTCTGTCCCTGATCCTTTTATGTCAGGGACTTTAACTTGATTTTCCTTGGAGCAGTTGGTGGTTTTTGTTTTGGTGGTTGATCAGCAGTAGTCACTGGGGGTGTGATCAGTGACGTGATCGATGGGGGGCATAAGCAGACGGATGTACTGTTTGTAAAGGCTGGGGTGCAAGTATCCCCTTTGGTTTCATGAAATCAGGGAGAAGCACAGTTGCATCTTTACTAAAAATGTGTTTTCCTATCAGAGTGGGTTCAAAACCTTTAAAAAGAAACCCTATCATAGGCTTTGAACTGATCTTTAAAAACCAGTGAGAGAATTCTAGGATAGGAAACGTATTTTGCTCTGTTAGGTTCACTGATTCTTAAAACAATATCATTAAAGATCACACTTGCATAGTCAACTTTTAAGGAGTTGACCAGTGACCAGCTTATCTGTGCTTCTAGGGAGTTGAATTGATCATAACTCCCTGTTTTTGTGCCCAAAGACTGAATAAAGTTTGAAAACAGGGCATTCCACACACCATCCATTTTAGATTTATGAACAGTAGAGTACTTACGATTTCCACTGCTATCCGTATTGTATTTGCAGTCAATCCCAGTGAGATTCACTATGCCTCCTTTGGCATCTTCCTTGTCAGGCAGTGGGTCGTAAGTACCATGCTCAGGGAATTGTAAAACGGTACGGATGGTGTGTGCAGAAATAATTATTTCTTGACCTCCGTTATCAATGAAACCCTTGAGTTGTGAGGTACTATTAACGATTGAGTGAGTGCAGGTATACCAGAACTCACTCAACCATTCTGGATTCATTTCTCCAGGTGATAATGTGAGAGCAGGGAGAATAAAGTGGCTTTTCAAAAAGCTTATTACCTCCGCATACTCAGGTTTAGGGCACAAAATATTACCCAAATAGTTTGATTTTGAAACTGTAATGACAGAATCTTCACTTACTGCAGAGGCTCGAAGAGCTTTAATCTCTGTAGTAGCTGTGTATGTATTATTGAAAAATTTTGATTTAGACATTACAGATTCTTTTGAAAACTTGTTTTCGCACTTGATTTAGGGTTTTTGAAAACAGAGGGTTTTTGAAAATCAGGAAAGCGTAAAAGTGACAAGTCACTGATTTGTTAGTTTAAATAGAGTACACTTTACTGATGATAGTGTGGATGAGATGAGACGACGTGGATGGTCGTTTTAGAAGTGGTAGAGACGTAGGGGGTTATGATGGTGGTGAGTGGTGGCATTAATGGTGATTGGAGTGGTGCGCAGGAAAAGTGTGCTGACGTAGGAGAGAGAATGTCAGAAGCGCGCGACTTTTTCGTTGCACCAAAAGATATTTATTTTTGAAATCCGTCAAATTAAATACAAAAAGTATTAAACATAACGAGTGTTTATCAATTTTATATACCACCATTAAATGATATCTCAGGGAGTAAATGTCCCTGAGATCACATAACCAGATTATTGGTTTACCACAAAAAAAAAATATAAATATCATAACTTGACACTTTCATAGATTTTATCTAGCTGAACCTTTTGTTTTCCTGATTTAATCATGTGACACCCGACGATTTAGGGTTACTGATAATCCTACTTGAAACCCTAATTACGTATTATTAGTTTAGAATTAGGCTAAATACTTGTAATTGCTTGTAACTACTTGTATATTTTGTGAATATACGCTTACGTAATTAGTTGTAATTACGCTTACACAATTTGATGAAATTGCACAAAACAACCGGACGGAGTCCGCCTAATTATACGACGTTGGTGAAAACATTCCTATAAATAACTTTAATCTATTTTTAGAAGTTATTTATCATATATTGTTAATTTGTTAAATTAATACACGAAAAACTAAGGCGTTTTGACTAAAACGTCTCAAACGCAACAGAAACGCGCGGAACACGCCCGACAATCGAACGAAAGTTAAAATATATTTTAATAATTTAAAATATAACATTTTGTATGAAATTATTATTGAAAACATCATATAATAGTTCGTCAATGAAAAACGTCTATTTAAAACGTTACGCGATTAAACCTCCGTAAAACGTGCAAACAAATCGAGGCCGACGAATTAACGGAATATTTTTATAAATGTTTTCAAGCATCTAGATAAAGTATTTCAAGTGAAAATATCAAAATTAAAAGTCGTCACTTAAAAATGCGTATAAAATATTTAACATACGAATAAACGTCTAAACAATCGAGTAAACGAACGGAGAATGTAACTAATTAAATGGGAAATGAGAAATGACCAAAATACCCTTTGTGGGGCCCCCTATGGGCTGGCCACCCCATGTGCCACCCCCATCCTCACCCTCTAATCTTACATGCAAATTCACATCATTACACTTTTTCCCTAAAACCACTTATCCTTCATGCATTCTCTCATTACACTCAAACTCTCATTCACCATTTCTCTCAAAACTCTCTCCAATTTTCTGGAGAACACCAGCCCCTCACACCACCATAACATCACCACAAACCACCACATCACCACCACAAGCCACCATTGATCAAGAGCAAGAAGGAAGAAAGCTCAAGAACATCATCTTCTTCATCATCTTCACTCTTGTTATTCATTATTCTTGGTATAAATCACATGAACTCTTCATTAGATTTACTTTCATGATGTTTATTTACTTATTTTGTAGCTCATCTAACACTGTTATTATAACGCCCCTCATTTCAAAAGTCAATATAATATTAATAAACCGGAAGCGTAGTAATTTAAAACACATCATTAGTTTTACTGCACCATAATTAGATTACATAAACAATTCATAATAGTTCGAAAACTATTTAACCACATCTTAATTGGGGCATCATATAAAAACCAACTTGTTTAGTACAAAACATTATCAGAGTAGCATGCTTGTCAAGACATTCCTAGCTCCTATAGCATCAACTTCCTGCTACCCATCAATCCCAAAAATATAATCTGCAGGAAGTAGAGAGGAGGGATTAGCACGTAGCTAAGTGAGTGAGTTCATCACACAACATTCACTTAGCATAATCACCTAATTACAACAAATCAACAACACAATAATGAGGATCAGCGGCTCTGGGGATAACCAAAAACCCGGGTGGCTCCCCAAGAACACTTATCCAACCTATCCGTATGGCCATAACGGATGAGACCGATAGCTAGTGGTTATCCTACTCAGATACAGTTCAATACACACAACAAATGAAGTAAATCCCTATATCATTCACACGATAACCAACTAGCCCAACCAACAGTTCAACAACTCGTTGACCTCATTAACAACTGATGCCTGAAGACCACACATAGCACAATGAGTGAAAATCAACAAGGTATATTAAATAAGCAACAACATATCTACGCTTATTCATTGTAATCCAATGATTACGACTAAATTCAATGGTGAGCTCTGAATCCACTCACCGATACCTTGGTAGCCACAAACTCGGATTCCAGGTGCTACTTATCTTTTGGAGGATCTGAGAATTAACAACCAACACAAATTAGTACTTTACCTCATAATTTGTAAATATCAAAATGAGCATTTTTATAAAAATGCCACTATAGCATTCAATAAGTGCCACTAAAGGCATTTCATATACAATACTCACTTGACTCAAAACATCTTTGTTAAGTCCCGTAACTCATTTAAAATGTTCACGTTATAACATATTTTTCAGTCAAAAAGTGCCACTAAAGTACCCCTTAAGTGCCACTATAGGTATATGAAATAAAAGTGCCACTAAAAACACCACCTTCTAAACACTTATGCATTTTGAAATTTTGCAAAATCCATCAAAATTAAACATGTAAACGCGATCCAGACAAGGCATGGTGGGATCGCGTTCTTAAGTGGAAAAATATTCTGTAACCAAAAATCACTAGCAAACGCGATCCGGATAATAGGCCTGGATCGCGTTTCCAAGGCCAAAACTCGACTGAGACATTTTATAACTAGGGAACGCGATCCGGAAACATGGTTGGGATCGCGTTCAGCTGTTTTTCAGCTCAAGAACAAACCTGCAACAACATTTCAGCTCGACCCAAATATCACCATCTCCAAATTTTCATATAACAATTCGACCAAGCATCATTTTTAACATCAAGGAAGTGTTATATTACATCTACTACTACAAACAACTTCCAAAGACACCATTCCCTTTGCCAAAATCATAAAACCCATTTCTAAACCATTAGATCACTTATTTGAAATCAATTCACATTTCAAACATATAACACAAGATTCAAGCTAGACAATAAATTCATAGCATCATATATTACCACGAAATCATCATATAACATCATATAAACTCAATAATTAACTCAATTCATCAATTTCTATTAAACCTAGTCTCATGTAATAAACCCACTTACTTTTCAAAAGTGAAGAAGATGATGAATAGAATAAGATGGAACCAACTTGTTTGAATCACCACTTCAACTTAACTAGTTCTTGATCAATGATTTTGATTTGCTTTTTAAAGATTTGGAGCTAGGGTTTTGATCTTGATCTTCAAAGGAAATGAAAAAGGGAAAGTAACCAAATAAAAAGGGTCGGCCCCTTTTTAAACCGACTTAACATTTTGGGCATTTTATACCCGCTCTAAATCTATTGTCTGGAACCTAGAACCAGTTTGCGAGAAATTTATTTTATTGTACCGTCAACTTTAATAAATTAATTCAAGCAACATTTTATTAACCACAATAAGTCCTAAAACCTATTTCACCAAGTTTCACAAATACACAATTTATAGCAATTTAAAATATAAAACATTTAGATACTAAATTTAGATGGAAAAGTACCAGGCCACTGGGGAGGATGTTACAATTATATCCAAATAAAAGGTTAAAATACGTTTTTGTAACCCATATGTAAGAAGACAGATTCTGCCCCAGAAAAGTCAGTATACTAAAATGGTCATATCTCGAGTTTTACTGAGAGTTAGACAACGAATTTATTTTTTAAAGTTTCGTATTGAAAAGATCTACAACTTTCGTGTTTTACACTTTTTCCATATCCGTACGTATTTTTGCCTATAATCTGATCTTTGAGTCTGGTCTGGAAGTTTTTGAAAACCGAGTTCGGTTCCTTCACGAAATTATTTAGATATGTAAATGGACACTATGGTTGCTGTAAAAATTATATGTTAGACTAGATAAATACATGATCAGTTGGTAAAAATCTCAGACCCTAGTTTGGATCAGAAGTGGTAGAAATTAAATGGCGAACCAAACCGACAAAAGTCAAAAATATGAAATCTTGAATTTTTAGGTTGCATGTTAGAAACCGACACTTTGGATGAACTCCGACACGAACCGACAAATTATTTGGATTCTATAAACTGATATATGGGTTGGGTAAAAGTTTCGGGTCAAACCGAGTAGGTTTGACCAAGTCAACAAAAACGGCTCGGTGGCTAAAAAAACGACAAAACTTACTATTTTTGGAAAGTGGTAACAAAAATGGTTTTGGGTGACTTAATTAGTAACTTGGACCAAAAACTAAACTTAGAAAGCTTCCCGAATTAGAAACCGACATATAAATTGAGAAGTGACTCTATAAGTGACTCATAAATCATAAGTGACTCTATAAGTGACTCATAAATCATAAGTGACTCATAAATTGAGAAGTGACTCATAGTTTGACCAACCTTAACCAGTTTGACCAAGTTTGACCAGGTTTGACTAGTTTGACCAGGTTTGACTAGTTTGACCAGGTTTGACCAGTTGACCAGGTTTGACCAGCTTTGACCAACGAGTTGACCAACTTTGACCTACGGTTTAAGGCTTATACAAACTAAAATAATCTATTTGCAACACACGATTTGTACTACTGAATAACATACAACAAAACAAACTTGATAATAATGTCTAAAGGAATTATTATTACAAACTTTCACCAACGGGTCGTACACGTTTTTAAGAAATGAACTTGAACAACTTATTTGGACATACTAGTTGATGAACTAGCTCTAGGTGGACATTAACCCTCCACCTACACGATTGGCTTAAGTGGACATTGACCCCCACTTATACAATCGCTATAGATGGTCTTATAAGACATCTACTTACACAACCTTATACGTTTAGGACGTTAGAAGGTTGCGCTTTGGACTTTGCTTGCTTATTTGATATTTGCTTGCTACTTGCTAATCTAAGGTGAGTTTCATAGCCCCACTTTTTACTGCTTTTTATTTTGGGGTGAGAATACATGCTCTGTTTTATAAACTGTTTTAAATATGAACGCAAGTAACGAAAACTCTTATACTGATTGCATGAGTAACTAAACCAAACTACGATGGCCCCTAAAAAATATCATAGTACGTTAATACTAAGCGCGAACATTATGGATAGATCTATCGGGACCTGACAATCCGCCATCCGGGTTAGTCGCGCTAACCACTATACGGATGCATAATATTTCGTACAGCCGAGTGTACTGGTTACACACTCACTGGGGGTAAACAACTACGGTTAAGCTTCGGACTATGAGTTCATGGCAATAGTATACTACGATTTACTTTGGCATTCGTGCTACTTTGATAACTATGAAAATCTTGTGGTTCATACTATGATTTTAAATGCGTAAACCTATGAACTCACAAACTTTATGTTGACCTTTTAGCATGTATTTCTCAGGTTCACAGATGCAGTAGAACTACTCACAGGAAACAAGGCAGTAGGATGCTTTTGAAAAGCATTAGCTCGAGTCGCATGTTTTCACAAACAACGAGAGATTAGATTGCATTATGATATTTTGTATCAACATTTATGTATTAGAAATCTCTACACTTTTAATGCGAACTCCAATGTTTTGATATAACATTTGTAAACGTTTTATTTATAAAAAGTAACTTTTTATTAAAACGTCTCATTTAGAGGTCGTTTGCTTTAATCTTTGTGTTGTGATATTTGATTTGGTTGGCGCCCCCGTGACACCTCATGTTTCCGCTGCCATGTGTTTTGGGGGTGTGACAGATTGGTATCAGAGCCTAAGGTTATAGCGAACTAGGATTGCATTTGTGACCTAGACTATAACCATTAGGTTAGTATTCTTTGTTTAGTATGACTGGTTCAGCGATTGCATCATTTGAATTTAATTTAACATAGCCTGATCAACTATGTACAATTAAAGGAGATTCGATGCAAGACCTGAAATGGTTATAGTGAACGAGAGTACAATAGCAGACGTAGACCAAGGATATGACGGGACCAACCTTTATATGTGCTTATGTGCTAGGCTTTTATGTGTGTGTGTGTATATATATGTATACATATGTACAACCTTACGTACACTAAACTTATTTGCCACCCTTCACGGCAACCACTCCCACAGCTACGTTACCCAACTCTGAAAACGAGGCTCTAGCCTTACTCGCTACTGTGGAGATTTCCATGTTACCCGCTCGCCCAACCGAAATGGGCAACGATATAATCGAATAGGACTCACTTGATATAACACCCCTCATATTATAGTTATTTAAATACAATATATCGGAAGCGTCTGTCCAAATTAAAACTTTAATCAATCAAAACATAAAAGTTCAACTAATTTAAAACACAATTTATCCATTTGGGTGTTATATGAAAACACGAACAACACGGATTTATAAAATCTAATATCAGAGTAACGCAACAAAGTCAAACATTCTTCAGTCCATTCCTTGCCCAGCCCAAATCATCTCAAAACCTGCAAAGAGTAAATGGTGGGATTAGCACGAAGCTAAGTGAGTCAACCTGTCACTATCAGCACAACTCAGCATAACAATACTGATTATCACAAATATCACTTAACACTGACACAACATCACCAAGAGGATCGGTGGTCCTTGTGACACCGCTCAGACCCGGGAGGTGCACCAAGCGACACTTACAACCAACTGCAGGCCAATACAGTGGCTTTACCGATAACTGTTTGCTACCTTTAGTCAATATGTGTTCTATTCTCAACACATGATCACAAATCTCACATTGACTAACCTGTAGCAACCCAGTCCAACTAATCAGTCAAGTTGACCTCCGAATCACAGAATGCTCAAAGGCAACACATCACTTATTACACGTGTATTTCACAAATCAACAGTCACAATCACAATCACAATCACTATATCACTATGTTCACTTGTTGTAACCAATTATGTTACAACTAAATCACACTGAGAGTACGAGTCCACTCACCAATACCTCAGCAGCAAGCTCAGAAGTCTAATATTACTGAGCCTTCTCTCCATCTGAGAATCACAACAAAATACACAAATCAGTAACTTGGTATCAACAACGAACTCGTTATAATAATCAACACATGTTATAATCATATAACATATCACATTATCTCAATACACAATATATCATATCAATCATGATAATTAACACTTATGTCATCGCAATTATATTACAACTTATCTCGATTGTAACATCACACAATTATGTTATCTAGTTACAATATTTATTAAGTCACTTCACTCACTAGTCACCGCTAAAACACGAAAAGATTGTTTAAAATAGGGTTTATAACGAAATGCAATATTTCTGCGTTGGGTCATTTAGCCGCCGGCTAAAATGTTTGACCGCCGGCTAAACCCGATTCGTGACCGCCGGCCAAAACGGCCTCTTGACCGCCGGCCAGACGGCTTGACCGCTGGCCATAGGCCACCGCCTCAATCCTGTTCTTCCTGTTCTTCGTTTTCAGTTCGTAAAATAAATCAAAATCCGCAATTTCAACTATGTAACGAGTTTTAAAGTATCCCATATCACTATATAACATCATGTATCATCACATACCAATTCCTAAGCTTCAATTTCATCTAAACATCATTATATCAACTAATTGAATCAAAATTACTTTATAAGAAATTTAGAAAGATTACTCACAATTGCTTGTAATTGGTGAAGAGGATGATGATTATGATACAACCATTAGCATCCCAGCTTACGATTTCAATTTCTAAGTTTTTTGTGTGTTTTTCTTAATTTGGGAATGAAGAAATGAATAAGGAATGAACTTTATATAAGAAACTTAAGTCGGTCCTCACTAACCGCCTTCAATTATACGGGTATAATTTAATACCCCTTCTCAATCTATTGTCTGGAACCCGAAAACCATTTGCGAGTCCAAACTTTTATTTTACCGACAACTTTATTAATTTAAATCACTTAATATTTTAGTAACCACAATAAGTCCTGAAACTTATTTCCTATTTAATTTCAATAATTTCGACAATATTATTTCCAAACACGTTAATATTATTTTAAAATCACAAAATAATATAAAACAACTAGGTCCGATTTACGGATGTTACACTTGAGGTGAATCCACCTAAGGATTCGCCAACCAAACAAGTGACACCTACTTCACCCTCTTCCTCCTGCTCTTATCATAATCGTTCGAGAACACGTATGGAATTAGAACCTTGTAAGGATTCGTCATCTAGGCGCGTTACATTTACTCCGTCTACTTCACACCCTTCCTTCCCACTTTTATCGTAGACCTATGAATCTCGTGCGTTACACACGACTAGAAGGACAGACAAACCTCCTCGAACTAGACCTTATCCTATTCACACTAACTACTCGAAATAAAATCTCCAACACTTGGATGGATTTCAACGACTTAGCTATGACTCGGTTTATGACTTTAACTACTCTGAACACAAACAATCTTAATAACAACTTAATCATTTCGATTACTACTGCAATGGATGCTAGCAGCTACGGAATTACCAACTATCTTGACCAAACATCTTTACTAAACACTTTTTCATTTCGAAACAATAACATAGTCATGACTGACTACCTTGAAAACACTACTCGGTCATTATTATGACTACATCTGAATCTTGTAACTAATTCACTGTTTTAATAGAACTCCCTCTCGAAAAAGATGGCCAACTCCACTATGAACCGAATATATTATCTCTTAATATTGCGCCTTATTGGTCACTGATCATATTACCTTGTACCGATTAATCGTCATATTGTGATGTCACGTATTATTTTAAGCACGTCTACGATAATCTTAGCTTTCATTTAAGGTCTCATCCATTCTTTCATCTCCTTTCGTTTAAGAACACGCCACTACGAGAATCAACGGAAAGTTTTAACACCATACAATAACAAGAGTTCTCAACAGATTTCTACCAACTCAAGTTTTCAAAGAAATATCATAGATTTTTCACTGAACATCTACCCGGAATTGTTTACAACCTATAAATTTTTAACTCGTTCCTAATAGACTGAAATTTTCAACGTCTTGTCGACGACAAGAGTTTCCGACATATTCAATTGGCTAAAGTTTCCAATGGACATTAGGTTTTCATACAAATTTTTATCAAAGGAAATTGTTTCGACAAATTTTACATCGGCTCCCCCACAAAATGTCTCATAAAGATTTTCAAAATTTATAAATTACTTGTCGGTACAAAGCTCAAATCTTGAAATGTTTAGCAAAATTTCATTGACGTTTTATTAGACAAAAATTTTATATAGGAGTAAACACATGACTTTCACTCAGACTTTCTAAAAACAAGATCGCAATGTAGGTAATATAGATGATAACGTTAATTTAACTAGAAATGATACCGGTAGTTTTATGATAAAACATGAGATAGATACAACTCCTTTTATATACCAGAAATTTTTTGTAACTTTAGAGGCTAAACCCTCTTTTTACAAATTCATAGTTTTAATAAAACAATTTACTCGTAAGTAATGGCAAGTCCCACTGTAGACAAACACATGTCTGACGACAACCAACTCTGTGATGAACCAACGACATTCCCATACCTACTCACTGTAGATGACGATATTTCTTGATAACTTAACTATTTCACTCTTAATCGATACTGGACGAGTTTAGTCCACTACACGATCACACCCAACCGATTTAGAACTTGCACTATGAACTTAGCAAGCAAAATCTTCCATAAACCTTAGGGAATACAACCTACGTTTTCTAACGACTTTTACATTACATTAGACCAATTGCAGGTCTCTTTTATACATATGGGAAATGCGTTTCCAGCAATTTATATTGGATTTAATCCAACTGACTGTTCACACTCACTATGAACCACATAGGAATGTTTTCCTACTACGAACCATATAGGAATGTTTTCCTACTACTACGAACCTTATAGTAAATGACCTTACTACGACTGACTATTTAGGAATAATTGTCCTAATAATAGTACACGGAGATAATTCTCCAAACGTATACAAATGGATACGCTGCATCACAACAACGAACTTTCCTTTCGTGGACTTAGTTAAACGTCAGAATTACTCACACTTTCGCTAGATACCACACAAACTATGACTACGAGCAAATTTCGGGACGAAATTCTCCTAACAAGGGGAGAATGTGACACCCGACGATTTAGGGTTACTAATAATCCTACTTGAAACCCTAATTACGTATGTTTAGTTTAGAATTAGGCTAAATACTTGTAATTGCTTGTAACTACTTGTATATTTTGTGAATATACGCTTACGTAATTAGTTGTAATTACGCTTACACAATTTGATGAAATTGCGCAAAACAACCGGACGGACTCCGCCTAATTATACGACGCTGGTGAAAACATTCCTATAAATAACTAGAATCTATTTTTAAAAGTTATTTATCATATATTGTTAATTTGTTAAATTAATACACGAAAAACTAAGGCATTTTGACTAAAACGTCTCAAACGCAACAGAAACGCGCGGAACGCGCCCGACAATCGAACGAAAGTTAAAATATATTTTAATAATTTAAAATATAATATTTTGTATGAAATTATTACTGAAAACATCATATAATAGTTTGTCAATGAAAAACGTCTATTTAAAACGTTACGTGATTAAACCTCCGTAAAATGTGCACGCAAATCGAGGCCGACGAATTAACGGAATATTTTTATAAATGTTTTCAAGCATCTAGATAAAATATTTCAAGTGAAAATATCAAAATTAAAAGTCGTCACTTAAAAATGCGTATAAAATATTTAACGTACGAATAAACGTTTAAACAATCGAGTAAACGAACGGAGAATGTAACTAATTAAATGGGAAATGAGAAATGACCAAAATACCCTTTGTGGGGCCCCCTATGGGCTGGCCACCCCATGTGCCACCCCCATCCTCACCCTCTAATCTTACATGCAAATTCACATCATTACACTTTTTCCCTAAAACCACTTATCCTTCATGCATTCTCTCATTACACTCAAACTCTCATTCACCATTTCTCTCAAAACTCTCTCCAATTTTATGGAGAACACAAGCCCCTCACACCACCATAACATCACCACAAACCACCACATCACCACCACAAGCCACCATTGATCAAGAGCAAGAAGGAAGAAAGCTCAAGAACATCATCTTCTTCATCATCTTCACTCTTGTTATTCATTATTCTTGTAATAAATCACATGAACTCTTCATTAGATTTACTTTCATGATGTTTATTTACTTGTTTTGTAGCTCATCTAACACTATTATGTCCAAATAAAAGGTTAAAATACGTTTTTGTAACCCATATGTAAGAAGACAGATTCTGCCCCAGAAAAGTCAGTGTACTAAAATGGTCATATCTCGAGTTTTACTGAGAGTTAGACAACGAAATTTTTTTTTAAAAGTTTCGTATTGAAAAGAGCTACAACTTTCGTGTTTTACACTTTTTCCATATCCGTACGTATTTTTGGCTATAATCTGATCTTTGAGTCTGGTCTGGAAGTTTTTGAAAACCGAGTTCGGTTCCTTCACGAAATTATTTAGATATGTAAATGGACACTATGGTAGCTGTAAAAATTATATGTTAGACTAGATACATACATGATCAGTTGGTAAAAATCTCAGACCCTAGTTTGGACCAGAAGTGGAAGAAATTAAATGGCGAACCAAACCGACAAAAGTCGAAAATATGAAATCTTGAATTTTTAGGTTGCATGTTAGAAACCGACACTTTGGATGAACTCCGACACGAACCGACAAATTATTTGGACTCTATAAACTGATATATGGGTTGGGTAAAAGTTTCGGGTCAAACCGAGTAGGTTTGACCAAGTCAACAAAAACGGCTCGGTGGCTAAAAAACGACAAAACTTACTATTTTTGGAAAGTGGTAACAAAAATGGTTTTGGGTGACTTAATTAGTAATTTGGACAAAAAACTAAACTTAGAAAGCTTCCCGAATTAGAAACCGACATATAAATTGAGAAGTGACTCTATAAGTGACTCATAAATCATAAGTGACTCTATAAATGACTCATAAATCATAAGTGACTCATAAATCATAAGTGACTCTATAAGTGACTCATAAATCATAAGTGACTCTATAAGTGACTCATAAATCATAAGTGACTCTATAAGTGACTCATAAATTGAGAAGTGACTCATAGTTTGACCAACCTTAACCAGTTTGACCAGGTTTGACCAAGTTTGACTAGTTTGACCAGGTTTGACTAGTTTGACCATGTTTGACCAGTTGACCAGGTTTGACCAGTTGACCAGCTTTGACCAGCTTTGACCAACGAGTTAACCAACTTTGACCTACGGTTTAAGGCTTATACAAACTAAAATAATCTATTTGCATCACACGATTTGTACTACTGAATAACATACAACAAAACAAACTTGATAATAATGTCTAAAGGAATTATTATTACAACTTTCACCAACGGGTCGTACACATTTTTAAGAAATGAACTTGAACAACTTATTTGGACATACTAGTTGATGAACTAGCTCTAGGTGGACATTAACCCTCCACCTACACGATTGGCTTAAGTGGATATTGACCCCCACTTATACAATCGCTATAGATGGTCTTATAAGACATCTACTTACACAACCTTATACGTTTAGGACGTTAGAAGGTTGCGCTTTGGACTTTGCTTGCTTATTTGATATTTGCTTGCTACTTGCTAATCTAAGGTGAGTTTCATAGCCTCACTTTTTACTGCTTTTTACTTTGGGGTGAGAATACATGCTTTGTTTTATAAACTGTTTTACATATGAACGCAAGTAACGAAAACTCTTATACTGATTGCATGAGTAACTAAACCAAACTACGATGGCCCCTAAAAAATATCATAGTACGTTAATACTAAGCGCGAACATTATGGATAGATCTATCGGGACCTGACAATCCGCCATCCGGGTTAGTCGCGCTAACCACTATACGGATGCATAATATTTCGTACAGCCGAGTGTACTGGTTACACACTCACTGGGGGTAAACAACTACGGTTAAGCTTCGGACTATGAGCTCATGGCAATAGTATACTACGATTTACTTTGGCATTCGTGCTACTTTGATAACTATGAAAATCTTGTGGTTCATACTATGATTTTAACTGCGTAAACCTATGAACTCACAAACTTTATGTTGACCTTTTAGCATGTATTTCTCAGGTTCACAGATGCAGTAGGACTACTCACAGGAAACAAGGCAGTAGGATGCTTTTGAAAAGCATTAGCTCGAGTCGCATGTTTTCACAAACAACGAGAGATTAGATTGCATTATGATATTTTGTATCAACATTTATGTATTAGAAATCTCTACACTTTTAATGCGAACTCCAATGTTTTGATATAACATTTGTAAACGTTTTATTTATGAAATATAACTTTTTATTAAAACGTCTCATTTAGAGGTCGTTTGCTTTAATCTTTGTGTTGTGATATTTGATTTGGTTGGCGCCCCCGTGACACCTCATGTTTCCGCTGCCACGTATTTTGGGGGTGTGACAAATCACAACTTAGAATACTGATTAAATCATTTAGACATGGGTTTAGCTTTGATAAGGACCATTATTTGTCAAATTTTGATATGTATATATGTTTTATTAGAAAGAAAAGAATAAAGATTATGTTTAAAGTAAGATGAACATTATGTTTCTATTGATACAAGTTACCGATCAGATCACAACTTAGAATACTGACCCGATCAGCTAGTGATATCATAGAAGAATGACATTAATCAAACTTTTAGACATAGAAGATATTCAAGTGACTTTATGAGTTATAATGAAAGAAGAATATAACATACTAATTTCTGAACTTGCTGATTGTATCAGTGAAAGTCAGTTGATCAGTGAGTATATCCTTCTAATGTTTATAAACCATAGAGTCAAATTATTTAAAGTGATTATAAAAGATAGAGCAAAAATAAATAAATAAATTCAAGGAACCTATTTATTCATTTAAGTTTGATTGGTGAACCCATCCAGAACTGGGTTTATAGTGACCAAGCCTTGGTTTTGGCATCCACTGATTTGCACAAATCGTATCTGAATGCTCACTGATGATTTGATGTTTTGAAATAGGTAGAGCTGAGCATTCAGATGACAAGTGCTGTCTTTCACCATATTTGTAACACTTTTTGTTAACATGACTGGCCTGTTTGACTTTCCTTGTTTTAAGTTGCTGATCTGACACAGTCAAACAACTATTCTTGCTGATTTTTACTTCCTGCATCTTTGACTTGAGATCACTGATAGAAGTTCTCTCAGTGACTGATACAGTGTCAGTGAAGTTTCTAATAATAACTTAATTATCAGAGATGGTTTTGATGAGATGTGAAGTTACTGATGATTTGACAGTTTCCAAAATATTTATCTCATCTCTACCTGCTGTCATATCAGAATCATCAGTGACCAATTTTCTTTTTGTAAAATAGTTTGGTCTTGGCTCACTGAAGACTGATATGGGTTCAAAAATAGCTTCTGAAAAAATTCCCTTGGGATCAAAGATAGGATCGACTTTCGTTGAGTCAGCGAGAGATGCAACATACTCATAATCTCCTCCCAAAATAGCCTTAACTTGTTTTGGAATTTGATTATTGACGCATTGATTGACATTATCATTTGATTTGCACCAAAATTCCATGACCTTTTTAAGTTGTAGAAATTGTGTTTCAAATTTTACCTTTTCTTGAACACATACTTGATTTGCATAAGTTTGTGCATCAAGATCCAGTTTTAATCTCTTTAGTTTTGACACATTTTCACCTTTATCATTTAACTTTGATTTTAAGTCACTGATCTCACATCTCTGTCTTTTCTGAATGTTATGAGTGTTTGATAAGTCAACTATCAGAGACTCAAAAACATTCTCTTTTTCAGAAACTGAAGCTGATTTGAAACAGTGTACCTTGTAAAGAGTTTCAGGATCCCATTCAGATGCTGAACACTTAGGAGTGACTTCTTTGATATCTTCAAGAAGTTCAGCGTCATCAGCCATCAGACAGAAATCCTTGTCTAAACAAATCATTGCTTCTTCATCGGATGATGATGATGAGTCAGAGTCACTGAATGAACCTTCTTCAGCGACGAAACCTTTTCCCTTCTTCTTTCCAGATTTAGCCATTGCCTTCAGTTTCTTTTACTTTGCCTTGTACTTGTTATACTTATCATTTCTGAAATCTGGCACTGGTTCAGGGACTTGGTTGACTGACTTTGATTTACATTCAGCTGCAAAATGACCATTTTTGCCACATTTGTAGCATTCTCCCTTGGATTGAAAATTACTAGATGATGGAGCACCAGTGAATCTTTTTGATCTGGTGTTCCTTCTGAAATTAGCAACCAGCATGGCCATGTCCTTTTCGAGCTTCTCCAGACCCTCATCATACTCATACTCTGACTGTTCTTCATCTTGACCACCTTCTTCTTCAGCTATCAGTGACCTTGAGCATTTCTTAGACACTTTTGATTTTTGTCTCTGATCGATTTCATCAAGCTCAGCTACAAGGGCATTGGATATCTTCTGACTTCCAATAGTAGCACGAATATGCTCACTATGATCAGCTTGCTTTTCATACTGCTCCCAGTTGAGCAAAATACCATAGACCTGAGTTAGATTAAGAATTGGATAATCATTTCTCTGTCTAGTGCATGTGGCAATGGTTCCCCAAATCTTCCTTGGCAGCAACTTCAGGAATTTTTCAACAACAAATCGCTGCTCCTTTCCTATACCAGCTTTCTCCATCTTGTTCATCAGCGATTGATATCTGGTATAAGTGGAAGATAGCGACTCATTGGGCTCCATTGCAAATAGCTCATACTGGCGAGTGAGATTGACTTCCCTGCAGCGAATAATATCAGGAGTTCCAATATATATATTCCTAAGGGTGTCCCACATGTCTTTAGCAGTTCTACAAAGCCTGATCGATTCGAACACTTCATCAGGAAGTGCCATGCCTATGTAGATTTTAGCTTGTTTATCAAGTCTAACCAATCGTCTATCCTCATCCATCCACTGTTCCTCTCTTTTGGGCACAACCATTTCTGGTATAGCAGGAGTAGTAGCTGTAGCAATGACAGCAGGAACGATTGTGGTTGGAATGTGGTTACCATTGGTTATTGTATTACAGAGATGGTCATCGATTAGGTCTAAAAACATCATCATTCGAGACATCCAAGTTTCAATCCTGAATGGATCAAAAGCTGGAGGTTTGGTTGTAGAACCATTTCCCTTCTGATAATCAGAGTCAACACAGCTGTACTTTACTGATTCCATTGCAGATCTGGTTAATTGAATTTAAACCAACTCTGCTCTGATACCAATTGAGAGTCCCGTAATTCACTATTGTTTAGTGAATTGGAATCGCAAAGTGTAAAGTTTAATTGTAGAAGAGGGGGGGTTGAATACAATTTAAAACTATTTCTGATTTTAGCTTAGTTGATTGATGAGTTTTAAATTGTTTAACAGAAACAGAGTATAAACAATAGTAACAGAGTATAACAGATATACGGATATGACAATATCAAAGTAACAAAGTAATGATAGCTAAAATGATGAATTATATTGATCATACAATTCACAAGTGTTGAATGCGGAATGGATTAACCAAAGTTAATCCAATTCAAACACTTAGGGTGTGTTTGGTGAGGAGCTTTTGGAAGCTTTTAGGAGCTTTTAGCTTTTAAATTTGAAAAATAAAGCTCCTCTAAAATAAAAGCTTGGTTTGGTAGAATGAGATGTAGCTTTTATTTTCTAATAAAAAGCTCCAAAATTCAACGCTGATCCATCTAGCGTTTCATCCTGAGCTGCAGCTTTTTGTAGTTATAATTACAATAATACCCTTCAAATACATATCACGAATTATCCCTGATAGTAGTGATAAGGCACAATTAAACGTATATCCCAATCATATTTAACATTTTTTTTCTTTATTATTTATTTGGACAACCACCTACAATTTGTATCTTGTTAGTTAACGTAGTATATAAGTATACTTGTAAAATAATTATTAAAACATATAAATAGATAACTTTTTGTATGTCTTCAATAACAATAAAAAGTTAAACTGAAAGAGATTTCAATATACTCAAGGATTATACATTTTAAAGTAGTCTTTTCCTTTAGTTGAATACAATCTTTATAAAATGAAACTAAATTTTTTAAAAGAATGTATAACACAACATTGCTATTATTGAAACTTAATTAATTTCTTTTATCCACTTTGGAATTTATATAATCAGTTAATTTTGATACTTATGCTTGAGATTTATAATTTGTTTTGTATGCTTTAATATTATCATCATTATTATTATTTACGTCATTTATCTATATCTATATTCTTTTAATTGATTTTTTACTCATACGTCCTTTTATGTCATTTCATATCTTTTAGCTACAGATTCAGCTAGTTTGCCAAACACTTACATAAAAAATGAAAGCTACAGCCTACAGCTCTAAATAAAAGCTACAGCTTCTAGCTACAGTGTAACATCCTCGAATTGGACCTAGTTGTTTTATATTATTTCTTGATTTAAATAAGTATTTAAAGGTGTTTGGAAATAATATTGTTTGAAATAGTTGAAATAATTGGAATAAGAGTCGAATATTCCAATGTGATAAGTAAATTATTAATTGTTGTAAATTAATATAGTTGACGGTGCAATAAAATGTTTGGACTCGCAAATGGTTTTCGGGTTCCAGACAATAGATTGAGATGGGGTATTAAATTATACCCGTATATTGAAGGCGGTTGGATGAGCCGACTTATATATATCCTTTCCTATTTAGGAAAGTTATTCATTTTATTCTGAAACTCACAGAAACTCTCTGAAAACCTCCAAATCAAACTAGAAATCAAATCAGGAAGTTGTGATTCTCGTGAAACTTCATCATGATCAGATTATCATCATTATGCTCTTCAATCAGTAAGTATTCTTGTGTATTTAAGAATTTGATTTTGATTGAATTTGGGTAAATTGATGATTTGAGAGATTTGGATGTTAGAAACAGGTTATAAGTGTTACATATTGATTATGTGATGATATTTGAGGTTTATAACCGTTTAAAAACGAGTTTTTGGTGTTTTGGGGATTAAACCCGCGAGTTAGGGTTTCTGCTGTTCGTGCTGGGCTGGGACGAGGCCAGAAGCCGGCGGCTTCTTTGGCCAAGCCGGCGGCTTGTTCTTGTTAGCCGAAGCCGGCGGCTTCATAAGCCAAGCCGGCGGCTTGTGATGTTTTGTAGGAAACCGGCGGGTATAAACCCGACCCAGCGGTTGGTATAAGCTTTAAAACGGGTTTTAGTTCTGTTACCACATTTGGTAAATTACCCGGCGGTTGTTGAAGTGAAGCCGACGGGTGAGGTTAGGAAGCCGACGGCTTCTAGGAGGAAGCCGTCGGCTTGAAGGGCAGGTACAACATTTCTTGTTTGTTTGTAAATAAGTAATATGATTGCTAATTGATATATGTTAATAGATGATAATGATTATATTATAAATCATTAGTGGATAGTTAGGAACTAGTAATCTTGATGTAGATTATGTTAAGTTCCTAATGTTAAAGATTGATATAAGTTCAGTATTTATGATTTGATTACTAACTTATATTCGATTGGTTGATTCTCAGATGTGGAGAAGGCTCAGTGATATTAGACTACTGAGTGAAGGTCTGAGGTAGTCGGTGAGTGGATCTGTAACCTCAGTGTGATTTAGTTGTAATGATTTGATTTACAACGAGTAATTTATAGTATTACTTTGATATGATGCATCTGTGGAGATATCTTGCCATGATAGATTAACTAGTTGCTTACTTGGCTGATTGTGCTAGTATGTAAGATTCTGAGGTCAACTTGACTTGACAGTTGGACTTGGTTGTTATTGTAGACGACAGGAGATCTTGAAACTTGAAATGTTGGTTTGGAGATCTAGGTCGTGTGTGATTAACAACTGGTTATCGGTAATTCTGTATAGGCCAATACAGATGATTGATAAGAGTTCCTTGAGTACCAAACCGGTATTAGGGTATCTCAGGAGCCACCGATCCTCATGACGATTTATAATGTTTGATTGGTGTAGCTTGACATTGATTGGATGTCGAGTGAATGATTGATTTTCTGTTTATTGTTATTTGATGTAAACAGATTGTTATGCTAGGTTGTACTGTTGCTTATAGTTTCATTCACTTAGCTTTATGCTAACCCCACCACAGTTCTTCCTGCAGGTTAAAATAGAGGGGACATATTGGGCAGGGCAGGAAGTGTTTGGAATTGATGGAATGTGTAACACCCCCGAAATTCGATGTTTTGCGGAAGCATAGTTTGGGGTGTTACTAATTAAATATCACAGCACAAAGATAAAGCAAACGACCTCTAAATGAGACGTTTTGTAAATTAGTTACATTCCATAGATATAATGTTTGAAAACTTAGTGTTTTCGTATACAAAATGTAGTTTCCCCTAGAGTCCATGCGTATAGCGGGAGATTCTATTACATAATCGTAATATACAAAAGATAATGCTAAGAATCTCCGTTAATGCAATTGTGTTGAAATCATGCGACTCTAGCTAAAATCCTGGAGTAATCCTACTCCATCCGGGTACCTGAGAAAACATGCTAAAAAGTGTCAACCAAAAAGGTTGGTGAATCTCACAGGTTTGTAAATAATATCGGCTTTGAACACGAGATTTCATTAGTAGTGCCCGTAGGCGTAAAATCAGCCATTTCAATCCAGCAATCGTAAAATCAGTATTTGCAATCCAGCAAATGTAAATACATAAGTTTATACCGTTGCCATGAGGCTCATAATCGAAGCTTAACCCGTAATAATATGTTTGCTCCCGTGACATGCTCGTAAGTGAGCAAGCATCAGTAACGAATAAGTTGTCACCCGTTTATACGTGTAAATCGGTACGTGGCAGCGCTACTGCCCCGGGTGGGGAGGGTCATTTCCCTAATGGATCCATTAACTACTGTTCGCGCTTAAGTCCATAACTAACGATATATGATGGAGAGACTTCTGTAAATAGTAACAACTCATGCAATTCCGTTTGGTATAGTAAACAGTTTAGTACTTGTGTTCAAGAAAAAGTAGTAGCATGTATCTCCCCCAATAAGATAAAACAGTAAAAGTGGGGCCGTAAGACTCACCTGAGTCTTTGCAAGTACGTTTATATCAATAAACGAGTAAGTAATATCAACCGTAGGTTCTCCGAACCCGTAACCTTCAAATGCCTAAACATATAAAGTTAAGTAAGTAGATGTCTCGCAAGACCTTCTAGGCTAGTTGTTTACACAACTCATTATATCCAAGTGTTTGTTTAGTAATCCGTTTGTAGTTTGGAAACAAATATGGCCCGTTGGTGACGGTTTGTAATAATGATTCAAAGTGTTATCATTTATAACGCAATTTAGTGTAATTGTAATAGAAAGTATGTTCTATGACGTTTGTTAAGTCGTATGACATAAGTATTTGAAGTTGTGTAAGTTCGACACTTAGTAAAATCTGACTTTTCAAGGTTCTGGTTTGTGCGACGTAGCATGCGACGTAGCATGCGACGTAGGGTGCGACGTAGGGAGGTACGTCGCATGATGCGACCTTCGCAAATCAATGCGACGTAGGAGGCGACGTCGCTAATGCGACGTTGGTTCGGTTTGCGACGTAAAAGTCTACGTCGCTATGTGCGACGTCCGCAAGTTAATGCGACGTAATAGGCTGCGTCGCTAGTGCGACGTTGGGATATCTGTGCGACGTAGGCCGTGACGTCGCTAAATGCGACGTTGGCCACAAAATGCGACGTTTTGAGCTACGTCGCAGATAGTCCAGCGTCTCTGCGACGTAGCGGTCTGATCGGAATTTGGTGGCCGGAAAATCGGTCGAAAAGCTTCCGTTCGGTCCAAATCTTTTACCCAACCCATTTTTGGACATTTTAAGCATATATAAACCATAAAAACGTAAAAATGAGCAAAAACGGAGAGTTTCGGGTTTTATCGGAAACTTACAAAATGTCGGATAGAAAATCCGAAAAGATAGGAATGTAGATCGTGTTGTCGTGGTCACTTTTCTCCAAAAGAGTGGTATGATCCGGCGAGGTTTCGTGGTGTTATTTTGCGATTTAGTGAGGTGGTGGGTTTTGTTTATTTTGAAAGAAAATGGAGAGAAAGAGAGATGAGAGATAAGATGATGATGATGAAATGAAAGTGGGGAGGGGGTTTCCCCCCTTTTTGGCTGAAAATCGGTGGGGTCCACCGAGTGGACTTCACCAAATTTTGTTCCCTGCGTTTCGAGTTCTGCGCGGTGTTCGTTTCCTCCATCGTTTAAACGCTATATCAAGCAGTTATATTTTTAAAAGGTGACGGGAATATTTTAATGAAATACCTTGAAATTAATTATAAAAACATTTGTCGAAGTATTAAAATTCTTAACTCGCGTTTAATACGTATTCGTTAAATTATTTAAAATGTCGTCGCGATATTATAAATAATGTTTGTTCGCTGTGTATTTTATATAATAAAATATGTTCTCATTATTTCGGTAAGTTTCTGTCACCAACGACCAAGTAACTGTGTCGGACTCCGTCCGGTTAATTCGTACGATTAATCCAAATCGCGTAAGTACACACATATATATATAATTCACCTTATATATATATATACAAATAGAGTCTGCAATTAGTCCTATTACATACTAATTACAACTAGTTACAAGTAATTAGGCATAATTAATTATCCTAATTTAGCAGGTGTTACATTCTCCCCTTGTTAAAGAAATTTCGTCCCGAAATTAGCTTGAGTGCACGGACGGTGCGTTGTCTGGGAAGAGATGTGGGTATTTCTGTCGCATTTGGTCTTCCCGTTCCCAGGTGAACTCAGGGCCGCGCCTAGAATTCCACCTGACTTTTACTATGGGAATACGACTCTGTTTCAATTGCTTGACCTCACGGTCCATGATTTCCATAGGTTTCTCGACAAAATGAAGTTTATCATCGATTTGAATTTCGTCGAGCGGTATAATCAGCGTCTCGTCAGACAGACATTTCTTCAAGTTAGAAATGTGGAATGTGTTGTGTACGCTGCTAAGTTCAGCAGGAAGTTGCAGGTGATATGCCACTGGACCAATCCTTTCAAGGATTTCGAATGGTCCGATGTATCTAGGATTTAGTTTGCCTCGTTTCCCGAATCGAATAACACCTTTCCATGGTGCCACCTTGAGAAGTACCTTGTCTCCTACCTGGAACTCAAGGTGTTTGCGTCTCACGTCAGCATAGCTTTTCTGACGATCACGTGCGGCTTTCAGCCGGTTTTGAATACTAACGATTTTC
Source organism: Helichrysum umbraculigerum (assembly GCA_949592205.1). Taxonomy (NCBI): domain Eukaryota; kingdom Viridiplantae; phylum Streptophyta; class Magnoliopsida; order Asterales; family Asteraceae; genus Helichrysum; species Helichrysum umbraculigerum. The sequence goes on from CATIUR010000005.1 coordinate 38,503,835, forward strand.
TCAGTAGTTTCTTGAATGATTTCTGGACCCGTGAGTTGGGATTCTCCTAACTCAGTCCAACTGACAGGTGATCGGCACTTACGTCCGTAAAGTGCCTCGAAGGGTGCAGCCTTTATGCTGGTATGGTAACTGTTGTTGTAGGAAAACTCACACAACGGTAAGTGATTTTCCCAAGAAGTACCGAAGTCGACTACGCAGGCTCGTAGCATATCCTCCAGTGTTTGAATAGTTCGCTCGCTTTGGCCATCGGTTTGCGGGTGATAAGCAGTACTCATATCCAGACGAGTACCAAGAGATTTCTGTAATGATTGCCAAAAGTTAGAAGTAAAACGGCTGTCCCTATCCGAGATGATCGAGATAGGTACACCGTGTCGCGAGATGATTTCTTTGACATAGATGCGAGTCAGACGCTCCATCTTGTCGGTTTCCTTGATGGCCAGAAAATGAGCAGATTTCGTGAGACGGTCCACGATCACCCAAATGGTATCGCAACCACTCAAAGTTTTCGGTAGTTTGGTAATGAAGTCCATGGAAATCTGTTCCCATTTCCATTGAGGAATTTCAGGTTGTTGAAGCAACCCAGAGGGTCTTTGGTGTTCGGTCTTTACTTTGGAACAGGTTAGGCATTTACTGACGTACAAGGCGATGTCAGCTTTCATGTTAGGCCACCAATACAACCCTTTGACGTCATGATACATCTTGTCAGATCCAGGATGTATAGAGTATCGAGATTTGTGAGCTTCAGCCATCACCAAATCTCGCAAGTTTCCGAATTTGGGTAACCACACCCGGTTAGAGAAGTATCGAGTTCCATCGGGTTTGATTTCGAATTGTTTATCCAAGCCTCGCAAGGCTTCATTTTTCAAGTTTTCATCGTTGAGTGCTTCAAGTTGAGCGGTAAGGATTTGAGCAGGGAGCTCGTTAAGAATTGTCATAGAAAGTGCTCGGACTCGAAGGGGTTTCACTCGTTCTTTTCGGCTTAAGGCATCGGCAACTACGTTAGCCTTGCCCGGATGGTATTTGATCTCGCAGTCGTAGTCACTAAGCAACTCAACCCAGCGACGTTGTCTCATGTTTAGATCTTTCTGATCGAATATGTGTTGGAGACTTTTGTGATCGGTAAAGATAGTGCTTTTCGTACCGTAGAGATAATGTCTCCAGATTTTCAATGCGAAGACTACAGCACCTAACTCGAGGTCGTGGGTCGTATAGTTTTTCTCGTGGATTTTCAGTTGTCGTGAGGCATAGGCAATGACTTTTTCCCGTTGCATCAACACACAACCAAGTCCTTGGTGTGAGGCGTCGCAGTAAACTACGAAATCGTCGGTGCCCTCGGGTAAGGACAAGATTGGTGCACTGCAAAGTTTGTTTTTCAATAGCTGGAAGGCTGACTCTTGTTTATCCGTCCAATCGAACTTCTTATCTTTCTGAGTCAGTGTGGTTAGGGGAACAGCTATTCTTGAAAAGTTTTCGATGAATCGGCGATAATAACCAGCAAGACCTAAGAATTGTCTCACTTCGGTTGGAGTGGTCGGTGACTCCCAGCCCTTGATTGCTTCAATCTTGGCGGGATCAACATGAATTCCTTGGCTGTCAATCACGTGCCCGAGGAATTGAACGGTTCGAATCCAGAACTCACACTTAGAGAATTTGGCATATAACTCTTCGTGTTTCAGAAGTCCTAGAATGGTTTTCAGATGTTGAGCATGTTCCTGTTCGTTGCGAGAGTAAATCAGGATATCATCGATGAACACAATGACGAATTTGTCAAGATATGGTTTGCACACCCGATTCATAAGGTCCATGAATACGGCCGGTGCGTTGGTTAAACCGAATGGCATCACTTGGAATTCGTAATGCCCATAACGAGTTCGGAAGGCTGTCTTTGGGATATCATTGTCACGGACTCGGAGTTGATGATAACCCGACCGTAGATCAATCTTCGAGTAAACACTCGATCCCTGGAGTTGGTCAAACAGGTCATCGATTCTAGGAAGTGGGTACCGATTCTTTATGGTTAGCTTATTCAGCTCTCGGTAGTCGATACACATGCGGAAAGACCCATCTTTCTTTTTCACGAATAAGACCGGAGCTCCCCAAGGTGAGGAACTTGGTCGAATGAATCCTCTGTCCAGGAGTTCCTGTAGTTGGTTAGACAACTCCTGCATTTCGGATGGTGCTAAACGGTAAGGGGCTCGTGCCACGGGTGCAGCTCCGGGCACAAGTTCGATTTGAAATTCAACTTGTCTAGGTGGCGGCAGTCCGGGCAAGTCTTCAGGAAAGACTTCTGGGAAATCCCGCACGATCGGAACATCCTCAAGTCGCTTCTCCTCCGACTTCTTCTCCGTTACATGTGCGAGGATGGCTTGATACCCTTTTCGTAGATATTTTCTAGTTTTCAGACAAGATACGATATTTAGATTCCGTCTGCCGGTCTCCCCTTGTAGGACTAAGGTTCCACCGGAGACAAGAGGTATACGAACGAGTTTGTCATGACAGATGATTTCAGCTCGGTGCTTGGATAACCAATCCATACCGACAATAATATCGAAGCTGCCGATCTCGACAGGGATTAAATCAATGGGAAACGTTTCGTTCGTGAGGTTAAGTGTACAGTGGTGTATGATACTATCAGTCTCAATCAGTTTGCCGTTAGCTAATTCTACAATGTATTTAGCATCTAAGGCAGTGGGAGTAATATCAAGTAAAGGGCTAAATTTCTCAGATATGAAGCTTCTATCGGCACCGGTATCAAATAACACAGAAGCGGTAAGGTCGTTGAGAAGGAACGTACCCGTCACGACGTTCGGGTCTTGTCTGGCTTCCCCAGCCTTGATAACGAATGATCTGCCGCGAGCAGGGTTGTTGTTGTTTTTCAGTTTTGGGCAATCTTTCTTGAAATGCCCTGTATTTCCGCACCCAAAGCAGGCCTTTGGTGCATTAGTGTTGGGGGTGGGAATGTTGGTTCGACAATCCTTGGCTAGATGCCCGAACCGCTTGCAGTTGGAGCAAGGGCAAGAACCGTCATGGTGGCGGTTGCATTTGGGACAGTAGGGTCTGCTCCCGCTGTACCCTTTCTTCTCCGAAGTTCCAGATGAATAAGCCTTAATGTACTCAGGCTTTTTGTTGGAGGTTTGGTTGGATGAGTTGGGGTTACCTTCCCACTTGCGTTTGTTGTTTGTAGATGGGGTTGGAGTTGTACCACGGCGGACAGAATTTGCCGTTAGTTCATGGGCCATACGGATGGCGCTCTGAATAGTACCCGGTTTGGAAGAAGTTACCAGGTCTTGGAGTCTCTCAGGAAGACCATCAACAAATTTCTCGATCCTCTTGTACTCAGGATCGACCATGGTTGGGCACAGAAGTGCCAATTGGTGGAAACGGTTGGTGTAGCCGGTGATATCATTACCTTGCATCTTATGGTTCCAAAATTCCACTTCTAGTTGTTTCAATTCATCCCTGGGGCAATACTCGCCCCTCAACATCTTCTTCAACTCCTCCCACGGGAGTTGGTAAGCAGTAGCAATACTCACAGTCTGGGCATAAGTGTTCCACCAGGTGAGTGCGGTGTCAGTAAAAGTGCTAACGGAGAACTTAACCTTATCTCCCTCCGCACAGTTGCAGATAAGAAATACAGACTCAACTTTCTCGATCCAGCGTACTAGACCGATAGCTCCCTCGGTACCTGCAAAGTTTAGAGGTTTGCAGTTCTGGAAGTCCTTGTAAGAACAAGGTTTAGCAGCAGTGGTTTCAGCGGCATCGCTGTTTCTCGAGGAATTTGGTGGAGTATTCCGAGCCAAGGCTTCAGTAACAGCCTGGGTTATAAGGGAGGTGATCTGGGCATCGGTGTACGGTCGTGTCTTTGGCGGCATGATTCTTCAATGAAAGAAATGAAGATACATGAGATTTTGTATGAAATTGTAATTGTCACAGATGTACATGTATAAAAGCAGTAATACATAACATCAACATGGAAAATGACAATTAATGTGAGTTGAGATAACAAAGGATATCTGACAGATAAAGTGAGTTCAAAAGTTACATCCTACAGAGATATTACAAAAGGTGTCGGGAATGGTTACATCCGACTAGTTTATAGAGTAGTGCTAGATAGTCCCTAGATTACGAGATAGATTACAGACAAAAACTACACTAATCTTAATGTAGATTAATTGGTTCCATTAGCGTGACAAGGCGGTCCACAGTTTGCTAGTCGATTGGTTCCTTCTCAGTTAGGGTTCCTGGCCTTCGGATTCGTCTTCCGACTCCAGGTTCAGGTCGTGTGGGTGGTAGCGTGCCTCGAGCATGTCCCTGTATCTTTGAGTCGTGGAGCGGTACCTAGTCTCCTCCGTTGATTTCTTGCCCAAACGTTTGATCCACGTTTTGGTCCTACGGGTTAGGTTGGTGGCCACTTTCTTCCAGTAACGGATCTTATCTTTGATTCGTGTAGGAACAGATCGGTTTGAGATTCTCAATCTTTGTTCATAGTCTATGCACTTACGCTTAAGTGCCCAATTTCGGCCGTCAAGTCCCACGGCCTGATCTCGCACTCTTTCATATTCTTCTATGTCGATGCCAGTCATTCCGAAATTCTGATTTTTGTTTCCCTCCAGCATGATTTCTTCTTCTGGTACGATGTTCTCATCGAGATACGTGTACTGGATTTGTTCCCCGTGGACTTGGTCACTATCAGACATGTAGTCGTCCATTTAGGAGTTCGTGGCCTTGAGTTCTATAGAAATGACAGAGAGAGGATTTTAGTCCTTGGAAGTACGTTGCTTCCGGGTGTTAGATGTGATTTTCATAAAATCATTAGAGTGCGCCACAAGGTGGTGTGATGGAAACCAAGTCTGTTATGGTCGGTGCAAACCGCTGAGAGGAATTCGTAAGTGTCACCAGAGAAACGTCGGCTATCTCTATAGCGAGTGTGTTTACGTGCGTGGCCTATTCATATATATATTCAATATATAATAGCCTAGTGTATGTCTAGCACATAACAAGTAAGAGTCTCGGTTCCCTCGTGGTCAGAGTCAACTAACGCATTCCTGTTCGACATAGCCATTTCAGACCTCACATCATCTTCCCTTAATTGTACATAGTTGATCAAGCTATGTTAAATTAAAGTCGTATGATGAAATTCCTGAACCAATCATGCCTAATAAGGAAATACTGCCTAATGGTCATAGTCTAGGCCCACTAAATGCAACCTAGTTCACTATAACCTTAGGCTCTGATACCAATCTGTAACACCCCCGAAATTCGATGTTTTGCGGAAGCATAGTTTGGGGTGTTACTAATTAAATATCACAGCACAAAGATAAAGCAAACGACCTCTAAATGAGACGTTTTGTAAATTAGTTACATTCCATAGATATAATGTTTGAAAACTTAGTGTTTTCGTATACAAAATGTAGTTTCCCCTAGAGTCCACGCGTATAGCGGGAGATTCTATTACATAATCGTAATATACAAAAGATAATGCTAAGAATCTCCGTTAATGCAATTGTGTTGAAATCATGCGACTCTAGCTAAAATCCTGGAGTAATCCTACTCCATCCGGGTACCTGAGAAAACATGCTAAAAAGTGTCAACCAAAAAGGTTGGTGAATCTCACAGGTTTGTAAATAATATCGGCTTTGAACACGAGATTTCATTAGTAGTGCCCGTAGGCGTAAAATCAGCCATTTCAATCCAGCAATCGTAAAATCAGTATTTGCAATCCAGCAAATGTAAATACATAAGTTTATACCGTTGCCATGAGGCTCATAATCGAAGCTTAACCCGTAATAATATGTTTGCTCCCGTGACATGCTCGTAAGTGAGCAAGCATCAGTAACGAATAAGTTGTCACCCGTTTATACGTGTAAATCGGTACGTGGCAGCGCTACTGCCCCGGGTGGGGAGGGTCATTTCCCTAATGGATCCATTAACTACTGTTCGCGCTTAAGTCCATAACTAACGATATATGATGGAGAGACTTCTGTAAATAGTAACAACTCATGCAATTCCGTTTGGTATAGTAAACAGTTTAGTACTTGTGTTCAAGAAAAAGTAGTAGCATGTATCTCCCCCAATAAGATAAAACAGTAAAAGTGGGGCCGTAAGACTCACCTGAGTCTTTGCAAGTACGTTTATATCAATAAACGAGTAAGTAATATCAACCGTAGGTTCTCCGAACCCGTAACCTTCAAATGCCTAAACATATAAAGTTAAGTAAGTAGATGTCTCGCAAGACCTTCTAGGCTAGTTGTTTACACAACTCATTATATCCAAGTGTTTGTTTAGTAATCCGTTTGTAGTTTGGAAACAAATATGGCCCGTTGGTGACGGTTTGTAATAATGATTCAAAGTGTTATCATTTATAACGCAATTTAGTGTAATTGTAATAGAAAGTATGTTCTATGACGTTTGTTAAGTCGTATGACATAAGTATTTGAAGTTGTGTAAGTTCGACACTTAGTAAAATCTGACTTTTCAAGGTTCTGGTTTGTGCGACGTAGCATGCGACGTAGCATGCGACGTAGGGTGCGACGTAGGGAGGTACGTCGCATGATGCGACCTTCGCAAATCAATGCGACGTAGGAGGCGACGTCGCTAATGCGACGTTGGTTCGGTTTGCGACGTAAAAGTCTACGTCGCTATGTGCGACGTCCGCAAGTTAATGCGACGTAATAGGCTGCGTCGCTAGTGCGACGTTGGGATATCTGTGCGACGTAGGCCGTGACGTCGCTAAATGCGACGTTGGCCACAAAATGCGACGTTTTGAGCTACGTCGCAGATAGTCCAGCGTCTCTGCGACGTAGCGGTCTGATCGGAATTTGGTGGCCGGAAAATCGGTCGAAAAGCTTCCGTTCGGTCCAAATCTTTTACCCAACCCATTTTTGGACATTTTAAGCATATATAAACCATAAAAACGTAAAAATGAGCAAAAACGGAGAGTTTCGGGTTTTATCGGAAACTTACAAAATGTCGGATAGAAAATCCGAAAAGATAGGAATGTAGATCGTGTTGTCGTGGTCACTTTTCTCCAAAAGAGTGGTATGATCCGGCGAGGTTTCGTGGTGTTATTTTGCGATTTAGTGAGGTGGTGGGTTTTGTTTATTTTGAAAGAAAATGGAGAGAAAGAGAGATGAGAGATAAGATGATGATGATGAAATGAAAGTGGGGAGGGGGTTTCCCCCCTTTTTGGCTGAAAATCGGTGGGGTCCACCGAGTGGACTTCACCAAATTTTGTTCCCTGCGTTTCGAGTTCTGCGCGGTGTTCGTTTCCTCCGTCGTTTAAACGCTATATCAAGCAGTTATATTTTTAAAAGGTGACGGGAATATTTTAATGAAATACCTTGAAATTAATTATAAAAACATTTGTCGAAGTATTAAAATTCTTAACTCGCGTTTAATACGTATTCGTTAAATTATTTAAAATGTCGTCGCGATATTATAAATAATGTTTGTTCGCTGTGTATTTTATATAATAAAATATGTTCTCATTATTTCGGTAAGTTTCTGTCACCAACGACCAAGTAACTGTGTCGGACTCCGTCCGGTTAATTCGTACGATTAATCCAAATCGCGTAAGTACACACATATATATATAATTCACCTTATATATATATATACAAATAGAGTCTGCAATTAGTCCTATTACATACTAATTACAACTAGTTACAAGTAATTAGGCATAATTAATTATCCTAATTTAGCAGGTGTTACAGAATGTTTGACAGGCTGTTACTCTGATGTTATTTGGATAACTAAAGAGATGTTTTGAATTATATAACACCGAGTTTGTTGAAATGTCATGTATTAAATTTGAAAAAGTTTATTGACATTTTGAGTACATTGATAGTATGTTTTAAATATACGCTTCCGAGTCGCAAATATTATATTAAATGTTTATAATTAACGAGGGGTGTTATAAGCTGGTATCAGAGCAATAGTTTGGGTGAATTGGACTTGATAGAATGTTCAATCCTAAACTTTGATGAGTTGAGTCAAACATTCCAGTGGGTGTGGGTTTAGTTGATTAGTGAATGTGTGAGAAAGTGATTAGTTGAATATGTACTAACCCTTAACAAGTTGTGAAGTTGTTGTTTGATTGCAGAGACGGAGGAACATGAGTATCTGATTGGTATATTTCATGTTTCCTCAACATTGCTGGCTTAAGATTTGTCAGGTAATCTTTGATAAGCCTTTGTTAATTTACATTAACTTGAATTGTTTACTCTGTTATGTTGAGTAAGCTTTGTTATGAAGTTACTTGAGTCAGACTGATATGATTCCCTAGTTTTGAGTCAACTAAGGATTGCTATATGTTGACATGAGGATAGAGGTATTGAATGGGATACTCATTGTGGTGATTATTTCTGATTGAATTGAAAAATGCAGAAATGTGAGTAAATGAGTAGATAAAGAGTTGATTAAGGTTTAACATGATTGATGTTAGAACCTAAGAGTGTCTTTATTGGTGAGACAAAATAATTGATAGTATTATGTTAATGGATTAATCACAAGGTGTGATCTAAATCCTTGTTTAAGGAAGGTTGTGTCATTTGAATTAATAATGACTGCTATTTGAGAAAATATGTGTTTATGTGGCTATATGATGTGTTAGGATTATAGCTAAACACTTGATATAAACCAACAAAATGATAGGTTTATGAGAAATATAGCCTATGATAAAGCTAAATTGATTTGGGAAGTGATGGATCTTTCTGGTCAATTGTAAATTAATAGATGAAATGTTTTAATAGTAACATGATTGAGTAGGCTTGTTGTGACAGTGATGCTTGATAGTATAGCATATGTCAAAGTGATGATAATTAATTAAGATGTGTCTTGAATTTTGGAGTAAATAAGGATATTGATTAGTGTTAAGTATTGAAACTATGATGACGAGTTATCATGTGTTTGAGGTTTCAGATAAGTGATATACTGAGTAATTCAGTTGTTGAAAATTAGAACATTGTGTGTATGTGAGATGACTTGCATATGTAAGGTTGAATATGTAAAGTAGTAAGCTGATTTTGAGTATGTATCAGCTGTTAGAAACTATTAAATAGATGTTGATTGATTTGAAATCATAAAGTATTTAATATATATGAGATAAGAGTAGATCACATTGATAATTATAATGTAGAGTAGCCTGAGAATGGATTGTGAAGAACATAATCTTGCAAAGCCTGATCACCGTTGTTATATTATGTTGTGTCACATGAACTTGTTGAGGCTACATGGTATAAAAGAAATGTAATGTGATTTTGGAAATGGAGCATGATAGTATGCTAAGTTGTTTAATAATTGTTTTGATAAGAAAACAATCAGTTGATAGAACTGTGACCTTTAGACTGTAAAGGTGAGAGTGTAAATGATAGTTGTCATTGATAGAGGTTTTGATGATAAACCTAGTTGACAAATTTGATTTTGTTAAAAATGTAGTTGTAACTGATTGTGTCAAATTGTCCATAGGTGAATTTGTATAGTGTTTAAGTGAACCACTATATTATAATTGGCTTGTATGAAGCCAAAGTTGAAATATGTTGATATTGTTTGGTTTAAGGATTCTTAGTATTATTTAGAGTAATAATGTGAAATATATGTTTGAAAGTAAACATATAATATGGAATGGCTTGTATGGAGCCAATACTGATGTAGGTTGACCTTGTCCTTGTGAAGGATTGATAAGATTATTGAAAGTAATAATTTAAAATATATGTTTGAAGGTGAACATATAAGATGAAATGGTTTGTTGTGAGTTAATATTGATAGTATGTTAACTTTGAAAGTCAAACCATGAATAGAGAACTGTGTATAAAATTAATTGCTTGTGATTGGTTTGAGGATAGGTCAAACTTGAGAAACAGCAGTTAGAGGATTTTATTGATTGGTTGATTGAGATCAAGGTTGACACATAGTCAACTGTTTGAGTTGAAATAGTCTAACATAGATTGAAATGCTATGATTGTGTGGAATGTGATTGAATTCCTAGATTGGTCACATTATGTTGAAACGGGTCATTGAAAATCCAAAGGAGATAGATGAATGATCTAAGTTTGTGAGACTTGAGTTATTACTTAAAGCTAGTATTAAGTAATTGAAATAGTGTTAAGTATAATTGAGTATTCAGTTGGGTAATATTTAATATTTGAACTGAATATGTGTTGAAAAAATTATACAGATATGAAGTCATTGTTTGATATGACAGTTATAATTTGCTAAGATATGTTAGAATAATTAAATCACATTGAATCTTACCAGTGTATGAGGCTTGTGATGATAGCTTTGATTAGGTAAGAATGTAAGATAAGAAATAATTGAAAGTTATTATTAATAGTGGCATAAGTTGATTGGGTACCTCATGGTGAGTTACTTAGATATTGAAAGAATTGAATGAATTCTTTAGTTATTTGTTGATTTTATACAAATGAAGTAAGTGATGAAGTGATAAATTGGGATTAGATCCAAATAAGAAATGATATGAAAGGATATCTGAAAGTGAATTGTGCTAAAGGTTTAGCTTAACCTTGGTTAATAATTGAGGAAATATGAATTGAATAGTTGGTCATATTTTAAGAAATCAGGTATGAAATTAAGTGTAATGATCATTATTTTGATAGTTTAAGAATAATGATTGCTTGACATTTGGGGCTGAAAACCTGATGTGTATAATTGTAAGTGTTAGAAAGTAAGAGAAACCTTGAGATTGATAGGTGATGATTGTATTCACCAAACTTTTCTTGAAAGTTTAGAATGAAATGTTTAAGTTATATACTAGTTGATAAGTATATAAGTGAAACATAGAGTTATTGATTGTTCCATGTCCTATGGTATGGATATGTGATGAATAGTAGTATTGAAAAGGCTTGATAAAGACTTTAATAGTCTGAATGGCCTAGTATATAGAATGAAATGGAATTGTTGTGTATGTGTCCATTTTAGAGAATATCTGAAATTGTGTAAGTATATATGTGTAGTATACATGATAATAAATGGCATGATAAGTTTTAATAGATTGAATTAAAATGTGCCATAAGATATGTGGGGGTTAGTTAATTGTGATTAACTTGATGTAGATTTTGTTGAAATGTGTTGTAAAGTAGCACATTGTGATATTGTGATACTTGAATTGTGGTATCATAATGTTGATTAGGATTGACTTAGTTGCTAGATTGATGGAATTTGGTACTAAGTGATTATGTGATTAAAGTTGTATAACTTCTAATTGCTTGTGATTAGTAGTTTAAGATTGTAAGGTTGAATTAAATTAACTGGTTGCTGAGATAAGATTCTGATGTCTTACCAGTTTAAGTAATATATGTAATAACCCCAAAATTAGGACCAATTTAAAATTTTCCTAATTACGTGTTTATTACTTGTATATAATATGAAATAGGATTATATACGTTAATTACTATATGTATATATGGATGGAATGTATATATATACGCGTATAGGATTCGTACATATCGTATAAAACAACAAGTGTACAAACTTGCGGACATTGGTAAAACACTTATTAAATAATGTGAAATTATTTAATTACTTTGACTATTACTTTATATGATGTTTATAATATAACGGAAAACGTACGTTTTAAATTAAAACGTCACCAAACTCTCCGAAAACTCGACCAACCGACAAAACAAAACTAAGTTATGATTTATAACTTAAAAACTAGTATTTTGGTAAAATACTACACTTTAATTATCGAGTATTAATTCGTAATCTAAAACGTATATTTAATCGCGTACAAAATGATTTTAACGTTTAAACGACCGGGGATACGAACACCGCACGGAACGCGTACGCGAGGGAACAAAAATTGGTGAGATCCACACTTGGTGGACCCCACCAAAACCGGCCAAGACATGGGGCACCACCCCCATGCCCCTTTGATCACAAACATAACCAAACCCACCCTCTCACTCAATCTCTCTCAACTCTCTCTCTCTACCCTCATCTCTCTCTCTATCTCGGTCACTCTCTCTCTCAAGAAAACACCCACAAAACGAGCTTGAATCACAAAACGGAAAGGAGCAACAACGATCACCGCAACGAGGGCTACAACTTCATCTTTTTGGTTTCGCGATTCGACAACTTTGTAAGTTTTCCGGCGACCCAAAACTTTTCCGATTACTTTATTTTGCTAGATTATGGTTCCCCTAGCTTAGTAATGTCCAAATATGTAATTAAAACTCGTTTTTGAACACGTTAACGGAAATGTCGGTTTTGGTCATTTTAAAGAAAACGACACCACAAACCTTAAAAACGACCACCAATAGTTACTATGGACTTATTGTAACATATTAAAACTAGTATAAAAGTTCTAGACCCAACGGAAACCGGAAAATACGTTTTCGGAAACTAAATTTCCGAACAGACCTCTTGTGTCGCATCAGACCGAAATTTCATGCGACACAACACTATGTCGCATGTTATGTCGCACGTTATGTCGCAATGTATGCGACACAACACTTATGTCGCATTATATGTCGTACCATCTACGACACAAAATTTACCTATCGCTTGATTGCGACACAACGACTATGTCGTATCGTTGTGTCGTACCCTTGTCTGCGACACAACCATTGTGTCGCATAAACACTAAATCAGAAACAAATCCATACGACACAGACCTTATGTCGCATACGGTCTGCGACACAAGCCTTGTGTCGCAGAAAGCCCAGATCAGAAAACAAAATATATTCTAAGTGTTGGAATCACTTTTCAACTACTAAATCAAATACGATGCTACTTATACCTGAAAATACTATACTTTTGAAAGTATACAACAACACTTGAATACGTACAAGACTGTACAAAACTAACGTGAGATTTCACTCACACACGCACACGAGTTTGAACTTGATATACTTAGGAGATTACACTCCAATGAACTTACACTTGTACATTACACGGGATTACATCCGATACGAACTTACAAGTTCACTCACTAGTTACGTGCTGGATTACACGTTAACTGATACGAACATACACTCGAATACTTACGAGGTTTCACTCGTACCCTTTGGGGTTTAAGCCCATTGGAACTTACGCAAACGATACATGTTGTAATACAAACAAACGATTATACGAGTATACTTTACAACTGTACAACTACTATGAATACATAATAATAATGGATGGAATTATTATTATACACTGATAACAAACAGACCGTACAACCTTTATACAAACTACGATTTACAAACGAATACAAACGTACAAACAAACTAATGGACATTAACTAGTTTGGGAACAACTAGCATGGATACTTTACAAGTATTCCATTTACTTACTAAACCTTATGCGTATTAGGACGCTAAGGGTTGCTAGTTCGGGATACTACTTGCTTACTTACTACATTGTCTGCCAGACTCAGGTGAGTCTTACAGCCCCTACTTTACTGTTTTGTACTCAGGGGTGAGATGCATTACTGTTTTACATGAACACACAAAACTTACTTGCTGCCATGATTTACTTACTGTATGAGATTACGAATACGCCAACTGCATGAGTTTACGACTAATCCAATGAAATCCTCCTGAACCATAGTTGTTAGTTATGTGATAAGCGCGAGTTTTAGTATATGGATCCATATGGGACTGACAATCCCCGCCCGGGGTAGCAAGCACTACCACGAACCGTTCCTGTAGAAACGGGCGTTTCTTACTCGTTCCGTATGAATGTTTTGGATTAAATTCATGAGGGGGTACCTATATTTACTGTACGTTAAGCTTCAACTATGGTGGCTCATGGCAATTGTATCAAACGGTTTGCATGTACTGCGACCACCACTTATTAAAACTTAAGTAATCGATGAGCATAACCTGTGATCGTTACTTACTGGCTGGCTATGATTTACAAATACTACTTGTGTGTTCAAACTGTTTACTTACTTATAAACCTGTGAGATTCACCAACCTTTTTGGTTGACCGTTTTAGTAATGCTTCTCAGGTACACAGCATCAGTAGGGATGCCCAGCAGGATAAGCTTTCTTAGCTCGAGTCGCATGCATTTACAAGCTTGGAGATTTTTATACATTACTTTTGTACTAGTTGTTATGTATTAGAATCTCTAGGAATTTACTTGAACTCGAGCTTGTATTTTGAAACTACTTATGTATTAATGTAATAACTTTTCGAACGTCTCATTTAGAGTCGTTCACTGTATCCTTTGTGCTTGTGATTATTGATTAGTAACACCCAAAACATCGTTTCCGCAAACTGTTAAATTTGGGGGTGTTACAGATTGGTATCAGAGCCTAAGGTTATAGTGAACTAGGTTGCATTTAGTGGGCCTAGACTATGACCGTTAGGCAGTATTCTTCATTAGGTATAACTGGTTCAAGAATTACAGCATACAAGTTTAATTTAACATAGCCTGATCAACTATGTACAATTAAATGAAGATGATGTGAGTTCTGAAAGGGGTTATGTTGAACCGGAATGCATTAGCTGACTCTGACCTCGAGAGAACCGGGACTTCTACTTGATTGTGCTAGACACGAACTAGGCGGTTATGTGATATATATATATATATACATAGGCCTCTTTCCCCGATACGATACTCTCTCTCGACTACTACGAAATTCACTTTCAAATTTTATCAAACAAACGACAACCCGACTCTCGTCGTTCCGTCCTTATTCGACTTTTTATAAATTCACGACTACCGACATACGTCCGAAGATTCCCACCCCGTTCTAACCGACAACCATAGTTACTCGAACGTCCTTCGATATGAAGATCGAGACCTCGTTTTCCATTTACTATTCCTACCTAATTCGACGTTTATAACATTCTACAACGTACTCCACCGTACCGTTAGATGTATCCTAATAAAATCATTTTCAACCCAAGTCTCCATCAGACTTCAAAATTTTACAACCAACTCTTGCTATCAAAATTTTTTTTTTTAACAAATATATTGCTATCAAACATGTTACAAAAATTTCTTACAAAATGTTTTATAAAATCCTCAAAAATTTCGAAACTGTATAAACTTATTTATAACCCACAAACTTTAAACAACTTTCAAAACCTTGGTGTAATTTCTCTAAACTTGCTAAATCACCACAATCATAATTCTTGTTCAAACCCTCACATGTTCTTTATTTATTGTTTCAAGGAACATGCCTCCTCGACGACAAATCACTCTTACTGAAGCCGAAGTAGCGGGTATAATTGCTCGTAGTGTGGCTCAAGCTCTAGCTACCCGGACTTCAGCCCCTGGTAGCGAAGATACCGCTAACACTGGACCACAACCCAAAACCTGCACCTACAAGGACTTCCAAAACTGCAAACCCTTAAGCTTTGCAGGTACTGAAGGAGCGATCGGTCTGATTCGTTGGACCGAGAAAATCGAATCAGTATTCCTCATCTGCAACTGCAAGGAAGAGGATAAAGTTAAGTTCGCCACCAGCACTTTTTCTGACACCGCCCTTACCTGGTGGAACACATATGCACAGACAGTGAGCGTTGCCGAGGCTTACAAACTACAGTGGGATGAACTGAAGATCATGCTGAGGGGCGAGTACTGCCCAAGAGATGAGCTGAAGCAATTGGAAGTAGAATTCTGGAATCACAAGATGCAGGGTGATGACATCACCGGCTACACCAACCGTTTTCACCAGCTGGCACTCTTGTGCCCATCCATGGTTGATCCTGAATACAAAAGGATCGAAAAATACGTCGACGGACTTCCTGAGCGACTTCAAGATCTGGTGACTTCATCTAAACCGGGAACCATCCAGAGCGCCATTCGTATGGCTCATGAGTTGACGGCTAATTCTGTCCGCCGCGGCTCGACTTCAACCCCGTCTGCGAGTAACACACGTAAATGGGAAGTGAGTCCCCACTCATCCAACCCGACTTCTGACAAAAAACTTGCAGTTGTCAACGTCAATGACTCAAAGGCTTACAAGGGGAGCAAGCCTTACTGCTCCAAATGTAGCCGCCATCATAACGGCTCATGTCCCTGCACTAAGTGCAAGAAATTTGGGCACCTGGCCCAAGACTGCCGAACCAACCCCACTGGTACTGATACTTCTGCACCCAAAACCTGCTATGAGTGCAACGGTACCGGGCACTTCAGGAAGGATTGCCCTAAGCTGAAACCCCGAACCAACAATACAAGGAGTAGAGCTTATGTAATCAATGCTAGGGAGGATGACCCAAATCCGAGACTCTGTGATTTACTCAACCCGGGTACGCTTATTCTTTGACTACCCGAATCTGTTTTCTCATAAATCTCTCGCTTAATGATTTATGTATAACTGTATTTTATTCTGTGTGTTTTCTTTGATCCTAAGTACACAATAGGATTAGGAAACGACCGACTACTTAAATCCCGACAACACAATTTGCCTTACATTTTAGATACAGTAACCCAAACTCCCTTCCCAAATTATCTCACACTGGTTGAGACCGGGAACTCGTATGCTATTCGTTACTTTAAACAGATAAATTAAGATAACTTCACTTACTTGAGGCAAATTCTTAAATAGAACACTTATTTCGTAGGAAATGACAACTCACTCCGTCAACAACCCTACACTGCAAAATGAACTGCTCAGTGAGGAACCGAAGATGTTTCCTTACCTCCTCGAACTCGAGTGTGATACAGAACACTCCGCTGAATCAGCAGCAGCACCTGCCCCTCCTGCTGCTCTAACTGCTGCAAAAGCATCAGTTGATGAAACCTTGACTACTGAATCAGTCAACCACCTTAACCAAACTATTGAATCGCTGCAAAAACAACTTACTGAAGCACGGGAAGACATTGATGACCTACGACGAATTGCTTTCCAAAATGACATACGTATGCATGAGTACGAGCTACGTTTGATAGCTTTAGAAAACCCTACTTCACCACCAACTTCACAAAGTACTCCTACTGAAGAGGATACCGACACTGACTGTACGTCACCTCCAGCAAAAAGGGTGAAGATTTCTCCCTTCAACTCTGCAGGAAACTACTTGGGAAAGAAACCTTACTGTTCTAAGTGCACTCGGCATCATGAAGGACCGTGTACCTTACCTATCGGTCGATGCCAGTCCTACCCTAAGAATACTAACTCCCCCAAGGCGAAACTCTGCTTCAACTGTGGGAGTGCTGGCCATCTCAAGGCCAAATGCCCACTACCTCCCGGCAACAAAATTTAGGGTACGTTACCACTTAACGATTACTTGATTTCAAACACTGTAGGACCTACCCTACAACTGTAGGCTGCTAGTACACATTGTAGCTACCTGACTAGTATAGAACTACCGATTACTACTTCGAACAAATTTCGGGACGAAATTTTATTAACAAGGGGAGAATGTAACAACCCCAAAATTAGGACCAATTTAAAATTTTCCTAATTACGTGTTTATTACTTGTATATAATATGAAATAGGATTATATACGTTAATTACTATATGTATATATGGATGGAATGTATATATATACGCGTATAGGATTCGTACATATCGTATAAAACAACAAGTGTACAAACTTGCGGACATTGGTAAAACACTTATTAAATAATGTGAAATTATTTAATTACTTTGACTATTACTTTATATGATGTTTATAATATAACGGAAAACGTACGTTTTAAATTAAAACGTCACCAAACTCTCCGAAAACTCGACCAACCGACAAAACAAAACTAAGTTATGATTTATAACTTAAAAACTAGTATTTTGGTAAAATACTACACTTTAATTATCGAGTATTAATTCGTAATCTAAAACGTATATTTAATCGCGTACAAAATGATTTTAACGTTTAAACGACCGGGGATACGAACACCGCACGGAACGCGTACGCGAGGGAACAAAAATTGGTGAGATCCACACTTGGTGGACCCCACCAAAACCGGCCAAGACATGGGGCACCACCCCCATGCCCCTTTGATCACAAACATAACCAAACCCACCCTCTCACTCAATCTCTCTCAACTCTCTCTCTCTACCCTCATCTCTCTCTCTCTATCTCGGTCACTCTCTCTCTCAAGAAAACACCCACAAAACGAGCTTGAATCACAAAACGGAAAGGAGCAACAACGATCACCGCAACGAGGGCTACAACTTCATCTTTTTGGTTTCGCGATTCGACAACTTTGTAAGTTTTCCGGCGACCCAAAACTTTTCCGATTACTTTATTTTGCTAGATTATGGTTCCCCTAGCTTAGTAATGTCCAAATATGTAATTAAAACTCGTTTTTGAACACGTTAACGGAAATGTCGGTTTTGGTCATTTTAAAGAAAACGACACCACAAACCTTAAAAACGACCACCAATAGTTACTATGGACTTATTGTAACATATTAAAACTAGTATAAAAGTTCTAGACCCAACGGAAACCGGAAAATACGTTTTCGGAAACTAAATTTCCGAACAGACCTCTTGTGTCGCATCAGACCGAAATTTCATGCGACACAACACTATGTCGCACGTTATGTCGCAATGTATGCGACACAACACTTATGTCGCATTATATGTCGTACCATCTACGACACAAAATTTACCTATCGCTTGATTGCGACACAACGACTATGTCGTATCGTTGTGTCGTACCCTTGTCTGCGACACAACCATTGTGTCGCATAAACACTAAATCAGAAACAAATCCATACGACACAGACCTTATGTCGCATACGGTCTGCGACACAAGCCTTGTGTCGCAGAAAGCCCAGATCAGAAAACAAAATATATTCTAAGTGTTGGAATCACTTTTCAACTACTAAATCAAATACGATGCTACTTATACCTGAAAATACTATACTTTTGAAAGTATACAACAACACTTGAATACGTACAAGACTGTACAAAACTAACGTGAGATTTCACTCACACACGCACACGAGTTTACACTCGATATACTTAGGAGATTACACTCCAATGAACTTACACTTGTACATTACACGGGATTACATCCGATACGAACTTACAAGTTCACTCACTAGTTACGTGCTGGATTACACGTTAACTGATACGAACATACACTCGAATACTTACGAGGTTTCACTCGTACCCTTTGGGGTTTAAGCCCATTGGAACTTACGCAAACGATACATGTTGTAATACAAACAAACGATTATACGAGTATACTTTACAACTGTACAACTACTATGAATACATAATAATAATGGATGGAATTATTATTATACACTGATAACAAACAGACCGTACAACCTTTATACAAACTACGATTTACAAACGAATACAAACGTACAAACAAACTAATGGACATTAACTAGTTTGGGAACAACTAGCATGGATACTTTACAAGTATTCCATTTACTTACTAAACCTTATGCGTATTAGGACGCTAAGGGTTGCTAGTTCGGGATACTACTTGCTTACTTACTACATTGTCTGCCAGACTCAGGTGAGTCTTACAGCCCCTACTTTACTGTTTTGTACTCAGGGGTGAGATGCATTACTGTTTTACATGAACACACAAAACTTACTTGCTGCCATGATTTACTTACTGTATGAGATTACGAATACGCCAACTGCATGAGTTTACGACTAATCCAATGAAATCCTCCTGAACCATAGTTGTTAGTTATGTGATAAGCGCGAGTTTTAGTATATAGATCCATATGGGAATGACAATCCCCGCCCGGGGTAGCAAGCACTACCACGAACCGTTCCTGTAGAAACGGGCGTTTCTTACTCGTTCCGTATGAATGTTTTGGATTACATTCATGAGGGGGTACCTATATTTACTGTACGTTAAGCTTCAACTATGGTGGCTCATGGCAATTGTATCAAACGGTTTGCATGTACTGCGACCACCACTTATTAAAACTTAAGTAATCGATGAGCATAACCTGTGATCGTTACTTACTGGCTGGCTATGATTTACAAATACTACTTGTGTGTTCAAACTGTTTACTTACTTATAAACCTGTGAGATTCACCAACCTTTTTGGTTGACCGTTTTAGTAATGCTTCTCAGGTACACAGCATCAGTAGGGATGCCCAGCAGGATAAGCTTTCTTAGCTCGAGTCGCATGCATTTACAAGCTTGGAGATTTTTATACATTACTTTTGTACTAGTTGTTATGTATTAGAATCTCTAGGAATTTACTTGAACTCGAGCTTGTATTTTGAAACTACTTATGTATTAATGTAATAACTTTTCGAACGTCTCATTTAGAGTCGTTCACTGTATCCTTTGTGCTTGTGATTATTGATTAGTAACACCCAAAACATCGTTTCCGCAAACTGTTAAATTTGGGGGTGTTACAATATACAAATTCTAACTTGATGGGTAGTTAAACTTTGGAGATATATAGTGAGTATTGATAGATGTACTGAACTGTATAATCATTAGTGTTGTGATTATTGGAAGTGTTATTGTTGTTGTTAACAATTGATAGGTTGTAATGAAAGGAATTACAAGTAGAAATAAGTCAATGTAGAGGTTGGTTGAATGTAGGTAATATTTGATTGTGGTACTATTGTTGATTGAGCAAAGTACTTGTTGATTGTAGTTTTACCTACTGAGTGTGACCTCTGCTGTGCTTATTAAAGTGATATGAATCTGGATTACTGTAAGTAAAGGATTTCATATGATTAAAGTGATATGTGAATATGGTAGGTTATTCACAAGAGTAGGTATGAAACTTTTGGATGAAAAGTTAACCTAGATTTGAATTTCAAATCTTTAATGGTAGAGATTTAAGATTGTGATCTGTATATTAGACTGATTGTTGGTCGTGAGTTGAATTATATTTCAGTGTTGCTAGGTACATTGTGGTTTAATAAACACTGTTGTTGTGATATTGTTACTGCTGTTTTATTGTTACCAGTGATGAACAGTGAGAGTAGGTTAAAGATTTTAGCATGTTGCTAATTTCTAGTTGTGTAGACCTAGTAAGTGATGTTAGGTTTCACTTATTGTTGTTGGTTAAAGTGATAGGGTGCTTTAAACTTTTATCTGATTGGTGATAAAGGAATTAGATAGATGATTGGTTCCTATGAGATGTTGGGTGGATGCACTGTATGTGTGCATAGGAAAAGATAGAAGCATGTACATTTGGATATGTGCATGTGGAAAGAATTCAAACAGTCTAAGTATAGTTGTAAGTTGCTATTGAGGACAAATGTATATTAAGATATATGTGATTATATCACATTAGTTAGATTGATTGAGGTTAGATTTCGGGGACGAAATCTCTTTAAGGGGGGGAGAGTTGTAACATCCTCGAATTGGACCTAGTTGTTTTATATTATTTCTTGATTTAAATAAGTATTTAAAGGTGTTTGGAAATAATATTGTTTGAAATAGTTGAAATAATTGGAATAAGAGTCGAATATTCCAATGTGATAAGTAAATTATTAATTGTTGTAAATTAATATAGTTGACGGTGCAATAAAATGTTTGGACTCGCAAATGGTTTTCGGGTTCCAGACAATAGATTGAGATGGGGTATTAAATTATACCCGTATATTGAAGGCGGTTGGATGAGCCGACTTATATATATCCTTTCCTATTTAGGAAAGTTATTCATTTTATTCTGAAACTCACAGAAACTCTCTGAAAACCTCCAAATCAAACTAGAAATCAAATCAGGAAGTTGTGATTCTCGTGAAACTTCATCATGATCAGATTATCATCATTATGCTCTTCAATCAGTAAGTATTCTTGTGTATTTAAGAATTTGATTTTGATTGAATTTGGGTAAATTGATGATTTGAGAGATTTGGATGTTAGAAACAGGTTATAAGTGTTACATATTGATTATGTGATGATATTTGAGGTTTATAACCGTTTAAAAACGAGTTTTTGGTGTTTTGGGGATTAAACCCGCGAGTTAGGGTTTCTGCTGTTCGTGCTGGGCTGGGACGAGGCCAGAAGCCGGCGGCTTCTTTGGCCAAGCCGGCGGCTTGTTCTTGTTAGCCGAAGCCGGCGGCTTCATAAGCCAAGCCGGCGGCTTGTGATGTTTTGTAGGAAACCGGCGGGTATAAACCCGACCCGGCGGTTGGTATAAGCTTTAAAACGGGTTTTAGTTCTGTTACCACATTTGGTAAATTACCCGGCGGTTGTTGAAGTGAAGCCGACGGGTGAGGTTAGGAAGCCGACGACTTCTAGGAGGAAGCCGTCGGCTTGAAGGGCAGGTACAACATTTCTTGTTTGTTTGTAAATAAGTAATATGATTGCTAATTGATATATGTTAATAGATGATAATGATTATATTATAAATCATTAGTGGATAGTTAGGAACTAGTAATCTTGATGTAGATTATGTTAAGTTCCTAATGTTAAAGATTGATATAAGTTCAGTATTTATGATTTGATTACTAACTTATATTCGATTGGTTGATTCTCAGATGTGGAGAAGGCTCAGTGATATTAGACTACTGAGTGAAGGTCTGAGGTAGTCGGTGAGTGGATCTGTAACCTCAGTGTGATTTAGTTGTAATGATTTGATTTACAACGAGTAATTTATAGTATTACTTTGATATGATGCATCTGTGGAGATATCTTGCCATGATAGATTAACTAGTTGCTTACTTGGCTGATTGTGCTAGTATGTAAGATTCTGAGGTCAACTTGACTTGACAGTTGGACTTGGTTGTTATTGTAGACGACAGGAGATCTTGAAACTTGAAATGTTGGTTTGGAGATCCAGGTCGTGTGTGATTAACAACTGGTTATCGGTAATTCTGTATAGGCCAATACAGATGATTGATAAGAGTTCCTTGAGTACCAAACCGGTATTAGGGTATCTCAGGAGCCACCGATCCTCATGACGATTTATAATGTTTGATTGGTGTAGCTTGACATTGATTGGATGTCGAGTGAATGATTGATTTTCTGTTTATTGTTATTTGATGTAAACAGATTGTTATGCTAGGTTGTACTGTTGCTTATAGTTTCATTCACTTAGCTTTATGCTAACCCCACCACAGTTCTTCCTGCAGGTTAAAATAGAGGGGACATATTGGGCAGGGCAGGAAGTGTTTGGAATTGATGGAATGTTTGACAGGCTGTTACTCTGATGTTATTTGGATAACTAAAGAGATGTTTTGAATTATATAACACCGAGTTTGTTGAAATGTCATGTATTAAATTTGAAAAAGTTTATTGACATTTTGAGTACATTGATAGTATGTTTTAAATATACGCTTCCGAGTCGCAAATATTATATTAAATGTTTATAATTAACGAGGGGTGTTATATACAGCTCTCAGCCTACAGCTACAACTAGTTTTGCCAAACATACCCTTAGCTAATCTATTACAAATGAGATGAACAGCAGTGGACAAACACGTTGATTGTTCACTCGTTGGATCGTTAAATCGTGCTTAGACTAACTACTCATTGACATACAAGTGATTAACACGATTTAAACGACTAGCCTCTACAGTACAAAACACTGAACTATTTATAGTACAAGAGTTCCTAAAATATCGCCTATAAAATAGGATCTTGGAATGACACGTGTCGCTGCTTGATTGGCTTGATATCTGATGAACCGACATTCTGCGGGTCCCAATTCTGTTACCGCAAATATCTCGTTACCTTAAAACCAATCATTCGCTGCCACGTAATCTTTCGGACATACTTCAAGTTGGAACACTCTTGCTGATGTATAGATAAGTACAGTACTTTCTGTACTTGATGATTGAGAGGCTTTATTGAATAGTCCCTGAAGATGCAGTAATCCTCCTCACTCACTGCGAGCTATCATGCTCTTGTAGAATGACTTGAACTAGAGATCTTCAGTGACTAGCTGTTATTCTGGCAGTGACTTTTGCCTTTATTGATTTGAAGAAGTAAAGCTCTCGCTGATGTTGATCAGCGACACACCAAGTTGAGCTTTAATCTTCCTCAGCATATCAAGCAGAATGAATGACGATCAACGAAACCTATCATCAGCAACAGAAGCTTTGATACAATCCATTTCTTCATCGAGTAGTGAACAATTGAGTTGGTCAGCGACCAGCGACTCATCATGGTCAGCGACCAGTGACTCAACACGGTATCAATATATTACACTTTGTGTTTGATTCGGTTTATTCGTTTAACATATTTGTTATCAATCATTTGGATTCCGCACGTTGATTGATTATCAGGATTCGATTAGGTCCGGTATACGGAACCTACAGATTCCTCTATTTCACACTTAAAATTGATGTACCTGAACTCTATATTCGTTCTCTTTTATCTCAAGTGTATATTAACGGCGTTACCAAACTCGACCATAATTTACTAAAGTTTTATTCGACCCGTCCGTTTCGGAGTTATTAAATAGACCCAAAAATATAAATCTGGGTCGGGTCAGATTACCATTACTCAATTCTATTCCTCACTATTTTGTTCTTCCCCAAAATCAAAATCAAAACCAAAACAATAACAAACCCTAGGAGAGCTAAGCAGTTTGGGGAAAATGGGAGGAGGAGGAGGTTATGGAAATGGTACTTACAAAGGTGTCCATATTCATCAGCCTAAACGTTGGCATACCGTCACCGGCAAAGGCATGTGCGCCATGATGTGGTAATTCATTTTTTACTTCCTTTTTCTGCTTTTTATAAAATTTAGGGTCTCCTCAACTCGATTCAACCATTTCCTGTGTATATCAGCTCATCGATTCATTTTTATACTGTTAATTTCATGTTATACAGTATTATCATTGTAACGCAATGCTTTATTATCCTAAATTTTGACTTTTTAGGGCAATATTGAATTTTTTTATTGATTGGATCTGAGGAATAAGATCTAGTTGAGCTCACTATTGATGATAAGGGAAGTGCCTTAACAAACTACACAACGCTAAGTAGAGATTCAGACGATTGTAGACTTGTAGTTTCTATCTGTAGACGGTTTTTAGTCTAGTACTCTTTGTGTGGTTAGAGTTAATTTTTCGATGATAACACTAAGAAATTAAAGATACATTTTTTTCGAACATTGAAGTGAACTAGTTATTATAGTAATATGAATGATGTCCGAATTATTAATGTCTTACTATCATACTTTGAATTGTATTTGCCATGTAATACTTTAGAATTGAAAATAACCATCGGTGTAAGATGATGTGTTATCATTTTCTTACACTGTTAGCGTCTCTCCTGAATTTGCTTAGACGACAATACAGAGTTATCAATTGGAGTTCGTATACACATACTTAAACAAGCCCAAGTGTTAAGCTGAACTAGTTTATGGTTTTATCTAACATTGAGAGATGCGTTTCTGACATAGATGCTAAAATATAATACTGTATGCACACATTTGCAATGATAAATAGTTAAAGACGTGCACCATGAGATGAATGATATGCCTTAATGCCTTGACAAGAGCTTACCAGATACTATGTGTTTCAGGTTTTGGATTCTATATCGGGCAAAGCAAGATGGCCCTGTAGTTCTGGTGAGCATCATTTTGTCTCTCCATTAAATTTTTTGTTCCCATGGTTAGATTAGTGACTTTCGATTGGTGCTTCCCTTATGCTGCATAGTGCATATGCTTAAGTAAAAAGGAAACCATTAAACCACATGGATATTTCTACTACTATTTGAGATGGAGGGAACAATTGCTATTGATGTATAAGCGTTGGAATAGTTTTCCATGTAAATGACAATTTTAACCCTATAGTGGTTTCTAATAGTTGAGGTAGGGTGGTCACTTATAAAGTTCTTAATCATTTTAAATTTGATTAGAACCAATTCACTTGCTTACATAGGTGAGAAAAACGATATACAAAATACACACCTTTTTCATCTCTAGTTCCTTTTTAGTAGACCTTTTATGAGTGCCGGACATACCTTTCATCTGATCTTGGTATTACGTAATCTAGGGATGGCGGCATCCTTGGGAAGGGCATGGACATGGACACGGAGACGAGCATTAGGTAATTTCTTAGTTATTCAGCTTATGCCATGTACGTTAGTAAACTTAATTGGGAGCACCATCTGAGCTCACACCTTGTGAGTGCGAGTGTCTGAGTGATTGTGTAACCGCAAGTCACTAATGGAAAATATATAAACGAAAATATATATACTTCAATCTTTTACTTCTGATTAGAATGAATGTTAATACTACTGGAATTATTTATATCGCTACATGGTTATGTTATTTTCTCACTGGTTCTTTCAGATAGAAAGTGATGCAGCCAGTTTTTTTCTCACTGGCTTTAGTAGAAAATAATGTCGGTGGGCAGAAAGTTATAAGAATACAAGAGATTGTGTTTGGGTATACAAATTTAGTAATGAGGGAAAAACTTTCATTCAAAACTCTGTTAAATTGTCTAAATCAATTTCATTTTCAATTTGATGTTTAATAACCCAAGCTACAATGAGTAATCTTTTAGTATGAGTTAATGAGTCATATTTAAAACATTTGTGTAGTTTGTTTTCATTTTTAAAAATGATAGTTGATTAATCTGATTACCATTATCTATTACTGAAATGCGAAACTATCTTGTATAGTAACATGCTATACCTCTTATGTTACTTGATAACAATTGTTTTCGAAGCCCACATTTGTGTGATATTTCATTTTCAGGTGTCTTGGTGATTGAAAGAGAACATAAACCTATCTCGTTGTAACCTTCCGACACAATATGTGGTTCGAGATACCTTGCTTTTGTTTATTAAATAAAACAATGTTATATTGAACTTGTGAATTATTTCTGTGGTTGCTGTGATATGGATTCTTTTCAATGATATCGTTGACTTCCATTTTTCTTATTCTTTTTTTTAGGTGAAAAGGTGAGCTTTATTAATTAGAAAATTTAGAAATTACATAGCCAAGTATGGCTATCAATGGACAAACCCCAAAGACAGTGTACTGACCAAATCAACAAATACAAACATATGCTATTATCTATTCTACTACCTCCGTTCCAAAATAATTGTTCAGTTTTGACTTTTTAAAGTCTCTCTTTCCAACTTTGACATTAAATATATTTGTTTATGTTATATAATACTTGCTGAAAAATATACCAATGAAAATGCATTTGAAACCCAATACATTTATATAATTTGTATAAAGTATTATACAACATAAATAAAAATATTTAAGGTCAAAATTGAAATAAAAGGACTTTGAAAAGTCAAAACTGGACAATTATTTTGGGACGAAGTTATTATTAATCATACTACTAATGACAAACTACACTCATTGCTATTCACATTCACCTCATGACATCCACTAAAATCACCATCTACTAGGGTAGCGGGTAGCCGTAGCATTTGTCATGATATAGTATTCTCATCTTTCATGACTCACTAGTCTCAACCAAATGCTAGACCACCCACAATGGAATTCATGCTTGGCAATCATCTTTGATCTTCTACATGTCAACTATACTCACGAGTCTTCCTAATTTTTGTTGCCAACAGAATGAACATCTAGTTGGACACTCCATAGCTCAGCTACCTTTCGTACAGCTTCACTTTGTCCAGCTTTGAGGCTCATTAACTTCATTTGAATGTCCTCACAAATTAGCTGCTCAATTGTGATTTCTTTTTGAAATGAAGTATGTGTGTGGAGCAGAAGTGTTATCTATATACTTCATTTCATTCAACACTTTGCAAATTCACATGGAAAGAATAGATGTTGATGGGAATCATTGCATTTGTTACAAAGGGAACATAACATTTTCAGTATTATTATTCCACATCATTCACGAATCCCTTGGTGGATAAGTCCAACGACTCAACATTCTATCCGAGTTTGGAGTTTTACTTGCACAACTTTTATTTTTTTTTTATATATAAAGGCAAGCGTGCACCACACATATCACGATATATACACTAGTCCACAAATATTTACAAATACTTGCACTCCAGGACTTGAACCCACAACCTAAAAGTTGATGGATTACTTCGATACCGCTAAGACAATGTCCCTTTGGTGTTTTCCTTGCACAGCTAGCCATAGAACAATAGCTTGTATAGGATTGCAATGGCTAAACCATACAACTTTATACCATGTAACTGTAGGGTGATCTTGCAAAAAGTCCTTCCATACTATACTAACTATAAATGGTACCTGCACGCCTTTGTTAGTTGTCCATACAGTCTTATCTACAATGTCAGTACACAGAAATCAAAATAGACTTCCATTTTTTTGTTGAGATGGCCAACTCATATTACATTTCCTTCTAAACTTGTACCACTAGTTAGGAGATGTACGATATGTTTCAAGCTGCCATTTCTCTTGGTCATGTTTAACGAAATTGCTTTTGCCTGTTTCTTTAGGAAATATCACTCGTATAATATCGACATTGTGTACACAATCTTGTAAACTTATTCTCTAACTCGTATAACCTTTTCATATACTTCTCTGATCTAACACAGTACTATATCTTCATAGTTGTTTATTTTTCATAATTAGTACAGACTGGTACCCCTTTTTAGCAGAAGTGGCAGTAACCCATGATACACATCATACAGTTCACTACTCAACTGCACGTTAATCCATCTTCATGTCTTTGACACACTTGCACCTTTACCTGATATCTTTTAAAGATGTTAGGCATCTGCCCACCAGTAAGTCAGTAACTCTTGTTACTTTGCACAATTGCTTGTATATTTTCCTGACAAGTACAGTACTTATTTATAGAAAAAACTAAAAAAGTTACTGATTGTTAACAAAAGAAGGTACTTTTTTAAAGAAACTAATTCAGTGCTAATCACGTGTTATATTGACTGCGAGTACGAGTATAATAAACACAACCATTTTCTTATATTGGAACCATAGTATTTTCTGGCTAATATTTATTTATTTTTAGAGTTATAGTACGTAGGCCCCACTTTTTTAGTAATAATAAAAAAATGAGAGTGACATAAAGCACTTCATCAAGTGGTTTTATTAGTGGGAAACCTTTGAATTGAGGATGCAGAACAACAAACCTTTTTGTTAAAGAGTTACCTTAGAACTTCAAATATTTCTGTCAAAATTGCAGGAAGTCTATTGACAAATATTAGTTTTGCACCTTATGCAAAATCTACAATACAACTAAAGGCGTTTGGCCGAGTAGTACGAGAGGAATTAGGCCATTAGCTAAAGGTCGTGGGTTCAAGCTTCACTTGGTGAGTAAGTGAGTATATACCTCGAAAATATAAATTGTTTGCAAACTGATTATGTGCTGCTGATAATTTTTTTTTTTTTTAATTTATATAATGAATAACACCATAATACTAACTCAATTGTACTTGTTATTATAACGCCCCTAATTTAGAACACATTTTTTTTTTTTTTTTTTAAAAAAAACAACGCGGAAGCAATATCCCATATATATATAACCTTGGATTAACCAAAATATACATAATCATTTACATAAGTATTTCGTTATACCATTACACAACTAGTTGGGCGTTACTTTAACAAAACAATTGAATTAGTACAAAAGTCATCAGAGTTTCATCATTATCAAACATTCCTTCAATTTACTCCGAGACCCGCCCTTACAAAATATATTAACCTGCAAGGAGTAAACAACGAGGGATTAGCACGAAGCTAAGTGAGTTAACTCATTACTAACACTACACTTAGTTTAACACCATGAGTCTACATCAATTTAACACAATGACTCAACATCACTAGAGGATCGGTGGCCCTTGTGGCACCCTCAGCCGCGGTGGCCCACCAAGCGACACTTACACCAACTGCAGGCCAATACAGTGGTTAACCGATAACGGTTTGCTACCTTTAGTCAACACGAACTCCATTCACAACACATGTTCACAATTCTCGTGTTGACTAACCTGTAGTAAAACGTCCAACAAGTTGACCTCCTTAACACAATAACCAATAGGTTTCTTAACACTTTAACACCTAACACAATTCACAATTCACTTAACACTTTAACACTTGCACACAACACTTAACACATGAAGTAACCACATAAGTGATCACTAAACATAGCGAGAGATCAAAGTCCACTCACCTGTCAGTCTCCGTCTCCACACTCAAAAGTCTTATTTTATTGAGTCTTCGGTGTCTCTGTACACACAATTAAAACACAAGTTAATAACTTGTCTCATAATTAATTATGACCATACTCAATTACATACATTAATAATCAAGAAATATCAATAATTAGATAATATAAGTGGTAGATTCATATAAGTTCACAAACTATCAAAATCATCAAAATTACAAAGACAAACGCGATCCAGACAACTGGGTTGGGATCGCGTTCCTCTTAAGGAAAATATTCTGTCACCAAAATACACTGTGGAACGCGATCCGGAAAAAGGGCTTGGATCGCGTTCGCAAGAACAAATCCAAACGAACTCAATATTCTACTGATCAACGCGATCCGGGAAAGAGGCTTCAGGATCGCGTTCATAAGAACAAAACATGCGGTAACCAATTAACACATGGCAACGCGATCCGGTCAATGATGCTGGATCGCGTTCCTCAATTTTTTTGCAGAGGTTCAAACCTGCAATTACACAGCACGAACCAAAATAACCAAAACTCCAAAATCGACCAAAACTCAAGTTATAACTCAGGTTTCTATCATTTTTAATGTACCATAACATCTAATAACAACATACAACCATAATTCAAACAACAATTCATCACCAATCCTCAAAATCACTTATAACCTAAATAACACATTTTCAAACCAACAACTCAAGAATCTATCATGTTTTATCATATAATCGAGTACAAGGAGTTAAATCATCATCATCGAATCAATATACAAACACTAATTCAACTTATCAAGCTTCAAATCATCAAAGTCAATAATTTGTTTAAAACTCATATATATATATAAATATGACTTACAAGTATGAAAAACACTAGGAATATGAAGATGATGATGATCTAACAAGGATTCAAGCTTCCATTCTTCAATCAATTTGTTTTTAAGCTTTTGATTTGTAAGGTTTTGAATGATATAGAAGTTAGGTTTTAGAAACTAGGTGAAATGAGGGATTGGGGATAAAATGGATCGATCCCCTCATTTTTTATAATAACCGGCCCCTTTTATTTACAGTACACTATTATACCACCTTTTGATCTATTGTCTGGAACCTAAATACTAATTGCGAGAAAATTATTTTATTTTACCGTCGTCTAATATTATTTAAAACAAATAATATTTTACTAGTCACAATATCTCCTGAGGCTTATTTACCTATTAATTTCACAATCAAACATATTCAAACAATTAAATGTACGTATTTAAATTTAAATAAATACCTGATTCTACTGGGCCCAATTCAGGGTGTTACAAATCTTCCCTCCTTAGAAAGATTTCGTCCCCGAAATCTAACTAGACTCGAATAAACTAGGGTAACGAGCCCTCATACTTGACTCAGTCTCCCAAGTAAGATTTTCTCCCAAACTATGTTTCCATTTCACTAGAACCATAGGTATCTCCTTCTTGCGTAATTTAGTCACTTTTCTATCAACTAACTCAATGGGCTCTTCTACTAATTTCTGACCTTGATCAACTCTAAGATCTTGTAACGGAAGGATTTGGGTTGGATCCTCCACATTACATCTCCGCAAATAGCAAACATTGAAGGTATCGTGAATACCACTTAATTCAGGAGGAAGGTCTAAGGCAACAGTTTGGTCATTAACTACATGACGAATTTTGAATGGACCTATAAATCTCGGAGCCAATTTCCCACGCTTACCAAACCGAATCACACCCTTCCAAGGTGACACTTTCAAATAAACTAACTCTCCTTCAACAAAATTTACTGGTCGACGACGCGGATCAGCATACTGTTTTTGCCTATCTCTAGCGGCTTTCAATTTCTCACGAGCTATAGCAACTTTATCAGCCGTAATCTGAACAATATCGGGACCCGCAAACTGTTTCTCTCCCGCCTCTAACCAACAAGTCGGCGTTCGACAACGACGTCCGTAAAGCATCTCATATGGTGGCATACCAATACTCGAATGATACGAATTATTATACGCAAATTCTACCAAAGGTAGGTGAGAGTCCCACGAACCCCCATACTCCAAAATACACGCCCGTAACATATCCTCAAGCGTCTGAATGGTTCTTTCTGACTGTCCATCTGTTTGAGGATGATATGCAGTACTAAGATTAACTCGAGTACCTAACTCTTTCTGAAGATTCTGCCAAAAGCCTGACACAAATCTAGAATCTCGATCTGACACAATAGATAATGGAATTCCGTGCCTCGATACAATCTCATTAATATACAATTGAGCCAAACGAGTCAAAGAAGCGGTTTCACTGGTCGCAAGAAAATGGGCGCTTTTCGTTAAACGATCAACTATAACCCAAATCATATCATTACCTTTCTGCGTACGCGGTAACTTGGTGACAAAATCCATAGTGATGTGTTCCCATTTCCACTCGGGTATCTCCAGTTGTTTCAACGAACCATAAGGCTTTTGATGCTCGGCTTTTACTTGGGAACATATATGACAAGATTCCACAAATCTAGCTACATCCGTTTTCATGGTTGGCCACCAATAAAGAGGTTTCAAATCGTTATACATTTTCGTGCTACCTGGATGAATAGATAATCTCGATTTATGAACCTCCGTCAAAATCAACTCACGTAGTCCCCCAATTAATGGGACCCAAACCCGAGACTGAAAAGTTTTCAACCCACGTGAATCCTCAACTAACACTTCCTTTCGTTTCAACATGATTTCGGATTTCAAATTAACATCCAATAAAGCTTCAATCTGTGTGACTCTAAGCTGAGAAATCAAATCAGATGACACCTCTAATCGCATAAAACAAATCTTGTCACTAGTTATATTTCGACTCAATGCATCCGCAACCACATTAGCTTTACCAGGGTGATAACGGATCTCGCAATCATAATCTTTAATCAATTCTAACCACCGCCTCTGACGCATATTCAATTCCTTTTGCGAAAACATATACTGAAGGCTTTTATGATCCGTGCAAATCACACATTTCGTACCATACAAATAATGTCTCCAAATCTTCAAGGCAAAAATTACAGCCGCAAGCTCCAAATCATGCGTCGGATAATTCTTTTCATGTGGTTTAAGCTGTCTAGAAGCATACGCAATTACACGATCTCTTTGCATTAAAACACCACCTAATCCGGTATGCGATGCATCACAATATACAATGAAATCATCTGACCCGTCAGGTAATGCCAACACTGGGGCTTGACACAATAATTGCTTTAATGTCTGAAAAGCTGTCTCTTGTTGTTCGGTCCACTGAAATTTCACATCCTTCCGAGTTAACTTAGTCAATGAACTCGCAATTTTAGAAAAATCTTTTATAAACTTTCTGTAATATCCTGCTAATCCAAGAAAACTCTTAATTTCTGACGGAGACTTAGGCGCATTCCAATTCATAACAGCTTTCACTTTAGATGGATCAACTCTAACCCCGTCTTTGCAAATGATATGCCCCAAAAACTGCACCTCACGTAACCAAAACTCGCATTTCGAAAACTTTGCATAAAGCTGTTCTCTTTTCAATGTTTCAAGTACCAATCTCAGATGCATTTCATGATCCGCTTCAGACTTGGAATAAATCAATATATCATCGATAAACACAATCACAAACTGGTCAAGATAAGGTCGACACACCCGATTCATTAAATCCATAAAGATTGCAGGAGCATTCGTTAACCCAAACGGCATAACCAAAAACTCATAGTGACCATACCTCGTGCGAAACGCGGTTTTAGGAATATCTTCCTCGCGAACTCGGACTTGATGATATCCCGATCTCAAATCAATTTTCGAAAAAAACGAGGATCCTTGCAATTGATCAAACAATTCATCAATTCTAGGCAACGGGTATTTGTTCTTCACCGTTCTCTTATTTAATTCCCGATAATCAATGCACATACGGAGAGTACCATCTTTCTTCTTCACAAACAACACTGGAGCACCCCACGGCGATGAACTCGGCCTAATAAATCCCTTATCTAACAATTCCTGAATTTGCCCCATCATTTCACTGATTTCGGAAGGAGCTAATCTATAAGGAGCCCTTGCTACTGGAGACGACCCAGGAATTAATTCAATATGGTATTCTACATCTCTTACAGGGGGAAGACCAGACAATTCATCCGGAAACACGTCCGAATATTCAGAAACCACCCGAATATCGGAAATGGATTTCTTTTCTACTTTAACATCTACAACATAGGCCACAAAGGATTCACAACCCTTAACTAAAGACTTCCTAGCCTTTATCATAGATATTACTGGAATACTACCCTTTACACGTTCCCCACGTGCCACAACATAAGATAGATTGGAAACTGGAATTTTTATTAACTTCTTATGACAAGAGATGTCGGCTTTGTTTTGACTCAGCCAGTCCATACCAAGAACCACATCAAAACTAGGGATTTGCATCAATAGGAAAGAAACTGGAAATTCATGATCCTCTATTTGTATACTAGCTCCGGCTACCGATGTGGTAACAGGAACTGTCTTACCATCAGCTACCTCAACTTCTAAAGGCTTAGAAATCACAGAGGGCATCAATTTCAGTTTATCACAAAATTGCACTGATATAAACGAGCAATTTGCTCCAGAATCAAATAATACACGAGCTGGTACAGAGTTAACAAGGAAAGTACCAGTAATCACATCATCAGTAAGCACAGCATCGTCCACGGTCATTTGAAAAGCTCGACCCGTAGCAGCTGGTGGAATCTTCCTTTTCTGGCCAGAAGATGAGGAACCTCTAGCCGTACCCGTACCCTGCTTCCTTGCATCAGGACAATCACCCGCTCGATGTCCCTCTTTGTGACACGTCCAACATACATTATTGGGATAAGTACAATCAACCGCATTATGACCCAACACTCCACATTTCATACACCTTGACGTCCGAATAGAACAAGGCCCGGTATGTTTTGATCGACATCTTGCACAATAAGAATTATCCATCGGAACACCACCATAACTAGTTTTCTTGTTCTGCTGAGAAGGTTGCCATCTTTGTTTTCCTTTACCGGAAGAATCACTCTTCGGTTTCTGTGCATACCTTTCCTTATTTTGTAACCTCCTAGCTACAACATCACTATCCACTGATCGTGCCCACTCAAAAGCCTGTGAAATGCTACTAGCCATTCGCACTGTGGTACGATAATCTGGAGGTAAAGTTTTCACAAAATGACTAATCTTATTTCTTTCAGTCGGGACCCACTGTTGCACAAATCTTAACTTCTCAGAAAATTTCTGGATAAGCTCATCGATTGTCATCTCATCAGTTTTCCTTAAATCCATAAACTCCTGTCTAACACGATCAAGATTATATTCCGAGCAAAACTGTTTGCATACCTCAGCATGAAAATCCATCCACTTAATAGAACTCCTTTGTTGTGAAGTAAAATGAGCAGTTATCGAATCCCACCAAGACATAGCTTCACCTTTCAACAATTGGACAGTATAAGGAACCTTGTCGTCCTCATCACAATGACAAACCTCTAACTTCCTTTCCACGTCACGCAACCAATCTAAAGTAACCGTAGGATCAGGACTTCCAGAGTAAGAGGATGGTTTACTAGACATGAAGGTTTTTAGCGAACATCCTTTCTTCGGCAACTGAAAAGGTGGAAACAATGGTGCATGATAACCAGTCGATCCAAAAGAAGGAAACGGAAATGATGTCTGAAATTCAAAACCCTGTTGCTGTTGTTGTGAAATATGAGGAAAAGTAACCGGAATCCGAGTAGAAACAGTAATAGGAGGAGTAGTAGTAGCAACATGAGAATAAGTCGGAATGGACCTGTGAGATGACCCTGCACGTTCTCTCTCAAGTTCAACTACCCTGTTCTCTAACCTCAATATATAATCTTGACTAGTTTCAACTTCTGTATTTACCGGATTCGAAGTACCATTATGATCCACATCTTCTGGAGAGGAGTGAACAGTCGAGACATTGTAGAGAGTACGGGGTGGTTGCTCATTTTCTGCCATCTGTCATCAAACACATCTCAACACTTGTTAATTGTTAGTACTAACATACTAACATACTAACACATTTAACACTCTAGCTAATCCCACAACCCGAAATGTTTGACAACACAACACGAGATTTGGGATTGAACACCATAAGTTGTTCAATTCGCCCAAACCACGCTCTGATACCAACTTATAACGCCCCTAATTTAGAACACATTTTTTTTTTTTTTTTAAAAAAAAAACAACGCGGAAGCAATATCCCATATATATATAACCTTGGATTAACCAAAATATACATAATCATTTACATAAGTATTTCGTTATACCATTACACAACTAGTTGGGCGTTACTTTAACAAAACAATTGAATTAGTACAAAAGTCATCAGAGTTTCATCATTATCAAACATTCCTTCAATTTACTCCGAGACCCGCCCTTACAAAATATATTAACCTGCAAGGAGTAAACAACGAGGGATTAGCACGAAGCTAAGTGAGTTAACTCATTACTAACACTACACTTAGTTTAACACCATGAGTCTACATCAATTTAACACAATGACTCAACATCACTAGAGGATCGGTGGCCCTTGTGGCACCCTCAGCCGCGGTGGCCCACCAAGCGACACTTACACCAACTGCAGGCCAATACAGTGGTTAACCGATAACGGTTTGCTACCTTTAGTCAACACGAACTCCATTCACAACACATGTTCACAATTCTCGTGTTGACTAACCTGTAGTAAAACGTCCAACAAGTTGACCTCCTTAACACAATAACCAATAGGTTTCTTAACACTTTAACACCTAACACAATTCACAATTCACTTAACACTTTAACACTTGCACACAACACTTAACACATGAAGTAACCACATAAGTGATCACTAAACATAGCGAGAGATCAAAGTCCACTCACCTGTCAGTCTCCGTCTCCACACTCAAAAGTCTTATTTTATTGAGTCTTCGGTGTCTCTGTACACACAATTAAAACACAAGTTAATAACTTGTCTCATAATTAATTATGACCATACTCAATTACATACATTAATAATCAAGAAATATCAATAATTAGATAATATAAGTGGTAGATTCATATAAGTTCACAAACTATCAAAATCATCAAAATTACAAAGACAAACGCGATCCAGACAACTGGGTTGGGATCGCGTTCCTCTTAAGGAAAATATTCTGTCACCAAAATACACTGTGGAACGCGATCCGGAAAAAGGGCTTGGATCGCGTTCGCAAGAACAAATCCAAACGAACTCAATATTCTACTGATCAACGCGATCCGGGAAAGAGGCTTCAGGATCGCGTTCATAAGAACAAAACATGCGGTAACCAATTAACACATGGCAACGCGATCCGGTCAATGATGCTGGATCGCGTTCCTCAATTTTTTTGCAGAGGTTCAAACCTGCAATTACACAGCACGAACCAAAATAACCAAAACTCCAAAATCGACCAAAACTCAAGTTATAACTCAGGTTTCTATCATTTTTAATGTACCATAACATCTAATAACAACATACAACCATAATTCAAACAACAATTCATCACCAATCCTCAAAATCACTTATAACCTAAATAACACATTTTCAAACCAACAACTCAAGAATCTATCATGTTTTATCATATAATCGAGTACAAGGAGTTAAATCATCATCATCGAATCAATATACAAACACTAATTCAACTTATCAAGCTTCAAATCATCAAAGTCAATAATTTGTTTAAAACTCATATATATATATAAATATGACTTACAAGTATGAAAAACACTAGGAATATGAAGATGATGATGATCTAACAAGGATTCAAGCTTCCATTCTTCAATCAATTTGTTTTTAAGCTTTTGATTTGTAAGGTTTTGAATGATATAGAAGTTAGGTTTTAGAAACTAGGTGAAATGAGGAATTGGGGATAAAATGGATCGATCCCCTCATTTTTTATAATAACCGGCCCCTTTTATTTACAGTACACTATTATACCACCTTTTGATCTATTGTCTGGAACCTAAATACTAATTGCGAGAAAATTATTTTATTTTACCGTCGTCTAATATTATTTAAAACAAATAATATTTTACTAGTCACAATATCTCCTGAGGCTTATTTACCTATTAATTTCACAATCAAACATATTCAAACAATTAAATGTACGTATTTAAATTTAAATAAATACCTGATTCTACTGGGCCCAATTCAGGGTGTTACAGTTATACCTAAATCCTAAAAGTATAGAATGTTAAAACCATTTGTCATCCACCAATAATTAGTTTGCCAACAATATTCATATAAATAGGATATAAAAATCACTCTTATTTGACAAAGGAAAAGTCACATTACTATTATCAAAAGTACATATATCGGCCAAACCCTGCCAAATTCCGGGACACCAAATACAAAACTAAAGCAAAAAAGATAAAAGGGTTACAAACATTAAAGCCAAAAATGTACCAAAAACTATGACTTTCAACTCTCTTCTTCTTTTTTGATTCTTCCAATATGCATGCTTTGTAATTATGGTGTTTCTTAACTTATCAAGACTAATTATCATATTTCATCATTCTTAATCATGGCAAATACCCACTTTGATCACTTTCTGGGTACCCCTGTTGTCTTTCATACTCTTCCATGGTATCAAACTCATACTTTGAATCCTCATTATTCTTGAAATACCCTTCACCATTATTATTCACTTCTTCCTCATAACTAGTTTCTTGATTATTGTTGTTTGCTTCATAATTAGAGTACTCCCCATTCTCCAAAAACCTTGTGTCACTCAATCCTTGTTGCTCCATCATGTATCCGTTGTTGTTGTAGCCGTTGTTTTGCTCTTTCAAGGTCGTGTATCCGTTGCCAATGTAGCCGTTTTTGACGTTTTCGAAGCTCATTTTGTTGTAGTTGTTCTGGTTGTAGCTTTCGGTATTGTAACCATTGTTGTTGTTGTAGTTGTTCTGGCTGTAGCTATTGGCTTGATAGCCGTTGTTGTTGTAGTTGTAGTTCTGGTTGTTGCTATTAGTTTCGTAACCATTGTTGTTGTAGTTGTTCTGGTTGTAGCTATTAGTTTCGTAACCATTGTTGTTGTGGTTGTAGTTATTAGTTTGGTAGCCATTGTTGTTGTTGTTGTTGTTGTTCTCACTCATTGCGCTTGAGTATTCATTACCATTGTTGTTGTAGCCATTGTTATTATAGTTGTTGCTGTACATACTTTGCTTGTAGCCATTCTCATTATCGTTGTAACCATTCTGGTTATTGTAGCCATTCTGGTTGCTGTTGTATCCATTCTCATTGTTGTTGTTGTAACCGTTCTGGTTGCTGTTGTAGCCATTTTCGTTGTTGTTGTAGCCATTGTTTTCATTCATGGAGCCTGAATAGCTATTCCCATTGTTCGAATAACCATTAGTAGTAGTAGAGTAACTCTCACCACTTCGTAACTTCTCAAAGGGAGCCTCCGTTTCTGACGTGGACTCATCCGCAACTGGAATCGCTTGCTCCTCTTCCTCCTCCTTAGGGGTTTCATTCGTTGAACCCTCTACGGTCGACGTGTGGTATTCCTCTTCGGAGGAAAACTCACTCGACCCCAGACCATAACCATATTCCTTTTCAGCCGGTGCTGGCGCAGGAGCCAGTCCAGGAGCAAAAACGGGCTCGGTCACCGGCACCAGCCCCGGTACTAACAACGGGGCTGGTGCTGGTGCTGGTGCTGGTGACGATAACGGTGAAGACACTACATTTGCCGGTGAATTGGAAAGGTAATGAATGACTTGGGTAAAGAACTTGCTCTCTCTAGCATGTGGTTGGATTGATAAAGAAAGAAGTACAAGCAATAGGAAGTGGAAAGAGAAAGTGCTAGCAATGGAAGCCATGGCACTAAAAAAAAGTTGGAAGTTTTGGTGGCAATACGATTTGTGATCCCAAAAATGTTGATTTATAAGGGTGTAATTAACAGGATTGAATGCGGGGATTGAGGATGTGTGGGGCACCTTTTTAAGATGATGAATAGTGATGTTGTTGCATGTGCCTATAATGAGAATGTTTAAAGTGGAGGGTGCGGATGCACCCTTTTCACGCTACCATAAATTATTACATCTTCTTTTTGGGTTAATTAGTGTAGCTGACAACGAGTACACAAGTGTTAATATTCTTACCTAATTGTTTTAAAAACGCATCTTACTTAATAAATATTTGACAAAATAATGCTGTTTATAAGCTTTTATAGGTGTGTAATGAAATGTTTGGTGTTGGATAACTAGTTCATATATGTACGTACTATTAATGTCATCGTCATACCCATGAGTTACTTTGCCATAGATTGTCAAATTTGATGCAAGTTGTTTTTTTGGTAATCACCTTTTGTTTTATTTAGATTGTTAGTGTGTAATGTTTAATATTATATATATTGAAAAATATTACACATAGAAAGAGCATATAAGTCTAAAGAAGATGATAGAATAGAAAAGTAAAAGGTGTTTGACCTTCTTTCACTTCTGTATTTTTTTTTTCTTTCTTTTCAATATAAATAATAAATAATAAATAATAATAATATTGATTGATAAATATATTATTTTTAAGGGTCTCGATGTATAATTTACCAAAGGCTATGGGACTAAGGGTTACACTTTAGTTTCTCATGCCGCAATGATCGGAATTAAGGGATGGTCAAATTTGTTGTATGATCCCTCCAATTTGGTTTGACTTTTGTCTAAAAAGACTTTGTGTATCTATCTATAAATATTAAAAGAAGTTGTACTTTTCCATAGATGAAACATGATCCATTGTAAACTTGTCCTAATTAGTGTCATGGTCTAGTTGCTTACTTATCAAACTACGTTTACACTTTACATTAATGTTAATGCATGTATAACTTGTACCCTTAGTATCTTTCGCATATAATATGACACTAGAAGAGTATTCAAGTTCTAATATGGTATCAAAGCAGTCAAAAGATTCTGCCTCCTTTTCTCTTCTTTGCCGTCGTTAGCTTTTGGTAAACAGAATTCTTCATCGTCTCTTTAGCACGGTCGTTCAATCATTTGCATCTTTAGAAGGTTGTGAAATAGTTTGTGCCACCAAACTCTATTAATCTATCACTTTTCACTCGAGCTAGATCTTAATGGCCTTGAACTTTTTGTTAGATATGTAACATTGGCTAATGAACAATGAGTATAGAGAAAAAGTCAAGGTAAAATATATTACTCCGTAACAGATAACCAAACGCCCAATAAAGACTCTTTTGTGGTTCCAAAATGCTTGCGATGATGACTATCCGAGTTACTCCAACTTAAGGTAGGTTGATTTCAACGACGGTTGTTTGCACGATATTTGTTGATTGGGTGAGTTGATCTCGACAATGTGAGAACTACCTACCATTTGACAACACTTGCGTATGATATATAATTACAATAGTTCAATAGATTTTGAATCATATAAGTAATACTCCTACCAAATGCCAATGGTGGTGTAGTAATCGAATTGCCAATATTAGAATGATTTTAATCGATGAATCAAATTCTCCGGCCCCATTAAAGCACTTGGGTCTGTTATGTGGGCTTTAGAAATGGGACTTATATATGCATTCATATTCGCAAATTGGGCCTTAATAAATAGCCGTTTTCAGATGTCAGACGTTTAAAAGGAAAATAATAACTAGCAGGTCTAAATATAGGCTTAAAATTATAAAATTCAACCAATCATAAAATTAGGTTACGTAAACCTATTTACCATTAATCTGTCAAAAATATCAAACGAGGTTGTTAAAAAGTAAAACAAGTATATGTATATCTCATTAAAAAAATAATATCCTGCAAGCGAAATAAACAAGAACATGCGCAGCCACGTTTTGGAAAAAGTCTCCTCACCCATCAACGACCAAAACACATGCTAAACTTCAAAGGTTCGCTTACCAAAATAAAATAAAATGAATTTACCAAAATAACCCTCAATGACGCCCTCATCTACCAAACCGTCCAGGGGCATTTTCGTCAACCAGGAAACCGTCATGAAATCACATAAATAAAATAAATTCCCATATAAACCACTTGATCAACTCCACGCTTTTTGAATTTCAACTCTCGTTAGATATATATATTTTTCTAAACCAAATACAACTCCAAAAATATCGTAGTAATGGGAGACGGAGATTGCAGGCCGTTGGGTTTTTTGATCGGGTTACCATTCGCGTTAATCGCATTGGTGTTCTCGGTAGTTGGTGCGGTTATTTGGATCATTGGATCGGTTATTAGCTGCGTGTGCCCATGTTGCTGTTGTTTCGCTGGACTTGCGAACTTGGCCGTTGATCTCATCAAACTTCCGATCAAGATTCTTAGATGGTTTACTAATCAGATCCCTTGTTAGTTTTTTATTTTATTTATTTTTTATTTTGTGAATGATAAGTTTCTTGCTAATAAACCAATGAGTACTTGATTGGTTATTAGAAGGGAATTGAGAAGGATTAGTAGGAGATTTTAGGATTAACTGTTTGTTATTATCATTATTTTTCAAGATATTGGTAGTATATTACATTACATTTATTTATTATATATTTATTTTTAGTTGCATTATCGATCGCATGTTTGATCTTTTTCGGTTGTTTACTTGATGTGGATTTGTTTGAATTAAAGTGTGTTCGCTTCTTTTTGGGAATGCAGATCGAAAGATTGTACCTTTTTTATGGATTACTGATTATTTAATATAATTTGTTAAATAATCATACTAAAACATTATATCTACAACCGATAATTTAATAGTCCAAAGGTAGCTTAGATTGAAACCGGCGGAACCGACATCAATGGTACGGCCCCGTCCGTTTTCATCGTCAGTTTTTCAGTCGGTTATCTAACGCTTTGTGAGTTTTTTTTATTATTTCTACTATATTTCAAACCCGTGTATACATACGGGCCCTTTGATTTGTATTTGATTTTTTTTAAGTACATCTATGATGTGTATGAGAATTGTGATTTTTTATATTGTTAGAAAAATATACAACGAACGTGTGAAATTACGGTAGTAGATATATTTAACAATATATTTGAGCATGCTAACTTGTGTGTATATTGAATTTGACTTTGATTTTCATTAATATATCGAATAATGTATAAAGTAAGATTATTTGATAAAACAAAACCGTAAAAAATGGAGTATACCCATATCTATTTGTAACTCCCATCACCAAAATACTTTATACCATCGCCATTGCTGTCCATTGATCAACTTGAGGACCTACAGCATCATACGATCCTTCTGGATCGCAATTCGTCATGAACATCCTTAAAAAAAATTCTATTCTGTAGTCAGCATTCTTATCTAAGTGATAACCAAATGCCTTCTCATACCTTTTGACGACTTTTTATGGTGCTTGTTAATATGATGGGGAGGCGAAAGTCCATTTAGACCCCCTTAGAATGGTCGTAAGACTTGGTGATTGTTGTTTGGCTGACTTTTTATTCAAAATATTTTAGCTAACAACGTCTTCATTGGATCCGTAAAGTGGTTTAGAAGAGGTTTGCCCGACTTCAAATGTGAACTACAACCACCATATAAATTTTGTCACACTTAAGTTGTCGCACCCCCAAATTCATGATGCGGAAGCGGTTCGGGTCGGGGCGCGACTAATTAAGTAATCAAAACACTAAGGGGTCTTTTGTTTATTCTGATTACTGATAGCTGAAATCTGAAACCAGTTCTGAATAATAAGACCTGTCATCTGAAATATGAATACATAATCATTAAGATCGTTTGATAAATAAAACGTACAAACATCTGAATACATGTGTTTATTTTTTGACGTGATACAAATGGCATGAATATAATAGAGTTCCAAGCGACTTAACTTAAGAAGAAGAAAAAACTTACACGAGTTCCGACACAACTTTTTAGACTTCTATAAACCAATAATAACATCAATAAATAAATTGTCATAAAATAATAAATAAACTAAAATACAAGAATCAAAAAAGGAAATAAATATTTTTTATATAAATTAACATACAATAATCCATTTATACGAGAAAATTGACAGAACGTTATGGGATTTATTTATCAATTAGAAGTTTTAAGCAATTGTAAATAGCTTACTGAATAAGTAGTTTTTCAGCTAGATTAAAACTTAATTAGAAAAATATATCAAAACATCTTAACGGACATTTAGCGTATCAAATAATACAACTACCACTTTTAAGACATTTTAAGCTCAAACAAAAGACCCCTAAGATACAGCAAACGAC
Organism: Helichrysum umbraculigerum; assembly: GCA_949592205.1. Lineage (NCBI taxonomy): Eukaryota > Viridiplantae > Streptophyta > Magnoliopsida > Asterales > Asteraceae > Helichrysum > Helichrysum umbraculigerum. Next base: position 38,547,936 of record CATIUR010000005.1, read on the forward strand.
CTCTAAATGAGACGTTTGTAAAATACTTACATTTCCATATAAATAATGTTTGAAAACATAGTGTTTTCGTTACAAAAGTATAGTAGCCTAGAGCCCGCGTATATAGCGGAAGATTCTATTACATAACCGTAATTACAAAAGATAATGCTAAAGAATCTCCGTTAAATGCAGTTTGGAAATCATGCGACTCTAGCTAGTAATCCTGGAGTAATCCTACTCCGTACATGTACGTGAGAATACATGTTAAAAATGGTCAACACCAATGTTGGTGAATCTCATAGGTTTGTAAGTAAATAAACAGTTTGAACACAAGATTTTTATCATCGTTGCACGTGTGCGAAATCAAGTATTTGCAACCAAGCGAATAGTAAGTAAATATGTATATACCGTTGCCATGAGGCTCATAGTCGAAGTTTAACCCGTAAATCAGTGGTACAGCCAAGTACCGTATAGTGCCCCCGCGAGTGCCTAATCCAAACACTCGTACGAAACAAATATAAGTCGCCCGTTTATACAGAACGGTTCGTGGTAGCGCTACTATCCCGGGCGGGGAGGGTCAGTCCCTAATGGATCCATTTACTAATATTAATCGTCCGTTTCTACATAACGGTTCGTGGTAGCGTGACTGCCCCGGACGGGGACCGTCAGTCCCAAATGGATTCATTTACCAATATTCGTGCTTAAGTCCATAACTGAAAACTATGATGGGAGGACTTAAAAAAAAGTTTTACTCATGCAATCTGTGTAAAAGTTTATCGGTATTTGTTTTCGTATAAAACAGAGCAATGTAATCTCACCCCAAGTAAGTAAAACAGTAAAAGTGAGGCTGTAAGACTCACCTGAGTCTAGCAAGTAAGCGTTTAACTTAATAAACGTGAAATCCAAAATCAATAGTAACCCGTAGGTTCTCCGAACCCGCAACCTTCTAATGCCCTAAGCATATAAGGTTGTATGTATGAGTAAATGTCTCAAAAGATCATTCTTGCTAGTTGTCCACTTCAACTAGTTATGTCTAAGCATTGAATCGTTTTGTTTAATTAAAAACATTTGCGGCCCGTTGGTGAATGTGTAAGTATGTAATAATAATTCCCGAAGACATTATTGTTAGGTTTCATATTGTTTCATCGTATACTTTCATAAGTATATGTTTTGTAAGTACGAGTAATATCGTCTAAAGTTTAGTAAACGTTGCACGGAGTCGAGACTTAGTGCAAACAAGTGTTTTTAACAATCTGTGATATGCGACACAATGGTTGTGTCGCTAATCATAGTGGCGACATAAAAGTAATGTCGCAATTTAGCGAATTAAATTTAGTATGCGACATAGAGGTTCATGTCGCATGATGTGACATAAATTGTGTGGCGATATAAGGATTTGTGTCGCAGATCGTGTGTGCGACGTAGAAATTGGTGTCGCTATTTAGGGTTTCAGATTATGGTGCGACATAATGATTTGTGTCACAACATTGTGTCGCAGGATCTGGCTGAGATGGTTTTCGTGTTTGAGGGCTAAGTCAAAAATGCTCAGTTTGACCCGAAACTTTTACACAACACTTATTATGTTATGAAACTTTTTGAAAATGAGTTTCGTGACCATTGGTGACCCGGGAGTGTCGTTTTTAACAAGATTATGAAAACAGCCCTTAACCTTAGTTTTTCCGAAATTACACGATTTTGTCCATGCGATTTGACTAACAAAACGTCCGTATTCAAATCCAAGAAAAATATATGTTGTTCCCCTATTTCTAAGCTTTCCAAAACATATTTTTATGAAAACTTTAGCCAAATGAAACTCACGAAATAAATTCGCAAAGGGACATAGGTCCATCAGGTCGTTTTTATGACACATACACACAAACAATTTTCTAGTTCCAGATCTGTGTGTTTCCAGTGGTTAGGGTCTAAACAAAGTTGTTGTCAACACAAAAACAAAGATTTTACAAGTGGTTTCATGGTCTAATATTTCGTAGATCTTAAGATATACCATTTTACATTTAGTCAAAATTCTGGACAGGAAGTACAGTCATGCTATGTACTTTTAAAACATTATTTAAAAATAGAAATTTACACTTTTAAATCTTGAGGCTCACAGATTCGAAAAATAGACTCAAAGAACTTGATTTTTGGCTCAAGAAACGTGAGATTTGGTTAAGAAATGGTCTCGTTATGCTCAATCTAAACAGATCTAAAATATTGTCCAGTGGGTAATGTTATTACCCGGTGGTTAATAGCTTTATTTTTAGGTTTTTAACGTGGATCTTGGACATATAACTAGAAAAACGAACCACTAACATGTTTAATAACATTAACCAAGGAGTTATAGACGAAAAATAGAGGGATCTTACAACAAAAACCGTGGTCTAGAGCTGAAAAGGAAGGAGGTATGCTGCTGCTGCTCGGTTCGCGTTCTTCTTGCTCTTCAACGTTGCTAGATGGTGTTAGATGATGATGAAAATGTTTGGTAGTTCTTGAAGTAGGTAGATGGTGGTGAATGTGACTGATTTATGTAGTTTTAGAGAGAGAGAGAGATGAGATAAAGTGGAGAGAATTAGAGATAAGAGTGGTGGTTATGAATGAGGATTTTAATTAAGGGTTAGGGTTATAACAAGAGGTTATAGGCTGAGTTCTTGAGGTCTTTGGGCCAACTTGGGCCATTGGGCCGTGGGTCTGGGCCTGACCCATCACGGGTGAGGCTCGTGAATCTCGTTCCTCAAATCGGGTTACGTTCGTTAGTCGGTTAAATGTTAAACGCACGTGTTTTAGTTAACTTTTCATAGTTTGATTTTTCGTGTTCATTTCTACTGCGTAAGTGATATTTTATAACACCCGCCAAATTAGGACTAGTAATTAGTGCCTAATTCTCTGTCAATACATGTAATTAGTTCCATGTCAGGCTAATTGATGTATCGAAATATATATTGATGAATATATACGATTATGCGATTTGATTAAATCGTACATCTTCTTTTAAATCGAATGATACTCGATTCAATTAAATACGGACGTTGGTGACCAATTTTATTAAATAACGTGACATTATTTAATAACACTATTATATCAAAAAAATATTATTTTGATAATTATTCTAATTATAATCTGTATCGTGCAAACAAGGATCACGCGACTAAAAATACTAAACGTGCAAACTAACAAAACGAACTAAGTTAAGTTTTATAACTCAAATATAAAACATTTGGTAAAATACTTCAATAAAAATATCGTGTAATAATTCGTATTTTAAAACTTATAATTAATATGTAAAATAAATATTTAACGTTTAAACGAACGGGAAAACGAACACCGCACGGAACGCAAACACGGGAACTGAAAAAGGGGACTAAAACCCCCTCTCCACCTTCTTTCTTCCTCATTCTCACTTTCCCTTTTTCCTCTCTCTCTCTCTCTCTTTCCTCTCCTTTTTCTCTCAAATCACCAAACCACCACAACCTCACAAAATCATCAAATAACACCACGAAACGCACTCGGATCACCTCGGCACTTTGGAGAAAAACGACCACGACATCACGATCCATCATCCTATCTTTTCGGATTTTTCATCCGACGCTTTGTAAGTTTCCGACAAATCCCGAAATCTCTCGTTTTTAAGTGTTTTTGCTTGTTAGTGGTTTGTATCAACTTATAATGTCCAAATATGGGTTGGGTAAAAGTTTTGGACCGAACGGAAACCGAAAAACTCGTTTTCGACACATTTTCCGGCCATCAGACCGTAACGTCGCTTTTGGACCCAGATTTATGCGACATCAGCTTCAACGTCGCAAAACCCCTCGTGACGTTGCATGGTGCGACGTCAGTCACAAAGTCGCATTAAATTGCGACGTCGCAGATAGCGACATCAGCCTTAACGTCGCTAATACCTCACCACGTCGCACTTAGCGACGCAAGCCCTTACGTCGCAGAAATCAACAACGTCGCATATAGCGACGCCACGTACAACGTCGCATTAAATTGCGAAAGTCGCACATAGAGACGCCATTCTCAACGTCGCAGTCAGGATCTGCGACGTCGCACCCAACGTCGCATAAACCAGAACCTCAAAAACACAGATTTTTACTAAGTGTCGAGACTCGAAATTTATCACTCAATTTTACCCGGACCCCCGTACTTAGATTCCGTAGGCATATTTCTCACCAAGTGTTGAACTTGCACAATTTCAAATACTCGTGTGATACGACTTCTAAAACACGTTGAAACATACTATTCAAGTATAACGTTTCGAGACCAAAATAATAATAGTTGAGATTATTATTACAAATCCGTCACCAACGGGCCGTACATATTTTCAAACATTCGAATCAATCAACCAAATGTAATTTGGACATTCTAGTTGGACAGACAACTACAAGGTAGTCTTGATAGATACCTACTCACATTTATAACCATCGCGTGTCGTGGACACCCTCAGGTTACAAGTCTTTGGACTTCATTACTCGGCTAATCAATCAAAGTTTATTAAGTTAAACTCGCTAGACTCAGGTGAGTCTCATAGCCCCTCTTTTTACTGTTTTACTCAGGGGTGTGATACAATGCTTATTTTTAACATGTGAACGCAAGTACAACTTTTATATACTACATGAGTTTTACACACTAATCATTTAAAGTCCTCCGTCAGCATAGTTGTTAATACGTTGTAGCGTGAATATTAGTATATGGTACCATATAGGATTGACCCTCCTCGTCCGGGTTAGCAAGCACTAACCGGGTAAACGGACGTACTAATATTTGGGAAGACGAGTGTTGATTAGGCACTCGTGGAGGCACCTCGCTCGGAATTCTCTATAGGGCACCCGACCCTCGAGTTAAGCTCAACTATGTGCTCATGGCTGTATACATATACATTATCAATTGCTAGATGCAATTCAATTATTTAAATCTTGCGGTTCATACTATATTAACTGATTTCAAACCTGTGAGCTCACCAGCTTTAGCTGACCCATTTTAGCGTGTATCACAGGTACCTAGCAGTAGGTTTTGGCTGCTAACAGGATTTCTATAGCTCGAGTCAGCATACAGACAGTAGAGATTTTCTTGCATTAGTATATTTTGTACAAGTACTTATGTACTGAAATCTCATTCAATCGAACACGAGCTATGTATTAGTTGTAAATGTTGTAAACATTTAATATATTAATGTATTTTGTTAAAACGACGCATATAAAGTCGTTTGCTATATCTCTTTGTGCTTTGTATATTGATTAGTAACACCCAAATCGTGCTTCCGCAAAACATTAAATTTGGGGGTGTTACATATTTAGATTGACTAAGCATTTCTAAATACTTTGTTTCGAGTTCCCAAAATATATTTTGGGTTTCGTTCAGGTGTCGGGCTCGATTCGCGCGTTTTCCTCGTGCACGTTACGTTTTATATCAAACGTGATAGTTTTTCGCGTATATTATTATAAAATAATAATACTAAGTAAATAACGACTATTTTATCACAAAAATAGATTTACGTTGCACAAGAAATGTTTCACCAACGGCCGGGTGTGTCGGAATCCATCCGAACAATTCGCGTAATATAAATTTATTACGTACGTGTGTATATTCAATATACGATATATTACAAGTAATTAGTCATATTTCATACTAAATACAAGTAATTACAAGCAAGGTTAAGGTAATTCAATACCCTCAAATACGGGTTGTCACATAAGTCGAGTCCAGTCACTGATTGCAGTTTCTAATAAATGCAAAGAGGTCGATAGTAATTAGTATCGATTGAACCATCTTATTTTATTTTGCTAATTATATGATTATAAAAAGTTATTATTACAATAGTAGTATCCATCACATACATAAAATCATGTTACAAATATTGTATCAAATCAAAATTAAATACACAAATCTTGTAACATGACCACGTTGGTTCTGATATTACCTGTGATTGCTATAATAATTATAGTATGAATGTATAATAGCTATATCAATAAGAATAACACCAACAACATATATGAAGACTGGGATTTGGGTAGATATTAATTATGTAAATCTAAAACACCCAATTAATGATAAACACAATGAAAGATTAAATCAAATTAATTGATTTATAAATGTAAAATAAAATTCCGCATTGGTAAAGAAACTATATATTTGTAGGAAACAACACTTGAGTTTATCATAATAACCACAAATTAGTAAATAAACGAATTGTACCTATATTTTCTAATCTTTACACATGAAGCTCGAATCAAAGAACAGTTATAGACAAGTATATGTTTCAAGAGAGGACTAAGAAGCAATCTTAAATACTCCATAGTAGTTTAGAGAGAACCTTACATGATTTGATGGTGTGGATATCACGAACTTTGTAAGATGAAAGCAGTTGAGATAAAACTCTCTTCAAAACCTTGCTTTTAACCTTAGATTACATAGTTCATGTGTCTATAACATAAAAATTGCTTGCATTAACATAAGATTCGATTGATGATGATTGTTGTTCATAGATGAAAAGTGTGAAGATAAATATAACCACTGGAACCAAGACGAAGTCGCAAAAGCCGACTGTGGTTCTTCTTATTTTTTTCAATTATTTTATTATGTATATACTAGATTAAGACCCGCGAAAATCGCGGGCTACATCAGAAAAAATGTAGAACAAATTATATCGTAATATGAAATAGTAGAGATGACATATACACTCAAAGAAATCTATATATTTGTTCTAAATTTGTTTTCAGGAGTTGTGGTTGGTTGTTTATCTTTGTTATCGTTCAGTATGTTTGTTTCTTAAGATTTAAGGAGTTGTGGTTGATCCGTCTCTGTTGGGTAAATTTTTAGATTCTTTTATGCAAACTATTATGTATGGCGGGTTATTTAAATAAGGTTGAAACGAAAATCTTATCATTTTAATGTTTGGGGTCTTTTTTGCGATTGTGGACTGTCCACACAATTAGGAAATCTTTGTCTATTTACGGCCCAAATTCTGAATGGATATGCCAAAGTAATGACTATTGAGAGTAACTCGTGAAAACAACTAATCTTATTTTACGGGTATAAATAAAAAACACCAGGTATAACTAACCAGTATTGTTATAAACCTACGAATCTATACTTCAAAAAAATTGATAAGTGTCCAAAATGTTTGGCACGTGTCAACCCCCTAACCAAGTTTTAATACAATTATTATTGTCATTTTGATTAATTTGCCAAATATTTAAACGTAAAATATAATTATTGTTGATCCAAATAAGAGGGGTGCCAACGGATAATCGGCTTGGAAAATCGGTTGGAACCGATTGGTTTGGAAAATCGGTTGGAACCGATTGGTTTGGGGAATGCCATCCCTAACCGGTTGCAAACCGGTTAGATGGAGAAATCGGTTATAACCGGAATACTGATTCAAATCAGTTCAAATTTCGTGGGTCCCAATGTAATTAAATAATATTTTTTTTATTTACGTTATATATTCAACCGTATTAAAAAAATTCAAATTTTAAACTCACCAAACTACTACCATTTTCAATCATATATACAACCTTTTCACCACTCCATTTTTTCACAAAAACTCCAACTACACACTACTCATTTTTAGAAAAAGTATTGTGTGTGTTAATTATTGTATTTTTTTTTTTTAGGAAAAGTAATGTGTGTTTTAATTATTGTATTTTTTTTTATAAGGAAAAGTAATGTTTTATTTTTATTGTATTTAATGTTTTATTTTAATTTAATGAAATATGTTTTATTTTAATTTGGTTTGTATTAAATAATTAAAATGAAAATAAAGTGGTTTGAAAGTAATTAAACTGTTGGCATTGGGGAATCAGTTGATGGAAGCTGATGTGAGCTAATGTGTCAGAAGTGGTTTAGAAGTGGTTCAACCACGGTTGGCACTACTCTAAGCTTCAATTAAAGCGGTTTGAGTTAGTTGTCAAACGCTAACCAAGTTTCATTTGGTGACTAAGTAAGAAACATCCAAACACAAAAAAGTTAATATTTGTATAACTTATTTTAAAAATTAGTTATACAAACTTAATACAACGTATCATGTCTCGATTAGCACAACAACAACAATGTTAAATTAAAAACATTTGATCTTATATCTATGACCCAAAAAAAAAAAAAAAAAAAAAAAAAACAACATTTGATCTCATAGCTATGTCATAAAACAATAATATCTTAAATCACATTTATTCAGAAGTTGCATATACCCTAATGTTATACAGTAAACCATATATTTACGTAGTTCATTAAATCATATACATGCCACACAATTATATATCTACAATTATATAGTGTACGTGTTATCATTTTTTTAATACGGAGTATATGTTTGGATGGAAACAAATTGAAGACATATAAGTGATAAAGTTAGTCACTTGTGAAACCATTATAAATTTATAATATAAAGCCTATATAAAATATATAACTAATGTGTTTATGTTTTGAGTAAAAATTATTATAAGAGCAAAGATTTTGCTTTAGCTGTACTTGGCGCCCAATGTCCTCCCGCAGTTGAGCCGGTTCCATTAATGTGAAGGCAATGAATATTTCAACTGCAACACATCAAAACATTTCAGAGAGTCAAATAATGACCTTTCAAGACTTAGACCTACTAAACTAAACAATATAAAACACATCAAAACATTTCAGAGAGTCAAATAATGACCTTTCAAGACTTAGACGTACTAAACTAAACAATATAAGTTGAGGTGACAAGATAGGCGGGTTGGGTAGATTTGGGTTAAATTGTGTCATTGATAGTACAGGACGAAACATGATTGATTGGGCTCACTCGTAACATTGAAACTCTAACCATTTAAGAAATTATTATCTCACGCTTTTGATTATAGTTGCTGAAAGTTTCACGATGGCACACATATCCAACATCAGTTCCTAGGATATAGGGTCATTGTGTCAGTTTATCACATTTAGCTTATAATAAGCAGAGCAATGGGTACACCGAAAACCAACAAAAATAATAACCATCATAGACAAATACTATGTTCCCATTGTCAAGCAAGTTTCCAATTACACACACACTTTTCACAAGGGAACATTCTTAGTTAAAGGTAATTGGGTTAATTTGGACAAACGGTTTGCCTCTAACGGGTCGAATGGGTACCAGTATAATCCTTGAAGATGTTTGTTAAATAACGTAGATAGGTTAGATTCTAGAATGATATAAGTAGGCAATAATCAAAGCAAATAACAATACTTACGTGCATTAACCGTCCCTGATAAAAAAATGAACCAGTTTTGCAAATATATATTCAGAATTATACAACAACAAATATACAAAGGTAATGTTTTATACCATCGCTTGATCTCGCTTGATGTATTGATTGACTTCCATTCCGAGCGCTTTATTTTGTAGCGTTTTATAAGCAAGTTTAGATCTCATCAACATACATAATCGTAATTAAGAGGTGAGGGAGTTAGACCTAGCAAATCCTAATGTTGTTGCCTGGGCAGCAAGTCATATTAACTGCTTTCTTAAAGTGGCAACATACTGCAAAATCAACAATACATATGACTATGATCAAGCAAAAAAAGTTCACAATATGAATGATTAGTTAAAACTAAATGGATGTGACACTGAGATATCGACAATATATAAAATGAACCACAAGACAAAAACAACCTGAAAAATCAAACCACATAACATAATCATATAAAAAATGTTTGTAGAGTGAACAAAATAGCATATAGAGCGAAGATAACAAAAATAACGTGAATTATAATAAAATGGAAAAAATAACAAACGGCATGCTAAACAGTTTCGATATACAATCTCACAAAACCAAACTATCAATCCGCTTTGTTTGGTGCTAGTAATATGGTAGAGATGCCATACTCGATAATAGAAAAAAACATCTGTAAGCGCCTATAGAAGCCCTTCGTGTCAACCAATTAAATCCCAAAATTTAGCATGTCAAAAATGTTTAATAGGTGGGCCTGAAACACATCAGCTGCTTATTAAATTTATATACATCCATACTTACCTCTTGAAACACGCCAACTTAATTGGTCTAATCCCTTATTAGTATCTGAAAATGTAAAGAAACTAAATTATCGGACCGTATAATAAACAAACTAATGATCACTATACGATGAAGGTTAAATCCTTGACGTATACTACAGAAATTTATCAATAAACAATCGACAATAATACTCATCATGTTAATATTAATATGGCAATAGAAGCACAAAGTAACTTGAAAAAAACACTCAGATGCACTTCATCAAGAAACAAATCAAAAGTAGGCAATATATATATTTAAAGTAATATACCTCGTACGCATTCAACAACTTCAAGATACTTTGATGAAACCCACAACAGCTAATCCAATAAGTAGATGTGTAAGAAATGGAGATCAAGGCAATTAACGAAACCTCATGGGATTACATAAAATAATTCAAGGAAAAAACAACTCATACCCAATAACACCTTTTGACCAAACATGGGAAGACACAATCAAAGTTCACTTGAATTAACTGTATGTATTATTTTGATATAGTAATAGTAAAGAGAGATTGATTAAGGCTATAATATAATCTATAGTGGATCAAATGAGTAACTTTGAAAATATAATAGCAAAAAAATGCGTAAATAGATCAAAAGCCCAAAAAAGTGTAGTTTCAAAGGTCACTGTGATCATACACACCCCTTGCTCCCTTAGTGGTCCCAAAAACTGTACTTGTTTTCCGGATCTTTTTATCAGTCAATTTCGCTTTCTATAATGAGATTTGTACCATTTTCAAAAAAATCTACAACCACTTTCAGTTAAACTAAACAAATATATAAAAAGATGAGAGGTCTGAACTAACCTGATGCTTTTGAACTTCTTTAACCGTCTACGTTTGTATAGAGCGAAAACAAATCTGCTTCATTTACTTTAACCTTCCCTTATGCTTTACCATAGCTCCTTATGATACGTCTTCTACTGCTCCATGCCACTAAAACATTGAAAATAGTTTCTTCAGTTATGATGCCCACCCTCATTTATTTCAGTTTCTTGGTCCTTAGCTTTTAGTGGCAGTTTTAAAGAAACATGATGTTTAGTACTACCTATGTACTCTAAAAATATTCAATTGAATTTCAGATATTGGCAAGCATTATCAGCTGTAGAAGACCACTATTTCAGCTGTTGAAAAAGCATTCACTCTCTGCTCTAATACACAATTGCATAAATAAAAAAGTCAAGAATGGAGTAACAAAATACCTACAATAATGCAAATGTAGTAATTGGAAGCCTTAAAGAGTTCCATAGAGTACCCGTTTTCATATTCGATTGTCACCATTCTACATGGACAAAACACAAGGAAATGAGATTTAGCATCGCGATTACAGAAACATATAATATCAACCATCAAGAGTACCAAATTTACTCGGTGCAGAGCACAACACATGCATTTAGATTATAGCGGATGCTTTCAAGAGTATTACGAATAATATAAGGAAAAAAATTATTAGATACATCATGCGCTTCTACAAACTTGCATCATAGGAACTATCTGAATTGAATCAACGAATAGCTCATGTGGCGTGAGACCTGAGTTTTTGCCAAGCTGTCATGTAATCAACCACGATGAACATTGATTCTAACTATTCAATTACACAAAACCAATTGAAAGTCACTCGGAGCTTATAAAAACACAACATCCAGAAACCAAAAAATCTGCATATTGACACTGCATAAATCCCAATAGCAACACAAATCTAACCCTTGTACAATAAACTTTAAATGACCCTGCTTGGTTTGAACCTGTTTGGTTTGATCCTGTTTTGTATAATTACCCAATGCTCACATCGTCTCACTTTTTTCAACTCTAGTCCATGGATACGATAAGAACAAAGAGAGTCTGAATATGTACCTGAACGGTTCCTGTTGTTCCCTCTAGAGTGTTACAGCTACTTGAATCTGCCAGAAAAGGACACGCCATACACTTGAGCATTACTTTAGAGTATTTATCCGATTTAGGAGCACAGAGATCCCCCCCTTCACTCAAAATTGAATCAAGTAAACTTTCTTTTTCCAAAATTGGTGCACCAAGATATTGATTGTGGATAGGACATATAGCGAGTTTGTCAACAACTTCGTATATGTAATTTGTTTGTGAATTTTTCCAAGTTGGGTTCTGAAAGATCTTTTTAAAACAAAACTGACATGTAAAGTCATGAATATATAAAAGACAACTTACCCTGCATCTAATAAGATGATACAATACCTCATGTAAAGAAGGTAGTTGCTCTGCTAGTGCTTAACTTTGTAGATCCTTGGAATTACTATAACCTTGAAATTATAAGCAATATTGACCAAGAAGAATTAGAAAACCATTTACATTATACTATATGAGACTATGAGTGGATTTGCTACCAACTGTAAAGTAATGGAAAGCCATAAGAATAACAGCAGAAAACCAAGAAATCATAAATCCCATTTCATTAAAGAAATATTATCAAACACCTGGTGATCTAAAGTAACATTCATATAAGTTCAAAGAATAACTCACGAGCATTACAATTACATATATGATATAACCTACAATTAGAAGAATGATGTAAAAATAGATATAAAAGAATGATTCCAATGCAACATTTACTACCATAATAAGAATAATCTACAATCAGAAGAATAAGCTACAATCAAAATTATTAACCTACAATCAATAAGTTAGTGCTTATCAATGTAAAATCAGCAAACTTCATAGAGCTAAAGCTATATAAAAACTAATGAATCAGAAGTAGTGTACACTAACAAAATAACAACAAAAAGTATGAGTATAACAACAAAATTACAATGGTCATCAAGAGCATGTATAACACTAAGACCCACAATTGATTCTTGATTTCGAAATTTTCTTTACCCAAATCATTGCGATTAGAGAAGAAAGAACATGAAATCTTACAATTTTCACATAAAAAGAATACCACATGATTCTTTTTGCCGCATTAATCTGGTCGATTTGGGGCTGGAAACCGAAATTTGGTGTTAATATTGGTTTGAGATATGTGAACGACTGAATTGAGTTCACCGATCTGAGGTTTTTTTTTAGTAATGTTTGTTTTTTTAATTTTTAATTAATAAGGAGTCAAAGAGTTCGTCCTTATTTCTAGTCAAAAGTTGCTGAGATTTGTTATTAGGCATCTCAAGTCAAACGGAAAGGGATGGCCATTAATTAGTATTTGTTTTATATATTTAATATTTATATCAATCGATTTTATTTTGAAAAAGAAAACATATTAATTAATTATTACTTTTTGAAATTTAAAAATCTGAAATCAAAATTTAAAATTCAAATATTTGGCTTCCCTATAATATTGCAACAAAAACCTGATTAGTTAGGGGTACAATGGTAAATTAAGTCCATCAAAAAGGAGATATTACGTAAACATTGTTGGTAGACTAAATCAACGGCTAAGATCAATCTGGCTAATTCATCTAAAGGGTAGGATTAATTCATTTTAAACTAATTTAAAAATGTTTACACCTTTTAACTCCTCCAATTAATATTATAGAGATAAGCCGTAAATACTTGATCATAATTGGTCAATTAATTTCTAATTTAATTTGATGACGTAAGAAAGGTTAATCCTTTATCGTATTTATTAAGATTATTGTATAAGATATAAAGGTAAATTGGTAAATGTAAGCTCAAAAATTGAAGTGATCGTGTCATTGTTGGCAGTGATCGTGTCTGATGTTAGTCAGTTTTAGTTAGTATTGCGAAAATTTAATATTGCGATGAGTTGGCACAAATTGACTAGTCGGTGAGTCGTCTAACGATGCGAATATTGTTTTAAATCCTAGAATTTAATGCTAAAAACTGATATTGCGATGAGTTGGCATAGATTGACTAATCGGTGAGTCGTCTAAGGATGCGAATATTGTTTTAAATTCTAGAATTTAACGCAAATTATAGGCTAACTATAGACTTACATATTCTTAATTCGTTATCTAATCCAATCAATATGGGAGGTAGATAAATAACTTGTAAACAAGAAATCATGTACTTGGTAACTAGTGAGAACTATAACACGACAACAATGGCATATGAACACATAGCAATGGTTACTATTGATTACCGTACAAAATTGATTATCAAAACGTAGAATAGAAATTTATCTACTAAAATATCCTGTTACTTGCGGAATTTTAATATACATTTGTCGATAAAGGGGGTGTTTGGGGACAGGGGCGGAGTCAGGATATTCAAGTAGAAGGGGCGAAAAAAAATTTAGTTTTATTTTTTTGTAGTTTAGTGGGGGCGAAAATTCTAAAATGTCATTAATACCTTAAAAAAAAATCTTTTTCACGTAATCTAAAAATTCTTGTGGGGGCGGCTGCCTACGCTGCCCCCGCCCTGTATCCGCCTGTAACATCCTCTCCAGTGGTCTGGTAATTTCCTTAATTTAAATCGATTATTTAATTGTTTAGGAATTACTTAATATTATTGTTTAATTGCGAAACTTAGAGGAATAAGTCCCAGGACTTATTGTGAATAGTAAATTGTTACTTGTTTAAATTTACTATAGTTGATGGTACAATAAAATAAGTTTTTCGCAATTGATATTTAGGTTCCAAACAATATATTTGGAATGGGTATAAAATACCCAATTATTGAGGTCGGCTAATAGAGGAGGCCGACTTAACTTTTAGAACTCTTCCCCAATTTTGTTAGTTTACCTCTCAAAGCTATACTCAAGAACTTTGGCCTTCAAAACTTGAAATCATCAACCAAGAAATTGTGATTGCAGCTGTGATTTGTGGTATTAACATAGTCATCATCTTCTTATCAAGTTGTAAGTAAATTGCTATTCTCATGAACTCATGTGTCAATTAGGTTAAATGTGCAATTGATGAATTGATGGCATATTTGATGATATATGATAATTGCTAGTGTTATACCATGACTATGAACTGATTTGTATAGCTTTAATAAGTAAATCCATGTTCTTGAGTAATTAATTGAAGCTCTTAAATGGATTAAGATTAAGTAGGTTTTATGATTTTGGCATAAAGCTAGTATATATTGATGTTAATTGATGTTGCTTGAGGTTGCTAGATGCAGCATGATGTTTCTTTTGTGTTAAAAACGTTGTTTGTATGATTTGGTATGAGAAAGTTAAAGAAATTGAGTTTTGGTTCGTAGCTGAGAAATGCAGGAAACCTGCATCTGCACAGGTATGCTGGACATGGGAATCCGGCGGATTCCTCTGAATCCGGCGGATTCATCCGAGTGACGGAAACCGGATTCACGGGAATCCGGGGCGGATTCATGGGGCGGATTCGTTGATTTTTGGTCTGATCATAACTGGAAGGGAAAAAGCTTGGGAATCCGGCGGATTTCGCCTGAATCCGGCGGATTCATATGAATCCGGACGGATTCAACTGGATTCTTGCAATTTACCATTAAAGAACTGAATGCTTATTTGACCTTGATATAATTATGTGGTTTTAACCTGTATGTTATATTATGTTCTTTAATATATGTTTAATTGTAATTGAGTAGCTAATTAAGCTAAGTTCTTTGTGTGATGCGTTGATATACGTATGTATTAATGACCACAATTACTAACTTATATTCGATTATTGATTCTCAGATTCTCCAAAGACTAAGTGACATCTGGATTCTGAGATTGTGAAGATAAAGGTATCGGTGAGTGGATTTGTAACTCACCTTTCGATTTGGTTGTGACTATTAAGTTGCAACAAATGAATGTAGATGTATTAGTTAGACTGTTTAGTCTTAATCATTGATTTAATCTACGTGAAATGTGGATCAATGTGTTAGATTATTGAGGTCAACGTGTAGTTGGACTTTTGGTTATTATGTGATTTACACAGGTTTTGATTCATTTGTTGTGTTTGAAACCTGTGTATGAGTTTAATAACCAATAGTTATCGGTCTCGTCCGTTATGGCCATACGGATATGTACGATAAGTGTTCTTGGGAAATCCCCGGGTATTATGATATTCCAAGAGCCACCGATCCTCATTGAAATATGTGTGTATAGTGTTATTTGATGTAAACCAATAGTTATACTAAGTTGAATTGGGTATAATAAATTCATTCACTTAGCTTCGTGCTAATCCCTCCAATTACTTCCTGTAGGTTATATTTCGATTACTAGTGGGTAGCAGGAGGTGGATGTTTGTTTCGGGGAATGTTTGACTGCGCTTAAAGACTCTGATATGGTTTTTGTAATAAACTTTGTTTTGTTATATATAATACCCCAACTTATGTAGTTTTTAAACAGTTTGAAACTGGTGTAAATATTGAAAATATAAACTGTTTATGTATAATGTTTAATATATAGTAATGAAATGTATTTCTTTAATATATACGCTTCCGAGTAAAATAATATAATATTGATGGAAAGAAAGAGAGGTATTATAAGTTGGTATTAGAGCATAGTTTTGGGCTAATTAAGCATTGCAAAGTGTTCAATTCCAATTCTGTAGCGTGTTTTGTCAAACATTCCTGGGTATAGGATTTAGCATTGATTGTGAATCTGTTAGTAGATACGTACTAACGATTAACAAGTTTTAAGTGTTGTGTTGAATACAAATATGGCAAAATAACGAGCAACCTGCCACCAACCCTAATTATAATAACCTGTAATTATATTATTATTTATATATGTATTTAAAAAAAAATAAAAAGATAAAGTAATAAGGAAAATAACCACATTGATCATTAATTGATAGTATTAGGAGTATTATACGACAAATTAAATAAAATTAGTATTATCTAGTCTAGCAAATAAATGAGTTGAAAAAGGTTGAAGAATAATCAAAGTTTTATTGAAACAATAAAACCATTTAGTTGATAACTTGGTCAAAGATGATAGGAGCCACGTGAACACGGTCAAATATACGATAACTCCAAATCGCGTTTTAAAAGGGACGGTTATCGACTTTACTTAGAACACATTCTTTCATTCCTTAATAATCTTCCACCGAAAATCACACCTAGGAAAATCATCCTCCAAAATTTTATGAGAGTGTACACGGACAGTAAACGAAGAGAGGCCAGAAGAACTTTTCGTGTTTAGTTCGGTACTAATTCGATTTCATTTTGAAGGTAACATCTTATCCAACTCGAATATACAATCTGTTTTTAGTCTTTTTGATTATCTTTGATCATATATATGATTCTAAGAAACTTAAACCAACCGTTGAATTTATTGTTTTCGATTAACAGATCGGAAGTTTTCGGCTATTAAAATATGTATCTTAGTAGCGAATCGGTACCCAAAAATGTATAGTAATACCCTATCATATACTGATATTAGTTTTATGTAATCATCTATAGAATCAAATGAACAAACTTTGAAGGATTACGAATTTGAAATGATGCTAAGTACGTATGTGAAAGAAACAGAGGATGAACATGATCATGGTTGTTTTCATTGAAAACGGCAGTTTACCCCCTGAACTATTCATGATCTCACCAAATAAATTAAGAGAATTCTTTAATTACGTTTTGGCCCTTGAAGTACTTATGATTTGCTGAAATAATTAATAACTTGATAAAACTTCACTTAGGTTCCTATGATGTATTGTTTATTTCAAAACAGGTCCTTAATCATTTAGGAAAATTGTTGTCAATTAATTAAAGAGACTTTCTATAACAAATGTAAAAGTTTATAAACAATAAAAGAAAATGGGACACGGGGGCACTTGGAGAATAATAACTAAGATATGTAAATTTTCTAAATTAGTTAAATTGTTATATGTAGACTTTGCGGAGGATTGTGGAGTACTATTTCGACATTAAGTATTTAGGCACTTATTCAGGTACAGATGTCCGTACTCTTCTTTCAGCGTTATCTTGACATGCTTTGTTGATATCCTTGCGTTCTTTTGATATCCTTGTGGTTCTTTTGATATAATTGTGTGATCTGATTCCCCCATTTGAGCTAAGTTGTTTTGTGCTAAAGTGTTATTTGAGATTTGATAAATTGTGGAAACTTTTGAGAAAACTTTGCTTGAAAAATGATTTTGGAAAACGTGGGGAATTCATTATTGCGAGCTGTTTTTGATTCATTTGATTTAGGCTCCATATGCATGGTGGACATATTGTGGTGTGTTGTTGGTTTATATGTTCACTGTGCGCTCATAGAACCCTAGAGTTTTGTAGACCGGAGATAGGTATACCGAGTCAGCTTCCTATGGAGGACCACAGGGGCGTCATTGCGGCACCAATGACGTCGCACTATCCGTGGCGGTGGGATTAGTCCACGGCGTCTCCCCTTTGTTGATATTATGTGATTGTGTAATTATGTTCGTGGGAGAGCCTTTGATTTATGCTCGCGGGAGAGCTTTTTGATTATTTGGGAGGCGTATGGATGCATCCTAGGCTATGTTATGATATTATATGATTTGTGTAGAGCGGTCGTGTGGTGTAGTGTCATACACACCTTCCGAATAGGGGATACACCTGGAGTCGCGACCAGTGTGGGATTTGTGATATTGTGATATATGATTCGAGATACGATATGATATTTGGCACCGGTGTTGTGCAGTTTTGATATTTTGTTTTGTTTAGGGTACTCGGTATAAAAATAACTCAACCCCTCGTTGCTTCAGCCGTTATTTCATTTGTTTACTCTGGTGTAAGGGTGGTGTTACTCGAAGGGTGACTTTTTGAAAAGTAAATTTTACTTATTTATTCTGTTTCATTCTTATTTTAAAATATCAAAAATGTTACCATTTATTACTGTCTACATCCGCGCACTGAGCAATTAGCTCAGCCGCATTTTCTTTTCCTGCGGCAGGTACTCAGGGTTATATGGGATGAGTGCGAGAGCTTCAAGACTTGGACTCCATAGAGATAACCTTTTAGTTTACTAGTTGGAATTTTATGTAGGTTATCATTTAATATACATTATCATTTATTATTACAGGAATTTATTAGTACATTTATTATATAACAATAAATGTGACCTCTCATTTCGTTATCGGAACGGGGGTGTTACAACTTATGGTATCAGAGCTTTAGGTTCCTTCTTGTAGTTTGCCTTTAGGTTTGACCTGTGAGTTTTCGGTAGATCACGGAATAGGATTAGATCATGGGATAGGATTCTGCTTCCTTTATCTTGTACTCTACCGTATTTCATTTGATTCCAATAATTGTCTATACGTGTTCTATAAGGAGTTAATTTACGTCTATTGCTATTCCGGTGGGAAATTCGTGACGTGTGCGTGTACGGTTAGTGTTCCATATCGATTGAAGATGACGTTCGTTTCGCTTAACTACATCTTATGGCGATCATGTACATCTAAGTCTTGTGGATGAAGAATTCCAAACGAGAAGCAACACGATAACTCCAAAAGTCTATCTGCAAACGATATCGTCAACTATTTTCTTAGAGCGTAAATTTGTATTATTATTGATTGAGCGAACGACATTACTCTTTTAATGGGCGATATTATAATAACAAATAATAATTATGAGTAGAGATGAGTAGGTAGTAAATTAACGATAACTTTGATATGACAATCTCAAATAACATTGAAGTAATTAAGTCATACATACTTGATGAACTTCTGAAACCAAATCCAATTGAGCTGAAAAATATTATTAATTCTAATATTTAATGTCATAAAAGTATATATTTAACTACTCTTGTTCTTCATAGATCATATAAATATAAGATCAATTGAGCGTGTATAAAAAGCATGAGCTTACAATTTGAATATAGAATGATGACTCTATAATATTATTGTAGTGAGAATGAGGTCAAGAATGAAATTTACTTGAGTCAAATACAAATATACATGATCCATTGATTAAGGCTAAAAGGAATTATACATCAATAAATTTTAATTTTTGAGATCAAACTAATAAATTAATAGCACAATACCAGCCGAAAAGGTTATTCAGATCCTAAGAATAAAATCAATCCTCTTAAAACTTGACTACGAATTATAAATCAAATATTTCAATACTTGAATAATCGATTAGTATGGTGTATTTAGGACGTGATCAGGTCTTGATTTAGTTATTTGGTCATAGCACGTTGTCGATATTGTGAGACGAGTTGGAGATGAAAAGATAAAGAATTTTTTTATAGGCATAAACCTTGGGTTTCTCTTGTAATGTCAAATTCGTGGTTGATAAGTGGGAATCACTGAGAATAAATTTTTTGAAGCATATAACTTTACTAAGCCCTTGTATACGCGAACATTGGTTGCATTAGAATATTTACAGTTATATTTTTATTTCATGTGAGAGGCTATAGAGTGATTAATTTAGACTTTATATTAATTTCTAAGGATTATGATTATATGGTTGAAGTGGTAAGGACTATCGTATGATGTTAGAACTTTTGATGATTTATGCTGCACAACGATTTATGTGAAGTAAATTACTCTAATATAGGTACAGTGGGGAAATTGATCTGATCATATTTATGTATGTATTTGATATAATTATGAACAAAATTTGATGGGTTCGCTTTCTACGTAGAAATTAAGTTATACGATCAATTACACATACTAAATTCTTATTATATGGTGAGCAATAATATACGTATTCGTAATTCTTATTATGGCAAACAATAATAATGTTATAGTTATTGTATGATGCACAAGCCATTAATAGCAAGCCTAATCTTTCATTTTAATTTTAATGACTATATAAACCTTTTGAATTGATAAGTATATCATATACGAGTACGAGTGTGCTTACGCAATACTTTATTATAGAATATCGTATTAATGGGGGTGATGAGATGGTGAGAACTAATTGATTTTGATGCATAGTGGGAGTAACATGAGTATATGCGCAAGGTATATTTACAATTACGCCTGGCCACCGTAATTATAAATATAGGTTGCATATGTAGGCGTGTTATGATCATGATTGGATCAATATGAAACTATTTCTTGAGGGTGAATCGTGTCATGAATAATAAATTAATATGTGGATGACATTACTATAGATTTGGCGACTGACTTGCTGAAAATGTTGAGAAAGAATGATGTAATATGGGGTTGCGTTAAACTGTCTTGCGAAATTAGTTTATTTATTTCATGTTTGTGGAACGTACTCTCCTAATCACCTGGAACCATAATGTTAACCGTACCACATTCTATGTATATGTATGAGTGTCTATTAAGATGATGATAATAATAATAATAATAATAATCTCTATATATATATATATATATATATATATATATATATATATATATATATATATATATATAAGAAAACCTGTGGATGAATCCTCCCCCTTTATTAAGAGAAAACCCTTCATTAGTTTACCCTTAGATCATATAATGACGTCATTAGCCTAAATAATAGTGTTACAGATTACTAATATGCCCCTTGTTTAAAATCAAGAAAACTTGGGCGGGCTTCCTGTACGCTCCGAACACACCTCTCTGCAATGGTTCATCTTCATAAGCGATCTAAATATGCTACGATTAATCTGACTACAACCTCGTCGATCATTGCAGCCTCGCTTCCATCAATCTCGGATTCTTCATTTTCACAACCAGGTGTGCGATCTTCTTTTGATAATATTTCTGAAACTAGGGTTCATAAGGTTCAGTATGGTCATAATTTTGTTCCCTACATGATTTTTGTTGCTGTTCTTCAGATGAATCGCCAATCATCAATTGGTGGAAGCAACTCGCAATCAATGAGGAAGTATTCCATCTAGCCGATTAGTTCACAGATAGAACACCATGTCTGGTGTTACGTACTGCATTCGCTGATGATCTTATATGTGTTGTGTCGTGATATTGGGTGATAATTTATGATCCTAAAATTGTTACCTTTAATGTTTTATAAACTCTTTATTTGAATTCTTATTCATATTATACTCTATATATTTAATTATTGTGATAGTTACTTATTTTTTGTTAAATAATGCGGGTAAAAATTTGATGCTATCAGGAATGAAATATGAGCATTCATGGCCAGATGCTCAAGTTGAAGGATTGGTCCCATCTGATACGTTTGATGACCTTCCACCATGCTGTTATGATGAATTTAGCATAGTGTTACTTTTAAATAGAGGTGACATTCTTGACCCATTTACTTGTGATTGGGTTAATTTGTGTTGCGTTTATCCTATATCATGTCAAACTTCACATATATCAGCAACGGGACAGCTCTGATGACTTATTTAGGTAAAAGATCTTGCATCTATTTAATGGATTATCATCAACCTCATCCGTGATTCAGAATTATTTCTGAGAGTTGCTTGAGTGGGAAATTAAAACCATCGGCATCACCAGGTTAGTTCCATCACAGTGGGTACTTTGAAACTTCCTTACTCATATACCTGATGTGAATCACAAATTCTTCAAAAATTCTGTGACAGGTTTGTTTGATGTTTTTTGCATACTGTTAACAAAAGTATACCTTAATTTTATTGTTGTGTTAGCATTAGTGTTGGATTTGCCAATTATAGAATCTATTTAGTTGGCATGGAGAATTTAAAATAGTCTCTTGGGAACTGTTACTAATGCGAAATATTAGGAATCGTTATTTTTGGCGTGGTCACCGCTCATGTACTGTGATCTCAGGTTATGAATATTGTGATCTCAGGTTGGTCTCCCATATAATGAATCCATAACAGTAAGAGTTACTGGTTGCCCAAATGGTTGTGTTCAACCCTACATGCTTGAACTTCGATTAGTTGGTGATGGTCCTAATAGCTATCAGGTACTTCTATCTGTTGTAGGTGGTTTCAATTTCTGTGAGTTATCATAATTTGGGCCCTCTACTAATTTGGACCCTCTCAACATAACTTCCATGGCACACCCTGCGAATTATGGGGAATCGTTTTATTTTTGACATCCCCTATTTTTGATAAATTTCCCGAATCATTTTATTCGACATTTTACTTATTGAAGTATATATATATGGCTTTTTTCTAAATTTGCTGTACACATTTCTGTCTTAGTCAATAGCTACCTGGTGATAAAGGAAGGAAGTCTTGGAAGGGTCAGGATATAGGTATGGGACAGAAAGGCGAATGCGGTTTTTAATACAAATCAAGATGGATCTGCAAGGCAAGTTTCAACGAGTTTCACTCAGTTGTGCGAGTGACGTCCATTTAGCACGAAAGGTTAAGGAAAACTCAACTCATACGCTACGTACAGATTGACAGCATTGTTGAGTGGTAAGTATTTTTTTTATAGGCTCAATACTGTCACAGGCTTTTAAAGTATACTTTTTTTGAAATGTGACTATAATTTGAAATTTTATTACCAACTACCATCTCTAGCATTAATAGTGATTTCATTAAGTACGATAAGCCTCAAACTTGAAACTTAGGAGTACTAATAGGGTGTTCAAACAACGAGTGGGACCATTAAACTGCCTGATGGGGTATATTATAACGCATATATATGGCCCTCTGAGCTTCTAAACATGTTTCTCAGTTTGTACAACTGTATAATTAGTTAGAGATTTTTGGAGTATAAACAAGAGTTTGATTAATTATATTGATAGAAATGTTGCTATAATCCGAGGGTGATAATTCTTGAGCATCCCAAAACCAGCATAAAACTAGATGGGTTAAGGTAGGTGATCGCGACCCACTAACCTGCCAACTTGAACCCGCCAACCCGATTTAAGTTTCTAGGTCTTCGGGTTGGGCATTGTGCAAACGATTCGATCTGCTAACATGATTAGGTTTTTAAAGGGGTTTTTATATATAATACAAATTTAAGTAAACAAGTTTGTTCCGGCAACCCAAAACCAGCCTTCTAACCCGCCTCAACCCACCAAACAATTCAACCTGAAGCAACCCGTTTAACCCGTTGAACTTAACAAGTTAAGAAGGTCATGTCTGGGTAGAATCATCTTTGTTCTCGTACTGTTCTTCACCAATAAGTGACTAATGATGAGGTAGCCCTTACAAACTGATAAAGTTTGCATTAAGATTTTCAAGATGGTCTCAAGCTTAAGCTATATTAAAGATGATCATTCTTAAATGCCCAACTGATGAGTAGTGGTAATGAAATTACCACGAGTGAAGTGAAACTCAGGTCTATTGAATATATTACATTTTATATTTACATATTGTAGGCAACTGATGGATGCACAGGTTGCTAAGGCTGTGAATCTCATAAAGGCTATGAGTGGCTTTTACATTTAGGTAACATATGATTTAATAAGGTCTGATATATTTATATGTTTTGATGATTTAAGGTGATGATATATAAATTATATTGAAGTTTGATTTGATGGATTTAGTGGCTGACTATCCTTAAATCGGGCAAGAAAATGCACCTACAGCTACACGTAAAACAAGTGGCAGGGTAGGCTCATATATTAGCTAAATGTAAAAGCATCGTGTGCCATTTGTCTATAAAAAGTGTTTTATTTATATCATGTAGGCAAATTGACGTGTATTAGCGGCTGAAAAAAGGCTCCGAGTTGAAGGGACCAACAATATATATGCACTTGGTGATTGTGCTACGATAAACCAGCGATAAGTCCTGGTAAATTAATTTTTTAACCTTGATGACATGGTCATCCAGATAAATGCACTTCGATCCCATTCATAATTATTTTTGTTAAGCACTTTTGCAATATTTTATTTGATTGATGCCAGTAGGATATCTCATCTATATTCAAAAAGACTGACCAACACAACTCTGGAACACTAACAGCTAAAGAAGCTCAAGATGCACTTAAAGACATGTGCCAGGTATCCTCAAGGGGAACTCTATCCGAAGAACAAAAACATGAGCAGTTTTGTTGATTTACTTAAGGAAATTATAGAGGTGTCAAAATGTGTATTTTTGGTACTGAATGGGAGCGTAAAACATTTTTTGTCCAATTATTTTGGACCCTTAAGGTATTAATTAGTGCCAGATATGATCACTAAAATATCTATTTTTTACTTTTTATTTGCAAAACAGTAATTTGAACTAATATGTGTGCCTGTGGACATCAGATGATAATGTTGTAAGGTGCAAAAGCCACCACAGAGACAGTTGAAACATTGAGAACGGGAGCTCAAGCAATGAATGCAATGCAAAAGGCAGTGTAAGTTTTAGATTCTATTATGGTACACAAAATGCACCAATATATCTGTTTCTATGTGCATAATTAAACTTGTGTTTATATAGTAGTGTCAAAGTGGGTGGGTTGGGTGACGAGCGAAAAGAGGTCTGGGTCATGATTTTTGGTTAGGTCGAATTGGGTCAGGTTGAGTTGACCTGAAACATTTTAATTTTGTTTTCTGAAGTAAAGTTTTTCTGTAATATAAAATTCAGCATGTATAATATAACTTTGCTTACCTGTTCTAGAAAGGCAGGTTTGATGATGCACCCCAATTGCTTGATAAAATGCTGAAATGACTTGTATATTGATGTCTTATCCTCAATAAATAAATACTCATTTTTATTTTTGTTTAGGTGTCTTAATTAGCTACATAATGTAAATTGTTTCTTGTTTGAAAACAGGAGCGCACAAGGTACTTTAAAGGTCGTTCTAGAACTCAAAATCCAAACAAACCATGGTGTCAAGTCTCTACACATATTTTCCCCTTATTTCTCTACGACAGAAGAACAATATCTTCTATTGAAAGGGTGGTGATTTGTACACCACCAAAAATTAGTCATACACCATTTTTATGCATCATCATGTTGTACTGTACAACACTGTGAAGCAGTTTTAGTGGTGTATGGCTAATCTATGGTGGTGTACAAATCAACACCCCTATTGAAAACAATTCTGACACGAATCATAATCAGAACTTTATATGATTCTATCACCAAATCTAGCTCCAGAAGGAAAACCGAGAAGGAAGTGTCACTATATGCTACAGGTAAGCTAGAAACATAAAAAATTTAGGCCTTGCATATGGTTTAATGTTTAAAAAGTTTCTGCCTCTTTGTTCGTAAAGACGACTCGAACATATATATGTTCTTTTTATTTAGTTAAGGACAATCTTTTGTTTCCAAAGATATATATTGTGCAGGTCTTCTTCATTCCAACACATCTGTCTGTAGTCATGGAATATGCAGCTGGTGGTGAACTCTTCGTCTAGATTTACAGTGCAGCCAGTAAATATGGTGGTGAACATCTTCTATTAGTAGAGTAGTTTTCTTAATTCTTTTGCTGTCATGATATGAGTCTACAGATCTGCTCATTATAATTATGTACAAGAGCTCATTTTTGGTTAGTTTACTGATTGTGTAGGGACATACATGTAATCGCTTTCGTCGTCTAATTGACTCATATGTATGCAGACACAGCTAGCCTATTGTCATGCTTTTACGAGTAATCAAAGTCAGTACCTTCATTTCCGAGGTAAAGTTATGGCACATTTTTTTATTTTTCTCTTTTGTCATTAACTAAAACCTGTGTAGTTTGGATAGGCTGTTTGTAACCTAGCTAGCAAGTGTGGTTAGGCTGTAGAAACGTCTAAAGTAACACTACGTATAGTTGTTGTCAACGATGTTGTTTTGAGCTTCTTTTGCAAGCCATGGGGATAATGCATTGAGTTAACGTGTCAAATATGAGTATAGAAGTACTATTATATCAGTTATATATAGGTTTGAAGGATAAAGGTAACCATCTACACCTTTCGACCCGTCTGACATATAACCATTTGAACTCATATACTGATTTACGTGTTTGTCGTGTTAAGATAAAACATAACCTGAATCAGCAGTTACAAGAAACTGGCTATCATTCGCATTTCAACATTAACTTTGCCGCATGGTTCATCTTTCAAATCCTTAAAGTTATCTCCTTTAAGCACTTTGGGTTTAACCTTTCTGAAGTATACATATTATGAAAAAACAAGGAGCATGTAACCATTAGTCTTAAGAATCTTGGGGTAAGTTGTGCATGGAGCTTCTTTTTATCGCATCTTTTGTCAAGGTGGCTAAATGGGCAGGTCGGGTAACTTGTGATAATGGGTATGTTTGGGTTGACTCCATACCAATTATAGTATTTTACTAAATAGGATTACAGAAGATGACAATTTCTGTAACATCCCCAAATCGAGCCTAGAAGAAAAAGGTATTTTCTTTAAACTATTTATGCGATTTATAATTTTACCTGTGTTTGATTTTAAATTTAATAGGTAAATGAGCCTCAGGAAATATTGTGACTATTAAAATGTTAGCTGTTTTAGATAACTTTAGGTAACGGTAAAATAAAATAATTTTCTCGCATTTGAAATTGAGGTTCCAGACAATAGGTCAAAAGGGGTATAATATTTACACTGAAAAATAAGGATGAGTCGGTTTAATAAAGTAGGTACCGACCTAAATTTTATCCTATTTCTTTGTTCTTCATTGTTGTATCAAATCCTCTCAAACATTCATACACATAGTTAGTGATTAATTCTTCAAGATAAATCAAGATTGAAGATTGAAGTCTTAATATCATCATCATCATCATCTTGATAATCATCTTCTTGTTCATTATCATGTAAGTAAGTTCTTGTTTAACCTAAATGAATGAATTAGGTTATATGTGAATTTAGTTGAATTAGATGGATTTGATGCTTGAATACTTGTTGTATGATACTATAAGATAATATTGGAAGTTTGTGTAACCTCTGGAATAACTCAAATCTGAGTTTGATGATGATATTGTGGTAAAAATGGAGTTAGGGTTCGTGCAGGTTGGTGCAGGTGATTTTGGGCATGCGAACGCGATCCCACCACCTTGAGCTGGATCGCGTTACATAGTTATAAACTGAAATTTTTCGCATTTTCTTGTGAACGCGATCCTGACCCATTAACCGGATCGCGTTGCTCAGTAGTTTTCGGTAACAGAAAATTTTGTGAAGGGGAACGCGATCCCGAACCTCTGACCCGGATCGCGTTTGTCTTTGTTATTTTGACAAATTTGATGTTTTGTGAAATTGTTAGAATTCAATACTTAAATCATTTATCCATTGATATTTCTTGATTATTGATGTAAGTATTTAAGTATAGATATAATTTGAATTATGAAACAAGTTATTAACTTGTGTTTTGATTGTGTTTACAGAGGCACCGAAGACTCAATAAAATAAGATCTTTGAGTTTGGAGACTGAAACGAGACAGGTGAGTGGACTGGTTCTCACAGTTTAATTTTGGTGTTAACAGTTAGTTACATCAATTTTAAGTTGATAGTATTGATTGAATTATTGATAAGTTGATGATAGAATTATTGATCGTACTAGTTGATTTATAGATTGATTGATTTCTAGTGAATGATTCCATGATAGGTTGGAATGATAGAGGTCAATTATGTTGGGTTTAGTCGCTATAGGTTAATCTTTATGGGTTGGATGAACATTCGTTGTGAATTAGTCCATATTGATTAAAGATAGCAATAAACTATCGGTAAAATCTCTGTATTGGCCTGCAGTTGATTATTAAGTGTTCTTGGAGTACCACCGCGGACTGAGGGTATCTCAAGAACCACCGATCCTCTGTTTTGATTGTTTATTTTAGTTGATTGTTGTGATTGATTGTTATGCTAAGTTAGATTGTAAGACTTAGTGTACTCACTTAGCTTCGTGCTAATTCCCCACCATAATCTTGCAGGTTAACTTTTGAGATTTTTGGACATGTGATGATGGCTTGAAGAAGTGTTTGACAGCTGGAACTCTGATCGTTTTGATAATACCATGTTTTGTTAAATAACACCCAGTCGATAATTATCGTTTGTAACTATATCTAAATTTTAGAACATATGTAATGTTTTAGTTGGTGAAATCGTGACATCTATGTATATATTATATATGGGATTTGCGCTTCCGAATTAAAAAAAAAAAAAAAATGTCTTAAACCATGGGGTGTTATAAGTTGGTATCAGAGCGTAAGTTTAGGTGAATTGAATATTTAAAGTGTTCAATCCTAAACTTAGTCATGTTGGTCAAACATTTCTTGTGGTGGGGATTAGTTATGATAGTTGATTTGGTTAGTTGCTAGTACTAACAATTAACGAATGTTGAGATGTGATGTGATGACAGGTATGGCGGATAATGAGCCACCTTCCCATACTCTCAATAATACTACGCGAACAGATGCACCACCAGAGAACCAGGGTCATAATGGTACATCTAATTTAGCCGGTGGAGAAACTGAAACTGATCAGAAGTATATTATGAGATTGGAGAATAGAGTGTTGGAACTTCAGAGAGAACGAGCTGGATCTTCTCAACATCCAGTTTCTACTAGTCCCCACATTGTGACTAATGTACCACCTATTGTATCTTCTACACGGATTCCGGTATCTAATCCTTTTATTTCACAACAGCAGCAACAGGGTTATACTTATCAGGCCTCGGGTCCTTTTCCTTCGTCTGGTTATACTACTTATCAAATACCTATTCCACCTTTTCAACAGTTGAAGAAAGGTTGTTCTCTTAAAACCTTTATGTCTTGCAATCCTTCAACTTATTCTGGAAGTACCGATCCTACGGTCACTCTTGACTGGCTTCGAGATGTAGAGAGAAAACTAAATGTATGTCATTGTGAGGAGGAGGATAAGGTACCTTATGCGGTTCAATTATTAAAGGGTCAAGCCATGTCATGGTGGGATTCAATTACTGCACCATTATCTCCACAACAGTTGAATGATATAAGATGGTCAGATTTTCATGCTGAGATTTGCAAGCAATTTTGCTCGGAGTATAATCTTTCCAGGATTAGGCAAGAGTTTCTTGACTTACAAAAGACTGATCAAATGACGATTGATGAATTAATTAAGCAGTTTTTAGATAAATTGCGGTTTGTGCAACAGTGGGTTCCAACTGACCGGACCAAAATTGATCACTTTGTGAAAACATTACCTCCTGATTACCGTACCACAGTGAGACTAGCAGGTTCACTTCCTCAAGCTTATGATTTAGCTCGTTCGGTTGATGGGGATATTATGGCTAAAAGAGTGTTGAATAAAGAAAAGTATTCACAGAAAAACAAAGGAGATTCTTCGAGTAAACAGAAAGGACAAGGTAGTCAACAAAACAGGAGATCGAATCCTGGTATTCCAACGGATAGTAACTATTGTAATAGATGTCGAGCTAGACATAATGGTCCTTGTACTCCCCAGACATCTAGATGTGTTAAGTGTGGAATTTTTGGTCACGCTGCAAAGGATTGTACCTACCCAAATAGCGTGTGTTGGAATTGCCATAAAGAAGGGCATCGTGCAGGGGATTGTCCTGAGGCGAAGAGACAGAGTATGGGTACGGGTAAAGGTTCGCCATCATCTGGTCAAAAGAGGAAAAATCCACCAGTAGCTGCTAGCCGAGCTTTCCGAATGACAGTTGATGATGCTGTCGCCACTGAAGATGTCATCACTGGTACATTTCTCATAAATTCTATACCAGCTCGTGTATTGTTTGATTCTGGTGCCAATTGTTCGTTTATATCTGTGAACTTTTGTGATAGACTGAAATTGATCCCCTCTTTGATTGTTAAACCTTTAGAAGTTGAAATTGCTGACGGTAAATTAGTTCCTGTTACCACATCGGTAGCTGGAGCTAGTATACTTATTGAGGGTCATAATTTCTTAGTCTCCTTTTTGTTAATGCCAATTCCTAGTTTCGATGTAGTTATTGGTATGGATTGGTTAAGTTTGAATAAGGCCAACATTGATTGTCATAAAAAGATTATAAGAATTCCGATTTCTGATGGGTCATACGTCATGGCTCGAGGAGAACGAGTAAAGGGTAGTCTACCATTGATTTCCTTGTTGAAAGCTAGGAAATCTCTATCTAAGGGATGTGATTCTTATTTGGCATATGTGATAGATAGCAAGTTAGAAAAGAAATCTTTGACAAATTTTCCGGTGGTTTCTGAATACCCGGAAGTTTTTCCGGATGAATTGCCTGGTTTACCCCCTGTAAGAGATGTAGAATTTCAGATTGATTTGATTCCTGGTTCGACTCCTATAGCTAAGTCTCCTTATAGATTAGCTCCTTCTGAAATCCGTGAGATGATGGGTCAAATTCAGGAACTGTTAGATAAAGGGTTTATTCGACCGAGTTCTTCCCCGTGGGGTGCTCCGGTATTGTTTGTTAAGAAAAAGGATGGTACTCTTCGAATGTGTATTGATTATAGAGAGCTCAATAAAAGAACAGTGAAAAACAAATATCCATTGCCCAGAATTGATGAGTTATTTGATCAGTTACAGGGATCATCCTATTTTTCTAAGATCGATTTGAGATCCGGTTATCATCAGGTACGAGTTCGCGAGGAAGATGTTCCTAAGACTGCTTTTCGTACCCGTTATGGTCATTACGAGTTTTTAGTTATGCCTTTTGGATTGACTAATGCTCCTGCTATTTTTATGGACTTAATGAATCGTGTATGTCGACCTTTTCTAGACAAGTTTGTGATTGTATTTATTGACGATATCTTGGTTTATTCTAAGTCTGAGGCTGAACATGAACATCATTTAAGATTGATTCTTGAGATGTTGAAAAGAGAGCATCTTTTTGCAAAATTTTCCAAGTGTGAATTTTGGCTTCGAGAGGTACAGTTTCTTGGTCATATTATTTGTAAAGATGGAGTCAAAGTGGATCCTTCTAAAGTGGAAGCCGTTATGAATTGGAATGCTCCTAAAACTCCTTCTGAGATTAAAAGTTTCCTGGGTTTAGCGGGTTATTATCGAAAATTTATCAAGGATTTCTCCAAAATTGTTGGCCCGTTAACCAAGCTAACTAGGAAGGATATTAAATTTCAGTGGGGAGATCAACAAGAAACATCTTTTCAGACTCTTAAACAGTTGTTATGTCAGGCGCCAGTGTTAGCATTACCTGATGGTTCCGAGGGTTTTGTGGTTTATTGTGATGCTTCTCATGCTGGTTTGGGTGCTGTCTTAATGCAACATGATCGTGTTATTGCTTACGCTTCTCGCCAGCTTAAAACTCACGAAAGAAATTACCCCACACACGATTTAGAGCTTGCAGCTGTGGTATTTGCGTTGAAAATCTGGAGACACTATTTGTACGGAACTAAATGTGTCGTATGCACGGATCATAAAAGCCTCCAGTACATGTTTTCTCAGAAAGAACTCAATATGAGACAGCGCCGATGGTTGGAGTTGATTAAGGATTATGACTGTGAAATCCGATATCACCCGGGTAAAGCTAATGTGGTTGCCGATGCTTTAAGCCAAAATGTACCTTCCGAACGAATTTATTTTATGCGTTTAGAAATATCCTCTGATTTGATTTCTCAGTTGAAAGCTGCACAGTTAGAAGCATTGATGGATCAAAATTTAAAATCTGAGGTTTTGTTGAAACGGAAAGATTTATTAATAGATGATTCTCGAGGATTGAAAACCTTCCAGTCTCGGGTTTGGGTTCCATTGATTGGGGGACTTCGGGAATTGATATTGTCAGAAGCACACAAGTCGAGGTTATCTGTTCATCCAGGGAGTACGAAAATGTACAATGATTTGAAACCATTGTATTGGTGGCCAACTATGAAAACCGATGTTGCTCGAATGGTGGAGACTTGTCATATATGTTCCCAGGTTAAAGCAGAACATCAGAAGCCCTATGGTTCATTTAAACAGTTAGATATTCCGGAATGGAAATGGGAGCACATTACTATGGATTTCGTTACCAAGTTTCCCCGCACTCATAAAGGTAATGATATGATATGGGTGATAGTTGATAGATTAACCAAGAGTGCACATTTTCTAGCCACCAGTGAGACGGCATCATTGACTCGACTTGCTCAATTGTACATTCATGAGATTGTTGTTAGACATGGTATTCCTTTATCCATTGTTTCCGATAGAGATTCTAGGTTTGTTTCTGGTTTTTGGCAGAGTTTGCAACGTGAATTAGGTACCAGAGTTAATCTTAGCACAGCGTATCATCCTCAGACAGATGGGCAGTCAGAACGTACTATTCAGACACTCGAGGATATGTTGAGAGCTTGTGTACTTGAGTATGGCGGTTCTTGGGATTCACACTTACCATTGATAGATTTTGCTTATAATAATTCTTATCATTCTAGCATTGGTATGCCGCCGTATGAGATGTTGTATGGACGCCGTTGTCGAACACCTACATGTTGGTTAGAAGCGGGAGAAAAACAGTTTGCGGGCCCCGATATAGTTCAGATTACAGCTGACAAAGTTAAGATTGCTCGTGAGAAACTGAAAGCGGCACGTGATAGACAGAAACAGTATGCTGACCCACGTAGGCGACCTGTTGTATTTGTTGAAGGTGAATTAGTTTATTTAAAAGTTTCACCGTGGAAGGGTGTTATTAGATTTGGTAAACGGGGTAAGTTAGCTCCCCGATATATTGGCCCATTTAGAATCCGTCAGGTGATTAATGATCAATCGGTTTCTTTAGATCTTCCGCCCGAATTAGCCGGTATTCATGATACTTTTAATGTTTGCTATTTAAGAAAATGCAATGTGGAGGATCAATCCCAAATCCTTCCCTTGCAAGATCTTCGTGTTGACTCAAGTAAGAAATTGGTTGAGGAACCTGTCGAGCTTTTAGATAGAAAAGTAACCAAATTACGTAGAAAAGAAATTCCAATGGTTTTGGTTAAGTGGAAACATAGTTTAGGTGCGGATCTCACTTGGGAAACGGAGGAGAGTATGCGGGTTAGATACCCTAGTTTATTTGTGTATAGTTAGATTTCGGGACGAAATCTTTCTAAGGAGGGGTGATTTGTAACATCCCCAAATCGAGCCTAGAAGAAAAAGGTATTTTCTTTAAACTATTTATGCGATTTATAATTTTACCTGTGTTTGATTTTAAATTTAATAGGTAAATGAGCCTCATGAAATATTGTGACTATTAAAATGTTAGCTGTTTTAGATAACTTTAGGTAACGGTAAAATAAAATAATTTTCTCGCATTTGAAATTGAGGTTCCAGACAATAGGTCAAAAGGGGTATAATATTTACACTGAAAAATAAGGATGAGTCGGTTTAATAAAGTAGGTACCGACCTAAATTTTATCCTATTTCTTTGTTCTTCATTGTTGTATCAAATCCTCTCAAACATTCACACACATAGTTAGTGATTAATTCTTCAAGATAAATCAAGATTGAAGATTGAAGTCTTAATATCATCATCATCATCATCTTGATAATCATCTTCTTGTTCATTATCATGTAAGTAAGTTCTTGTTTAACCTAAATGAATGAATTAGGTTATATGTGAATTTAGTTGAATTAGATGGATTTGATGCTTGAATACTTGTTGTATGATACTATAAGATAATATTGGAAGTTTGTGTAACCTCTGGAATAACTCAAATCTGAGTTAGATGATGATATTGTGGTAAAAATGGAGTTAGGGTTCGTGCAGGTTGGTGCAGGTGATTTTGGGCATGCGAACGCGATCCCACCACCTTGAGATGGATGGCGTTACATAGTTATAAACTGAAATTTTTCGCATTTTCTTGTGAACGCGATCCTGACCCATTAACCGGATCGCGTTGCTCAGTAGTTTTCGGTAACAGAAAATTTTGTGAAGGGGAACGCG
The DNA here is from genome assembly GCA_949592205.1 of Helichrysum umbraculigerum. Lineage (NCBI taxonomy): Eukaryota > Viridiplantae > Streptophyta > Magnoliopsida > Asterales > Asteraceae > Helichrysum > Helichrysum umbraculigerum. Next base: position 38,582,357 of record CATIUR010000005.1, read on the forward strand.
ATCCCGAACCTCTGACCCGGATCGCGTTTGTCTTTGTTATTTTGACAAATTTGATGTTTTGTGAAATTGTTAGAATTCAATACTTAAATCATTTATCCATTGATATTTCTTGATTATTGATGTAAGTATTTAAGTATAGATATAATTTGAATTATGAAACAAGTTATTAACTTGTGTTTTGATTGTGTTTACAGAGGCACCGAAGACTCAATAAAATAAGATCTTTGAGTTTGGAGACTGAAACGAGACAGGTGAGTGGACTGGTTCTCACAGTTTAATTTTGGTGTTAACAGTTAGTTACATCAATTTTAAGTTGATAGTATTGATTGAATTATTGATAAGTTGATGATAGAATTATTGATCGTACTAGTTGATTTATAGATTGATTGATTTCTAGTGAATGATTCCATGATAGGTTGGAATGATAGATGTCAATTATGTTGGGTTTAGTCGCTATAGGTTAATCTTTATGGGTTGGATGAACATTCGTTGTGAATTAGTCCATATTGATTAAAGATAGCAATAAACTATCGGTAAAATCTCTGTATTGGCCTGCAGTTGATTATTAAGTGTTCTTGGAGTACCACCGCGGACTGAGGGTATCTCAAGAACCATCGATCCTCTGTTTTGATTGTTTATTTTAGTTGATTGTTGTGATTGATTGTTATGCTAAGTTAGATTGTAAGACTTAGTGTACTCACTTAGCTTCGTGCTAATTCCCCACCATAATCTTGCAGGTTAACTTTTGAGATTTTTGGACATGTGATGATGGCTTGAAGAAGTGTTTGACAGCTGAAACTCTGATCGTTTTGATAATACCATGTTTTGTTAAATAACACCCAGTCGATAATTATCGTTTGTAACTATATCTAAATTTTAGAACATATGTAATGTTTTAGTTGGTGAAATCGTGACATCTATGTATATATTATATATGGGATTTGCGCTTCCGAATTAAAAAAAAAAAAAAAAAAATGTCTTAAACCATGGGGTGTTATAGATGTTCAGGGCATTCCATGATTGCGACTATCCAGGTTTGAGTTTGATTGGCCTTTGGTAAATGCACTATGTTGTCCGGTTTTACTAACTACTAGTGAATAGTTGAAGCATATGTAGCAAGGGCTGCTACAACGGATGTTGATTGTGGTCAACTGTTAACCAAATCTAAATATTCAGAGGAAGGTTTACTTCAAAAAAAAACTAAAAGTTACAATTAATATAAATGGAACTTAATTTAAATTTTTACTGAAGTGTCACCTGATATGGTCGAGGCATCACCTGCTCAATGCCAATTAATTGTAAGCTTTGCCACTTACATTGATTGTATTTGATGCATAGCACATGATAATAGATTTGACATCACAATTTTGGCCTTTGTGCTTATGAATGGGACAAGTTGGAATATAGTCGATCATTTTCTGGTCAAGTGGGTTGATTTGGGCTTAAATATACATCCAATGGATCAAATGGGTTAATTCCATTTTATTTCGATCAATTTATTAAGTTGTCATGCAAATTCATTTTGGGAAGCAGTAAGGGGTTCTAATATTTGCAATTTGTTTTAGCATGATTGGGTTTTAACGTTTTAAATATTGAATTTCTTGGTTGCAGCTGTTGCAACCATTATTTTTTCTAATTTAAACATATGATGTGATAGGTTTGGATTAGATTCTAAGGTCATCATGGAATTCATTAACTGTCCCATTAGGTAAGTTGCTATATATTTATGCATACTCCACTTGCTGAATGGTTACTATTTTTAAGCTTCTTGATTTGTTGATATGTAAATGAGAAGGAACATAGTTTTTGAAAAAACCTTGAGAGGATAACAACGTGCATTCTAATTGTATCTACTATTGTAAGGAAGATACGAAAGCAACAGAAATGTGAGTAATTGATGAGCTATGAGTTTCGTGCAATGAAGGAGGTAATTTAATTTAAATATTTTTGCAATTTATAAGTTAAGTATGGAGATTCTGGTTTGAACTATTATTGTAATGTAATTTAGCTGATTAGATTGTCATTTACTTACTTCGTAAACTATTATGGTTAGTAATTATATTTTTTATTGTATTACTGCACTTTGTTGGTTCATCAATTTAATTAAACCATTTATTCTTTTATCATTTTTCATTATGTATGTATGTATGTATCTTGATATATACAAAGTCAATTACATGGATAAAAAAATGGGTATATATGGAGAAAGATCAGATGGGTCAAGGCATGATGGCGTGAGTGTGTGTATCTACTATTGGAGTTAGTACTGCTTTTAGTAGTCGATCCAGTCCGTGCTACTTGGATACCTCAAGGTTCGTGACAGTCTATATAGGGGGAAAATACTTTCGGGTTGGCTAACGGGTTAAAACGAATAAATCTTTTGATCGGTTTGAAGCTGATCGGGTTCACCCCAAAGGCCAAAACTTGTTCTCCAAAACAAATACCTTTTTTATTGATAGCTACTCTATATGTTGAATTATATCATTTTAATGACAATCTAATCTCCCTTTTATATAAAAGAGAATAAATGAATGGAAGATATCCACCCCTTCCATTTTATTCCCAAATTGTGATTAAATGATGTAATTGAAATAGCTCAAAAGAAAAACTGCCAAGAAGATGACATAGCGAAAAGCCAAGTCAACCCTAAAAAAAGGAGATCTCTTGCTTCATTGAGACTCAGGTATGTAAATAATTGTACTATTGAAAAACACAATTGTAGATTCATGCATATTTTCTTTGAATTTCGAATGTAATTATTTTTTATTAGTTACATGTGGTTCTGTTATGTCTGAACTTTTCAAATTATATTTCAATCTTCACTTATGTCGTTGAAAGGATGTAGCTAGAAAAGGGTACTTATGTTAGTGCTCATTTGAGCATATTTACATACTGACTTTTTCAGATGGGAGTTACTTGATGTACATCTTTTAGCACTTGACCAATACCTGTAATCTTGTGACTTTATTTGTTGAATGTCGTTTTGTACACAGGGCTCAGCCTCAATGAGGTTCAGGCAGGATTATGATGGTGATGGTGCTCATGATCATGATTATGGAGGTGGTGAGGAGGATGTGGTGGTCATGGTGGGGCCTGCTTCAAGTGGGGTAAGCGAGGAAATTATGCTAGGGAATGCTTAAGTGAAGCGGATAGATGGGGTAGATATGGTGGCAGAGATGATCGTTAGTTATGGTGGGTGACGTGGTGGTGGTGGCCGGTCTGGTCCAGATAGGAATGGAGATTGTAACAATGGGCACAGTAGGGATTGTGGTAGTGTAGGTAATCGATAAAGCCGTGACCGGCCTGGATCTTATGAACGCCTTTCATGTGGTGGTTTTCGTTGATCAATACCAGTTGAGCTGAGTTATGATACTAAGAAATGGAAATATCCACATCGATTACTTATATGAATGGGTTTATTCGCGCACCGTTTCTCTCACGGGTCAATAGGCTATGAAGGAAACGAGGTCAAGTGGTTCAGGGGTTGAAAGTCGTGAAAGTACAGTTAAAATGCCTAAAACCTTCTAAATTATATTATCAAAATGTTTAATATTTGTTGAAATAACATAACATTTAAACTCGTATTCGATACATTAAGTTTCCTTAAGTGACCCATTTGCTTAAATGTCTCTGCATTTATTACCCAATTGCCGCCTATACTATATTGTCTTCGTAAAGAGTAGTGCTAATATTATTGTTTAAATTTGCAGATATTTGTTCAAGGGGATTGTGTTGGAGTATAAAATGTAGCCTTCAAGAGAACTTCAAACTGCACTAAAGAGATTATCGATTTTGCAAGTATAGATATTTATATTTATTTTTTGGAAAGTAGTTTCGATGTTGATTAATCTCTTTTTAAACGTCATCTGGTTAAAAATCTTTAAAGTCAGCATGAATAAAAGTAAATTACTCTTTTATTTCAACCGATTATAGTTGAGCTTGATGTCGAATCATATCATATCATTATGGATAATAACATTTTTGCATATGGCAGTTTCATACAACCATTTAAAAGTGCCAATGGAGCATTTTTCATATGACTAATGCTTCAGTTTTCACTAATTAGTTTTTTTGTTGATGAATCTTTTTGATACTTTACTTATGTGCATTGTTTACAAAGTATTTGAGTAGCTTTATAGTATCATGTCAGAAGTTCTTAGGAAAACACTAAAGAACAATTGGACCACCTCCATGTCAATTTTTGATGTACATGGTGCTAATATGGTTTTGTTGGCTAAATGGTCTTAGGAAAATTTGGTGAGTTAAGTTTTAGTATTCCATTAAGAACGAGATGATTTATCATTGCTCGGAGATTATAAAGGCCTATGTAACTTATCAAGTAGCAATATCAAATGTACTAAAGTTACACATACTTTGGTGTACAATTTGTATTGCATAAGCTGGCATCAAGCAATTAGAAGTTGCACTAAAAAAAAGTTATACAAGAGAGGTGGGTATGAGTTCTGAGAAGACCTTAAAAATAAGTTTTAAGTTCAAAATGTTCAAACCATTTTTCTTTGATTTTGGAAGCTGATTAAGAATGTATTGTTTCAAAAAGTAAAGTATTTTATCAACTATAACTTCCGAATTGTGTGATTAGAAATAATTACAAATCTGAAGAAGCTTATTTGAAAGGTATCATGCAACCTATTTGAAAGTTGTTCGATAATGATTACTGTAACACCCCCAAATTTACTGATCGCGGAAGCATACATTGGGGTGCTACTAATCAATAACAAAACACATAAGATTACATAATGAACGACCACTACATGCGTCGTTTGATAAAATACATTGATTTATGTAAAAGTCTACATATGTTTTACAAAAGACGAGTTCGCATAGATATTTGAGAGATTCTAATACATATCTAATTTATACAAAATATAGAAATGCAAGGAAATCTCTTGATGATTATATGATTGCATGCGACTCGAGCTACAGTATCCTGATGGGCAGTCCAACCTACTGCTGAGTACCTGAGATAACATGCTAAAAGGTCAGCTATAAAGCTGGTGAGCTCACAGGTTTGATATGATAATATATGATTTGTGAACCGCAAGATTTAATGATTCGATTTACAAAGCATGTAAATAATTTGAATATGAGTATCACATGAATATTTGTAATTAAACAAATAAGTAAAGATTGATACAACTAACATGAGCACATAGTCTGAGCTTAACTGAGGGGTCAGGATCACTATCAAGTGCCTGAGCGAGGGTGCCTCTATGCGTATGCCTAATCAACATACGTTTGAACAAATGATAATGCGTCCGTTTGACAGGTTAGTGCTTGCTAACTCGGACGGGGATTGTCAATCCCATATGGTACCATACACTAACATTCACGCTAAATCATATTAACAGAACTATGCTTCAGAGGACTTTGATTGATTAGATGAAAACAACTCATGCAGCATACGTGATAATTTGATACTTGCGTTAACATGTAAAACAAAACGAGCATGTATCTCACCCCTAGGTAAAAGCATTTAAAAAGGGGCTATGAGACTCACCTGAGCCTAATGAATTGTTAGCCAACAATTATGATGATTCACAATGATTTGATGTCGTTACAACGACTGAACCTGCAGGGCGTCTTAAACGCGCAAGGTTTTAAATGATTAGATGTCTCAGCAGACCATCTATGCTAGTTGTTCATCCAACTAGTAATGTCCAAATAATTAGTTTTGGATTGATTGTATTTTGAAAACATGTACGGCCCGTTGGTGATTAATTGTAATAATAATCTCAAAACATTATTATTAAAATGTTGTAATGATATACTTGTAAAATATAATTGAAGTGGTTAGTATTCGTATAAATCATGTGTTGATGCGTTATTGTCTTAGGTGATTATAAGTTGTTACCACTTCTAGTTATAACCTCGTTACCATTGTTAGTTTAAGTTGTTACCACTGTTAGTTATAACATAGTTACCACTGTTAGTTATAACTTAGTTACCACTGTTAGTTATAACATAGTTACCACTGTTAGTTATAACTTAGTTACCACTGTTAGTTATAACATAGTTACCACTGTTAGTTATAACTTAGTTACCACTGTTAGTTATAACTTAGTTTCCAAAACAGCCCCTTTTTATATCTTTTTCTGATTTTTGGCTCGACGAACCTCTCGTTTTCTACACTTTTTATTCAAAACCAAGACCCACCAAAAATCACAGATGTTCCCCTATGGGTCTAGTGTAAATCTGCACTTTATGGTAATTTTATAAGTTCATCTGCTATTTTTAACAAAAAATCAACATGAAAGGTAGTCGGATTTGGTTCGGAAACGAGTAACATTCAAAGATCAGCTTCTATACTTAAATCCGTACAGATCTGGAAAAAGTGTAAAACACGAAAGTTGTAGCTCTTTTCAATACGCAACTTTTAAAAAAAAATTGGTTGTCTAACTCATCTTAGAGCTCGAGATATTAACGATTTTGTGGGACTGTTTTTGAGAGACAGAATCTGTCATACATACATACTTATGAAAAACGTTTTTAAGATTTAGATTTGGACATTATCAAGTTGTATGAACAATATATCATCTATATAAACATAATACAAGTATTTTACGAAAGTGTCGGGATTCTTACGATGATCGAATGAAGAATCCGAAAAGGTGGAAGCGTAGCTCGCGTTCTCGTGATCGTTTTTGCTTCAATCGACTTGATGATCCAAAGAGGTTTTGATGGTGGATTATGGTGGTGAAAGTGGCTGATTTTAGAGAGAGAAAGATCAGAGATTAGAGAGAGAATGAGAGAGATTGAGTTGGTGATTGAATGAAGAAAGATGAGATGATGGTGGTGGTTAAAGTCAAGAACAAGATCCATGTTTCATGGATCTTGTTTGGCTGATTTTTCCAAGTCAAAAAGGAGGTGGATTTTTGTTATATTTTGTCTCAAATAATTGGTATTATATCCGTGTTCGTTTACCCGATCGTTTAAACGTATATTTAGACGTTATATTTTATACGCAATACGTACGTATTTTAAATAACGAATGAACTTTAGATATTTTCGAGTTGAAGTATTTTATCAAAATACTTATTAATGACTTATAAAATATAACTTTAGTTTGTTTCGATTATCGGGCACGACTTGTGCATTTTTGGTTGCGTTTGATTTGTACGATACGAGATACTTGATATATTATCAAAATAATATATAATAATTATGAAGGTATTAAATAACAATTCCATGTCACTTAATTACTTGATTTTTTTACCAACGCCGTATAATTGAATCGGAATTCGGCCGATTTAAAAAAATGAACGATTAAATCTAATCGAGTACTGATATATATATTCATCAATATATATTTTGATACATACAATTAGTCTAATACATAGCACTAACTACATGTATTACATAAGGATTAGGAACTAAATTTCTAGTCCTAATTTGACGGGTGTCACATTCTCCCCTTGTTAAGAGAATTTCGTCCCGAAATTTAACTCTGAGTTGGCGTGTGAGTGGAGTCTGAGAATAGATGTGGATATTTGAGTCGCATCTGGTCTTCCCGTTCCCAGGTGAATTCCGGACCACGCCGCGAATTCCACCGAACTTTGACTATAGGGATACGACTTTGCTTGAGCTGTTTGACCTCACGGTCCATGACCTCCACTGGTGTCTCGACAAAATGAAGTTTGTCGTCGATTTGAATTTCCTCGAGTGGAATAATGAGTGTCTCGTCGGATAGACATTTCTTCAGGTTAGAAATGTGAAATGTGGGATGCACGCTACTGAGCTCTGGAGGTAGCTGCAATCGATATGCGACTGGACCAATCCTTTCAAGGATCTCAAAAGGTCCGATGTATCTAGGATTTAACTTCCCACGTTTACCAAAACGGATGACACCTTTCCAAGGTGACACTTTGAGCAAAACTCGATCCCCAACCTGGAACTCGAGCTGCTTACGTCTCACGTCAGCATAACTCTTCTGACGATCACGTGCGGCTTTCAGCCGTTGCTGGATACCAACGATCTTTTCGGTGGTTTCATGAATGATTTCAGGACCAGTGAGTTGACTATCTCCAACTTCGGTCCAACAGATAGGCGATCGGCACTTACGACCGTATAGTGCCTCAAAAGGTGCAACTCCAATACTAGTGTGGTAACTGTTGTTATATGAGAATTCGCACAAAGGTAAATGATGCTCCCAATTTGCACCGAAATCAATTACGCAGGCGCGTAACATATCTTCCAGTGTTTGAATAGTCCTTTCACTTTGGCCATCGGTTTGTGGATGATAGGCTGTACTCATATCTAAACGAGTACCCAATGACTTTTGCAATGATTGCCAAAAGTTAGATGTGAATCGGCTGTCTCTATCAGAGATAATTGAGATTGGAACGCCGTGTCGGGATACGATCTCCCTCAAATAGATTCGCGTGAGACGTTCCATTTTGTCGGTTTCCTTCATGGCCAGGAAGTGAGCAGATTTGGTTAGACGATCAACTATTACCCATATAGTATCGCAACCACTTGATGTTTTTGGGAGTTTAGTGATGAAATCCATGGATATTTGCTCCCATTTCCATTGAGGGATTTCCGGTTGCTGGAGCAAGCCGGAGGGTTTCTGATATTCGGCTTTAACCTTGGAACATGTGAGGCATTTACTGACGTACGTGGCAATCTCTGCTTTCATGCTCGGCCACCAGTACAGTCCCTTGATGCCATGATACATCTTGTCCGATCCAGGATGTATAGAGTACTTGGACTTGTGAGCTTCATCCATCACAAAGTCTCGAAGATTCCCAAACTTGGGTAACCAGATTCGGTTTGCGAAGTACTTGACCCCATTGGGTTTGGTTTCAAATTGATTCTCCATATTTCGCAAGGCCTCTTCCTTGATGTTTTCAGGTTTCAATGCTTCGAGTTGAGCAGTGAGGATTTGAATGATTAGATCATTATGAATGATAATACTGAGGGCTCGGACTCGAAGAGGTTTGGTGCGCTCTTTTCGACTTAGGGCATCGGCAACTACATTTGCTTTACCCGGATGATACTTGATCTCGCAGTCATAATCGGTGAGCAACTCTACCCAATGACGTTGCCTCATGTTGAGATCCTTCTGATCGAATATATGCTGGAGGCTCTTATGATCAGTGAAGATGGTACATTTCGTGCCATACAGATAATGTCTCCAGATTTTGAGAGCGAACACTACGGCTCCTAATTCGAGATCATGGGTTGTGTAGTTCTTCTCGTGAACTTTAAGTTGTCGGGAGGCGTAAGCTATGACTTTCTCTCGTTGCATCAATACGCAACCAAGTCCCTGATGCGAAGCATCACAGTATACCACGAAGTCCTCGTTACCTTCGGGTAGTGATAGGATGGGCGCACTGCAAAGCTTTTGCTTTAATAACTGGAACGCTGACTCCTGCTTATCGGTCCAATTGAACTTCTTCTCTTTCTGAGTCAGTGTTGTGAGTGGTTGAGCTATCTTGGAGAAATTCTCAATGAAGCGCCGATAGTAACCAGCCAGTCCTAAGAATTGGCGTACTTCGGTCGGTGTTGTCGGTGCTTGCCAGCACTTGATAGCCGCGATCTTTGAGGGATCAACATGAATTCCCTGACTGTCAATCACATGACCAAGGAATTGAACGGTCCGAATCCAGAACTCACACTTGGAGAACTTAGCATATAACTCTTCGTGTCTGAGAAGTTCTAGAATGGTTTTGAGATGCTGCACGTGCTCTTGCTCGTTGCGTGAGTAGATAAGAATGTCGTCTATGAAGACAATGACAAACTTGTCAAGATATGGTTTGCACACTCGGTTCATTAGATCCATGAATACTGCCGGTGCGTTAGTCAAACCAAAGGCCATAACCTGAAACTCGTAATGACCATAGCGAGTTCGGAAAGCGGTTTTCGGAATATCTTCATCGCGAACTCGTAACTGATGATAACCCGATCGTAGATCTATTTTTGAATAAACACTTGACCCTTGGAGTTGGTCGAACAGGTCATCGATACGGGGAAGTGGATAACGGTTCTTGACGGTCAATTTGTTCAACTCTCTGTAGTCGATACACATCCTGAATGAACCGTCCTTCTTTTTCACAAACAGGACCGGAGCTCCCCATGGTGAAGAACTCGGTCTTATGAAACCCTTATCCAGAAGTTCCTGTAACTGAACAGACAACTCCTGAAGTTCTGAAGGGGCTAAACGATATGGTGCTCGTGCCACGGGTGCTGCCCCAAGCACAAGATCTATTGAGAACTCAACTTGCCTTGGTGGTGGAAGACCAGGTAATTCTTCAGGGAAGACTTCTGGAAAGTCTCTGACGATGGGCACATCCTCAAGTCGCTTCTCTTCTGACTTCTTCTCAATAACATGAGCGAGGATTGCCTGATACCCTTTTCTAAGGTACTTGCGAGTCTTCATGCAGGATATGATATTCAATCTCGTCCCACTGGTCTCCCCTTGTATGATCAAAGTACTACCAGTGACGAGAGGAATACGAACGATCTTGTCATGACATACAATTTCAGCTCGATGCTTAGATAGCCAATCCATGCCTACTACTATGTCAAAACTTCCAATCTCGATGGGTATGAGGTTTATGGTAAATAGTTCATTTGCGAGGTTTAGGGTGCAATTTGGTATTACACTATCGGCCTCGATTAATTTGCCATTAGCTAACTCTACAGTGTACTTAGCTTCTAAGGCAACTGGTGAAATGTCTAATAGTGGGCTAAATTCCTCAGATATAAAACTCTTATCAGCACCAGTATCAAACAAAATTGTAGCAGTTAAATTGTTGAGAAGAAACATACCCGTGACCACATTAGGGTCTTCACGGGCCTCTCCAGCATTCAGTACAAAAGCTCTGCCCCTAGCATTGTTGTTGTTGTTCCCTTTGTTCTTCAACTTTGGACACGCATTCCTGAAGTGTCCAGTGTTTCCACACTCATAGCATGCTCGGGGTTGGTTGTTGTTGTTGTTGGCGGTGGGGTTGGTTGCAGGTGTTCGACAGTCTTTGGTAAGATGTCCATACCTCTTGCAGTTGTTGCAGGGTGCACTACAAGGACCATCATGATGACGATTGCACTTTGAACAGTAGGGTTTACTTCCAGTGTACCCTTTCCTCTCTCCAGAACCTGATGTGTCATTCTTGACAGTCTCAGTCTTTTTGAAGGTCTGTTGGTTCTGATTCCCAGACCATTTTCTCTTGTTGTTGTTCCCAGAAGATGAGACAGGGTTTCCTTGGCTTTCTTGCATAGCCATGAGCTCATGAGATAATCGAATCGCTCCCTGAATAGTGGTTTTTCCGGAAGAAGCGACGTTCCCCCGGACAGGTTCCGGAAGACCGCGAATGTACCTCTTGACCTTGTCGGTCTCAGTGCTTACTAAGGCTGGGCGGAGGGTTGCCAGTTGTTGAAACCTAGTGGTATAACCAATAATGTCGGTTCCTTGAACCTTGAGATGCCAGAATTCCTCATCTAGCTTCTCGAGTTCTTCAGATGGGCAATACTCTTCTGTGAGCATTTTCTTCAGATCTTCCCATGGAAGTAGATAGGCGGTATCTATACCCACAGACTGGGTATACGAGTTCCACCAGGTGAGGGCACCATCAGCAAGGGTGCATTTGGAAAACTGAACTCTATCTCCTTCCGCACATTTGCTAATGCGAAAGACGGATTCCATCTTCTCAACCCATCTGATTAGGCCGATGGCTCCTTCAGTTCCTTTAAAGCTCAGGGGTTTGCAGTTTTGGAAATCCTTGTAGGAACAAGGCTTGGTAGTGGGAGGGGTATTGGCAGTACCACTATTCCTTTCGGGGGTCTCTGACGAATGTCGCGCCAAGGCTTCAGTCACAGCCTGAGAGATGATAGATGCCATCTGGGCATCAGTGTAAGTCCTTGACTTTGGCGGCATGATTTTCCTGAGATTAGAAGGATAAAGTTCGTGAGAGATTGTCCATAAATGATGATTATCATAGATGTACATATACAAATGCGGTAATATACAACATCACAATATGACAATCAACATTATAGAACAATCAAGAGGAATTGAATAACCATCTCTACTGACTAGCAACTACGTGCTAACTAGCCTGGTTATTTGAATTGTTGAGTTGGATAAGGTCTCGCTTGAAGTGACTCGGTGGTCCTCCTAGCTACCTATGAGTTTCGTGATTACAAGAGATGTTGTCGAGAGCGGGATGAAATAGAAGATGTTTCGGTTGGTGTGTGTTGCCATCGCTATGACAAAGTGTTTGAATATGTGAGTGTCTATATATATAATATATAATAGACTAGCGTACTGTGCTTGATCGATGACTAACTATGTATATATACTTATATCACATAATAGTCTTATGAGTGTCTAGCACAAACAATTTTGAGTCCCGGTTTCTCTCGAGGTCAGAGTCAACTAATGTATTCCTATTCCAACATAACCATTTCAAGCCTTACATCATCTTTATTTAATTGTACATAGTTGATCAAGCTATGTTAAATTAAACTTGTATGACGTAACTCTTGAACCAATCACACTTAACAGAAAATACTGCCTAACGGTCATAGTCTAGGCCCACTAATGCAACCTAGTTCACTATAACCTTAGGCTCTGATACCAATCTGTAACACCCCCAAATTTACTGATCGCGGAAGCATACATTGGGGTGCTACTAATCAATAACAAAACACATAAGATTACATAATGAACGACCACTACATGCGTCGTTTGATAAAATACATTGATTTATGTAAAAGTCTACATATGTTTTATAAAAGACGAGTTCGCATAGATATTTGAGAGATTCTAATACATATCTAATTTATACAAAATATAGAAATGCAAGGAAATCTCTTGATGATTATATGATTGCATGCGACTCGAGCTACAGTATCCTGATGGGCAGTCCAACCTACTGCTGAGTACCTGAGATAACATGCTAAAAGGTCAGCTATAAAGCTGGTGAGCTCACAGGTTTGATATGATAATATATGATTTGTGAACCGCAAGATTTAATGATTCGATTTACAAAGCATGTAAATAATTTGAATATGAGTATCACATGAATATTTGTAATTAAACAAATAAGTAAAGATTGATACAACTAACATGAGCACATAGTCTGAGCTTAACTGAGGGGTCAGGATCACTATCAAGTGTGTAACACCCCCAAATTTAATGATTTGCGGAAGCTTGATTTGGGTGTTACTAATCAATAACAAAGCACAAAGATAATAGCAAACGACTCTATATGCGTCGTTTTAACAAAATATATTGATAACTGAAATGTTTACAACATTTAAAGCTTTACATAGCTCGAGTTAAATAAAATGAGATTTCAGTACATAAGTACTTATACAAAATATACTAATGCAAGAAAATCTCAATAGTCTGCATGCTGACTCGAGCTAATATCCTGAAGCAGAATCATCCTACTGCTGGGTACCTGCGATATATGCTAAAAGGTCAGCTATAAAGCTGGTGAGCTCACAGGTTTGAAATCAAGTAATATCGTATGAACCGCAAGATTTAAAAATGAATTGCATCCAGCAATTAGATAATGAATTGCATCCAGCAATTAAATAATGAATTGCATCCAGCAATTTAATGATAATCATCGTGTATACAGCCATGAGCACATAGTTGAGCTTAACTCGAGGGCCGGGTCCCCTATAGAGAATTCCGGGCGAGGTGCCTCCACGAATGCCTAATCAACATTCGTCTTCCCAAATATTAGTACGTCCGTTTACCCGGTTAGTGCTTGCTAACCCGAACGAGGAGGGTCAATCCTATATGGTACCATATACTAATATTCACGCTACAACGTATTAACAACTATGCTGACGGAGGACTTTCAAATGATTAGTTTCGAAAAACTCATGTAGTATATGAAAAGTTTGTACTTGCGTTCACATGTTAAAAGTTTGAGCAGTATATCACACCCCTGAGTAAAACAGTAAAAGATGGGGCTATGAGACTCACCTGAGTCTGAGTGCGTTTAAACAAACGTAAGTTGATTAGCCGAGAAATGAAGTCCAAAGACTTGTAACCTGAGGGTGTCCACGACACGCGATGGTTATAATCATGATTGGGTATCTCAATAGATCACCCTTGTAGTTGTTCGTTCAACTATAATGTCCAAATCTCCACTGTTTGTTGATACGTTTAAGTGTTTGAAAAGTGTACGGCCCGTTGGTGACGGATTTGTAATAATAATTCCAATTATTACCATTTTGATTTCGTGGCGTTTTACTTGAAAAATGTGTTTTGATTGTGTTTTAGAAGCCGTTACGAAATCTAAGTACGGGGGTCCGGGGGCAGCGCCCCTGGTAGCGGGGTCCAAGGGGCGGCAGCCCCTGGCGGGGTCCAAGGGGCAGAGCCCCTGGCTGGGGTCGAGCTGCCAGGTCAGCTTGGAAAATTTTTATTTCTACTATATTGCTTTGACGAAAAACGCATCTGGATCTGAATTTGGGTAAAATCGAGTGATAAATTTCGAGTCTCGACACTTAGTAAAAATCTGTGTTTTTGAGGTTCTGGTTTGTGCGACGTTGGGTGCGACGTCGCAGGTAGGACTGCGACGTTGAGTATGACGTCGCTAAAGGCGACGTTTCGCAATTTAATGCGACGTAGGGTGCTGCGTCGCTAATGCGACGTAGGTGATTTCTGCGACGTAGGGGCTTGCGTCGCTAAGTGCGACGTGGCGAGGTATTGGCGACGTTAAGGCTGACGTCGCTATATGCGACGTCGCAATTTAATGCGACGTTGTGACTGACGTCGCACTATGCGACGTCACGAGGGGTTTTGCGACGTAGAAGCTGACGTCGCATAAATTCTGGGCCAAATGCGACGTAGCGGTCTGTTGGCCGGAAAATGTGTCGAAAACGAGTTTTTCGGTTTCTGTTCGGTCCAAAACTTTTACCCAACCCTTATAGGGACATTATAAGTTGTTACAAACTACTAACAAGTGAAAACATTTAAAAACGAGAGATTTCGTGAATTGTCGGAAACTTACAAGGTGTCGGATTAAAAATCCGAAAAGATAGGATGATAGATCGTGTCGCGGTGGTCGTGAATCTCTAAAAATCTTGAAGATCCGAAGTCGTTTGGTACGTTTATTTTGCGATTTTGTGAAGTTTTTGGTGATGGTGGTGGTTGGTGAGAAAGAGAGAAAAAGGAGAGTGAGAGAGAGAAAGAAAAGAAATAAATGAAAGAAAAAGGAGGGAGTTGGGGGTGTTAACCTCCAACTTCAGTCTCCGTTCCCCGCGCTGTGTTCGTTTGTTCCGTCGTTTACACGTTGAATGATTATTTTAAACATTAATTGGTACATTTTAAAAATGCAAATTATTACGCGATATTTTAATTTAAATATTTTACTAATCACTTTATATATAAAAAGGTAAGTTAATTTGTTTGCGCGGTTTACATTTTAAATTATGTAATTCCTGATTGTACGATACGAATAAATACGAAATATTATTATAATAATATTTTTGACATAACCCGTTATTTAATAAAATTTGTCACCAACGTCCGTATTAAATTGAATCGAAATACATTCGATTTAAATTGCGTACGATTTAACCAAATCGCATTTTCGTATATATTCAACAATATATATAATTCGATACATTAATTAGCCTAACAAGGAACTAATTACATGTATTAACATCTGATTAGGCACTAAATACTAGTCCTAATTTGGCGGGTGTTACATTCTCCCCCTGTTAGAAGAATTTCGTCCCGAAATTTAGCTCGAAGTCGTGTTTGATGTAGAATCAGTGAAGAGTTGAGGATATTTTAGTCGCATTTGGTCTTCCCGTTCCCAGGTGAATTCCGGACCACGCCGCGAATTCCATCTGACCTTGACGATGGGAATACGACTTTGTTTCAGTTGTTTGACCTCACGGTCCATAATTTCAGCGGGTTCCTCAACGAAGTGAAGTTTATCGTCAACACGAATTTCATCTAATGGAATGATAAGTGTCTCATCAGACAGACACTTCTTCAGATTTGAAATATGAAAAGTAGGGTGCACGCTGCTGAGTTCGGATGGCAGCTGCAATCGATAAGCTACGGGGCCAATCCGTTCGAGGATCTCAAAAGGCCCAATGTACCGGGGATTCAACTTCCCGCGTTTGCCAAAACGGATGACGCCTTTCCAAGGCGATACTTTTAAGAGAACTCGATCCCCAACTTGGAACTCGAGTGGTTTGCGTCTCACGTCAGCATAACTTTTCTGACGATCACGTGCGGCTTTGAGTCTGTTTTGGATTTCCACAATTTTCTCAGTGGTGGCGTGTATGAGTTCAGGACCAGTGAGTTGACTATCTCCCATCTCAGTCCAACAGATCGGTGATCGGCACTTACGACCGTACAGTGCCTCAAAAGGTGCAGCCTTAATGCTGGCGTGATAACTGTTATTGTACGAAAATTCGCACAACGGTAAATGTCTTTCCCAGTTTGTACCGAAATCAACTACGCAGGCTCGTAGCATGTCTTCCAGTGTTTGAATGGTTCGTTCACTTTGGCCATCGGTTTGCGGATGGTACGCGGTACTCATATCGAGACGGGTACCCAATGCTTTCTGCAGTGATTGCCAAAAGTGAGAAGTGAAACGGGCATCTCTGTCAGAGATGATTGAGACTGGAACACCGTGATGAGAAACGATTTCCTTGATGTAGATTTGTGTAAGGCGTTCCATTTTATCGTTTTCTTTGATTGCCAGGAAATGAGCAGATTTGGTGAGACGATCGACGATCACCCAAATGGTATCGCAACCGCTCGACGACTTGGGTAGTTTGGTTATGAAATCCATGGCAATTTGATCCCATTTCCATTCAGGGATTTCAGGTTGTTGGAGTAAACCAGGAGGTTTCTGATGTTCGGTTTTGACTTTCGAGCAAGTAAGGCACTTGCTGACATAAGTGGCGATTTCGGCTTTCATGTTTGGCCACCAATAAAATTCCTTGATGCCATGGTACATCTTATCGGATCCCGGATGTATAGAATATTTAGACTTGTGAGCCTCGTCCATCACCAAGTCTCTTAGGTTCCCGAAACCAGGCAACCAGATTCGATTTGAGAAATACCTAATCCCGTTAGGTCTGATTTCGAATTGTTTGTCAATGCCCCGCAAGGCTTCATTTTTGATGTTTCCATGTTTCAGGGCTTCGATCTGAGCGGTATGAATTTGAATGGTAAGATCGTTATGAATGGTCATACTGAGGGCTCGGACTCGAAGTGGTTTAGGTCGTTCCTTTCGACTGAGGGCATCGGCTACAACATTAGCCTTCCCTGGATGGTACTTGATCTCACAATCGTAATCGGTAAGCAACTCGACCCATCGACGTTGCCTCATATTGAGTTCCTTCTGATCGAAGATATGTTGGAGACTTTTATGATCGGTAAAGATTGTGCACTTAGTGCCGTAGAGGTAATGTCTCCAGATTTTGAGAGCAAAAACGACAGCTCCAAGTTCGAGATCATGAGTGGTGTAGTTCTTTTCGTGAGTTTTCAACTGTCGGGAGGCATAGGCAATGACCTTGTCTCGTTGCATTAACACGCAACCAAGACCTTGGTGAGAAGCATCGCAGTATACCACGAAGTCATCAGTGCCTTCGGGTAGTGATAGAATTGGAGCACTGCAAAGCTTTTGTTTCAAGAGTTGGAACGCTGACTCTTGTTTTTCGGTCCAATCGAACCTTTTGTCCTTCTGAGTCAGTACTGTGAGTGGTTGAGCTATTTTAGAGAAATTTTCGATAAATCGCCGATAGTACCCAGCAAGACCCAAGAATTGTCGTACTTCAGTTGCAGAGGTGGGTGCTTGCCAGTCTTTGATAGCCTCGATCTTTGATGGGTCAACGTGAATTCCCTGACTGTCGATCACGTGACCAAGGAATTGAACTGTTTGTATCCAGAACTCACACTTAGAGAATTTGGCATAAAGCTCCTCGTGTCTAAGTAGTTCAAGGATGGTTTTGAGGTGTTGCGCATGTTCTTGCTCGTTGCGCGAGTAAATGAGTATGTCATCAATAAAGACAATGACAAACTTATCGAGGTAAGGTTTGCACACCCGGTTCATGAGATCCATGAATACAGCCGGTGCGTTGGTTAGACCAAAGGGCATCACTTGAAATTCGTAGTGCCCGTAACGAGTTCTGAAAGCAGTTTTTGGAATATCGGCGTCGCGAACTCGTAACTGGTGATAACCTGATCGCAAGTCGATTTTTGAGTAGAAACTTGAACCCTGAAGTTGGTCGAATAAATCATCAATGCGAGGAAGTGGATAACGGTTCTTGACGGTCAATTTGTTCAACTCTCGATAGTCGATGCACATTCTGAATGACCCGTCCTTCTTTTTAACAAATAAGACCGGAGCTCCCCAAGGTGAAGAACTCGGTCTAATGAATCCTCTATCCAGAAGTTCCTGTAACTGGGCAGACAACTCCTGAAGTTCGGATGGGGCTAAACGGTACGGTGCGCGGGCCACCGGTGCGGCACCCGGCACGAGATCAATTGAGAACTCAACCTGTCTAGATGGAGGTAAACCATGCAGTTCTTCCGGAAAGACTTCGGGAAAGTCTCTAACAATCGGTACATCCTCAAGTCGCTTCTCCTCCGACTTCTTCTCGGTAATGTGTGCGAGTATGGCAGGGTAACCCTTTCTCAGAAATTTTCGGGTTTTTAAGCAGGAGATTATATTGAGTCCCGTCCCACCGGTCTCCCCCTGTATGATCAAGGTTCCACCAACGGCGAGTGGAATACGGACAATTTTATCGTGACATACGATTTCAGCTCGATGTTTGGACAACCAGTCCATTCCGATAATGACGTCGAAACTTCCGATTTCAATGGGTATAAGGTCGATCGAAAAGGTTTCGTCAGCTAGGTTTAAAGTGCAATTAGGTATCACACTGGTGGTTTCTACAAGTTTTCCATTTGCTAGCTCTACAGTGTACTTAACATCTAAGGCAACAGGAGTGATGTCAAGTAATGGGCAAAAATCATCGGAGATAAAGCTTCTATCAGCACCAGTATCAAATAGAACAGAAGCAGTTAAGTTGTTGAGGAGGAACATACCCGAGACCACATTCGGGTCTTGGCGGGCGTCCCCAGATTTGATGACGAAAGCTCTGCTGCGAGTGTTGTTGTTGTTGTTGCGGTTGTTGTTGTTGTTGTTCTTCAGTTTTGGGCACGAGTCTCTGAAATGCCCAGGTTTCCCACACTCAAAGCAGACTTTGGGTGGTCTGGTGTTGTTGTTGGAATTGTTGTTGGCGGGTGAGCGGCAGTCTTTGGTGAGGTGGCCATACCTCTTGCAGTTGTTGCAAAAGGGACCACAGGAACCCTCATGGTGACGGCTGCACTTGGGACAATATGGTTTGCTCCAGTGTAACCCCGGATGATGTCAGTGGTGGTGTTGTAAGCTTTGATGGTATCGGGTTTCTTGTTTTGTTGGTTTGAGTGGTTGTTGTGGTAGTCAGACCACTTGCGTTTGTTGTTTTGGGAGGATGAAGTGGGTTGTTCAGAATCTTGGCTCATGGACATCAGGTCTTGGGCCAGTGAGATTGCACCGTCAATGGTGGTTGGTTTTGAAGATATGACGTGTCCTCGAACAGGATCAGGGAGACCAAGGGTGTACTTCCTGATTTTATCAGGTTCAGTGCTCACCATAGCTGGGCGAAGGGCAGCTAGTTGTTGAAACCTGGTGGTATATCCATCAATATCACCACCCTGAACCTTTAAGTTCCAGAACTCCTCATCTAGCTTTTGGAGTTTGGCGATTGAGCAGTACTTGGCAGTGAGTTTGGCTTTCAATTCCTCCCAAGTGATTTGGTAGGCAATGTCAGCACCCACTGATTGGGTATATGAATTCCACCAAGAGTGGGCATCATCTTCAAGAGAGCAGGTGGCGAAGTTTACTTTGTCGTTCTCCGCACATTTACTGACACGGAAAACAGTTTCCATTTTCTCGAACCATCTGATCAGTCCGATGGCTCCTTCAGAACCCTTGAAACTCGAGGGTTTACAGCTTTGAAAGTCCTTGTAAGAACAAGGTTTGGCGGCAGAGGTTCCAGCGGTATCGCTGTTTCTTGTGGAGTTTGGTGGGGTATTCCGAGCCAAGGCTTCAGTCACAGCCTGGGTTATGAGTGAGGTAATCTGTGCATCGGTGTAAGGTCTGGTCTTTGGCGGCATTATTCTTCAATAAAAGAAATGAAGATAAATGAGATTCTGTAGGAACTTGTAATTGTCACAGATGCACATGTATAAAAGCAGTAATACATAACATCAACAGGAATAATGACAATTGACATGAGTTGGGACAGCAATGAATATTTAATAGATAGTACGAGTTCAGAGGTTACATCCTACAGATGTATTACAAAAGATGTCAGGAATTGTTACATCCGACTGAATTATAGAGTGGCGCGTAGCTAGTTAATAGATTACATGATAGATTACAAGACAAGGACTACACTAGTTTTAACGTAGATTAATTTGTTCCATCATCGTGACAAGACGGTCCACAGTGGTTGCAAGCCTGCTAGCTTGTCGGGCGTTGTCTTCTGCCAGTGCTAGTCGTTGTGTTAGTCCACGCGCATACTCTTCTGCTTCAAGTGAGCGCTGTTCACATTCTTCCATCCTTTGTTGTAGAAGGGCATTTTCCACCCTTATTTCTATTATTTGGTTGCGAAGGACATCCATGTTGTTGTTTGTGGTTTCAAGATCGTCGGAGACTTGTTCTATGCGTTCAAAGGATGTAAGCCTCCAATTTTCGTTCGTTTCCTGCAGCACGACATCCATGGTGCGAAGTCGCTGCTCGTGTTGGTTTACCCTAGCGGCTAAAGCCGGTAAGGCGATGTGAGTGGGATACGGGCCAGCTCGAGGCAACCTGGAGTTCCTCCTTGCTACCCTTGGGTTCTGCGACCCGGATTGAGGACGAGATGAATTTGATGGTGTGTTTGCCATTTCTGAGACAAAGCGTTAGTAAGATTGAGGCCTATATTCATATAGTTCCTATATAATATAGCTTATTGAGTATCTAGCATAAACATGTTTAAGTCTCGGTTCTCTCGAGGTCAGAGTCTTCTATTGTATCCTGTTCAGCCATAACTACTTTTAGATCTTACATCATCTTTGCTTAATTGTACATAGTTGATCAGGCTATGTTAAATTAAACTTGTATGACGTAATCACTGAACCAGTTATACCTAATAAGGAATACCGCCTAATGGTCATAGTCTAGGCCCACTAAATGCAACCTAGTTCACTATAACCTTAGGCTCTGATACCAATCTGTAACACCCCCAAATTTAATGATTTGCGGAAGCTTGATTTGGGTGTTACTAATCAATAACAAAGCACAAAGATAATAGCAAACGACTCTATATGCGTCGTTTTAACAAAATATATTGATAACTGAAATGTTTACAACATTTAAAGCTTTACATAGCTCGAGTTAAATAAAATGAGATTTCAGTACATAAGTACTTATACAAAATATACTAATGCAAGAAAATCTCAATAGTCTGCATGCTGACTCGAGCTAATATCCTGAAGCAGAATCATCCTACTGCTGGGTACCTGCGATATATGCTAAAAGGTCAGCTATAAAGCTGGTGAGCTCACAGGTTTGAAATCAAGTAATATCGTATGAACCGCAAGATTTAAAAATGAATTGCATCCAGCAATTAGATAATGAATTGCATCCAGCAATTAAATAATGAATTGCATCCAGCAATTTAATGATAATCATCGTGTATACAGCCATGAGCACATAGTTGAGCTTAACTCGAGGGCCGGGTCCCCTATAGAGAATTCCGGGCGAGGTGCCTCCACGAATGCCTAATCAACATTCGTCTTCCCAAATATTAGTACGTCCGTTTACCCGGTTAGTGCTTGCTAACCCGAACGAGGAGGGTCAATCCTATATGGTACCATATACTAATATTCACGCTACAACGTATTAACAACTATGCTGACGGAGGACTTTCAAATGATTAGTTTCGAAAAACTCATGTAGTATATGAAAAGTTTGTACTTGCGTTCACATGTTAAAAGTTTGAGCAGTATATCACACCCCTGAGTAAAACAGTAAAAGATGGGGCTATGAGACTCACCTGAGTCTGAGTGCGTTTAAACAAACGTAAGTTGATTAGCCGAGAAATGAAGTCCAAAGACTTGTAACCTGAGGGTGTCCACGACACGCGATGGTTATAATCATGATTGGGTATCTCAATAGATCACCCTTGTAGTTGTTCGTTCAACTATAATGTCCAAATCTCCACTGTTTGTTGATACGTTTAAGTGTTTGAAAAGTGTACGGCCCGTTGGTGACGGATTTGTAATAATAATTCCAATTATTACCATTTTGATTTCGTGGCGTTTTACTTGAAAAATGTGTTTTGATTGTGTTTTAGAAGCCGTTACGAAATCTAAGTACGGGGGTCCGGGGGCAGCGCCCCTGGTAGCGGGGTCCAAGGGGCGGCAGCCCCTGGCGGGGTCCAAGGGGCAGAGCCCCTGGCTGGGGTCGAGCTGCCAGGTCAGCTTGGAAAATTTTTATTTCTACTATATTGCTTTGACGAAAAACGCATCTGGATCTGAATTTGGGTAAAATCGAGTGATAAATTTCGAGTCTCGACACTTAGTAAAAATCTGTGTTTTTGAGGTTCTGGTTTGTGCGACGTTGGGTGCGACGTCGCAGGTAGGACTGCGACGTTGAGTATGACGTCGCTAAAGGCGACGTTTCGCAATTTAATGCGACGTAGGGTGCTGCGTCGCTAATGCGACGTAGGTGATTTCTGCGACGTAGGGGCTTGCGTCGCTAAGTGCGACGTGGCGAGGTATTGGCGACGTTAAGGCTGACGTCGCTATATGCGACGTCGCAATTTAATGCGACGTTGTGACTGACGTCGCACTATGCGACGTCACGAGGGGTTTTGCGACGTAGAAGCTGACGTCGCATAAATTCTGGGCCAAATGCGACGTAGCGGTCTGTTGGCCGGAAAATGTGTCGAAAACGAGTTTTTCGGTTTCTGTTCGGTCCAAAACTTTTACCCAACCCTTATAGGGACATTATAAGTTGTTACAAACTACTAACAAGTGAAAACATTTAAAAACGAGAGATTTCGTGAATTGTCGGAAACTTACAAGGTGTCGGATTAAAAATCCGAAAAGATAGGATGATAGATCGTGTCGCGGTGGTCGTGAATCTCTAAAAATCTTGAAGATCCGAAGTCGTTTGGTACGTTTATTTTGCGATTTTGTGAAGTTTTTGGTGATGGTGGTGGTTGGTGAGAAAGAGAGAAAAAGGAGAGTGAGAGAGAGAAAGAAAAGAAATAAATGAAAGAAAAAGGAGGGAGTTGGGGGTGTTAACCTCCAACTTCAGTCTCCGTTCCCCGCGCTGTGTTCGTTTGTTCCGTCGTTTACACGTTGAATGATTATTTTAAACATTAATTGGTACATTTTAAAAATGCAAATTATTACGCGATATTTTAATTTAAATATTTTACTAATCACTTTATATATAAAAAGGTAAGTTAATTTGTTTGCGCGGTTTACATTTTAAATTATGTAATTCCTGATTGTACGATACGAATAAATACGAAATATTATTATAATAATATTTTTGACATAACCCGTTATTTAATAAAATTTGTCACCAACGTCCGTATTAAATTGAATCGAAATACATTCGATTTAAATTGCGTACGATTTAACCAAATCGCATTTTCGTATATATTCAACAATATATATAATTCGATACATTAATTAGCCTAACAAGGAACTAATTACATGTATTAACATCTGATTAGGCACTAAATACTAGTCCTAATTTGGCGGGTGTTACAAAGTGCCTGAGCGAGGGTGCCTCTATGCGTATGCCTAATCAACATACGTTTGAACAAATGATAATGCGTCCGTTTGACAGGTTAGTGCTTGCTAACTCGGACGGGGATTGTCAATCCCATATGGTACCATACACTAACATTCACGCTAAATCATATTAACAGAACTATGCTTCAGAGGACTTTGATTGATTAGATGAAAACAACTCATGCAGCATACGTGATAATTTGATACTTGCGTTAACATGTAAAACAAAACGAGCATGTATCTCACCCCTAGGTAAAAGCATTTAAAAAGGGGCTATGAGACTCACCTGAGTCTAATGAATTGTTAGCCAACAATTATGATGATTCACAATGATTTGATGTCGTTACAACGACTGAACCTGCAGGGCGTCTTAAACGCGCAAGGTTTTAAATGATTAGATGTCTCAGCAGACCATCTATGCTAGTTGTTCATCCAACTAGTAATGTCCAAATAATTAGTTTTGGATTGATTGTATTTTGAAAACATGTACGGCCCGTTGGTGATTAATTGTAATAATAATCTCAAAACATTATTATTAAAATGTTGTAATGATATACTTGTAAAATATAATTGAAGTGGTTAGTATTCGTATAAATCATGTGTTGATGCGTTATTGTCTTAGGTGATTATAAGTTGTTACCACTTCTAGTTATAACCTCGTTACCATTGTTAGTTTAAGTTGTTACCACTGTTAGTTATAACATAGTTACCACTGTTAGTTATAACTTAGTTACCACTGTTAGTTATAACATAGTTACCACTGTTAGTTATAACTTAGTTACCACTGTTAGTTATAACATAGTTACCACTGTTAGTTATAACTTAGTTACCACTGTTAGTTATAACTTAGTTTCCAAAACAGCCCCTTTTTATATCTTTTTCTGATTTTTGGCTCGACGAACCTCTCGTTTTCTACACTTTTTATTCAAAACCAAGACCCACCAAAAATCACAGATGTTCCCCTATGGGTCTAGTGTAAATCTGCACTTTATGGTAATTTTATAAGTTCATCTGCTATTTTTAACAAAAAATCAACATGAAAGGTAGTCGGATTTGGTTCGGAAACGAGTAACATTCAAAGATCAGCTTCTATACTTAAATCCGTACAGATCTGGAAAAAGTGTAAAACACGAAAGTTGTAGCTCTTTTCAATACGCAACTTTTAAAAAAAAATTGGTTGTCTAACTCATCTTAGAGCTCGAGATATTAACGATTTTGTGGGACTGTTTTTGAGAGACAGAATCTGTCATACATACATACTTATGAAAAACGTTTTTAAGATTTAGATTTGGACATTATCAAGTTGTATGAACAATATATCATCTATATAAACATAATACAAGTATTTTACGAAAGTGTCGGGATTCTTACGATGATCGAATGAAGAATCCGAAAAGGTGGAAGCGTAGCTCGCGTTCTCGTGATCGTTTTTGCTTCAATCGACTTGATGATCCAAAGAGGTTTTGATGGTGGATTATGGTGGTGAAAGTGGCTGATTTTAGAGAGAGAAAGATCAGAGATTAGAGAGAGAATGAGAGAGATTGAGTTGGTGATTGAATGAAGAAAGATGAGATGATGGTGGTGGTTAAAGTCAAGAACAAGATCCATGTTTCATGGATCTTGTTTGGCTGATTTTTCCAAGTCAAAAAGGAGGTGAATTTTTGTTATATTTTGTCTCAAATAATTGGTATTATATCCGTGTTCGTTTACCCGATCGTTTAAACGTATATTTAGACGTTATATTTTATACGCAATACGTACGTATTTTAAATAACGAATGAACTTTAGATATTTTCGAGTTGAAGTATTTTATCAATTATTTTGTCTCAAATAATTGGTATTATAAAATATATAATAATTATGAAGGTATTAAATAACAATTCCATGTCACTTAATTACTTGATTTTTTTACCAACGCCGTATAATTGAATCGGAATTCGGCCGATTTAAAAAAATGAACGATTAAATCTAATCGAGTACTGATATATATATTCATCAATATATATTTTGATACATACAATTAGTCTAATACATAGCACTAACTACATGTATTACATAAGGATTAGGAACTAAATTTCTAGTCCTAATTTGACGGGTGTCACAATTACCTATCAACCTACGATCAATAAATAATCGTTTCTCCCTTGACTAAACACAGTTTCTACTATGTCACACTCACACGTAAAAATGTCTACTTAAGTAGCTAACGTAGAGTAAAACAAAATTATAACACGAAACTATTTATTAGATTCATGAGGTAGCCCGCAAATTTGGTTGGCGGTGAGTGCGTTATTCTGGAACATTACGCTCCGGGCTGCATCAACTTTCATATTGTAGCTGCAGAAAACACAGCCCTATAGTTCTGAAATATGTACAAACACATTTTATCTTTTTTTAAGTTGTGAAGCTATGTTATTAGCTTAATGGATGATTACTGTTTATTTGTGAGGTATTTTTACACACGTTAACGCTTTGGGTTCAACCAACGGCGACTATCATGTAACCTATTCATAGCTATTTATTTTTATGCACTTGTGGTGAAAAGACTAAAGAGGTCGTACATTTTGCGTGCGGTACACCTGACTGAATAAGCACATAAATCTTTGATGACTTTACTGTACGTACATGCTTTACATCAGCTACAGTATTTATAAATATTCTTCACGAACTACCTACTATAGTGTAACCTAAAAGAGACCCGCAATTTTTGCGGGTTTTAAACTAATAATAATAATAATAATAATAATAATAATAATAATAATAATAATAATAATAATAATAATAATAAAAGTCATAATCAAAATTTACTATTGATGATTATTAAATACGATATGATTTTGGGTCTTATAATAGTTATAACAGTAAAGAAATTGAACACTTATGATTTTGGGTCTTATAATAGTTATAACAGTAAAGAAATTGAACACTTAAAACCAAATGAGTATGCTTAACTGTCCTTATATTTTTAAAATCATGTGTGTTCCTATTTGAAAACAAAATAAATTATAACTAGTATAGAATATATCATGCAATAATAGGAGTTTGGGTAAACTTTACGGGTGAAAACGATTTAATAGAGATGCTTATTCTAAACATATAATTCGTTTAATGCTAAGCACTTGAGATGTCATAGTTATAATCCTTATTTTCTAAAAAGTTAGTCATGATCACGTATGAAGCGTTTTACTACGCTGATGGATTACCTATTATTAATTGGTTCTACATGAAAGCCAATGTAAACTGAACATAAAAATTTATGTAATTATATAATCGTTTTACTTAAATACCTTAATGTTGGCATTACATCTTTAAGGTTTATCTTAGTTGGTATTCCTTGTTCCTTTCCTTAAAAGTGTTGAGATGCTACCAAAAGTGACATTTTAGTGGCCTAAATACTTTTATGTAATACTTGGTGTTATACATAATCCATGTAACACCCCGCAAATTTTAAACGCGATTAATTACGTTAATCACTTGCATTATTAGGCTAATTCCCTACTTGAGTGAATTCACAACATATTTTAGAGGTAAGTCTAGCATAGCCCAACTAGTTAGTACGCGTAGTATTACATACTCGTAATTAGCTGTAATTACGTACAGAACAATTTGAAAACAAACGCGACAAAAACATACGACTGTTGGTGAATAAAATTGGTTAATAAAACGAAATTATTAAATAACGTCGTAACGAATAAATATTTTGTCAAAAATATTTACAAATCATTTTATAACGCAAAACTTTTAATTCGTACAATTTAAATAAAACAAAGTTTAAAATTTTACAACTAAATTAATTAGGTTTCATAAAAAGATCCTAATTTAAAAATATGTAATTAAAAATATTAGTTAAAATTAACATATAACGATCGGGTAAACAAACACGGAGAACGAGCACGGAGGCGAAAAAGGGGACAAACTCCCCACCTCCCTTTTCTTCCATTCTCCATCTATCTCTTTCTCTCTCTTCTTTTCTCTTTTCTCCTCCCTCTCTCTAAACTCACCCAAAAACCACACAAATCACACTAAAACTACACCAAAAACGCATCGGATCATCACCCCCCTTTTGAATAAAACGACCACGAGACCACGATCTACACTCCTACCTTTTCGGATTTCAAATCCGACACTCGTAAGTTTCCGACAAATCCCGCAAATCTTTAGATTTCGATGTTATAATTAATATTTCATGTTTAATATACTTAGATTATCATGTTTTAGTGTTTTATACAACCGATTATGTCCAAAAACGAACCAAAACTCATTATTTTTGAGCTGTTCGTCGAACAGTCCGCTACGTCGCATCTGGTTTGGGCTAAATGCGACGTCAGTCGCTACGTCGCATAACATCTCACAACGTCGCATACTGCGACGTCACCTTTAACGTCGCATTAAATTGCGAAGTCGCACACAGCGACGTTGACCCTTACGTCGCACCAAATCCTGATGTCGCATATAGCGACGTAGACCCTAACGTCGCACGCGACGTCGCACTTAACGTCGCACCCTACGTCGCACTTCAACCCAACGTCGCATTTTGTGTCGCAGAAAGCAGAATCAAGATTTTTGGAAGTCAAAGTTACTGTAGAAAAGTCAAATTTACTGTAGCAGTACTGTAGCAATTGAAATAATAACATTTTAGAACTATTGTTTCAAACTATCACCAACGAGTCGTATACATTTTCACAAACAACGAAATACAAACTTAAACGTTTAACGAACACTTTGGACATAACTTGGGTGTACGAACACTAGCATGGATGATTAGTTTAGACATCCACATACTTATAAATCTCGTACGTTTAGGACGTTAGGAGATTCTGGACTGTACTTGGGCTTAGGTTTGCTAGCACTCTCACAACTACTTAACTCAACAGGTGAGCTCACAGCCCCTACTTTTACTGATTTAACTGCTTTTGAACAGGGGTGGAAAACATAGTCAACTCTTTTACTTATTGCCATAACTGCTTTTACTTATATGATTGTTTATCATACATGTTTACTCGAACAATTAGAGTACTTTGAACTATTAAACTTTTGGACACACTGGTAATTATGAAATAACATTTTCATATTGACACACTGAACAAACGAGATAATTTATTCGACAGACTGTTTTAACTAGACCGGAGAACGACCGGTAAACTATATTGCAAACGACTGTAAACTTTTAAACTTGTTTGGTATACCGGAGAACGACCGGTACTTTTATGAAAACGCTGGAGAACGACCAGCAACGTATTTTAGTGCCAGAGAACGACTGGCCACTGGACGGGAGAACGACCCGTGCGTCTTTGGATGGGAGAACGACCCATGCGTATTAACTGGGGAACGACCGGTACTGTATTTCGCTGGAGAACGACCAGCAGTGTTTAGACGGGAGAACGACCCGTGCGTATTTGGCCGGAGAACGACCGGTACTGTTTGTAAACCGCTGGAGAATGACCAGCACTTATTTTTAAACTGACATTTTTGGGCAACATCCCAACGAAACATACCAAACGATTTGAATACTTAGATAAATGATAATACTGCCCGCATGCGATCCACGTACGGGTCTTAGGGGGAGTGTTTCATTGTATTTGAGTAACAAACCACGTAAACAAAACTTTGGGCGAACAACCCACTAAACTTGAATTTGGATTACATTCCACGAAACGTATTCTCGACTATTATGGCAATACTATTTGTGAACGTATATAAATCGACAACTGTATTTACAAACTTTTTACAACTATTGCAAACATAACACATGTGAATTCACTCAACCTAGTTGTTGACTTTTACTATGTTTTTCAGGGAATTAGCTGCGCATGTAAGAATCGCCAACACATGGAGAATTAGGCGACCCTTGAAGCTTTAGGATGCCAACATTTTTGGAAAAACATATGGATTTCTCCAGTATAACTGAAACTATTTTGTCATATTCTAGAAATCCACTCTTGTATACTTATTACTTTTAACTTGTACGATTCGATGAATCGTAAATCTTGTAATTAACATTTTGGCATCTTAATATATTATGTTCTGTTGTAATCATAAGCTCTGATACGTATGCACGCGTTATTATTGTGACACCCCAGTACTTAAACTAAACGCTTCCGCTAAACAAATTTGGGGGTGTTACAATCCACATCCAAGATCAGATTATGCCGATCATGGATTTCACTCCTTACGTAATATATAAAACCAATAAATCTTGATTCCAACACGATCAAGTTTCAAAAACAGAAAACCATATCCACTCAACCGGTTAGCCACTTCGCAAGTATATTCGTGACATAGGAACTAGAAGACTATGTTCATGAATGATACCTCTACCTAATTGATCAAATGATAGACCACAATTCTCTTTGATTTCAGGAACGAAATCACTCTTTTAGTGGGATATATTGTAATAACCATGATTGAATATAATACGATTAAATTTTCTTTTTGTCGATTTTGGGGACGAAATCATTTTTAGTGGGATATGTTATAACAATCGGAGAAATTGAATATGATCAACTTATAATTTTGTTGCTTTCGGAGACGAAATCATTTTTGGGAATATGTTATAATAATCGAGACTCTTTTCAACAATATGATTAAACTTATTATTTTGAGGATTTCGGGGACGAAATCACTTTTAGTGGGATATGTTATAATAACCTGTAATTATATTATTATTTATATATGTATTTAAAAAAAATAAAAAGATAAAGTAATAAGGAAAATAACCACATTGATCATTAATTGATAGTATTATGAGTATTATACTACAAATTAAATAAAATTAGTATTATCTAGTCTAGCAAATAAATGAGTTGAAAAAGGTTGAAGAATAATCAAAGTTTTATTGAAACAATAAAACCATTTAGTTGATAACTTGGTCAAAGATGATAGGAGCCACGTGAACACGGTCAAATATACGATAACTCCAAATTGTGTTTTAAAAGGGACGGTTATCGACGTTACTTAGAATACATTCTTTCATTCCTTAATAATCTTCCACCGAAAAACACACCTAGGAAAATCTTCCTCCAAAATTTTATGAGAGTGCACACGGAGAGTAAACGAAGAGAGGCCAGAAGAACTTTTCGTGTTTAGTTCGGTACTAATTCGATTTCATTTTGAAGGTAACATCTTAACCCAACTCGAATATACAATCTGTTTTTAGTCTTTTTGATTATCTTTGATCATATATATGATTCTAAGAAACTGAAACCAACCGTTGAATTTATTGTTTTCGATTAACAGATCGGAAGTTTTTGGCTATTAAAATATGTATCTTAGTAGCGAATCGGTACCCAAAAATTTATAGTAATACCCTATCATATACTGATATTAGTTTTATGTAATCATCTATAGAATCAAATGAACAAACTTTGAAGGATTACGAATTTGAAATGATGCTAAGTACGTATGTGAAAGAAACAGAGGATGAACATGATCATGGTTGTTTACTTGTTTTCATTGAAAACGGCAGTTTACCCCCTGAACTATTCATGATCTCACCAAATAAATTAAGAGAATTCTTTAATTACGTTTTGGCCCTTGAAGTACTTATGATTTGCTGAAATAATTAATAACTTGATAAAACTTCACTTAGGTTCCTATGATGTATTGTTTATTTCAAAACAGGTCCTTAATCATTTAGAAAAATTGTTGTTAATTAATTAAAGAGACTTTCTATAACAAATGTAAAAGTTTATAAACAATAAAAGAATATGGGATACGGGGGCACTTGGAGAACAATAACTAAGATATGTAAATTTTCTAAATTAGTTAAATTGTTATATGTAGACTTTGCGGAAGATTGTGGAGTACTATTTCGACCTTGAGTATTTAGGCACTTATTTAGGTACGGATGTCCGTACTCTTCTTTCAGCGTTATCTTGACATGCTTTGTTGATATCCTTGCGTTCTTTTGATATCCTTGTGGTTCTTTTGATATAATTGTGTGATCTGATTCCCCCATTTGAGCTAAGTTATTTTGTGCTAAAGTGTTATTTGAGATTTGATAAATTGTGGAAACTTTTGAGAAAACTTTGCGTGAAAAATGATTTTGGAAAACTTGGGGAATTCATTATTGCGAGCTATTTTTGATTCATTTGATTTAGGCTCCATATGCATGGTGGACATATTGTGGTGTGTTGTTGGTTTATATGTTCACTGTGCGCTCATAGAACCCTAGAGTTTTGTAGACCGGAGATAGGTATACCGAGTCAGCTTCCTGTGGAGGACCACAGGGGCGTCATTGCGGCACCAATGACGTCGCACTATCCGTGGCGGTGGGATTAGTCCACGGCGTCTCCCCTTTGTTGATATTATGTGATTGTGTAATTATGCTCGTGGGAGAGCCTTTGATTTATGCTCGCGGGAGAGCTTTTTGATTATTTGGGAGGCGTATGGATGCATCCTAGGCTATGTTATGATATGATATGATTTGTGTAGAGCGGTCGTGTGGTGTAGTGCCATACACACCTTCCGAATAGGGGATACACCTGGAGTCGCGACCAGTGTGGGATTTGTGATATTGTGATATATGATTCGAGATACGATATGATATTTGGCACCGGTGTTGTGCAGTTTGGATATTTTGTTTTGTTTAGGGTACTCGGTATAAAAATAACTCAACCCCTCGTTGCTTCAGTCGTTATTTCATTTGTTTACTCTGGTGTAAGGGTGGTGTTACTCGAATGGTGACTTTTTGAAAAGTAAATTTTACTTATTTATTCCGTTTCATTCTTATTTTAAAATATCAAAACTGTTACCATTTATTACTGTCTACATCCGCGCACTGAGCAATTAGCTCAGCCGCATTTTCTTTTCCTGCGGCAGGTACTCAGTGTTATATGGGATGAGTGCGAGAGCTTCAAGACTTGGACTCCATAGAGATAACCTTTTAATTTACTAGTTGGACTTTTATGTAGGTTATCATTTAATATACATTATCATTTATTATTACAGGAATTTATTAGTACATTTATTATATAACAATAAATGTGACCTCCCATTTCGTTATCGGAACGGGGGTGTTACACTAATAATGCCTCAAGAATCGATGTACATCCTTCAAGTACTCATAATGAGAGACCTGATCATGAGGGTACTTCTGTTCCGGTTCATGAAGAATCAAATAGAGATGAGTATATGCATAAATTGGAGGATGAGGTAGTTACACTCAGAGAATTTAAACGTCAAACTGAAGCAGAATCATCTCAACAACATTTTCAACAACAAGCACCGGTTTTTGGTACTTTTCCACCTCCTATGCCAAGTAAATTTTGTTCTTTCAAGACGTTTATGGCAAGTAAACCACCGGAATTTAGTGGTAGTACAAACCCATCTGTAACTTTAAATTGGTTAAGAGACATGGAACGAAAATTTGATGTTATTCGTTGTGAGGAAGAATCCAAAGTGTTCTATGCTATCCAATGTTTGAAAGATGAAGCTATGGTTTGGTGGGACTCGATCACTGGTCATTTGACTCAACAGCAGAAAGAAGCCATCCGATGGCCTGATTTCTATCAAGCCGTTTGTAATCAATACTGTTCAGATTTCGATATGGCTAAAATTAGAAGAGAGTTTGTGAACTTGAAATTAACTGACAAGATGACAATTGATGAGTTGATATCCCAGTTTTCTGAGAAGCTGAGATTTGTTCAGGAATGGGTCCCGAATGAGAAAACCAGAGTTGAACAGTTTGTTGATGCTTTGCCTCCTAATTATCGCACTATTGTGAGATTAGCAAGTACTTTATCTCAGGCTTTCAACCTTGCACGTTCTGTTGATAGTGATATGAGAGCTCAAGGTTTGCAAGCTAAGGATAAGACTGATCAGAAATCTAGAAATGAACCTTCGGGAAAAGGAAAGCAAAGATGGCAGGGTAATCGTCAAGGTCAAAAATCTGGTAACAAAAGTGGTTCTTCTGTTAGTTCCGATTGGTGTAGTTCTTGTAGATCTAAACATACTGGGCCATGTACACCTCAGACAAATAAATGTGTTAAATACGGTGAGCTTGGTCATGAATTTAAGAACTGCAAGTATCCGAATTTTGTTTGTTGGAATTGTAAGAAAGAAGGTCACAGAGTTGGAGAATGTCCTGAGGAGAAGAAAAAGGGTTCGGGTTAAGTCGGGAGTTCATCATCTTCCGGTCAAAAGCGGAAGAATCCTCCGCCAGCGACGAGCAGGGCATTTCAAACGACAGTCGACGAGGCTGTCCACACAGATGATGTGATAACTGGTACTTTTCTTATAAACTCTGTACCAGCTCGTGTTTTATTTGATTCTGGAGCGAACTGTTCCTTTATCTCTGTGTGCTTTTGTGATAAATTAAATTTGAACCCTACTGTGATAACTAAGCCCTTAGAAGTAGAAATTGTAAGTGGCAATTTAGTTCCTGTTACCACCTCGGTGACTGGAGCTAGTATTTTGATAGATGGCCAGACTTTCCCAATTTCATTTCTGTTAATGCCGATTCCAAGTTTTGATGTGATTATTGGCATGGATTGATTAAGTCAGTTTAAAGAAAGTATAGATTGCCACCATAAGCTGATTTGAATCCCAATCTCTGAAGAGTCATATGTTGTGGCTCGAGGAGAAAGGGATAGTGGGTGTATGCCTCTGATTAGCATGATGAAAGCTAGGAAAGCATTGTTAAAGGGTTGTGAGTCTTATCTGGCTTATGTAGTTGATGCAAAATTAGAAAAGAAATCTATTTCTGATGTTCCGGTTGTTTCTGAATATCCGGAAGTGTTTCCCGATGAATTACATGGTTTACCACCGGTTAGAGAAGTTGAATACCGGATTGACCTTGTCCCTGGTTCATCGCCTGTAGCCAAAGCTCCTTATAGATTAGCTCATTCTGAAATGTGTGATATGATGAATCAAATTCAGGAGTTGTTGGACAAGGGATTTATTAGACCTAGTTCTTCCCCGTGAGGTGCACCAGTTTTATTTGTTAAAAAGAAATATAGGTCTTTCAGAATGTGTATTGATTATCGGGAGTTAAACAAAAGAACAGTAAAGAATAATTATCCTTTGCCTAGAATAGACGATTTGTTTGATCAGTTGTAGGGATCATCTTTTTATTCTAAAATCGATCTGAGGTCGGGTTATCATCAAGTCCGTGTTTGTGAACAAGATATTCCAAAAGCTGCTTTTCGTACCAGGTATGGTCATTATGAATTCCTGGTTATGACTTTTGGTTTGACGAATGCTCCAGCAGTATTTATGGATTTGATGAATTGGGTATGTCGATATTTTCTCGACAAATTTGTAATCGTCTTCATTGATGATATTCTTGTATATTCCAAATCTGAATCTGAACATGCTATACATTTGAGGTTAGTGTTGGAAACATTGAAAAGAGAACATTTATATGCAAAATTTTCCAAATGTGAATTCTGGATTCAGGAGGTACAATTTTTGGGTCATATTATCTGTAATGATGGGGTTAAAGTCGATTCTTCTAAAGTTGAAGCTGTAATGAATCGGAAAACTCCAAGGAATGCTTCTGAAATAAAAAGTTTTCTGGGTTTAGCGGGTTATTATCGGAAGTTTATTAAAGACTTTTCAAAAATTGCTAGTCCATTGACTAAACTAACTCGCAAGAATGAAAAGTTTGAGTGGAATGATCAACAAGAAAATGATTTTCAAACTCTAAGACAATTGCTATGTCAAGCCCCAGTGTTAGCATTACTAAATGTGTCTGAAGATTTTATTGTATATTGTGATGCATCTTACTCGGGTTTGGGTTGTGTACTTATGCAAAGAGACCGCGTTATTGCTTATGCCTCGCGCCAATTAAAACCACATGAAAAGAATTATCCAACACATGATTTAGAATTGGCAGCAGTCGTATTTGCTTTACAAATCTGGAGACACTATTTGTATGGCACTAAATGTATTGTTTGTACTGATCATAAAAGTCTTCAGTACGTATTTTCACAGAAAGAATTGAATATACGTCAGAGGAGATGGTTAGAACTAATCAAAGATTATGATTATGAAATACGTTATCATCCAGGAAAAGCAAATGTGGTTGCAGACGCATTGAGCAGAAAAGGTACTTCTGATAGAGTTTATTTTCTGCGAATTGATGTTTCTTCTGACTTAGTGGACCAAATTAAAGCTGCACAGTTAGAAGCTTTGTTGGATTATAATCTAAAGTCAGAAATTATGTTGAAAAGAAAAGACTTGCTGGTTGATGATTCTAGAGGATTAAAGACTTATCAGTCTCGTGTTTGGATTCCTCTTATTGGTGGTATTCGGGATATGCTTTTAAATGAAACTCACAAGTCTCGATTATCTGTCCATCCCGGAAGTACCATAATGTATAATGATTTAAAACCTATGTATTGGTGGCCCACAATGAAAACGGATATAGCTAGGTTCATTGGTAATTGTCACATATGTGCTCAAGTCAAGGCCGAACATCAAAAGCCATATGGGTCGTTGAAACAATTAGAAATACCAGAATGGAAGTGGGAACATTTGACTATGGATTTTGTAACTAAGCTTCCACGTACTCTTCGAGGTAATGATATGATTGTTGGAAATAGTGTCCAAGGTCATAACTAATTGGTAAGACTATTCTAAAGGTAGAGTCCTTTTTGGGTTGCCCTCGATGAACAGTAAGAGAAACAATAAGAGAGATAATATTAATTGGAATTAATATTATAGTTAATTAATTGGTTTGTTAATTTATCAATGTTGATAAATTAGTTAGAAGCTAAAAGTAATTAACGGAAACAATAAAGAATATTTAGTTGTTTATTAATTGAATATTAATATGAAACAAAAGGAATATTCTGGAAAGTGATTCCAACCGGCGGTTGGAGGATTAGGGTTTGTAAGGTGGTGACGCGTGTTTGACTTAGAACATGATTCAAGTCCAACCAGCGGTTGGAAGCTCCAACCGGCGGTTGGAGGCCGAATTCAGTTATCCCACATCGGCCAGAGTATAAACCCCAAGGCATCCTCTTCCCCTATAAATAGAGGCCTAATCCATGGTTTCCAATCATCCCAGATCCGAATTTAATTTGGTTCTTTCTCTCTTTCTCATTCCGAATCCTTGTGAGAGTTTACACGACGTAGAGTCGGGACCCTAGGATTTGGAGTTTCTCTTGGTTCACGGGTGTGAAACATTAGAGGTGTTCTACTTTGGGCACTTGCCATCTAAAGCATGGAAGGTCGAGCAAGGAGTCTGCATGAAGGTTCTGCGAGGTGGTCTGCGCGTGAGAAATTGGTTTTCTCAAAGGTTAGTATTTTCTCATTTATCTATTTATTTTGTTATTGTTAATAGCTTTATTAAGTAGCGGTCCTTTAGGGTTTAGTTTCCTAGTTGCTCTAGATTAATTGTTATTTTTCCGCTGCATAAGTTAATCTAGTTAGGGAATAGAAAACCCAACAGTGGTATCAGAGCGTAGGCTTAATAAGGTTAGCAATACAAAATGTAGATAAAATGTATTTTGGAAATAAAATTGTTTTTATTCTGTCCAAATAACTAAATTAAATATATATGTATAATAGATTTATATATGTATACAGCTAATTTATTTACTAATCAGATCTTAGTATTTTAATGGTTTAAAATATATGCTCAATTTTAAAATGTTTTAAAATAGAACCCTGAACCTTAAATGTTTAAGAGAGACCTTATATATAATATTATTTATATATATGTATCATTTAAGTCTAAATACATCGTCAGTCAATTGATAAGTCGGCTCACCCATAGAGAACAAACTTTAAGAGAGGTATAAGGCGGGTCGCTCTGCTTCCCTAAAGAAGTAGGTTTTTAATAAGCTTCGCGCTGACCTGCTTCTCTGCTTCTTTGTGCGTTCAATGGAGCTACCGAGGACTTTTGATAGGATGATGTTAAGATTAAAAGTAGACTTAAAATAGTAAAACAAAATCCCGTTTTAGCTATAGAAAATGTGAAAAGTATGCTAACCCATGAAAACCGCACATTTCTCGTATGGACTGTTAATGGAGCATGTGTGGTTTACCGGCACATTAATGTGAGGACATATTGAGATGTGATGTGGGACTCGCGATTCTCGAGCGTACTTGAGCCGGACACCACGCGGGGTTTGCATGGTTGGTTTACCATCTAGTTCATGATCCTCGGCATACCAGTCATGAATGGTAGATGAGCATAACCGAGATTAACATGCCATTGATAGGTATCAATGAATCTCAAAGATCTAGGAGTTTCTTAGAAATGAAATAGACAAAAGTATTTTGTTATATGATTACGGCGACCCTTTTCATTAAACTGAAAATATAGATCCTAGCCTTAATTAGAAATTGGGTAATTAATTAAGGAATAGTCAGACTAACTAAAATAGTTTTATCTCAATAATACCTTTTGAAAATGGTAATAATCCTCCCGTTCCCAATTCCGCAAATAACCTAAACTTCTCACAACTCTCAGTTCTTGGGAGGGAAAGACTTACCAGTTCAATCTGTATGGACGGGTGATGTAACCCTAGGTTCACTATAAGGAACAAGAGTATGTTCTCGATGAGCTGTGAAACCGTAGGTACGAGAACAATGAGTATGTTCCCAACGAGATTAAGGAGTATATTCTCGATAAGTAAATTCCCACTATTGATAATGATTCAACCCAAGAGGAGATTGAAGCTCACCGAAAATATTATGTTGTTTGATACTAAGTTTTGATCAACATAATTCTATCCGATCAGCCAGCTGTCTACAAACAGTTTGTAACCTCATGTCAAATGGTTTTGAATGAGAAAGAGACCTGAATAATGGAACTCCAAAATTACTGAGCAAAGGATCAAGAAGATTGATGTGCCTTTTTTGGCTCAGCAGCTCCTGTGTTGTCAATTGGTCGTGATGCAAAGGAAAAGAAGAGATCTAGAATAGCTACGAATGGAAAGTCCAATCGTGGGGCTAAGAGAAAGATTGATTCTAAAATTGCACCAGCAATGATCCAAAGGAATCAGTGTGTAATACTGCAACACAGAAGAGCAATAGAAGCGTTGCTGCCCAAAATATCTGAAGGACCTTAAAGACTGTAAGGTTGAAAAGGATTCAGGTATATAAATGATCGAACTCCACAAAACTACGACTTCTAATTCATAGGTCTTGAATACAGGGTGTGGTACTCACATTTGCACTGTATTGAAAAGCCTAAAGGAAAGAAGAAGTTTATTTAAAGCATGGAGAGCTCAACTTAGTCATGGGAGACAAGAGAGTCACGCCCATTGGAAAGTTTGAGCTCATGCTAGAATCTGGGGTTAGGATGCAATTAAATAATTGCTGTTATTCGTCAGAAATGACAAGTAACATAGATTCATTTCATGCTTGTTTGAAGAGAATTATCAGTTTTCATTTGGAAATGAAAATGGTGATAAAGCGTCTACTTGCAAAGGCATATATGATAATGTTGAATATGTCAGTAAAAGAATTTAAATGATGGTTCGTCTAAAGAGCTTGACAAATCCAAATTGTGGCAATATCGTCTAAGGCACGTAAACAAGAAATAATATCGCCCAAACTCCAAAGGTATGGAGTATTGGAATCATTCGACCTTAAATCGGATGATGTATGCAAATCTTGTTTATTGAGCAAGATGACTAAATCACTATTCACATGTTATATGAAAGAAGTGATGGATTGTTCGACTTGGTATACATGGATGTATGTCGACCATTCCGATGCGCCACAAGAGATGGAAATCGCTACTATGTTGCTGATTACTTCAGTAGACATGGATTTGTTTATCTGATTAACCATAAGTCAGACACTTTTGAAAGTTTAAAAGGTGTTAGGACGAAATAGAGAACCAAATGGGCAGAAAGATAAAGGTACTCTAATCCGATAGGGGAGGAGAAGACCTTAGTATCGCTTTTCCTGATCATCTTAGACACTGTGGAATAGTTTCACAGTTAACTCCTCCTAGAACATCATAGTTTAATGGAGTTACTAAGAGAAAGGATAGAATCATGTTGGACATGGTTCAATCAATGATGAGTCAGGTAACACTTCTAATAAGCTTATGGGGTTAGGCATTATAGACAGTCGCACATATCTTAAATCTAATACACCAAGAAAGTTTCAAAGATGACTTATGAGATGTGGAAGAGAAAAGGTTCTTCTCTTGGGCACATCCAGATCTAAGGTTGTGAAGTTATCGTTAGACGAGAAACTTAGCACAAACTAGAAGCTAGATCTGAAAGGTATCTTTTCATCGTTATCTACAGAAGTCGTTTAGATATTTGTTGCTCAAAAGGGAGTGTTTCTTGAGAGAGAAATAATATCTAAAGAGGACAGTGGGAGTACAATTGATCTTGAAAAGATTCAAGGATCGACCGATTATGCAACTATGGTAAAACACTGACACTCAACAAGAGGTGGTAACACTTGTTGAACTTGATGGCATATTATTTCCCGCTCGCAGTTGTAGAGTTAGCAAACCTCCTAGGTTCTATTATGGTTTCCATAAAGGAGAACATGATAAGATTAGTGAAAGTACACTGATTGAATTAGATAAGTCTGCTAACTACAAAGGAAGCATTGCCAGGCCCTAAGGCTGCTAAGTGGAAGGAAGCAAAGAAAGGCAAGATTCAGTCTATGTCTGACAACCAAGTTTGGAATTTGGTTGGCACTACACTCAGTCTCAAGATGGTGAGTTGTAGGTGCATCTTCAAGAGGAAGATAGACATGGATGAGAAGTACACACTCATAAAGCTAGAATGGTAGCAAAGGGCTATACTCAAACCTTCGGGATTGATTATGTGGAAACCTTCTCACCAATAGCTGAAATGAATTCAATTAGGATAATGCTTGCAATATCTGCATTTCATGGTTATGAAATTTGGCAGATGAATGTCAAAACCACTTTCCTTAACAGGAAACTGACAGAGGATGTGTTCAAGGCACAACCGGAAGGTTTTGAAAGAGCAAAATATCCTAATAGAGTGTGTAAGCTTAAGAAAGCCATTTATAGACTTAAACAGGCTTCTTGTAGCTGGAATCTCTGCTTCCATGAGAAAGTCAAACAGTTTAGACTTTCTAGAAGCAAAGATGAGTCCAACATATGTGTCAAATTCAGTGGGAGCATTGTAGTCTTCCTGGTATTATATGTGAAAGATATAATACTCATAGAAAATGTAATCCCAACATTA
Organism: Helichrysum umbraculigerum; assembly: GCA_949592205.1. NCBI lineage: Eukaryota > Viridiplantae > Streptophyta > Magnoliopsida > Asterales > Asteraceae > Helichrysum > Helichrysum umbraculigerum. The sequence goes on from CATIUR010000005.1 coordinate 38,623,349, forward strand.
CAAGGTGTAAAGAGTTGATTGGGAGAATATTTCGCTGTGAAAGATTTGGAAGATACATTATATTCTTGGTACAAAGATTTACAGAGATATGTTGAAAACGTCTCAAAAGACTTAACTAGGACATGTACTTAGAATGAAATTTTGAAAAGTTTTAAAATGGAGAATTATAAGAAAGGGAATCTACCCTTACATCATGGCATAAAGATTACTAACTGATTAGTGTCCAAAGACTGCACAAGATTGGACTAAATGAGTCGAGTCCCATAGGCTTCGGCTATAGGATCGATCATACATGCCATGAAGTATACAAGACCCGATGTCTCATTTGCTTGGAGCATAGTGAGTCGACGTCAGCAGAATGCTGGTAAAGGTCATAAAACAGCTGTAAAGAATATTCTTAAGTATTTGAGAAATACTAAAGACATGTTCTTAGATTATGGTGAAGAAGAGAAACTGAGAGTAACGGTTTATATGGATGTAAGTTTACAAACAGATAGAGATGATAGTTGTTCACAGTCTGGTTAGGTATTCTTACTGAATGGGGGAACAATAACTTTGAAAGGTTCAAAGCAAGATACAATAACAGATGAGAATCTGAGTGTATTGAAACTTGCGAGACTTCAAAGGAAGTCATCAGAAATAGGAATTTCATATGGTGATCTTGGAGGTGCTCCAATAATACGAATCCCATTGAAATGTTATGTGGTGATGGAAAGTCCAAGGCACATTTAAGAAAATACCATTTTGTTCAAAGGAAGAAAAGAGACACGTGATTGTGATGGACACACGATCTGTAAACATGCTAGGAGCATAGGTTTACGAGATAAAATTTTAGTTGTTTGATTTTAAAACATTACAAACAATGATGGGAACTAGAATAGACTTGGTGATAAATGATGGAGATTATCTATTGGAAGGAGTTCTGCCATTTACTATCGTTTATCATTGTGTTTTAGTTTAAGAGTAATTAGATTCACTCAAACCTCCTCAGTCGATCACACTATAGGAAGTATGTGGTGAATTAAGACTGTCATGGAGTGTTAGTAGATTGTCTATGGAGATTAGACATTGCATAGAGATTGCTGCAACACTCATGGGTACTTAATGGGGATTTAAGTATAGGAGAAACCCGCACTCATGGAAGTTACTTCATGGATTTAAATCACGAGTAACTCTGAGATGATAATATCTTATATTCTTAAAATGGAGATATATTTGAGTTCCTAGTTTTCAAGTCAGTTATACTTTAGCTTATTCAAACGCTGTGCGTAAATGCCAGTCATAAAGGATACGCTAGGTATGATATGATGAGTTGACTAGTGCTATGTATGCGAAATTTATTTGTTCCTTTTGCCTAAATGGAAAAGCGATATCTCTGGGCCCTCTGATGATTAAATGTTGACTCATAAAGTGCTTGGCCAAGCCAGGACTAAATTGATATGTACAATTCAGTAGTCCCATATTGTCAAATTGATCGGAAATCAGAAAACATAATCTTGAATCTGGAGATTGATTAAATCCATGTCCCAGTTTCATACGATATCGGAAACAAAGGAATATATGATCACTTATCTAAAAGGAACGTCAGTGGATATGATCAGAGTTCGGCAGATGCATTGGATGGCACCTCTACTTAGGATAGAGACGGACCAATAGTAGTTGATGACTTGTCCAAGTGGGAGACTGTTGGAAATAGTGTCCAAGGTCATAACTAATTGGTAAGACTATTCTAAAGGTAGAGTCCTTTTTGGGTTGTCCTCGATGAACAGTAAAAGAAACAATAAGAGAGATAATATTAATTGGAATTAATATTATAGTTAAATAATTGGTTTGTTAATTTATCAATGTTGATAAATTAATTAGAAGCTAAAAGTAATTAACGGAAACAATAAAAAATATTTAGTTGTTTATTAATTGAATATTAATATGAAACAAAAGGAATATTCTGGAAAGTGATTCTAACCGGCGGTTGGAAGGTTCAACCGGCGGCTGGAGGATTAGGGTTTGTAAGGCGGTGACGCGTGTTTTATAACACCCCACGATTTAAGACACATTTTTTTTTATTCGGAAGCGTAAATCCCATTCATACCAATATAGATATAACATTATATATACGACATTTAGTCATACCCAAACATTACAAGTTTATAAGTATTAAGTATAATTACAACGCTAATACAATAACTGGGTGTTATGTTAACAAAACATGATTTATCCAAAACGATCAGAGTTCCCATTGTCAAAAATTTCTTCAAAACAACACCATTGCCTAATCATATCTAAAAAGTTAACCTGCAAGAGTAGGTGGGGAATTAGCACAAAGCTAAGTGAATGAACTAAATCTAACAATCTAACTTTGTATAACAATCAATTCACAACAATCATCTAAACAAACAATCAAACAGAGGATCGGTGGTTCTTGAGATACCCTCAGTCCGCGGTGGCACTCCAAGAACACTTAATAATCAACTGCGGGCCAATACAGAGATTTTTACCGATAGTTTATTGCTATCTTTAAACAATATGGATTAAATCACAACGAATGTTCATCCGACCCATAAAGATTAACCTATAGCAACTAAACCCAAAATTGACCTCTATCATTCCAACATATCATGGAATTATTCACAAGAAATCAATCCATCCATCAAACCACAAGTTTAATCAATAATCCTATCATTAACGCAACGATAAATCAGTCATTACAAGCAACTTAAAATTGATGCAACTAACTGTTAACACCAAGACTAAATTGTGAGAATCAGTCCACTCACCTGTCAGTCTCAGTCTCCAAACTCAAAAGTCTTATTTTATTGAGTCTTCGGTATCTCTGTAAATGCAAATTAAAACACAAGTTAATGACTTGTTTCATAATTTAATTATGACTATACTCAATTACATTCATTGATAATCAAGAAATATCGATAACTAAACAACATAAGGGTTAGATTCACATAAGTTCACAAAATCTCAAATTCTTCAAAATTACAAAGGAAAACGCGATCCAGCTAAAGGTGGTGGGATCGCGTTCCCAAGAAGAAAACTTTCTGTAACCATTTTACACTTTCGAACGCGATCCGGGTTAAGGTGCTGGATCGCGTTCCTATGAACAAAACCAACCCGACTCAATTAAACACTGACTAACGCGATCCGGGTAACTGTGGCTGGATCGCGTTCGAATGAACAAAATTGTTTGGTAGCCAAATTTCACTATGGAACTCGATCCGGGTGATGGAGCTGGATCGCATTCACACGTTTTAAAACAGAAGTTCAGACCTGCAACTTTTCAGCTCGAACCTAAAACCCAATTTTTCACCAAATGCCATTGCAATGCACGATTTTTACCAACAAATATCCTCACATAACATGTAATAATATGTATTAACAACAAACAAACATCATCCAAATCCTAATTATTAACATGCATCAATCTTTCAACCTAATTTAAACCAAAACCCACATTTATTCAATAAATGTGAAGAACACCATTGATATCGAAGATAAGCATGAAATCAGTTCAACAATCATCACACAAACACATTTAAACATGAATTTACTCTATCTCATCATTACATCATATTAAATCAACCATTTCAACCAATTCAAGTTCATACATGAAAATAGAGGATTACACTTACAATGTAGATGATTATGAATTATAGAAGATGAAGAACACTATGGAATCAAGATCATAACCTTGAATTTAAGAAATCAGATTCTTTGTTTGATATCAAAAGAAATCTTTGAAAGGAGAAGAAATGAAAATATGGGAGAAAATGAAGTGTTAATACCCTGAAGCCACAGGTGTCGATATGTGGTTATGACTCAGTAAATTTGGGTATAAATTATACCCGTTTTAAATCTATTGTCTGGAACCTCGATTTCAAATGCGAGAAAATTATTTTATTTTACCGTCACCTAAAATTATCTAAAACAGCTAACATTTCAATAGTCACAATATTTCCTAAGGCTCATTTACCTATTAATTTAAAATCAAACACAGGTAATAATTATAAATCGCATAAATAATTTAAATAAATACCTTTTTCTCCTAGGCCCCGATTTGGGGATGTTACAAATCACCCCTCCTTAGAAAGATTTCGTCCCGAAATCTAACTAGACACAAATAAACTAGGGTATCTAACCCGCATACTCTCCTCCGTTTCCCAAGTGAGATCCGCACCCAAACTATGTTTCCACTTAACCAAAACCATAGGAATCTCTTTTCTACGTAATTTGGTCACTTTTCAATCTAAAAGCTCGACAGGTTCCTCAACCAATTTCTTACTTGAGTCAACACGAAGATCTTGCAAGGGAAGGATTTGGGATTGATCCTCCACATTGCATTTTCTTAAATAGCAAACATTAAAAGTATCATGAATACCGGCCAATTCGGGCGGAAGATCTAAAGAAACCGATTGTTCATTAATCACCTGACGGATTCTAAATGGGCCAATATATCGGGGAGCTAACTTAACCCGTTTACCAAATCTAATAACACCCTTCCACGGAGGAACTTTTAAATACACAAGTTCACCTTCAACAAAAACAACAGGTCGTCTACGTGGGTTCGCATACTGTTTCTGTCTATCACGAGCCGCTCTCAGTTTCTCACGAGCAATCTTAACTTTGTCAGCTGTAATTTGAACTATATCGGGACCCGCAAACTGTTTTTCTCCCGCTTCTAACCAACATGTAGGTGTTCGACAACGGCGCCCATACAACATCTCATACGGCGGCATACCAATGCTAGAATGATAAGAATTATTATAAGCAAACTCTATCAATGGTAAGTGTGAATCCCAAGAACCGCCATACTCAAGTACACAAGCTCTCAACATATCCTCAAGTGTCTGAATAGTACGTTCTGATTGCCCGTCTGTCTGAGGATGATAAGCTGTACTAAGATTTACTCTGGTACCTAATTCACGTTGCAAACTCTGCCAAAAACCAGAAACAAACCTGGAATCTCTATCGGAAACAATGGATAAAGGAATACCATGTCTAACAACAATCTCATGAATGTACAATTGAGCAAGTCGAGTCAACGATGCCGTCTCACTGGTGGCTAGAAAATGTGCACTCTTGGTTAATCTATCAACTATCACCCATATCATATCATTACCTTTCTGAGTGCGGGGAAATTTGGTAACGAAATCCATAGTAATGTGCTCCCATTTCCATTCCGGAATATCTAACTGTTTCAATGAACCATAGGGCTTCTGATGTTCTGCTTTAACCTGGGAACATATATGACAAGTCTCCACCATTCGAGCAACATCGGTTTTCATAGTTGGCCACCAATACAATGGTTTCAAATCATTGTACATTTTCGTACTCCCTGGATGAACAGATAACCTCGATTTGTGTGCTTCTGACAATATCAAATCCTGAAGTCCCCCGATCAATGGAACCCAAACCCGAGACTAGAAAGTTTTCAATCCTCGAGAATCATCAATCAATAAATCTTTCCGTTTCAACAAAATCTCAGATTTTAAATTTTGATCCAACAATGCCTCTAACTGTGCAGCTTTCAACTGAGAAATCAAATCAGAAGATATTTCCAAACGCATAAAATAAATTCGGTCGAAAGGTACATTTCGGCTTAAAGCATCGGCAACCACATTAGCTTTACCCGGATGATATCGGATTTCACAGTCATAATCCTTAATCAACTCCAACCATCGGCGCTGTCTCATATTGAGTTCCTTCTGAGAAAACATGTACTGGAGGCTTTTATGATCCGTGCATACGACACATTTAGTTCCGTACAAATAGTGTCTCCAGATTTTCAACGCAAATACCACAGCTGCAAGCTCTAAATCGTGTGTGGGGTAATTTCTTTCATGAGTTTTAAGCTGGCGAGAAGCGTAAGCAATAACGCGATCATGTTGCATTAAGACAGCACCCAAACCAGCATGAGAAGCATCACAATAAACCACAAAATCCTCAGAACCATCAGGTAATGCTAACACTGGCGCCTGACATAACAACTGTTTAAGAGTCTGAAAAGATGTTTCTTGTTGATCTCCCCACTGAAATTTAATATCCTTCCTAGTTAGCTTGGTTAACGGGCCAGCAATTTTGGAGAAATCCTTGATAAATTTTCGATAATATCCCGCTAAACCAAGGAAACTTTTAATCTCAGAAGGTGATTTAGGAACGTTCCAATTCATAACGGCGTCCACTTTGGAAGGATCTACTTTGACACCATCCTTACAAATAATATGCCCAAGAAACTGTACCTCTCGGAGCTAAAATTCGCATTTGGAAAATTTAGCAAAAAGATGCTCTCTTTTCAAAATCTCAAGAATCAATCTTAAATGATGTTCATGTTCAGCCTCAGACTTAGAAAAAATCAAGATATCGTCAATAAATACAATCACAAACTTGTCTAGAAAAGGTCGACATACACGATTCATTAAGTCCATAAAAATAGCAGGAGCATTAGTCAATCCAAAAGGCATAACTAAGAACTCGTAATGACCATACCGGGTACGAAAAGCAGTCTTAGGAACATCTTCCTCATGAACTCGTACCTGATGATAACCGGATCTCAAATCGATCTTAGAAAAATAGGATGATCCCTGTAACTGATCAAATAACTCATCAATTCTGGGCAATGGATATTTGTTTTTCACTGTTCTTTTATTGAGCTCTCTATAATCAATACACATTCGAAGAGTACCATCCTTTTTCTTAACAAACAATACCGGAGCACCCCACGGGGAAGAACTCGGTCGAATAAACCCTTTATCTAACAGTTCCTGAATTTGACCCATCATCTCACGGATTTCAGAAGGAGCTGATCTATAAGGAGACTTAGCTACAGGAGTCGAACCAGGAATCAAATCGATCTGAAATTCTACATCTCTTACAGGGGGTAAACCAGGCAATTCATCCGGAAAAACTTCCGGGTATTCAGAAACCACCCGGAAAATTTGTCAAAGATTTATTTTCTAACTTGCTATCTATCACATATGCCAAATAAGAATCACATCCCTTAGATAGAGATTTCCTAGCTTTCAACAAGGAAATCAATGGTAGACTACCCTTTACTCGTTCTCCTCGAGCCATGACGTATGACCCATCAGAAATTGGAATTCTTATAATCTTTTTATGACAATCAATGTTGGCCTTATTCAAACTTAACCAATCCATACCAATAACTACATCGAAACTAGGAATTGACATTAACAAAAAGGAGACTAAGAAATTATGACCCTCAATAAGTATACTAGCTCCAGCTACCGATGTGGTAACAGGAACTAATTTACCGTCAGCAATTTCAACTTCTAAAGGTTTAACTGTAACATCCTCAAATTGGGCCTAGAAGTAATAGGTATTTCCTGTAAATTTTTAATGCAATTTAAAATTGTAATATGTGTTCGATTGTAAATTTAATAGGTCAATTAGCCTCAGGAAATATTGTGACTAGTGAAATATTGATTGTTTTAAATTTATTTAGTTGACGGTAAAATAAAATAGTTTTCCCCGTAAATATTTTTAAGTTCCAGACAATAATAAATACGGGGAATGAAAATTACACACTTATATGCTAAAAATCTATGGAATAAATCGGTTTTATTCCCACACATACATACATACGTACGTATCATACATTCATACATACACACACAAACCCTAACTTAAAACTTGAAGAGAACATCAAATTGGAGCTACAAAATTTGGATTCAAGCTTCAAGTGGATAGATAATCATCTCCTAATCCTTCTATGCTACTAGTAAGTCTCTAAATCTTCAATTTTAAACCCTAGAAATTGGGGGTTTTGAATAGTTGATTTAATTGACTTGATTAATCTTGAACTAAGACTTGTAGTGATCATATAGTGGTTAGTTGATGTTTAATTCTTGATTTTAAGTAGAATCATAAGTTAGATATGAAGAATGTTGCATGATCATATGAATAAAGTGATGGGTTTGGGAGTATTATTGAATTATTAGCTTGTAATCATGTTAGAAGGATTAATTGATACTTATATCATGATTAAAAGCTAAAACCCTATATTAGAATTGAGTAAGTTAATTTAGTTACATGAAGATTTTGATGGATTGTTAATTTGAAAGCTATTAATCTTGTTATTGGTGTGATTATGATAGTTAACAATGATTAATGTGAACTAAGGTGATAAGTTGATTATAATTATCATGATTTATTAGGTGATAGTGAACTAATGAAGTTAATAGTGATAATTCATATTAATGGAATGAATTATGTGAAATTACTACAAGTGATAACTAAATTGATATATAGTTGTAAAGTGGTTAACATGATATCTAATCATGATTAAGAAGCAATTCAAGAAGTATGAACTTGATGTTTGTGATGATTGTGATAATACACATGAATTGAGATTGTTGATATAAATCTATTGGAGTAATGTTATGTAGATTTGATACAAGTAACTGACTTGTGTATTTTGTTGTATTTCCAGATATGGAGAAGACTCAGTGATATTAGACTACTGAGTGGGCGACTATGGTAGTCGGTGAGTGGACTTTGATCTCTCACTATAATTTAGTGATCACTATTGTGGTTACTTCAAGTGTTAAGTGTTATTCCTGTGTTAAGTTGAATTGTGAATTGTGTTAAAGTGTTAAGTGTTAAGTGACCTATATGGTAACTGTGTTATATAGAGGTCAACTATGTTGGACTGTGTTGTTACAGGTTAGTCAACACAAGGGTTGTGAACATTCGTTGTAAGTAAGGCTTGTGTTGACTAAAGGTAACAAACAGTTATCGGTTAACCACTGTATTGGCCTGCAGTTGGTGTAAGTGTCGCTTGGTGGGCCACCGCGGCTGAGGGCGCCACAAGGGCCACCGATCCTCTGGTGATGTTGAGTCAAAGTGTTAAATGTGGTGAACTCATGGTGTTAAACTAAGTTGTATTGTTAGTGATGAGTTAACTCACTTAGCTTCGTGCTAATCCCTCGTTGTTTACTCCTTGCAGGTTAATATCTTTTGTTATGGGCGGGTCAAGGAGTAACTGAAGAATGTTTGACTAGGATTACTCTGATTTATTTAATACAGTTTAAAATGTGTGATTATATAATGCCCAGGATATAAAGGATTGTTTTGTAATCGGTAATAATCAATACTTAGAACTTAGGTAATGGAAGATGACGACATGTCATTTTATGTATATATATGTTTTGGGACTTGAGCTTCCGAATTGTTTTAAAAAAAAAAAAAAAAAAACAGTTGTAAAATTTTGGGGCGTTATAAGTTGGTATCAGAGCATAGGTTTGGGCGAATTGAACAATGGTTGGATTGTTCAATCCCAAGCCTAGTGATAGTGGTCAAACATTCCGAGGTGTGGGATTAGTGTTGGTATGAGCAAGTTGTTGTTAAATGTGAACTAATCTATAACAATGTGTTAGATTGTTGTTTTGAGTGCAGAGACGGATGATAGTGAGGAACCGATTGGTATTCTCAATCCTCAACACTCGTGGGCCTAGATGTGCCAGGTAATTTCTGATAAACTTGGTGAATTTCAATAAATTTTAATTATTTTACTTTACTATGTTATGATTATTAGTAAAGTAAATTGAATTGTTGGTGATTATTACTTGCTAATAAGGTGATAGAGCTATTAGTATGTAATTAAGAAGTTGAAATTGTGTGTAGATACATTGGTGACTAAAGTGTAACAGTTGTGTTATGTGGAATTAAGTGTATATGCAAGGTGTGATTATATATCCTTGCTAGGGAAATAATTGATAAATGATAATCTAATTTGATGTGACACACTATGATGAATTCAATGGGTCGCGGGTGAATCCATTTATAAGTTTGGAGTTGTATTGTTGTGTGACTTAGAATGTGTCTAGTTGTTGAAATATATGCTATTGACTTGGAAAGGTCAATGTTGAATGTAATTGTGTCAAACTTGACAATAGCCATACTATGAAGTGAGGAATGTGACTAGATGTCTAAATGTTAAGCATTGATCATGATTATGGTTGAACTATGATCTATATATTAAAAGTAGTAAAGTAATAAAGTCAATGTGGTCAACCCAAACTTAAAATGTGCGGTGACGAGTTTGTGAAAAGTCAAATTGAAAATATATGATGAAGTTGGTTTATATATGATGAAATTTTGTGAATTTGGTGTTTTAGGGTGATAATATGAAACTAATGATGAAAGTGGGTTAGTTTGACTTGGAATGGTCAAAGAAGTGTGGGTTGGGTGTTGGAATGGTGATCATATGGTCGTAAAACCAAACGGGTCATTTAAGTGTCCAAATGGGCCACTTAGTGTTAAAATGTATAGAATTGGATGTGGTATGTGTATGATAACTTTTAAAGTGACTTAAAGTCATAAGTATAGATAAAAAGTGGATTGAAAATGTTAATGTTGTCATTTTGAATGAAATTGGTGAAATTGTCCATTTTGACCCCTAAACGGGTCAACGTGTTAAAATAATGTAGAATGAGTGTTTGTATATGATGAATGTGCCTACACGTCATAAATATATGTAGAAACATGTTGGCAAAGGGTGGAACCCTGAATGAATGTCGTTTGGAATATAACGTGTCAACCAAAATGGTCCAAAATGGCCTAAAATTGGTTATATGGTCGTTTTCTCGTTAAACGTGTAAATTGAAAAAGTGGAAAAATAGAAAGTTGCATTTTGATTATATGAGGGTGCCTGCAAAATTTTAGAGTCTAACTCTAAAAGAGTAAAAAGTTATACGCGTTTGAAATTGGCAAAAAATATGATTTTTCTGAATCTCAGATTTCTGCTTGGGAACGCGATCCCAACAAGTTTTCTGGATCGCGTTCGTACGTGTTATTTTGTCTCAGATTATTTTTATGCTTGGGAACGCGATCCCAGCCATTTTCCAGGATCGCGTTTGTGTGTGTATTTCGTGTTCAGATGCGTTTTCTCTTGGGAACGCGATCCCGCTCACTTCTCCGGATCGCGTTTGTATGCCTAATTTGGTTACAGAATATTTTTCAATAGGGAACGCGATCCTGACCTGTTTCCCGGATCGCGTTAGTATAAAAAAAAAAAAAAAAAATTCTTGCGACGTTCGACGTAATACTTGACGTAGAAAAATTTTTAGAAAATTTCGGTGTCCGATTAAGACGAAATTTACATGTCCACTCAAAAACGGCCCCACGGTCAAAGCTCATCGCTTTGCTATGAGCCCTGTCAGTTTTCGGCACTTCGGGGTCGTTTGGGGCCCGAAAATCGCGTTTTATTGTTTTTCGGACATTATTTCGGACTTTTAGCTTATGAATTGTATTGGGCTTTTGTTTCTTTGAGCCCAGAGATCATTCCTGTGACTATATGCAATATTAAAAGTTGTTTTAAGAGGTTTATATGGTTCTTTGTGTAGGAGTTGTTTGTAGGCAGTTTATTTAACTGCATAGTATACCAGTAAGGGTATTGTTGATTGTTGCTTGTTAGGGTAAATAAATATTGATTATGTAATCATGTTAATTACATTATGTGAAATACTTAATATGATTGAATAAGTATTTGTAAGAGTTGAAGAGTATTGTAGGAGCTTACTCTTGCTTGATAACTAAATATGGAAGGTTATTTATTAATCAACTTAGAAATTATATATTGATGAATATATGTGGAATATGACCTGGTATTTTAACAGGGTACTTAGTACTAAATGTTATATAGAGTATTATACTTGATAATTTAAGTGTTAAGTGATTGATATTGAATCGTGTAGAGAGGGTGTTAAATTGATTTAGTTGTGTTAAAACTTACACATGTGTTAATAAGATAATGAGGAATGTGTTAGATGATTGAATTATTATGTTTACTTATTTTGTGAGTAGTTTCACATTCAAGTGATAAATGAAAATAGTAACAAGTTAATACTTGGTCATAAACCTATTACAAAGTGTTACTATATGTGTGATAATTATTGATTTTAGCATTGTGATATATGTGAGAGTAAAAGTTAATCATTTTAGAGATTGATGGTATGAAGTGGCCTGAGAATTAAGTGTGACTGACATAATATGACGACGTCTGGCCAACGTATTTATATTATGCCATTTCACATGGAGTATTGAGGCTACCAAGTACCAGAGAAATTGATGTGACCTTAAAAATTGTAGGTTTTCGATGTTGACATTGAGATAGTTATATATAAATATATATATAGAGAGCCTTTTGATTGATAGTTATATTATTTTAATTGAGAATTGTGTGAAATTTGATTGTTATTATATGCATAATATCAAAGTGAAATGATAGGTTGCGTATAGAAATGATGGAAATGTGAAATAATCTAATGAGAAGTCAACGAAATATGATTGATTAATGAAATATTGTTGAAAAATGTGTGTGTGGTTAGCACATTTTGTTGGAATGGTACTTGCGCTTGAATGGCAATGTACTCGTTGATGGAAAAACTTGGTAATTATCCAATTTGAATTGGTACTAAGTGACTTGGTGATTAAGTGATAATGGTTTTAACCATGAGAATTGACTTGTATTTTGCTTGTTAATATGTGAATAGTGTTATATGAGTTTGAGATACTTTTAAATAAAAGATTATCAAATACAGTAGTGATATGTGGTACTAGCGTAAATGTTAGTTATGAATTGAAATTTAAATTTCATTGTTGTTGGGTGTATTGTGATTTTCATAATCATTGTTTTGCTGTTAAAAGGGGTATAAATCATATATCTATTTTAAAGATTCTAGCACGTTGCTAGTTTCTAGTGTTAAGAGTATGTTATGTACATGATGATGTTATTCACTTACGTCAAGTGATTACCTGTTTAAAGTGATTAATTTGGGAATAATTTCCTTAAGTGATCATAGTATGCATGAAAATATGATTTAGATACATATCATATGTTAAGGTAAGAAATAGAAACATGTACATGTGGATATGTATATGTAGATAGAATTTAAATTGTGTGCATATAATTAAGAGTTGCTCAAGGGAGTAACTATTTTAAGTGATAAATATCACACTTGTTGTATAGTATTGCAAGTTAAATTGAGTATGAGACATAATTTATGTGTTTTCGTGAATCTAATTGAGATACACACTAGTCGTGTGTGAGTTGATGAAATAATATATATGTAGGTACATGGAGTGTGTAGTGAAATGTATGCATAAGCATGTCATGCATAGGTGATTTAAGTTGTGTACACACTTTAGATGAATATAGTGATGAGTAATTACGATGTTAGAGTAGTACAAAGAGTGCAATATTAATAAACTGGAAATATTGTGTTAGTAGAATCTCATATAAGGAATGAGAGATGTCACGTGATTGAGTTCTTTGTAATAATTAAGGTTGATTAGATTTCGAGGACGAAATCTCTTTAAGGGGGAGAGATTTGTAACATCCTCAAATTGGGCCTAGAAGTAATAGGTATTTCCTGTAAATTTTTAATGCAATTTAAAATTGTAATATGTGTTCGATTGTAAATTTAATAGGTCAATTAGCCTCAGGAAATATTGTGACTAGTGAAATATTGATTGTTTTAAATTTATTTAGTTGACGGTAAAATAAAATAGTTTTCCCCGTAAATATTTTTAAGTTCCAGACAATAATAAATACGGGGAATGAAAATTACACACTTATATGCTAAAAATCTATGGAATAAATCGGTTTTATTCCCACACATACATACATACGTACGTATCATACATTCATACATACACACACAAACCCTAACTTAAAACTTGAAGAGAACATCAAATTGGAGCTACAAAATTCGGATTCAAGCTTCAAGTGGATAGATAATCATCTCCTAATCCTTCTATGCTACTAGTAAGTCTCTAAATCTTCAATTTTAAACCCTAGAAATTGGGGGTTTTGAATAGTTGATTTAATTGACTTGATTAATCTTGAACTAAGACTTGTAGTGATCATATAGTGGTTAGTTGATGTTTAATTCTTGATTTTAAGTAGAATCATAAGTTAGATATGAAGAATGTTGCATGATCATATGAATAAAGTGATGGGTTTGGGAGTATTATTGAATTATTAGCTTGTAATCATGTTAGAAGGATTAATTGATACTTATATCATGATTAAAAGCTAAAACCCTATATTAGAATTGAGTAAGTTAATTTAGTTACATGAAGATTTTGATGGATTGTTAATTTGAAAGTTATTAATCTTGTTATTGGTGTGATTATGATAGTTAACAATGATTAATGTGAACTAAGGTGATAAGTTGATTATAATTATCATGATTTATTAGGTGATAGTGAACTAATGAAGTTAATAGTGATAATTCATATTAATGGAATGAATTATGTGAAATTACTACAAGTGATAACTAAATTGATATATAGTTGAAAAGTTGTTAACATGATATCTAATCATGATTAAGAAGCAATTCAAGAAGTATGAACTTGATGTTTGTGATGATTGTGATAATACACATGAATTGAGATTGTTGATATAAATCTATTGGAGTAATGTTATGTAGATTTGATACAAGTAACTGACTTGTGTATTTTGTTGTATTTCCAGATATGGAGAAGACTCTGTGATATTAGACTACTGAGTGGGCGACTATGGTAGTCGGTGAGTGGACTTTGATCTCTCACTATAATTTAGTGATCACTATTGTGGTTACTTCAAGTGTTAAGTGTTATTCCTGTGTTAAGTTGAATTGTGAATTGTGTTAAAGTGTTAAGTGTTAAGTGACCTATATGGTAACTGTGTTATATAGAGGTCAACTATGTTGGACTGTGTTGTTACAGGTTAGTCAACACAAGGGTTGTGAACATTCGTTGTAAGTAAGGCTTGTGTTGACTAAAGGTAACAAACAGTTATCGGTTAACCACTGTATTGGCCTGCAGTTGGTGTAAGTGTCGCTTGGTGGGCCACCGCGGCTGAGGGCGCCACAAGGGCCACCAATCCTCTGGTGATGTTGAGTCAAAGTGTTAAATGTGGTGAACTCATGGTGTTAAACTAAGTTGTATTGTTAGTGATGAGTTAACTCACTTAGCTTCGTGCTAATCCCTCGTTGTTTACTCCTTGCAGGTTAATATCTTTTGTTATGGGCGGGTCAAGGAGTAACTGAAGAATGTTTGACTAGGATTACTCTGATTTATTTAATACAGTTTAAAATGTGTGATTATATAATGCCCAGGATATAAAGGATTGTTTTGTAATCGGTAATAATCAATACTTAGAACTTAGGTAATGGAAGATGACGACATGTCATTTTATGTATATATATGTTTTGGGACTTGAGCTTCCGAATTGTTTAAAAAAAAAAAAAACAGTTGTAAAATTTTGGGGCGTTATATTAACAATCAAAGAGGGGATCAATTTCAGTCTATCACAAAAGTTCACAGATATAAACGAACAATTGGCACCAGAATCAAACAATACACGAGCTGGTATAGAATTAATGAGAAATGTACCAGTGATGACATCTTCAGTGGTGACAGCATCATCAACTGTCATTCGGAAAGCTCGGCTAGCAGCTACTGGTGGATTTTTCCTCTTTTGACCAGAGGATGGCGAACCTTTACCCGTACCCATACTCTGTCTCTTTGCCTCAGGACAATCCCCTGCACGATGCCCTTCTTTATGGCAATTCCAACACACACTATTTGGGTAGGTACAATCCTTTGCAGCGTGACCAAAAATTCCACACTTAACGCATCTAGATGTCTGGGGAGTACAAGGACCATTATGTCTAGCTCGACATCTATTACAATAGTTACTATCCGTTGGAATACCAGAATTCAATCTCCTGTTTTGTTGACTACCTTGTCCTTTCTGTTTACTCGAAGAATCTCCTTTGTTTTTCTGTGAATACCTTTCTTTATTCAACACTCTTTTAGCCATAATATCCCCCATCAACCGAACGAGCTAAATCATAAGCTTGAGGAAGTGAACCTGCTAGTCTCACTGTGGTACGGTAATCAGGAGGTAATGTTTTCACAAAGTGATCAATTTTGGTCCGGTCAGTTGGAACCCACTGTTGCACAAACCGCAATTTATCTGAAAACTGCTTAATTAATTCATCAATCGTCATTTGATCAGTCTTTTGTAAGTCAAGAAACTCTTGTCTAATCCGTGAAAGATTATACTCCGAGCAAAATTGCTTACAAATTTCAGCATGAAAATCTGGCCATCTTATAGCATTCAACTGTTGTGGAGTTAATGGAGCGGTTATCGAATCCCACCATGACATGGCTTGACCCTTTAACAACTGCACCGCATAAGGTAATTTATCCTCCTCCTCACAATGACATACATTAAGTTTTCTCTCTACATCACGAAGCCAGTCAAGAGTGACCGTAGGATCGGTACTTCCAGAATAAGTTGAAGGATTGCAAGACATAAAGGTTTTAAGAGAACAACCTTTCTTCAACTGTTGAAAAGGTGGAATAGGTATTTGATAACTAGTATAACCAGACGAAGGAAAAGGACCCGAGGCCTGATAAGTATAACCCTGTTGCTGCTGTTGTGAAATAAAAGGATTAGATACCGGAATCCGTGTAGAAGATACAATAGGTGGTACATTAGTCACAATGTGGGGAAGAGTAGAAACTGGATGTTGAGAAGATCTAGCTTGTTCTCTCTGAATTTCTAACACTCTATTCTCCAATCTCATAATATACTCCTGATCAGTTTCAGTTTCTCCACCGGCTAAATCAGATGTACCATTATGACCCTGGTTCTCTGGTGGTGCATCTATCCGCGAAGTATCATTGAGAGTATGGGAAGGTGGCTCATTATCCGCCATACCTGTCATCACATCACATCTCAACATTCGTTAATTGTTAGTACTAGCAACTAACCAAATCAACTATCATAACTAATCCCCACCACAAGAAATGTTTGACCAACATGACTAAGTTTAGGATTGAACACTTTAAATATTCAATTCACCTAAACTTACGCTCTGATACCAACTTATAACACCCCACGATTTAAGACACATTTTTTTTTTTAATTCGGAAGCGTAAATCCCATTCATACCAATATAGATATAACATTATATATACGACATTTAGTCATACCCAAACATTACAAGTTTATAAGTATTAAGTATAATTACAACGCTAATACAATAACTGGGTGTTATGTTAACAAAACATGATTTATCCAAAACGATCAGAGTTCCCATTGTCAAACATTTCTTCAAAACAACACCATTGCCTAATCATATCTAAAAAGTTAACCTGCAAGAGTAGGTGGGGAATTAGCACAAAGCTAAGTGAATGAACTAAATCTAACAATCTAACTTTGTATAACAATCAATTCACAACAATCATCTAAACAAACAATCAAACAGAGGATCGGTGGTTCTTGAGATACCCTCAGTCCGCGGTGGCACTCCAAGAACACTTAATAATCAACTGCGGGCCAATACTGAGATTTTTACCGATAGTTTATTGCTATCTTTAAACAATATGGATTAAATCACAACGAATGTTCATCCGACCCATAAAGATTAACCTATAGCAACTAAACCCAAAATTGACCTCTATCATTCCAACCTATCATGGAATTATTCACAAGAAATCAATCCATCCATCAAACCACAAGTTTAATCAATAATCCTATCATTAACGCAACGATAAATCAGTCATTACAAGCAACTTAAAATTGATGCAACTAACTGTTAACACCAAGACTAAATTGTGAGAATCAGTCCACTCACCTGTCAGTCTCAGTCTCCAAACTCAAAAGTCTTATTTTATTGAGTCTTCGGTATCTCTGTAAACGCAAATTAAAACACAAGTTAATGACTTGTTTCATAATTTAATTATGACTATACTCAATTACATTCATTGATAATCAAGAAATATCGATAACTAAACAACATAAGGGTTAGATTCACATAAGTTCACAAAATCTCAAATTCTTCAAAATTACAAAGGAAAACGCGATCCAGCTAAAGGTGGTGGGATCGCGTTCCCAAGAAGAAAACTTTCTGTAACCATTTTACACTTTCGAACGCGATCCGGGTTAAGGTGCTGGATCGCGTTCCTATGAACAAAACCAACCCGACTCAATTAAACACTGACTAAAGCGATCCGGGTAACTGTGGCTGGATCGCGTTCGAATGAACAAAATTGTTTGGTAGCCAAATTTCACTATGGAACGCGATCCGAGTGATGGAGCTGGATCGCGTTCACACATTTTAAAACAGAAGTTCAGACCTGCAACTTTTCAGCTCGAACCTAAAACCCAATTTTTCACCAAATGCCATTGCAATGCACGATTTTTACCAACAAATATCCTCACATAACATGTAATAATATGTATTAACAACAAACAAACATCATCCAAATCCTAATTATTAACATGCATCAATCTTTCAACCTAATTTAAACCAAAACCCACATTTATTCAATAAATGTGAAGAACACCATTGATATCGAAGATAAGCATGAAATCAGTTCAACAATCATCACACAAACACATTTAAACATGAATTTACTCTATCTCATCATTACATCATATTAAATCAACCATTTTAACCAATTCAAGTTCATACATGAAAATAGAGGATTACACTTACAATGTAGATGATTATGAATTATAGAAGATGAAGAACACTATGGAATCAAGATCATAACCTTGAATTTAAGAAATCAGATTCTTTGTTTGATATCAAAAGAAATCTTTGAAAGGAGAAGAAATGAAAATATGGGAGAAAATGAAGTGTTAATACCCTGAAGCCACAGGTGTCGATCTGTGGTTATGACTCAGTAAATTTTGGTATAAATTATACCCGTTTTAAATCTATTGTCTGGAACCTCGATTTCAAATGCGAGAAAATTATTTTATTTTACCGTCACCTAAAATTATCTAAAACAGCTAACATTTCAATAGTCACAATATTTCCTAAGGCTCATTTACCTATTAATTTAAAATCAAACACAGGTAATAATTATAAATCGCATAAATAATTTAAATAAATACTTTTTTCTCCTAGGCCCGATTTGGGGATGTTACATGTTTGACTTAGAATAGGATTCAAGTCCAACCGGCGGTTGGAAGCTCCAACCGGCGGTTGGAGGTCGAATTCAGTTATCCCACATCGGCCAGAGTATAAACCCCAAGGCATCCTTTTCCCCTATAAATAGAGGCCTAATCCATGGTTTCCAATCATCCCATATCCGAATTTAATTTGGTTCTTTCTCTCTTTCTCATTCCGAATCCTTGTGAGAGTTTACACGACGTAGAATCGGGACCCTAGGATTTGGAGTTTCTCTTGGTTCACGGGTGTGAAACATTAGAGGTGTTCTACTTTGGGCACTTGCCATCCAAAGCATGGAAGGTCGAGCAAGGAGTCTGCATGAAGGTTCTGCGAGGTGGTCTGCGCGTGAGAAATTGGTTTTCTCAAAGGTTAGTATTTTCTCATTTATCTATTTATTTTGTTATTGTTAATAGCTTTATTAAGTAGCGGTCCTTTAGGGTTTAGTTTCCTAGTTGCTCTAGATTAATTGTTATTTTTCCGCTGCATAAGTTAATCTAGTTAGGGAATAGAAAATCCAACAATGATTTGGGTCATCGTTGACCGTTTGACTAAAAGTGCTCATTTTCTTGCTGCCAGCGAAACGACATCTTTGACTAAACTTGCACATTTATATGTTAATGAAATTGTCTCGACACATGGTATTCCATTATCGATTGTATCAGATAGAGATTCTCGTTTTATTTCTCACTTCTGGCAGAGTTTACAGCAAGAGTTGGGTACACGTGTAAACCTTAGTACAGCTTATCATCCTCAGACAGACGGTCAGTCTGAACGTACAATTCAAATATTAGAGGATATGCTCAGAGCTTGTGTATTGGAATATGGAGGTTCTTGGGATTCTCACCTCCCACTGGTGGAGTTTGCTTATAATAATTCCTATCACTCCAGTATTGGCATGCCTCCGTATGAAATGTTATATGGTCGTCGTTGTCGTACACCGACATATTGGTTAGAAGCTGGTGAGAAGCAATTTGTTGGTCCAGATATTGTTCAGATAACGACTGAGAAAGTGGCAATTGCACGACAGAAGTTAAAAGCTGCACGTGACAGACAGAAGCAGTATGCTGATCCGCGTAGACGACCAGCGACTTTTTCTGCAGGTGAGTTAGTTTATCTTAAGGTTTCTCCGTGGAAAGGCGTTATTAGATTTGGGAAACGAGGTAAATTGGCTCCCCGATATATTGGACCGTTCAGAATCAGTCAAGTTGTCAATGATCAGTCGGTTATGCTTGATCTTCCCCCAGAACTTGCTGGTATTCATAGCACATTCAATATCGGTTATTTGAGAAAATGCAACGTTGAAGATCAATCTCAGATTCTTCCCTTACAAGACTTGAAAGTCGACCAGAATCAGAAATTAGTCGAAGAACCTATTGAAATCCTCGATAGAAAGGTTACTAAACTTAGAAAGAAGCAGATACCCATGGTGTTAGTGAAATGGAAACACAGTTTAGGTTCTAATTTGACCTAGGAGACCGAGGAGTCTATGAAATCCAGGTATCCTAGATTGTTTGATCGTGATGAGATTTCGGGGATGAAATCTCTTTAAGGAGGGGAGATTTGTAACATCCTCTCCTGTGGTCTGGTAATTTCCTTAATTTAAATCGATTATTTAATTGTTTAGGAATTACTTAATATTATTGTTAAATTGCGAAACTTAGAGGAATAAGTCCCAGGACTTATTGTGAATAGTAAATTGTTACTTGTTTTAATTTACTATGGTTGATGGTACAGTAAAATAAGTTTCTCGCAATTGATATTTAGGTTCCAAACAAAAGATTTGGAACGGGTATAAAATACCTAATTATTGAGGTCAGCTAATAGAGGAGGTCGACTTAACTTTTAGAACTCTTCCCCAATTTTGTTAGTTTACCTCTCAAAGCTATACTCAAGAACTTAGGCCTTCAAAACTTGAAATCATCAACCAAGAAATTATGATTGCAGCTGTGATTTGTGGTATTAACATAGTCATCATCTTCTTATCAAGTTGTAAGTAAATTGCTATTCTCATGAACTCATGTGTCAATTAGGTTAAATGTGCAATTGATGAATTGATGGCATATTTGATGATATATGATAATTGCTAGTGTTATACCATGACTATGAACTGATTTGTATAGCTTTAATAAGTAAATCCATGTTCTTGAGTAATTAATTGAAGCTCTTAAATGGATTAAGTAGGTTTTATGATTATGGCATAAAACTAGAATTTCTTGATGTTAATTGATGTTGCTTGAGGTTGCTAGATGCAGCATGATGTTTCTTTTGTGTTAAAAACGTTGTTTGTATGATTTGGTATGAGAAAGTTAAAGAAATTGAGTTTTGGTTCGTAGCTGAGAAATGCAGGAAACCTGCATCTGCACAGGTATGCTGGACATGGGAATCCGGCGGATTCCTCTGAATCCGACGGATTCATCCGAGTGATGGAAACCGGATTCACGGGAATTCGGGGCGGATTCGTTGATTTTTGGTCTGATCATAACTAGAAGGGAAAAAGCTTGGGAATTCGACGGATTTCGCCTGAATCCGGGCGGATTCAAACGAATTCGGGCGGATTCAATTGGATTCTTGCAATTTACCATTAAAGAACTGAATGCTTATTTGACCTTGATATAATTATGTGGTTTTAACATGTATGTTATATTATGTTCTTTAATATATGTTTAATTGTAATTGAGTAGCTAATTAAGCTAAGTTCTTTGTGTGATGCGTTGATACACGTATGTATTAATGACCACAATTACTAACTTATATTCGATTATTGATTCTCAGATTCTCCAAAGACTAAGTGACATTTGGATTCTGAGATTGTGAAGATAAAGGTATCGGTGAGTGGATTTGTAACTCACCTTTCGATTTGGTTGTGACTATTAAGTTGCAACAAATGAATGTAGATGTATTAGTTAGACTGTTTAGTCTTAATTATTGATTTAATCTACGTGAAATGTGGATCAATGTGTTAGATTATTGAGGTCAACGTGTAGTTGGACTTTTGGTTATTATGTGATTTACACAGGTTTTGATTCTGTTGATGCAAAATCAACATGGTTTGTCAATATCTTGTATAGAATATTTAGCTTGAATTTGTAATTGAAATTATACGTGTTTGGGCCTGCGACACTGTCAATGTCCCAATGGGCTTGGGCCTGCGACATTGAGCCCAATGTTGCAGGGTCCAATGGTCCAACGTATAAATAGTCAATTAGGGCTTCATTTGTAAGTGTTCGTTTATTGTGTGTGTGTGTGAGCCGTTTTGTGGTGAGAGAGACAGAGAAAACGAGGGTTTGAGTTTGTATCTGTAATCGTATATTATCAATTGTGAATATATACAAAAGATTATAGAGAAAACGTTTGTTATTGATTGTTTGATTTCCGCGCTTACAATTAGTTAAACGATCCGATCAGATCCCACGGCACGGGACTATCAACTGGTATCAGAGCCGTAGAATCAAGGATTCGTCGGTTTCGGATCGTGCTTTAGAACGTTTTCGGTTTGATTCGCGAAGGTTTTATTGTTTAATCTTCGTTTCTGGGTTGATTGGCTTGAAGATTCCGTTTTCTGAAGAGTTTTTCTGGGTTTGTTCGTCGTTCGGTTTTCGAAATTCGTTAGGGTTTCGAAAATTTTCGATTTTTGGGGTTTTGGCCGCTGCAGCCCGACTGTGCGACGTAGCCTGCGACGTCAGCTGCGACGTCGCGTGCGACGTAGTGATTTGGACTTTAATTAGTCCGTGCGACGTACCGTTGCGACGTACCGTTGCGACGTCATCCGCGACGTCGCTATTTTGACTTTAATTAGTCTTTGCGACGTAGGCTGCGACGTCGCTAGCCTCTGTGACGTTGGACTGCGACGTAGGACGCTACGTCGCATTTTCGATTCTTAATTGAGTCATCGGACTTCTGCGACGTACCGTTGCGACGTTGCGATTTTTCTCCGACATTAACCTCGTTCTAGATTCGTAGTAAAAAAAAAAAAAAAAAAAAAAAAAAAAGTTTTTTGGCGGGAAACTCCGAAAAAATTTGTGTGTTTTCAAATTTTTTCCATAGTCTTAAAAGTGTTCAATTTTAGGCTAGAAAAAGTTTCATTTTACCCGGCCATTTTTTGACGTTTTCGGACGAAATTTTGGCGGGAAAAACGCGAAAATTTTGTAGTTTCAACTTTTGTTTTTAGGCTTAGAATAGCTTTATTTTAGTGTCGGAAAAGTTTCGCTACACTCTGTCGGTTTTTGAAATTTTCGAATCCGATTTTGGAGGGAAAATTCGTAAATGGCTTTTGGTAACAGAGTGCCTCCTTCTACATCTTTGTTTTATAGTGATTTTGCGAGTTGGAAGATTCAGTTATGCAATTTCATTGATTACAAAGATCCAAATCTGTTCAATTGGTTTAACACCATTGATCGATATGAGCAACCAAGACTCGATGGGGTGCTTAAATCAAGAGCACAAATGTCAGTCAAGGAACGAGCAGAGTTTGATAAAGACAATACACTGTATGAGATGATTACCAAGTGCTTGCCAGAAGTTGTGATTAATAAATTTAAAGATCAAGCAACTTCTATAGGATTATGGGATGCTCTTATAGCGGGTTACGATCAAAAGGAAAAGAAGTCAGAGGCTAATATTCAAATTCCTAGTCTAAATGATACTTCCAGATCTACTTCCAACTCAGCAGCATCTACTTCTACTAGCACTTCATATGCTTCTGATACTTCTCATACAGCTCATACAACTCCTTCAAAGGCTACTGAGGATCATGCTACAATCTTTGCAGCTTTCCTCAACTCTTATGAGACTTTCCTTTCAAAGAAGGCTAGTACTCTACAGCTTACTGAAGAAGACTTTGAACAGATCGATTCTGACGATCTCGAGCAGATGGACATCAAATGGAGCATGGCCATGATAACCCAAAGGACAAAGAAATTTCTTCAGAGAACGGGTAGAAAAGACCTGGATGATGATGGTGATACAGGTCTTGGTTTTAATAAAAGCAAAGTGAAATGCAAGAACTGTCAGATTCATGGGCACTTTGCTAAGGAGTGTGAGAAAGTAAAATATCCTTCATCTGGATTCACTACTCCTTCAGCTCCCAAGACTCCAGAGAATAGCACAACATCACAGGAGACGGTGGTGTTTAATCAAGGATTGTTTGATTTTAGTGCACTTCAAGGAGAGGTTCAACACAGTGCGCTTTTGGCAAAGATACATGCGGTACATGATGAACCTAAGGTACCCATAAACTGTGTTTCTTGTTTAACATTGACTGAATCTCTTAAGAATTATCAATATGACAATTTAGAGTTGCGAGAAAAAGTTGTTAAACTCACCGAGTCAAACAAGTTTTTGAAAGCTAATGAATTTCTTTATGAAAAACAAATTGAGGCTTATAAGTTAGACACTGAAAAATACAAGTCTAAAGTTTTTAGCCAACAGGATGCTATTAATAGCTATCTTAAAGAAATGGAACTTTTGAATAAAGAACTTTCTGAGCTAAAGTCTGAGTCTGACAATTTTAAAAAGGGAATCACAAATTTCTCAAATTCTCATAAACTCTTCGATGAAATGGTTGACAAGATGAGGACAGATAAAAGTAAAGCGGGACTTGGGTATCCACCTCCCACTAACTATTATCCTAAGCCTGTTAAGGAAGGGATCGAAGAGGTAGTAGCTGACTACTCGTCCTGGTCAGCTACCAAAGATAAAGAAGCTAAGCCTAAGAGGCAGGGAAAGGAGAAAACCAATCGGACAGAGTATCCTTTGCCCACTTTTGTTAAGTCTGATAATTCACCTTCAGTTAGTGTTGAGGAGATCGTTGAGGTAGAAGATATACCTGAAGAGTCTACCATTAAGGTTGAGAAAATAAATGTCAAACCTGAAAATTTCATCATTACAACTGAAAATGATGATTATTTTACATGCAAAGGCAAAGCTAAGGTTGACAATGAATCCTCAAAAGTTGAAGTTGATAAATCTGAAAAGAATAAACCTTCAAAATCAACTAACTCAACCTCAGGAACATCTACTTCAACATGTTCTCCTAAGAGTGCATGTTCAACAAATGTTCCTGGTCATAGACCTTCTGTGTATTGTCCTCCACCGAAACGATTTGAGGGAACTCATTGGAATCAATCTTATGTTGAGAGACGTTCTTGTTTCCATTGTGGACAACAAGGACATATAATTAGGGATTGTCGGTTATTATCCCTAGATAGGTTTGGTAGAGGGATGCTAAGAACTTCCTCCTTTAGGAATTCTTATTCAAAATCGTTTTCTAGGCGTGCTTCGTATTCGCCTATATCAAGATATGCATCCTCTTCTCCAAAACCCGTGGCTAGAGTAAACAAAGTTGTGCCTAGTAAACCTCAAGTTCAACAGCACAACATTGTTGAAAACAACTCATCTGAACCTACAAAGGTTTGGAAACCCAAATCCACAGACAACGCATCAATGAAATCTTCTGAGTTTTTAAAATATCATAAACTCATTGATGTGATGATTATGGATGATCATGGACAACCCAAGTCTATCAAGGCTTGGGTGTCCCATAAGTACTAACGTTTAATTGTTTGTGGTGGTGCAGTCAGGTTGTTATTAGCTAATATTTTTGTGACTGCAAGGATGTGGATATTTGTTGGAAGATTGTTTTCAAGGTGGTTGTGTGTGATTATTTATGATTGTGATTGGATGAGATTTTCAATGTTATGAGGTGGTAAAAGTGCTAAAAGTCATTTGACTTGACTTGATATATGATTTTGATACTTTTCTTTATTTGTTAGAAATGCAACAGCCATTCTTTATACTTTTTAGTATTAAAGAAATGCAATGTTGCGAAATTTATTCAATTAAAAAATACAAAAATATGTTTAATGTTTAAGGGGAGTATTTTTGGATTGGATATAAGAATTTGCTGTTCAGGGGGAGTAATTCTGAATATTAAAAATTCAAGCTAAATATTCTATACAAGATATTGACAAACCATGTTGATTTTGCATCAACAAACTCCCCCTTGGCAATAGCTTGGATATGACTTTGACAAACACGTATAATTTCAATATCTTGTATAGAATATTTAGCTTGAATTTGTAATTGAAATTATACGTGTTTGTCAAAGTCAATATCTTGTATAGAATATTTAGCTTGAATTTGTAATTGAAATTATACGTGTTTGGGCCTGCGACACTGTCAATGTCCCAATGGGCTTGGGCCTGCGACATTGAGCCCAATGTTGCAGGGTCCAATGGTCCAACGTATAAATAGTCAATTAGGGCTTCATTTGTAAGTGTTCGTTTATTGTGTGTGTGTGTGAGCCGTTTTGTGGTGAGAGAGACAGAGAAAACGAGGGTTTGAGTTTGTATCTGTAATCGTATATTATCAATTGTGAATATATACAAAAGATTATAGAGAAAACGTTTGTTATTGATTGTTTGATTTCCGCGCTTACAATTAGTTAAACGATCCGATCAGATCCCACGGCACGGGACTATCAGATTCATTTGTTGTGTTTGAAACCAGTGTATGAGTTTAATAACCAATAGTTATCGGTCTCGTCCGTTATGGCAATACGGATATGTACGATAAGTGTTCTTGGGAAATCCCCGGGTATTATGATATTCCAAGAGTCACCGATCCTCATTGAAATATGTGTGTATAGTGTTATTTGATGTAAACCAATAGTTATACTAAGTTGAATTGGGTGTAATAAATTCATTCACTTAGCTTCGTGCTAATCCCTCCAATTACTTCCTGCAGGTTATATTTCGATTACTAGTGGGTAGCAGGAGGTGGATGTTTGTTTCGGGGAATGTTTGACTGCGCTTAAAGACTCTGATATGGTTTTTGTAATAAACCTTGTTTTGTTATATATAACTAGATCATAACCCGCAATATTTGCGGGCTAATACATAATTTTAAGACAAGTGCTTTCTTATTATTTAATTTTTTTAATAATACTATAAATACATATTTTGCTTTTATAACGTTGCATATATGTATAGAAGTTAAGAACACATGATTGTTAATCGATATGCATTGACACATTTTTATAGTAAATAGCGGTTACTACAAATCCAATAAATTTTCAATAACCATGTATATTTACTCGGACATATCACAAAGCATATTGAACACATAACTCTGAGTAATTAACATTTTAGGATAAACTACTCTTGGAGGTTGTATACTTGAGTTATATGCATTAAATTGACACTTGAGGCAAAAACAGTCTCCTGAACCATTTGTAACTTGACACCTTTTGTCTCCAATGAGTTTGCTGCCAAAAACCCAAAATCACTCTCATCTTTATTCATCTTGGGGTCCACCAATTGTGCCATCTCATTTACAAAATGATCTGTCCAAATTTTTGATCCCGAACTCCTAGCAAACTGAAGTCCAAGTCTCTTCCCAAAATATAAAAAGTCAGCAACGGAATCTTGATTGTGAAAGTAAACTTGGGGTTCTTGTTCAAATCTGCGGTTTGGAGCTGGAATTGAGTTATACGAAAAAGGCCAGAGCAAAGATCCTTAATACAAACCGAACCATAACTAAAACTATAATCGAAAATGTAGTTCTATAACAACAACAAAATGTAAATCATAATTAGTTGAGTGGCAATTGCTCATTACTCGGTTATCTAACTTGGGTCAAAAACGATCTGTAGAGGTAATGAACTGAAATGGACGGAACTAACCTGGCACAACATGAACTTATCATGACATTCCAAAATTAAATAGCAGATTAGAAAATCCATCTGCAATTAGAAAAAGTCAAGTCAAACGCCAACAACTGATATTAGTAGTAACTGCAATCGGGAAATGATAGACTGTCCTGAACCCGTTTAAACCATAACTGATTTTGACTCATAACCGAAATTGAACCGCCCATACTGCCACATCTAGTCTAAGTATTGGATATACATACATATAGTCCTACTTCCCATGCACATTTATATGACCACCTGAAAACCCAATTTACATACACTAAATGAAAACAGTAGCACATCCATTCATCGCCTAGCATATTCATGCAATATTTTGCTAAATGGTCACATCACCCAATACCCACCACCACAATGAGCTGTTCACGTAATGTATCACTCTAAGTTTTTATCAATATTACTAGTAAAGGTAAAGGCCGGCCGTGCGATGCACGGCCCACGCTCGAACAATTTCGGAACAAGTTTTGATCTTTCAAAGGGGATATATATATGTTCCAGAAAGTTGCGTACATAATAGCAAATACTCTAAGAGTTGCCATAATATGTTGAATACGTACAACATATAAATATTGATATTACAAGATGCATGTATGTCTTCAATATGTTTTATTTAAACAAATAACATGTTTTTCATGACTTTATTAGGTAGCATTTGTAGTTGAACTATCTTGCTATGATTTCTTTTAAGTACGTACGGTAGCCACTTGAGCTATGAAAACTCTTGTATGTCCAATGGCAAGTAACAAGCCACAATATCTGAAATGTCATATGCAAAAATCAACAAAATAATTACTTCATAGTTATCAAAATACCTTAATACAGCAAACAAGGAAGAAGGGGATTATGATACTTACCAATCGACATGTTGCAATTGCTGGGAAAGCAACTAATTAGCCAAGGTCTTTGAGGTACATTGATCCTGTTTTCAACAAGAAAACAAGTGTTATGGTTTTATTTCGCTATTATAAGATAAGTACGTATAGGCTTGGTCACGTAATGGATAGAAATCGGTCGGCTAGCGTTGAAATAGTCAAGTAAAGAATGACAGTATACTCGGATCAATTTATCCCTAATCTATCCTGGTCCGCTAACATT
Source organism: Helichrysum umbraculigerum (assembly GCA_949592205.1). NCBI lineage: Eukaryota > Viridiplantae > Streptophyta > Magnoliopsida > Asterales > Asteraceae > Helichrysum > Helichrysum umbraculigerum. The sequence continues at coordinate 38,652,137 of CATIUR010000005.1, forward strand.
TTTTAACTATTAGACCCTCAATATATCATACCGACTAGAATTATTTGTGCAACACATGAACACGTGCAAACAACTTATCTTACATATTTATACGATACATACCTTTCCATTTTGAGAAGTTAGGGAAAACCATTTACATGTCACTCCTTCAAACTACAAATCAAACAAAGATCTGATTTTCAACAGAGTCGTGTATTGTTCATGTGTTTTATCATAATGCTCTAACATATTAGTTTGTTGTACTCAAGTGTTACAAGGGATAATATTGTTACTCTCTATGAAGGTATGACTATGAATTTGGGCAATTTCATGTTTGCTAAACTTATTACAAAGCATTCCCTTTCTATGAATAACAGAGAAATTTAATATATCTTGACATGAAGAAATAGTTCTTTTCACGTATTGATATTTTGAAATACATATCTAGGGAGAAAAATATAATCTAGAGTATTTAGAAAGAAGATTGCAAAGAAAAATTCAAATCACTGAGTCAAAGAAAAATAAAATCAAAACATAATGTCTTTAATCGTTATCAAAAAACTATAGAACACTAGTTTCATATAATCTTTGAAAACCTCTAACCAATTTGCATTCTCCCTTCTCCTTTCTATAAACAAGATAGCATACAAAAAGCATAATTTAAATGATTATTGAAATTATATAATTAGGAAAATGATATTATGGACACGTTTAATAGGTGTCACTCATGAAGATTAGCCAAGTAAATATTAACACTTGAGGTGTCAAATGCTAAATACTTAAGGTGGCACGTTTTAAGAATTTAATTAATGAGTTATTTTTGTGAGTTGGTCTCTTTATTTTGTTTTAGATAAAAAAATTTGAAATGAGAAAATTAGTGAGTTATTTACTTTTGTTTTAGGAGACGTGGCCAAATTCAAAGGCATGACGTGTTTGATTTTTAGATAGTTAGTGTTCTTCTTGTAGAGTAATGATATTATCAATATAGTTCTGTTTTAACGCTACAATTGAAAATCTACTTAATATATCATACATTGATTAAATCAAACAAACTCGTAGGAAACCCATAATTTTCGGGTCGTTGACCCAATGTGTCCGGTCTTTCATAAGGGTTAACAACAATTAACTAAGAATTCAAATTAGTCCAATGATATTACTTCAAAATAGAAGTACATAATGAAGATCCTACCTTGGCACTTGTTTTATGAGCAATAGTTGTAGGTGTGTTTTTCTGCCCAATTTGAGGATGAGAAGCAAAATGCTTCAAGTCATCCAATTACATAAATCTATCATCATCACTAAACCCGTCAAAATTAAAAGCCTTATATTGATTACATATGTAAATTAGACCTTATTAAACATGATGTTATTGACTTCAACAATTAAATTTTAATAGGAATCATAAATACAAGGTAAATATATTCAAAGTTATTATTTTGTGTTATCACAATAATAAAAATACAAAGAAGTAGTCAAGAAGAAAGGAACCTTAAGCTAAACATCAATGTGATCAGCTCCTAACTCCTTCGCTAAGCGGAGAGCAGCCAATCTACTCTGTTCATCTCCATCATGTTGACCACCTTCCCACGTTGGTCTACAAATTAACAAAAAATCGGAACCCTTATCATGGCAGATAGTATTTGAACACCATGTAAGTCAAAACAATTTATCAAGAAACATAAAGATCCAAGCTTTCACATGGGAAACGTACAGGTCTATTTTCGTCTCATAGTAAAATTATACAAAAATATCCTGTTAATAAAATAATTAAATTTCTTCTAAGTTAGAAACTTGAAAATATAAAATCAATACACAGAATTGCATGATGACCCATCCCAGATTGCTTCCCCAATCTATCAGCTTAAAAACATCTTCAACAACACTTTATCACAATTATCCTGTTTATATTAATGACAGTATGACACCTAAGTTTACTTCAATAATATGTTTTAACTTTCAACTAATTAGTCTATTTCTTAAAGTAAGCTTATTGCTTTATTATTCACATAACTTGGCAAGTTACAGAAGACAATGACAGTAAACAGTTTAGAAAAGAAGCAACAATGTTCATAGAGGAAATAGCAGTTGGTTTTTTTGATCATTTATGGTATTGATTTAAGGGCTGTTCATGTAAATAAGTTACAAATGGGCATACAAAATCTAAAAGTAGTTAGCATCAACGACAATAAAGTATAGCAATAAAAACCACAATGATTAGTGGATTCATTTATATATGCTAAAATTACTTCTTATTCGTGACAACCCAATTAAGTATATCAATAACAACCACAATGCAAAACTGAAGACAACATGATAGACCATTCGATTGTAAACCAAAAGTGATTAAACGATACCAAGAGTACATAGCAAACAATTATAACTAACAATTTCAAACAACAACAAAAACACACAAAATCAAGTGATAAACAACACGAGTATAAGGAACGAAAGGCAGAAGGCTTACAAACGGATCCATTAGGATCATATCGATGGAGGCAGTCTGATGTGGCGTGTTTTTGTAGCCCTGTTTCCACAACATATGAACCCTTACTCTAATCTTCCAATCAATTTTCTCGATTGTGATTTCGTTTAAAGGCGTGAACACTACTTCCGCGGTCATGAGCGATCTCCTTTTTGTATGTAGGGTTGCTTACTCCGGTAGAGGGGATAACGAAGTAACATGTTGGGTAGACTCAAACGATTTTGTAATTGTGGTTGAACAAAGGAAACAAAGTAACAAAGGAAAGATAATACTCCCTCCGTCTCAAAATTATTGTCCACCAACAAAAAACACTGTTTAATAAAAGTGGGACCACAACAGTTTTCAACCACTCAAATAGAATCTGCACCCACTAAACTCTCTTCTTATTAGTTGAAATGTGAAGTGGACAATTATTTTGGGACGTCCCAAAAAGGAAAGATGGACTATAATTTTGGGACGGATGTAGTAATTGTTTTTAATTGTCATGAATATCTTCTAAATTAAGATGAAAAGTTTGAAGTTTGAGTTTGAATTTCAAAAACTACACTGGGAAAAAAATAGCGGCCTTTTTTTGGGTTGTAATTTGTAAAGGGCGGGGTTTGATTTTTGATAGGGGTAACACTGTAATTGACTAATGGAGCTAGGTAATTATTTGCTAATCATAGTTAGGGCATGTTTAAACATAAGAAGCTAATTTGAATATTGATTAGATAATCAAACCCTCTTTTAATAATAAAGAGGGATACCCCGACTTATGTAGTTTTTAAACAGTTTGAAACTGGTGTAAATATTGAAAATATAAACTGTTTATATATAATGTTTAATATATAGTAATGAAATGTATTTCTTTAATATATACGCTTCCAAGTAAAATAATATAATATTGATGGAAAGAAAGAGGGGTGTTATACCACCCCTGTTTGGGGAGCTTATTTTCAATGCTTATTGTTTATTGCTTATAAGCAAATAAGCCTTCAATTTTGAAGCTTATTTTCAAGCCTTCAACTTCTCCTCACAAATAAGCAAATAAGCTTAAGAAATAAGCTCTCCCAAAAACTAAAAATTAAGCTTATTCTTTACAAATAAGCAAATAAGCTTGGGAAATAAGCCCCCCAAACACTCTCAAAATCTAGTGCTAGTTCACAAATTGAACTACTCTCTAAGCAAAAATAATAGTGGCATTTACACTATCACTACTAATAAGTCCACTAAATTCATGTATTAACAGTTAAACTAAAACTAATACATACATTATAACATTATAATTATAAAAAATAATGGTATGGTATAAATATCATTACGGAAACAATAACCACTCACATACATCAAACCGTTATTATAAAGTTACAAATTTTGAATCGTTAACTGGTAATATGTCATTAGTATTTGCATTTATATCCATTTTTATAGTAGTTCTCAAAATGTATCATTAGCATTGCATTATATCCATTTTTTAGATTAGAATAGTTTTTTTTTTCTTTAAAAAAGAAAAGAAAATGATAATGACAGCCTAAAAAGGTTGTCAATAAGAATTTAGAACACACTTTAATACTTATACTTATACCACAATAAACTCTCTGACCCCTTGATTTTAGTTAACCTCCATAAATATTACTTGAGTACAACAAATTGATGCACGTTATTGACAGCTTTTAAGGATGTCATTAACAATTTAAAAAAAAGAAGTAAAAAACTCGAATTCATTGGGAATCAAAAAATAAGTTGGTGCGGTTAATATATCCACATCCACATTAGGGAATACAGGTATATATGTTTATTTCAGGTGAAAGATAAGTATTAGCCATTTCTGGGCAGTTCCCGAACATTCTACATATTTCGCGACCTTCCAGACACATCAAACCGTTCCCAATCATCATCATAAATAAAAAATCTACACACTCCATATATAAAAACCACACATTTAAATCTCTCCCCATCACTACTGCAATCCTATATACCGTGAAGTAATTCAACAAATTAATCATTCACAAAAAATCGTATAATAAGAACAACGATAAATCATGGGAGTTGATTATTACAATATTTTACAAGTTGATAAAAGCGCTAACGATGATGATTTGAAGAAAGCTTATAGAAAGCTTGCTATGAAGTGGCATCCTGATAAGAATCCCAATAACAAGAAGGATGCAGAAGCTAAATTTAAACAAATTTCTGAAGCTTACGATGTATCTGTCTATTACCATCAATCGTTTCAATCTTTTCTTTATCAAGATTTAATTGAATTAATTCATAACCTATTTTTTGTGTTTAAATTAATTTTCAGGTTCTAAGTGATCCGCAAAAGAGAGCTGTGTATGATCAATATGGTGAAGAAGGGTTGAAAGGTGGGGTGCCACCACCGGATGCTGCCGGAGGTCCCGGCGGAGCAACCTACTTTTCCACCGGCGGAGGTACACCGTTCACGTTTAATCCGAGAAACGCGGATGATATATTCGCCGAGTTTTTCGGGTTCAGAGGTGGAGAGGGTGGTGGCGGCATGAGAGGAACGCGGTTTTCGAGTAATGTGTTTGGTGATAATATTTTCAGCTCGTTCGGCGGTGGCGGTGGCGGCGGTGGATTTAGTAGTGGCGGTGGATTTGGGTCGGGTACGAGGAAAGCCGCCCCGATTGAGAGGAGTCTTCCGTGTACTCTTGAAGAGCTTTATAAGGGTACTACCAAAAAGATGAAAATTTCGAGAGACATTGTTGACGTTAGTGGGTAAGTTTATTTTTACCTTCTTACATTAAAGTATGTTTGGTAAAATTAGTTTTATTTCGTTGTGACCATTAGGAGTAAGTTAAACTTCATAAAATGAGGCGACTCGAACCTCGACGTACAATTAAATGACTATGACTCGATTTGTTTATTGATTATTCCGAATCATTTTCGAGTTTTGTGTGATTCTTACGAGTATTGAGTCGACTCTCACTAGTTGAGTCATAAATCACACAAAAAAAAAAAAAAAAACGAGGCGTAGATGTCATTTGTCCATAGGTATTAAACTAATAATTGAATTATATAGTGTGAAATGATATTTAATGAGTAGATATAGAGAAACGTTATGGTAATATCGTGTTTTAGATAATTTGCTAATGTGCTTCTAATTCTTGGTTCTGTTTTCATGTTTTTGGAATTGCAGGAAGTCAATGACTGTTGAGGAGATACTAAACATTAATGTAAAGCCCGGATGGAAAAAGGGAACAAAGATAACCTTCCCAGAGAAAGGAAATGAGCAGCCAAACATGATACCTGCGGATCTTGTATTCGTCATAGATGAGAAACCTCACAGTACCTTCACTCGGGATGGCAACGATCTTCTTGTTACAAGACGGATAACTTTGGCTGAAGCGTTGACCGGTTACACGGTTCAATTGACTACCCTTGATGGAAGGAACCTCACAATCCCAATTAACAATGTGATTCATCCAGACTATGAGGAGATAGTCCCTAGAGAGGGGATGCCGATTTCGAAAGACCCAACTAAGAAAGGGAACCTCAGGATCAAGTTTAATCTCAAGTTTCCGACAAGGTTAACTCCGACTCAGAAGACCAGGATTAAAGAACTACTGAATGGTTAAGGCATGACCAAGAAAAGAGAGTATCTGTGCATATGTAATTCGTACTCGGGTTTTGGATGGTCTTGTTTCGGTTATAGGCTTAAAATCGTAGATTTACATCTATATTTGTGGTATGGTTTGGGGGAATGGAATTGAATAATTGGAACCAAGAGAAATGTTATTGCGGTTGTAATTGATTGTTCATAGCAGCATTTCCTTTTTCTCTATATTAGATGGACTAGCAGCATTTCCTTTTTCTCTTCCGAGAATGAGGTTTTTGTACCTTTTTCCGTTGGAATGTATGCAAAACGTCGTAAAATAAATAATGAGTACTTGAGCTATATTGTCTCTCAAACAATCATGAGAGACAAAATTGAGGAATACTAAGATCTATTGTGTGGCCAGTTTTATGCGGAACGTTGTAGTCTCAGGGTGCCTTGGTGTAGCGCAAGTGCGAAAGAGTCATTTCTCGGTCAACACACTAGGTGTTTGATGTAATAATGCTGGTGTTGATAGATCATGTTCTATCATGTTGTATGCTTGATCTTTCAAATTTGATATACATCCTGTAGATGGTGGAACCTAGTATGTTACGCTTACATCTCTCCTTTGACGGGTCCTTCGAAGAACTGGAGTGATGGAGATCCATGGTGGGAAGTCAGTGGCGGATCCAGGATTTTGATTCACGGGGGGCCACTTTTAATAGAACAATATAAACGGGTTAGCTAACTGCTAAAAACGGGTCGGAAATGTATGATAAAAATGTGAAGAAAAGAATATAAAATCTTTTAAAATGTGTAACAAAGTTTGGTATGTAAATGTATCCCATGAAAATAGCCTATATAGATATTTATAAATAATAAGAAGTCCAGCTTTTACCTAAAAATCCACTCCTTAATGAAAGCAAAATACATAAATATATCGGTTGGATTCAAGGAATTTCATGGAGACTATATACATAAAAACCCAACTAAATATGATTTTAGGTGGGCTTTTAGGTGGATGTCCATAATTCTAGCTTTTACCTATATAATTAGTTGGACTTTTAGGTGGATGTAATTAAATATATACATAAATATATAGTAGTGGGCTTGAAGTCATAATTATATACATATAAGTCTAGCTTTTACCTATATATTTAGTTGGGCTTTTAGGTGGATATACATAAATATATAGTATTGGGCTTGGAGTTACTGGGGGCCCGGGACCCCCCTCCTAACACTGTAAATCCGCCCTGGGAACTTATGTCGTCGTTTGGTTATGTCAACTAGTAAGCGAATGGAAGTCAAGGAACAGGGCTGCTCAAGTGACCACACATGTTGAGCAGCAATAGCATTCGACTTTTAAACTTGTGGTTATGGGTTATGTTTTATTTTTAGCGATGCAACTTCCGAAAATTTAGATAAACCCTGAACAGCTTACTAGATTATATTGTTAAAAAACCTTGTTAGTGCAATGATGTATATATTAGTTAGTATTTAGGAAATAGACAACAAAAAACTTATATAAGCCTGGCCTTACGTGAACATTGTTTAACACATACTGCAAATTCGTTTATAACGATCAGTGAGTTACGCTATGCTATCTGAACTGACCGGACTACTAGCTAAGTTGGCAGTTGGATTTAATCGGAGTTTCTTGACGTTATTACCTGCTTTCCCAGCGCAGACGAGTTTCCATTTGGTTTAGTGTTGGGTCAATTGATGGAGGGTTTTTGTTTAGTTTCCAGTCAACCTCCTCAGCGTTTTATGTTTGTCGCTTAGGCTGCCTTTGCACATTCTATTCACGTCAATATCTTCATCTGAGTCTCAAAATCCAAAGTTCTTTCGTAGGTATATGTTACGCAAATGCAGAAATAACATATATGAAAGGTTGTTAGATTCTAATCATAAAGGTTTTACCTGATCGCTCTATATCATTATACATATAGCTTTTCCTATATTTTAGAACTACATAAAACACAATTCACTCCCAAACTCACATCTGGAGCTTCACTATACTACAACTACTACTTTACAGTACTAGACAGACAGTACACTAGTTCACTAATCGCTATAACCCGATGAAGACAATTCTGTCTCATCATCTGGATTATTACCAATTTGTCTTCCATCTCCATCCTGGTTCTCATCTGAATCATCATTGAAAAAACCGTCAACATCCACACCACCTTGTTCATCTTCTTCGTCTTCTTCCTCATCCCCAACATCATCTTCTTCCCCTTCTAAATCATAGTTACTAATGTACTCCCGAGGCGCCACATGATGATCATAAACATTCCGATATCCATCATCCACCAACATATCATTGTACTCCTCAACCCCATTATTGTCATTTTCAATCTCGTATTCAGAACTACTAGCGTTTTCCGCAACACGAAGGTCTGCAGTTTCTTCAGCATCCCATTCTTGAAAACCAACGACAGGACTTTCCTCGTATAGAAAGTCTTGACTGTTATGCTGTTCATTATCATTAGCTGTATTATTTGTCTTCTCCTGCGTGTACCGGGCCCCACCCCGACCACGCTTACGTCCTCCTCGACCACCACGAGCCCGTCCTTTCCACCCAACCAACTGCACACCTGACCCGCCGGAGGATTCCATTGTTTTATTTCTCGATCCGGACCCAACGGCAACATGATTTCTCTGGCTTCTCCCACCCCGAGCCCGCCCTCGGCCTCTTCCACGCCCTCGGCCTCGTCCCGAGGTGCCCGGATCCGTCCATGGGTCCTGTAAGTTCCCAGTTCCAAAGAAAGAGTCACCATAGTCACCCTCCTCACTGTTCATCAACGCAGCATATTTCGGATGCAAAGTCTGCAAGGAAAGCAGAAATACAATATATAAATAAAAAACTATACACACAAGCAAAAGGCCGTAGTACTTTTACACATTCTTCAACCGTTGAGATTCATCGACGGTCAGAATAATATCTAGAGGGTGTCTGGATATTCATTTTGTGACAGATAATCAGCTGTAACGAAACGGACTGTGCAGAATGGCCGATGGCGTTTAATTGTTCTTCAGATAATGAGATATGCAATTTATCTATAAAAACGGAAGAACTGACTATCTGCATACCAGATAACTTGTTGCTTCTTTGTCTTTCTCGGCATTCTCTTTCTGACTAAGCGAGTAATGAATGGATGTGTCGAGTTCCATGAGCCTTAATGCCACACTCGATGTTGTCTCAGGCAACCAAGGAAGCACCGCAACCTTGAAGCAGTCTCCTGTCGCACATAAAGCTGCCGAGTTATTAGAACCCAATAACTCATCTGTCGTCTCAAAATCCAGTGATAAAAAGTCCCTTTTAATCGCGCTCTCCAGCAAACTCAGAACCTGAGAAATTTACACATTTGTTAACATGAAAAGAAATGTTCTCTATATAACATAGTGAGATCCAGCTATATAATAATGTGTTGTAGGAATAGGTTTCGGATGTGCTTCTGCTGTTTGAATTTTCAAGAATGGAATAAATTATTGTTCGCTTTATTTTTTCTGACTTGATAAAAACTTAAAAACTCACTATACACAAATATTGAAAACAAGCGTGTACATTTTTGTTCAAATATTGAATACAACAACTTCCTTCCAATCAACTCTAAGGTTATCGTTTTAATAATTACAATTTAAAAGTATACTTAACAATAAAAACTGTGGCTAAGAGGAACGGTATATGAGTAACTTTCGATTATCCATTTTGCTGCAGCATGTATACAGCTAATTATCTGACCCCTAGATAACCATATATCATCATCACAATCACTTTAGGCATGCACGATAAGCTTAATATCATGACTTAAGTTAACAAAAATCATCCGAAGCACGCACCTCTAGCAGTGCTTCAGCTGTTACTGCGTTAACGAGCTTCACACACCATGATTTTCTGCACTCACCCGTCCAAGAAGGCTGGAGAGCTTCCACCGGAAGTGAAGCCTACACAGATGATTAACGGATTATAATCCAAACTACCACCCATAAAAAAATGAAGATGATATAGAAGACAGTAAATTCTCACCTCAATCAATGCTAATTGACATTTAAGTAATCTGAACCTTACAGGATGACACGATTCCTGATTGTGGTAATACAACACGGACTCCCACTTCAACTTTTCCTTGAATCGAGCAATATGTTTTGAAAATGCTAAATTGCTGTCGAGAGTTGTTTCACGTAGTCTTTGGCAAGACGAACACCGGTCATCCTGAAAATATGACAAATCCCGGCAATTATCACAAATTCCGAGCAGGTGTTCACATCTGGTGTTTCCAAACTTCATTGCTCTTAAACTCAAGCATTCTCCCCACATCCATTTCTCAAAATCTTCATATTTTTTTAATGCATTATTCACCTCGTTTCCACTTTGCCCCAATTCAATAGCAAAGGAAGATGAAAATTCTGTAACATTTGTATTTGGAATAGATATAGTGCTGCTCGGGCTACTGGAATCTGAACCTGTTGACCCAACTCCTGACACGTTGACCTGCATCCTATTGACAGCTTCTTTGAAATGGGATTCAATTCTTTGCAACATAGAATGCAGATGTGCCTCCCTATTCCCACGAACATCCAAAGATGCTAAAAGACCATTAAAGCTCTGCTTGCATAATAAATATATAAAACTCGTCAGAAAGAATTCTCCTAAACTTCATGTTTCTGCAATTAGACGTGGCAATCTCAACATATTTATTTGTGAACAGGTCGATTCGGGTCATGTTTATCCATAATGGTTAAAGCCGCTTAGTCTATTTTATTAAAGACTCTATTCAGATATTTATATTATTATTAATGGTAAAATATAAACTTTGCAATCATACTTGGCACAAATCTAAAAAGAATTTAAAAAGAACCAAAATTTAGTGCCACCCCGACCCAACCTATTTTGACCCTACCAAGACCCAATTACCTGTAACCCGACCCACCCGTCTTGCCACCTCACCTCCACAAGAAAGTATTACATGGTATGTCTACTTGAGAAGTATTAAGTACATCTTACCTCCTCATTGTCAATGAGCCTCCAACGACCATCACGAAATTCAACAAAAATTCTGCTGGAACCCGGATCATTCTGTGAAGCAGAAGTTATGAATTGCCAGTAACGATTTCTTCTTCTGTCATGCCCAAGTGGCAACGATCTGTATACATACATCTCCTCTGCTTTATGACCAATAAAAGCTTTTAACTGTGCCCTCGACTTTTCAGCAGCATATGCAGGTTCCAGTAACCTTTCATTTGGATTATTACCCAGATCCACTTGTGGGTCAACCGAGTTTTCCTGATGGTTTGACGCCAAATCATCACCATAAGGATATTGTATTTTAACCATGAAATCTTCTCTTGTACGTCTTCTATCGATTTGAGCTTCTGCCCACATTTGCTTCTTTAATGCCATAGCTGCTTCTAATCGTTCCTGGCAAAGAAATCACAGCTTAAGTCCAAAAGTGCCGGTAGAAAAATAAGTTAGAAAAGGAACTAGAGGTGGCACTTTTGACCCATTTACTTATAAATGTTATGATTTGGGCCATCTTTTATCTCTAACAGGTCAAACCGATATAATAATAAATAAAGTAAGAAGTAAAAGAAAAAAAGGCGTCAAGCAGCCTAAAAGTTGCCAAAATCTTTATTTTTTTAATGAATGCAAATCGCCTTAAGTATATTTTAGAAAATACCAAACTGCGAGTTGCCCGTTTTGACACCTCTAGATAAAAACGGAATACAAAGAGTACCTCAAGAACAACACGAATAGAATTTCCTTCATTTGCAAACGCTATTATCGCCACAAGGGCATTCAGTCGCTCTTCAACGCTCAGATCAGAATACTCACCTTCCATAAGCCCTTGTACCCACGGCTCACCAGATATACTTTCATCAACTACACTATCTTCATCTGGATCTGCCACTCCCTTGTGGGTCCCACCAACAATGTTAGATTGCTCAAGAGCAGACTCAACCTTTATGTTTTCTCCCGCCACTTCAGCTTTTACACCAGAAATAGAATTGACGCCAACATCATCAACTTCGGGATCTTCAGGAGCATCACTTTCAGAGTCATCATCTTTTTCAGCATCATCCTTTTCGGCATCAAACACCTCTTCACCATCAAAAAACCCATTTTTAAATTTCTGAATTTTATCTCTAGCAGCAGTAATAATAGCCTCCCCGTCAGCAGGATCCTTTCGGTAAGGAGTCTTTAAACAGTATGTTGATGGGGCAGTTCTTTCAAAAAGCTTTGTATCTCTAGATAATGCAGCAGCAATCGAGGCCTCTGGTGTTTTGCTAGTTGTGAGATCCCGAAGACCAGATTTCTATTGAAACAAACAATCTAAATTAAGAGGATAAAATGTGAAAAGACAATGATACAGATACATATGTACCCTTAATTATTCATTGCAGTATAAATTATTAATTATGTACATGCTACAGTTGACATATTCATAAAAATAAAAAAATAAAAAAATAAAAAAAAACTTTAGTCGCAAGCCTAACAAAACTCTATGATCAAGAAATAGATCAACCTGAATCTTGTCGGCAACATCCAATATTGAAAGTCCACGGCTGCCCTCAAGTGAAAGAACATGAAATGCTGCATATTTAACTGTTCCCGGTGTCAAACGATGTCTGGATCTTCTATTGGAGAAACCCCTTTCTTGCATGATGGCCAATGCACTTTCGGCTGCTGCTCCACTACGTAAATTCGAAATAATATCTCCGCCATCAACACCCTACATTTGCAAGTTACCCTTTAAGAAGCCGGATAATCTTACAAAAAAATTTTGTAAATTCAAAACAGCAGTGGGATAGTAGAGGTGGCAAACACTAAGTTAACTTATATATGACCCATTAATAGGCAATGTATGACCCACATTGACTCACTAATCTATAAATGGGTCCAAAACACCAATTGCCACTCTTTAAAGATGATGAGGTGAAACGAAAAAAGGCACCTCATTTTCTTCATGAGGGTGCCCTTGATCGACATTCTTCTTTTTCAACTTTGGTCCATATCCTGCAGCAAGAGCAAATTGACGTAATATCTCAGGCCATGTCAATGGATTTAAGTGACGCTGCCAGCTACATATATCAAAACCCCAACCAAATGCCTGAAAGAGAACATCAAGAAATATTCACAATGTCAAATTAAGAAGAGAATAACAAACCACCAGGTAACTAAAGAATGAGTGGACCTACATGGAAGCCAAGTTAAGCATGAAATAACTTGTAATGCAAAAGATAAAAAAAAAATATATTGTAGTGTATCTCCCAATCAAAAATCATGGGTCCATGAGTCCATCATTGTAGCAAATTGACAAACACATTTGCATGATATTAAGCATAAAATTACCCCTTGGACGATTTGCGGATGACCACCTCCAGGATTAGGAACACCAGTTTGATTTGCTCCTAAAGAGGCTGAGGGTGTCCTTGCTACATCTTCAATGTCTTTAACGATCAATTTCAAAAGTGCTACATGTATTTCTCCCAACAATCGAGGATCCTACAAGTTTTGGGAAGAGACTGATAAATTAATATAATTCCAACAAAGATAAAGGAGAAAGCATGAATTCGTAAAAATTTGTTATGATGAACTCACATGATCATGAAAAGCTTGAATGAACTCGTCAAGGGTAAAAGGCCAAAGTCCAAGAACATCAGCAAAAGTGATCAAAAACTTCCAAACCTAAGAACATGCAAATCATATCAATTTAAGCATCTAAAGAACGTAAAACTAACATATAATATAGAGTAGAAGCAGAAGGAGTAAAAATAATGTTCACCATAAGAAGATTGCTGATGTTCTCTTCAGAATCAGTCCATGGTTGAGTTTTAAATGGCCTTTTCAAGTGCACGGATTTGGGCGGAAATTCAGGGAGCATATCTAGAGCAATGAGATTTTATTACACAAAAACATGAAAAGGAATATCAATAAAGAGACATCAAGCACTCTAAGCTTTTTAAACCATTACTAAAACCACAGCATTGTTCTTCACCGCATAACCCGTAAAATGCTAATGTGCATAATTTTTTTAGAGTGAAGGTCGGCAAAAGTTGGATGGTATTAGTAACGATTTTTTAAGTCCATTGATAAACTTACTTCAAATTGTCCTTAGATCTAGCCCCCATCCATTTTGAGATGATGTTAGTGCCCTTGTGTCCTAAAGGTTGAATGTGTTTATTCAAAAGCTACTTATAATGAAGGCCTAGGTAGAACTCACAAAACAGTTTTCTATGTTCTATCTTAGTCTCATATATAAAATAACACCATTCATCCACAAAAATTGGCTCAAACCATAGGTAAAAGTCAACATTTACTTCTACACGCAAATAGAATGCATTATGTGTAGAGCTTTTAATTTACTACAGTAAACTAGAGGTGTCAATAATTCAATATCAAGCCATTTACTTACGAAATGGGTCGATTTGGGACGTGTCTTCATATCTAAAAGGTCTAATGGGTGAAAACAAAGGAGTTATGAAGGCAACAAAAGTGTATTGTTTATTTATAAAACCTAATGAATCGCCGTCTTCACATAATTAGATCGCCATTGCAAAAATATATTCTTATTTTTTGTGAAGAAATTCTTTTGTGTAGACCCAACCTGACCCATACGATAAATTACCCGTTTCAGCCTTACACAACCCGCCCATGTTGCCACCTGTCTGAGGAAAATTGTATCCACATTATTGAGACACTCAATACCTCTTAGTGACTCCAGACTTTCAAGAGTCTCACTATCAAGAGACATCATTGAGGTTAAGCCTTTACTTGATGCAGCTATCTCCATCAATTCCAAACGCTCATCATCAATTAACTCCAGTGACTCTTTTGCAATTCTTCGAGCAGCCGCTCTATCGTTAGCGGCTTTTAGTCTTGCAGCCTCCTTCTCCTTGCGCATATCTTCTTTAAGTCGTAATTTTTCGGCCTGATGTTACATAAGCATACCATATAAGATAACAAGAATCAATATAGGAACACAAAGATCAGATAGACTAGCAATATCAATGTCTTACTCTCATAGATTCCTTCTGTAAAAACTTTACCCTCCGCTCCATTTCACGTCTTTGTTCTCTTTGATATCTCTCTTCCTCTCGTTGCTTCTCACGCAACAATCTTTCTTCTTCTTTCCTGCGCTCACGGTCTTGCCTCTCCATTTCTTTCCTCATTTGTTCCTCTCTCTTCAAAAAAAAAGAAAAAAAGGAGTTCAATTTTCAGCTCTTGTACCAACAGTAGGTTGATTTGATCAGGACTATATATTGCAAAACGGAGGGATAAAAATACCTTTCGCCTCATCATATCTTGCTTTTCGAGCTCTTTTCTAATTCTTCTCTCATGGGCTTCAACCTCCTTCGCTATTCTCGCTTCTTCACTCTGTCGAGACGCATGAAAACCATAAGATAACTAAATGAAAATAATAGTTAAAAGTATATAAGCACTCGATGAAAATCCAACCTTCCGTTTTCTTTCAATTCGAGCCATATCCTCCTCATGGGTAACAGATGGTGTAGCAAACGGATTCTCTATTCCAGTTATCGGGTGAGCACCAAGAGTTTCCGATCCAAGGTTCACGGTGGTAGAGCTTTTACGTGCAACAATATCAAACTCTCCAGATGGGCCCTGATTTGCTTGTTGAGGTGGCAAAAGACTCGCATGTCCTTGAAAATTGTATGCAGATGGTATTTGATCACTCGCATGAGTAATCGAACGTCCAGGTGTCCGACTGCTTGCAGCATTGGATGGAGACCCATAATACTGAGATGACATTGTTCTATCATAAGAATCACTTCTAACTGATGGTTGTTCTGGCAGAAATTGATATTCACGTGGAGCCTTCGCAGCACCCTGGGAATAATGATATTCGCATTATTTTCGTACCCTCAAGACCATAAACTATCGGTGTGGTACAAAATGCGAAATTCCGTGTGCAAGAGATTATGTTTTAGTTAGCAACTAACGATCATTAAGTTACCAATTATGTAAAAGCAGTTTTCTAAATCTTAAGCATCCTCATTTCTTGGTAACTTATATAATTTCGTTTCTTAAAGTACAGTAAATGCATCAAACTGGTCCTCTATGACCCAACTAGCAGATAATAACTGTAACTTGTGGAGTATTCCATACTAAGGTTGCTACAGTTTGAATAGAGTGGATTAGTCAGGACTCAGGAGCCCTTTTTAGTTAAGTCATACATTGCATAATGAGGTGGTGGGCCGTGGGGGTCACATTGACTTTTTTAGTTAGGTCAAAGTGTCAAACACAAGCAAATCCATATAAAAATTTAGAGATATCCCCATATCATTTGTTTAAAAGACGCACAAAGTAAAAGCAAACATCCTATTATTTGACATTGTAGATACAGAAGTGTACGGTGAATGTGAAAATATAAATATATGCTGATTCAGAAAGAGAAGTAAACACGGGCCAACCTTCACAGGTTTTGCATCAGAACGCTCATAGAGTTTGGCTTCATAAGGGCGAACCGCTGAATTCTGTTGAACTGTAATAGACAGTCACCATTAAGTATTATTATAAAATATAGAATAAAAAGTAAAGTATATGAAATCTTTATCACAACTTGTATGATTATGCAGCTGTGTTGATTAATAAAACATGATAAATAGAATCGAGACCGGGGAATACTTTAACAACACAGTTACCAAAAATATAAACAAATATTGACAACTGGTAAAGCTGGGTGTTCAACGGATATTAGTTAAGGTGTAAACAAAAAATCAGAGGCACTAAGTTATATTGAACTCGGCTCAAATTACACATTTCTTTAGTCTGCTGGAGAACTAGAAGTGATAGATTTATGCAATTATTTCTAACATCTTAAACAAAGTATTTCAGAAGTCTATTTTGATCAATCTCAAAAAAAAAAAAAAAAAAAAAAAAAAAAAAAAAAAAAAAAAAAACACAAACAAACAAACAAATAATAATAAATAAATAAAATAAAAAAACAGTTATCTTGAACACAAAATGTGATTTTAGAAAATGCCTATTTCGTACGGCAAGTATGTTAATATTTATAAATCAGCATCTTCTAAGGTTTGCTTAGCAAACATGTTTCATACAAGCAATTTAATAAATAAAGGAGTTGCCAAAATTAAAAAATAATAATAATAAATAAAAATTAAAGTGTTACTCCTTGATCATGAGAATGACTAAAATATGTTCTATAGGTTTTTCAGGATCTTGTTTCCAAGATCACCGAGGCATGTTTACCAGGAACGACTAATTTTACCACCCTCCAGTCGATGCAACCCTAGTAATTCACCAGCCAACTAACAAATACAAATTAAGACTCCAGACCCTCCAGATTATCCTTAACGAACTCAAACCATTTTACTAGGGTTTTGTTTTCTTAATATGGAGATTCAACTAGGTATAACAGGCATGCATATCTACAAGTAATCGATGTTCCTGGAAAAAATGAAATAAAAATTCTTTCCCTTTTTCATTACGTCTAGACAGAAAGTAGCCATTTTTTCGGTTCTTGAGGGTTGAAGTTGCATTGTAACATAGTTTACTTATTAAAGATATATGATATACATTCTACAAATTGCATGAAGATTATACACACACTGCCGTACTGAAACATGATGCAATCAAAGAAAAAAAAGCTGATGATATGTTACCTATTGGTGCACCAAATGCACCAGGCGGCAACGGGTCAAACTCCATTCCGAGAATAGGACCATCATCACGTAAGCGTTCACCTAACTGTGCTTCAACAAAAGCAACGGCTCGAGCCTCACTAAAAGCTTGTTGAGACTCATAATACCTCTTTATTGATGGCATCTCACTACTTGTTGCAACCCTCCCACTTCCATTCCCACTCCCACTAATAATCGGACCACCTCTAGACACGGTTCGATCCCCATGCCCAAACGGGCTCGACCCAGAACCTGACCCACCAGACACACCATACTCATTTCCACCTAACCCCTCCCCAGACACCCCCATATCAGCCCTAACAACACCACTAGACATTTCCTTTTTTGACCGTTTCACCTGCGGTGGTTTTCGATCTTTTAACCTCCTATGACAAAACCACATCTGCAATTGCCGATCTGTTAAACCCAACTTCACCGATAAATCGGCTCGAAGTGTCTCAGATGGATATGCTTCCACTACAAATATTCAATCATGTTAGAAACTTTTTAGCAAACTTAAACACTAAAAAATAATTTAAAATGAATAAAAACAGAAACAAACCAGCATAAGTATTCTCAAGTGTCTCCAACTGAAAAGCAGACTTCATCTTCCTCTTCACCTTTGGTTCACCACCTTCCGCCGTACCACCACCGCCGTCGCCACCACTAACACCACCACCAGCACTACCACCAACACCAGCATCATCCATTTTTAACTTAAAAAGATTGAAATCTGTGAACTGGGTTTTGCAATTGAGATCAAACCCACATCAAAAGTAGATTAATTCACAAAAACCAAGGCTTGTAGTGAGAGAAAACGGCATAAATACATATCTAGAAACTAGGGTTAGTTTATTGTTTGAAGAAAAAGTAAAGGTAGATGAAATTACATTAAATTAAAACAAAAAAATAATAATAATAAGATCATATAAGTAAGAAAAACTAATAAGTGATAGAGAGATGTGGGGTGGATTGACAATTTGTGATTGTGATAATAATAATAAATGTAAATGTAATGTAATGTAATGGTATTGTATAAAAACAAAGAAAAGTAAATGGTGTGTGTGTAAATGTGTGTATCGTATTAATAATTAATAAAACAATTAACAGTATTTGGTGTTGTTGTTCTTGGGTGTATGAATATGAAAATTCAAAAAGAAAAAATTTGTGATTAAAAGTAGAATGAGAATGAACACCAAAAACAGCAGTCTTTCTCTCTCTAATAATCTTATTATTATTATTTTCCATTTCTATTGCTCTGTCCAAAACTTGTTTATCGAACGGCTGGTTCTTTGGTATAGTGGGGATTAAACACAAACACAAGTTTTTTGTTCCTCGTAGATTCATGGACTGAGATGAATAGATAAGTTCTTTGGAGAGAGAAGATAAAAGTTTTTTTTTTTCTCTTAAAGAAATAGAAGTGTCAGATGATTTCCTACGTTTTTTTGAACAATCTGTGTGTCGTACAACACGCGTGTTGCTCGCGCGTGACCATTAACCATTTTGCTCTTCTTCATTTTTAACCTTTTTACAAGTATTGCCAGATCATGACCTTCAAAAATCTGCGGGCTGATTAAAATATTATAACCAATCGATATTTACTTTAGAAAATTGTTTTGTATGAGATTATCACGAATGAGTTCTTTACTTATTTTAGTTTGTTATTTTATTAATTCAAAATAAATGTACTCATTGTTATGATTACGATCAAGTTATAGTTACTCTACATGTTGTAAAATTGGTAGTCATATAATATCCAATAATTTAATAAGTTTGACAAAGAGTAAACCTTTAAATTTAAAAAAAGACATAACATAAATGATAAAATACGAATTGTTCATTTATCGTGTTGATTTTGTAGCCTAACAACCTAAAGTGTACTCAAAGCTTGAAGCCTAACAAAGTATTCGGATACTGTAAGCCATGCCATTGCAGATTGTCAGGTACACAAATTGGCATGAATTTATTTTAATGTCTCCCGAAGACAGTCGACCTACACATTTTTTATTCAAAATAATTATAATTTAGTTATTATTATAAACAGTATAATATAAATAACTGTATCGAACCAAAGGCAATAAAAAAATAAAATATTAGTTTACCGTTTAACGTAAGAAAAAAGTAAATAATATATTTTTAAATTGTGAAATACCTGATGGAGATAATCCTCTACTGCTCCTAACTTTCTCATAGCCTTTGACATTTGAGTCATGTAAGATGGCACAATTGTTGAATTTGTGGAGGATGTCATAATAAAATTATTTATTGATTCCGCCATGAAGTGTTGCAATCTTCCAAATCCCCCATCTAAAAATCTGTTCATCTTTGTTTACTTTATTGAACATAGATTGTATCTTTTTCTATTGAGATTTAGTAGTTTTGACATAATTCTCAATTAGCTGAAAAAATAATATTAAATAGGCACACATATTAAAACCTTGCTAAACCCTAAACTCTGCTAAACACTAAACCCTAACCCTAACCACAAATCAAATGTACAACAAATCACTAACACATGTATTACAAGTATGTAAAAACCCACCTAAAAATGAACAAAAAAACTTGTAAAAAGTATGCTTTGAGGGACGGCAAATCGAATAGAAGAAAATGCTGAATTTTATGGTGCAATTTTCATGATTTTTTGACTTGCCGTTTGTTGTGGGTAGAATTTTCACTAACCATGCAGGATCCGGGATTAGCTACTACACAGACTATTTGTAAGGATCCTGGAGTTCTCTTAAATGACTTATGCACAGGATACTGAGTCTACAATCGGGATAAAGAAATGTATGATCCTAACTTGCTATACTATGCAGGATCCTCAGGTATGTATATAATATCCTTAAGATTATGTTGAAACATGAATAATAGTAATATGACTTTACTGTTAAGATTGTTGATGCGTGTGAAAGCGTCTCGTTTTATTATTTATAAAGTATAGGATACCAATCAATACTATCACACAACCAGGCAAGAATACTCGATCGAAATAGTATAGCTATGGTAAGTCCAGGTCGAATACAAGGAACACAAGAACGATGTTATTCAGTTAAATTAGAATTATTAACTAAACTAATAAAGCAGTAAGATAGGGGGTACGTTTTAGTTCCGTACGAACGTTCAATATGAACTAAATAACCAAACCAAACAACATAAAACAAAATAGAAGGAAAAGATAAACAATTGGAGATGGACATGTAATTGCTTAGAGTCTTAACATTCAGATTCATGTTATCCGGTTCATGTGTTTTGATTGTCTGATTGTGATTTCTTTTATATCAATTTAATGCTAAATTCTTCGATGACATTAAATTGAATGTGAACTAGCCAACGGTTCGGGTCCAACTAATTCCTACAATTTAGGGTCTCCCTAAATTGTGCATTAAGCATTCACGACTTATTATAATTCTCCCTTGCGGTATGAATCAACAATACCTATTAATAATTTCTTATTGACTTATTCGTTTTAGGGTATTAACTTTACTTTCTTAACCTATCAAACTCAACCTATTTAGCAATGATTAACCAAACCTAAATTCATTAATCATCAATAATTAATAACACTAAAGGAACTCAATCTCATTAATATTATTAACCACGTTAAGGAGTAAAAGCTAATAAGCACCAACAACTAAGGTTCTACAGGGAATATAATAGTCTTCAATCAAACAATTCATTCAAAACACAATTATAACCTTCAAACAATCATAATCAAAGATTATTAACCCAAACAATATACAAATAATCTAATTCATGATTCAATTATTACAAAATCAGATTCATAGTCTCAAAACAAACACATAGACATGATTGAATTGAAATCGGAACAAGATAAGCAAACCGAATCATAAACCGAATGAATTAGAATCAATAAGAATTGATCCTAGCTTTTCCACCTCCAAATCGCCATCGTTTCACCCCCAAAATGGAGGAAAAACCCCTCTGGAACTTCTGCTGGTCGTATGGTTCGAAGTGGTGGAAGTTATGAAGAAAAAACCCTAAAATCGGACTTAAATGGCTGAAAAAGTGATCTATACGGCGTATGGAATTCCATACGGCGTATGGACATCCATACGCCGTATGGATGCATTTTCAGCTAAAATGGAAAAAACGAAAGTTGTAGCCCTCTCTGTTAGCTAAATTCTCCAAGTTGAATTACCCCAATCGGAGTTCGTATGAAGAAGTTATGGCCAAAATACTAACAGCTGTCTGAAAACTCAGCTTTTATATTCTTCCTCCATTTTCAACTCATCTTTCATTCTTTTTCCGATTCGAGCTTCATTTACACTTCAATCCAATCCAATCTTGCCTATCTTCACTCTCTTAGCTTTTTTTCTTCGATCCAATCTTCTCTTGTCCAATGTTTTATTCTTTTAGCAACTTTTCTTCCAAATAAGCTCGTTTTTCGTTCCTTTTCGATCCAAGCTCCATTTAAACTCCTAAATGCAAATATGAACTAAATAAGTATCTTATTCATACAAAATGCATTAGAAACCTATCAAACACGGGGGCAATTAGTACTATAATTTAGTACATTTTGGCGTTTATCAAACATCCCCCACTTGAATCCTACTTGTCCTCAAGTAGACTATCAATTTAAAACTTATAAATGACAAAATTTAGTAGGTAGGCAATGACACATAGGGACTTACATACAAGCTAGCATTTTGCAAACCAAATTTTTAGCTTAAAAACAATTCAACATTAAGATTTAGCTATCAAGAAACTCTTCTAGGAAAAACAAATTTTCTCATCCATTATTATTATGCATAACAGATAGCTCACAATGATTACCGATATTGTTGTCCACCTAAACAATCTATACTTAGGTAATTGAGCTTGACTTATCATTATTCTAGCAGCTTTACCCTTGATTTACAATAGCAAAATACCCTTATACATATAACGTGCTAATATTACACATATTATGGATCTCCAATTAAGATAATCATTTTTCAGGTCAAGACATTGGTGACAGGTCTGTGCCTCAACACAACAGAGCGACATAACTTGACCTTGGTTTAGCAAAATAACTTTTTAGTCAAACCATTGGTGGCAGGTCTGTACCTTAGTACAACAAAGCGACATAATTTGACTACATTTTAAAATCATGAGTTGTTAAACTCTTTTGCTCTTTTTCATTAGATATACTGACGGAGACCAGGTCTGTACTTCCATACAACAGAGGAAACAACACCCAGTATATCCCCAAATGATATTAATTAAATACCAAAATTATGGCATATCGCACGCTATCATATAAGAATTAAGACTAAGTCATAAATTGTTAAAGTTCCTCTCGGAATATCGCATACTTCTTGCATTAATTTTATTTAATAGCTCAACAACTTATACATAGATTGCCTATTGATACATCACATGATGAACTATCTAATATTTTAAAATTTAAGTTCAAATTATCCTTTGAATTTCCCAGATTTGTTACAAGATTTTCTAAATTTAAAGAGAATACATTTTTAAAAGAAAAATTTGGGTTGAAAAATGACTAACATAGAATGCCTTACACCTTTAGTATACCAATATTTATCGATTTATAACTCAGGACAAACAAACTTCTTTTCCCCCATCCCCCACTTAAAATAAAACAATGTCCTCATTGCAAAACAAGGAATCGTAAAATAGGTAATAGAAAAAGAAGTGAACAGAAAACTCCCCTGATCTTGAAGAAAAATGCTTTCTTGATCTGATTATGAAAATATACAACATCACACTTCCGTAGGCATCACGATTACATTTAGCATATGCAATAAGCCTTTAAACCCCTCGGTATCCCGAGTGGACGAGTTATAGTCTCGTGAGGATTTCCAGGAAACACACCCACAAAGTTCGAAACTGCAAACAAAAACAAGAAAAAAATATAAAATAACTAAAAATTAAAACTACTTATTAACAAACAGAGCAGACAACAGAATCTTGTCGCAAAAACAACCCTTCCAACCGCCAGCTGGTGCGCACAACCACCGGTTGAGAGTCTGTGCAAACCAAATTCAAAATCTTCGCTCCATTAAATATTAAACTATATAACAAGCACATACATATAATTAACATATAAACAATTTTATACAAAACACATTTTTTTTTAATTTTTAAATTTTATTAATTTTTTAATATATATTTTTTTATATATAGTTTCCAACTTAATCGAATAAGTACCCGTTCCCCGATAGAACATCAGTCCAACCGGTTAAGTGTTCCCCAGCAGCGGCGCCAAAAACTTGATGCGTGTGAAAGCGTCTCGTTTTATTATTTATAAAGTATATGATACCAATCAATACTATCACACAACCAGGCAAGAATACCCGATCGGAATAGTATAGCTATGGTAAGTCCAGGTCGAATACAAGGAACACAAGAACGATGTTATTCAGTTAAATTAGAATTATTAACTAAACTAATAAAGCAGTAAGATAGGGGGTACGTTTTAGTTCCGTACGAACGTTCAATATGAACTAAATAACCAAACCAAACAACATAAAACAAGATAGAAGGAAAAGATAAACAATTGGAGATAGACATGTAATTGCTTAGAGTCTTAACATTCAGATTCATGTTATCCGTTTCATGTGTTTTGATTGTCTGATTGTGATTTCTTTTATATCAATTTAATGTCAAATTCTTCAATGACATTAAATTGAATGTGAACTAGCCAACGGTTCGGGTCCAACTAATTCCTACAATTTAGGGTCTCCCGAAATTGTGCATTAAGCATTAACGACTTATTATAATTCTCCCTTGCGGTATGAATCAACAATACCTATTAATAATTTCTTATTAACTTATTCGTTTTAGGGTATTAACTTTACTTTCTTAACCTATCAGACTCAACCTATTTAGCAATGATTAACCAAACCTAGTTTCATTAATCATCAATAATTAATAACACTAAAGGAACTCAATCTCAATAATATTATTAACCACGTTAAGGAGTAAAAGCTAATAAGCACCAACAACTAAGGTTCTACAAGGAATATAATAATCTTCAATCAAACAATTCATTCAAAACACAATTATAACCTTCAAACTTTGATTATTAACCCAAACAATATACAAATAATCTAATTCATGATTCAATTATTACAAAATCAGATTCATAGTTGTAACATCCTCAAAATGGGCCTAGTTGAAATACGGTATTTCCCTTAATTTAACTGTTATTTAAATTGTATTTTAAATACTTGGTGTATTTTGATAGCTAAATTAATAGGTCAATTGGTCAATTGGCTTATTGTGATAAATGAATTAGTACATGTTTTAAATTTATTTAGTTGACGGTATAATAAAAACTTATTTCTCGCAAATGGTTTTTAGGTTCCAGACAATAGATTTAGGACGGGTATAATTTATACCCAAAATGGGCTGAGTCATTAGATGTGTCGACATCTGGAGACTCCATTTTTGCCACCACTTCACTTCATTTCTCAAACACTCACATTCACCTTCAATGATTTCTTGATTTCTCAAACTCTTCAACAAATTACAATCTGATTTCTTCAAATTAGAAGGCTGTGATTTTGGATTCCCATCTTGCATTCATCTTTTTGAATCACCATCTTCATCAATTGTAAGTGAAAATACCCATTTTCATGCTTATTCTTAAATTGGTTAAATTAGGTTGAATTGATGACGAATTTGAGTTAAACTATGGTTGAATGTGTTTGTGTACAGATTACAAACTAATTTCATGCCCATATAAGATGAATCTATTATGTGTTCATATATGAAATTGAAGAAATTGGGTTTTATTGGAAATTATATTGAACACTTGATGCATGTATGAATCTTGGTGTTAGATGTTGTTATTAGTTGTTGTTATATGTTTACACATGTTTGTAGAGGTCATTTACATGTCAAAAAATCGAGTATTACATCTGCACTTGATAATTTGGATTTTTGGTTCGAGCTGAAACTAGTTGCAGGTCTGAACCATTATTGAAAAACATTGGAACGCGATCCCGAAACCCTTACCCGGATCGCGTTGCTATGTGTATTTTGATCCCAGGATGATTTTGTACGTATGAACGCGATCCAGTCCCTATCATACGGATCGCGTTAGATAGTGTTAAATTGGGTCAAACGGATTTTGTTCCTTGGAACGCGATCCAGCTACTTGTCCCGGATCGCGTTTGCAAGTGTATTTTGGCAACAGAATATTTTGGTGTTAAGGAACGCGATCCAGCCACACCCTACCCGGATCGCGTTTGTCAGTTTTACTTTGACGAATTTGACAACTTGTGACTTGTGTGCTTATGTTATTTAACGAGTATTGAAAGTATAGTATGAGCATTATACGGCATTGTTTATGTGAATGTTATACTATAAATTCTAAACATTAGAGTCTAACTCGGGTTTTGATCGTGTTCTCAGATAACCAGAAGACTCAATAAGATAAGATCTTTGAGTGGAGACTACAGTCGACAAGGGTGAGTGGATCTTGGACTTCAGTCTAATTTGGTTGTAACAATATGGTTACAACGGGTAAATGTGAATTTACTGTTTCATTGTTAAGTTAATATTTTGCCATGATGGTTATATTTAGCTTAATAATTGGTGTCCTTGATTGCCTTGATGGTTGTGGACTATATGAATGTCGGGGGTCAACGTGTGTTGGGTTTGTGTACTATTACTTTGGACATCATAAGTGCTTTGTACATGTGTTGTTCACTGAAATTACGTTGTAAGTAGTAATAGTACCAAGCTATCGGTTTAGCCACTGATTTGGCCTTCAGTTGGTTTTAAGTGTTACTTGGGGAACCACCGCGGCATGAGGGTACTCCAAGGACCACCGATCCTTCATGATTAACTGTTGCTATGCTTTGCTGTATTCATTTGTTAAGCTAAGTTAGTGATAGTTTGAGATTTATTCACTTAGCTTCGTGCTAACCCCTCATTACTTCTTGCAGGTTTACTTTGGTATGTGGGTGGGCAAGAAGTACTATAGGAATGGAATGTTTGACAAGCTCACTCTGTTTTGTTAATTTGGTTAATGTTATGACATTATGATGTGAATTTCTATAACACTAAACTTATCGTATGTAACGTCTAGGATAATCTAGTTTAAAGTTTGTATGTATTTGGATTGCCATTTTGAAATGTAAATATGCAATCCAATGGTTTGTATTTAAATCTTGCGCTTCCTTTTATAAAAAAAAAAAAAAAAAAATTATCCTTGTATTTTCGAGAAGGGTGTTATAAGTTGGTATCAGAGCAATGGTTTGGGTGAATTGAACATGGGTTAATTGTTCAATCCCAAATCTATTTGTGTTAGTCAAACATTCCTGGGAAGGGGATTGAGCTAGTGAATATGATTTGGTTAGTATTGTTAGGTACTAACAATTAACGGGTTATGAGATGTGTTGTGGTACAGGATATGGCAGAAAGTAACGCTCCGACCAGTACCCCGATCAATGCTTCTGGAGCGAGAGACTCTCCTCCAGAAATTCAGTCTCAAAGCCAAGGTCAGACTAATACTACACTCCCTGCAAGTGAATTGAGCCGTGATGAGTACACTTTGTATTTGGAGGATGAGTTAAACAAATATAAGGAGTTATACGAACAACAAGCTAGAACATCCCGACAGATTCCGGCTGTTAGTACGATTACACCTCCGTTAGTGACATCACAGTTTTCTATGCCACCGCCTACTTACTACCAGACATCAGCTCCTTTTTCTTCTTCAGGACCTTCTGGATATCAGTTTCCGGTATTTCCTCCTCCACCTCAGCAAAAATTATGTTCATTTAAGACATTTAAGTCTAGTGGACCTTCAGATTTCTTTGGGAGTACAAATCCTTCTGTGACCATGGATTGGTTAAGGGATGTCGAAAGAAAATTTGAGGTTTGCCGATGCGAGGATGAGATCAAAGTAACTTATGCAGTGCAACTTTTAAAGGGTCCGGCAATGGGATGGTGGGATTCTATCACATCTCATTTAACACCTCAGCAAAAAGCTTCCATTACATGGTCCGATTTCTATAACGAGGTTTGTAAGAAGTATTGCTCAGGGTATGACATGACTCGCATTAGGCGTGAATTCTTGGATATGCAATTGACTGATAGTATGACTATAGAGGACCTTATCTCTCAGTTTACCGATAAGTTGAGATTTGTACATCAATGGGTACCGGATGAAAGGACAAAGATTGACCATTTTGTTGGAATGTTACCCCATACTTATCGAACTACTGTGAGACTTGCAGGAGATCTTAACCAAGCTTTTGATTTGGCCCGTTCTGTGGATGGCGATATTAGAGCTCATGATTTGGAAATTAAAGACAAGTCCCCAATGAAACCCAAAGGTGAATCTACGTCAGGTCAGGGGAAGAAGAAATGGCAAGGTAATAATAATAACCGTAAACCGAAGGTTGTTGGTGGTTCAGTGGATAGGTCAAATTGGTGCCAGAATTGCAGGTCTAGGCACACGGGACATTGTACACCTCAGACTGCTAGGTGTATTAAGTGTGGTCAGTTCGGTCATGACATTAAGGATTGCCCTTTTCCTAAGCCAGTGTGTTGGAATTGTCGCAAGGAAGGACATCGTTCGAGTGCGTGTCCAGAGGCAGGGAAGCCAAAATCGGGCACGGTCGGAGGGTCAACGTCATCTTCTGGCCAGAAAAGAAAGAATCCTCCAGCTCCAACTGGTCGGGCTTTTCGAATGACCGTGGATGAAGCTGTTGTAGCCGAGGATGTCATCACTGGTACTTTTCTTATTAATTCAGTACCGGCATGCGTCTTATTTGATTCAGGGGCAAATTGTTCCTTTATGTCCTTGGTATTCTGTGATAGACTTAAATTGACGCCTACATGTATTTCACAACCAATTGAGGTTGAGGTAGCGGATGGAAAGTTAGTTTCAGTTACCACATCGGTGACAGGAGCTAGTATTTTGATTGAGGGTCATAGTTTCCCTGTTTCTTTTCTATTGATGCCTATTCATGGATTTGATGTTGTGTTAGGCATGGATTGGTTGAGTCGTAATAAAGCCAATATAGATTGTCATAAGAAGCTGATAAAAATCCCAATCTCAGACGAGTCATATGTCGTGGCTCGAGGGGAAAGGGAGAGGGGTAGTATACCTTTGATCTCTATGATGAAAGCTAGAAAATCTCTAGCTAAAGGGTGTGATTCTTATTTAGCCTATGTTGTCGATGCTAAGCTAGAAAAGAAAGCCATTAGTAATGTCCGAGTTGTTTCTGAGTATTCGGATGTTTTCCCTGATGAATTGCCTGGTTTACCTCCGGTTAGAGAAGTATAATATAAAATTGAGTTAATTCCTGGTTCTACTCCAGTAGCTAAGGCACCTTATAGATTAGCTCCCTCCGAAATTCGTGAAATGATGAATCAAATTCAAGAATTATTAGATAAGGGTTTTGTTAGACCCAGTTCTTCTCCTTGGGGTGCTCCTGTGTTATTTGTTAAAAAGAAGGATGGCACTTTTCGTATGTGTATTGATTATAGAGAGTTGAATAAGAGGACCGTAAAGAATAAGTATCATTTGCCCCGAATAGATGAATTGTTTGATCAATTACAAGGATCTTCATTTTTCTCTAAGATAGACTTGAGATCGGGTTATCACCAAGTTCGGGTTTGTGGGGAGGATATCCCTAAAACAGCTTTTCGCACTCGCTATGGTCATTATGAATTTCTTGTTATGCCTTTTGGGTTGACTAACGCTCCAGCAATTTTCATGGATTTGATGAATAGGGTTTGTAGACCTTTTCTCGATAAATTTGTCATTGTTTTTATTGATGAT
Source organism: Helichrysum umbraculigerum (assembly GCA_949592205.1). NCBI lineage: Eukaryota > Viridiplantae > Streptophyta > Magnoliopsida > Asterales > Asteraceae > Helichrysum > Helichrysum umbraculigerum. The sequence goes on from CATIUR010000005.1 coordinate 38,681,573, forward strand.
ATATTAGTTTATTCTAAATCTGAATCCGATCATGAAGTACATTTGCGTTTAGTTCTTGACACCTTGAGAAAGGAGAAATTGTATGCTAAGTTTTCGAAATGTGAATTTTGGCTTCGTGAAGTTCAGTTTTTGGGGCACATCTTTTGTGAAGATGGGGTTAAAGTGGATCCATCTAAAATTGAGGCTGTCATGAATTGGCAATCACCTAAATCTCCGTCAGAGATCAAGAGTTTTCTGGGTTTGGCAGGCTATTACAGAAAATTTATTAAAGATTTCTCCAAGATTGCAGGTTCTTTGACTAAATTAACTCGTAAGGATGTGAAATTTCTGTGGGGTGATCAACAGGAATCGGCTTTTCAGACCTTGAAACAATTGTTGTGTCAGGCTCCGATTTTAACTTTACCTGATGGATCCGAGGATTTTATCGTATATTGTGATGCTTCACATGCGGGTTTAGGTTGTGTATTGATGCAACGAGACCGTGTTATTGCCTATGCTTCACGTCAGTTGAAACCTCATGAGATTTACTATCCTACCCATGGTGATATCAAGTGGTAAGACTTGATATTAAAGGGATTCATGTTCGAATCCAACAACCTACCTGAGATGTTCAGGAGATAGGTTGGGGTGCATTGGGCTGCAGACCTGGCCCAATGGCTTATATTAACATTCCTCCTTGGGCCTGCGGGTGATGGAGGGGGGTGTTACAATAGTCTCAAAACAAACACATAGACATGATTGAATTGAAATCGGAACAAGATAAGCAAACCGAATCATAAACCGAATGAATTAGAATCAATAAGAATTGATCCTAGCTTTTCCGCCTCCAAATCGCCATCGTTTCACCCCCAAAATGGAGGAAAAACCCCTCTGGAACTTCTGCTGGTCGTATGGTTCGAAGTGGTGGAAGTTATGAAGTGAAAACCCTAAAATCGGACTTAAATGGCTGAAAAAGTGATCCATACGGCGTATGGAATTCCATACGGCGTATGGATGTAAAAGCCTAAAAAGTCCAGCCCGCGATAACAAGTTTCAGCCCAGTTTTCAATCCATACGGCGTATGGCCATACATACGCCGTATGGATACATTTTCAGCTAAAATGGAAAAAACGAAAGTTGTATCCCTCTCTGTTAGCTAAATTCTCCAAGTTGAATCACCCCAATCGGAGTTCATATGAAGAAGTTATGGCCAAAATACTAACAGCTGTCTGAAAACTCAGCTTTTACATTCTTCCTTCATTTTCAACTCATCTTTCATTCTTTTTCCGATTCGAGCTTCATTTACACTTCAATCCAATCCAATCTTGCCTATCTTCACTCTCTTAGCTTCTTTTCTTCGATCCAATCTTCTCTTGTCTAATGTTTTATTCTTTAGCAACTTTTCTTCCAAATAAGCTCGTTTTTCGTTCCTTTTCGATCCAAGCTCCATTTAAACTCCTAAATGCAAATATGAACGAAATAAGTATCTTATTCATACAAAATGCATTAGAAACCTATCAAACACGGGGGTAATTAGTACTATAATTTAGTACATTTTGGCGTTTATCAATTGTCATGTTACAGGATACCGATAGGAACATTGTCTTATATTTCAGGATCACTGACTTATAGTTATCCTGGATATAACTAGGTCTGAGATAATAGGATATTTTGGATTCGATATTATCTTATAATATATGCTTATTATAAGGATCCCAGATATCATATATCTCGGGATCCCTTTGCTACATATATTTTCGCATGTTTATTTTCATTTTGACTAGGTCATGAAGACCTGTGGAAGTAGTTCCGATTTCCTTGGATCGTATATTACTTGAAGACTATTTTGAATTACGAAGAAGCGAGTCAACACGTGCGTATTACTTGGTCAAGTAAACGTTGGAGGCGCTCCACCATATCTCGGGGATGATCCCAGATATTTCGGAAATACTAGTTATAGGGCTGTAGTACATATACGAGGCTTGAATGATTGATTAGGTTAACTTATCTTCATTACTTACACTCAATTACACTCTCAGCAACTCACTTATACTCTGACATTTTACCGTTTCCACACTTAGACGATCATTCTTGCGCTCTTTAGTTTGTAATTTCATTTTATTCAATAAGATAAACATAAGGCAAGGATCGATTGATCCTTCCCGAGGTTTTGTGCCGGCGGTCTACTATAGATCAAGGGTTTTCCTCGTACATCATCGTGTTCTTGCATTTTACATTCATTTACTTCTCTAAATTTGCATTCTTTGTCATATTTATTGCATTATCTCGGAATTATCCCGGATTACATTTGTTCTTTTGCATTCATCTTGATTTATTGCATACAAATTCGTTATTTACAAAGTTCTAGTTCATTTATCCATCAAGATTTAATCTTAAGTAAACCCGCATTAGCAAAATTACAAGTTTTTATCGCATAAGATAATTTTCAACCAAATTATCTTGAAATTAAGTTTAAGCACACTACATCACTTTACTAATTTGATCATTGAATTGCATTTAGTAATTTTTTGACCAAAACAATTTGGCGCCCACCGTGGGGCAAGTGGTGCTTTTTCATAATCAAACTTTTGATTAAACCTTCATTAGAGTCGTTTTTTGCATAAAATTTGTCAAAAATGGTGACCCAAGGCCAAACCACCTCTTCTGCTATACCATCATCTTCTGCTGCTAGCATACCACCGTACATGCCTGTTTCATCTTCAAGACCAAGGCCTCAGCCTGTCAGTTCAAGGAGGACGACTACTACATCCACCTATGTGGGATCAGGTTCGAATGATAGTGACCCTATTAGTATCTTTAACCGTGAAATTATGACTATGTTTTCAGAAGTAAGGGAACAGATGAGCCGTATAGAACGCAGCAACGCGTCACTAAGAAGAGATGTGGAAGGCATGAGATCTAGAGAAAGTGTTCCTGTCACTCAAGTTACTACCCCCATTCGGAGCAGGATCCTGGATTTCAATACTCCTCCTTCATCAAATTATTCTGGAGATTTCATATCTATGCAAAGGAGTACCGGAATCCTAGGATCCACACATGCTACCAGAGTCTCTACACATAGAGATCCTGAACAAGCCTCAGGATCCCTACCAAGGACAACATATGGTGGTAACATACCTTCTGGTTATTCTTTTGGTTCTAACGTTTTGCAGGATTCTGGGGTAAATCCCGTCGTGGCGAGGGAGTTGCAAAAGCTCAAGGACATGATATCTAGTGTCCCAGGTATAGTACAACCTATCCCGGAGGTTGCGCCATCTGCACATAGGATCTCGTGATTTGCACCCCCGATATGTGATGCCGAGATCCCGAAGAGATTTCAGACTCCTAACATGAAGCTTTATGATGGAACCACGGATCCTGAAAAACATATAGCGCAGTACAGGGAAAGAATGGAGATTATCCCGATTCCTGCGGATCTAAAGGAAGCTTGTCTATGCAAAGGATTCGGATCCACTCTTACAGGATCTGCACTTAAATGGCTGCTTAATGTTCTTGCATACTCTATAACATCTTTTGCTCATTTGGTTAATCTTTTTAATAATCAATTTTCATGCAGTAGGACTTCGAAAGACTAACCACTGATTTGTATAGGGTTGTCCAGAAGGATAATGAAACTCTTCGAGATTTTGTAGGAAGATTTGGCAGGGAATCCTTAGATATCCCGAACCTGGATATGGCAACTACTGTTCAAGCTTTCAAAATGGGGATAAAGAGATATTCGCCTTTCTATGAAGATCTTGTGATGAACCCATGTAGAAGCTTGGACAAAGTTAGAAATAGAGCCTTGAGATTCATATTCTTAGAGGAAGATGCAGTGATCCAAAAGAAATCAAATACCTCTTCAACGTATGATAAACCCAACAGGAAAGCTGAGATACCTGTATTCAAACCAAGCAGGAGCAAACCATACTCCAGAAATGAGGATCGCAGGATCAACACTGTGGATGAGGATGATGAAGATTGTCCAAAACTGACTGATTATTGTTTTGCAGCTGATACCACAGAAATCCTCTATGCAATGAGAAACCTTGAAGATGGAGTTAGATGGCCAAAGAAGAGTGAAAAGAATACTGGATGGAAAGACAGATCGAAATGGTGCGCTTTCCATGAGGATTTCGGTCACGAAACTGAGAACTGCATAGCTTTGAGGAAAGAAATAAGCTATTTGCTCGGAAAGGGTCATCTGAAGGAGCTCTTCAACAGAAGAAAAGATCAAGCTCGGGATCATGATAAACTTCGTGATTCTGAAATTCAAGATCATATCGGAATCCCGCAGAGAGCAGGATCACCACCCCAAAATGCTAAGGTAATTAACTTTATATCTGGTGGTTCTGACATCTGTGGTACATCTTATTCAGCAGCGAAAAGGCATGCGAAGGAATCAAAGTCAGAAAAGCGGGATAAGCCCATGAGATCAGTAACCCTGAAGGATGAGAAGGTGGTCACTTTTAGTGAAGATGAAAAGGAGAATGTTCAGGATCCTCATCATGATGGTCTGGTTATTACTCTATATATTGCAAATCATTTTGTACGCAGGATCCTGATTGATGATGGCAGTTCTGTGAACATCATCCAACAGGAGACACTCAAGAGGATGGGGATCCCAGAGTCAGAGGAAATTGCTAAATCAACCGTCCTCGTTGGGTTCAGTGGTGAAGCCAAAAATACCGTGGGAGAAATCAAACTTCCAATCTATATTGAGGGGGTAAACTCTATGCAACGCTTTTGTGTTATGGATTCATTATCTTGCTATAACATTATTCTAGGTAGACCCTGGATTCATGACATGAAGGCAGTCCCATCAACGTATCATCAATGCGTGAAGTTGCCCACTCCATGGGGAGTTGTTAGGATTAACAATGACCAACAGGAGGCTAAGGATTGCTACACAACATCGATGAAACCTACTACCAAGCCCACACCAGCATAGTAATTAAAGACGCGAGCACGGGGCATCTTGGAAGCAATTGAGCAGGATGTCAAAGAAGTGCCGCTAAACATTGATGATCCTGAGGAAAAAGTATTCTTGGGATCCTCAGTCTCTAAGGATCTTGAACAGAATCTTGTGAAGTTCCTAAAGGATAGAAAAACAACTTTTGCCTGGAAACCTGAGGATATGACAGGTATATCTAAGGATATTATCACACATAAACTAGGTATTGACAAAAGTTTCAGGCCGATTCAGCAAAAGCGAAGAAAGTTCGCCCCAGAAAGAAATGCGATCATACAAGCTGATGTAGAAAGGTTGCTCAAGTCTGGTATGATTAGGGAAGTTAAATTCCCAAGATGGTTGGCAAACGTGGTAGTGGTGCAAAAGAAGAATGGGAAATGGAGAGTATGTATAGACTACACTGACCTCAACAAAGCATGTCCAAAGGATCCCTTCCCATTACCTCACATAGACTCAATGGTGGACGCAACTGCTGGACACGAGATCCTGACCTTCATGGATGCATCTTCGGGATTTCAGCAAATACAGATGGAGCCATCTAATCAGGAAGATACATGACACCAACAGTTATATATTGTTATATTGCAATGCCTTTTGGTCTTAAAAATGCAGGTTCAACATACCAGAGGCTTGTGAATATGATGTTCAAAGATCACTTGGGTAAGACCATGGAAGTCTACATTGATGATATGGTGGTTAAATCCAAGAGAGCTGAGGATCATCTTCAAGATCTTTGAGCTGCTTTCGATATCCTGGACCAATACAACATGAAGCTTAATCCTGCCAAATGCCATTTTGGAGTGGGGGCAGGAAAATTCTTGGGCTATATGGTGACTAAAAGAGGAATCGAGGCTAGCCAAGAACAAATTAAGGCTATCCTAGATTTGAAATCCCCGGTCAACACCAAAGATATTCAAAGGTTAACTGGAAGGATTGCAGCTCTTAATAGATTCATTTCGAGATCCTCAGATCGATGCAAAGAATTTTATGATATCCTGAAGAAGAACAAGAAATTCGAATGGGGAGATAAACAAGAAGCATCATTTTTGGAATTGAAAAATTATTTGTCATCGGCTCCATTGTTAATGAAGCCAGAAGATGGAGAACCATTATATCTATATATGGCAGTATCCCAAAATGTAGTAAGTGCAGTACTTGTTAAAGATCATGAAGGTCAACAGCATCCCGTATATTATGTAAGTAAAAGTCTACTTGATGCTGAAACCAGGTATTCTCATCTTGAAAAACTTATTCTTGCATTAGTCATGGCTTCCACTAAACTTAGACATTACTTTGAAACGCACCCTGTTCATATAAGATCAAATTATCCCATAAAATCAGTACTTAGAAAACCAGAATTGTCAGGTATAATGGCTAAATGGTCTGTGAAATTAAGTGCGTTTAATTTAATATATGAGCCAAGAAGTGCCATAAAATCCCATGCCTTAGCAGACTTTATAGCTGATTTCACTAGTGATCTTCAAGAAGAAGTAGATTTAGAGGTACAACAATTAGATGAATCAAAAGATAAATGGATTCTATATACTGACGGAGCCTCTAATATGAACGGAATTGGATTAGGGATAATATTAAGATCACCACAGGGAGACATAATGCCACAAACAATTAATTGCGAATTTCAGGATACTAATAATGAAGCAGAATATGAGGCATTAGTTGCTGGATTACAACTAGCTAAAGATATAGGAGTAAAACATTTACAAGTTTACATGGATTCTTTATTAGTTGTTAATCATTATAATGGTACTTATGCTGTAAAAGAAGAAAAGTTAGCTTTATATTTGGATGTTGTGAAAAAGCTTACAGCTAATTTCGAGACATTCAGTATAGAGCAGATACCAAGAGAAGCCAATTCAGAAGCGGATGCATTAGCAAATTTGGGATCAACTCTCAGGATCCCGCCTAACATCAGGATCTTGATTGTTCATATCTTGTCGCCAGCTATAGAGGATAAGAAAGAAGAGAAAGTATGCGGGATTGATGATCCTGAGATAGGAGATAATTCAGATACATCAGCTTCTGGGGGCAAATCGGGATCATGGATGCAACCAATCATGGAATACTTACAAAATGATGTGATTCCGAAGGATGAACCAAATCCTAGGATTTTCAAGCTTAAGGTATCTCATTTTATAATTCAAAATGGGATATTGTATCGTAAATCTCTTGCAGGACCATTACTGCGATGCCTTGAGGATCCTAAAGTGCAAGCAGTACGTAAGGATATTCATGAGGGAGATTGTGGAAATCATTCTGGGGGCAGAGCACTATTTTCAAAAACTTTGAGAACAGGTTACTTTTGGCCAACTATGAGGAAAAATTCCATGGATTTCGCTCGCAAATGTGATGCTTGTCAAAGACATGGGAACATCCATCATCAACCGGCAGAACCGATGTATCCGATTATCTCTTCATGGCTGTTTATGAAGTGGGAAATGGATATTGTTGGAAAACTACCTACTGCTCCTGGAGGAAAAGTCTTTATACTTGCAATGACAGACTACTTTTCGAAATGGATTGAAGCTAAAGCATTTGTGCAAGTAAAGGAAAAGGATGTGATATCGTTCATCAAAAGAAATATCCTGACTAGGTTCGGGATTCCGGCAGAGATAATATGTGATAATGGATCTCAGATTATTGGAAATAGAACAACCAAGTTTTGTGACAGTTGGAGGATTAAGATGATTACTTCAACGCCAGTTTATCCCCAAGCTAATGGACAAGCGGAATCCAGTAACAAGATCATCATCAACAATTTTAAAAAAGGTTGAACGCCAAGAAAGGGAGATGGGTTGAAGAGTTACCATTTGTTCTATGGGCTGATAGGACTACTGAAAAACAGGTAACCAAACAAACTCCTTTCGCTCTGGTGTTTGGATCTGAAGCTATGATCCCAACAGAAATGGTGATCCCGACGGCAAGATCCCGAATGCAGACTGAAGAAGCGAATAAGGTAGCATTGATCCAAGATTTAGAAACTGTGGATGAGATTAGGGATCGTGCTAAATTCAGGATTGCAGCTTATCAGCAAAGGATTTCAAGATCCTACAACAAAAATATTAGGATAAGGAGATTTCAAGTTGGGGATCTGGTATTAAGAAAAGTGTTTCAAAACACTAAAAATCCTGCTGAGGGAAAATTAGCACCAAGTGGGAAGGTCCTTATTTGATTGATTCAAATGCTGGAAATGGGGCATACTGGCTAGCAAACATGGATGGAGAGTTACTTCCGAGATATTGGAATGCTATTTATCTAAAGCTCTATCATGTGTAAGTTAAATATTTATATTTGACGTAAGAGGTATTCCTGTGATCCTTAACTTTCCATTATACTTATTTCTTCTATCAATATATAAATATGTATGTGTGTGCCATTAATATATGTATATATATGTCTATGCATGATTAATCTTTTTCATTATTCTTATATGAATCTCGTACTAACTTAAGCATCGGAGGGGTGTTAGGCAAACTAACACCCACCTTTACCAAAGATTTTGTGTTTGTTGTAGTTGACACATTTGGGAATCATGCAATGAGGATAAGAGGTTGGCCACCTCTCTCCCCCGATTGGGAATCCCAGGGATTCCTCTAAAGGTTTTGAGGATGCTGAAAACGCATAATCACCTCTCTTTCATATGGGTTGCCACACTCACGCCTGGAGCGCACATGTTTGATTATAGAATCAAGGTTATGGGACCGGCGATGCCTCTGGTACCCGACAATTTCATGACCATTGACCTATAGATCAAATTCTTTTGGTTGTCGTCACTGAGTGCACTAGGTGTCGACCCCTAAGATAGTAATGTTTTCACATTACACGTAGCAAAAGGTTTGTAATGTTTTCACATTACCTAAAGGTTTTGGCGTATTCACGTCACTAAAGAACACAAGGCTTATCATGTTTATACACTGAATATCGCGCAAGGTTTGTAATGTTTTCACATTACCTAAAAATAATTGGTATCTTCATACCATGCAAAAGATGGATTATCCCGAGACACGGATTACCCCATGATTTAATGTGATGATAATACATTGCAAACACTTGATTTATTGGTCTTATCCAATCTTAAGTCTATTGGTTATAATGTTTTCACATTATTCAAAATGCTTTATTGAAACATCCGAAAGTTTGTAAAATGTTTTATGAACTTACTTTGAAAATTTCAGAATTGATTTATAAGATTAGTTTTGAATAAAAATGACTTTTTGTAAGAATAAACATTTGTTATGTGATTACATTGCAGGATATGGCTTATCTTTGTTACTATTGTTTTGAAGCATACTTTGGGATCCTGGAATCCCGATTAGACAAAGTCATCCTGAGGGAATCTCCTCAGGATCCTGATTGAATTAAGTTGTCCTGAAGGAATCTCCTCAGGATCTTGAAGTCTAAAGATTCATAATTAGAAAGTCTTTCCCTTATCCTGCATCCTGTTCTATCTACTGCATATCCTGAGGGAATCTCCTCAGGATCCTGATTTTTAAGCAACAAGTATATATACATGCTAAGGGAATTTCCTTAGTAGTTTGAAGAAAAGAAGATATATGAAATCCTAATCATATTCATAGCAAAAATATTTCAGAATAAAATCTACCAGCTTGTTCAAAGCAAAACAAAATCAAGTGGCCAACATGAACCACTTCAAACACCACCATGGTTAGCCATACCAGGCTAACCTCACCCCAGAATAACTGTCTGATTACAACACCAACCACGAAAATTAAACTATTAAAAGATAATACTGGGCTCCGGCTGTTTAAATACCTTCCTCGCCCAGTTTGGCATCCTCCTCGACGGTATCTGCTGCGATTGCCAATCCATCCAAGACCTCCTTCACAGATGAAAAATTGCTCATCTCGTTGACATCCTCGTTGGCAATCTGATCCCCTTCTGGGACAATGGGAGCTTTGTCATTTGCAGATTTGGTTGTTTTGGAGGGTTTGCCCTTTGATGCTTTGGGAGCTTTGCTGGCAGGATCCTCGGAGTTGGAAGCAACGTTGGGATCCTGATCTTTAAGTTTTGCAAGTCTTGTTTTCCATGTTTCCACGTCCCAGAACGAGATGTCAACTCCACGAGCAGCAACCTCATTCGCCATTTTAATTCTAGCTTCAAAGACGACAATGGCGGCATCCCTTTTGGTTTCCTGCACCAAGCTGTTTTTCACCTCCTCCACCTTGATGTCAGACTCGGCTAAGCTTTTGTTCAACAAGGACTTTGTCTCTTTGAGCTCTTTCCTTACCTTGGCAAGCTCAGCCAAATCCTTGTCGTGAGCTGCAGCTCTGGCCAACCCGATCTTCTTTAAGCCATCAAGCATCTCTTCTTTCTCATGGTAGCTTTTGATCAAAGAGTCGAAGGCCTGAGATGGAATAAATTTAGGGTTAATAGGGAATCAATATGCTTAGATGAAAACAAGATATGAACATAAATACCTTGGAAGCTTCAGCAACAGGATCTGAGAGATCAATTACTTCCTCAACCTTTCTCTTCTTTGCAGAATTAGAACGCGGGTTGGGGATCCTCGGCTTGGATGACTTGGACGCAGGTTTGGCTGGAGTTTCAGTATCAATTTCATCAAGAGAGAAATGCTTGTTGGACATGCTGGCTTCTGATTGTTGGGATCCTGCACTTTCGACTGGATATGGATGTTTGAATGACCGGTAATCCTCAGGAATCTCCAAGAATACCTCCAAGTTGGCTTCAGTATCCTGATTTGGGGGAGCTAAATCTGTAAAAATCGGTGCTGCAACAAAAGAAACAAGTTAGGTACGTTGTTTATCCAAAACCCTAAATAATATTTTCTATTTCCTACCCTTTTCGACCCATACAGAAGAGATTGAATCGCCGTTCGACAAAGAATCCCTAGCAACAAAAAAGAAACGGCTTTTCCATTTATGATCATTTTGAGTTGCGCGAGCAACAAGTGGGAAACGTTTGGATTTGGTTTGAAGAAGAAAGTAATGGTTTCCATGAGTACGGAGATTGTATGATTGGGCAATTTTAGGAATCCCCAATTTTAAGTCATAAAGGTCAATAACATTTTGGAGTACGAAAAGAACGCGCCAAACCATTGGCATAGTCTGGGAATAACATATGCCAGTGGTTGAGAAGAATTCATTGAATAAGGGAGGAAACGGATACTTGATTCCGATCGAAAATGGATATTCAGGAAAGCATACCCATTTCCTGGAACTGAAATCGGCTTGAGCACTGGGGTCATAAGGACGAAAAACTGTATTAAAAGGAAAGGAACCCTTGAGCTTTTCAATGTCGGAATCGAGAAAAGTACATGGTTCTGGGTTTGTGATTAGCTGTTGGTCGATAAATTCCGGTTCATGATGATCGCCTTCGTGAATGACGAGAGCCATTTTTCGGTATAATGAAAAATAACGACTGAAAATTGAAAAAATTGAAAGAAAGAAAAGTTCATAGAGTAATACCTGTAAACGGAGGAGGAAACTGATAATAAGAGGCAATGATGGAATGATAAGTATCAAAGGCCTATAACTGCTCGGGCACGGTTACCTATAAGCGTAAAGATCTCACCTAACCTCTTTTGATCTTGAGAAGTTATATCATTTTCAGGATCCTGAACAAGCGATACAACTTCGGGGGCAATTGTTGTGGGTAGAATTTTCACTAACCATGCAGGATCCCGGATTAGCTACTACACAGACTATTTGTAAGGATCCTGGAGTTCTATTAAATGACTTATGCACAGGATACTGAGTCTACAATCGGGATAAAGAAAGGTATGATCCTGACTTGCTATACTGTGCAGGATCCTCAGGTATGTATATAATATCCTTAAGATTATGTTGAAACAGGAATAATAGTAATATGACTTTACTGTTAAGATTGTCATGTTACGGGATCCCGATAGGAACATTGTCTTATATTCCAGGATCACTGACTTATAGTTATCCTGGATATAACCAGGTCTGAGATAATAGGATATTTTGGATTCTATATTATCTTATAATATATGCTTATTATAAGGATCCCAGATATCATATATCTCGGGATCCCTTTGCTACTAATATTTCCGCATGTTTATTTTCATTTTGACTAGGTCATGAAGACGTATGGAAGTAGTTCCGATTTCCTTGGATCGTATATTACTTGAACTCTTGAAGACTATTTTGAATTACGAAGAAGGGAGTCAACACGTGCGTATTACTTGGTCAAGTGAACGTTGGAGGCGCTCCACCATATCTCGGGGATGATCCCAGATATTTCGGAAATACTAGTTATAGGGCTGTAGTATATATACGAGGCTTGAATGATCGATTAGGTTAACTTATCTTCATTACTTACACTCAATTACACTCTCAGCAACTCACTTATACTCTGACATTTCACCGTTTCCACACTTAGACGATCATTCTTGCGCTCTTTAGTTTGTAATTTCATTTTATTCAATAAGATAAACATAAGGCAAGGATCGATTGATCCTTCCCGAGGTTTTGTGCCGGCGATCTACTATAGATCAAGTGTTTTCCTCGTACATCATCGTGTTCTTGCATTTTACATTCATTTACTTCTCTAAATTTGCATTCTTTGTCATATTTATTACATTATCTCGGAATTATCCCGGATTACATTTGTTCTTTTGCATTAATCTTGATTTATTGCATACAAATTCGTTATTTACAAAGTTCTAGTTCATTTATCCATCAAGATTTAATCTTAAGTAAACCCGCATTAGCAAAATTACAAGTTTATATCGCATAAGATAATTTTCAACCAAATTATCTTGAAATTAAGTTTAAGCACACTACCTCACTTTACTAATTTTTTCATTGAATTGCATTTAGTAATTTTTTGACCAAAACACCGTTTGTGAGATATTTAAGTTTCAAAAATGTGGGAAAATGGGTATTTGATGAAAATTAGTAGTTGAGATTGATTCACCTATTTTCACTCAGAATTGTTGTACTCGTTTGAACCCTACTCTTATTATATATTATATTATATTATATTATTGTTGCACCTATATACGTATTTGTTACCAACATGATTTGTAAATTAATTTCTTGCAGACTTGCAGTATACCTTCAATTCAATTCAATACATATAAACAAAGAGTTAATAGTTTGAATTTTGAATTACGAACACAAATAAGTACTAGATAAAGATCGCTCTATTTGTAGCTTTTTCTAGCAATCATAGTCGATTTTGTTATTGAAAAATTAGATATGTGGGTTGTAACACTAATATGGCGATATTTAAGTCACCAAATAACTCGAGTATTCATGCAATTAAAAAATCATAAGTTAGTCCAGTTTATTTAGTGAAATATATAAAATCGATCACATTTTTAATCATTGATAACGTAACATACATTGATAGATAATTGTTTAGGAGCATGTCGAGCAAAAATGATAATCATGTATTTTTTTGCTAATAATGTGTTCAACTTTATTACTTCGTATTTCATCTTTTAACAAACGACTACAAATTTGCCTACTTGATGATAAACTTAATTGTTCTAAATTATATGTGTGAATAACATGTTTTTGGAGGTGAAATCTATAGGGTGTGTTTTGTTAAGGAAAAATATCTTCATCTTTTTTTTGTGTCTTTTTAGAGTTTTACTCTGTATGTCTCTTGAAAATTGATAAAATAAAAAAATGTATTGATATATAAAGAATAGAGTTTTCGTTTTCCATAATAGGAGATGTAGAAATCATAGATTATCGATTCTCTTTTCTTATAAAACTTCTTCATAAAACCTCAACTTTAACACGTTTATTCATTTTTTTAGTTTCCTTAAGAAAAAATTAAAAAAATGAAAGAGTTTTTTTTTTTTACTAAACACGCCATAATTATTTGACATTTGGCCTATAAAACATATTTGTAATTTTCTTTAAACAACGCATAGTTAGAAGTTAAAAACATACTCCGTAATACTGTAACAAATTAAACATTGGTACATGTAAATTAGGGGGGAAATATAAAAGAAACAAAAAATCAAACAAATGATCAAGTCTTATCTTTCGGAAACTGGAAAACCAATTCCATGTCTAGTTGTAGGAAAAACACCAAACAAGAGGCTACACAACACTCCAACACCTATTGGCAATATTGAAAGCCACTTATCCAATTCCTCTGATGGTTTTGGATAAAAGCAATTCACAAAATTTTTATCTAACATAGCAATTGTCCCAAAAACCGCAACTGATAACAACCCATGAAATACATCAATCAACTTAACCTTATACTCACTCGCCTTTTCGGGTGGAACTCTAGTCGACCCATCAATTACCCACAAACCTGAAAACGTTGCAACCACATATCGAACCTTCCCTTTATTATCATGAAAACCATCTGTAAAAGACAATACAAAGCAAGAGACGCAACAAAGAGAAAGAAGTATAGATGTTAAAGTTCGGCTAACTTGTGTTTGACATTTGCCTTGATGGGTGAAAATAGGTGTAAGCGTTTGGAATACAAGGACCGAGCCTGTGGGAAGAAGGTTGGATAGACGAGCCGTGAGCTTGAACGCTTCTTTTATTGCCTTTTGTGTGATCGTCTTCTTCGGCATTCTTTCCAACAAAGGTTGGATTAAGTCGTCATGTTCTAGTATGTCCATGATCTAGATTGTGTTCTGAATATTTTTGGTTGCAGTTTATATGAAAAGGCCAAAAGGGTGTTTATTTATGTTCGTAAACAATACCAATTATACAAATCCTACATAAACTCGTATCACATTTGTCTGTAGCAATGCATAATTAATACTCCGTATGAAAGAAAAGGTTTAAGGGTTTAGAAATCAGTCATTGAGACGAAAAATGAGGATCTTGCGTTTCGTGTTTCTTGACTGTTTCTATTTAGCGAAGATCGTGGAATGATTTTTTCGTTTAGTCTATTTACTTTACATTTTTTTAACGTACTAAAATAAAAAATTGGGCTATCCTATAAAACTGATAATTGGGTCATGGGCTCATGGCTATGGGTCCAAAGTTCAAACCGTCCAAATGTCCAATCCATTAATTGGGGTCCTATGTAAATTGAAAACCGCATTTCTTTTTCTTCCATTTAGGCGACATTAATATACTCTGATTATTTTTTGAAAGTATAAAATATTTGGTGTCAATTTTTATAAAGCAACTAAACATCTTATTAACAAAAAAAAAATATATATATATATATATATATATATATATATATATATATATATATATATATATATATATATATATATATATATATATATATATATATATTATTTTTCATTCTTCTTAAAAAGTATTACGATAAGCTCAATAAACTCAAAACTAAATCAATATTAAGAGTATTTACGATATTTCATTAGTTTTGCCCCCTAAAACATGAACAAATAATTTTAAATTTTTTTTTTGCCCCCTACTTCTAAATCCTAACTCCGCCACTGATTATGTTAATGTTTATATTCTGCTTAAGTTAAAGGTTTTAATAAGCGGATGATGTATTAGATACGATCAACAATGGCATATAATTTCAACCCTTGATTTTTTATGCACGAATACATCACAACGATACTAATCCTTTAATAACGCTCTAAGTTACGTGACCTTTTAAACTACACCCTAAAGTTCATTAAATTAAATTAAAATTGTGGTATATATATTCCTTTTAGAGTCTCCATCTAGAAAAGAAAATTAAAAAATACATTCACACACATATTATATCACACACAGTGGCGAATCTAGGATGAAACGTAACGTGGGTCAATTTCCTTTGGCCGAATCGAATATATGATCGAAACATATGGCCGGGTTAGATAACGGGTCGGGCCGGGCCGGGCCGGGTTTAGTGCTAATTCTAACAATTTTATTAGTTTATCTGAATAAAATGATTTTATTGAGTTATTTGGGTTTAAGAAAAGTAATAGAAAAACGCAATATCAAGTTAACTTAGTAAGATTGATCCCACTTATATGTTAAAATTCTACTAAAAGTTTTTACAAAGTCATAGTATTTTGTTTATAAGATACCTAGCTAGTTGATTGATCGAGTGTTCCATAAGTTAAACGTTAAAAAAAAAAACAGCTTATAAAGTATTCACATTTCAACTCAATTTTTTAATTCTTCAATGAAATTTACTACAACTTTTTTGAACAATTTGTATGATAAATATAAGAAATACACAATTTCTACTTTTTATATGAAAAAAGATTTGATTATATGAAACATATAACCAACAATCATTTGATATGTTATTTTACTTTTTGAGACGTAGCTATTTGTAAAAATAAGGAGTATATTAAAATCTTGACTTTTAATGATTATTTATATTTATATTTATATATTCAGGCAAGGGAGTTTTAATAGATAATTATAAACTTGAGGGGTCAAAACAAAGTATATGATATTAGTTCAGGGACCTTAGATGAAAAGGATGACTAAAGAAGTTATCTTCCCCACCAAGCCTCACAAAACCCACCTGTAACTTCAAACTTGAGGGGTGCAAATCTTCGTCAATCTAAAACCTAACAGGGGTCAAAACATGAAAATTAGGTGGGTCAATTTAAAAGTTACTACATTTTCAATGAATCAACTTGAAATCTAAGGTGGGTCAATTGACCCATCTAAACTTCGATTCGCCTCTGATCACACATGACGTCTAAAACCATGTATCCATCAATGTCAATACTAATGGCATATATTCTACAAAACTTAATATCAACATTCTTAACATTTTTTATTATCAAACATATTAAATCTTTAATCCAATAATATTTTTAATTTATTAAAAATCCCATGGATATTAAAAAAAAAAAAAAAAGGTTGTTAGTAGTTGTCTTTCTCTCTCAATCAAAATCATGCACCACTATCTGTTTACTCTAAAGTCTCCCCTCCTTTGAAAAACACATAAACAAAACTTCTCACAATTTTCTCCGATTCCCACCATGCCACCGCCACCGCCACCACCACCACCATCACTGTTGTTATTTCTATGCCTACTACTATCATCAACCACCGTAACTCTATCACTAAACCAAGAAGGCCTTATTTTACTCCAAATTAAATCCACCCTTACCGACCCCGCCGGAATCCTCTCCGACTGGAACCCCACCGACGCCACCCCATGCAACTGGACCGGAATCACCTGCCACGTCACCACCACCACCACCACCGTAACATCAATCCACCTTCCATCCGCCTCCCTCACCGGCCCATTCCCCACCACAATCTGCCGTCTCCCATCCCTCACCACCCTCTCTTTCCCCGACAACAACCTCAACTCCACCATCCCCACCACCATCTCCGACTGCCGGAACCTCACCTACATCGACCTATCAGCAAACTACTTTCACGGTCAACTTCCGTCCACTCTCCCCAACATCCCAAATCTCATTTACCTTGACTTACAAGACAACAGTCTTTCAGGTACCATCCCCCAAACTTTTGGAATGTTCCGAAAACTCGAAATGCTCAACATAACAAACAACTTACTCACCGGACCATTTCCTGTTAGTCTAACAAACGTAACAACCTTAAAAGAACTTGTCCTCGCCTACAACAAATTTAACTCGGGTCCCATTCCAGATGAACTAGGAAACTTAACAAATATTGAACATCTATGGTTAAGTTCATGTGGGTTCACTGGAACAATCCCTGAATCATTTTCGAGATTACGTAAGCTTGCGAATCTCGAATTGTCATATAATTTACTCACTGGTGAATTCCCAATGATACTTTTTCAGCTCACAAATCTTTACCAAATTGAGCTATACAATAATTCGTTTTCGGGTGATTTGCCAAAGAGGGAATGGGTGAATATGACAGCATTGAGACGAATTGATTTATCGATGAATAGTTTTACTGGAACCATACCTGTTGAGTTATGTAAGTTGCCTTTATCATCCCTTGTTTTATCTGATAATAATTTGCATGGTTTGATTCCTGAAAGCTTAGCAAAGTCTCCGAATTTATATGATTTAAGATTGTTTGATAATTCGTTAAGTGGTTTACTTCCTAGTGAACTTGGAAAGAATTCGGGTTTAAGGGCTTTAGACGTTTCGTTTAATAAGTTGTTTGGTGAACTTCCTGTTGGGTTATGTGAAAAAGGTGAATTATATGATCTTGTTTTGATTGGGAATGCGTTCTCCGGTGAGCTTCCTTCAAGTCTTGGAGAATGTAAGAGTTTAGGGCGAGTTCGTGTGAGTAAGAACAAGTTTTCGGGTGAAGTTCCTGTTGGGATTTGGGGGTTGCCCCATGTTTATTTACTTGATCTTGCTGAGAATTTGTTTTCGGGTAATCTTTCTTATATGATCTCTGGTGGGTTTAATCGCTCGTCGATTATGATTTCTGGTAATAGCTTTTCAGGTAGTGTACCCGATGAAATAGGATCTTTGAGCAATTTAGTTGAGTTTTTAGCTAGTGATAATAAGTTAAGTGGAGGGATTCCTGAATCATTGTTTAAATTGAATCATTTGGTGACACTTGATCTTAGTGAAAATGATCTTTCCGGCCAAATTCCTTTTGAAATCGAATCATTGAAAGAGCTCAATGAGCTTAATTTAGCCAACAATAAGTTTACAGGCGAGATCCCAAATGAGATAGGTAATCTACCCGTGCTTAATTATCTTGATCTTTCTGGGAATTCATTATTTGGAAAGATCCCATCTGGGTTGGGAAATTTGATGCTAAATAAGCTGAATTTGTCAAACAATCGACTTTCGGGACAGATCCCTTCTGAATTTTCAAAACAGGTTTACCGAGATAGCTTCTTGGGAAATCCGGATTTATGTGGCGGTTTTAGCCACCGTTGTGTTGAAAATAATCAAGCGGTCAAAAACAATCATAATATATGGTTGCTTAGATTCATATTCGTTTTTGCTGGAGTAGTGCTCGTTATTGGTGTAATTTGGTTCGTTTTCAAGTATCGTAGCATCAAGAAAAGAAATGAAGGACTGTCGATATCTAAATGGAGATCTTTTCACAAATTCGGGTTTAGTGAATATGAAATCGTTAATCTTTTGAACGAAAATAATGTGATAGGAAGAGGTGCATCTGGGAAAGTATATAAAGTGATTCTTAGCAACGGGGAATCTGTTGCTGTTAAAAAGCTATGGGAAAGATCGAAAAAGAATCAAGAGCTTTCAAATTTGGATACGCAAAAAGATGAGTTTGAGAGTGAAGTCGAGACGTTAGGAAAGATTAGGCATAAGAATATAGTTAAGTTATGGTGTTGTTTTAAAAGTGGGAACTCGAAGCTTTTGGTATATGAATACATGCCGAATGGAAGTTTAGGTGATTTGTTGCATAGTAGCAAAGGTCGATTATTGGAATGGTCGATGAGGTTCAAGATCGTTCTTGATGCAGCCGAAGGGTTGTCTTATTTGCATCATGATTGTGTTCCTCCTATTGTTCATAGAGACGTGAAATCTAATAATATATTGCTAGATGAGGAGTATGGAGCTAGAATTGCTGATTTTGGTGTGGCAAAATTCATTTTAGCAGATAAAGGTTCCGAATCGATGTCTGTTATTGCTGGTTCTCGTGGTTACATCGCTCCAGGTATGGTGATCTTCATTGACTAAAATCATTACAAATCATATTACAGCTAACAAATGAACATGTTGGGTAACGGGTCAAAATGAGTTCGCTTTTAGTTTGTGATGAAATGGGTCAGGTCAGTTTGGAACTTTGGATTCAATGCGTTAAAAGAATTTGTATCCATTTTTTGTAAGAATAACTAACGACTTAATTGCCCACTAATAAGTAGATTGAGTCAAAATTAGTTCAAATATTAATCCCCACCTGTTAGTATCTTTGAATGTTGATTGTTACTTGTCTTGCCTTAAAACAGTTTGACTTTTAAGGTCAAAGGTGTTAGTTATCAAATTCAAATTGAGAGGAATTTTTGTATGGATGCAACTTGTAATAACCTTATGTAATATTAGCTATTGAGTTTAATTTCTGCATTATTTATAATTCTCCATTAACCCGTCTCAGAATATGCATACACGCTTCGTGTGAATGAAAAGAGCGACATTTACAGCTTTGGAGTCGTAATCTTGGAGCTAGTGACTGGAAGAAAACCAGTAGATCAAGCATTCAACGAAAGAGACCTGGCCACATGGGTGCGAACCACGGTAAACCAAAAAGGTCGTGATCATGTGCTAGACCCTGAACTTGAATATGAATCGAAAGAGCAAATATGTAGGGTTCTTGATATCGGTTTGTTATGCATTAGCCCGCTTCAAATGAATCGACCTTCAATGCGCACTGTAGTGAACTTGCTTCAAGAAGTTGCGGCTGATGGTAAACCAAAACCTACCATGAACAAAGATGGGAAAGTATCTCCTTGCTTTGATGAAGATAGCTCTGATTAAGCAAGTTTGGTTTGATTAAAGATGCCTCATTTTGGTATAGAGAAGGATTTGTACATCACTACATCGTGCCGCGAATGTTGTTGTACGGTGTCTTAAAACTAGCACATTGTCCAGAAAGAATGAGTGAGATTGCTGGGATCGAGTCGCGAAGGTGACTAGGTAGGCTGGTATGTTTTAGTAGTATTATTGAGCTATTAGCGTGCAGCTTTTGTGTAAATTTTTGGCAAATTCGGTATCGTTCACGAAAAGGGTCGTGTAAAAACATTAGTTTTTAACCGTTTAATGTGGTTTTTTAATCGTGTGTATAAGCATAAGGATTACATATTGACATATTCCAGATCGGTAGTGTTTAAAGTAGTTGATACTTCTTTATAACACGAGTGAAAATTGGTCAAAATATTCCGATTTTATATGTGGTTCATTATCGTCTCCCTTTAAAAAGATGATTCTTGATTCTAAATCTATAGTAAGCTAGTATGTATAGTTATTCTTTAAACTTGAAATACAAGTGATCATGTTTGGTTTTGTACCAAACCAAAATCTAAGAGAATATATTCTATGTCAATCTAGTCTTCGATTCAGACGCAGTCAACAACTTTTTGTAATCCTTTTGACTAACTTAAAATTGATTTTTGTTTTTATTTTTTGTAATTAATTGTGTCCATTTTGATGAGGGGAAGTAGTGGAGTTGTTATCGTTTGTGAAGGAAGTGTTGGTCAGCAATTTGCCGTCCATATTAAATGAAATTTTCAAACGGACCCACAATTCTATTTATCTTCCACAAGCTCCCTCAAAATATGAAGTTGGCACTGAGGTCCTACGGTTTCTATAGGAGCACAAGGAGTGATTCGGTGTTCAATTTAACATTTAAATTTAACACTTGGTACAGTTTTGAAGGTAGTGGTTTAGTATTCAACTCAAAGTTAAAAGGGTAAAAAAAAATATTTGAACCAATAAGATTAAAGGAAAACAATTTTAAAGATTGAATAAGAAAAAAAAACAAAACGGTGACGCATCTTTTATATCTGCACGTTGACGATGAACGCTTACAAAGAACTTTGATCGGGTGTCATAAACGTCAACATCTCAGTGTTCTTGAGCATCAACGTTGAAAAAATGACCGGCCGAGATTTTTGGCATCAAGTTCCATTTGCTATGTGAAATGTGCCTCAAATGATAGGGTGGTTTGTGGAGTAAGTTTAAAAGTGGAAGGGGGTGAAAGTGACAGATGTAGAGTACCCACCAACAACTGGCATTTGTCCCAATGTCCTTGACTTAAAAGAGCAAAGTAGATAGATTAGATTTGTTTTCAGAAATCAAAGCGTAGAAAAATAGCAAAGTGAAACGGACATGAAATGACGGGCGGTCAAAGGGTTGACTGGATACTAATTTGTGATGCGAGTTCTTCCAAAATACCGTGATTGCCTCATATGGGGGTGTTTGTATATGTATATCCATTTCATTTTATTACTATACGATGCGATGCACGGCCCCTACACAAAATCAATGTTAGTTTTTACAATGTTACATGTATATTATATCTAAAGATTGTTGATTGTAACATGAAAAAATAAACTCTTATGTTTTGTCATTTACTATTGTCAAACACCGTCATTTTGGTTAGTGCGTCGTCTGATTCACTTTGTATTGTAGATTATGCAGAGATAAAATTAGTTGCAAAAGGTATAGAAATCAAGTAATAACAATGAAAGCTCATATTCTTAACAATCTACTATTTCATATGACCAATTTAGTTATTAGTTAAGTTGTAGATATGTTTGTGTCAAAAGAGTAGACATGACCATGACTATATATATTTGAGATGTGTTAAACATTTTGATTAACTTTTTTATGATGTGTCAATACATGATGTGTCATTATGAGAGGTAGTATTGCTCTTTTTATATAATAAGAATGAAATGATTAAAAGATTAATAAAAATATATAGATTCATAAACAAAAGTGTTTTCTAAAGAAGAGAAAATAAAAGTGAGATATCAATGTATCACGACACAAATTTGAATGGGGTTATAAAATTCTAATATATAAGAAATATTGTTAGGCATTCTTTGTTTAAATGATATATACTTTTCACAAATTTTGTTAAAAAGATTATAAGATGTCATTGTTTTAAACTATCATATTTTCTTATATAATAAGAATGAAATGATAAGGGAAAAACAAAGAGTAAATAGTAACTTGATATTTTTGTGATGGATGAACATTAGTAGTTATTGTTCTTAGAAATGTTGGCATAGAAATATAAAAAGATTATAGTAAACAAAGGTATTATATATATATATATATATATATATATATATATATATATATATATATATATATATATATATATATATAATGTATTTTATTTTTTTGAAGTGATAATTTTTTTTTTTTTTTTAAGAAAAATAATGATAATTAAGTTTATGTAAGGGACACATGTCAAGCCCTTAAGTATTGAGGTGTCAAATTTCTAGAGGTTGTTGATCTTCTTATATAATATAGAGATACTTATACTGATGATCAAGTAGTTTTGGGTTAATAATTAATTCTTAAGAAAAAATTAGGTATATTTTGAATATACGTTACTTGATTTTTATCATGGGTTTATTGTTTCGTTATGCTGTCAACTTTGGACTTGTTACTATTGTATGCTCTCAACTTCTAAACTTTATATTGTATGTGGTAAACATTTTAAAACCTTCTATTGTATGCTCTCAACTTTCAAACCTTCTATTGTATGTGGTAAACATTATAAAACCTTCTATTGTATGATCTCAGTGACTTGAAAACGGGAATTGGCTGATGTGTATCTAGCAACAATAAACCCTTCTATTGTACTTGTTACTATAAACCCTTCTATTGTTACAATAAAGGGTAAACATTCTAAGTCATCGAGATCATACAATAGAAGGTTTTAGATTGTTTACCACATACAATAGAAGGTTTGAAAGTTGAGAGCATACAATAGAAGGTTTTAAAATGTTTACCACATACAATAGAAGGTTTGAAAGTTGAGAGCATACAATAGAAGGTTTTAAAATGTTTACCACATACAATAGAAGGTTTGAAAGTTGAGAACATACAATAGAAAATTTGAAATGTTTACCACATACAATAGAAGGTTTAAAAATTAAGAGCATACAATAGTAACAAGTCCAAAGTTGACAGCATAACGAAACAATAAACCCTTTTATCATTATACAATTTTTGGATTCTGATTGTGTGTTTTTTTGTTATGATTTTAATTAAATTAGTGATTTTAATACTGATTGCTATACTTTTTGGTTAAGAGTAAACACAATAAAAACGATTGTATAAAAAAGGTTTAGCTTAAACGTTTACCCATACTCCTTATTTGTTGAGTGATGATATTTCCAACACTCGTTTTGATAAATCCACCATAATTATGCACCAAAAGCTTGTTTGTACTGTACACATAATCAATGCACAACTTTGATGGATTTTACAAAAACAGTTGTGAAAATATAACCACCTTTACTACAGTAGTTACTACCTTGTTAGCTACCAAGTAAGTTTTTAAAATTGCGAGCTCTACCTTTCCTGCAGTGTAACCATGTCTGGATTTTGATGGGCTTTCCAATGTCATTACTTAACGTTTTCGTTAGTAATGTTGGGGTATATTTGTTTAATATATTCCAAATCGTAATTAACACAACAGGTGCCAAATTACTAAACGGATAAGGTAATGATGTATCTTAAAGACGCCTAAGATAAATAAGCACTTAATTGTATTTCCCTCTCACAAAAAAAAAAAAAAAACATAACATGATCAATCATCATGTAAAAATATAACTTGAGACTATCCTAATCCGCGTGATACAGACTCCCGTGAGATACCAACAGTCTAACATAAATTGGTCAAAAATACTACCAACTTCATTGACATTTTCACACTTAAAATGATAGGTATTGTAAACTACATGCTTCCTCTTGTGTGAAGAAATGGAGCATCAAAAAGAAAGCTTGCATTTTTAGACAGTCTAAATTTCTTTATAGTATTACAACTTATTACTCCAAAAAATTTCTTACCGGACTCATGCTTATAAATGTGATTTTCTTACATATAATATAAATGAACACGCTGACAAAATTTTTTTTTTTTACACGTTTACCTCTTCAGGCTGAATTAATTAAAGCATCGGTAAGAATTTAATCTATCTTTTATCTGAAAGTACCATAGGCAGATAATTACATACACTTGAACCCTCGTCAACTAGGTTTGTCATTAAGAACTAAAGTCACATGAAAAAGTAGAAGGATATTCAAGCAGGGGGCACAAAGAAGAGGTTACAAACAAGAACCTGAAAGAAAGTATGGCTCGACAGAGTAGCCAACAGATATCGTTTACATGTGATTTCAATGTTATAACACAGACAAACAGCGTGATCTCGAGCATCAGCAAGCGTCACCTATAGAATGTAATAAAGAAACATTAGCTATAAGATTTGCAATCTATTTTAAAACGGAGAGAAGCAGAGGAAATGCAGATCAGTTTAAGTAGATGAAGTTAGAATTGGTACACATCAGCTCATCAAGCCCACAATGTTCTAAGTGTTGAAAGAATTAAGTTGAAAAAGACATCGAATTCTAACCTTTATATTTGACGATCAAGGCTAGTACACCGAGTGATGATTTACACAGTTTGTAAGACAACTAAAGTATACACGGAGTTGAACACGAAACAAAAAAAAAAAACCATTGCTGAAAAAATGAATCAATACGGAGATAGCAAAGTGCATCAAGGTACATGTAGGAATGAAGGACTACCAATGCAGCTCTTGGCTGTTAGAGTACATGTGGCAGCAGCAAGTCAAAAATGTTTTCATTGTCTATTAAGAGACTATCACACATTGTTTGTGAAGAGTTCTGCAAAAATGTCATAGAAACATTTTTACAGTGGAAAAAAAATATCAGAAAATGTGGGATGAAGAAGGGATAAAGTTGATGATGAGATCAGAGGACGCTTTCATATATTATATTCTTTCTATTGACTAATCATGGAGTCGTACAAATTTGCACTCAATGAAAGTTAATGATACCAACTTTGCCTTAGTAAAAGCATGCACACGTTTTAGTACTAAACATGCCCAACTAAAATCTAACCAACCAGTGCAGAAAATAATGTACCTAATGATACAGATACCCTTAAGAGTGATCCAATATAACCTCGGATAAATGAAACAATACAACCACAGGAGAAAAAGTAGATGGTATATAAAATCAAGAGAAGTGATGTAGATTAAAAATCATGTTTTTAGTCAACGGCTGTTCTCAAGGGGGTGGGGGGGTTCAATTAGATAACTATATATTTGCACCCATCATATAAATAATATTATAGATAGAATGATAGATATTAAAAACATAGTATGATTGGAGAATTCTCTCTTAGGAAGCTCTTTCTAAAATCTAAAGCGTCATTTTAGCATCACCAGTTGGATTCTGACTATTATCTAGTACATCTAGAAGAAAAAAACTCATACTTTACACTTAAGAAGAACTTGTACATGTTACTACATATAGCCCTCATGCCTAATTGCCTATAACATAGTTCAACTAACAAAACTAACTTTAAGTTTGAAGTTGAAGTTCAGATTTTTTAAGGAGTCCATAACCTAAATGTTCTTGCACTTTTCATATTATAATGTTCTATTGCTTCTAGTGCCACTTAGCAGTTTTCCAATGGTTAAGGGGTATTAACATTTTTAAAGGACCACACATCACTAATACGCAGTCTCCGATAGTGAATCATCCTAACAAAACATATAACACTTTCCTATTATTAGGAAAATGCAAGTAATAGCCATTAATAATGTTCTCATATCTTATATCCAGCACAATTACATTAGTCAGTTCAATACTATCATATTAATATGATCATCAATGCAAACGCCAAATAATAAACCAATAAGTGTTGATACTTACCTTAAACTTTACAACTTTTTTCGCAGAATAAAAACATCAGTCTCTTCATACGCGTATTCCGGATGAAGGTGTTCATGAGGCACTTTCTCAACATTAAAAATTCTATCACATTGTTCCCAAAACAACACATGAGCTTCAGGTGACCTAATTTGATACCCTAACAACACCACACCTGAATCACTAACTAACGATTCCAACGCCGTTAATAACGGCGTCACAGATTCCTCAATATAAACCACATCAGCAGCAATTACAACATCAAACGGAGGTTTTAACGCTTTAATTTGATCACTATTATTCCAATGAAGTTGTGCAGTTTTTAACATCTTACCTATAACAGACTTGTTCTTTTTCAAATTGTGTTTAAGTGCAGGCATAACAGGTGCGATGTCAGTGAGAATTATGTCTTTGAGACCGAGAAGGTATAGGCCCATGGCGGCAACACCGCAGCCGGTGCCGAGCTCGACGGCGCGTTTGTTGGTGAAGTTAATTAGGGTTGCGTAAGGGTTGTTGTCGGTGGCGTTGGTGGTGGACCACCGGTCGATGAATTTGACGAGAACGAGAGAGGCAGCCCAGACGGTGGTTCCGACGTGCATAGAACCATTGTCTTGATGGAATGAAAGCTTTGAGTTGTTGACGGTGAGATCGATCACCGGCGAGTCAGTAAAACGCATTTTGCACTCACTCTTTCTCTGTTTGTTTTCGCGTTGTTTGGGTTTATGTTTGAGAGTTGAGACCTCTACAACAGAGGCATTGGGCTTGGGGTTTTGGTTTTGGGCTTCTCATAATCTTTGTAAAAAACAATATAGACTACTTTTAAGTTAATGGTTAGTTATAAATGGAAAACGAACTTTCATTTTTGTATCGAGGTAAATAATAACCCGATTTTATTACTCATGTAGATAATGAACCTTCAAAGTTTTTGTCGAGTTAGGTAATATGTATTATGTGGATATTACCGTAATATCACGTAAATCAGTTTTAGTGATGTCACGTAATACATATTACCTAACTTGACAAAAAAAAATTGAAAGTTCGTTACCTACAGCAGTAATAAATCGGTTCGTTACCTAACTCAGTATAAAAGTGAAAGTTCGTTGACGATATGTAGCTTTTAACAAGTTAATCAATTTCTGTCATCAACACATTTGACAATTCAAGTTATAACTTTAGAGAAGAGTTCAAATGAGTACATCAATTTTGAGTGAGAATAGGGGAATCAATTTCAACCACTCATTTTCATCAAATACCAATTTTCACCACATTTTTGAAACTCAAATATCTCACAAACGGTAAGTCGAAAAATCATGAATATTGCTCCATAAAATTCAGCGTTTTCTCCTCTTCGATTTGCCGTCCATCAAGGCATACTTTTGACAGCTTTTTTTTTTTTCATTTTTTGGTGGGTTTACAAATTAGTAACACATGTGTTAGTGATTGGTTGTACATTTGATTTGTGGTTAGGGTTAGGGTTTAGCGTTATGGCTTAGGGTTTAGGATTTAGGGTTAGGGTTTATCAGGGTTTAGGGTTTAATATGATTTAGGGTTTAGAGTTTTGTAAAGTGTTTAGGGTTTATGGTTTGGGGTTTAGGGGTTGGGGTTTAGTGTTTGGGGTTTCTCTAAAAACCACAAACCCCAAACACTAAACCATAAACCCTAACCCCTAAACCCCAAACCCTAAACCTTAAACGCAACACTAACACATGTGTTACTAATATGTAAACCCACCAAAAAATGATTTTTTTTTTGTCAAAAGGATGCCTTGAGAGATGACAAATCGAAGAGGATAAAACATTGAATTTTATGGTACAATTTTTATAATTATTCGACTTACCGTTTGTGAGATATTTAATTTTAAAAAAAGATGGTGAAAATGTGTATTTGATGAAAATGAGTGGTTGAGATTGATTCCCTCATTATCACACAAATTCATATTCTCATTTGAACCCCACCCTATAACTTTAAATTTAAATGGTAAAAATGTTATACTAACTTCGTTTATACTTTTTTTACAAGGTTATATTATGTTGTCGGAAAGAGTTTAGTTCCCATATTGTACTGTAATTATAACACCCCTCATTTAATACAACAATATTATATTAATTATCACGGAAGCGTATTCTTAAATACATATTTCATAAAACTTTGCCATGAAATTTTCACAAACATTTATACAACCTGTTTAACTACTAATTCAAACATAGTTAACTTGTTTACAAACCGGGGCATTATATATTACAAAACATTATTTATAATAAACAAAATCAGAGTTGCAAGTTTCAAACATTCCCAGCATCAAAACGTCCCTTCATGGCTACCCACATAATTAAACATAACCTGCAGGAAGTAAATTGAGGGATTAGCACGAAGCTAAGTGAATGAATAATCACTACAATTCAATTTAGCTATCAATTTGTTCACAATCAATAATGCAACAAATATCGTCAAGAGGAACGGTGGTTCCTAGAGACCCTGTTCCGGGTGGCCCCATCAGAACACTTAAACCAACTGTAGGCCAAATAGTGAGTAACCGCTAACTCATTGCTAATCTTCATCAACACATGTACACAACCCTGTGTTGATCAACAATAGCAAACAAGTCCAACCACAATCTAGTTGACCTCTGTATTTAACATTCCATTCCCAATGTTTATCAATCAACCACTCAAATGGCTTATCAATACAAATTAGACAATCTATCAGTAATAATCCTATAATTACTAATTGAAATCAAACTGTTATAACCAATCAAACTGTGAGTTCAAATCCACTCACCTGATTCGTCTCAGTTACTTACTCAGCAGTCTTATCTCGCCGAGCCCTTGGATTATCTGAGAACACAAAATCAATCATAAATTAGTAATTTGTTTCCTATTAATAGTCATTATGTAAATGAACACATTACATAAGTAATCAGATTATTAATCCAATCCAAACATACACAACAATACTATTTATATATAATATTTATTTAAGTTCACAAACTAGAATGATCATCAATTTTATTCATGCAAACGCGATCCGGACAAAGTGATATCGCTCATTTTGTATAAGTTTATCTTTAGCGATATCATTGTTTTTGCATTCATTTTAAGTGGACTTTATGAACTTTTGGTACTTATTTAGTTTGAATTGAATTATAGGCGTCAATATTAAAGAATCGTCGTTTGGACTGCATTGTGGTTATGATTCGAGCAAGTTTGTAAAGTGTTGAAGTCTTGAGCTTAAAAACTGGTCTGCTGGAAAACAGGTTGAAGCCGCCGGCTTGTCTGGATAAGCCGCCGGGTTGTGATGATTTGTTGAAGCCGCCGGTTTGAATGTTGAAACCGCCGTTTTGTTCGAATGTTGTGAAGCCGCCGGCTTCACATACTGAGCCGCCGGCTTGGTGGGCGGCATATCACTTTTTGCTTAGAAAAACACCTTTTTCACTTTTCATCTCACCAACTTTACACACACAAAAAAACACACACGAAAACCAGTCACTAGGTGGCGATTTTTGGTGTTCTTGAAGGTTTTCTTTCATTTTCTTGAAGATTTCCTTTAGTGTAGCATCTCTCGGTTACTAACAATCATCATCCCGACATTGTAAGAACTCGGTTTGCATTTTTATCCAAATATAATCATGTTTTCCTTGGTTTATTTGATGTTTTGTGTGTATGATGATGTGATTATGATGGTTGGCTAGGTTTTGTTATACTTGCTTGGATGAACTAGTTAGTGACTAGGGGTGTTATATTTTGTGTTTGATTTATGCTTTGAGTTTAAGATTCATCCATAAATTTGTATGTAACTAGTTGATGTGGTTTAACTTGTGGGTATTTTGACTAAACAACTATGGCGAATGTTTGTTGTTTAATAAAAATACTTGTTATTTGTATGAAATGTATGAATGAATCTATTTTCGCGAATGTGAAAATTATTACACGTGAAGCTAGTTAACTAGTATGATTTGAGTTAGCGGATTTGGCGAATGTCTTTCGTTTGGATGAATCATAAACTCTTTTACTTGAACTTGTGTTTAATCAACTATTTGTGTATTTGAGCTTGATGTCAATTAATTAACTTGTTTGATAATTTGCTAATAGATATAGCGAACGTTTTCTATCTAGTGAATTGTTGTCAACTTTTTGTCTATAAATTGTTGAACTTGATTGCGGATGTGGTTTTGGAATAGGTTAACAAGTTAAGCTCAAATATGCAAGTAGGTAACTATGGCGAATGTCCGTTATTTGATTGAATCATGGGTTTATAAATTGAAGTTGAATTATTAGGTGATGGCGAATGTTAAGCCTAGGTTTGATGGAAAATTGTTTGCATAAAATAACCGGTTTTAACTTTACACCCCGAAATCACTAACGATCTAATCCAAGCAAGTATAGTTTTTAATATTTGAAGGTTCCAAATCAATCACTTTGACTCTAAAGAGTCCACTTGCCTAGTTTAACTAAAATTTCGTAGTTTTAAGCAACGTGACAATTCGATCACACAAACCAACCACATTTTATTTTCTCTTTTTAAATTGCTCACACTTCTATTGATCATCCAATCTAGTTCCCTGTGTTCGAACCCGAACTTACCAAACTATACTACCACACGATAGGGTCCACTGCCCGGTTGTGTTTTGGTCTAGCTCGGTACTTTCTTGTTCACTTTTCAACGATAATTTTATAACTAGATATAGCACATCAAGTTTTTGGCGCCGCTGCCGGGGAATCTTGATTTGTGAAAATTGATTTAAGTGTGATTAATTGATCCTTTCAAGAATTTATTCTTGGAAAGTTACCTTTGTTTGTATTGCGCCGGTGCGTTTCTGGTTTTATCGTTTGTGTACTTTCAGGTGTGATTTGGTAGTGGATGAACACAAGGAGCTCCGGTAAAGAGCTTCTAAGTCCTTTGTCCAATCCGGAGAAGACCAAAAAGAGTAAACGAAGGAGGAAACCAAAACAAAGATCATCGGAATCATCTAGTAGTCAAACGGATACCGATACGTCTTCGGGAAACACCGTTGAGGTGGAAGAGACTTTTGTGGAGGAAATTCCATCACCCGAAGAAGAGCCTTCAACACCATCCGAAGGTGAAGAAGAGATGGCGGATGAGGATGATACCCCTATCTTCTCACGGACGAGAACCGTGGCACCGACACCCGAGTCGGCCATACGGGTTCAAGATATTGAAAATGATAATTTCTCTTTGAAGGGGCATCATATGCAACTCATTAGAGATAAACAATTCGACGGAAGGGTGCGGGTCGATCCACACCAACACATTGCTAGCTTTCTTGAAATCGGGAGCTATTTCAAGTATGGGGCGAATATGGATGAAGTGATTCGCCTACGGACGTTTCCTATGTCACTTTGTGGTGAGGCAAAGATTTGGTATCAAGAATTGGAACCAAACACCATCACTACTTGGGATGAGATGAGGGAAGCATTCGTTAGACGATTTTATCCTCCGGCTTTGGCCGAAAGACTTTTGAATGAGATTAGAGCTTTCAAACAACAAGAAGGCGAAACTTTGGTAGAGGCATGGTGTCGGATGAAAGAAATGTTGAGGAATTGCCATGGTCACGATTTGAAGAAGAGAGAAATCATTGTGTTATTCTACAATGGTCTTAACTTGGATTCGGCAAGTATTCTTGATGCCTCGGGAGGAGGTCAATTCCTCTACAAGACACCGAATGAAGCATGGAGGCTTCTTGAAGACAAGGTTATCCAAAGCTTAAATTGGGCTAAGGATAAAGGAGGAAAACCGGTTAAAAAGCATGTTGCATTCGCCGAGGGTACTAGTAGTGAAAGTGGAAGCTCCAATGACTCGGCCATGATGAAAGAAATCAAGGCTTTATCTTCTAAGTTTGATGCACAATTCAAGACTATCAAAGGTGAAATCAAAGAGCTTAGAGACGGTTGCGGTAATTGTGGCGGAAATCATGCCACGGCTAATTGTGCACAAGACGATTTGCCAATGGTAGGAGATGAGGAGGGTGTTAACTTTCTTCAACAAGGTAATTATCAAAGCGGAAACTACCAACGAGGGGGTTATCAAAACCGAAATTCGGGAGGTTACCAAGGCGGAGGCTATAACTAAAACCAAAACCAAAACCAAAACCAAATCCGATTTTCTAGACCTAACCAACCTTACAACCAAAACTCCAATCAATCTCAAAACCAATCATACAATCAAAACCAATCCCAAAACCAAAATTACAACCAAAATCGACACCAAAGCCCATCTAGAGAACAACAACCATCACCGGTTCAAAAACAAGAACCAACATTGACTCCAATGGAACAAATGATGAAGGAGTTTATGTCAAAGCAAGAAACCGCCACCGAGAGGATGAAAACTCAAATGACAAATATCCGGTTGAGCATGGAACAAGGGCAAAAGAATCAACAAGCTTCAATTCAAGATTTGGAGCGGAAAATGGAGAGGTTGTCCGAGGGGCAAAGTAGTAGGCCAACCGGTGGCTTACCGAGTAATACACAACAAAACCCAAGACAACAACCTTCACCCTCTAGCGGTTCCAAACCTTACCAACCACCACCCGCGAGAAATGAGCATGTGAATGCTATAACCACGAGAAGCGGAAAGGAGCTTCCACCACCTCAAGCCAAAGACAAAAATGTTTCTAACTCTTTTGTGCAGGAAGTTGAGGAGGAAGACAATGAAGATAATGTTGATGCTCCTACACCAACGGTCACACCGGTGTCACCTACTCCGGTTGTGAAAGCCTACAAGCCGAAGATTCCTTATCCCCAAAGGCTAAGGAAAGAAAAGATTGCGGCTCAATATGGGAAGTTTGTGGACATGATCAAGGGCATTCGAATCAATGTGCCTTTGGTTGATGTATTAGCCGGGATGCCGAATTATGCCAAATTCATCAAGGATTTGGTGAGCAACAAAGAGAAATTATCGGAGGCTTCGGCAATGTTTTTGAATGAGGAATGCTCGGCACTTGTCCAAAACCAAATTCCACCCAAGCTTGGAGATCCCGGGAGTTTCATCATTTCTTGTACATTGGGTAAAATCATCACTTGTGATGCACTTGCGGACCTAGGTGCTAGTATAAACTTAATGCCATATTCACTTTATGCTAATATGGCCCTAGGATCCCTAACCCCCACTCGCATGAGCATCCGTCTTGCCGATAGATCTTTCCAATATCCCGTTGGGATTGCGGAGAACATGCTAATAGAGGTAGGGCAATTTACCTTCCCGGTTGACTTTGTTATCCTCGAAATGGAGGAGGATAGTAAAGTGCCTTTGATTTTAGGACGACCCTTCCTACATACCGCGGATGCCATAATTGGGGTTAAAGATAAGAAATTGACCTTGGGGGTGGGAAATGAAAGGATTGCGTTCACGGTCGATAAGGCCATGAAGCATCCTTATTCTAATGATGATTCGTGTTTTAGAATTGATGTGATAGATGATGCGGTGGAGGAAGAATTGGAAAGCTTGCTTGGA
This sequence comes from Helichrysum umbraculigerum, assembly GCA_949592205.1. Classification (NCBI taxonomy): domain Eukaryota; kingdom Viridiplantae; phylum Streptophyta; class Magnoliopsida; order Asterales; family Asteraceae; genus Helichrysum; species Helichrysum umbraculigerum. Next base: position 38,715,286 of record CATIUR010000005.1, read on the forward strand.
TTGGGATCGGAGCTTGTTGACTTGCTAGAATCGAATGTTGAAGGAATGACCGATGAGGAGTTGGTCATGAGCATGGAAGAGACAAATGATGAAGAAGAGCTCGAATGTGAGGATGCTTTTGAGGAGCTCACAAAGGATGACAATATGAGAATCAAAATGTCATTGGAGGATCCACCACGTGATTTGGAGTTGAAAGAACTTCCAAGCCATTTGGAGTATGCATATCTCCATGAGGAAAATCTCCTACCCGTAATCATTTCTTCATCCCTTGTGAATGATGAGAAAATCAAATTGTTAAATGTACTTAAGGCTCACAAAAGAGCTTTCGCTTGGCGGACATCCGACATACCGGGAATAAGCCCATCCTTTTGTAAACACAAAATTAATTTTGTTGATGATTTTAAACCCGTTGTCCAAAGACAACGGAGGCTTAATCCCAATATGGTGGATGTGGTCAAGAAAGAAGTGATTAAGCTTCTTGATGCGGGTATTATTTACCCCATCGCGGATAGTTCTTGGGTGAGCCCGGTACATTGTGTACCAAAGAAAGGGGGGATGACCGTGGTTGCCAATGACCAAAACGAAATGATACCCATTAGGACGGTCACGGGATGGCGTGTGTGCATTGATTATAGTAGGTTGAATGATGCCACGAGAAAAGACCATTTTCCCTTACCATTCATTGACCAAATGCTTGAGAGGTTGGCGGATAATGAATATTATTGTTTCCTTGACGGATTTTCGGGATATTTCCAAATACCCATAGATCCCGAGGATCAAGAAAAGACCACCTTCACTTGCCCATTTGGGACCTATGCCTATAGGAGAATGCCCTTTGGTCTTTGCAATGCCCCCACCACTTTTCAAAGATGTATGATTGCCATTTTCCAAGACATGATCGAAACCTCCATGGAAGTTTTCATGGATGATTTTTCCGTTTTTGGGAACTCATTTGACTCTTGTTTGGCCAATTTGAATAAAATGCTTGAAAGGTGCGAAAAAGCACATTTGGTTTTAAATTGGGAGAAATGCCACTTCATGGTGAAGGAGGGCATTGTGTTGGGACACAAGGTGTCGGGCTTAGGAATTGAAGTTGATAGGGCTAAGATTGATGTTATTGCCAAATTACCTCCACCTACCAATGTTAAGGGCATTAGAAGTTTTCTTGGTCATGCTGGTTTTTACCGTAGATTCATTAAGGATTTTTCAAAAATCACCCATCCAATGACTAAGCTACTTGAAAAGGATGCCCCTTTTGTGTTTGATGGACCATGTTTGACTGCATTTTCGACCCTTAAAGACCATTTGACCAATGCACCCATAATTGTCTCACCCGATTGGTCCAACCCCTTTGAACTCATGTGTGATGCAAGCGACTTTGCCTTAGGAGCCGTCCTAGGACAAAGGATTGATAAACATTTCAAACCCATTTACTTTGCTAGCAAGACCTTGAATGGGGCCCAACAAAACTACACCACGACCGAAAAAGAGTTGCTTGCGGTTGTATTTGCCTTTGACAAATTTAGGCAATATCTTGTGCTATCTAAAACCGTAGTTTTCACCGATCACTCGGCTCTCAAAAATCTCTTTGCCAAACAAGACGCTAAACCGCGTCTTATTCGTTGGATTCTTCTCTTGCAAGAATTTGACATTGAAATCAAGGATAAGAGAGGTGCCGAGAACCTTGCCGCCGATCACTTGTCAAGATTGGAAAATCCACATCTTGATAAGCAAGGCGATACTAATATTGATGATTCCTTTCCCGAGGAATTTCTTTTGCAGGTGGGTGATGAACAGGAGAATAAGGCACCATGGTATGCCGACTTGGCAAATTACTTGGTTGGGGGCGTTTTGAGGAAGGGCATGAGTCACCAAGAGAAAAGCAAATTTTTCTCTAACTTGAAGCATTATTTCTGGGAGGAGCCATATTTATTCCGCGTTTGTGCGGATGGCATGGTGAGGAGATGTGTTTCGGGTGGTGAAACAAGGAAGATTTTAGATGAATGTCACTATGGGCCCACCGGTGGACATTATGGTCCATCGGTCACCGCAAAGAAGGTCTATGATGCGGGTTTTTGTTGGCCAACGATCTTCAAAGAGGCTAACACTTTATGTCAAACTTGCGATGCTTGTCAAAGAACCGGAAACATCTCAAAAAGGGATGAAATACCACAAACTAGCATCCAAGTTTGCGAAGTGTTCGATATTTGGGGCATAGACTTCATGGGACCATTCCCGCCATCTTTTAAAAATGAATACATCCTTGTGGCAGTTGACTATGTGTCCAAATGGGCGGAAGCCAAGGCCTTGCCCAAGAATGATGCTAGAGTAGTAATCGACTTCTTGAAAAGCCTATTTTGCCGCTTTGGGATGCCCAAAGCATTGATTAGCGACCGGGGGAGCCACTTTGCTAATGCTCAACTTGAAAAGGTGCTCAAAAAGTATGGGGTGAATCACCGGTTCTCGACTTCCTACCACCCACAAACAAGTGGTCAAGTCGAGAACACTAACCGTGCTTTGAAAAGGATTTTAGAGAAAACGGTGAAAGACAACCGGGCCATATGGTCCAAGAAGCTTGAAGATGCATTGTGGGCGTTTCGGACCGCCTACAAGACACCGATAGGCACAACCCCATACCGGTTACTTTATGGCAAGACTTGCCATTTACCCCTTGAAATTGAGCATAAAGCTTATTGGGCGCTCAAGAATTGCAATTTGGATTTGATTGAAGCGGGTGAGAAAAGGATGTTGCAACTTCATGAATTGGATGAGCTTCGGTTGTAAGCTTATGAAAATTCTCGTCTCTACAAAGAACGCACCAAAGTGTTGCACGATCATAAGCTAAAAATGAGAAAAGAATTCAAAGCCGGCGACAAAGTTCTGCTTTTTCAATCACGTTTCAAGCTAAAACAACCAAAGTTCAAGCCTCGTTGGACCGGTCCATATATGGTCAAACATGGCTACCCATCCGGATATGTGGAACTTTTCGGTTCGGATGGGGGGACGTTTATTGTCAATGGGCATCGTTTGAAACTATACCATGAGGAAGAAAAGGAGAGCGAGTGGGAGGAGCTCTCGGCCTACCCCAAGGACAAATGAATTCGGGGTCGAGTCAAGCTTTCGACTCGTTAATAAACAAAGTGTCCAAACGGGTCAAAGAACACCCGTTTCGTATCCTTTTAGTTATAATGTATTATAGTTATTATTATTGATAGTATTAATATTGTTAGTTTGTATGGTAAAAAAAAAAAAAAAAAGTCGATTTTTTTTCTTACTGAAGGTGAGCAGCCGGGTAAGTTAACCAAGACGCCGGCTTGGTGTCTCCAGCCGCCGGGTTGAAAATCCTATACGGCGGTTAATACGTGTTTTTCATCACAGAAAAAATCGGCCTCATTAAGCCATTTCTAGCCGCCGGGTTTACTACCTTAACCGCCGGGTCAACATACTAAAACCGGCATGTTTGATTTAAAGCCGGCGGGTCTACATCATTGTCACGACCCGAATTCAGGTCTGAACCGGGACCAACCCGCGCCCAACCCGGCAAAGCCGGCGGGTCGAACCACCAAACCGGCGGCTTTACGTCTGTATCTGCAGATTTAAAGTCGATTTTTTGCTCTTTATTTCTCACAATCTACCTATTTCTCTCCACCGGCTGCTCTCATCCGACACCCAACCCCAATATTCAAAAATCTTCACCTCTTTTCATCAACTAATTCTTGTTTCAATGGCACCTAAGGTATGGATTAACCACTTTTTACCTTTTAAATTGCAATTTTCATACCCACATTCATATGAATTTGGGGTTTTGCGATTTTCAAGTGTGGGGATAATTAATCTTATGCTTTTCGTGTTATTGATGATGTATACATGCAATTTGACCTATTTTGCTCATGAAATTGTGTTTATTTGCATAGATTGATGAATTTGTATGTTTAGGGTTTATGTGAATTTGGGGATCCGAATTTTTGATGATGATATATGCTTTTAATTGTTGAAAATACATGATATCTTTATCACTTTGCTTGTAATTGCTTATTTTATGATTAGTTTCATAATGTAAATGTTATATTTAGTGATTAGGGTTCATGGTAAATTTGGGGAAGATGATTAGGGTGCATGTTTTGGTCATTATTTTGCTAGATATAATTATTGGTTGTAAGGCATTGCTTGATAATTGTTTATGCACTTGCGTTATCATTATTCAAGTATGTGTTTAATACTATTATTATTGAAATTTTAATGAATGGATGGTTGGACTCTTTTGGAATGTTGGCACATTGTATGAATTGGTGTGTAATTTTGATTGTAAGACTAGCTTAACTAAGATGATGTTGATTAGGCATTGTTTTTGTTTTGATTTAGTTTAATATTGGATTACATATTCTTTATAAAATGGTTAAGTTTGTGGTTGACATTTGAACGTTTTGGGCATGCTTAGTTATAGTGTTTAAGTGAATTGCTCTATTGCTACACTTGGTTGGGACAAGATTAATTGTTTGGGGGAGGTTATGATTTTGACATATTATCGCTCATTTTGCATGCGAGACATGTTTATGATTATGACTAACGCTAACCATTGTTTTGTGCAATATTGTGTTTCTCTATTGATTTTTTTCGCAGCCAAGAAAGGGACGCAAAACCAATACTTCAAAACGTGCTGCTGAAACCTCAACTTCTGCTCTACAAGATGAGGAGGAATTGGTCCGACCTGACCCGGACAGTGTTGAAGCCGTTTTAATTCCGGAAAATATTCACCCTTGGCTTCGCTTTGATCGCAATTGGGTACTCTTTAACCAATACTCCCGAAATCTGTACTTTGTGATGCAAAAGCAGTTTGAATTGGCACGCTATGTGGATTGGGAGCCGCTTGAGACTATTGGTTTAGCCGGTCAGATTCGGGAACTTCTCACCCAACATTGTGAGCATCAAGGGCACCTATATCATTTCACCGACTAGGAGAGACTGTTTGCTATCCGGGTGCCCGTCTACAAGGAGTTATGCTACGAGTTTCACGCTACTCTTGGGTTTAAACATAATCCCGAATCAGTTAACGACCGTACTTTCATGAGGTTTAGATTGGGTGGACAGCCGAGGTCTATGTCGATGAAGGAGTTGGCTACTTGTTTGGGGATCTATACTCCCGAAGAGCTTTCATACGATTGCTTTGATCATTATCTATGGTCCGGTGCTCGGGTTCTTGAAACCCACACATTTATAGAAGATGATTTCTGGGAGGAGCTTAGTGAGAAAGACTATTCGCCTAGTGGGGTATCACACAAGGACATGCACGATGTTAGGATCCGGATCATTCATCGGTTTATAGCACATACCCTCCAGAATCGCAGGGAGAACAGAGAAAAGATTACCCAAGCAGACCTTTGGTACTTGAGACAAATCAGAGAACGGATTAATGTGAACATTCCTTACGGTGTTGGGTCCTATTTGAGTGTTTCTTCAGCTGGGGTTAAAGGAAAAAGCCCGATTTCTGGTGGGCATTTCGTCACATTGATTGCAAGATCTTTTGATATTAACTTTGGGCCTAATTCGGGGTTGACTTTGATCGATGTGCCACAAAAGAGCCTGGGCTACTTGATGTATAATGCGACCGAGGCGGTGGCCAAGGATAAGAAAGGACGCTATATTCCATTTCCTGACCAGCCGGCACCTGAGGAGCAACAACAATCTCCTCGCCAAGATAGAGTTCACGAAGAAGCACCGGTGCATGAGGATGTTCAAGCCCAGCCATCTCTTTTTGATCTTATGCAGGGCATTGGAAGAATTGAAGTGGGTCATAATGCGTTTCGGGATGATTTCAACGACTTTAGGCATGAGATGGGTTACCGGATGGGAAACCTCGAATACCGCACTGATTGGACTGTCGGTAATCTCAACTGGATAGCTGAGCAACAAGGCTATCAAACTACTTATGCCGAGCCCTTGTACCAATGGGGTACACCTGAGTCCCGCGACCACCCACCCCCTGTTTATGATCATTCTACTGCTTTAGAGGAGGCTCAACGTCAACACCAGAAGGAATATGAGCGACAGTTGCAGCGAGAACGGATGTCTCATGATGCCTCTTCTGGATATCAGAGCTGGGATCCATGGACCCAGCCCGGCGACCATCAGGGCGGTTCTCAGGGACCGAGTTCAGGGGGTTGGGGATGGCCATATTAGTTTGCTCGTTGCCCCGTTTTCAAACATTATCATCACTATCTTTATGTTTCAATTAAGAGTGCCTACGCGCCTCATTTGTTAGACATTTTTGCTACTTATCTTAGTTGGTTTTGGGAACTATTTGATTCGAGTGACATTTGGGTGCCGTTTTGCACAATGTCACTCGAGTTCAAACCTTCTATGTTCACTTTCTTTTTAGGTAATTGATTAAAGTTCTCGCTTATTGGATTTGGAACACGTGCGCCGGCTGGCAATAAGTTCAGCAAATGCACTCACTCATCAAACAAACCCCCGGGGAAGTTCTCGTTCCCTTTGCCCCTTCGCACTCGTACTTTTATACTATTTTTGCATTGAGGGCAATGCAAATCTCAAGTGTGGGGAGGGTTAACTTCACTTGAATCTTGTTCCTAGTATATTGTTGTTTTATAGCCACTTATTAGGTCTGTTATTGATCTTGGATTTTCCAATTGAACTTTACGAATTCTAATAACGGGTTATGGAATGGTAGTATGCTAGGAATTTGCTTGTCCAAATTAAATTAATTGCTTTGAAATGTGTTAGTTAAAATCTATTAAAAGCAATTAAATCTTTCCCTCTTGCAATATAATTTTTAGAGATGTGTCATAAAAGCAACCTAATAGGGTGAATTGCATGACTAGCACACTTGTAGCCTCCACTATGAAATTGTGAGACATTTGAGCCTAATGGAGAAAAACACTTACCTTTAGTGTTTATATTGTTTGATTGCTATGAGTGTGCCGGTGATTGTAGTTTGTTCTAGAACTTGCCTTAGTGATGCATTTTGAGACCGCTGTGGGATCACAGAAATGTGATATAGGTGGGGTCAAAGACGAGGAGGTATTCTTAGGAATTTTTGATTTTATTTTGCTTTAAAACCATTTATATCCAGTTTACATAGGTCGTTAGCACTCATTTTTAGTGCTAAGAAACCCCTAGAAAACTTCCACATTCAATCCACTAGTAATTTAGCCTTGTTTTTGTGTAGTCGATTCTCGAACCATCACTTTTCTAAGATGTTGCCTAGTTGGAACTTATGATGAATTTTACCAAAATGTGACTTAAACCGTTTTGAATTGGGATTCTGGTGTTAAATTCTATGAGTGAGGTTGGAAACAATTAAATGAATAGAAGTCAACCTTTGAGCTTAAAGTTTATAGTTGGATGATTGTAGTCAACTAAATGGCCTTTGAATTCCTGAACAAGTAGTTCCCGAGGGGTGTTCTACGCCTAGCCACCGAAGGCCTTTATCCGGTCTAGGATGGTTGGTCCGAAAGTTCGCTACACAGGGTTCATAGAAAGTCATAGAATGCAATTATTCCAATCAATAGTGTAAATCAATTTGAGTTATTTGTGCGCAATTGTTGAGTAATAAATTGTAAGTGAAAGTGAATTGTAATTTGAATTGATTTGGCATGAAAAATCCCAATTTTTATTACTGTCACATGCTTAAACCAATAGGTAACATTTCCACATTTCTCACGGGTCTTGACTATCATTTTTCACCAATTATTGTGTCTATCATACCTTATTCCATAATTAGCCTACATTTGTTACAACACATGTTAGAATACCTCCTTTGAGATCTCACTTGGTGCTCACGCCAAGACGGTGGAGATTTGATCCTTTTGCAAGCCTATGGTAACATGTATCACGACTTGGTTTGATTGAGTGTTACATCATTTACTTCCTTACCTTGTAGTTTTATAGGTTGAGAGTGAGTGACTAAACATTTATCCTTATGTGAGGTGCTAGGTCGTGCATTCGGGCTTGACAAACTCATCATCTCAAGTTTTATTGATTATACACATGAGTGCTAGCCTAATTGCCTCGGTAGTTAGTGTTGCATTATTTTGGTAAACTTGATCTTCACTTCAAAATGTTGCAAGAGTGGGTAATGAAATGATGAATAACGGTTTGCTTGAGGACAAGCAAAGTTCAAGTGTGGGGATATTTGATATCGCTCATTTTGTATAAGTTTATCTTTAGCGATATCATTGTTTTTGCATTCATTTTAAGTGGACTTTATGAACTTTTGGTACTTATTTAGTTTGAATTGAATTATAGGCGTCAATATTAAAGAATCGTCGTTTGGACTGCATTGTGGTTATGATTCGAGCAAGTTTGTAAAGTGTTGAAGTCTTGAGCTTAAAAACTGGTCTGCTGGAAAACAGGTTGAAGCCGCCGGCTTGTCTGGATAAGCCGCCGGGTTGTGATGATTTGTTGAAGCCGCCGGTTTGAATGTTGAAACCGTCGTTTTGTTCGAATGTTGTGAAGCCGCCGGCTTCACATACTGAGCCGCCGGCTTGGTGGGCGGCAGATCACTTTTTGCTTAGAAAAACTCCTTTTTCACTTTTCATCTCACCAACTTTACACACACGAAAACCAGTCACTAGGTGGCGATTTTTGGTGTTCTTGAAGGTTTTCTTTCATTTTCTTGAATATTTCCTTTAGTGTAGCATCTCTCGGTTACTAACAATCATCATCCCGACATTGTAAGAACTCGGTTTGCATTTTTATCCAAATATAATCATGTTTTCCTTGGTTTATTTGATGTTTTGTGTATATGATGATGTGATTATGATGGTTGGCTAGGTTTTGTTATACTTGCTTGGATGAACTAGTTAGTGACTAGGGGTGTTATATTTTGTGTTTGATTTATGCTTTGAGTTTAAGATTCATCCATAAATTTGTATGTAACTAGTTGATGTGGTTTAACTTGTGGGTATTTTGACTAAACAACTATGGCGAATGTTTGTTGTTTAATAAAAATACTTGTTATTTGTATGAAATGTATGAATGAATCTATTTTCGCGAATGTGAAAATTATTACAAGTGAAGCTAGTTAACTAGTATGATTTGAGTTAGCGGATTTGGCGAATGTCTTTCGTTTGGATGAATCATAAACTCTTTTACTTGAACTTGTGTTTAATCAACTATTTGTGTATTTGAGCTTGATGTCAATTAATTAACTTGTTTGATAATTTGCTAATAGATATAGCGAACGTTTTCTATCTAGTGAATTGTTGTCAACTTTTTGTCTATAAATTGTTGAACTTGATTGCGGATGTGGTTTTGGAATAGGTTAACAAGTTAAGCTCAAATATGCAAGTAGGTAACTATGGCGAATGTCCGTTATTTGATTGAATCATGGGTTTATAAATTGAAGTTGAATTATTAGGTGATGGCGAATGTTAAGCCTAGGTTTGATGGAAAATTGTTTGCATAAAATAACCGGTTTTAACTTTACACCCCGAAATCACTAACGATCTAATCCAAGCAAGTATAGTTTTTAATATTTGAAGGTTCCAAATCAATCACTTTGACTCTAAAGAGTCCACTTGCCTAGTTTAACTAAAATTTCGTAGTTTTAAGCAACGTGACAATTCGGTCACACAAACCAACCACATTTTATTTTCTCTTTTTAAATTGCTCACACTTCTATTGATCATCCAATCTAATTCCCTGTGTTCGAACCCGAACTTACCAAACTATACTACCACACGATAGGGTCCACTGCCCGGTTGTGTTTTGGTCTAGCTCGGTACTTTCTTGTTCACTTTTCAACGATAATTTTATAACTAGATATAGCACATCACAAAGATGGTGGGATCGCGTTCGTCAGTTGAAAAGGTTTTGTGACGAAATTACACATGGCAACGCGATCCGGAAACATGAGCTGGATCGCGTTCGTATGTGGAAAACGTTCTGTACTAAATTTGCACTAGGCAAAGCGATCCAGGCAAAGGTTCAGGATCGCGTTCCTACGATTTTCAGCCCGTACAGGAACCTGCAAACTCACAGCTCGAACCAATTTTCTTATATCACCATTTTAACTCAACAATCTCAGTTTTTGAAGCTACCAAACACTCAAATACAACCATATACACATACTAAAGCATCATTCAAGCTTCAATTCACATATTATCAACAATTTACATAATACTACTCAAAACTCATTTCAAATATTCAAACACTTACCACTTAATATAAGAACAAGATGATTATGATGATTAGATAGCTAAGATCAAGATCAAAATCAGCTCAAGATCACCACAAGATCTTTGATTTCCCTTTGTTTTAGATATAGAAGGGTTTAGGTTTAAAGTTTTCTTAAGTTTTGAAAAGGAAGGTGAGAAACTTTCCTATTTGGGAAAGTTATATAAGTAGGCTCAATCACAAACCGACCCCGTATCCACTTAAAACAATCCCTTTATACATATATTGTCTGGAACCTAAAAACCATTTACGATTTTAATTACGTTATTTTACCGTCACCTAGATTAGTTTACAACAACTAATATCTTACGGTTCACAATAAGTAATTAATATCAGATAATTTCTAACACAATTAAATAACAATTTAAATAAAAAATTACCAGTCCGATACGGAGGATGTTACAGTAATACTTGTCGTGTATCCTTTGATTTTAGTTGAATTTGTAGGTGGATCGATATAAGTAATGAATTTAATGAACGTGTCTGTTTAATTTTCTAATACAATTAGGTTAGGATTTAAATATATGAACCAATCAAATTGGTAATATGAAGTTGTGAATATAAACTAGAATACTATTATATGTGCCTAATTGTAACATCCTCGTTTTGGGCCTAGTTGAAATTTGTAATTTCTTTATTTATTTAATTATTTACTCGTGTTTTAAATAATTAATGTCTTGTGGATAATTGAAAAATTAATAGGCCCATTAGCTAAATAACTTATTGTGAATAGTAAATTATTACTTGTTTTAAATTAATTTAGTTGACAGAAAAATAAAATAGTTTTCTCGCAAATGGTTTTTGGGTTCCAGACAATAGATTTAGAAAGGGGGCAAAACTAGTACACATAAATTGTAATATATGTGTAAAATACGGGTTTTAACATCACAAAATATTCCAGTAAATCGATATAGAGCGAGAGAAAGATTGAAACCCTAATTCTTACCTAAATCATCTTCAATCTTCAAGTCTTTGATAAATAAAAAATGTTCTTCCTCTTGGTTGGTGTCTGGACCGTGCGTATCAACCACAGGGACGATTTTGAGTTGTGAAACAAGGCTTTGAGTGGAATTGAGTTCATATAACTTTGATTCAAGCTTCCAAAACGTGAGTAAATCATCCTTTAATCATCCTAAACCCTTTGTAAGTCTTAAATTCTTGATTTATATAAACCTAGAAAATGGGTTTTTGAGTAATTTATAAAATTGGGATGACTAACTTGAAATTGAAGCTTGTAATGCTTGCATGATTGTTAGTTGATGTTTATATATGGATTATAACCTAAACCATAGTTTAAAAATGGAGAATTTGAAGTATGATCATATAGATAGTTATAGGTTTAGTTGAATATTCATGAATTGAAGTTTGTTGTTATGTTAGAGTTGTTAGTTAGTGTTTAATTCATGATTATAACTTAAGTCTAACTTAGAATTTATGAAATTGATATATGTTCATGAAGAAAGTCTTGAACTTAAAGTGTATTTTAAGAATTAAAGCTCTTAAGCTAATATGTAGTTGTTACTAGTTGTTAATGATCATATTATTGTAGGTTATTGATGATGAAATGTGATTAAGTTGACGGAATCACATATATCAAATTTTGATACAATTGAGTAAAGTAAGAATGAAAGTTTTAAGCTTATGTTGTGACACATAATTGATAATTGTTGTTAATATGATTGCAAGTATTGAACTTAATTACTTGTGAAATTGTATGTTAATTAATTACCACTTGATTATTGATAATAATGACATCAAGTATTGAGGTAATGGTGTAATCATAAAAGGAGTTGTTATAACTTGTTGATTTATCCTAGCTTGCCATTATTAAGTTAAATGAGTTATATGATATGAATTAATTACTAACTCATTGTTTATAATGTTCGTAGATATGGAGAAGACTTAGTGACATTAGACTACTGAGTGGACGATGGAGGTATTGATGAGTGGACCTGTAACCTTCATCGTAACTTAGTTGTAACAGATTTGGTTACAACGGGTAAATGTGGTTTTACTATTTATAGACTGTTGATTGACATGTTGCCTTGATAGATATAGATTTTGTGATATCTGGCCTTTGGGCATATGTGCTTACTTGGAGGTCAACATGGGTTGGGCTTAAGGATACTATTGAGTTGCCAACACAGGTCCTTGTACACGGTTGGTTATAGGAATACTGTGTTGTGTGGGTAAATAGTACCTAAGCTATCGGTTTATCATTGTATTGGCCTGCAGTGGTGTGAGGTTTCTTGGAGGGCCACCCGGGCATGAGGGCGCTTCAAGGACCGCCGATCCTCTTGAATTACGTGTTTACGATGCTATATGCTGTAAACAATGTGTTGTGTTTACGATGCTGTTGCTGTAAACTCGTTTATTATGCTATGCTTAGTTGTAACCTGATTTGCTATGCTAGGTTGCACTGTAGGCTATTGGTTCATTCACTTAGCATTGAGCTAATCCTCCACATTACCACTCCTTGCAGGATATGATTAGATTATGGGATGAGCAAGGAGCTGTTGACTGGATGAAATGTTCGACGACTAGATTTTACTCTGATATTTGATTTTATAAATCATTATTGTCTTTCAAATTATGTAACACCCAAAATGATAAATTATGTTTTGAAATAGATTGGCTTTATATGACTATTATACAATGTAAAATTATCAATGTTTGTTGGACTTTCGCTTCCGGTTATAAAAAAAAAAATGGTTCTGAAATTGAAGGGTGTTATACTAATTGAAAAAAGGTCAACCGGTTATTTGATGGTCCTTATCGACCGCTCCCATAGTCAACATGTTATATATTATTAATTATACACTTATAAATATATCTAACAATACATGATTTGATAATTATTTTGCATGTATCCTTTTAAGCATATTCACACTAGTTTAGTAGTTATAATTATAGAGAAAAGTTCAAGGAAGTACAAGAATATTTGGAAGTATGGAAGAATAAATGAAAATGTTCCACATGTACAAATAGAATGCTCCACATGTACAGAACTCATTTACCCCCAACATCAATTATCTCACAAACGGCAAATTGAAAAATTATAAAAATTGCACCATAAAATTCAGCGTTTTCTCCTCTTCGATTTGCCGTCCCTCAAGGCATACTTTCGACGATTTTTTTTTTCATTTTTTGGGTGGGTTTTATAAATTATTAACACACGTGTTAGTGCTTGGTTGTACATTTAATTTAGGGTTAGGGTTTAGGGTTTAGGGTTTAGTAGGATTTAGGGTTTAGAAGGGTTTATGGTTTAGTAGGGTTTAGTCTCTACAACACTCTATTAACAGATACACACTGAAACATTAACTCACTATTCATATACTTAACTCCACATATTTACATAATTCCACGTAAGCACTAAACACTATTTAGTCTCTACATCATTCACTTGTCATTGTTTTCACTTCATAAACGTAATCACACATAATTCACTTACTCTGTTGACCTCAATCACAACATATTCTCTAGTCATATAATCACGTAATCATTAGCAAGGAATTCTACTCACCTTGCAATCAATAACTCTATAGCAACACTATTAGTCAACACTTTAAGCATACTCATGTTCCTCAGAACTATTCTCTAAACGTCTCATTAAACATATCATATACGGAATCAGCACATAATAATCATCACATAAATAGTCATAAGGAATCATACCAGTTCTGCTAAATCAGTTTCACTATCATGCATAATCATCATAACAACATAAATAATTCATAATGGTTTAAGCCTAGGCAATCCTATCGTGGATTACTTAATTCTCTTAAACCATTGCTCTGATACCAACTTGAAACACCCCAAAACTCTGAATTTTTTTGTTTTTTTTTTTAGAATACTATTGACTTTTAAAGAATACTAATGACTTCTAAAGAATCCTAACATTTTTAAAGAATACTAACACTTTTAAAGAATACTAACATTTTCAAAGAATACTAACATTTTTAAAGAATACTAACATTTTCAAAGAATACTAACATTTTTAAAGAATACTAACTTCCAACACGCATAACTCCCAAACCACAATGAGTTAAACCCTGAAAATTTGCACGCACCTTCATTTTGACATAATAAAACTTTCCCTTTTTACACTTTTCCAAATTTCCCAAATACGACCATTTTAGACGTGTCACCAAAAAGAGGCCGTTTTGACCACTTTTAATTGACAACTCAAATCACAAACCACACACATTCAAACTCTGACTTCTTGCACATTTTAATGACTCACCAAAACAAGTCTAACATAATCGACAAAACCAACATACATCCACTATAGTCCGGTATACAACCCATTTCATGCCCATTCTGACACCATTTGACCCGTTTTCTCATAATAAACATATTTCAACCAAACGACACCCAATCCTACTTAAATTTGACTCTTTCAACATCGTTGACTATTTGTCAACTTCAATTTTGACCAACCAATCAAATTTGACCTTAAATATAAATAATTACTATTAAAATAACTTTCGGAAGCTATGATATAAATATAAATAAAAAATATTTAACTTTTTTCCGAACTTTTTTTTACGTCTTTACTGTTGTGATTATTTAAGATAATCACAAAATATAACATGATAATCACATGTGATTATTCTCTAATATAATGTGTTTATCATGTGTTCGAGATAATCACAAGATATGACATAATAATCACATATTATTCATGTGATTATCAATTTATAAAATGTGATTATTACGAATAAAAAAATTAATAAAAAGTAATTAAAAAAATAAAAAAAGGTCAAATTTTTTTTATTTAAAAAATAGATTATAAAAGTTATTTGAAAAATAAGCTACGAAGAAAATTTTGTAAAATAACATAGTTTGGATAGCTAAAAAGTAATTTTGAAGTGTTTCCTACGTTCTCACGAAAATTAGTCTTCTCATTTGAATCCACGACTATATATATATATATATATATATATATATATATATATATATATATATATATATATATATATATATATAAGTGTATGTATCATGTTTCTATCGAGCATGATACGAAATTGACGGCGTTAAATACATATAACGAAAAATGAATTGTAAAAGCTTATCTAAGTAATTATACAAGTTTTACTGTGTTTCACTTTGCTAAACAGTCTCTCTGCTCATTGAAGGTTGGTTATTCATATTTCAACCACAAACACGTTTTTCAAATGCCAATGACTTGGGAAGGTTTTTTTTCTTTTTCAAACAAGACTTTTAGGTTGAGTTTGGTTTGCGGAATTCATTGGAATTCAATGGAATTGAAATCTCAATTCCATTCCATGATGTTGTTTGCTTCAAGAATGAATTGCGTTTGAAGTCATCAAATTCTTCCACATAAAAGAGCTTACATTCCTTAGAAATTCCAATTCATTTAATGAATTTCAATTTCACCAAAAACATTTCGCGAATAAAACGCAACTTTAGAATTGGGCCGAACTTAATTTACCTATTTATATCAAAATAAAAGTGTTTTATGTTAACTTTTAAATCTAGGTTCACAAAAGTTCAAACAACTTACTATTGTTAGTTGTTTGATAATTGATACTCCGTATTAGGTAGTCGTGAACAAAAGCAGGTTTTCACCCGACCCGACCCGACACCCGAACCGGGTATTAGTCAAGAAAGTCAAAAACCGGGTTGGACCCAACCCGAACCGGTTTTTTTCGGGTTTTCAACCAGGTTTTTGACCGGGTTTTGACCGATTTTCGGGTTTTTGACCGGGTTTCCAACCCGACCCTATTTCAACCCGGGTTAAACCCGATTTCGAATTCTAAAAAACCCTACCCGGGTACGTACCCATCGGGTACTCAAAAAACCCGAACCAGGTAGGGTCAATCCGGGTTTGAAACCGGGTAGGGTATAAAACCCGATTTTTTTTTAACACCACTAGTATTAGGTGATAATGGATATAGGTTGATAATAAAAGAAAGTAAAAGGCCAACTGGGCTCATAGAGGCTAGAGCCCACATGATCACCGAGCCTGGTCCACAAAAGCTATGAAGCCCACATTCAAGATGCAGAGGAGCTGATCTTTCTCTGCGAGATGAAATTGAGAAGCAACTGAAACCAAAAGCAAAGCAATATGCTTTCCAGTTCTACTGTTTTACTGCTTCACGAATCCAATTGATAAGCCACAATCAATAATATTACTTCCAACAACAGATCACTGATTACGGCAATTCGGCTCCGGAGAAGATTAAACGGTATGTAAATAGCTAACCTCAATTTATATATTTTACCTAGGTATATCTATTTCTTTCTCATAATCCATCACTGCATATATTTCACACCGGTTCTGGCATAAGCTTAATTAATCGATGATATACAAGTTAGTTGTATCTAATCTATGCGATATGTTTTGTTTAATGCGATATCTTTTAATTTTAGTGCTATATTTTTGCTCTGATGCCAAGTTATGGTTTTGAATTACCTGATTTGCATAAACTTAGTATAGTTTTAATCCTTGAAAATTCAGATTGATAGTTATTTTTACCCAAAAACACAAAATTACACTTCCACACACTGCTTAAGGATGGTTAATCGGACTAACTCCAAACTGCCAACAGCTTCACAGCAGTAACTTAGGTTTATGGAGTGGGTTATGCTAAACAGGAGTGAGTCTATTCCTTAAGGTATTCATTTCTAAGATTTCTGCAAGTGTCTGGTGGTGTTTACTTACTTTCTATCATAACAGTTGCTCGTTTAGAACTCATATTCGTAACTGGTACGTATGCATCCATCATCTAGTATATTAAAAATTGTTACCATAACATTCTGAAAGCAAATTTTGAGGAACATATAATGAAGATTGATGTCAATAAGGGGTTGCTTAATGCACTATTATTTTAGATGTTGTGCTAAATGATTAGAAAGTGTAGGCTTGTAGCTAGCCAAATTGGAGTGAACTTATTACTCTCTGTTAGGCGCTTTTACCTCTATTGATTACATGTTTTCTAGAAAGTGTATGGTTGAACAACTTTGTCTGATGTTAGAGCTGGATAATTCGACCCATGTATTTATGAATTGGTCTATTCAAGGGATGTTTGCTTAAGTTTCCAACTGGTAAAGTCACGACTGTTAAAAGGTTGAGTCATCCAAACTTCATTCTTAATGCATACAACCTATGTATCCAAAATATTAGAGTATTTATGATATAACATAGATCTTGTAATCATACTCAACAGTCAACATGCTATTTGTTTATAACTAATACATTAAAAAAATCCTAAAATTATATCTAAAGATACCAAAAAAAAAAAACAAAAAAAAAACAAATCTATGTTCACTTGTGAACGATCATTTGAACAAATCGGTTAAATTGTGTTTTAAGATGTAATTTCTAGTGTTTTTAGCTTATTTTTCTTTCTCAATCTAACCTACATGAATGTTAACATACGAATGAAATTAATCACATGTGAACATATACGTAATCTAGTAGTTCTCATGAGTTCTCAACTTTTAGTTGGTTCTCATTTGAACCTCCCACTATATATATACACACACACACACACACACACATATATATATATATATATTAAAAAATATATTGTTAATACCAAAGGTTGTTATTTTCTTTATTAATATTCACTTCTTGTTCGTATGAATGTGTTGCTGTGCTTCTTAAAGAGCATTAATTTAACGTCATCATGGATACAAAATCACTAGCAAAATCAAAGAGAGCACATTCTCTACACAATAAAAAGCATCATCCAAATCAAAAGGTGAAAGGTGCTGCTAGTTCTGCAGGCATCTCTGGCACTGACAAGGCACCAGGGAAGGAAGTAAAAGGAAAACCTAGACTACCTCAGGGCCGAACTGCTCTCCCCTCTAATTGGGATCGTTATGAGGATGAAGATGATTCCATGGCAGAAGTTCAAATAGACAGTCAATCTAGTCAACCAAGTGACATTGTTTTACCTAAAAGTAAAGGCGCAGACTATGCTTACTTGATTTCTGAGGCCAAGTCCCAGAAGTCTACAAGGATCTCATCAGAAATCTTTCCATCTCTTGATGACTTTGTTTCCGGTATGTACTTTATTCCTTTCACAATTTCCTTCAGTTTCTAGCGATGTCCTTTTTTTTTTGAATGAACAAAATTAGTAAAAAGTGGTGCCTATTTGTAGTACATCTATTGTAACAGATCTCAGAAACTGATTTGATTCATTCTGTTTTAAAATATTATATTGCTTGTCGATATATTCATATGCTAAATCTATCTAACAGTGCAAGTGTGCAACTGCATAGCCTTTCCTATATTTTGGTTTCATATGGGTGTTTATGTTACCATACCCACAATAGTAATCTACAAATCTTGAAGCAACCTTACCAATGGAGTTCATGTTGTCGCCCTTTAGTATACAGAAATAACTTTACAGTTGCAAACTCAGGGTTGACTCTTTTTGATTGCATCAAACTTCTGTAATGTATATGTATGGTGTTACAAACTTTTAAACTGCATAACATCTTTATAAGACTGCTATGCATCTTTTCTCCCCCAAAACACCATTATATATATGACTTCACATTTCTCCTTCTGTTCCCCACAATAATTCGAATACAATTAAGGGCATGTTTGAAATTTTCCTCCAAGTCTGTACAATCTTTCTTTTTAAACATCTGAAGTAAATACTTGCAAAAGTGTGGGTCTGGTGGCATGGTGCAAAAACAGGATCAAAGCTCATAACTCATTTCGATTCCAATTCCCCAAGAGCGTGCTTTCATGTTCGTTGTTTGAAAAAGTCAGGCTTTATGTACTTTTTTTTAATTTTTCTGAAAAACATGAAACGAACAGCAATCAGATAGAAGCTATATTTCAGGAATTCTGTTTGGAAGATATTCCGCCAAGAAAATGTCTATAAAATGCAACTTATTCTGTGTATCAGTATTCTTAGCCTGGGTGAGTTACCAGGACTTTTGTCATATCATTTGTAAGCATATAAAAGAATTACCAAAGGTTGTGGGCCCGAGTCTTGTAATACAAATGTGTGGAGTACTTTGGCATATAAAAGGAACTTGCAATTTTTTTTTCTATCCGTACAGCATGATTAAAGTGTTTATGTTAGATTTTGGTCAGGGAAAAGACTCCTTCTTTGCTGTCCGAGGGGAAAGCTTGTTACTGTCATTAAAAAACGATAGCTTTTTTGTGGATGATAAGACGCCTGCAAGCTATGAGGTACTTTTTTTTTTTTTTTTCCGTTTTAACAGTTTTTTACAGCGTTGAGCGTTCTATATACTTTGTGGGTTTCGACCCATTGTGTGTTAGTTATATTAGGAATCATAGATCAAAGGCTAATGTTGACCTGCAAAGCCACAGTACTTGTAGATCCGAATTATATTTTTGCTACTCTGTTATGCCCTTCTTTTAATGGTTCATTTCTGTTGATCAATGCCAATCAATTATGTGTAAGCTCTAGTATAGCTTAGTTTGCTGAACGTCCATATTCAAGTTTCTATCATCTTTTTCGATGTTTAAATAGGATAGTTGTCACCTCTGGGCATCCGTCATTCAGGAGTATCAGATAGTTTCAACCGTCTGACTTTATCGCAGCAGGTATGAAAATACAGCGAAGTCAAAACATATAATGACAACAAGCATTTATAGTTTGTCCTATTAGATTCATCTGGGTTCGTGGTAGTTGTTTGTGAGTTTTAATAAGGTGGATATCGAATTCTTACATCCGTTTACGTTTCCGTATTGTCACAGGATTCTTTGCATTGAGTTATCTGATAGTTTACACTTAGAACGATCTAAAAGGAAATTCAGTGAGCACATATTGAATTAAATGAACTTCAATTAGCATATAAATATAGATTAATAAGTTGTTTGATGAATATAAAAATTAATAATGAATGACGATTAAAAGGTGCAACTATAAATTAGATTAAAAAGGTTCATTATCCATATCATTGCTCCATAGGCGGTCAAAAACTTAAGATGACAGGGACTTGCAACCTGATGAATAGATTAAATAATTTAAAGATTGGTTACAGATTACAAATAGATTACTACTTCTGAGAATTTTGGTAGTACTTGCTCGAATTGGTTAAGAGGCAAACGATCTTGCTATTTAAGCTATCAACCTTCAAAAAAACTTGTGGTTATCGGAAGCATCTAGTTGTATCCCATTACTATACTTTCTTGAACACAATATCATTCAAATGATCAACTTATAAACTCGTTATGTGTATAGGCCTCATTTCTCTCGCTGAATCTGCATGCTCTTTCGGAACAACTCGCGAAAATAGATTTACCAAAAAGACTTTTCATGGAAGCTGATCTGTTCCCTCCAGAACTGGTATGTAGTATTTTACTTCCACTAATAGTTACATCAAGCTTTTTCTTTTTTCGGTTGATTTCTGCACTCTCTATTTTCATTGTTTTGAGGGAGTAAGTGTCAACCCAAGCCCTTTTGCGGGTTTGTTTGTGATTTGCAACCTACTTGTTCTCGGTTTGAGCTGCGACTGAACCCACCTGTGTTCTACTTCACTGCTTAAATTGGCAAAACATGACGAAAGTTGCCCATAATGTATCTTTAATGTAAACAATCTATCAAATCGTAGTAATCAAATACTTGGCTCATTATGGTGATAATATATTTTACAATCATATACAACACATAATGAACAATAACTGGACAAAAAGTGTTTCAGGTCCCGCCTGTATTTACCATCAACTCAGAAAGTACCCGTTTTTGACCCATTATCCAAACTGTCACCCGCCAGCTTTGTGACATCTGCTTTTCCATGTTGAATCTTTACATATGATATGGCTCTATCTCGTCTCTTTGAAAAAATCTTTCAGAATAATAAACTTCCTTGAGTAGTCTGATAGTACTTTCTTTTTGCTTTTTGACAGTACTCTGAGAAAGGGCAAGAACAGCATAACTCTAGCCAGGATCACAATAGTTCAAATAGAAATGAGGTACAAACACATGACCATCATAAAGCTGTATCATCCGACACCAGCAAGAGCCACCACTACCAATCCGTTGATGACGACCATACTAGCAGCACCGGCTTAAACCCAATGGTTCAGCCCACACCAAATTCATATCCAAATTCTGCTGCAAAGACAACTGAGGACCAATTGAAACTCAAACCAAAAACAGCTGAAACCGATCTTGATATGCTTCTTGATTCTTTTGCTGATGCTAACTTGAAGGAGAAAGCCTCAACCTCAAAGAGAACAACAGACGCTTTTGATATCGATGGTACCCTTGATGATCTACTGAAAGAAACGTCTACTACATCTCTGCTAGATCAGAACACTGCATCACCATCTCAAGAGTTTAAGTCCATTCCTCTCAGTTCCAAGTCTGAACTACTTGACGACTTTGATTCATGGTTAGATACAATTTGATTCCGTTTTGAATCAATATATGCAAAACACAAGAACATAACTGAATACTACAGTTGACTGAGTTACATGCACATGGCGTACCATTCAATATCTGGCTTTCTGAATCAGCAGAAAGGGAAGGTGGTCAGGTGGATTGTAATTCATGGCCTTCCAGAGATCACTACTGTTTTTTGTATTGGTGATGTGCTGGTGGAAATCATCGTAGAACCATTGGGAGTTTGTGTGCATTGATACTACATTTGTACAATATCATCATATTGTGTACAACGTAATACATTTGTGTTTTCTGTTTCTAAAGAAACGTGGCAAAGTAACGTAGAATTTTTCTTAACTATGTACTCCGTTACTATCCAGTAATTTATTAGGCGTAGCAGATATGTAGACATCATTAAATTTTGCTGTGCAACTAATCTCTGTTACTAAAATAATTTGTATAATTGTACAGTGAGGTATACATGTAGAACTTAAACATGTAAAGACTATAGTAATAAGTTCAAAGGACCTTCAAAATGAAAGTTGGTTATAAGATCATTTGGCTAACTAAGATATGGTCTTCGTTTACTGTCTTCGGTTCAAGCGTTTCGTGTACCGACACTTCTTTTTAGTGTCATTATAAGGCGATTTTCATTAATTGAAGATTAGAGCATCTCAAATGTATGGCATTTTTTGGTGTCAATTATTCAGCTTTTAATCTTTCCATTATTTATGGTGATCGCTAGAATGCAAGTATTTCGTAAGAGAATGAAAGTCCATTATTAAATGGAGTATTTCGTAAGAGAATTTTAAGTTCATGTCAAGCTTTCATACCTTAATGAAAGTCGACTCTTAATTTTGAATTCAAAATGATGAACCTAAATCATTTCTAGAATCTTATTTTTTTCAATTTGTGATGTAACGATGAGGTGGATATTAGACTAGACGGCATGTTTGGTATAGATTTGTCAAAGTATTACGTGTTTAATATAATACTAAGGGTATCGTTTTATTTTATATTTAGTTATTAATATAATAAAATACTTGTAATCAATGAAATGAAAAGATAAAAATCAATAATATAGAATACAACCAATCATTTTCCTTTAAAAAAAAAAAAAACAATATATATTATCTATGATAAATGCTTGGTTAGCTTAATATTAGGAGTGTTGGAAACGTGAAGAGATGTGCATGCGGTACGCAAGAATGTACGTCATGGGTTTTGAACTCATATTCCCACCATGCCATGTGGATTCACTGCCGGCCTAATTTTATAATTATGCAAGTTATCTTGTTTGAGTCTTCGTTGAGTTGCAGACTTTTGAATTTCCTAGCACAAATAAAAAATCAACCAAAAATGCTATTTTTCAATAAAAATTACACTGTGTATTGAGAATGGACCCGTAGCAACTGATACCCCTACCTTCCACATGGCTCCGCTCCTACACTTCATTATTTTGTAACTAAGGGTATTTAATTGAGCAGTGGTGGATCTACAAGGAGAAAGGGCTAGCTATCCTCTAAGAAATTTAAAAATACGTAAAAATTTCATTTTTCTAAAGTTATTAGTGACATTTTTAAATTTGTGCCCCCTCAAAACTATCATAAAGAACAAAAAAAAAAAAAAAAAAAAAAAATTCCGTCCTCGTACATTTCTAACTCCACCCTTGGATTTGAGAAAAGCTACTCACTATTTTATATTTAATAATTTATTAATTTTCGACTACGTTGGTTTTGGTATATATTTGTGAATATGTATTTTGGCATTTAGTTAATTTCGTTTCTAGTATCGATTTGGTTTAGAGTCGACTTGTCGATATCGATTATTTTAGTAAAAAAACGAATGGAAACATATTATAAGTTTGATTGATTTGATTATAAAAAATATCTCCATTTACATGTTACGTCTTATCGTTCAATAAAAGAATTTTGGATATTTGATTTGCCTAAAAATATACTCGTAATAAAGGACCAAGCTGTTCGGTTGTGAAATTTTGAGAGCAAAAGTGAAAATGAGACCTAAGAAAAGGACTAATAAATATATGAAAAAATAAATAAGTGGCGATCAACCGTCAACTATACTACGTGGTTGGTGATGTCATCAAAGGGATGGACCTAAATCGTGATGTCATACGGTGTTTGTCTTTCATTTTAATGACGTAAAGCATGACCGGCATCGTCGGCGAGTGGCTTCTTCCAAGCCAACTCTGAAGGACCCACCCATCAAATATAGAAAGGTCACGTACAGTACAATGTTTGATTTTTTGGTACTTAATATAAAATTAATTAAATAATTTGATCTTTATAACTCATACAAATGTTTGATGCTCTTATACTTTTCTTTTAATTGAAAATTCAACCAACTAATATAAAATTTATATAAACAAAGACTTAACACGAAAGGTTGTGAGTTTAATTCTCACGAAATGGAATGTGTATGCATATTGTGTAGTTGAATACGAAGTATTAGTAGTGGTGGAGCCATGTTAAAGCTAGAGCTAGCGGTCGTTACGGGCTCATTCGCTATACGTAGGGTAAATTGGTTATAATAATTGTATTTTTGTTGGATTCTTTATTTATGTTACGGGTTCTTAAAAAATTGAGATATTATACCCAACTAAAGATCACTTTAAATCCACCAGTGAGTATTAGTTTTGAGATAGATTTATCTACAAGTAGAATATATGCAGCTAGCGATGATGGGTTTATCCCACCTATTACCTAACCATGATTTGCTTCAACTAAACTTTTGGCCATCGGATATCATTATTTATTCATAGTTTTGACAAGTGTCCCTTTGTAATCTATATATATTCTGCTTTAACAAAACTTGAAAATGAAACCCTGGATATGGTTAAATAATGTACACCTTTAATATTCATTTTATTGCCCTGTTGAAAAAACGTACCAAATTACTCTTGATATATACAACCAAAAAATAATAATAGAGGACTAATTAAAAAAAGCATGCATTGTGTAACAAACTACAGTAATATTCATTAAAAATAAGTACTGACAAGAGTAATCCCGATATTATTTCAACAAACACATACTAATTATTATTTCAACAAACACATACGGAGTACTAATTAAATACCTATCATTAGCGTTTTATTCTAATTTGATTTGATTAATTTTAATGATGTATATAACAGTACGTACGTCTAATTCGTTGTATTTTCTACAGTTTATTGTTATAGTTGAAACAAGAATATTGCCGAGGAAGAACGGACTGAAAGTTAAATTAAAAACCAATACGAGTGTCTTTTACTTAGAGCACTCCCAATGGCTCCGTCTTTTTCTCGTCGGATGGAACCGACGTCATTGGTACAGTCCGTCAGTTGGCTTACGTCGGTTGCCTCCGTCACAATTCCGATGCTCCATCAGTTTTTTTTTTTTCTTTTATTTTTGTGTGTATATAACTAAAGGTAAATTGTTAAAGGCGGGCTCAAAAATTAAAGTGACGGAGTCACTGATGGCAGGGGTCTGTCAGTTTCAGTCAATTTTGTAAAAAGCTTATGTGACGCAGACGTAGCACGTCGGTTTCAGTCAGTTTCAGTCCTCCATTGAAAGTGATCTTAAGGTTTGATGCCTATCATATAATATAGATATTTTGAGATTAATCATTACTACAAAATTTAACTATTAAAGATCCTACTAATAAATATTTTGATTTGATGTACCATTTTCACATATCGACAAGATGAAAATAATGACCTGAGAGGGCAATGTAAAATGTATGTATCACAATTCACATGTGAAGGTTGATGACTCACACATACACAATCAATCATTGACATAGACATTATCTATGATGTCAGTCATTCATAACTTAATAATTTGTCAAGTAATTAAAAATATTATTTATCATTTGATTAAACATCAAGTTTAATTTGAAAATTATAATTTAATATATATATGATATATCCGTTGAGATGGTTAAATGATCATGGATCAGTTTATGCTCAAAAGATCGAGTAAGGTTGAGCTTATCCTTATAGCTGCTGTCTTTGACAACAAATATATTCATAATAATATCATACCAGTATGTTTTTTTAGTCAACACCAAAACAGGCCACTCTCATCTTTAATTGTTGGCCCATCCCCAAGATTTTAAATTAAAGATTTTTTTAGGAACTTTTTCCCCTTAAATACAATAAATTTTTCCAAAATTCGATAACCATTTAAAAGACTTACTTGAAATGTATCACCCTATTACGTAGCAATAAAAGCCAAACTGTCATCAAAAACTTACAATATAACAATAGCTCTCACTATAAAATTCTCTTGTGAACTAAGCTTTCCTTAAATATAATTTATGAGTCATTTTATTCACCCAAAGATCATCAATTTATATTTTATAATGGGGTTTTGTTAACGGAAGCCCTTAGAGCTTTCGTTAAGATTTTCTGACATGCATTAAAACTTGTACTATAACCATAACCAACTGTATGTCTACCATTGACTTTATTTTGACCCCTTGAAATTTGATAAATGTAAAAATCCTTTATGCATGTTTGGAATTCTTAACGAAAGCCCTAAGGGCTTCCGTTAGCAAAACCCTTTATAATGTTGTACAACAGTGTAGGATATTGTTTAGCGACTTAGTATACGTTGTAAAAAAATTTATAAAAGTTTAAATGTACCTAAAAAATACACCAAAAAATGTATATAATTAATCTATATTAACATGACACAAGAGTTCTATTTATTTTTTCTCTCTCTCTCTCTCTTTTTTTTTTCTTTCAAAATTTTCTTTACACATTAGGACTAGATAAGTAGATAGTACGTGACATATTATTCTTTAATTCTTTAATTAAGATATACAAAAAAATTCCTTTTGAGCTAGTTTATGAATTTAAATGTCACATACACTAATAATTATTGGCTTATCAAAATTTAATGAAATCAAAATTTCTGTAGGTATTACGTAGTAGTATTTGCATTTAATAAGTACACGTTAACATATATTTGAAGAAAATCAGGGGTTATTAGATACACCTTAACGTGTGACATGAACTACGTACACGTTAATAAAACCCGTTTATGATATTAAATGTCACATACAGTGACACAGTATAATCGCTATACATAGAAAACAGGGGGGGTGTAGATTAAAAGAGGCCGCGTATGAAATGCGTGTATAATTAGTTTAGATTAAAGGGCGAAGTTGAGAAGTGAGGACGGTGATCATGTCATCAGTGGGGTACGTAAAACGTGGGATGCCTAACAACATTACAAATTCCCCATTAATTAATTAATTAAAATATAATATTACTCCTATTTAACATATTAATTTAATCTCACTTATTACGTCACTCTTACATCACCTTCTAACTTTTGTAACGCGTAACTACCGTTGACGCCTGACCCTTTCAAGTCACCTAAAACGCATCCCCTCCATTTCCCCCCTATAAATTCATCACCATCACCATACATATACATACTCACACTTTCTGTATCTATTGCCTATACACACACACACACACACACTTTTGTAAGAGAATTATAATAATCGAAATATGCAACAAGCAATTCCGTACAAAGCGTGGTCGCTGCCGTTGAGCAACAGTCACGCCACCGGCGTTACTCCGACGACGACCGAACCGGCGATCGGTGCGGTGAGGGACGCCGTATCGGAAAACGCGGTGATCGTATTAGCACGACGAGGATGTTGTATGAGTCACGTAGTGAAACGGTTGTTGAACGGACACGGAGTGAATCCGATGATGTTTGAGTTTGAGGAAGTAGACGAGAGTGAGCTGTTGAAGGAGCTTGAATCGATTATGACGGAAAACGACGGTAAGGATAAACGGAGAGTGCAGTTTCCGGCGGTGTTTATCGGCGGAAGGATGTTCGGTGGATTAGATCAAGTGATGGCGTCGCATATTACCGGTGAATTGATTCCGCTGCTTAAACAAGCTGGTGCTTTATGGCTTTGAATTAATTGGATTTTTTTTAGTTTTGTTAGCTTAGATTTGTTGATGTTTTTTGTAATTAAATTAATTTACAAGTGGATGTTGATTTTAATTTAATTTAAGATCAGGAGTTGAAATAAGTTTTGCATGATATTATATACTCTACAATATGTTATGCAAGTTGTACGATGGCTTAAATTAAGGAATTTTTTTTATAGAATATTTGGGTGAATAACCTGTGATGATGATGCTTAAAATGCCATATCACAATACCCGCGCAATGCAGCGGTGAAAATGGCGACGGTGAATGGAGGAGCGAAAAAATGGTTTAAAATAAAAACATACTGTACTCTGTCCGTCCCATTTAAAATGTCGACATTACTATTTTGGGTGAAAAGTGTAAATTTAATATTTGATGGATGAAAAGTGTAGTTAGTGGAGAATAAATAGTAATTAAAAATAATTGATAATTGGATAGGGGTATTAATGGAAGTTTAGTTAGTGGAGAATAAATTGTAAAAAATACGGAGTAATAAAGAATGGGATAGGGGCATTTTAGGAAGATTGAATATTTTAAGTAGTGTTGAAATTGAAATATGGAGATGTTTTATATATGAATATAGATATGGAAACATGGCCAACATTGGCACAACTGTGCTATAAAATACTGATAATTTTAAGTTACAAGTTAAAAATTAAGATTTTAAATTTCGAGTCAAATTACGAGTTAAATTATGGTATGGAGTAATACAATAAATAACACATGGATTGTTAATTTGAAATAAATATTAACAACAATCTTCTACGCGTTTTTTCTTTAAAAAGTAAATGCCAAAATTACAAAATTTTCAAAATAATTGTTATTACAAATACAGAAAAAAATCAAAGAAGTACATGATTTTTGTAAAGTATGAAAGTACCAATAGGAGTGTGCCATGTGTACAAAGAGAATACCCACATGTAAAAAACAAATTTACCCCCTAACTTGAATATCTCACAAAGGACAAATCGAAAAATTGTGAAAATTGCACCATTAGATTCAGCATTTAATCCTCTTCGATTTGCCGTCCATTAAGGCATAATTTCGACGAATTTTTTTTTTTCACTTTTTTTGGTGGGTTTTACTAATTGCTAACACATGTGTTAATATTTGGTTAAACATTTAATTTAAGTATAGGGTTTAGGGATTAGGGTTTAGGAATTAGTAGGGTTTAGGGTTTAGTAGGATTTAGGGTTTATTAGGGTTTAGGGTTTAGTAAGATTTAAGGTTTAGGGTTATATAAAGCGTTTAGGGTTTAAGGTTTGGTGTTTAGGGTTTAGGGTTTGGGTTTTGGGGTTTCGGGAGAAACCCCAAAACCCAAACCTTAAACCCTAAACGCAACACCTTAACACATGTGTTAGTAGATTGTAAACCCACCAAAAAACGTGAAAAAAAAATTTCGTCGAAAGTATGTCTTAATGGACGGCAAATCGAAGAGGATCAAACGCTGAATCTAATGGTACAATTTTCATAATTTTTCGATTTGTCGTTTGTAAAATATTTAAGTTAGGGGGTAAATGGGTTTTGTATTCTCTTTACCCTCCCATTGGTACTTCCATTCTTTCTAAAATTTTTGTACTCTCATGATCCATTCTCTACAAATACATTGTAATACAAAACACGATTAGTGAATACCTTGAAAAAGAATATGCTATTATTAGTAAAACTCACATGTTCTTTGAGAAAATTAATAACGAGAGTTGGGTTCTATTAAGACGTCTGATCATGCATGCAAATATGTACTCAAAAGATAACAAATTCTCTATCCCTGAATATCGGTGAAGATACAATTATTTTATTCATATTCACATATTCATTAACAAAACTCAAATAAATTAACAAGATGTCCCAGTTTCAAACCTCACTAGCAATACATGTAACACCCCCAAATTCACTGTTTAGCGGAAGCACGAATTGGGTGTTACTAATCAATATACAAAGCACATAAGATATAATGAACGACCACTATATGTGTCGTTTTGAACTTGTATTGATAAAAACATAAGTTTACATCAAAATAACATTTACATTAGCTCAGTTTATGAAATTGAAAGATTTACATCACATAATTACTTTATACAAAATATAATAATGCAATTTAAATCTCTGATTGTGTGAATGCTGACTCGAGCTAATGACTCCTGCTTGGGCAGTCCAACCTACTGCTGTGTACCTGTGATACATGCTAAAATGGGTCAGCGAAACGCTGGTGAGCTCACATGTAACACCCCCAAATTTATTGTTTAGCGGAAGCACGTTTTGGGTGTTACGAATCAATAATCACAACACAAAGATATATAATGAACGACCACTATATGCGTCGTTTTGGACTTGTATTGATAAAACAAAAGTTTACATCAAAAATATTGTTTACATTAGCTCAGCTTGAAATTGAGAGATTTAAGTACATAATTAATCTATGCAAAATATAATAATGCAGCTAAATCTCTGATTGTTTGCATGATGACTCGAGCTAATTGATCCTTACTTGAGCAGTCCAACCTACTGCTGGTCACCTGTGATACATGCTAAAATTGGTCAGCGAAACGCTGGTGAGCTCACAGGTTTGTATGTCAACACATATTTGTATGAACCGCAAGATTTAATAATTGAATTTAAAATGCAATTAAGCAAAATAAAAGTTATACAGCCATGAGCACATAGTCTGAGCTTAACTTGAGTTGTCAGGTCCAATTAAGGAAACCCAACTGAGGTTGCCTCCTACGAGTGCCTAATCTACACTCGTCTTCCCAAATGCTAATACATCCGTTTGACCAGTTAGTGCGTGCTAACCCGGATGAGGATTGTCAATCCCATATGATATCATATACTAACATTCACGCTACTACGTATTACCAGACTATGCTATGGAGGGCTTTAAATTGATTAGCTTGAAACTCATGTAGTATTTGATTTGATTTGTACTTGCGTTCAACTTGTAAAACAAAACGAGCAATAATATCACACCCCTGATTGAAAAGCAGTAAAATAGGGGCCATGAGACTCACCTGAGCCTTGATTGTTTATCGAATAACTTGAACTGATTAGCTGTGAATTGATGTCCGAAGACTTGTAACCTGAGTGTGTCCACGACACGTAATGGTTATTAATTGTACAGGTATCTCGAAAGACTACCTTTGTAATTGTTTATTTATCTATGATGTCCAAATTACCCCGATTTGGTTGATTGACTTGTCCAAATTACTACGATTTGGTTGATTGAAATGTATGTTTGAAAACGTGTACGGCCCGTTGGTGATTAATTGTAATGATAGTCTTGATGTTATCACATTGATTTCGAAGCGTTATACTTGTAAAGCAAATTTCATTATTTTTGAAAAGTTGTATTGTATAAGCGTTTTGAAGTTGTACAAGTTTGACGCTTGGTGAGAAATGTGCTTACGGAATCTAAGTACGGGGGTCCGGGGGCAGGGCCCTTGGTTAGCGGGGTTCCAGGGGTGGCAACCCCTGGCGGGGTCCAAGGGGCTGGCCCCTGGCTGGGGTCGAGATGCCAGGTCAGCTCGAAAAATTTTTATTTCTATTAAATTGCTTTGGTGAAAAACGCATCTGGACTTGAATTTGGGCGAAATCAAGCGATAAAATTTTGGTCTCGACACTTGGTAAAAAGTTGTAAATATTCTGTTTTTGGCGACACTAAGATAGTGTCGCTACGGGCTTAGGCGACACTTAGTAAGTGTCGCTATATTTCTGATTTTCAATAGTTGGGCGACACTTGAGTAGTGTCACTACGGCGACACTTATGAATTTTGGTGTCACTAAGGGAGTGTCGCTAAGTTAAATTTGGTTAAGTAATTCAGCGACATTTAAGTAGTGTCGCTATAGGGGCGACACTTAGGCATAGCGACACTTGGATAGTGTCGCTACTACTGTTTTTGGAACACTAGCGACACTTCCAACTGTTCGCCGGATTTTGAGCTGAAAACGTGTTTCCCGGCGACCGCTGGTTCCAAAACTTTTACCCAACCCTTATATGGACATTTTGGACAATTATAAACCATAAACATGTAAAAATAATCAAAAACGGAGAGTTTCGGGTTTTTGTCAGAAACTTACGCGGCGTCGAAACGAAAATCTGAAAAGATGGAAGTGTAGATCGTTGCGTGGTGGCCGTTAATCTCTAAAAATCTTGAAGATTTGATGTAGTTTGTGGTTATTATTTGGTGTTTTAAGGTGGAAGTGGTGGTTGGTGGTTTTAGAGAAAAAGAGAAGAGGGAAGATGATGATAATGGTGAAATGAGAAAAGGGGGAGGGGGTTTCCCCCCTTTTTTGGTTGAAAAATTCGGTGGGGCCCACCCATGTGGGTGTGTCCCGAATCTGTTTTCTGCAACGTGCTCCGTGCGGTGTTCGTTTTCCCGATCGTTAAATCGTTAAATAATTTTTTTTTATATGTTTAATTATACATTTAAAAATGTAAATAATCCCTTGATAAATTTTGTTGAAATATTTTACTAAATACTTTACATTTGGGTTATAAGATTATAACTTTAGTTTGTTACGTTTTGTTTGCGCGTTAAATCTTTAAATCGTGTAAATTGTTAATTGTATTATACGAAATGAATATGAAATATTATATAAAATAATATTTTTGGATATAATAGTGTTATCAAATAATAATATATTATTTAATAAAACCGTTCACCAACGTCCGTATTTAATTGAACCGAATTACATTCGAATTGGAACTCGTACTATTTAATCAAATCGCATACTTGTATATATTTAACAATATATTATTTGATACACAAATTAGCCTAACACAGAACTAATTACATGTATTAAAACTTGATTAGGTACTAATCACTAGTCCTAATTTTGACGGGTGTCACATCACAGGTTTGTATGTCAACACATATTTGTATGAACCGCAAGATTTATAATTGAATTTATAAAGCAATTAAGCAAAATAAAAGTTATACAGCCATGAGCACATAGTCTGAGCTTAACTTGAGTGTCAAGTCCAATTAAGGAACCCAACTGAGGTGCCTCATACGGGTGCCTAATCTACACTCGTCTTCCCAAATGCTAATACGTCCGTTTGACCAGTTAGTGCGTGCTAACCCGGACGAGGATTGTCAATCCTATATGATATCATATACTAACATTCACGCTACTACGCATTACCAGACTATGCTATGGAGGGCTTTAAATTGATTAGTTGAAGTAACTCATGTAGTATTTGATTTTGATTTGTACTTGCGTTCAACTTGTAAAACAAAACGAGCAATAATATCACACCCCTGATTGAAAAGTAGTAAAATAGGGGCCATGAGACTCACATGAGGCTTGAGGGTTTATAGAAATAAACTTGAATTGATTAGCTTGTGGATTGATGTCCGGAGACTTGTAACCTGAGGGCGTTCAATACGCGTGAGGGTTATAATAATAAGTAGGTATCTCATAAGATCACCCATGCTAGTTGTCTAATTCAACTAGTTATGTCCAAGTGTTTGTTTAGTATTTCGTTTCTAGTTTGAAAACTGGTATGACCCGTTGGTGACGATTTGTAATAATAATTCAAAAAGTGTTATTATTATACGTATCTTTATATCAAGTTTCGTTATCTGTAAGTATTCGACACTTAGTGTGAAAAAGGATTTACAAGTTCTTGGATGGCGGGGGTCCGGGGGCAGCGCCCCTGGTAGCGGGGTCCAAGGGGCAGAGCCCCTGGCTGGGGTCGAGCTGCCAAGTCAGCTTGGAAAATTTTTATTTCTACTATATTGCTTTACCGAAAACGCATTTGAAATCTAATTTCGATGTAAAATCAAGTGATAAATCTTGGTTCATATTAATGATTTTATTACCGAATTTGGGATCGAAAGACAAAGTGGGCTGCGAATCGAGTTGGGTTCGCAGCATAGAACTCGACTCGCAGGCCTACTCGACTCGCAGGTCAACTCGACTCGCGGGTCAGTTCGGTTCACAGATCAACTCGACTAGCAAGTCAACTTCGACTCGCAGGTCAACTCGACTCGCAGGTCAACTCGCGGGTCAGTTCGGTTCGTAGCTTGGCTTCGCGAATCGAATCTCGGTTCGCCTCGTTGGACGAACAGATCTCGGCTCGCGAGACGGGCTGTTCGCATCTAAACTCTAAAAATCGGCCTTTTAAGTCGGTTTTTGGACATAAACTCGTTGGGGAAACGTTCTAGTATGTAAATCCAAGCTTTACAAGTAATTTAAAAGAGTTCTAACGTTTTATACCTCGAAATTGAAAACGAAGAAGATGAAGATGGAGAGCTCGAGAAGGTGGTCGTTTCTTCCTGAAGTCACTTCGCGAGATGGTGCGTTTTTGGTGACGTTTTTGGTGATTAAAGGGCTGCGATTTTGAGAGGGTGAAAGAGAGAGAAGAGTGTGTGTTTTGGTTAGTGAAAATGGGAGAAATGAAGGAAAAAGGGGTTTTAAAGGTGGTTGGGTCCGCGGGTCGGTTGGGGCTGGATCCGCGGATCTGGGCCAACCCACTCGAGGGCTCGGTTTCGCGTAACTTTGATTTCCCAATTTTCGTGTCACGGTTCGTATTCGGTTAAATCCCGTAGTCGTTCAATCGCGAATCTTTTTAAGATTTAAAAATACATTAAAGTATGTCCGAAATGTTTCTAACCGAAGTATTTATCATAATACCCCATTTCAAGTTATAAAATTATAAAAACATAATTTTTATTACTAATCGTTCGTTGGGGTGCGTTTCGTGAGGTTCCATCGCGTAGGATATGTCTTAAACAATAGGAAATTTGCGTAATAGATTATCGTAATATATTATAGTAAACAATGTTTGTTTGTGTAATTCCACATTGTTTAAAAGTTTTGTCACCAACGTCCATATAAATAGTGTCGGATCACATTCGATTTGAAAGGCGTACGATTTAATCAAATCGTATACTTGTATAATTCAACAATATATATTACTTGATACACAAATTAGCCTAACACAGAACTAATTACGTGTATTAAAACTTGATTAGGCACAAACTACTAGTCCTAATTTGACGGGTGTCAAAATACATCTTGTGGTGGTCAGGGAAAAGGTCGGAAACGGTCCCGGGATAATCCGGTTACCCCGCGTACATCTGAATAAAAAATATTCACCTTCCCCGAATTACGTAAACTAAAAAACATCATCCGGTTTGTATTACTCCATCCGTCACAGTCTTTGTACGCAATTTTAGGAATCTCCACTAATTACAATTTTCATCAATCAATTATCAACTCCACCTGTCAAATTCTTATTTGATTGGTTAATAAAAAAATGTATACTTATAATACGACATTCGAAAATAATAACCTGGATATTTTTAGTAGGATGGACGGAGTATTTTTTTGAGAGTAGACATTTGTCTTTAAATAATGGCTGACAACAACCTAGAACAAAAGTAGTTGAAAAAAATCGTGCATAAAAAAGGTATTTTGCCGAGAAAAATTAAAAGAGCAAACGTATGTAACTTTTTTTTTTTTTTTTTTTTATAGTTTGATATAGTGTGAAAAATTAAAATTATAAAGATCTTGAACAATTAGTAATACTGAGTAAGGTTCAAATGAGTACACCAATTTTGAGTGAGAATGAGGGAACCAATAGATTTATGCCATGTGTCACTTTATTCTCTCTCCTCCACATTTTTTAAAATTAAATATCTCAAAAACGGTAAGTCGAAAAATCATGAAAATTGCACCATTAAATTCAGCGTTTTCTCCTCTTTGATTTGCCATCACTCAAGACATACTTTCGACAACATTTTTTTTCTTCCATTTTTTGGTGGGTTTTACAAATTAGTAACACATGTGTTAGTGATTGGTTATACATTTAATTTGTGGTTAAGGTTAGGGTTTAGGGTTAGGGTTTAGGGTTTAGGGTTGATTAGGGTTTAGTAGGGTTTAAGGTTTAGGGTTTAAGGTTTAGGGTTTAGTATGATTTAGGGTTTAGAGTTTTGTAAAGCGTTTAGGGTTTAGGGTTTAGGGGTTAGGGTTTAGGGTTTGAGGTTTGGGGTTTCTCCCGAAACCCCAAACCTCAAACCCTAAACCCTAAACCATAACCCCTAAATGTAACATCCTCTCCAGTGGTCTGGTAATTTCTAATTTAAATTTAGTATTTTATTATTTTAGAGATTATTTGATAATATGTGTTTAATTGCGAAACTTAGATAAATAAGTCCAAGGACTTATTGTGGATAGTAAATTGTTGGTTGTGGTAATTTACTATAGTTGACGGTAGAATAAAATAAGTTTCTCGCAATTGATATTTAGGTTCCAAATAATAGATTGAAAGGGGACTAGTTTTAAGTGAATACGGGTCGGTGTTAAAACTTTGGCCGACCTATATCACTTTCCTAAAAAGGAAAGTATGTTCATTTCTTTGAAAACCTTTACTAAAAAAACTTTAAACAAGAACCATAAACCTTGAAATTAAATAAAAGTTGGGAGTTGTGAATCTGAGTTTAGTTCATCATCATCACTTAGTAATCTTCAATTGTGAGTTGTTGATCTTGTTTAAATCTTTATGTTTTTATGCAAGTATATATGGATTGATTAGTTCATAAACTTGAATTGGTAATTGATAGTTGTTAATATATGATGTATATGATGCTAGTAGATAATATGTGAAGTTGTGATTGTATTTCCTGAATTGGAAACTGAGTTTGTGAGTTTGGGGTAATAAAAATCGAGTTAAGGGTTTTGTTGTACGAAGGGTGTTGGTGCAGGTATAGAAGCCGGCGGCTTCTATGGGGAAGTCGACGGCTTCTATGGGGAAGCCGGCGGCTTTGTGTGGACACAGGGGAGCCGGCGGGTAGAATACCCAAGCCGGCGGGTTCAAGCCCTAAACCCGGTTGCTCAAACCACTTATATGATGGCTCATAAATGCTTTAAAACTAGACTTTGTTCTGGTACCACAAAATCCTTGTACCCGGCGGCTTGGAGGGGTGAGTCGGCAGGTTGTGGGGTAAAGCTGTCGGGTCAGAGACCCCAGCCGGCGGCTTGTTTAGCTTGTCCAGCACTTCATTTTTACTTGTTAATTAGAATGGCCAATTAGTGGTTACATGTTACAACATTAATAGACCAGTGTTAGTACATGATAATAGTTGTGCTGTGATTTATAATAAGTAATTAGGAACTTGTAATGTTGATGTTGATTATGTTAAGTTCCTAATGTTATAGATTGATATATGTAGTATAAATGATATTGAATTCCAGAGTAGTATTTAGATATAAGTTGATGAGTTTATAGAATATATTACTAACTTATATTTGATTGTGGATTCTCAGATCATCAAAGGACTCAGCGAAATAAGACAGCTGAGTAAGTGAACCGAGACAATCAGGTGAGTATTTGAAACTCACGGTTTGGTTTAGTTGTGATAGTTTGATTTCAATCAGTAATTATATAATTATTATTGATAGAATGTCAAATTTGAATTGATATGCCATTTGATTGGTTGTTTGATTAGCCTTTGAGCTTGTATGGAGAATCCAGAGGTCAACTAGATTGTCGGTTGGACTTGGTTGCTATTGTTGGTCAACACAGGGTTGTGTACATGTGTTGATGAAGATTAGCAATAAGTTAGCGGTTAATCACTGTTTTGGCCTACAGTTGGTTTAAGTGTTTTGATGGGGCCACCCGGCATAGGGTCCCTAGGAACCACCGTTCCTCTTGACGATATTTGTTACATTATTGATTGTGAACAAATTGCTAGCTAAATTGAATTGTAGTTTATTATTCATTCACTTAGCTTCGTGCTAATCCCTCAATTTACTTCCTGCAGGTTATGTTTATTACGTGGGTAGCCAGGAAGTGATAGTTTTGATGTTGAGAATGTTTGAAACTGGCAACTCTGATCTAGTTTGTTATAAACTATGTTTTGTAATATATAATACCCCGTTTTGTAACAAGTAAACTGTGTTTAGATTAGTTGTTAAACAAGTTGTATAAAAGTAGAGAAAATCAATGCGCTGTTCTAACGAAATATGTATTTTAAAGTATAAGCTTCCGTGGTAAATAATATAATATTGTTGTATTAAATGAGGGGTGTTATAAGTTGGTATCAGAGCAATAGTTTGGGTGAATTGGACATGATAGGATGTTCAATCCTAAACTTTGATTGTGTTATGTCAAACATTCTTGGGAATGGAATTATGTACTGAATGCGAATCGGTTAGTAGGATAGGTGCTAACGATTAACGATTTGTGAGCTGTTGTTGTGTTTACAGATATGGCGGATAACGAGCAACCACCTATTAACCCTCATAATGCCTCAAGGCCTGAAGTTCATGCTGAGACTCATGATGATCATACTAGGCATGCTGGTATTTCTTTCCATGCTAGAGAGGAATCAGAAAGAGATGAGTATCTTCTTCAATTGGAAGAGGAAAATCAAGTACTTAGAATGTATAAACAACAAAAAGAGGCTGAATCATCTCATCCTGTGTTTGGTAATATTCCACCTCCAAAACAAAAGTTGTGTTCTTTTAAAACTTTTATGGCCAGTAAACCTTCTGAGTATTCTGGTAGTACAAATCCTTCCGTAACTTTGGATTGGTTGAGGGATATTGAACGGAAATTTGAAGTGTGTCAATGTGATGAAGAATTAAAGGTTCCTTATTATAACACCCTTCATTTTTTAAAGCCATTTTTTTTTAATACCGGAAGCGAAAGTCCAACAAACATTAATAATTTTACATTGTATAATACTCATATAAAGTCAATCTATTTCAAAACATAATTTATCATTTTGGGTGTTACATAATTTGAAAGACAACAATGATTTATAAAATCAAAGATCAGAGTAACATCTAGTCGTCAAACATTCCATCCAGTCAACAGCTCCTTGCTCATCCCATAATCTAATCATATCCTGCAAGGAGTGGTAATGTGGGGGATTAGCTCAATGCTAAATGAATGAACCAATAGCCTACAATGCAACCTAGAATAGCAAATATGTTTACAACTAAGCATAGCATAATAAACGAGTTTACAGCAACAGCATCGTAAACACACAATCATTTGTTTACCGCATAAAGCATCGCAAACAAATATCCACAAGGAGGATCGGCGGTCCTTGAGGCGCCCTCATGCCCGGGTGGCCCTCCAAGAAACCTCACACCAACTGCAGGCCAATACAGTGGTAAACCGATAGCTTAGGTACTATTTACCCACACAACACAGTATTCCTATAACCAACCGTGTACAAGGACCTGTGTTGGCAACTCAATAGTATCCTTAAGCCCAAACCATGTTGACCTCCAAAAAGCACATATGCCCAAAGGCCAGATATCACAAAATCTATATCTATCAAGGCAACATGTCAATCAACAGTCTATAAACAGTAAAACCACGTTTACCCGTTGTAACCAAATCTGTTACAACCAAGTTACGCTGAAGGTTACAGGTCCACTCACCAATACCTCCGCCGTCCACTCAGTAGGCTAATGTCACTGAGTATTCTCCATATCTATGAACATTATGAACAATGAGTTAGTAATTAATTCATATCATATAACTCAGTTAACTTAATAATGGCAAGCTAGGATAAATCAACAAGTTATAACAACTCCTTTTATGATTACACCATTACCTCAATACTTGATGTTACTATTATCAATAATCAAGTGGTAATTAATTAACATACAATTTCACAAGTAATTATGTTCAATACTAAGAATCATATTAACAACAATTATCAATTATGTATCATTAACACAAGCTTAAAACTTTCGTTCATAATTTACTCAATTGTAGCAAAACATGATATAGGTGATTCCATCAACTTAATCACATTTATTCATCATTAACCTACTATAATATGATCATCAACAACTAGTAACAACTACATATTATTAACTTAAGCTTAAGAGCTTTAAAATTTTAAAATACACTTTAAGTTCAAGACTTTCTTCATGAGCATATATCAATTTCATAAATTCTAAGTTAGACTTAAGTTATAATCATGAATTAAACACTAACTAACAACTCTAACATAATAACAAACTTCATTTCATGAATATTCAACTAAACCTATAACTATCTATATGATCATACTTCAAATTCTCCACTTTTAAACTAGGGTTTAGGTTATAATCTACATATAAACATCAACTAACAATCATGCAAGCATTACAAGCTTCAATTTCAAGTTAGTCATCCCAATTTTATAAATTACTCAAAAACCCATTTTCTAGGTTTATATAAATCAAGAAATTAAGACTTACAAAGTGTTTAAGATGATTAAAGGATGATTTACTCACGTTTTGGAAGCTTGAATCAAAGTTATATGAACTCAATTCCACCCAAAGCCTTGTTTCACAACTCAAAATCGTCCCTGTGGTTGATACGTACGGCCCAGACACAAACCAAGGGGAAGAACATTTTTGATTTATCAAAGACTTGAAGATTGATGATGATTTAGGTGTAAAGTTAGGGTTTCAATCTTTCTCTAGGTTTCATCGATGTTGCAAGAATTTTTGAGATGATAAAACATGTATTTTACACATATATTACAATATATGTGTACTAGTTTTGCCCCCTTCTAAATCTATTGTCTGGAACCTAAAACCATTTGCGAGAAAACTATTTTATTTTTCCGTCAACTAAATTAATTTAAAACAGGTAATATTTTACTATTCACAATAAGTCATTTAACTGTTTGACCGATTATTTTCAATGCCCAAATAATATAAATCATTTATAACACAATTTATATAATTAATTAAAATAAAGAAATTACCGATTTCTACTAGGCCCAAAACGAGGATGTTACACTTATGCAACTCAACTTTTAAAAGGAGCAGCTATGAATTGGTGGGATTCGATTACTACGGTGTTATCACCCTTTCAGAAAGTATCTATCCGATGGTCTGATTTTTATAATGAAGTTTGTAAGCAGTATTGTTCAAACTTTGATATGGCTCGGATTAGAAAGGAGTTTATGGATTTGCAATTAACTGATAGAATGTCAATGGATGGTTTGATTAATCAGTTTTCAGAGAAAATCAGGTTTGTTCAGCAGTGGGTTCCAGATAAGAGAACCAGAATAGAGCAGTTTGTTGGTACTTTACCTAATAATTATCGAACTTCAGTGACGTTAACGGGTTCTTTTTCTCAAGCCTTTATGTTAACTCGTTCAGTTGACAGTGATTTGAGACCTCGGGAGGAATCAAGTAAGGAAAAGTCTTCTCAGAAATCTAGGAGTGAATCTTCTAGTAAAGGTAAACAGCGGTGGCAAGGGAATCAGTAGGGTAGGAAACAAGAAAATCGTGGTGGTACGTCTGATCGTCCCAATTGGTGTATTAAATGTAGAGCTAGACATTTTGGGCCGTGTACTGTGCAAACCACGAGATGTGTGAAATGTGGTGTAATTGGTCATGAAGCCAAGGATTGTGTTTTTCCTACGTGTGTGTGTTGGAATTTTCACAAAGAAGGTCATCGTGCAAATCAGTGTTCTGAGGCTAAGAGACAGGGTTCTGGGTCGGTTGTTAGTTCGTCATCTTCCGGTCAGAAGCGGAAGAATCCGCCATCTGCAGTTAGTAGGGCTTTTCAGATGACAGTGGATGAAGCTGTCCACACAGATGATGTTATCAGTGGTACTTTTCTTGTAAACTCTATACCAGCTCGTGTTTTGTTTAATTCTGATGCAAATTGTTCTTTTGCATCTGTGTGTTTCTGTGATAAGTTGAAAATGATGCCTACTGTGATTACAAACCCTGTTGAAGTAGAAATAGCTAGTGGCAAATTAGTTCCTGTTACCACCTCGGTAATTGGAGCTAGTATTGTGATAGATGATCAGACTTTCCCAATTTCATTTATGTTGATGCATATTTCTAGTTTTGATGTGATTATTGGCATGGATTGGTTAAGTCAGTGTAAAGCAAGTTTAGATTGCCACAATAAGTTGATTAGAATCCCAATTTCTGAAGAGTCATATGTTGTGGTTCGAGGAGAACGGGATAATGGGTGTATAACTTTAATTAGTATAATGAAAGCTACGAAATCGTTGTCCAAAGGTTGTGAGTCATACTTAGCTTATGTGATTGATGCCAAGTTAGAAAAGAAGTCCATTTCTGATGTCCCGGTTGTTTCTGAATATCCGGAAGTGTTTCCTGATG
Source organism: Helichrysum umbraculigerum (assembly GCA_949592205.1). Lineage (NCBI taxonomy): Eukaryota > Viridiplantae > Streptophyta > Magnoliopsida > Asterales > Asteraceae > Helichrysum > Helichrysum umbraculigerum. The sequence continues at coordinate 38,756,885 of CATIUR010000005.1, forward strand.
AATTATCTGGCTTACCACCGGTTAGGGAAGTTGAATATCAGATTGATCTTATTCCTGGCTCGTCGTCTGTAGCCAAAGCTCCCTATAGACTAGCTCTTTTTGAAATACGAGAAATGATGAATCAGATACAGGAGTTGTTGGATAAAGGGTTCATTAGACCTAGCTCTTCTCCTTGGGGTGCACCAGTTTTATTTGTGAAAAAGAAGGATGGGTCTTTTCGAATGTGTATTGATTATAGGGAATTGAATAAACGAACGGTAAAGAACAAATATCCTCTGCCTCGAATAGATGATTTGTTTGATCAGTTGCAGGGATCTTCGTTTTATTCTAAAATTGATCTAAGGTCTGGTTATCATCAAGTTCGTGTTCGTGATTAGGATATTCCTAAAACTGCTTTTCGTACTAGGTATGGTCATTTTGAATTCCTGATTATGCCTTTTGGTTTAACAAATGCCCCAGCAGTTTTTATGGATTTGATGAACCGTGTGTGTAGACTTTTTCTTGATAAATTTGTAATTGTGTTTATCGATGATATTCTAGTATATTCTAAATCCGAATCAGAACATGAAATGCATTTGAGGTTAGTGTTGGAAACTTTGAAAAGAGAACATTTATATGCAAAGTTCTCTAAATGTGAATTCTGGATTCGGGAAGTGCAATTTTTGGGTCATCTTATCTGTAATGATGGTGTCAAAGTTGATCCTTCTAAAATTGAAGCTGTGATGAATTGGAAAGCTCCAAAGTCTGCTTCAGAAATAAAGAGTTTTCTTGGTTTGGCGGGTTATTACCGGAAGTTCATTAAGGACTTTTCAAAAATTGCTGGATCATTGACTAAATTGACCCGTAAGGATGAGAAATTTGTGTGGACTGAACAACAGGAAACAGCTTTTCAGACTTTGAAACAGTTGTTGTGTCAGGCTCCTTTGTTAGCATTGCCAGATGGGTCTGATGATTTTGTTGTATATTGTGATGCATCGACTGCTAGTTTGGGTTATGTTTTAATGCAACGAGACCGTGTTATTGCTTATGCTTCTCGTCAGCTCAAACCTCATGAAAGAAATTATCCTACCCATGATTTAGAGCTTGCATCTGTTGTATTTGCTTTGAAAATCTGGAGGCATTACTTGTATGGTACTAAATGTGTTGTTTGTACAGATCACAAGAGTCTTCAGTACATGTTTTCGCAAAAAGAGTTGAATATGCGTCAGAGGAGATGGTTAGAATTAATCAAAGATTATGATTATGAGATTAAATACCATCCTGGAAAAGCCAATGTGGTTGCTGATGCTTTAAGCCGCAAGGTAACTTCTGACCGAGTTTATTTTATGCGTTTGGAAGTTTCTTTTGATTTGGTGGGTCAGATAAAAGCTGCACAGTTGGAGGCTTTGTTCGAACATAACTTGAAATATGAGATTTTTGTTGAATAGAAAGGAATTGCTATTAAATGATTCGAGAGGATTAAAAACTTTTTAGTCTCGTGTTTGGATTCCTTTGTTTGGTGGTCTTCGGGATGTTATTCTGAATGAAGCTCATAAGTCCAGATTATCTGTACATCCTGGAAGTACTAAAATGTATAATGACTTGAAACCTTTGTATTGGTGGCCTACACTGAAAATGGATGTAGCAAGGTTTGTTAGTTCTTGTCATATTTGTTCTCAAGTTAAAGCTGAACACCAGAAGCCGTATGGGTCGTTGAAACAGCTTGAGATTCCAGAATGGAAATGGGATCACCTGACTATGGATTTTGTAACTAAGTTTCCTCGAACTGCCCGAGGTAATGATATGATTTGGGTCATTGTGGATCTATTGACTAAAAGTGCACATTTTCTGGCTACTAGTGAGACTGCATCTCTGAGTAGATTGGCACAATTATATGTAAATGAAATAGTCTCGAGACATGGGATTCCTTTATCGATTGTATCTGATAGAGATTCTAGATTTGTATCTCATTTTTGGCAAAGGTTGCAGCATGAATTGGCAACACGTGTGAATCTTAGTACAACATATCATTCTCAAACAGATGGTCAGTCAGAGCGTACGATTCAGACACTGGAGGATATGTTGAGAGCTTGTGTTTTTAATATGGCGGTTCTTGGGATTCTCACTTACCGTTGATTGAGTTTGCTTATAATAACTCTTATCATTCGAGCATTGGTATGCCTCCATATGAGATGCTTTATGGTCGCCGTTGTAGAACTCCGACTTGTTGGTTAGAGGCTGGTGAGAAACAGTTTGCTGGGCCCGACATTGTTCAAATTACAGTTGATAAGGTGACGATTGCGCGTGAAAAGTTGAAAGCTGCACGTGATAGACAGAAGCAATATGCTGATCCAAAACGTAGACATGTTACTTTTGTTGAAGGCGAATTGGTTTATTTGAAAGTTTCGCCTTGGAAGGGGGTAATTCGTTTTGGAAAACGTGGCAAATTGGCTCCTAGATACATTGGACCGTTTAGAATTCGACAGGTTGTTAATGATCAGTCAGTTACATTGGATCTTCCTCCAGAACTTGCTGGTATTCATGACACGTTTAACATTTGTTATTTGAAGAAATGTAACGTGGAAGACCAGTCTTAGATACTCCCATTGCAAGATTTACGTGTTGATCCGAATCAAAGACTAGTTGAAGAACCTGTTGAAGTTTTATACCGAAAAGTAACTAAACTGCGTAAGAAACAGATACCTATGGTGTTAGTGAAATGGAAACACATTTTAGGTTCGAATCTTACTTGGGAAACTGAGGAAGGTATGAAGTCTAGATATCCGAGTTTATTTGATCGTGATGAGATTTCGGAGACGAAATCTTCTTAAGGAGGGGAGATTTGTAACATCCTCTCCAGTGGTCTGGTAATTTCTAATTTAAATTTAGTATTTTATTATTTTAGAGATTATTTGATTATATGTGTTTAATTGCGAAACTTAGATAAATAAGTCCAAGGACTTATTGTGGATATTAAATTGTTGGTTGTGGTAATTTACTATAGTTGACGGTAGAATAAAATAAGTTTCTCGCAATTGATATTTAGGTTCCAAACAATAGATTGAAAGGGGACTAGTTTTAAGTGAATACGGGTCGGTGTTAAAACTTTGGCCGACCTATATTACTTTCCTAAAAAGGAAAGTATGTTCATTTCTTTGAAAACCTTTACTAAAAAAACTTTAAACAAGAACCATAAACCTTGAAATTAAATACAAGTTGGGAGTTGTGAATCTGAGTTTAGTTCATCATCATCATCACTTAGTAATCTTCAATTGTGAGTTGTTGATCTTGTTTAAATCTTTATGTTTTTATGCAAGTATATATGGATTGATTAGTTCATAAACTTGAATTGGTAATTGATAGTTGTTAATATATGATGTATATGATGCTAGTAGATAATATGTGAAGTTGTGATTGTATTTCCTGAATTGGAAACTGAGTTTGTGAGTTTGGGGTAATAAAAATCGAGTTAAGGGTTTTGTTGTACGAAGGGTGTTAGTGCAGGTATAGAAGCCGGCGGCTTCTATGGGGAAGCCGGCGGCTTTGTGTGGACACAGGGGAGCCGGCGGGTAGAATACCCAAGCCGGCGGGTTCAAGCCCTAAACCCGGTTGCTCAAACCACTTATATGACGGCTCATAAATGCTTTAAAACTAGACTTTGTTCTGGTACCCCAAAATCCTTGTACCCGGTGGCTTGGAGGGGTGAGTCGGCAGGTTGTGGGGTGAAGTCGGCGGGTCAGAGACCCCAGCCGGCGGCTTGTTTAGCTTGTCCAGCACTTCATTTTTACTTGTTAATTTGAATGGCCAATTAGTGGTTACATGTTACAACATTAATAGACCAGTGTTAGTACATGATAATAGTTGTGCTGTGATTTATAATAAGTAATTAGGAACTTGTAATGTTGATGTTGATTATGTTAAGTTCCTAATGTTATAGATTGATATATGTAGTATAAATGATATTGAACTCCAGAGTAGTATTCAGATATAAGTTGATGAGTTTATGGAATATATTACTAACTTATATTTGATTGTGGATTCTCAGATCATCAAAGGACTCAGCGAGATAAGACAGCTGAGTAAGTGAACCGAGACAATCAGGTGAGTGGATCTGAAACTCACGGTTTGGTTTAGTTGTGACAGTTTGATTTCAATAAGTAATTATTGAATTATTATTGATAGAATGTCAAATTTGAATTGATATGCCATTTGATTGGTTGTTTGATTAGCCTTTGAGCTTGTATGGAGAATCCAGAGGTCAACTAGATTGTCGGTTGGACTTGGTTGCTATTGTTGGTCAACACAGGGTTGTGTACATGTGTTGATGAAGATTAGCAATAAGTTAGCGGTTAATCACTGTTTTGGCCTACAGTTGGTTTAAGTGTTCTGATGGGGCCACCCGGCATAGGGTCCCTAGGAACCACCGTATCTCTTGACGATATTTGTTACATTATTGATTGTAAACAAATTGCTAGCTAAAGTGAATTGTAGTTGATTATTTATTCACTTAGCTTCGTGCTAATCCCTCAATTTACTTCCTGCAAGTTATATTTATTACGTGGGTAGCCAGGAAGTGATAGTTTTGATGCTGAGAATGTTTGAAACTGGCAACTCTGATCTAGTTTGTTATAAACTATGTTTTGTAATATATAATACCCCGTTTTGTAACAAGTAAACTGTGTTTAGATTAGTTGTTAAACAAGTTGTATAAAAGTAGTGAAAATCAATGCACTGTTCTAACGAAATATGTATTTTAAAGTATAAGCTTCCGTGGTAAATAATATAATATTGTTGTATTAAATGAGGGGTGTTATTATAAACCCAAACCCTAAACCCTAAACGCAACACTGTAACACATGTGTTAGTAAATGTGAAACCCACCAAAAAAATGAAAAAAAAAATTCATCGAAAGTATGCCTTGAGGGACGGTAAATCGAAGAGGAGAAAACGATAAATTTAATGGTGCAATTTTCATAATTTTTGGATTTTTCGTTTGTGAGATAATTGATGTTGGGGGTAAATGTGTTTTGTAAATGTGGAAAATTCTCTTTATACACATGGCTTGATATCATTGGTTTTTCTCATTTTCACACAAATTCCTATTCTAATTTGAACCCTACCCCAATAATACTTTTTAGTTATAAAATTACAAATACTTTGCATTATAATCCCTTTTTAATTAATTATTATTCCATGTTTTAGCCAATCAAAAATTACGTGACATGTTAAAAGAGGTTATTGTGACACGTTTTCAAAATCTTAATATTTGTAAAAATAAATCTAAGTCTTAAGGTATATATTAACGACGTGATAATTTACGCTTCCACATGAGAAGTCATGTATTTTTATTACAGAATAAATATAATTAATTGAAAAAAAATTACATTTGCCCCAAAAAAGATATGAGGCCTATTGCAAAGAATGACTTTTTACGTTTAACAGAAAGGTTTCAAATTCCTAGAATATTTTATATAGATGCTTAACTTTTTATATATAAATCACTTTGCATAATAAGAAGCTTAAAACTTATTATAGCAACATATTAAATCTTGTGAAAGAAATTTAATATTTATTCCATCCGATATATACGATATAAACATTTTTTTTTTTTTTATAACAAAGAAATTTGAAACTTTCTCAGTTTATTGATTGTTAGCTAGGTTATTCTAGTGTTAAGCTGAAGGTTCTTGGATTTGATGCTACGCTACCACATAGTCAACAAACACATACGTGATTCATTAACTTTTAGTATATCTTAATTAATTAATTAATAATCAAAATTAATAATCCACCGATCCATATCTTCGAGTAATCCACCTCATACCATGACATCATCAATCATCATGCATGTTCTTTCATTCTAACCTTTGAATACTTTAATCATTCCTTGGTTTTTCATCTTACACTTTCTAATTAACAGACTTGCATATTATCATCATTTATTTATTTACTAGTGTTAAACCCGTGCGATGCACGGATAACATTATAAAATGTCGTAATATGTGAATCGTAAGTCAAAACGGTATATGAAATGGGGGAAACTTTAGATTATGAGAGAAACATTTTTTATCGTTATTAGTGATACTTTATAAATTTTAACCTCTTAAAAATGAAATAATAACATTTTTTTCCCACGACATATCAATGAAATGAGAAGGTTAAAAAATATATGTATGTTATAAATTGACATTTTTGTAGCTAAAAATAATTTTCTAGTCATTGTGACCTTTTCGTTTCATGTAGTTATAATATGTTAACATTGCAACAATCTGATAAACAATGTGTATGTTAATAGTCTTGGAAAAAATAAATTGTAACAATTACCATAACAATTTAGACATTTTATTGAATAACTAATATGCATATATATGTACAAAACATAAATCATTCTACAACAATCAAATAATATATTTGAAAAGTAATATAAAATTAATAGAAGTACACGTCTTACCATTTGCATACTGAATTGTAACTAACTTGTGTGATCTAAAAAAAATAGAAAAAAACTCTTTAAAAAAGAGATGATGAGCTTGATCCATAAAGAAAAAAAACTCTTTAAAAAAGAGATGATGAACTTGATCCATAAAAAAGAGATGATTTAGTCCATAAAGTTTGTATTTAGTTACTAAATATTGAAAATTGAATTCCCTTATTCTGTGAGATGATAATAAAAAATTTCAAATTAACAAAACTTTAATGAAAGATATAATTACATTAAAAACAAGTTCTCATAACTTACTAAAAGTTTATTTATTTATTTTTTTAAAAAGAGAGACTTAGAGAAAGTTAGAGAAAGAAGAGTTAAAAGTAAGATGAAAAAACTAAAAGATTTTATAAATAAAATTAGAAGGAAAAAATAAATTAAAGGATGTCATGAGTTTGGACTAAAATAAAAAATTATAAGTGTTATCACATGACACATTTATTTTAAATTAAAATCGCTATAATTTAATTTTATTATTACCTTATTAAATGAAAATAGTTATAATATAATTTTTAATTGAATATTACCTTATTTGGAATAAAAAGTGTAGGAAAATTCACATCATCAATTTCTTTTATATGGTAATGACACATAGGATTTGTATGATGTGGCATGGGTATATATTTGACAAATAATTAAGGGTCTCCTCCCTTAGTTATAAAAGATAGATTTATTTATTTATTTATTTATTTATGACTATTATATTATCTTATAAAAGTATCACATATCTAACGAAATTACATAACATATAATTTTAATAATCGATAAACGTTTATATGTCATTAGAAGAGAGAATTATAACACACCATTATTTTGTGATGTAATATTAAAACATTGTTTTAAGAGTATTAATATATACACCGCATTCTTTAATAAATTTATCAAAACTATGCAATATTTTATATATACAATACAAGCCTCTACAATACAATCTCGCTGAAATTATCAAAAAGTTGAGTGAATTTAATAATACTCCCTCCGTCCCACTTCAAGTATCCTCCTTACTATTTTGTGTTGTCCCAAATGAGTATCCATTTCCATGTTTCAACCAATCGAAAGAGACTTTAATAGGTAGATATATTATTTGATAGGTGAAAAGTAGAGTTAGTGGGAAATCTTAAAATTATGTGCAAAGTCAAAATGAACATTTTAATTGGGATGGAAGGAGTATATAAAATCAGCCTTTTTAATAATAATGCGTTTATATAATTTTGCACCATCCACATGGCATGTTGGGAAACATGAAATAGAAAGCATCACGTCACTTCTAACGAATTTCTCCTTGTCTTTTTACCATTGTTTTCTTATGGAAAAACACGTACACACACGTGCCAACATTAAAATAATGTCCTGTATTACATAAGTTATAATGTCCTGTATTACCTTTGTATTCTTGCACTTTGGTGGCTTTTAGCACCTTGCTATTAGCCTTTGATTATATATATCTTACTGCCTTTCAAAAAAAAAAAGTACATAAAATTTAAGGGACCAAGTTTTTTAAAAAATATTATAACTCGCAATGAAATGTTTACTTTCACAAGTCATTTTAACTCTTAAACTTTCAATTTACGACTAGTTTCCTCTGACTTCATGTTAATATTACAAAGAGTTTGGCAATTTTAGACTCATCGGTTAATTATTGGTCAATATTTAGAAGGGGATAAGTTTGTTGGGTCTCCTCCCCATTTTTTGAATGAGTTTTTCAATATAGCCTCCAATTGTGTAACAATTAACCAACGGGTCTAGCGGGTAATTTTTTTTTTCCACCCCATTTCATTTTTCACTCAAATAAAAAAAAGAAGTTTGGTGAAAACCGGATGGGTCGACCCGACCCGAGACTCATTTGACCCGGACCCGTTTATACCCATCCTTCTAAATGACCCATCTAAACCCGAATTCATTTAGACCCAAACCCATCTAGACCCGTGACCTGACCCGACCCATTCATTTTGCCACTTATAATATTACAGAGAATTTACTGTTATTATGCACTTAAGTTAGCTTTTAATAGTAATGAACAAATCAGAAAGAAATGACATTATAGCCCAGTGGGACAGTGGGTACGTTTCTCCAAATGTAAAAAAGGGTTCAAGGTCGAATCTCTGTTACCTTTGTTCTGCACAACTTAACTTTAACATGTTACTATATTTGATATTGGAGTATTAATTATATTAATTTAATCATTAAATCTTGGGGGTTTCTTTTTTTGCACCATAATATTTATAAAAGATGGAAACAAAACAAACACTTGTGATGGGTCTTGGCCCAGTGGTCAGGGAGTTTTCCATAAGGTTTCTTTCTGGAGGTGATGAGTTTGAGCCTTGTTGTGAGGGGGACTCCTGCGATGCTATACCCATCCAAGACATGGGAGAGCAACCCCTATAGTACGTCGCCTTGGCTACGAACTCTGGGGTGGTTACTCGATTCTAGGGGAGTAACCGCTTGTGGAGATGATCGGGTGGGCCAAAATGGTCCGTCAGTGATTCAACAACTGCCTTTAAAAAAAAAAATTATCTTGTTAATCACTCTGAAGTCTTAACTACTAACTGATTGTGTTATCAAATGTATTTCCCCATGAACTGAGAATTGCATTACTCGTGACTCGTGAGTCGTGAATATATAATACATGAATGTGGGATTTATAAGCCAATGATAAAATGGGCCCTTTTGGTCAAATCTAGCTACTCGTATAATACATAATACATACGTATATACATATATGCAAACATCCCCCTTGCAATTTTATCAGGATGAAGAAATACATAACATTTTTCACGACGCATCTCACATTACCAACACAAATATCAACAAAGAATCATTATTACCAATATATTAATAAATTTGATGCTATAATAATATATTCACAAATAAATTTCTTTTTTAAATCATAACATTAGTTAATGAATATTAATTTATTAAATCGCTAACATTCATCGTCATAAATGTTAGCTGATGTTATCAGTTAATATTAATCGAAAAATATATATTTAACTAATATTCATTGGAAAAATTACTTAATAAGTTTTAAGCTGTAAACTCAATAACATTCATCCAAACGAACATTATGATGAATGCTATGAGTTTATTACCTAAAATTTTATCAATGAAAAGTAGTCAAATACTCATTTCTGATAGAATTCTTCAACTTTTATGTATTCATTTCGATAACATTCATCATGAATGTTAATGAGTTTGAATCTAACTATTATCAATTGATGTTTTAACCTACTAGAAAAATTTCATCAATGAAGTTTAACATTCACCGTGAATGTTAATGAGTTTGAATCTAACATTTATCAATTGATGTTATAACCTACTAGAAAAAATTCATCAATGAAGTTTAACATTCATAGCATCGATTATGATTAACATTTATTGATAAAACTAAAAGCTAATGATGCATATTTTCAAAAGCTTAAATGATGAAACTTGAAATTTCTATCTTAATTCTAACCCATCTTTATAACAGGATATTTATGTAAATTACAACTTTGGCTAATAGTTTCATGCATGTTAGTGAAAATAGTTTCAGATCCAAGTCAACATTATTTTCAAATGATTGTTGATGGGTAAGGATAGGGATTCATTCTACAGTACAAATGCATGAGAACTTTTTAATGAAGCTCAACTTTATTATACCTGTAGTGACTTTTTTTTTCTTCATAAAGGTTTTTGAGCAACTATAAGTTGTAAGCAACATCTGATTCATCAATGTTGACAACAGATACTCATATCTATTATTTTTATGTCAAATACTTCAACGCATATCAACAAACAACTTCACAAACCATAGTTCGTGCTAACGTACCCCCTTGTATTTCACATGACGAGTAACGTCAATCTTTGAGACGATATTATAGACCAAACAAAACCATACGACATCCCATCGCAAACCATACATGATTCCCCCCAAGTGTAATTAAGCACCTTAATTAAAATCCAATATCCTGAAGATCTGATAGTCATAGTAAGCCACATGTTATTATGCTTTTAGTACCATATCCAAAACAATCTTTTCTCACCATCAAACAGGTTTTAAAAACTCTCAACACAAAAGTCCATTCCATGTACTTAATTGTTGCCAAAGTTTCACTCAACTTGTAAGGGTCTATTTTTTTATTTCAAGGCTCATTCCCTGGAGGTTGAGCAACAGATTATCAGCATTCAACAAGACTTTGTTTGAGGAACTGGCAATCGTTGATGCGATTTCTCGAGCAGCTTCAATTTTCCTGAGTGTGATAAATGCCGGATTGTTGGCAATTGCTTGACCTATCAGCTGGGCACTTTTCGCTTCTCCCTGTTGATAAAATAGGCCATTATGTTAATAGAGCATAAAGCTAAATCTTGATGCCAATAGCCCACCTTTTACTTTAGATCATCATCCTTGACTTTCTCAGATTCAAATCAACAAACTTTTCAGTTCTTGTATATTCAAGAATTTCGCATAAAATATCCCTATATAAACGGGACTTGATAGTAGACTTACATGAGAGCTGTTCAAATTTAAAGGATGATCATATACCCCAAAATAATTGCAACAAATTCCATATTTAATATCCCATTAGGATGGCAACGTATCCATTAATCCATTCTATTGAGAGTGAACTGTTGGACAAACGAGTGTTTACAAAACAGGTTTTAAGTTCAAACTATTGTGATTAGTTTGCCATTGCCAACTATCATATGTATAAACTGACGGCAAAAAACACCAATAAGTTTGCACGAAATTGATGAATTTAAACAAAGCCGTAGAATGAAAATGCAATAAACACAGTATAGTTCTCCAATTGTCCAAAACAGCACGCAAAAGGTAGCATCCTTTTTGCATTTTAATGCTAGCTTGTTTTCAACAAAAGAAAACAAATATAATGATTATAAATTGGAAATAGCCTATTGCTCTTTAATCCATGCGATTCTACCACATGTACTTTTAATGGTATTTTTAGATTTATAAGGAATAGTCAAACAAAGTAAGCGGATCTATGAAAGAGTCTAACCTGTGCACGGATGATAGCACTTCGTTTGTCTTGCTCAGCCTTTTCTACAACAAACTTGGCCCTCTCAGCTTCCTGTGCAGCCACTTGCTTCGCTTCAATTGCAGCAGTGAATTCCCTCCCAAAAGTGAGACTTGTGATGGACACATCATCAAGTGCCATGTTGAAATTGGCAGCTCTCTCCGTCAGTATTTTCCGGATTTCCCTACTAACAGCCTGCACAAAACGTTAACATGTAAACATCAACTACGTGTTACCTAACTATCATATTACTAAACCTCAAAAAGATAAACACAGGGCCTGTTGACGGCTTGCTACATACATACCTCTCTCTGGGTAATAAGCTGGCTAGCATTATATTGTGCAACCACAGCTTTCAGTGTTTCATGGATAATTGAAGGCAGGACTCTCTCGTTGTAGTTCTCACCAAGAGTTCGATAAACAGCAGGTAGTTCATCAGCAACAGGACGAGTAAGAACTCGAAGACCTATTTTTACCTGTATCACACAATTCAAACCAATCTTCAATAAAAAAAAAGGAAATCAGCAATTGGTAAATCCCCCTATATAATCGAATTGGGTGTTTTTTGGCAATTCAAAAGCAGTTCAATATGTTATCTATGCAAACCTGTAGAAGACCTTCTTGATCATTTAAACAAGTAAAAGAGATGAACTGAATGTACTTTCTATAAATGAAGGCAGGCATCAGGATTAGGTAGTCTTAAGTATAGTTATCAAATGAAATAATAGGATATAGAGACATGATCTGGAGGCCTTGAATCCAATTTCGGGCCCCTAGATATATTACATCTGTGTAGCAATGCATTTATTGCCAGACGGGAAAAGTAGAAGCAACCAATACGATGTTCTATTTCGCAATAAGAGCTTGGGCAATATAAAGATAGATGCACATCTGACATGTGCGCACGTACAGTAGTTAAAAAAAGTTCAGAGGAATTGATTCATTGGTAGATAAATAGTTTTAGGTGACGGAGAGGTACCATCTGTAGATCACGGCTACCAGAGGTGCTTTCTACTAGATGGGGTCGTGCACGAACATCATAGATGATTGGCCTCTCAAACCAGGGGATCATGATGTGTGTCCCTTCTGGGTAAACCTATTGAACAACATGTAAACAGTTAGTAAATTACTTCCTTAAAATTGAAATGTAACGTTTAAGATTTTATTTAGTTGCATCAATGGAGCCTTATGAAGTGATGAAATGTACATGAAAGTTAGCAAAATGGAATACACGAAAGTAAAAATGTACTATTTCTAGAAATCGTTTGTAACAGCATATATGTTTTCAACTATTTATTCATTTCTAGTAGGAACGCATACAGATGCAAAGTAAGAAAAGTATATGAGATAGACCTTGTCTTTGACACCAACAATACGGTTGAAGACAATTGCACGATGCCCTCCCTCAACGTTGTACAAACTGTTACCAGCAGCATACAGTCCAATACCAATAACAGCTCCAAACTTTATCAATGCAGAGGCTGCATTGCCATTAGGCATCTTGGGTACTTTCACATTGTTAAAATTCATCTTCTCTGCCTAAAATTTCCAAATGGAACATCTTATCAGTTCAGGAGATACAAATTATAATTGTCAGTACACCAAACTAACAAAAACTCTGATGAAATCTGTCTAGAAGATAGCAAAGAGAACGATGACACATTTTATCTCATGTAAACCGCATAGTCCCATACAGATTACTATAACTTTCAGAAAATAGGTATAGCTCAGCTTTCCAGGTAACGAAACTAAAAAACAATAAGTTAAACAACAAACTGATAAGTGATAACGACATTCACTTGCATCAAATGCCATAAGTAAAAATCTGCAGCTGCTAAATTGCCACACGAAAACACACTATTACAAGTTTTCAATCTAAAATGCAATAGGCTTAGCCTACACAAGTAACCAAACATTCCGCAAAACATAAGGTCATAAGCACGTAAACAGACCATATTATAGCACGATCTCTAGAAAATTCACACTTAAACGGACCATTTCCAGAGCTCAAAACACATAAAAATCCCTTACATCACTACAAAGTTTACAAAGTAAAATGCGACAGTCTTAACCTACAAAAGTAACCAAACAGATCACAAAACAAAAAGTAATAAAACGAACAACTACACAAGTTATATCATAACACGATCCCTACGAATTTTTTAACTTTAATATCACAATTTCCAGATTTCAAAACAAATAAGTAGCAGCTCAAATCGGCGTAAACGTAAACGATAACATGTTGTAATGTATCCTTACACCGATTCCAAGCTCCGATGACAGAATCACATATCAATCGATCGCACAAAAATTGTTGACACATATAAACTAGGAAATACTAAGTGCTAGGGTTTTAGGTTTTAGGTTTTAGTGAATTAGCAAATACGCATAGCAGTAGTATAATATTTTACCTTTTATCAATGATTTCGAATGTGTAGAGAAGGTAGCTCACGGCGGCGAATGAACAGAAGAATAGAGGGTTTTGATGGAGAGAGGGTTTGGTTAACGGTGAAGAGTTGAGGGTTTTGGCGGTGACGTCACTCACGGTAAAGTGTCCTCCAAGTTTTTGTCCGGACTCAAGTTATTTTATTTTATTTTCGGACACTAAACTTTTAAAGTTTTAACTTAATTGTGTATTAGATTTTCAATATATCTATTTTAGTCCCTTTAAAAAAGGAAATACTACTAAAAAGTACATTGGTTAAGTTGAATAACTCAAATGAAAATGGAGTTGATGGATTCAACAACAAAATTGTTTTATTGAGTATACCGTACAATAGTTCTAGCTTAGCTCAATGTACAAGTATACTATTATATACTATAAAATGATTTTTGTATTTGAATCAATTTATTTAATGTATATATCACCTCTCAAATGATAATAAGTACTCCGTATTATTTAGTATTCGAATCGTACATATAAATAATCTTGAAAATAAGTAAGCCAAAGTCATTTAAAAAGCCTTTTATTTCTTGCAATAAGCAACGTTGATATCATTCGAACTTTTCACTTATATGATATTTTTATATAAAAACGAAAAGAAATTCGACCTCCAAATAACATCTAGGTTTTACCCCTCATTACCTCTAACTTTGAGTCTCGCTGATACGTGTCTAGAAGGCCCAAACGAATACGGGTACACCCGGCCCGATGCCGAGATTAATTCTACCCAGCTGGATATCGTGTGTAACTTGGAAGAATTAGTCAAAATGATCATTGTTAGTTGTTTAAGATGTAGTTATCATATTTCCTGTACTCCACTTACAGTCCATGCACGTTTTCCATTTTCTAGATTTAGTGAGTCAAGTAGTTAGCCATACTAGCAGATTGCATTTCATTCATGGCTATTTATATCTAATCTTTTCATTATTGAGTTGAATATGAGAAGAAAATTGAAGTAAGTAAAAATTAGTCTAGTTTCTTTCTAGTGTTCTTTAGAAACTGACCATCTCGAATTGGTCTCTATCGCCCGCGCTCGAGCGTATAGCCCAGTTGATTTTGTATGGCGTTGGGAGACTTTGCACAAAAATTATCATGTTACACAATTTGAATTATTAGCGGCTTGATGAGTCACTTTGAAGCGTATCTTCAATATAGACTTCCATATATTATACTTAAGACAGGCGTGTGAGGTGATCGACATTGTCGATTATGAATGTTGCATGATGATTATCAAAATTGTCCAGATTTTTACACAATTGTTAAGTAGGCAATTTTAATATATAAAATAACAATTAACAATTTGTGAGAAACCCTTTTAAAAAATTTACCAATCAACTTGCAAGTTGCAACTCAAACAAATGAAATAGGACTCAAGAATTACATCAAATAGATCAATGAACAAGGAAAATATAGATCAATAATTCACCTTAATTAATTACAAAAACGCCATACAAAACAACACAACACCTCCCACCAGACCTACTCCCATATCCATCCTCTTTCCACCTCCATTCTTAGCCGGCGTGGATCCACCATCTGCCGGAGCACTCGGCCCCTTCGCAGGCTTCCCTGCCGGTGTCGAAGATGAACTTTCTGGCGCCGGAGCGTCACTAAAGGAGGCTGGCAACAACACTTTATCAACCGAGTAAACTGCAAAAGGAAATGCTTGTCTTAATGCATTATTAATCTGAGTTTCAACGGCTCCACTTGATACATTGACTTGGTTCTGTCTAGCTGTAAAGTTCAAGCCCAAACTTCCGTGGCTTGAGCCCGCTTGTGTAGGAACCGGGTTGCTGACTGTATCAAGATCATCTAAACTGTAGTATTTTGGAAGAACATGGTATAACATTAGTTTCACTTGTTCCTCTTCTTTGAGACCGTTGAGAGTGCCCGGAGGGAGGTTAAGGAAGGCGTTATCGGTTGGTGCAAGAAGGGTCATGCCTTGGTTTGAGTTGTTGAGTTGGTTTGCGAGTTGTTCAAGGACTCGGGTTTGGTTTAGGAGGCGGAGGCAGGCAGTGTATTGTCCGCCTTTGACGAGGATGTCGGTTACATTGATTGGGCCAGCCGGGCCGGGGGCAGGGGCGGCGGGTTGGGCAAGGGTTGATGGAAGGATGAAAAGGAGGTTGGTCAGGGTCAGAAAAATGATGAAATGAGAAGCCATTGTGAATTTTTGGTGTTGTGAAAGATGAGTGGATAGTGAGATGGATTATGGGGTTCTTATTGGAGGTGAGGGTTAGTAGGAATGTGGTGGAATGAGTTGGCTTAATGACAGTAACATGTATAATTGTATGGAATATGTAGGCTGGCATGTATCATGTGTGGTGTTCAAGATAAGGGAGATTTGTTCTTGTAGTCAATTCTTTCTTTCATCAACTTGTAGCAATTGACTTTTTAATTTGACTATGGATGTGAACGTGGATGCATGTTCTTGATACGTAGAGGGTTGCTTATTTTTGCCAAAATTAGAAGCAAATGGTAGACATGGTACTTAACATACATTACAGATTGATTTTGTGATATGACAAGTACTTAATATTTATTAGTACGCAACACGTTAGACGGATAAAATCGTGCACGGTCTAAAGTGTAACGGTAAACATCTTTCGTATAGTCAATATCATGGATCCTTTCCCCTTGATCTTTTGTTTTTCCTTGTTACTTTAGAGGGTTAAGTGTTAAGTATTTGTTGATTTTAGGGTTTAGTGCGCGCAAAATATATTAAACTATTGTCTGACAGTCATATTATGTAATGAACTATTCGGATTTACATTGTATGTAACAAACTTGTAATTTATTTACTTTGTATTTATTTTGGTCAGATTAACGGTTGTAAATGACGCCACGTGACAGCTTATAGAGTCGATACGTGGAAAAAGTACCATTAATTACATACAATGTAAAGTAATTACAAGTTCAGTATATACAATGGAAATTCGAGCAGTCACTACATACAACGAATGTCAAACTATAGTTTGATACATTTACGCATACTAAACCCTTGATTTTAGTTGCCGAAGGCAGTTGTATCACGTCAAATATAACAATTTAGATTAGATTAAAACTTCAGATTCATCCAGTATCCTGTAAATTGGCTAAAAATGCTACTTTTGTGTTATAAGTGCATGTTATTAGTCACAATTTCATTGTTTTCTTCAATTCGCAGTATTCTTCTTTTAATCGTTTCAAAAGACGATTTAGTTATCACAAGATGTCAACATGTAACTTATAATTTTAGCTGACAACCCGGCCACCATGTTAAAGCTAGAACCAACTAATTTTATTTTTTATATATAAATTATAATAAAAAAAAGACGATTAATACTATTATAATTCCATCACACGTAGTGCCAATCTTTCCATTGTTGTCCTCAAGTCCCCTATTCATGTTGGTCATTTGGTGTGGCACCATTATTGATCCAAACAAGTTCATCCATCCATTATCCATCTCAAAGGTTTATTAACAATGAAATGCTAATCTACATCATATTCGTGTTCATCATACCAAGATCGCAAGATCGAATCGACTTTAAAATATCCTACTAAAATACTTTAACCCCTTTCACACGGATTGTAACTCATGTTAAACAGGTGTTAACTATTTGACGAATTTATAAACTGCTCAAAAGTAAACAAATTGACCCACAAATTGTAACCCATTTGCATGATTGGTTTGCTGGATAATCCTATGAGGCTACAATCCTACTTCATTAAAATAGTTGTATTCGTAAGATGCTAAGATCGGATCGCCAAATAATCATGCGATGCCATCCTCGATCTTACATTGATTGTGCCACGGTCCTGACCATTGTGGCTGGGCAATGTGTCAAATAGATATATTTTGACTTTCAGGTAAAACACATTATGTTTAGAATTTGAAAGCATCATACAATATTTACATTTTCATTTTTAGTAATGTCGTTATAGAATTTGATATGTGTTTAGGAAGAAGGAACTTTCGGTGGACGGATGAGGCCGAGAAGGCCTTCCAAGAAATAAAGAAGGTGTTAGGCAACCTACCAATGTTGGTAGCACCAAAGGTAGGAGAACCTTTATACATCTATTTGGCGGCGGCTGATGAGGCCGTAAGTGCGGTACTAATGGCCGAGCGAGACTCCAGGCAATGGCCCATCTACTTCATTAGTAGGGCATTGCATGGACCCGAAATAAATTACCCGCCGTTGGAAAAATTGGCCCTATCCTTGGTGCATGCGGCGAGAAGATTGCGACGATACTTTCAAGCTCACCAAGTCGTGGTGATAACAGATCAGCCAATCAGACAAATATTAAGAAAGCCGGAAATATCAGGAAGATTGGCAAAATGGGCCATAGAGCTCGGGGAGCACGGCATTGAATATCAGCCAAGGCACGCAATAAAGGGGCAAATCTTGGCAGACTTCTTGGCTGAAACACCATCTGAAAAACGCATGGAGAAGGAGAAGGCTAAGAAAAAAGATGATGATAATGGCAAAAGGGTGAAGAGAGCGGAATGGAGCTTGCACACAGACGGGGCATCGAACGTGTTGGGATCAGGAGCAGGGCTCATCCTAGTAGATCCGGAGGGAATAGAATACACTTACGCTCTAAGATTCAAATTTACCGCCTCCAACAACGAAGCCGAATATGAAGCTCTATTGGCCGGCCTGAGGCTGGCAATCCGATTGGAAGTTCAAAGGCTGAACGTGTATGTGGATTCAAAGCTAGTGGCGTCGCAAATAAATGGAGAGTATGAAGCAAGAGATACAACCATGAGGATGTACCGGGAAAGGGCACGTGCGTTGATGAAACAATTTAAAAGCGCAAAAATCGAACAGATCCCCCGCAGCAAGAACCACCAAGCTGACGCTTTGAGCAAACTTGCTTCAGTAGCTTTTGACCACTTAACAAAAAAAGTGTTGGTAGAGACCTTAGAAAGACCATCAATTGATGAGAAAGAGGTAAACGTAGTGGTGGAAGAAGAAGGAGTAGCATGGATGACACCAATTGTTAACCTCTTAAAGGAAGGGACCCTACCAGAAGACCCTAACGAAACAAGAAAGTTACAGGTAAAGGCACTCCGATATACGATTGAAAACGGAATACTCTACAAACGATCGTACTTGGGGCCGTTGCTAAGATGTGTCGGTCCGTTGCAAGCAAATTACGTTATACGAGAAATACACAAGGGGTCGTGTGGGATGCACTCGGGCAAGAAAGTTACAGGTAAAGGCACTCCGATATACGATTGAAAACGGAATACTCTACAAACGATCGTACTTGGGGCCGTTGCTAAGATGTGTCGGTCCGTTGCAAGCAAATTACGTTATACGAGAAATACACAAGGGGTCGTGTGGGATGCACTCGGGCCC
Organism: Helichrysum umbraculigerum; assembly: GCA_949592205.1. Lineage (NCBI taxonomy): Eukaryota > Viridiplantae > Streptophyta > Magnoliopsida > Asterales > Asteraceae > Helichrysum > Helichrysum umbraculigerum. Next base: position 38,776,151 of record CATIUR010000005.1, read on the forward strand.
CAGATCGGTAGTGGCTAAGGCGATGAACGTGGGGTATTATTGGCCTACGATGCACCAAGATGCAGTAGATGAAGTACAAAAGTGTAACGCATGCCAAGTACACGCACCGATACCTAAAATGCCAAAACAAAACATGATTTCGGTAACCGCGGCATGGCCATTTCAGAAGTGGGGGATGGACATCATAGGGCCATTCCCTGCAGGAAAGGGAGGAGTAAAGTTTCTATTGGTAGCAGTGGACTATTTCACAAAATGGGTCGAAGCAATGCCTTTGTCAAAAATAACAGGAAAAAATGTAAAACGTTTCGTATGGGATAGCATCGTATGCCGATTTGGCATACCCCAGGAGCGGATAATGGGAAACAATTTTCGGAACAACCCTTCAAGGGATGGTGCCAAGACATGCATGTAAAACAGATATTTACATCGGTGGCACACCCACAAGGGAATGGTCAAGTGGAAAGGATTAACAGGAGCATAGTAGAAGGGCTGAAAACACGAATAGCGGAAGACGGTTCGGATTGGGTGGAGCATCTGCCACATGTTCTATGGTCACATAGAACTATGATAAAAACAAGTAACGGAGAAACGCCATTCAGCCTGACATACGGATCAGAAGCCATGATACCAGCAGAAGTAGGAATACCAAGTTTCAGAAATGCCAACGCTGGAAGAAACAACACATCAGAGATAAGGCAAAACCTTGACCTGCTAGAAAAACGTAGGGAGATCGCGGCGATACGCGAAGCGAAATATAAGAGGAAGATCGAGCAATACTACAATCAGAGGGTTAGGAAGACGATTTTCCGTCCAGGCAATTATGTGTTAAGAAGGAATGAGGCAAGTCGAATGGAGAACCAAGGGAAGATGGGTCCGCGTTGGGAAGGACCGTACCGAGTGGTGAGAGCCTTCGGAAATGGATCATACGAGTTAGCAGATGGGAAGGACAGGAAATTACCACGTACTTGGAATGGTGCAAATTTACGCAAGTACTATAACTAGGTCTTTTATCTTTTTATATTAGTACGACATGAGTTACACGTATGTGAACTAATTTTGCTGGTGCAAGTTCTATTTGTAACTCATTATGAAATGAATGAACGCGCATTTATGATTTATGATATTGTAAGCATGCGAAAACAATAATGGTTGAGCTCACCCCTAAATTAGCTCCGGTGATCTCGGCAACGGCGGGGACACCGAAAGGTTTAGGTTCTCCTCTCAAATTAACCTAATGTGTTTTGAAAAAACACAAGTAACGGTATTGGCCACCTTAAAATAGCCAAGTGTCTGCAAAGGACGCTTTGTTCAAACACAAAAAAAAATAAATAAATAAAAAATAAAACACAATAGCAACTGGTACAAAAACAATCATGGGAAGAAGGTGCTTCGGCACCCTTAGTTCATTGATCGCTATTGTAAGCCACAAATTACATGCATGTTGCAAGATACATATAAGTCCAAGGGTTACATCTTCTTAAAACAACAATCAAATAAAAAACAAAATACAAACAAACAACATGAAACAAACACATGAAGGAAGAAGGTGCCTCAGCACTTATGGTTCATCGGGCCTCATAGATTCAAACTCATCAATGGTGATGTCACAATCATCGGTCAAACGAGCCAAGTAAGGGTATTGAATGTCTGCAAGAGCGTTCGCTTTTGAATTCATGACCTCCTCGGCTTCCGGATTATAAAATTCAGATTGTTCCATGGTCACTTGTAATGAAGCATTATGATAACCCATCACCAAACCCTCATGACGCCCATGATCGATGCTAGCATTTTGAATTTCGGCAAGTGATAAGAGGTACTCGCAACTATGGCGAAGAGCCTCGAAAGTATGAACAACGGCATTCTTAGCAAACCAACGACGTTCTTCATGAAGGTGGTCATTCTCATCGGTGATCAAAGCAAGACGTTTTGAGATATGTTGGGATTGATCAACCCATTGCATCCTATCCTTTTCGGCAAGAGCAACCCTCTCCGCACACTTATCTTTTTCTTCCTTCAGATTCTTTTCAAGATCAGCAATAATACGATCTTTTTCAGAAACAAGTTGTCTCGACCCTTGCAACTTAGCGTCAATCGAATATAACTTCCTGTTAACATGATCAACTTTCCTTTGTAACTTGGATACCTTGTAATCAGCCCGATCCTTTCGCTCACAGAGAACCCACAAATCTTCCTCAGATATTTTCGCATTATTAGCATCTTCGAGCATACTTTTTGTAACATCCTCAAATTGGGCCTAGAAGTAATAGGCATTTTCTGTAAATTTTAAACGTGATTTAAAATTGTTATTGCGTTTGATTGTAAAATTAATAGGTCGATAAGCCTCAGGAAATATTGTGGCTAGTGAAATATTGATTGTTTTAAATTTATTTAGTTGACGGTAAAATAAAATTATATTTCCCCGCAAATGGTTTTTAAGTTCCAGACAATAGTAAACACGGGGAATGAAAATTAACACTTATATGGTATATTATATGGGAGGGATCGGTTTTTTCTCCAGACACACATACATACATACGTATGAACATATACACACACACATTTGATCCTAAACCAAAAACATGGAGAAATCATCAAAATTGGAGCTTCATAACTCGAATTCAAGCTTTCTTAATCATCACAAACAAGGTATGATCTTGTGTTCTTCATGTTCTTCAACCTAGAATTTGGGGTTTTTGATGTTCTTGAGCAAAATCCGAAATTAGGGTTTCTAAAGTGTAAATTGATGTTAGTTAAGCTTCAATAACATGTAATAATCATTCTAGCATCATCTTAATCATGTTATATGTGTTAATTTCGTGATTTCTTTAACCCTAGAAATTGAGGTTTTGAATATTTGATTTAGTTGGCATGATTAATCTTGAATTTAAGCTAGTAATGATCATATTATCATTAGTTGATAAGAAATTCTTGATTATAAGTAAAACCCTAACTTAGAGAGAAAAGATTATGTGTATTCATGACTTTTGTTGTGATTTAGTTGATAATTCATGAAGTAAAGATTTTGGTTATGTTATAGTTGTTAATTAGTGCCTAATCCATGATTATGACATGAGCTCTAACTTAAAATGGAAGAATTTGATTAAGTGTTTATGAAGTGTTTTAATGGATTGTTAATTTGGAAGCTATTAATCTTGTTATTGGTGTGATTATGATAGTTAACAATGATTAATGTGAACTAAGGTGATAAGTTGATTATAATTATCATGATTTATTAGGTGATAGTGAACTAATGAAGTTAATAGTGATAATTCATATTAATGGAATGAATTATGTGAAATTACTACAAGTGATAACTAAATTGATATATAGTTGAAAAGTGGTTAACATGATATCTAATCATGATTAAGAAACAATTCAAGAAGTATGAAACTTGATGTATGTGATGATTATGTTAATACATATGAATTGAGATTTTTGGTATAAATCTATTGGAGTAATGTTATGTAGATTTGATACAAGTAACTGACTTGTGTATTTTGTTGTATTTCCAGATATGGAGAAGACTCAGTGATATTAGACTACTGAGTGGGCGACTATGGTAGTCGGTGAGTGGACTTTGATCTCTCACTATAATTTAGTGATCACTATTGTGGTTACTTCAAGTGTTAAGTGTTATTACTGTGTTAAGTTGAATTGTGAATTGTGTTAAAGTGTTAAAGTGTTAAGTGTTAAGTGACCTATATGGTAACAGTGTTAATAGAGGTCAACTATGTTGGACTGTGTTGTTACAGGTTAGTCAACACAAGGGTTGTGAACATTCGTTGTGAGTAAGGCTTGTGTTGACTAAAGGTAACAAACAGTTATCGGTTAACCGCTGTATTGGCCTGCAGTTGGTGTAAGTGTCGCTTGGTGGGCCACCGCGGCTGAGGGCGCCACAAGGGCCACCGATTCTCTGGTGATGTTGAGTCAAAGTGTTAAATGTGGTGAACTCATGGTGTTAAACTAAGTTGTATTGTTAGTGATGAGTTAACTCACTTAGCTTCGTGTTAATCCCTCGTTGTTTACTTCTTGCAGGTTAATATCTATTGTTATGGGCGGGTCAAGGAGTAACTGAAGAATGTTTGACTAGGATTACTCTGATTATTATTTAATACAGTTTAAAATGTTTTATTATATAATGCCCAGAATATAAAGGATTGTGTTGTAAATGGTAATAATCAATACTTAGAACTTAGGTAATGGAAAATGACGTCATGTCATTTTATGTATATATATGTTTTGGGACTTGAACTTCCGCATTGTAAAAAAAAAAAAAAAAAAAAAAAAAAAAAAAAAAAAAAAAAAACAGTTGTAAATTTTGGGGCGTTATACTTTTTAACCTCGCAATTTCAGAATCACGGTCAACAATAACCTTATATGCCTCACGCATTTTGTCCCTCTCCAACCGAAGAGAATCATAGCATGCTTCCCACCTCCGGATAGCTTCCCTACCATTAGACAAAGCGGCAGCCTCATGTACATAATAATCGGCCATCACTTGGTTCGAGGACTTGTTTTTCATCATAAAAATTTCGGCATCAGTCGCAAGATTTTGAATAAGCTCGCGACAAACGTGCTCGTTAGTCAAAGTATTCCCGTTATTTATATCCCAAACAGGCTGAAAAGTCATATTAGCATAAGATGGATCAAGTGAAAAAGGGCTAACGCTTTTATTAGCACTTACAGTGGGTCGAATAACATCATCGTCATCATTATGAACGACATCAGCGAGTGGTGGCAAAGCATCAGCAACGACTAGCTGAAGTGGCACATCGGAAGGCTGAACGACAACATGCTCTAATCGCTTCAAATGCTCTTCTTCACCCTGAACTCTAGTTCTCGATCCACACTTCACCCCAGTGAAATCCGCCTTCTTAAGATAGTCGCTTAGTTGCATCTCTACAAAAAAAAAAAAAAAAGAACAAAACTATAAACAAATACATAAAACAACACTACTCTATAAATGCTAAATAACAAAACGCCTATCTAATAAAGATAAACCTTTACACACTTTTTCCCCCCTCGGCAAGATGAGGGATATGGTTAGGAAAAGACCATTGTTGGCTTATTCCGGCAACTAACAAAGCACGCTCACAAAGGGTACGAACTTTTATAGGATTAGCAATAAGAAGAGCAACTTGCCCGGCACCCGCTTCAGCGTCCGTAGGCATCTCATCCTTCAAAACAACATTTGAAGGTTTCCATACCATTCGAATAGGCACGGCTGAGGACTTCACAAAGAAAAAATATTCTTTCCATTGTTTCAAGCTAGAAGGAGATCCGGTAATACATGACTTAATAGGTTTTGGTCGTTTCTCAATAGTGATCCATGACCCGGTCCGGCCCAACGTATAAAATCTACGGAAGAGAAGGATAGTGGGTTCACAGCCTAATGCCCGGCATTGAATCTCAAAGGTGACAATTTTCATTGCCCCAAGTGGCATGAGTTGTGAAATGTGAAAATTGTGGTACTAATAACCGAGAGGACAAACCGAGACAGAGGGAAACACATATTGGCATAATTAAAAAAGCGGGCGTACAAACCAACCATACCCTCAGGCGGTTGATCAATAAGGCGATCGGGACCGGGGCTTAAGGAAGTTATACTAGAAGGTATATTCCATTCCTTACAAAACTCATCAACCATTTTTTGATTCATAATAGAAAATGAAGTTTTCCAATTATCATTGTCCATTGGTAACAATAATCGAGAGATGAAACACAAAAGGGGAAGATAACGTACCAATAGAGAAGATCCCAAAGAAAAGAAACAAAGAAGATGCTCGTTGATGATGCCGACCCGAACCCGCTACAGCGTCATCGACACCTTCGGCAGAGGGCAAAACACAAAAGAAAAATAGATCAATAACTTTGAGAAAGAGAGAGTAAAGTAAAGGTGAAATACGTATATGGAATAATGAAAGAGAAAGGAAGGATATTTATAGAAGGGAGAAAGAGATACATTGGGAAAGAAAATATAGAGGTCAGCCTACAATATAGATGTAATAATGGCAGAGGATGGCATAGAGTGATGAAGGGTCACATCACAGAAAATCAATCGTACGTCCATATATGTACACAAAAAAAAAAATAATAATACAAAATTTTTTCTTCTTTTTTTTTATATATATATAACATTGTAAAAAAAAATTTTTATAACAGTAGCAGCACATATGCCAATCACAATTAAATAATGAAAAGAATACAACAAATGGACACATTGAATAACCTGATGATGAATATGTAAATGGCCCATTAAAGTTAAATAAATAGCGTACAAGCCGATGCACACTTCGGATACCGAGAGGGAATCGCTAACGAAATAATCTAGTATTTCAATCACACATTCATGACATACTAGATTGGGGGGCTGATGACGTACCACCCCTTCATGCTAAGTAACGAGCTGAAAAGCATTCGGCTAAGTGTGCCAAGACGTGACAAAAGATGAAAGGCCTTCATCCAATCGTTACCGAAGCAGACAGACGTGACAAAAGATGAAAGGCCTTCATCCAAGCTTTACCGAAGCAGACAGACGTGACAAAAGATGAAAGGGAAAGATAATAATGCCCGATGCATCAATGGTCAAAGAACCAAAAAGAAGGATAGTCACAAGATCCACAAAAGCCAACAGTGTATGGCTAAGCGATGTCAGAGCAATGAACAGTACATGGGAAACGTAAACATTAACGTTGGGAAGAAGCGTACGGCGCATCAAATGAAGAGAAAATAGTCAAGCTCGAGGTATAAACCAATATGGTAAGGCGTTCTCCCAAAGTAACGAAAGCAAGTTGTAGGCATTACCAGGAATACGACACGGTCACAGTAAGTGAGGGTATAAATACCACTCAACAACCATAAGGTATGAACACACATTTACATTCACGAATTCACTCTCAACATTTATCACTTCTTGAAGGTTACTGATTCTCACGCCCGAGCTTGGTCGGAAGGGAACCCCTTCTTCCCCTCTTCCGGCGAGGCTAACGGCTTTGTTTACTCGTTGACAGGTAAGCATCGAGTGGGCAAGATCAATACAAACGGTTGCAACAAGTGTTATAAAGGTTGTCAAGAGGACACTTGCTCAAGTGTGAGAGTTACTCTTGCTAATCTTATTCGTTGTAGCAACATGATATTTTATATTTAATAAAAAAAAAATCATTTAATATGTCTTACATTTTACATCTGAAAATAGGGTAGGGTTCAAATGAGAATAGAAATTTGTGTGAGAATGAGGGAACCAATGATATTAAGCAATGTGTACAAAGAGAATGTTCCACATGTACAAAACCCATTTACCCCCAACATCAATTATCTCACAAACGACAAATCCAAAAATCATAAAAATTGCACCATGAATTCAGCGTTTTCTCCTCTTCGATTAGCCGTCCCTCAAGGCATACTTTCGACGATTTTTTTTTTTCCATTTTTTTGGTGGGTTTCACATTTACTAACACATGTGTTACAGTGTTGCGTTTAGGGTTCAGGGTTTGGGGTTTAGGGGTTAGGGTTTGAGGTTTGGGGTTTCTGGGAGAAACCCCAAACCTCAAACCCTAACCCCTAAACCCTGAACCCTAAACACTTTACAAAACTCTAAACCCTAAATCATACTAAACCCTAAACCCTAAACCCTACTAAACCCTAAACCCTAATAAACCCTAAACCTTACTAAACCCTAACCTTAAACCCTAAACCCTAAACCCTAAACCCTAACCTTAATCACAAATTAAATGTATAACCAATCACTAACACATGTGTTACTAATTTGTAAAACCCACCAAAAAATGGAAGAAAAAAAAAGTTGTCGAAAGTATGCCTTGAGGGACGGCAAATCGAAGAGGAGAAAACTATAACACCCTGCCTTTAACAAACATATATTATATTATTAACCATCGGAAGCGCGTCCCAAAACATATTTACCGCATTTACATATTCCAAATATAGCAAGTTTCAAAACATCATAACTATTACATTACCTATTACAAAACATTTACTTAAAACGGGTGTTATGTTAAGTTTATCAAAACATATGCTTTTCCCAAAAAGATCAGAGTCCACGCAATCATAGTCAAACATCCCTTCCAGCATCCACGTGCTCGACCCCAGAAGCTAACCATAAACGATATCTGCAAAATGTTAAACATGGTGGGATTAGCTCACAGCTAAGTGAATGGAACTGTAACCGACAGTTCAATTCAGAAATAACAAATCTTACAACAAATAAACAATAAAAACACAGCGTCAAAGAGGATCGGCGGTTCCTGATTAGCCAATCAAAGAACCCTTAAACCACTGCCGGCCAAAACAGTGATTTACCGATAGTTTGAAGCTATCTTCACTGACTAGGGTTCATCCATCAACGATGTGTATCGGAAACCCCACCAGCCAAACAATAGCAACAAACCCAACCAGCGTTGACCTCTGAATAATCACATATGCCCAGTGGCCCAAATATCACATAGTGCATAATCGTCATGTAGTCATGGAACAATATAAACCAATTAACCCAATTCAATTATAACAATATCTCAGTAGATCAAACAGTCAATAATCAACAACCAATATGTTCATCCGTTGTAACCAAACCTGTTACAACTGAGTTGAACTGAAGACTACAGTTACCACTCACCAAAATTCCAGTCTCTGAACTCAGTTGTCTTATGTCACTGAGTTTCCTGCTGCTTATCTGAGAACACAAATAATAACAAGTCAGTATCTTGTTCCATATTCATCATTCTAGCATATTTATTAAATCAGGCGATCCCTGAAGTCTAAGCAAACAAAAGTTCAATCAGATATAAAATCAGAAAATCCCGAATTGACGTTTTAAAACTGAAAATTGCCATTTTTGACCCCTAGATGACCCCGAATGGCCAAAAGCTGCCTAGGCTATTAGTATATAGCTTTGATCATTGAGCCGTTTCCGAGTGACCATGCGAATTTCAATCAAATCCAACGCATTTTCAAAATTTGCAAAACAAAAACTTTTAAAATTTCGATTCGCAGTGATCTGGATTCGCAGGTCAACTCGGCTCGCAGAATCAACTCGACTCGCAGAACTCAACTCGACTCGCTGGACGAACTGGGTTTAGCGATTTTCGCTGCTGTTACCAAATTTCCGAACCAAATCTCACCAAAACTCAAGAAACTCGATTTCTAAGGTTTCTAATACTTCCACTAACATCATATAACATCAGGTAACACCAATAACACCCAAACAAGCTTTAATTTCACTTAAATCACTCAATTTCTCTCAAAACCCTATTTATATAATTCAAAATCAAACTTACTTTTTGGATGAGGATAAAGGTGATAAGATGATATGGAAGATGATGATGAAGAACTAGATGAAGATGATAACAACTTGACAACAAAATCAAAACCCTCTAATCATTTCAATTTTCCTTATATGTGTGTGTGTGTGTGTTTACTCATGAACAAGGAAAAAGAAAATGAAATTGGGAAAGTAAAAATGAATCTGGAACAACCAAACCGACCCAATATATATTTTTGTGTAATTTTATCCCCTTCTAATCCTATTGTCTGGAACCCGAAAATATCCGTAAGTAAAAAAATTTTATTCTACCGTCAGTTTCAATAATTTAAAACAAGTACAATTTTATTAGTCACAATAGAACCTGTGACTCTTTTACTTATTTATTTTCAAGTTAACCATTTAAAACTTAATAAAATATCATTTATTTCCAGGCCCAGAAACCGGGTGTTACAAAAACGCTGAATTTTATGGTGCAATTTTCATGATTTTTCGACTTACCGTTTGTGAGATATTTAATTTTAAAAAATGTAGAGGAGAAAGAATAAAGTGACATATAGCATAAATCTATTGGTTCCCTCATTCTCACTCAAAATTAGTGTACTCATTTGAACCTTACACTCTGAAAATATTGTGAAACTTATCCTATTTCAACTTAATTGGATCCATCATTATTGAAAAAGCCCAAAAACAATTTTTATAAGCCCAATGCAACTCTCATTTTAGTGTATGATACGTGCACTTTTAGGAAAGAAAAAAAATAATAATAATATTAATAATAATAATTATTATTATTATAATAGTAAATATCAATAAGGACGGTGAAGAAGTTTAGTGAGTCGTCGATACATTTGTTTTCTTACAAAACCTTCTTGTGTGACTCGGATGAAGTTTATATGCTTAAATTTTTTGCAACCCCCGATATTTATTCCCAGCTCCGCCAATGTATGGTTACCGATCTTTTCTGTCAAAAGTTTAATATGATTCCCCCAAAAGGAGAACATTTTTATTTCTTAGAACAAGTGGTCTTTTTGGGTCAAATTCTGAGTCTGCGACACCAAACAAGAGTATTAAATTGTTCTTGGTCCAGCATTGTGCTTAAAAGAAAAAATAAAATCAGGAATTAAAAACTCTCAAATGCCATGGCCAAGAAAGTGAATTCTGAGCAACCACTCGTTTGTTAATCAGAGACTTTTCTTGAGTGTGGATTTCACTTTAGGATGATTCCCAGAGATTGTTTCGTTTCTAGGCACTTGAATCTGCAACCCAAAAGTTCAGTCTCATGTGTTCCATTAACAGATCCCCATATGGCTATATAGCGACTCAAAAACAGTTTATAACTTCCTCGCAGTTACAGTCTTACAGATCAGCTTGCTTGAACGCTGGTCAGCTTGGACGGTTACTACATCAACTCTTACAGCATAGCGTCCCGACGCTGAATCGCTGATTTTGGAAGCAGACTAGCATCAGCGTTGCAACACTCCACTCCTAGCCACTGAAAGGGGCACTGCCCCCTTTACCCCTTTCATGTCCTACATCTACTTAAGTGACTTAAATGCGTGTGCATTCCGTACCTCTTGAATCATTTTAAATTCGACTTTTTATCTACTACTTATACTACAACCACAACACTATTCAATCCCGTCATTGTTGGAGTATGAGGGACGTAAGATGTAGACAATCATTCCTCTATCCAAGGGTAAAGAGACTGCTTTCAGAAGGACCTCCAACAAACATGAATGTATATATACGAGTGCAAATAAATATAAATAAGGAAATAATATAGGTAAATACATGTACATGTAATTATTAAACTAAGCTATTAATACATGTATTTATTATTTATTATACTAATTATACTCAAATTAGTAACACGTATTGTCTCTAACAAGTCGTAGAGGGTGGTGTGTATGCAAAACAAAACAAATGCAACAGATGCTTCATTAGGCATACCAAGCTATGTAATATGTAATTGAATAACAACATTATGTATTGAGTCTTTGCATTAAACTAAGACGACCCATACACATAGTTATATATGCACAAAAACAACAATTGAATAACAAAGTGCTTATTTTTGAGAAGTAAGATATCTTCACAGATTTCCTATCAAATTACAGATCTAGAATACTGTCTCTTGATTTACATTTAACTAATCTTTCTAGCACACTTCACGCATTTCCCTTTCTCCCACACATCAATAAATTGGTCGTCAACTAACTCCTTGATCAACTTCACATCAAATTTCATGTTAAAGTTTCCGTTATGGCATCGCATTTGGGGAACCAAGTGATCATGCACAAAAACTTGAAGACATAAGGCACTCTCTTTCTCGGAGTAGAAGGAAACTCCTGTCTTAATGGCAACAACACTTTATGGTAAACAGCAAACGGAAACTGCTGTCTCAATACATTGTTAATCTGAGCATCAACAACTCCAGTGGACACATTCACTTGGTTGCCCCAAGACGTAAAATACAAACCCAAAATCCCAAAGTTTCCACCACCTGCCTCTGTTTGAATGGGGTTGCTGATGACATGAAAATCTCCTAAGGTGTAGTATTTTGGGAGAAAATGGAGTAATACGAGCGTCAATTTCTGCTCCTGGGTCAGCTCGTTGAGGGTTCCAGATGGGAGATTAAGGAAAGCTTCATTTGTAGGTGCAAGAAGGGTCATACCCTGGTATGAGTTTTTGAGTTGGTTTGAGAGTTTGGTGAGGATTTGGGTTTGCTTGAGAAGACGGATAAAGGTGGTGTATTGGATACCATCGACTAGGATATTCGTAATATCGATCGAGCTGGTGGGTACTGCACCCCGGGTGGTGGCTGTTTGGGAAAGTGTTGATGTGAGGAGGAAGAGGAGATGGGTTATCAGGGTTAGGAGAATAAAATGGGAAGTCATGGTGGTTGTGTTGTTTGATGGTGGTATTCTCAAGTCTTATGGGGGCAAAGGCTAAGCAGTAATGTGGTGCAATGAGTAGACTTTATGATAGTAAGTTATTAACAAGTAGCCTGCAGGCATATACAAATCATGGCTTTAAGATGGATGAAGATTATTTCTGTAATCTTTTATCTTGCAAATTGAATTTAACTATTGTTTATGTATGTTCATAGTCTGTAATATTCTAGGTGGTAGGTGGCTTGTGCAGGTAGGATATTAGATCTAAATAGTCATCTGGATAAGAATGGGTTAACTTAAGGGGGGTCGAAACTCGTCATGGATGCATTTACTCTCAGAAAGTTCTAAGAAAATGAATTAATATTGACGATACATATTATTCCATTTGATCCCAAAGGAAACCTTTTAAATTTTTATTACGTGAAAAATGGCCTGATGGGCATGAAATACTCCATGAAGAATCAGATAAGTTCTTATTAACTGTATCATCGACCGTTTCTAGTTCACGTTACCTCTTCCTCATCAAAAATAACTTGATCACAGCCTCCTCTTGATGATGCATATGCTGAATGTGAAAATAAAACACTATACTCCTCCATTCTTGTTTTACAGCTTCTCTGTACCTCCAGACCCATTTCAATTTCAACTTAAAATCTTCTAGTTACGCTTAAATTTAAAATGGGTAATGTCTCTATTAAGTGGTATGGGATGGTGACGTTTAGGAAAACCAAAACACATGCAACATGTGCCTAAGTAGACCTACCAGGCAATGTATCACCCTATCAGGTCTTTGCATCAAACAGACATAAAACATATGCATCATAACTTACATATGTATGAAAACAACAATTGAATAACAAAGTGCTTAGTTTTGAGAAGTAAGATTCCCTTAATCTAATATTCACAGAATTTCTGTATAATAACGATAGAATGAATACATTGCTTAGCAAAATAATATGATTTTCTTTTAAATTATCTTTCTAGCACACTTCACAAGTATCGGTTTCTCTCATCATTTATAAATTGGTCGACTATAGATTTGATCTGCTTCGCATCAAATTTCATGTTAAAAGTTCCGTTATGTCATCACATTTAGGGAACCAAGTGATAATGCACAAAAAGACACAAGGCACAATCTTTCTGAGTACTGTATCAACGACAACAACACTTTATCAACCTGGTAAACCGCCAATGGAAACTGCTGTCTCAATACATTATTAATCCGAGTATCAACAATTCCCAAGACATAAAATGAGCCAAAATCCCAAGGTTCCCGCCAGCTACCTGCGTTTGAACTGGGTTACTGATGACGTCAAAATCTCCTAAGGTGTTGTATTTTGGGAGAACATGGTGTAGTACGAGTGTTACTTTCTGCTCCTGGGTGAGCTCGTTGAGGGTTCCAGATGGGAGGTTAAGGAAGGCTTCATTGGTAGGTGTAAGCAGGGTCATGCCCTGGTATGAGTTGTTGAGTCGGCTTGAGAGTTGGGTGAGGACTTGGGTTTGTTTGAGGAGGCGGAGGAAGGTGCTGTATTGGACGCCATTGACGAGGATATCTTTAATGCTGATTAAGCTGGCGGGCCCTGAACCTGGGGAGGTGGTTGGTTGGGAAACTATTGATCTGAGGAACAGGAGATGGGTTATTAAGGTTAGGAGAATGAAAGAGGAAGACATGCTGATGGTGTTGGTGTTGTTTGATGGTTGGTTTCTTAAGTCTTGTGGTGGCAAGGGTAAGTAGTAATGTGTTGGGATGAGTTGACTTTATACTAGTAACAGATCAACAGAGGAATATGTAGCCTGCAAGGCATATATAAATCTTGGCTTCGAGATCAAGGAAAATTATTTTTGTGATATTTTCCTGCAAATTGAGTTTTACTATAATTTATGCATGTTCTAGTCCATATATTTTAGGTGGGAAGGGGCTAGAGTAAGTGGGATGTCAGATCTAAATAGTCCTAGACTTTCAATTACTTTACATCTTAATTCTTTTTAGATATACAATACTCTTTGTAAGTTTGACTTTTCCTAAATGAGAAATGTCAATCTTATTACATCAGTACCAAGATCCATGTGGTTGATGATCATGAAGAAGCCTACATTAAACTTAGGCATTTATAAAACAATACCATTGAGCTAGCAGATGTTGGTGAACATGCCTCTTTAATTTTTCCTATTCGAACAGATGAAATGATAATATTGTACAAGTAAAAAATAATAATAAAGTAAATGAAAATTACAAGTACTCAAGTAAAATGACGGAAACTCACAAGAACACTTGATGTATACTAATGTATGAAAACAGCCATACCTGTTTCATAGGCTTACATACTCAACTTGCCCATCTTTCGGGTAAAACACATAGAAAATGCCAAAACTCAGATACATTGGTACCACTTAATTTTGCAATATCTAATATTCACTGTATCAATGCGCTGACTTTCTGGCAAAATTGACCAATTTGGTGACTGAACAGCCCGTAACCACTGGAAATCATCCACATTTGCCCAACTCTCAGTATCATCATACAGATTGGACTCCTTGAGATCATTCTCAATCCCATCATAATGCAAACAGTAAGGTGCAAATCTGACCCCAAAACTCTGTTCGATTATGGGCCGACTCCTACATCTTAGATAGAAATCAGTCTCCTTAGCATGATGTATCCTAATCTGATGTGATGCAAGTACAAATAAACACTTCTCCACTTCTTCAATCAAGATTGAACCAAATACAGGACCAACGTATATCTTACAGTTTGTCAGCCGGTTTATAAACAGAGTTCGGAAGCATCCGGTCAATCTCACCTCACAATTGTTTAAATCCGAAAGCACGAATTCTCCAATCTCCGAACCTTTAAATTCCTTTACCAAAATGTCATTCTCTTTAGACCTGAACCCTGGAGAATCCGTAGCCTTATAACTCGACTGGTGTTCTTGCTCATTCCTGTTGCGGTCTTCAGTAACAACGTTGGCGATTTCGGGTTTCTTGGCGGGTTTGTTTTTAAACGAGAACTTTTTTCGGGGTTTCACTTTGGACGTGACAGAATCTAATGTTTGTTTGAGGTCAGAGATAGTTTTGAGAGATGAACGGACTTCATATGGAGGTAAAAAGTAGGAGTTTTCAGCAACCAATTTTTCAAGGTCGGAGATAGAGAGGGATATTTTTTCAAGGTCGGGTTTGAGATCTAGGTTAGGGTTTGTTTCTGGGATTTGTTGAATTTGAGTGAGAGAAGACTCAATTGCTTGTTTGGAGTTTGTGAAAAGCATGAGAAATGATTTGGTGGATTCAAAGGATGCATCTTTTGAGTCGGCTTTGATGGAAACTCGAGATTGGTGGAGGTTGGAGAGGCGTTCGATCATGGCGGCATGTTTGCGTTGGGTAGTTGGATCGAGGGATGGATCTGATGATATGTCATCAGTGTTGTTCGAGAGAGCCTGTTGGTTATTCATTACTTTTGAGAGCTAAAACTGGGGCAACAAAATACCACATTACACTCATGAGATTTTACTTCATAGATTTAAAGAAAGTGAGGTCCAAAATCATCTCATAAAGGTATAAACACTAGAGACTACACTTGAGAAATGACATATCAAGAAGAAGAAACAATAGCTGAATAAGTCATCTAATCGGAAAAATCAAATTCAAAGTATGTGAGATGAGAACACCTCTGATAATTGTACTCTTTGGAGATGAAATATCATACTTGTCGTCTAATTGGAAAAATCAAATTCAAAGAGTAACATGTTCACTCCAATTTGGATAGCTACACGCCTACACTTTCTAATCATTAAGCACAACAACATCTAAGATAATACGGAGTAGTACATTTAGCAAATCCTTAGTGAGATCAATCTTGATCATACATTCCTCAAAATTTGTTTTCATAATGTAATTAAAACAGTTTTTAAACTACTAGATGATGGATGGATAGATACCAGCTATAGAGATATCAGAAATGAGTACTCTAAGTAATAGACTCACTCTTACATCAACAATAAAAAAGAATCCCATAAAATCAATCAACTTAACTAACTAACTAACTAACTAACTGTAAATCATATAATTAAGCCTGAACCGATGTGAAATAATTTTTTTGCATAAAATAAAAAATATCGCATAAATGAAAAATTAGCTACATTGGTAATACAACTACCACATCGATGAACATACAGGTGATAAATCAATATGATAAATATATAGAGTGTGAACGGTAGGTCGCATAAATAAATAAACTAAAAGATACCGTTTGATCGTCTCCGAGAGTCGAATTGCCGTAACCGGTGATCCGTTGAAAGTATTTACTGATTGTGATTTGTCAATTGCATAGAATTCAGTACAAGCAGTAGAACTGGAAACAAAACGCACAAGCAGTTTCAGACTTTCGATCAGTAGTTGTCTCTGATCTAGAAGAACCTGCAATTTGATTTTGGACTTAGTCACCATATGGGCTGCAGATATTAACCCTAATTGGGCTTTCACTTTCTTTTTCTAGATGGGCCTATAAAAATCTAAAATAAGATAGAGAACGTAGAAGGATCAAGAACCTTCTTCATATTTTAATCTGCAGCACGATCGATCTTAAGCCGTGAAACTTCTCGAAGGTGCGATGATCATTTATATAAATCCGAATTCTGGCCCAAAAAACTCAAACCAAAATCAGCAAAACAACGATCATATATATTCTTCGTACAACAGTTTAAGATACTACTAAACTCTCTAACAAACATTGCACAATGTCAATCGTTCCAAGCTTATTCGGTGGCCGAAGAAGCTGCATTTTCGACCCGTTTTCGCTCGACGTTTGGGATCCATTAAGAGACTTTCAGATTCCATCGTCATCTGAGACGTCTGCATTGGTGAACACACGTGTGGATTGGAAAGAAACACCGGAAGCTCACGTGTTCAAGGCCGATCTTCCCGGGCTTAAAAAAGAAGAGGTCAAAGTGGAAGTTGAAGATGGGAGGGTGTTACAAATAAGCGGTGAGAGAAATGTCGAGAAAGAAGATAAGAATGATAAATGGCATCGTGTTGAACGAAGCAGCGGGAAGTTTACAAGGAGGTTTATGTTGCCCGAGAATGCGAAAATAGATCAAGTGAAAGCGGCTATGGAAAACGGAGTGCTCACGATTACCGTGCCTAAAGAACAAGTGAAGAAGCCTGATGTTAAATCCATTGAAATTGGGGGGTAAAAATGTCGATGAATCTTATCGTGTCCGTGAAAGCTTGTGTGATGCATTTGTATGTTTGATGATATGTGTTGCAATTTTCATGAATGGTGTAAGTTTTTGTAATTGTGATGATAAATAAAATGCTTGTTATCTTTTAACTAACAGATTGTAAGTTGAGACGCTACAAATTAATTTCAAGTAAATAGAAATCGTTGAGATTTGTACCACATCAATACATCATTAACAAAGTTTCCTAGTACAAGGAACACCGGAATGTTTAGGTTGATTCAACGATTCACTGAGGATAGTTTACGCTCGTAACGAAAAACATGACTATTTCACGAAGCCAATCCCTTCGAAACCAACGGAGTTATGGGCTTGAGATTTAGCCTTAGGTTGTAGCTCCACTTGGCTGGAGGTCGTTCTGGAAGCCGCCTCTCTACCCAGTAAGGCTGTCTACATCTTACCTCCCACATACCCCGCCCTAGGCGGGAGTGGGTATTGTTATTGTTGTAGCTCCACTTGATATGGATTGTGAGAGTTTCAACTATCATGTGTGTGTTTTTTTCTCTTTTATTCTCAAGACAGGTTCAAATATTATTTAGGCGGTAACTTCGAGTGAGCATCAAGTACTTGCCACTTATATGTTCACTAAAAACACCGAGTCAATGTAGTAATGTACTGCGATTTCAACAAATTCTAATCGTAAAGTTTCTTTTGGGAGTCATGAGTGTGACGAATTCAAGGACACCATAACACAGAATAATTGTGTAGATAGCTGGACAAGAAATCGAAAGAAAACCCAAAATGTTCGGCTATATATTACAGTAACATGAAAAGGTATGTGGCTGTTGGTAAAAAATGCATCCTTCCTGTAATTGGTGCTCACTACTCTTGGATTTATAGAAGTCGTTTTTTCCATTCCATTACTTGTGCTTTATCCAACGAAATTCTAAGAAGGCAATAACACATGATAAGATCTCTTAGTCTTTCTAAATGGATAAAAAATAAATAAATAAACATATATAGTTATAGAATAAATAACTTTAACAAGAAAATTACATTAAAATTTAGAATAAAGAAGAAGAGAAGGCATTGCCATTAGAGACACCAGAATGGAGTTTGCTACTAATCCTACTGTAGTTTATGTAAAAGGAAAAGTTGGAAACTAAATTTCCCTGCTGTTGTTCCTTGCAACATAAAAATCTAATCCTACTGTAGCTTTTGCTTGTTTTCTTTTAATTTCACAGCTAATAGAAGGAAAATAGGCATATCATACTTACCTGAACTTGAATTTTTCCCTTATTCTTTCCCATTTGGAAGAAAGCTCTTTCATGTTATCGATAGCAACGTCACTCTGCAACTTAACAGTAACCATCTCTTGAAGAAGCTTCTTTGCTTCATCAATCGAGATCTTGCTCTGATCAAACAAATCGGACTTCTGTTTGACCAAATTTTCCCGGGTCAATTCTTTTGCATGCAGTTGAGCTTTCAAATGAAGGATATCTGCATCCACTTTAGCTATTTTGGACTCAAATTCCGTGTCTTTCTCCTGCCATACCTGCAAGAACTGGAGATTGTCTTCTTGTCGCACTTCGAATGCAATATTGGTTTGAATGTTTTTATGCCAAGTTGTCCAGTTTTTGCAGGCGGATTCGAATTCGGTATTGAGCGTTTCAATAACTTTGCCTTGGAATCTTGGAAGCTTGTGGAGGTTCTTGATCAAAATTTGGATGCAAGATTTGACATTTTGTTCATCTGGTGACCCGACAAGAGTTTCAAAGTCTTTTTTCAGAAGTTCAGTAAGGTCTTGTTTTGCATTTTCGGCTTCTTGATCAAGAGGATTGCCTTCAGGAGTGTAGAAGCTATTAGGTGAAGTTAGCACAGAAAGTACAGATGAAACTTCCTTCAATTCTGAACAGATGTCTTGAGGAAGAATTGAAACGGCAGCCTGTTGGGTAGGTGTCTGAAACTACAGAAAGGAATATAAGATATGAAAGATAATGAATGACGAGTCAAGCATTAGAGAAAACGGACAGAAACATAGGATATAGAAAACTAAGAACACGGTTTATATCTTGATTTGTTTCTAGAATTCATCTTTTATCACTTCTCATTTTCGCAAGAAGCATCAGGAGTAAAAATTTATAGAACAAGCCAACATCAGATGCCTGGTTAATTGAAAATAATGACCCTTTGTCCCTTCCAGATATTAAGAGTAAAAAAACAAACACATGTTAGTGGTTCTGCTCAGACTTAGTTGTAAATCATGCACATAACACATGGCCATTTATAAAATATCACAACCAATGCAGAAAGAAAGTAAGGAACCTAGAATGCTCTGATTGGAAACAGAAGACGACAATTTGCTAGGAGTTCATCAACCCTAAAACTGTGATAACTACAAATCAACAAGCTACATCCGTCTCGAAATCACGAAACATAAAGAACATTTACTTTGAGATTAGTAGATGACCCATTCCGTTAGAGTTTAAACAAAAAACTACAGAAGAGAGCTGACATATCTAAAGCGGACTAAAATAGTCTTTTTTGCTTAGTGATCTGTTTCTCTCCAAAAATGGAATGAAACAAAATAATTAACATTTATTATTTATTACGTTATCTAGTTGATTACAAAGTTTGATCTCTCATCCAACACCATTGCTTTCCAGCCACAAACCGAACATTAGTATTACTATAATGAATCTGGTGGTGAGAACCTCATGGCATCCTCCCATATTACTTCTAGTCAGTCACAAAAACTTAGAACTAGCATAAATAATTTCACTTAAGACGAGATGCTAAAGTAGCGTTATTTAGAATTAATTAGTAATAAAGGGTATTTAGAGAGTACCAATTTCAAAAGAAATTTGAGTGCATCAAATGCATCTTAACGTATGCTCCTGGGCATACACCATGCTAGGTTTATCCAAATTTAATACAGAAATAATAGTGCTCCCACAGTGGGGTGGGGTTTTATAATGACATGGCATAAGAAAGGTTAAGTTTATGAACCTTTTTTATGGCAATCAACTATGGGTAACTCATTGATACTAATTTAATAATGCCTAATGAGTTTAAGCATAGTGAAGATACATTGATAGAATGAAAATGTGTACGGGCTGGTGACATGACTATATAAACCTTTTAAAGGTCCAAGATAGTAGATGCTATTAGGGCATAAGTTAGACAAACTCCTAGTAAAATAGGCAACAACCACATTTCCATAATCAAAATACGTAGCAACAATATATTCATAATTAGTTCCCTCTACTAAAAGCGAAATGAAAAATAACTTGACAAGTGGTTTAGAATTCTATTGAGCATCGTCCTTAGTGGGAGACTAGGAGAGACAGCCGTCTCTCACTCTCTTGGAAGCAGGGCAATTTAGTGTTTCATGACAGTTGCCAATCAGATTCGTGTTGGGTTCTAATGTTCTATCAGAGGAACACCTATCAAAAGGGTTACCTGATCACATTTGTTATCCAAAAACCAAGTTTAATCACTTTAAGCATATTAAGGCATGCTATTTTATCAAATAGATCTGTTAGAGTGTTCATTTACGAATTAGAAGACATTATCACAAAAATCTTACCTGATTTTCATCTCCATTAATTGCTACAATCTGAAGTCTTCCTTCTTCCTCAGCTATGTATCCATCATAATTCTCATTTCCAGCAGCAGATTGAGCACCGACCTCAACTTTCATAACCACTTCTCCATTGTCACATGGTGGGGAGGTTTTCTGCTGGAGGAAAGTCAAAAAGAATGAGAACAGGTGGAATATAAGATAATTCTAAATTAATAGAAGCTATCCACTCTAACAATAATCTCAATTTGTTACTATGGTTAGTACAAGACAGGCCATTACATGTTTAGCGCTTTCCCAATTAGACAACTCGCAAACTTAGTATTTGGTTTATCCATTTGACAAACTACATAATTAATTCACCAAACTGAACAATCTGGTCTACTTTAATGACTGACTGTAATTGGCATTCTATTTGGATTAAAGAGATTGCAACATATATTTTTTATTTTAGTCACAACTCCATGTGAAAAAAAAAGAAAGAGAGATATACATACACATACATATACATATATATATATATATATATATATATATATATATATATATATAATATAGAGAGAGAGAGAGAGACCTGATTCACATCAGCATGTGTATCTGGAGTCTCATCTCCCACAGCACTCCCATTCTCAGCCACGTTCTCACCAACATTCTCAGAACGAGCAACAAGTCGATCATCCAATTCGATTTTAACTGGCATTATGCTGGAGACAGGATCTGGACCATTCTCCTGGAATAGTGAAGTCCACATTTTGAGAAGCAAAAGATGAAGAGAATGGTCAATTGGTCATAAAGTAAAAAGCGTATACCACTCCCCATTAGTCTATACTAAGTTAATTTGGCATGTGGATAGGAAATGCCCACCTCGTTCATGCATGTTCAAATCTTGAATAGCATAAAGTATTTAGTTGGTTATATCATACCCTATCTCGACTACACTCTCTTAACTTTATGATATTACTGGAATAAGAAAATAGAACTTAGAAGAAACCTTAGGACAACGAAGGTTTGCCCTGCGATCAATTTCATCCTCATAGGACTTGATAGCTTCCTTTATAGCCACGGCCTTATGCGGCAACTTCTGCTCAAGAAGTCCAACATTTCGCTTATTCATCCAAATAAACTCTACCAATTCCCTATCTGTCTTGCCACGGAGGTTATTAATCATAACAGACTTCAATTTCTTCGCTAAACTCTCATCGGATACCTCGTCACGAGGCCTAGACTTCAATTTTTTGGCTGCCCTAGCCTCATCCGACAGCTTGTCACGAGACCTAGACTTCAATTTCTTGGCTGCCTTAGCCTCATCGGACAGCTTTTCACTAGACCTAGGAGTTTTTGTCCCTGGGATGGACTGGAGTGGGCTCACTTGAGTTATGGGTTGTGGAGAACACTTACGTAAGTGCCTCCTCATTGTTGATGTACCTGAATTTGGAGCAAAACAGTAAACTTTGTTACAGTTGGTGCATTTTGTTTTTGGTAAACCATCATCCCCAGTAATCTTCTCAAAGTACTCCCACACAAAAGCTCTTGTTCGTCCCTTATTACCCGAATTATCTCCGTTCTCTTGGTCAGGACTAATATGATCAGCCGACATATCTGAATGAAATTAAAAGACAAATTCAGCACCAGTAACTAGGAGATATAATCTGATAAGGTAGCATTACCTGCTATACATCTAACTCCCATTCAGGTTGTAAGTCTAACTGCAAATACTCAATAGTCTTTCATGGCAATCTTTTAGGTCCAAACATTTTCCATTTTATTTTTTCTTTTTTGATAAAATCAAGCATATAAAACAGATGGTGTATATGTTAGCCAAAACCCAAAAGGAATTCATTTTCCAAACAAACATAACAACATTACCCCTTTTTAGTCTTTTATCATCGTCTACCAGTAGAACAAAGTACATTCTTTTAAGCCGAGGTTTGTTAAAAAGATTTCACATAGTTAAAAGAAAAATGAACAGATCCTTTTTAGTCTTTTAACACTTTGAGAGAAGATAAAACTGCAGGATATTTCAGCAAATATTTAATTTATAGAACACTTGTAGATTGTAGTGATGAGGGCAAACCAAAATGTATCACTATTTAAAACCTTCAATATCACTAAATTAATCATATGATTAGCATTTCTATATCCTAAAATGAGCTAGGGTTTACCTCAAATTACACCTAATCTGAAATTCAAAAAGCCATCTCCTTGCAATAATTGGCCATATCCTACTAATTTGAGCTTCTGGACTTCACTCGATGATAACTAAAATCGCTACAAACAAAAAATAAAAACCAGCTATCTAAAATTCAAATAATAAATTCGCACATTTTACACGTCAAAATTGACACAAACTATTGCAGGCAGTAGAGAGTACTAAAACACAAAATTGAGGATTAAAGTTAAGATTTTTACCTCAACTCCTGAATCGATCGGTGGTAAAATTAGAAGATATTTTCCGGCGACGGTGATCGGAGGTCGTAAGTAATCAGTCAGTCAGTCTTGTATTGGTCATGCGAAGAAGAAGGAACCAACAATAACGTGGCTTGGTGTCATCTGGAATAAAAATAATTAACTGGAAATTTGGGGAAAAGGTCGCGCGTCAACGCGCGTGTAACGTTTCTTATTAGCACCAATAAAAGAAAACTTCCTAAATAGCGAATATTAAAATTAAAAATCAGTTTTTTCCTATGAAGTCTGCAAAACTGATAAAATCAACTTATTCAGGTTACAATATTTTGCATAAAACAACAATAAATCAATCAATCTTGGAAACCTTTTTGTTTCAATGTCAAACTTTGAAGCAATTTAACCAGATTCTTTCTCAAATGTTACTCACTGGTTTCATCAAAGACACATTTGCAGCAAGTAGGATCATCAACTTTTCTACTTCCCAATCATTGCTCATTACTAATAATGTTGATTACTCTCGTAAAATATTCGATCACATGGATAACTCAAATGCGTTTATTTATAACACCATGATGCGTGCTTACTTGCAAACGAATTATCCGAAAGAAACCATTTTTCTTTACGAGTTGATGTTAAAGAATGAGACTAACGTTTGCGTTTATCCGGATAGTTACACGTATCCTTTGTTAGTTCAAGCGTGTATCGCTAGGTGTTCGGTTTTTGAGGGGAAAGAGATACATGATCATGTGGTGAAAATGGGATTTGATTCGGATGTTTATGTACGGAACACTTTGATTAATATGTATGCTGTTTGTGGGGATTTGATGGACGCTCGCAAGGTGTTTGATGAAAGTCCTGTGAGGGATTTGGTATCTTGGAATTCGATTTTGGCAGGGTATGTACAGATGGGTAATGTTGAAGAAGCAAAGTTAATATTTGATACGATGCCTGAGAAGAATGTAATTGCGTCGAATTCTATGATTGTGTTGTTTGGTCGATGTGGCCGTATCAAAGAAGCTTACCAGTTGTTTGCTGACATGAAAGATAAGGATATTGTTTCATGGACTGCAGTGATTAGTTGCTATGAGCAAACCGGCATGTATCAAGAGGCTTTGGTTATGTTTATGACAATGAATAGAAAAGGAATCAAGATAGACGAGGTTGTAGTCATTAGTGTTCTTTCTGCGTGTGCTCACTCATCGGCTGTTATAATGGGAGCATCCATCCACGGATTAGTTCTAAAACAAGGAACTTCATCTTATGTTAACATCCAAAATGCTTTGATTCATATGTATTCAGTTTGTGGAGATATAGCAGCTGCAGAGAAACTCTTTGATTCAAGCTCCCACGTTGATATTATTTCTTGGAACTCTATGATATCTGGCTATTCAAAATGTGGCTCACTCGAGAAAGCCAGAAAAGTATTCGATTCAATGCCTGTGAAGGATGTAGTGTCGTGGAGTGCACTGATATCTGGCCACTCACAACTGGATCTATTCGATGAAACTATATCGTTGTTCCAGGAGATGATGCTTTATGGAAATGTTAAGCCTGATGAGACCATACTCGTCAGTGTGATCTCGGCTTGCACCCATTTATCTGCTCTTGAGCAAGGTACATGGGTTCACACTTATATAAAAAAGAACGGTTTAGAGGTTAATTCTATTCTTGGTACTACCCTTATAGACATGTACATGAAGCTAGGGTCTGTTACAAGTGCACAAGAGGTCTTCTATAAAATGGAGAATAAAGGAGTTTCGTCTTGGAATGCTCTGATTCTCGGATTTGCCATGAATGGCCAAGTGGATAAATCGCTTGAAACATTCTCGGAAATGAAAAGATTCGGTGTAGTTCCTAATGAAATAACGTTTGTGGCGGTTCTTGGTGCTTGCCGCCACATGGGGTTGGTCCAAGAGGGGCGTCACCACTTTAATTCCATGATCAAAATACACAATATTGAGCCCAATATAAAACATTATGGATGCATGGTTGATCTTCTTGGGCGTGCAGGGTTGCTTAAAGAAGCTGAAGAATTAATCGATAGTATGCCTATGTCACCAGATGTTGCTACATGGGGTGCATTGCTTGGTGCCTGTAAGAAACATGGTGCTAATGAAATGGGGGAGAAAGTTGGGTTGAAGCTCATTGAGCTTCAACCTGATCACGATGGGTTTCATGTTTTATTATCAAATATATATGCTTCAAAAGGAAATTGGGATAATGTGGCAGAAATAAGAGGGACTATGATACAAAATCGTGTTGTCAAAATGCCCGGTTGCAGCATAATTGAAGCCAATGGTGTAGTGCATGAATTTCTAGCAGGAGATAAAGCGCACCCTCAAATTCATGAAATTGAGGAAATGCTGGATACAATTACCGAAAGAGTGAAATTGTTTGGGTACTTCCCGGATACAACTGAGGTATCTTTTGACATTGATGATGAAGAGAAGGAAACAACCCTTTTTAGGCATAGCGAAAAGCTTGCAATCGCTTTTGGGCTAATGGCTACTAATCCTCCAACTCCTATTCGAATTATGAAGAACTTACGGATATGTAATGATTGCCATGCTCTCGCAAAGCTTGTTTCCAAAGCATTTAACCGTGAAATTGTGGTGAGGGATCGACATCGATTTCATCACTTTAGGCAGGGTTCTTGTTTATGTATGGAATATTGGTAGTACATAGAGGTGGTAATTTTGACCCATTTATTGTATGTTTTGTCCCTAATGAGTCATATATACTTTTGTAACCATATTTTACGTATTAGATATTTATAGAAAGTATAAAATTCGAACAAATAGTGCTGGGAAACTATCAGGTTATGTGCTTGGTCCAAAACATGTCTGAAACGGGTGGGACTGGCTTGGTCAGGAAACCATAACAAACATTAAATTACCCATAACAGTCTTTAAATATTATTCCACTCATGAATTTAGACAGGGCTAAAGTGAGCTTCTGTGTTTCATTAAAATTTATCTTTAAGCTACATTCTGGTATCAACTCTTTATACAGATAGGTATTGAAGAGTATGGAAAAATTGTCACCCCCTTTCATGTTCAAATTTTTTTAGTGTTCTGTTCATCATCCCTTGGAATTTTATATTTTCCAAGCCAAATTCTAAAGTGTGTAAACATTTCACTCTTTGCTGATAGCTTTTAAATATTTGCTTCCCATGTTTTTGTTTTTGATGAAATACAATCTTTTTGGGACAAAACAAGTTTACCTAATATTACATGCTTAAGCAACATGGGGGAATAGCTGTCCTATCTAATCATAACCTTAATGATGGGTTCGGATATTTTTTGGGATTTTCCTCTGTAAACTTATGAATTTGATTCCTCAATGTAATTACTACCTAAATACTCCTAATTTGTTACTTCTTGTACTCTGGTAAGTACTTTCATATAGATATTCTGAAAGTGGAGATGCATTCTAAAATCCAGAAATATAAAGGGAAAAAAACCCCCTTCAAACTATACGAGACTAACTGAATCTGTCTGTAATTAAATCTTGACTTTAGTAGGTTTCCTGGGTGACAAATGCAGATAAGTTATCATTTATAAAAATTAATGAGACGTTAAAATTCCAAAATAGGATATAAACTTAGCGGTAGGCATGGACGGAAAGGAAAGCTTGGACGAAGTATATACAAAGTAGCGCTTAATATAAATTTATCAACAAATAAAAGTTAGAAAAGACCAAAAAACAAAATTTACTATTCATAAGAGTTTAACAATTAAGATTAAAGGATAATTATTGTCAGTTATGTAAAAATAATTAGGACATTAACCATATGAAAGTATAAGAATATCTACATTTTAATGATAACCAATATATTTTGAATCTAATAGATACCAATCTCGACAAAGAAGGTCAATAGCTGGGAGGAATTTTGACAAGAGATAACTGTGTTTTTAAAAGCAAAGAATGACATCCTTAACCACCTACTAGTGTACATTTATTATCCACAACTTCTTGATTAATGGCTAACCCCAATACAACTAGGCTTAAGGCCCTGTGGATCAAAGTTGATTACTTATCAGTTATCATGCAATCCATCCAATATGTAAACGCTAATGCTCCCTAAGTTGCAACTCGAGGGACATAAATTCTCTCTAGCATGTGCTGGCCCAACACTCTAAGAACCTGATACACCGGTTCTATTTGAGAACCACCACCATCTCCAGCAACAAAACTATAGACCTGGTCATGTATCTCCACCCAACTCCTACCAGCAACTTTTTTATTCCCCAAGTTGTTTAACAAATTCCTCATTTTGGTTCGATCGTCCCATTTACCTTCAGCAGCATACATATTTGCCAGCAACACATAAATTCCCGTCTTTTTAGGTTGTAAATCTAATACGTGCTGGGCAGTCATATTCCCCATAATAGGCTGCCCGTGTGCTTTACAGGCTCCAAGATATGCTGCCCAAACAGATTCATCGGGTTTAAAAGGCATACTTTGTATCATATTGTATGCTTCCTTCACCCTTCCATCACGCCCAAGCAGATCAATGACGCACGCATAAATTTCTTGATTCGGGATGATTTTGTATTCACTAGTCATCAACTTAAAGTAACTTAACCCCTGGTCAACAAGTCCAGCATGACTGCAAGCAGTAAGTACCGCCATGAACACAATTGTATCTGGTTTTACACCTGAACTCACCATCTCATTGAATAAATCAACAGCCTCTTTTCCACGCCCATGGCTCCCAAATCCAATCATCATTGAAGTCCATGAAACCAGATCCCGAGAAGACATTCCAAAAAACATCCTTTTAGAATCTTCAATGCTTCCAGACTTCACATACATGTCGATTAGAGTATTTGCCAATGGCAAGTTTTGTTCAAGACCTCTCTTGAAGATCCCACAATGAATTTGTTGACCACATATCAAAACTGATAAATTAGTACAAGCTGCTACAACACTGGAAAATGTGAAGCAATTTGGAGTACACCCCAGTGATTCCATTTGCAAAAACAAATGCAAAGACTTCAATGGATCGGGCTTCTCGTATCCTGCTATTAATGTGTTCCATGTAACATCATCCCTTTCTTTCATTTCGTTAAAACACACTTCTGCCTCATGAAAACAATTACACTTGCAATACATGTCTAGTACAGAGTTCAGTACGGGAATATTAAGGTCGAATCCATGTTTGAACACTGAAGCATGTATTTGTGAGCCATAATAATGAGATCCAACCCCTGCACATGCTCTGATTGCAATTGAGAAACTAAAAGGGCTTTGTTCAGCTTCGTCCTGTCCAAAAAAGTTAAATGATATATGCATAATTAGTTCTTGAAGATCAACACTGAACTAGGATCATAACATTGGTTACATACTATAAACATTTGTCGAAATACTTCAAGGGCTGCAAGCCCATTATCTCTATGAGTGAATCCTGTTATAAGTGTAGTCCAAGACACCTGATTTTTCACTGGAATTTGTCCAAACAAGGAACATGCATGCTCCATACTAGCACAACAAGTAGCATACATGTCGAGAAGTGCATTATCAACATAAATGCTACTACCAACAAATCCATGCTTCAAAGCCAGCCCATGACACAAAGCACCGCAACAAAGTGATTTCATGCCTTTACAAGCTTTCAAAACACTTGAAAACGTGAAGTCATTCGGGACATCCACACTTTCCTTCATCATATCTTTGAACGTCGTCCATGCAAAGCTGTGACGGTTGCAAGCTGCGTAACCGGAAATCATGGTCGTCCATACAACAACGTCTCGGTCAGTCGTTTCATCAAACAGTTGGCGTGCATGATTCAGTAACCCATTAACAAAGTAAGACTTGATCAAATTTGTGGATAATTTGGCGGGAGATTTTGGTTGTAATTGAGGTGAGGTTGATTGATATTTGCACTTTTGGGTCCAGTTTAGAGCGTTACGAATTAATGGAGGGATTTGATTGGGTAGTTTTTTATAAGTCATGGTCGTAGTTTTTTTATTCCCATGGTGACAAATCACAACTGTTTTTTTATATACCCCGGTGTACTATAAAGGTGATTTTGAACTACCCGGGATTTTTTTAACCTTTATTTTCAGCAGATGTCAAAAAATATAATAAAATAATATAATCTTCTCTTGTTATGATGTGACTTCTAGTCTTCCTAAACAAACCCTCGAAACCCCGGTTATACTTCAACACATTCTTCGGTTTTTTGCTAGTGAATCGACTCGACTGTTGTAACGGATGAAGGTGGAAAATCTATCTATCAAGTTATATGGCATGACCGCGGTGTCCAATTACTATGTCCGAAATGAAGACGGGACTTCTCTTGCTTCAACACTTCTTATTTACGAGAAAGCACTTGTCGATTGTTACTTAGCTATCTATCTTTGCATTTTATTCCATTTTACTTAATATATAGAAGTATTCTGTTTTACCATTTTACTTATGGAATGGTTGACTCGGGTCATGGTTCATGCAAAGCTGTGACGGTTGCAAGCTAGGTAAATCTGCTTGTTTCCACATGAGATTAGATTATCTGTCAAAAGATTAAACTTGCAAGAATTGTGTAATTCTTATGCCTCATAAATTATTTTCAGTATTAACTCAAAATAGTTATCGATAAAAATAGCCGTAAGTATTATGAAATGTAACAAACTATGACCGAAAATTCATTGAGTGTATGAACTTCCAAAACCTCTATTAAAAGTTCATACACACAATAGATCTTCCGTCATAGATTGTTACATTTCATGATACTTGGACCATAAAAATAGTCAACTTGAAGTACCAAAAGTTAAGTAGTTTTGACTTTTGACATGTTACCCAAAATGTCCATTTAGCAACATCTTATGCATGCCAACAATGCTTTCTTTTCTACATTTTCATAACTGTCACTGAATGGATAAAGACTAAAAAAAAATGTGATTGATGCGCCACAAACGGTCGGTCGTAGAATTACTCATGTCGTTGCGGACCAGCTGCTTGCGACGACACCAGGGATAGTTTTAAATTTATAATTGTCGGGACCTAAACCTTCCGAACAACCTACTGATACTAGGTACAAGTACCTGATACTAGTAAGTGGCAAGAATTATCCAGAGTCATTCCACCAAAGAAAAATGCATCTCCAAACGTATAATGCCATCACACATTTTAAAAACAGAGGATCCTCAGTTTCTTGCACAGCGTACGTACAAATCGGATATCTCATCGATTCAAGGTCTATACCTCGAAGATCCAAAATAGATATAGTGGAAACTCTGCGATTCGCGATCTATCATGAGTTTACGCTGATTCTAGTAGGACTATTATATTACATATTTCCATATAAAATTAACATCTCTTTTATAGTGCGAACTGCGAAGGTATTGTCGTACAAGCGTAATCGAAACTAATATAAATGTGTACTCATGTATCTAAACGGTCAATCAGTCCCAGGTTTACTAGAGTACCTTCTAACTCACTTTATTGGGCTACTTCGGACCCACAATTTGAATGTTCATCTCCCGGCCGACTTCGAAATTCTCTCCATAATCTTTTAAGCAACAACTCTCAACAGTGCAATAGTGTAATTTTTCAACGAAAATAGTCATTGAGACTCATCCTTTAATGCCTTGTTCCCTACCAAAATATGTTATCAAAATAAGATAAGGTGTTTGCCCCGGTAACAATTTTTTCTATATATATAAAAAGGGAAGATTAAGGGGGCGTTTAGTTACAGAAATTTTTTTCCATTTTTCTTTTTCATTACTCTAGAGAATGATAAGTGTTTTACCTCTCTAGAAAAGCATGAAAAATATAGAAAACGTGTTTAGTTGCAAGAGGTGGAGTTTTCCTTTTCCAAGGAAAAGTAGAGATAGAAAACTTTAAAAACCATCAAAAGTAGTTTTCAACTTTGTAGTTATAAAAAGGCAAACAAGGATTTTCCTTTCCTTAGAAAAGTTTTTTTAAAAAATCGAATTTGAACACGTTTTCTAATTTTCTTGTTTTCTTAGGGAATTTTTCTGGAAAAGTGAAGAGTTTTCTGTAACTAAACGCACCCTGATATTTGTATTATATATTCTTCTCAATAAGTATATGTGTTATGTAAATAAGATTCATTGAGAGCTATCAACAACAACATCCAATGACGGGGGCATACAAGGTGCTCGAGGGTGATGTGCCCCCGAAGAGTTTGAGTCATAGAAATTAGATATAGATTTTATATCACGAGTAAGAACATCCACAATCCATGTACTTTTGACAATTTTGATACACTACCACATCAGCATTCTACTTCATTATACAAACTCATACAATGCATTGAGTTTAAGAGCATTTGATTAACTGACACGCCATCATCATTTTTTAACCAATTATAATGCATATATATATATATATATATATATATATATATATATATATATATATATATATATTTCAATCTCAAATTAGTAATTATTAATTATAATTATAATCATAGTTGTCGACTCGTGACTCGTATCGTGACTCGTTTTCTTGATTTTCAACTCGTGACTCGTATCGTGACTCGAATCGTAAGAGTCATAATATACGTAAATTATTCACTCCATCTATATCTTTTGTATATTTATATAGATTTTTGCTTATATATATATATATATATATATATATATATATATATATATATATATATATATATATATATATATGTATATACTATATTTATATGTATCTGGAAATTTAACTTTGGTCAAAGTGGTAGTGGAACCATAAGAAACTTTAGCTAGTAACTAAATTAGTCAAACCGTACTTGTTTAGTTCAAATATAACAATAATATATATCATTTTTATGAAGAAAGTTCACTGCTTACTTGTCATTTCATTGACCGAGTACCTTTACCCACTATATTGCTTTTGAGCTTCCCTAGACACACTTCAACAGCTATCAACAATCCAATAGATATTATATACACTTATATTTAACCTTTGTTCATGTCATTGCCTGAGTTCCCCCAAACACCTTTAACATTTTGTAGTACTTAAATACCAAGGAATTCTTCTTAAAAACCATACTATTACCCTTGCCTCCTCCAAGATCAAGAGAATCTTCAAACTCTACTTTTCTTAACCAGATCTACGAAGACAGCAACAGGAAAGACAACAACTGCTAAAGTATCTCAACTCTCTTTCCATCTCCCTCATCTTCATCCTACATTCTTGCCATTCTCTTTTGTCTTACATATTATCTAATGTTCAAGGAAGTCCCATTCTAAGAAGTTATAGATTAATTCCATGTTTTTTTTTACTCGTGCGGTTCACGAGTCGAGTCGACTCGGACCGAGTCAGTCCAAAATTCCGAGTCAGGCTACGAGTCAGAGGCAAAAACGAGTCAATCACCGAGTCGACTCTTTTTTGAGGTTTTTGAATCGACTCGTACGAGTCGACTCGTGACTCGTACGAGTCTAACAACTATGATTATAATAATACATAAGTTCTTATTGTTTTGTATATTTAAATTTACTATTTGAAAAAAAACGGTTTGTTATAAACTATGAAGTGACAATACACAATGTCATATTTAAATTCTTTTCATCTACTGTGAGTTTTTAATACGTCTATATGAGTTGTGACTGTTTATTTTTTTAATATATATTTGATAAACCTACACTTAAGCTAGAATAATTTTGGCCCCTCCAATTGAACGGTTCAAGCTCCATCCATGAAACCATCACTAATAGTCTTTTGTAGTTAAAGATGTTTGTCTTCATGATTGTTTGTCTAGATTGGGATTACCTTTATCTTCTTTGTGCAACAAACAATTATAGAGTCATTATTGGATATAAATCTGAAACGCCCCGTTTTATTTTATATACTCTTTAAATTGTCCCATAACTCAATTATATGTTTACATAACTCAAACGATCACTTTCTAGCTTCAACAATCACTTACTAACTTAAAAATGAAATTTTCAAAAACTGATGAAGTACCCCCTTGGTAGCCAAATTACCCCTTGGTAATATGAGTACCCCTGGTAATATGAGTACCCCCTGGTAATAACACTACCAGCCGGGTAAATTTCAGTTTTTCATTAACAGAAGCAAACATCCGTATTAAACCACTAGTACCAGCCGGGTAAATGAATTACTAGCCGGTTGCCGGGTAACTTAATTACCAGCCTGGTAGTCCGATTACCAGCTTGGTTGTTCATTAGTTCAGACCTGCACCACTTAACTCAAAATACGAACTTCGGATACACATAACTTTTAGCTCGTTAAGAATTAAGACACGAAACTTTGCAGGCATATTACATGTACCAAAACGAAACTTTAGTTTTTAATACTTTTTCAAAATTCATATTTTCGTAAGATTTGGACCCTCCACCAAAATAGCACTATAATTTACACTTTTAATACTAACTCTCTTTCTATTGATTTTAAGCTTAGTCTTAGTATACACCATTACTCACAAACTCTATTAGGACACAAAAGTAACAAACCAAAGCTCTAACATTACAACAATTCCAAATGGGCCGTTGACCCATTCATCCACCCATTTTGACACTCCATTACAAAAATCACAACAACACTTATCATTTCATTACCATCAACATATTTTAATATATAGCTACAATTAAAACCACAATACAACAAGTTTGTTCAAAACCATGATCATACTCAAATGATCACTCTTTTACAAAAGGGGGCTTCATTGTATCTAGAGCATGATAATATTAAGGGATGTGACTTACTCCACCAAATAAGCCACCACTAATCGAGTTTGATCCCTTTTCCCAAATCCCCACGGTTTTCACCACTTGTACCTATTAAAACAACAATAACAACAACAAGGGGTAAGCATTATAGCTTAGTAAGTATGATTACTACAACAATAAATAATAAACTCTTTTGTGAACTCTTTCACTAGACACCAAACTCAATTGGTGTATCCCAACTCAATGGGCTATCACACTTAAATGATTTCTCTTATAAAGGATCATTTCATTCTTTTGAGTTCCTACTCAAAGGAACTTCATGTCAAGTATAATGAACTCAAATATACACTTAATTTCTCAATAATTAGTCACACTAGGCAACTCAATGCCTTCCATCAATTTATTCATCTTTCAATAAACCCCCACCCCATACTTCTTAGCTTATGGTGCTTGTGTGTGTATGATTTAGACTAGATTCACACTCCAATTGATTAACTCTTTAAATCACCTCAAGGATCACAAAGATATAGTTTTTAGCTTCAAACTCTCAAGATTAAGACCTCAATTTGTTGATTTTGTGTTTTGTTCTTCCCCTCTCTCTATCTATCGTGTTCTATGTCTCTCTCTCTAAACTCAGGAACAAATTGTTCCAGAATTCTCAAGTAATATGTATTTAGTTTAGCTAATTTAGATATCCTACCCCCTACTCTCTTCCCTCTAATTTTAGGCACAATATAAAATTTAGAAATTTATTTCTTCTCATTTTGGCTATCAACTTATTTCTAAGTTTGGTATTTAAATAATTAATTTACTCATATTAAATCAAATTAATACTTACAAAAATTGGGGTGTTACAAAATCAATGATCTCACAAAGCTTAACAATAATAATATATATTTTATTACTTATACTTATTTGGTAGTAGTTATCTAATGAAATATTTAAGCTAAAACTCTACTCTAAATTAGGGGTGTAATTGAGCCGAGTCGAGTCGACACAGTGCCAAACTCGAACTCGACTCGACTCTAAAACTCGAAGCTCGAAACTCGACTCGAGCTCGACCGAGCTCTAATTCTAAAGCTCGAACTCGAGCTCGTCAATGTATCGACACTTTCAAGCTCGACTCGGCTCGGCTCGATTACCTGTTATAAAATGTTTAACAAAGTGAAAATGATCTGCACAACCTGATAATTGCAACCTGTTACTTGTAATACAGCTCCATAACAACAAAAAACACTATCGATCAAAAGACTAATCATTATAATCGCTCCAAAAATACATAGTTACATACTGATATGGAAGCTTAGTATATCAAACTTTGCGATTACAATGAAAATATGACTACATTAGATTACACGCGTCAAGTGTTAGAGTTTTCATTCACAAAATATAGACGAAGAAAGCTATATGTCTGCAAGTCTTGAGCCCAAAAATTCTTAATCAACTTCAATCATTTATCTTCTTCTGAAACAATAAACAAAAGATAATAAAGCTCATGGGGACCCAACAAAGACAGCAGCTAACATGAACAAAAAAAATAGTAAAACAGACCTTAGGACAAAACACTAAAAACTAGACCATCACCAAAATAAATGATACAACCTGCTACAACACAATCAAACCCAAATACTACTACTAATAATAATTACAAAATAAAGTATTTATGGGTTAACAAAATTAGTTCTATAAAAATTTTACTAATCAACTTACTTTTAAGGAATGAGAAGATTGATCTCAGTTGGCTTCTTTTCTTTCTGAAATGCATAAAAAAAATGGTGAAGTTGGTATATAATCAGATTATATAACAAGAACAACAAATAGTTAGCTGAATAAAAAGGCCATACTTTGTTTTTCCTTTTTAATCCATGTAGACTTCGACACCAATCTCCTCCGCAAAGCAAGACCTGAACTGTTTCAGGAAGCAAAGATGCTCTACAAGTGTCGATTACTCTACTCCCAGCACTAAAACAAGCTTCTGAGGCAACTGTTGTGATCTGTACAGCAAGAATATCTCGAGCTACTTGAGACAAAATACGGTACTTTGCAGAATTTAATCACCACAATCCTAAAACGTCAAAGGAACCATCATCATCTAAGTAAAGTCCGTCTTCTAGATATGTAGCTAACTCGGATTTTTGTGGTTGTACATTTTCGGTCCTCTTCACAAATTGAGTAAATTCAGACCAGCCAGAAGAGGAAGCCTGAATTTTCACATTGTTACAATCTGAACCAACCGTATCAGCACTTTGTTCACGTCCAATACGATAATATTCGTCCTCATATTCTTTATAGAGATCAGCAACCGCTTCACTCACTATCTTAATATTCTTTTTAGCATCTTCTGGCGTGTACATTTTAGGAAAACAGAATTTCTCAATTCCCTTCAGTTTACACCTAGGATCGAAAACAGCAGCAACTGACATCATTAAGTTACACTCCCCCCCAATATTTATCAAACTTTTCCTTCATGGCTTTAACCATTTCATGAACAAACTCATCTTCATTTTCATCAGATTCTTTGAACTTATTATCCAGTGAAACTTTTACTCGATATACTTCGTTAAGAAATAGATTTGAAGTTGGATACTCACTCTCCGAGATGATGGTAGTGGTAGCACAAAAAACTTGCAAAATCTCAGAAACTTTTTCTACTTTCGACCAATCTTCTTCGCTTGGACAACAAACATAGCGTGACTCTCTATCACGGAATCTTGGGAACACTTTTTTAAACTTGATTGCTGTTGATAACATCTCATATGTAGAATTCCATCTTGTTTTGCAATCAAGGATAAGCTTTCTATGTGGCAATCCCGACTGTTGTACAATCTCTGAAAATAACTTAAGTCTCGCTTCACTTTTATTTATAAAAACCACACTATCATGGATATCATCAACGATGTTTGTGATCTTTGAAAGTCCATCTTGAACCATAAGATTTAAGATGTGTGCACAACAACGCACATGAAATAACTTACCTCCACAAGGTAAATTCTTAATGATTGCATAAGTGTCCCTTAAGCTCTCAATAGCCGAATCGTTGTTTGAAGCATTATCAACGGATATTGTATACAACTTATCCTCGATGCCCCACTCCTTCAAACACTTAAATATATTATCAGCTATGTCAACACCAGTGTGAGGAGGAGGTACATGAACAAAATTCAGAATACATTTATGCAATTTCCATTTAGAATCAATAAAATGCCCCGTGAGAACCATATATCCTATCCTCTGATTAGTAGACTTCCACAAATCTATGGTCACACTGACCTTGGGAACAGATTTTAACAGATCCTTCAACTTCTTTTTTTCTATCTCGTAAACTTTTTCGCAATCTTTTTTAATGGTGTTACGAGATACATGCTCCCATTCAGGCATTCCACGCCTTTGCATCATATTATAACCTTCCTCCTCCACAATTGTGAAAGGATGTTCGTGCATCAAAATCCAATGTGCAATTGACTCTCGGATTTTCATCATATCAAACTTCCCATTAGTAAGAGTCGGACTCACAAGTTGAGAATTAATATCTGGATCAACTACTTCCAGTGTAATCCTTTGTTGCTGTCTTTGAAAGATTTTTCGCTTAAAACAATTCTCCAAGTGTCTTTTTAAGTGACTAGTACTCTTGCTTTTAAGTTTAGCAAGCCTAGCCTTACAATGGATGCACTCTGCCTTTTCAGTCCCATCAGGAAGGTTGACATCTTTAAACTCTAACCAAACTTTAGATGTCCTTTTCCTTTTCTTAGTTTCAAAATTAGAATCTTCCTCTACTTCCTCATTTCCTCTATTACTATTAGCAGTTGTATCATGCATTGAAGTGGTAGTTTCTTGTGGTGAGCCCGCAACAGATGAAACTTCTGGTGTAGAATCCATATCTACAAAATAATTTTACATAAGTACATGCAATAGAATGACAACAAAACCAAAAACACCTCTAACGCATCCTACAAGGAGTAGGAAGATACTAGAAAACAAAAACACAAAATACAACTCCCACACTCTATGACCACTATACAACCAAGTACAAGAAAAACCATCAAAACAAAAAATCACTACCATCCAAACTACCCACAACAATACACTGACCAAACCAAACAAAGTAAAAATGAATACAGGGACCACCTTAGCAACACTAGAAAAACTCCACATTACAATATTTTATTAATATGTTATTTTGGAATAGATATGTAAATTTTAATTAGCATTTAAAAAGTTCAATCTTAGATTCATTTCGAACGCCTTACGTACAATGATGTTCTTAATGATACAATTATTTTAACTAATTATGCAAGCACTTGATATTATTTGAAGACTCCATCGCAATGAGTTACATGATATTCTTTGTGGTATTCAAAGTAGTTTTAACATAACCTCTGAACATTACATGTTAGTAGTATATTTATTTAAGTTAAAAATTATGACTAAAAACTAGTAGCATAACATGTTAGATGAATTAATATCTGAATCTATAATAACTATCAACTCTATACTTGAGGTCACGAATGCTTGCATCGCGAATGACTCCAAATGGAAGCCACATTTTTAATGTTGAGCAATCTCCTATGTAGATCTTCACTTTCTCGGAGCTCGAGGTCCTCTTTGAAATAAAATTTTAAATGAAGGATCATTACACTATGTTATTGGGAGAAATCCTATTGGTTAGGGAAGTGAGAGTAGTGACAGTACTCCTAGAAGTATACTTAAACGCTTCATTCAACGTTGATGACAAATTATTGCTAGACATCGACTTAAAGTTTCATTCATTTCTTCTTATGTCTCGAAATTGAGCCGAACAAATTTGTCATGCCCACGCTTAGCATCAAGAATATTTCGTCGTATTTATTTTGCATTTTGTTTATATATGAAGCATTTTTGTAAGTTCATTTCCTTAGTTACAATAAGTTACAATTGATCTATAATTAAAATATAGTAATGAAAAAGGTAAAATTAGAGAAAACGAAGTGAATTAAGGTTGCTATTATTTTTGATAAATAATTGTTTAATAAACTTAAGTTTTGTTTACGAGTTGTCTAATTCATATGCAACGTGTCACACCCCGTCTAAAGCGGAAACAACAGGATACAACAATGATAGGATCATAACACATCATTATAAAAAATTCTATATGAAATATAAAGTTCAATGTGTCACGATGCCAATAACATGAATAACGGTTCATGTCATACATACATTTTCACAATGAATCAAAGTCTTACAAAATATTCATACACAACAATATTAAGGCAAAACATGCCTTCACTAACAACCATAATGTATCACAAGCCTTGAATAACTCTTAATGCAACTCTAAAGGTCCACTACGTTCTCTTGTCCTCAGCTTTTAACTCCACTAGTATAACCTGAAAAGTTATGCTCAAAAACGTCAACAAATATGTTGGTGAGTTTCGTAGGTTTGAAACAACACACAAATAATAAAGTTTTGTTGTGATAAATAACTGAGTAGGACAATGCAATGAAAAGACACATATAAATGAAATTAGTGTAAATAAATATGTCTCAACAAACAACCATGCATGTTGTTATTACTCCCACAGAGTAAGACGAATAGCATAACCATCTATAAGTCGGCGTGTTGTTAATACCCCCAAAGGAGCAAGACGAGTAGCCTCAATGATGTCAATGTATCCAACCGGCGTGTTGTCAATACCCCCAAGGAGTAAGACGAATAGCCTCAATGATGTCAATGTATCCAATCGGCATGTTGTCAATACCCCCAAGGAGTAAGACGAATAGCCACAAATGTTTCCAAGTAATGCACATAATTCCACATAATGTAACACATTTCAAGCATATGTCCAAAAATAGAAATGAATATGTTTCACAGCATAAAACAACTGATAAAATATGTGAGCATACTTTTCCCCCAATGTAAAACAAGTAAGAAAATGGGGCCACGAAAACTCACCTTGAATATCAAAGTAAGTATCGCCCTCAAAAAGAATCCACCAAAAAACTTTGCCAATCTACAAATGAATATATATGCATACATTTTACAACCTGGACATATCGATATCCTTCCATTGTATCCCAAGACAAATCATCTCTAATACACCTCATCACAACCCAATCCTCAATTACCTTTACAAAAATCAACTCCCGTTTATCCAAAATAGTAGTAATGTTACTATATTTTGCATTTCAGATTCTGCCCAGAATTTTACACTACTTTACAAATTTTAAACCATAATTTAAT
Source organism: Helichrysum umbraculigerum (assembly GCA_949592205.1). Classification (NCBI taxonomy): domain Eukaryota; kingdom Viridiplantae; phylum Streptophyta; class Magnoliopsida; order Asterales; family Asteraceae; genus Helichrysum; species Helichrysum umbraculigerum. The sequence continues at coordinate 38,816,351 of CATIUR010000005.1, forward strand.
GAAATCATTTGACTCTACAAATTTTATTGGTGACACTTTGATATATTAAGAATATTCAGTAATTTTTCCAGATTTTATTTCATTGATTAACTATTTTTAAAAATTCGCCATAGTGAACTGCTCTAAACCGACAACACTTTCTGACCTTACCAAAGTTATATTTTATTTAAAATACTTCAAAACTTACAAAGTTTATAATATTTTTACAGAAAATTATTAACACCTTGAAATTATTCCAGTAAAAATTTCAAGACCAAACTCCTAGTTTAAGACACGTTTCAAAAATCCACAAGTTAACTACAATCATGAACCGGAAAACTCAGAAATGACTTTCGATTTTGTAAAATCATTTTGACTAACTTATACTCATCATTAGGACATGAAACCAACACCATTTGAAATTAGACTCTTAATACTTATGTTTAAACTCAATTATCATTGTAAAATGACTAAGTTACACCCTTCCCAAACCGACACTCGAGTCTGTCTAGATTTAGGGTTTTCATGTTTAAATCTAAATCTTCATACAATCAATCCAAAACGCTTAATCAATCATTCATTTCAATCCTAACAACCTAAATACTGATTTTAAATATATACTCACATGATCCCATCATTTGGAATACAATGGATTGGATTGAAATAGAATGATAACAACAAATCAATATAAATAACGTTTTAACGAATGAAATCGGATAGAAATATACCAACTAACGATTAACCGCACGAATATCTTCTTTAGAATATGTGAATAACAAGAACATATACTCTTAGAATTCATTTAGAGATTAAACGAAACGTATAGAAGGATTATAGGATGAAGACCTACCACCGCACACGAAATCAAATGTTTTCGGTTGATAAAATGATTAGGAATCAAGCCCTTGAGTTTCTTGGGGTTAAATTTTCGTAATTAGGGTTGAGAGAGGCATAATATTCGACTGAAAATCGTTTTGTGGGGTTTAGAACTCGTTTTTAGGGTTAAAAACTCGTTTAAACTCGGGTCTGACCGACCTAGGATAGAGTCGCGACCAAGGTGAGATCGAGTCGCGATTAAGGCCAAATCGCGTCTCTATTACATCAGATCGCGTCGCTATCTGTTCAGCTCAGGTTTCGTTTACGTTTTGCTTCATATCTTCTTCGTTACATGTCCGTTTGCGTTGATTCTTTTTGCGTTGGATTCGTTTTTCAAAAACGAAGACTTTAATGTAGATAAATCTCAAAAATAAGTATTTTCACAAAAATGAGTTTTTACGGTTTGAACTACGATAACGGTTTGGTGACGGTTGTCACACAACGTGTTTATATGTTAATTGCGTTAAGAATCTTAATGACAAAATAACTTGTATTTTATAATATGGATCTTCAAATTAATATCATTTTTGAATTATTGATTTGTTAAGTACGTCTATGTATAACTAATATACTTTTTATATTGTTATTCTTATAATTTGAATTTTCACTTAGTGTAAGATATATAACTAAAATTCTACTTCATAAATATGTCAAGCAAGACTTATAACAACTAAGATAAATAAGTAAAGGTATAACTAATTATACATATAAGAAAAATTCGTTAATATATTAATCTGTATTTATAATTATTACCTAACATTATTTTAGTGATAGATTTGGAAAATAAGAAATAAATTATAGAAAATTTAGAAAGTAGAAAATAAGAACACATAACATCCACCTTGGTTTGAACTTAAGTCGAATGAATATATTACGTTTAGTCTATGTAACGACCAATAATTTGATCATTTTTAAGTAAGGAAATATTTAAATTTAAACATGTAATAATTTTAAATCATAGAATATAACTAACAAGTATATATAAAGTATGTATTAAATAAATGAAATGTGCTATCTAGTAATTCTTGTGTGTAATTGTTATGGTACTTTTAATATTGCTTCATGTACAACCTGTTTTTGCTAATTAAAATTTTTAAATATTTAGGTATATATGTTTAAGCTAGTTGTACAACTTTTAAAGCACTTACTTGGTGCATGAGAAATTTAAGATAGTAAAATTTGATGACTCATTCCATTAAAAACTTATTATATGTAACATCCTATACGTATCTCATATTGGCCGTGGACATGGGAGATGTTGGGTTAATAAGTAATATATTGGCCTTACCGGACACACCGCGTTTTGAGGTCACAAGCACTGCAGATCCCATAAGAACTCTGTAGTTAAGCATGCTTGGACGGGAGTAGTACCAGGATGGGTGACCTCCTGGGAAGCCTCCGCCACGCCATCAAAAATAAAGCCGTGAGCCTGCGGGCAAAGCGGACAATATTGTGGTCGTGGAAGGCGGGATGTTGTTACAAGTGGTATCAGAGCAACTCATGTGTCGTTCGGGATGTGGGGCAAACCTCATCGAGGACGATGAGTCTCAAGAAGGGGTGTTTGTAACATCCTAGACGTATCCCACATCGGTCGTGGACATGAGAGATGTTGGGTTCATAAGTAATATCTTGGCCTTACCAGACACAACACATTTTGAGGCCACAAACACTGCAAATCCCATAAGAACTCTGTAGTTAAGCGTGCTTGGGCGGTAGTAGTACCAGGATGGGTGACCTCCTGAAAAGTATCCGACACGCTATCAAAAACAAAGCCGTAAGCCTGCGGGCAAAGCGGATAATATTGTGGTCGTGGAAGGCGTGATGTTACATTATAAGATGACAACAATCAAGGCTATAATGATGTGTTGTCTAGTTATTAGAATATTATATTTAGAATTAGGGCTAGGCTACATGAATAAGTAAGTCTAACTACTCATCAATATATAAGCCATTCTAGTCTCTTTCCCTCCTTTACATATAACTCTCATTCAAAAGATTAGTGATAAATTGAAGAGGTTAAGCTAGTCAAGCAACAAGAAGAAGGATCAAGTTAAAGAGGACAACTACACCTCTTAAATATAACAATTGAGGTATAACTTCACTTCTGTTATCTCTAATCAATAAGTTAAAATAAAAGGTAATATAGGTATCAATATTAGTTGGGAAATGCTTAAAGTATTAGTAAAATGTTAACTTTGAGTTGAAATTGTGTTTGGATGCTTATGAGATTTAATACAAATTTCAATTTTCAAAATAGAACTTTAGGACTGATATCGCGTAAAAAGTCACGTTTTTACTACCGATATCTCTCTCATTCTGGAACGATTCTTGGCATATTAACCCAAAAATATTACAAAACAATATTATTATGCCAAGATGGTCAAAACGAGGTTGCATTATGAAAATCAAGCAAAACGGATGAAAAAACGAAGATTCCACACGCGTTTGAAGATTCAAGACACCAAAACGAGATTTCAAGACAAAAGTGCCCATCACCAATATCCATCTCATCCAAGATGTTTGTTTTCAAATTACGAATCCAACAGAAGAAGAATCAACAAAAACGGACGAAGAACAAAGATTCTACGTACGCCGGAAGATCCAAACGATTCGCACGACACATCTAAAGTTCAGAGACATATTTTTGGGATATCTTTTCATCAAAGTCTTCGTTTATGAATTACGAATCCAAAAAAAGAAGAATCGGCGCAAACGTACGCATAACGAAGAAAACACGCACGAATCGAGAAACGAGGCAACAGGCGGCGAACCGGTGCAGGTAGCAGGTAGTAGCCAGCCGCCGTCGACCAGCAACCAGGCCGCCGCCGGCTGCCACCAGGCCGCCGTCGGCCGGCTGCCACCCGCACGGTTCGCGCTTTTTGGTCCTTGCGTGTACCCGGTGCTAGACCTTTACGCAAGTTTACGTACCTCGTGCACCACCTTTACGCAACTTTACGTACCTCGTACCACCACCTGCCCGTACCCGGTGCCACCACCTTTTATACCTTTTGCTATTGTGAGCCTTAGCTTTCTAACATGCACCAAAACTCTCCTATAAATAGGAGGCATTAGGCTCATTTGCAAAAGGCACCATACTTTCCACACTTTGGAAAATACACTTTCTTTCTAGCTTCTAGCTTTTCTTTCTTTCTTTATTTTCTTACTTTAAAATAGTATTAGGCTAGTTAGAATAGAAGCAAGGAACGTGCTTGTAGTCTTTGGTGTGGAACGTATTTGTAATCTTTGGTGTACGCTTGGAGCAACTCTTATTAATTCAAGTCTATTCCTTCCCGCATATTAATCTCGTTTATTTCTATCCTTTTCTATCTTAATTAAATATTTATACTTTAATTATGCTACAGATCGTTTATGCCATGATTAGCGAGTAGATTACTATTGTATTTGTTGTGATGTAGTTATCATGTATATTTGTGGGATGACTTTAAAAGTTTCGTGAAATAATATGACGGCCCCTATTCGACTGTTTACTTGGTATAGTGCTGGAAATGCTTTCGAGCAAAGTACAAACGCATGGAAGCCGGTAACGACCGAAGGTAGTTGTATTATGGTTCGACATTATTGAAATGGAAACTTTATGAACGGGCTTATCTTACGATTTTAAACCTAAAACTTATATTCGCCTTTCGATTAACAAACGTGATTGTAACCTTGTAAAGAGGAGTCGCGAACCTTAATACTTGGTCAATAGTTATCTGTGTAAAAACTATGGTTTTAATTGTAACGTCATGCAAGCATCATAAAATGCAATGTGATTACGTGGAATTGCCATGAGTATTGTACACTTGAAATCACAATGTACTTATCATGTAAACATCGCGAAGCAATTAAACCCACAATGGAAACATCGGTAAACGATTAAATACATTATGGATTACCATAGCATTTTCTGACATGGTCTGGGTTTAACTTTATGCAAAAAGCCGTCAGCATTTTAATTAGCGTTTTAATTAGATTAGTTAGTTTAAATTAGATTAGGTAGGCTACAGGCTAAATAACCATTTACGAAAACCTAGGGATTTGTTAATTATATTGAGAAAGGCAAGTTTAAAATCCACTTGAAAACGATACTTTTCCTTAACCTATGAAATCTAAAGTAAGGTACGCAAGAAACCTCAACACTTTCCTTCGTTTACCATGCTTAAACTTCATTAATCGGAATTGATCAACTAAGTCCTAACATATTTGCTGAAGTTAGTTGTTTACTGGATTTATAGTCTTTATGGTATTAAGAACGGTTAGACTTGTTGCTGACTTGCTACTCTATTCCTTCGCCCACGAGCAAATGCGTTCGACAATAAGGGCCACTGACTCCCTCATAGGAGAGTGTGGAGAGTTGAGCATTGTCTGTCTAATCAGAATCATGATACCTCGGTTCCTCGTGACATATTAGTTGATAACCGACTAATAGGGAATCTATTGGTTATACCATGGACTATCAAGTCCAGTGAACGTTCAAAATTTAGTAAACGCTTTCCCTAAAAGTCATCGTCCCACATTATAAGCTAATGAACTCACAACAAATACTTCCTTTTATTATCTGATTTATTATTATCTTTTATTCGCTTTACTTAGTTAACTGAACCAAAAACCCCCAACGCACTCTTTTAAAACCTTTACTAGAAAAGAAAGATTGATTGGATCACCTCCGTTTCAATTCAGTTTCTCTGTAAGATCGACTCTAGGTCATACTTACCATCTACTAGCCTTTGGTTCAGTATTAGTAAGTCACACTTAGACCCCAGCAATTATAAATTATAAAACCCACCGATCGTCCGTAACAGGACGCATCAAGCTTTTTGGCGCCGCTGCCGGGGAGACTAACTGTCCAATACAGAGGCCCAACCAATCCCAAGTAAACCCTTAGGATAAAACCTACTACAAAAAAAAAAACAAAAATATTTTTTTATTATTAGTTTTCCTTTATTGTCTGTTTTTCTTTAGTGTATGACCTATTCCCCTAGATCTGCACCACTGTTTAATTTCCCTGATCCAGAACTTATAATACGTACCATTCGACGAGAAAAGAAGCAATCCGCGCTTAGACAAGCAATGGCTGAACGCATCACTCTCGCTGACAACAGTAAACCCTCTATCGAAGGAAGAGGAGGACCAATTCTCTACCCAGAAACCCCAGGACAATCGTTCGAGCTTAAACACCACATCATCCAACTAATCCAAAACCACTGTCAATTCCATGGATTACCCAGTGATGATCCCAACTCGCACCTCGACAAGTTCATATCTCTTTCAAATTCCTACAAACAAAACGGAATTAGCCAAGACACAATTCGCTTGTATCTTTTCCCTTATTCGCTCACTCATCATGTGCAAACATGGTTTGAAGGTTTAGAGACCGGCTCTATCCCTTCATGGACTGTAATGGCGACAAAGTTTCTAACCAAATACTTTCCACCTTCTAAACAAACCAAACTTCAAAATGACATCATGAATTTCCGACAAGCTTTTGATGAGTCATTATACACCGCATGGGAACGATTCAAAGGAGCCTTGAAGAAATGCCCCAATCACCGTCTCGACAAATCCGCACAATTGTGCACCTTCTACAATGGTTTAGACCCTAACCACCGAACCACCCTCGAAGCTGCTGCACAAGGAAGCTTCATGGCAAAGACCGACGAAGAAGGATGGAACCTGATAGAGAACATGACCATGCATCACCACGATTGGAACTCTGGAGATCACTCAACAACTTCAGCACCTATCGCTGCATCGAATCCAGTTCCAGTTGAAGCACTTAAGGTATTAACGGAGAAAATGGACTAACTTGTCAAACAGTTTGGAGAACTTAAGAAACAACAGCACCAAGTACACCAAGTGCAAGTTTGTCAACATTGCACCAACCCGCAACCATCTGGTGAATACCAAGTGGAATACGAAGAAGCAGATGGCACCGTCTACTATGCTCAGTTTCCCGCTCGACCACAAAATTTTCCACCCGGTTTCAACCAAAACAATAACCAACCTAGAGGACCTCCATTCCCGCAAAGAACCAACTAACCTTTCCAACCCCGATACCCACCTAGATACCCACCTTACCCACAGCAACCACAACTTCCTTACAACCAACCCCTCGCACTTCCTGGACCCTCTTCCGATAAAAACCAAACCTCTGAACAACCTGCAAAGACAAATGCCCCAGCTTCAAGTTCAGATGACGCCTTCACCCAATTCATGCAAGGTCAACACCTACTCAACCAAAAGATGTTCGCTAGACAAGATCAAGCCGACCTCTTTATGAGAAACCAATTGGCCGTGCTAAAGAATTTGGAAGCTCAGATTGGACAATAGGCACAACGTCTTGATAACAGACCTAGAGGAAGTTTGCCTAGCAACACGGTTCACAACCTACATGTTGAAGAAGCAAAGCAACTCACTACCACGAAGGAAGCAGCCACTCCACCTCCTGCTGCTGTACCAGTAAAGGAAGAACCTAAGATCAAGACACCAGCTGTGGAAACCACTCCGACCATGAACAATGAGGTTAGAATCCCTTACCCCGCTAGACTTAAAGTCCAACCTAAGAAATTATCATCCTTTAAGTTAGATGGAAAATTCCTTGACACCATATCTAGAGTTCCCGGTCGTAACAAATATATTAGGAAATTGCTGTCCACTAAGGATAAACTGTCCGAAGTAAACAACATTCCCCTTAGTTCTGAAACATCAGCCCTACTTAAGAATAGCCTTCTCGAAAAACTAGGAGACACCGGTAGATTCACACTCCCTTGTTCTATTTACCAATCCGGAGATATAAGCGCCTTAGCCGACTTAGGAGCTAGCATTAACCTTATGCCTTACTCCCTGTTTAAGAGGCTAGAACTTGAAAATTTGAAACCCACTAAGATGACTGTCCAGCTAGCTGACCAATCTGTTAGATACCCAAAAGGAATAGCTGAGAACATCTTAGTTCAAGTTAACAAATTTTTCTTTCCGACGGATTTCGTGGTAATGGATATCCTCGAGGACATAAACATCCCGATTATCCTTGGAAGACTATTCATGAACACAGCTAGAGCAGTGATTGATGTGTATAACCACACGATTGTTCTACGAGCACATGGTGAAAGCATCACTTACAAGATCGACCAACCGGATTGTACACCAGAACAAGAAGAATGCTATGCTATATCAACAGGCAGAATTTGTTCCGATGAAGAATCAGACCCCGAAGAAGAACAATGTTTCACTCGACCCACAACCTTGATCTACGACACTGAAACTGACCGAGACGAGGACGAGGACTATCAAGACGCAGAGGAAGAAGAAGAATCCGACGAGGACGAATCAGAACCTGAGGAAGAAGAGGAAGAACCCGCTGAGGAAGATGAAGGAACGGAAGAAATGAAAGAAGAAGAACCTGAAGAGGAGGAGGAAGAAATGGAGGAAGATGAAGATCCAATTGATTCACCACAAATGGCCGAAGTAAATAGGATACAGAGCTATGATGATTACTCTTCATCAAAAGAATCCGTTGATTATGAAACCCTCCGTCAAGAGCTCAAATCCACTCATCTCCGAAGGATGGGAAACATTCTTAACTCCTATCTCGATCCTTCCAAACCTTTCACCCGAACCCGACTCCGAGACATAGACAATTTTGAAAAAGAACTCCAATCGTCAAAGCACCCAGACCTTTATGTTGGACTCCTACAGAGAATCTCTGCATATAAGGCACGTCAAAAAGGAGGCTTTGTTGAAGAGAACCTTCAAAGTACAATCCCGGAAGTCAGAACCATCGAAGTAGACAGTACCCAACCTTTCAACAACGCACCCTCAGATGAAGAATTCCACCAATTCCCAGATTCACGTGACAAAGATTCTGATGATGAAGTCGAGTATGACGGTGAATGTATCGACGTCACTCTCGATGAACAATCTATTCCACAAACTCCTCTTGCTCCACCAAATTCTCCCGTCATCACAGCTGAAAGACTAGAGATTCCCCTCATCGACACTCACGAAGAAATGATTGACCTGGTTGACGAAAATGAAGATGTGCGCGTCATTGTGGAAGCTATCAAAGAATCAACTAACAACTACACCACCGCCCAGAGACACCTGATAAGGCAAATTGAACGAGAATATGATTCATACCTCGCCAATTATGGAGAACCAGATTCCCAGACTCTAATCCGACATATTCAAGAATTTTCCGATTCCCTTCAAGAACAAGTCAACAGAGAAGCTCAACAGCCCGAAAGACCCAACTACCCGATGGGAGAAGTCGAGTTCTGCAGCAGCCAGAAGCAAATATACCAAAAAGTATATTGCGCTTTGACCGGATCAGCTTTTCCCTATTCAGCAAGTCAAAAGGCTACACTAGCATCTATGAGGAACCATCTTGAAAGAGCTATTGGAAACCCACAAAACTATGCCGATATCAGAATGGTGGGAGATCTTAGAACCCTACTAGATCTCATCGAGACTGGAGAACACCTCACAGCCACAGAGAACTATAGGATCGTCATTCACTCCACCATTGGTCATCATGTTGAACTAATAATTGATGAACTGAACCAGTCAGCATATGAAGAAGAAACTCGTGAGGTACCAAGATTCATTCCGCATATGTCACAAATCAACCTAGCAACTTTTGTGACAACTCAACTACGCGGAATGTACACTGAAGAAGATGTAGATCTTAATGTCTATCGTGATGGATATCGCGAAATATTCAGCAAGCTAATCTATGTTTTCACAAACTCAGACTTTCCCTTCAACCGTGAGCAGCATCAACTCATTCGACAAGTATGCCAAGCAACCAGATCCTTTGGAGGAGATCCTCTGGCTAGTGACTTTGAAGAAGTAAAAACTCAATTCATGGCCCTAATCGCCTCGATAGGTCGCAACCACCCCCAGCGTGAGATTGTTCGAACCTACACCAGCACCCGAATTGACCCTAACGGACCGGTCACAAGGGCAGTTCGATACATCAGCTATGGGATGGCAATCCTAGACAGATTGGCCACTGATCACTTCAAAAGCTTCAGAATGGAATTCACCACTCCACCAACTCTCATTGCCGATATGATAGAGCAATGCCTGCGATACTTCCCTCCACGCTACAGCTTACCAAGAAACCACGGTGACCAATCCAGCAACAGGGACGCATCCAACATCATCATCTGAAGAAAGGACTAAGTCGAGCTCTCGACTTTAAAAGAGCGCTTCTCTGGAGGCAACCCATGTTTTTACATTTCTGCAATTTTACTTTCCAAGAAGTGATGAAATCTCCGACTATCTTTCACACTCGGATCATACGAAACATGCTCCAGCCTGCAAGGAAGCATCAACAACCGAAGAATCGTAGATCCGACGTGTTCACACCTAAGAGACAAATCACAAGAAGACTTGATCAAGAATGCACCAAGAAAGACAGAGTCCGGCAAATGCGAACCAAGGAACACTGCAACTACCGGGGAGTACTTCTATACCGTATTTTTCATTTTTTTTAAATATTCCATATCCAATACGCTTATCACTAAGTGTGGGATTCAAACCCAACACACACTGAAAGAATGCGACTTAGATGTTTAAAACCCTAAGTGTGGGATTTTACCCCATTCAGAGCTTAGTATAACATCGAGGACGATGTTCCTTTAAGTGTGGGATAGCAGTAGTTGCACTACTGTAAAATGGATAATGGTATATGCTTGATTTTAAAATCGTTGCTCTTTATAAGACCATCCTTCTCCAAAAAAGTAAACAAAATTTTCAAAATTGAGTTAAAAATATGTTGAAAATGAAAAGTTTTAGACGAAGAATGATTTACTTTGGGAGAGAAGGACAGATAAAATACAGATTTTTCTGAGAAATTAGTTTAGTAATCCCATAAAGAGCATCGCATGACTAAGCACACAACAACCCAACTTTCGATTCGTGAGGTATCTTGAGCCATATGAAAAGCATTCACTTTTAATGCTTCACTTTTTCGATTCTTGAGTGTGCCGATGTATGCGTTTAGAATCAGAACTTGCTCTTGTTATGCATTTCGAATCCGAACTGGTGAGCAAAAAGGAGATCGAATCACATCATTCTTAAATCCATCTATACACCCGAAAATAAAAACGTTCCCCTTACCTACTCAAAAGCATCCCTCAAACTTCATAAGAAGTTCCAAAGATGAAAGAAGAGAAGCGCCAAGGATATGACGTCAAAGAAAGGAAAATATCCAAGAAAATTCGAAGAAAAGAAAGTCAAATGGAGAAAAAGACTCCTCCCGAAAGAAAAAGGAGTCAATCCTCCAGAAAATTCAAAATTTCAGCTTTCCGCTTCACAAAAAGAAAACCTATGAAAAACCAACACAACCCCCTCTCATACCACCAACACTCCACTCCAAAAACCTTACATCACTTCCCTTAGAATGATTGTGGCTAGATCGACTTCGCGCTCACCTAAAAAGTAACGATTTGATACTCGATCAAGCCTATGACGATAAACGATACATGACTGGCGTTCTGAGTGATTGATAATATAATAGAATATGGAACCCTAAACACTTTGATTGATTTGAGTGACCACCTTGAGAGGATCGCCTAGTCATGTATCCAAGATCAAAGATCGAAAGCATGCTCCTAAAGATTACAATCCTTCCTTTTCAAAGAACAAGTGCTTTATTCTTTCCCAAAACCCCTTTAGTAAAAAGTTCCGCCTTAAAATTTTTCATTATCTTCTTATCTTTAACCATGTTGAAAACGAGTTTGCTTGAGGACAAGCAAAGTTCTAAGTGTGGGATACTTGATATCGCGTAAAAAGTTACGTTTTTACTACCGATATCTCTCTCATTCTGGAACGATTCTTGGCATATTAACCCAAAAACATTACAAAACAATATTATTATGCCAAGATGGTCAAAACGAGGTTGCACGATGAAAATCAAGCAAAACGGATGAAAAAACGAAGATTCCACACGCGTTTGAAGATTCAAGACACCAAAATGAGATTTCAAGACAAAAGTGCCCATCACCAATATCCATCTCATCCAAGATGTTCGTTTTCAAATTACGAATCCAACAAAAGAAGAATCAACAAAAACGGATGAAGAACAAAGATTCTACGTACGCCGGAAGATCCAAACGATTCGCACGACACATCTAAAGTTCAGAGACATATTTTTGGGATATCTTTTCATCAAAGTCTTCGTTTATGAATTACGAATCCAAAAAAAGAAGAATCGGCGAAAACGGACGCATAACGAAGAAAACACGCACGAATCGAGAAACGAGGCAACAGGCGGCGAACCGGTGCAGGTAGCAGCCAGCCGCCGCCGGCCAGCCACCAGGCCGCCGCCGGCCGGCTGCCACCCGCACTGTTTGCGCTTTTTGGTCCTTGCGTGTACCCGGTGCTAGACCTTTACGCAAGTTTACGTACCTCATGCACCACCTTTACGCAACTTTACGTACCTCGTGCCACCACCTGCCCGTACCCGGTGCCACCACCTTTTTCACCTTTTGCTATTGTGAGCCTTAGCTTGCTAACATGCACCAAAACTCTCCTATAAATAGGAGGCATTAGGCTCATTTGCAAAAGGCACCATACTTTCCACACTTTGGAAAATACACTTTCTTTCTAGCTTCTAGCTTTTCTTTCTTTCTTTATTTTCTTACTTTAAAATAGTATTAGGCTAGTTAGAATAGAAGCAAGGAACGTTTTTGTAGTCTTTGGTGAGGAACGTATTTGTAATCTTTGGTGTACGCTTGGAGCAACTCTTATTAATTCAAGTCTATTCCTTCTCGCATATTAGTCTCGGTTATATCTATCCTTTTCTATGTTAATTAAATATGTATACTTTAATTATGCTACAGATCGTTTATGCCATGATTAGCGAGTAGATTACTATTGTATTTGTTGTGATGTAGTTATCATATATATTTGTGGGATGACTTTAAAAGTGTCGTGAAATAATATGACGGCCCCTATTCGACTGTTTACTTGGTATAGTGCTGTAAATGCTTTCGAGCAAAGTACAAACGCATGGAAGCCGGTAACGACCAAAGGTAGTCGTATTATGGTTCGACATTATTGAAATGGAAACTTTATGAACAGGCTTATCTTACGATTTTAAACCTAAAACTTATATTCGCCTTTCGATTAACAAACGTGATTGTAACCATGTAAAGAGGAGTCGCGAACCTTAATACTTGGTTAATAGTTATCTGTGTAAAAACTATGGTTTTAATTGTAACGTCATGCAAGCATCATAAAATGCAATGTGATTACGTGGAATTGCCATGAGTATTGTACACTTGAAATCACAATGTACTTATCATGTAAACATTGCGAAGCAATTAAACCCACAATGGAAACATCGGTAAACGATTAAATACATTATGGATTACCATAGCATTTTCTGACATGGTCTGGGTTTAACTTTATGCAAAAAGCCGTCAGCATTTTAATTAGCGTTTTAATTAGATTAGTTAGTTTAAATTAGATTAGGTAGGCTACAGGCTAAATAACCATTTACGAAAACCTAGGGATTTGTTAATTATATTGAGAAAGGCAAGTTTAAAATCCACTTGAAAACGATACTTTTCCTTAACCTATGAAATCTAAAGTAAGGTACGCAAGAAACCTCAACACTTTCCTTCGTTTACCATGCTTAAACTTCATTAATCGGAATTGATCAACTAAGTCCGAACATATTTGCTGAAGTTAGTTGTTTACTGGATTTATAGTCTTTATGGTATTAAGAACGGTTAGACTTGTTGCTGACTTGCTACTCTATTCCTTCGCCCACGAGCAAATGCGTTCGACAATAAGGGCCACTGACTCCCTCATAGGAGAGTGTGGAGAGTTAAGCATTGTCTGTCTAATCAGAATCATGATACCTCGGTTCCTCGTGACATATTAGTTGATAACCGACTAATAGGGAATCTATTGGTTATACCATGGACTATCAAGTCCAGTGAACGTTCAAAATTTAGTAAACGCTTTCCCTAAAAGTCATCGTCCCACATTATAAGCTAATGAACTCACAACAAATACTTCCTTTTATTATCTGATTTATTATTATCTTTGATAGTCCCTTGCTTGCCTTGGATCTAATCAGATCGTTTGATTGATTGTAAATGCGGAATAATAAACAATCAATATATCAATCACGAACACACAAACAATTATATAACGTTTTGTATATATTCACACTTGAACGTATAAAGATTACAAAACGATTTCTCTGCTCTCTTCACTCTCTCACGGCTCCTCTCACTCTTCACAAAGGCTAACCCTAAAACTGAGGTTTAACTCACTATATATATCGACCTAATGGGCCCTGCGACGTTAGGCCCAACGTCGCAGGCCAGGCCCAATGCGACGTAGCCCATGTCGTCGCAGGCCCAATTACAATGTCACCATTCTATGTATATTTCATTTACAGACTCGAATACACACTCTAAACACTATACATTCGTAGACTAATTGACTTTGACAATTACAATAGTTTGACCAACTGACTGACACACTAAATGCACCAACAAACTCCCCCTTGTCATCAGCTTGGTCAAATAAGTCTTCAATTAGTCTTCATCAACAAACTCTTTCATGTCTTCAACAATCACAAGCTCCCCCTTTGAGATAGCATGGTCTTCCAAGAAATCTTGATGTCCAAATTCATGTGACTGACACAAATTTATCATACAATAAGATCTTCAAACTCAGTGACCATCTCTCAATCATCAGCAGCTTCTCCGATAGAATTATCTTCACAGTCTTTGGAGAATAGCTGACATCCTTTACATCTTCAATATTTGACTTTAACAAGATATGTGATGTTTGAAGAAAATAACATAGAAATAAAATCTTTTTGTATTTTCCTTATAAATGAAAAGTAAAGAACGAAGATTAAAATAAATTGGGGATAGGATTGTTTTAAGTCTGCTTAGGGATCATATCAGGCCAACATGCAATTATTAGGGAATAGTAAGTGTTATTTCGATCATCAGTATATTTGTCCACTTTAAATTTACTTGACATATTTAAAGCACCTTTTATAAAAATTAGTTCAAGACGATCATCGGTATTGTTTGTCCACTTAAACATGTTACATCCGTATCTGTGAGCTAACCTTTATTGTTAGTATGAATATTAATTTTGAGAAACATATTATATGATATACTGATAAACTTCAGTAAAACAAACACTGCATATTCACACAAGGTAGAGATTACAAGACCAAGTTTATCTCGGTTTTCTCGTAACATACACTTGATATTTATATTTAGGCATACATCAAACTGATTATGAAGATACTAGTGGCCCCAGATCTGTACTTAGTACAACAGAGGGTCCCTTAGTATGAACATAACAAGTTTGAGACTATTTGCATAACTAATGGATTCTGGTCTGTACGTGAGTACAACAATAGTCACCATTAGTTAGGCTAATAATCATACTATTACTATATGCCAATTTTGCACTTACATAATAATTATGACAGCGTATGATAGTACTTCCATTTATCAATTAAGACTTATGTCATACATCATATAACATTTTTCACAAAGTAATAGACAAGTTATATTATTACTTCTTACTCACTCACAAACCGGTGTGTACCATGCCTACCAATACATCATATGATGAAGCTAATGTTTATAAAAGATGTGTTAAATATACCAGATAAACCTACTGACACATCAAACATAAACCTTAAAATTTCCATTTTTATGCATGTCACCCGATGTACTATCATATCCCAAGTTGTTTACAGACACAACCCATCATCTTTTCAAGACTTAAGAATCTTGCTGTTCACATTTCTGAATTAAATAATCAGAATTTTTAATATTCAGAATTACTCCCCCTGAACAGCAAATTCTTATATCCAATCCAAAAATACTCCCCTTAAACATTAAACATATTTTTGTATTTTTTAATTGAATAAATTTCGCAACATTGCATTTCTTTAATACTAAAAAGTATAAAGAATGGCTGTTGCATTACTAACAAAATTTAAAAGAAAAGTATCAAAATCACATATCAAGTCAAATCAAATGCCTGTTATCACTTTTACCACCTCGTAACATCGAAAATCTCATCCAATCATAATCATAAATAATCACACACAACCACCTTGAAAACAATCTTCCAACAAATATCCACATCCTTGCAGTCACAAAAATATTAGCTAATAACAACCTGACTGCACCACCACAAACAATTAAACGTTAGTACTTATGGGACACCCAAGCCTTGATAGACTTGGGTTGTCCATGGTCATCCATAATCATCACATCAATGAGTTTATGATATTTTAAAAACTCAGAAGATTTCATTGATGCATTGTCTGTGGATTTAGGTTTCCAAACCTTTGTAGGTTCAGATGAGTTGTTTTCAACAATGTTGTGCTGTTGAACTTGAGGTTTACTAGGCACAACTTTGTTTACTCTAGCCATAGGTTTTGGAGAAGAGGATGCATATCTTGATATAGGCGAATACGAAGCACGCCTAGAAAACGATTTTGAATAAGAATTCCTAAAGGAGGAAGTTCTTGGCATCCCTCTACCAAACCTATCTAGGGATAATAACCGACAATCCCTAATTATATGTCCTTGTTGTCCACAATGGAAACAAGAACGTCTCTCAACATAAGATTGATTCCAATGAGTTCCCTCAAATCGTTTCGGTGGAGGACAATACACAGAAAGTCTATGACCAGGAACATTTGTTGAACATGCACTCTTAGGAGAACATGTTGAAGTAGATGTTCCTGAGGTTGAGTTAGTTGATTTTGAAGGTTTATTTTTTTCAGATTTATCAACTTCAACTTTTGAGGATTTATTGTCAACCTTAGCTTTGCCTTTGCATGTAAAACAATCATCATTTTCAGTTGTAATGATGAAATTTTCAGGTTTGACATTTATTTTCTCAACCTTAATGGTAGACTCTTCAGGTATATCTTCTACCTCAACGACCTCCTCAACACGAACTGGAGGTGTACTATCAGACTTAACAAAAGTAGGCAAGGGATACTCTGTCCGTTTAGTTTTCTCCTTTGCCTGCCTTTTGGGATTGGATGTAGCTTCTTTAGACTTTGTAGCTGACCATGATGAGTAGTCAGCCACAAGTTCTTCGGTGCCTTCCTTAACAGGCTTAGGATAATAGTTAGTGGGAGGTGGATACCCAAGTCCCGCTTTACTTTTATCTGTCCTCATCTTGTCAACCATTTCATCGAAGAGTTTATGAGAATTTGAGAAATTCGTGATTCCCTTTTTAAAATTGTCAGACTCAGACTTTAGCTCAGAAAGTTCTTTATTCAAAAGTTCCATTTCTTTAAGATAGCTATTAATAGCATCCTGTTGGCTAAAAACTTTAGACTTATATTTCTCAGTGTCAAACTTATGAGCCTCAACTTCCTTTTCATAAAGAAATTCATTAGCTTTCAAAAACTTGTTTGACTCGGTGAGTTTAACAACTTTTTCTCGCAACTCTAAATTGTCATATTGATAATTCTTAAGAGATTCAGTCAATGTTAAACAAGAAACACAGTTTATGGGTACCTTAGGTTCATCATGTACCGCATGTATCTTTGCCAAAAGCGCACTGTGTTGAACCTCTCCTTCAAGTGCACTAAAATCAAACACTCCCTGAGAATACACCGTCATAGCCTGTGATGTTATGTTCTTCTCTGGAGTCGTTGGAACTGTAGGAGTAGTGAATCCAGATGAAGGATATTTTACTTTCTCACACTCCTTAGCAAAGTGTCCATGAATCTGACAGATTTTGCATTTCACCTTGCTTTTATTAAAACCAAGACCTGTATCACCATCATCATCCAGGTCTTTTCTACCCGTTCTCTGAAGAAACTTCTTGGTTCTTTGGGTTATCATGGCCATGCTCCATTTGATGTCCATTTGCTCGAGATCATCAGAATCGATCTGTTCAAAGTCTTCCTCAGTAAGCTGTAGAGTACTAGCCTTCTTTGAAAGGAAAGTCTCATAAGAGTTGAGGAAAGCTGCAAAGATTGTAGCATGATCCTCAGTAGCCTTTGAAGGAGTTGTATGATCTGTATGAGAAGTATAGGAAGTGCTACCAGAAGGAGATGTAGCTGACTTGGAATTAGATACGGAATTATCATTGAGACTAGGATTTTGAGTGGAAGCCGCTGACATCTTTTCTTTCTTCTTCATGTCAAGAGCATCAGCTTGTAACTTTCTGATGAGTTCATCCAAATCCATGATTTCAATTTTTGGATCTTGTTCCAAAATCTCCACATTGGTAGCCCAGTCCTTAGGTAATGCCCGTAATAGCTTCTTATTTACCTCTCTATTATTAAGTACTATTCCTCCATCAGCCACTTCATCTACGAGTTGGGAATATCTTTTGAAGAGTGCTTCTAAAGATTCATTTGATAGTAAATCAAATGTGTCAAACTGTTTCTTGACAAGTTCCACTCTATTTCTCCTATATTTTTCATATCCACCACATCGTGTTTCAATTGCATGCCAGAGGTCGTATGCAATAACATAATGTTTAAACATTTGTTGAACTTCCTTTGATAAGCATTTGACAATTGTTGAATAAGTTCTCCTTTCGGTATCGAATGCTTTTCTTTCCTCTAGTGTCATGCCAATGTAAGACTTTTGTGGTGATACTCTTAAATTCTTTGTTCCAACTACTGGTCTTTCATATCTTTCAACCAATGAGTTCCACATATCTGGATCATTTTCAGACATAAAGGCTTCGAACTCAAATCTCCATGTAGCATAATCAGTATCATCTGTAAGCATGGGGGGTTCAATCTCACTAACAGCTCCACTATAGCAACGCATATGAGCTTTAGAAGACATTTTCAAACCAGAAAAGTATTTGGCCTCTTGCGACTTTTCCCTCCAATACTGAATTCGAATAATTTTGACGACTACCCGAGTATAGCGAAACTTTTCCGACACTAAAATGAAGCAATTCTAAGCCTAAAAACAAAATTTGAAATTACAAAATTTTTCGCGTTTTTCCCGCCAAAATTTCGTCCGAAAACGTCAAAAACTGGCCGGGTAAAATGAAACTTTTTCCAGACTAAAATTGAACACTTTTAAGCCTATGGAAAAAACTTGAAAACGCAAAATTTTTCCGGAGATTCCCGCCAAAAAACTTTTTTTTTTTTTTTTTTTTTTTTTTTACGAATCTAGAACGAGGTTAATGTCGGAGAAAAATAGCAACGTAGCAGAAGTCCGATGACTCAATTAAGAATCGAAAATGCGACGTAGCGTCCTACGTCGCAGTCCAACGTCGCAGAGCCTAGCGACGTCGCAGCGTACGTCGCAAAGACTAATTAAAGTCAAAATAGCGACGTCGCGGATGACGTCGCAACGGTACGTCGCACGGACTAATTAAAGTCCAAATCACTACGTCGCACGCGACGTCGCACGTGACGTCGCAGGCTACGTCGCACAGTCGGGCTGCAGCGACCAAAAACCCCAAAAATCGAAAATTTTCGAAACCCTAACGAATTTCGAAAACCGAACGACGAACAAACCCAGAAAAACTCTTCAGAAAACGGAATCTTCAAGCCAATCAACCCAGAAACGAAGATTAAACAATAAAACCTTCGCGAATCAAACCGAAAACGTTCTAAAGCACGATCCGAAACCGACGAATCCTTGATTCTACGGCTCTGATACCAGTTGATAGTCCCTTGCTTGCCTTGGATCTAATCAGATCGTTTGATTGATTGTAAATGCGGAATAATAAACAATCAATATATCAATCACGAACACACAAACAATTATATAACGTTTTGTATATATTCACACTTGAACGTATAAAGATTACAAAACGATTTCTCTGCTCTCTTCACTCTCTCACGGCTCCTCTCACTCTTCACAAAGGCTAACCCTAAAACTGAGGTTTAACTCACTATATATATCGACCTAATGGGCCCTGCGACGTTAGGCCCAACGTCGCAGGCCAGGCCCAATGCGACGTAGCCCATGTCGTCGCAGGCCCAATTACAATGTCACCATTCTATGTATATTTCATTTACAGACTCGAATACACACTCTAAACACTATACATTCGTAGACTAATTGACTTTGACAATTACAATAGTTTGACCAACTGACTGACACACTAAATGCACCAACAATCTTTTATTCGCTTTACTTAGTTAACTGAACCAAAAACCCCCAACGCACTCTTTTAAAACCTTTACTAGAAAAGAAAGATTGATTGGATCACCTCCGTTTCAATTCAGTTTCTCTTTAAGATCGACTCTAGGTCATACTTACCATCTACTAGCCTTTGGTTCAGTATTAGTAAGTCACACTTAGACCCCAGCAATTATAAATTATAAAAGACACCGATCGTCCGTAACAGGACGCATCAAGGACATCAGTATACCAACTTCTAATTCAAAGAGTTTTAAATGGGTTTCAAGCATAATGTCTATAAAATTTTTATGAGATATTCAAGCATCCAAACACTCTTCATTAGATTTGGGAACATACCAAAAGGAAAAAAAACAAATACAATAGTCTAAATAGGAATTTTAGTTGAAAGCTAAATGTTAGAGTGATTCTTGACTCGAATGAGTACACTGATATCGTGTAAAAAAGTCACGTTTTTACTGTCGATATCTCTCTCGTTTTAGAACAATACTTGACAAATAAGCTCAAATATTACATTAATCAATGATATTTTGTCAAGTAGGTTAGAATAAGGAAGCACGAAGAAAAATCAAGTAAAAAGGACGAAAAGCGAAGATTTCACGCACGGTTGAAGATTCGAAGCAACCAAGACATGATTATCAAGCAAAAAAGAATCATCTCAGAGATTTCTCCATTCCAAAGTCTTCGTTTTCAAAAATCGAATCTAACGCAAAAAGAATCATCAAAAAAGGATAAGGAAAGAAGATTCTACGCGCAACGAAAGATTCAAACCATTCGGAACAAGATATCTCAAGATCGGAAAATCATCTCAGGGATTTCTTTATATCAAAGTCTTTGTTTTTAAAAATCGAATCCAACGCAAAAAGAATCATCGAAAACGAACGCATAACGAAGGAGATACAAGCGAAAACGTAAACCAAAAAGTTGCACGGACGACCGTGGCCCGGTGTCGGCTGGCCGCCGCCCGGTGCCGGATGCTTTTTCGTCCGTATTCGTGCTTTAGGGTTGCTTTTTCATCCGTACACGTGCCGCCCACGTTTTTTCGCTAAAATGAGCCTAACTTTGCTATCGTGAGCCGGATTTCAACTATAAATATACCTCAAGTTTCGTTTTTCAAAAACACACATTCCTAGAATACTTTCTCACTCTAAAGATCAGCTTTACTTTCTTTATTTTCTCACTCTAAATTAGTTTTAGGCTTAGTTTAGGAGTGTAATTTAAATAGAAAGAAAACAGGGAACGTGTTGTAATCTTTTGGATGTACGCTTGGAATTACGATATTTAATTCAAGTCTTTTCCTTCTCGCATTTAATCTGGGTTATTTCTATCCTAATCTATCTTAATTAAAATGTATTCTTTAATTATGCTAGATATAGTTAATGCCATGCTTAGCGAGTAGATTTCTATTGTATTTGTTGTGATGTAGTTAGCGTATATAATTATGGGATGACTTTAATCTGTCATGAAGTAATATGATGGCCCCGATTCGACTGTTCTCGGATATTGTGCTGGAAACGCTTTATGCGAAGTACAAACATACGGAATTCTGAGACGACCGAAGGTAATCATATTACGGATCGACTTTAATCTATCGTGAAATAATATGACAACCCTGATTCGACTGTTCATATAGTGCTGGAAATGCTTTATGCAAAGTACAAACGTACGGAAGTTTGGAACAACCAAAGGTAGTTATATTATGAATCGATATTATAAAAATGAAAACTTTATGTTCGGACCTACTTTATCTTTACGATTTTAAACCTAAAACAGTTTAATCGCCTTTCGATCAACAAACGTGATTGTAACCTTATAAAGAGGAGTCGCGAACCTCAATACTTGGTCAATAATTATCTGCGTCAAAACTATGGTTTAATTACAACGTCATGCAAACATCATAAAATGCAATGTGATTATGTTGGAATCACCATTGGTGTAGTACACTTCTGATTACAATGTAATTACTATATAAACATTACGAAGTAATTAAATCCGCAATGGAAGATCATGATGAATTACACTGCGGAATACCATAACATTTTCTGACATGGTATGGGTTTGACTTTATGAAAAACGCCGCCAGTATTTTAGATTAGAGTAGGTAGGCTACAGGCTAAATAAACATTTGCGGAAACCTAGGGATTTGTTGATCATATTTAGCAAGGCACGTTTATAATCCTATTTAAAGAAACGTTTCTCTTATAACTCAGTTTTTCCAAAGCAAGATATTCGTGAAATAATTAAACCTTTCTCTCGCTTATTATTCTTAAACTTCACTGATAGGAAACAATTAAGTAATCCGAACAAATAATCCAAGTTAGTAGTTTATCGAATCTATAATCCTTATGGTATTAAGAACGATCAAACTTTTATATGGGCCTGCTACTTTGTTCCTTCGCCCACGAACGACTGCGTTCAATAATAAGGGCCACTAACTCCCTCACAGGAGAGTGTGGAGAGTTGAGCATCGTCTGTCTGATCAGAATTATGATACCTTAGTTCCTCGAGACATATTAGTTGATAACCGACTAATAAGGAATCTAACGGTTATACCATAAGATATCGGATTTAATAAGCTTACCTGATTTAGAACCACGTTTCTTTGAAGCTCAAAGTTATTATCCCATAATTATCAGCTAATGAAATCACAACAAATACAGCTTTCCATCATCTGATTTATTATTATCTTTTATCGCTTTATTTAATATACTTAGCAAACTGAACCGAAACCCCCATCACTTTTATAAAATCCCTTTTACTAGAAAACAATTAATTGATTGTAACACCTTTGTTTCAATTCAGTTTCTCTTTAAGAACGACTCTAGGTCCAACTTACTACTTGCTAACCCTTTGGTTCAATAATCGTAAGCCACAACTTAGACCCCATCGTTACAAATTTTAAAACTAAACCCGTTGCGTTGCGTTGCGTTGCGTTGACACCGCGATCGACAACATACACATTCTGTTTTTGATATAATTTTCGGTTCTAATATAATAAATTCTAAATCAAACTTTGGTTAAATGTTTAGGTTCTTAACAGTAGCTATTTCCTTGTTACACGAATCTAAGGTGAGTATTTCGTCAGGGGCAGAGGTAGAGGGGGGGCATGGGGGCAGCTGCCCCCCCCCCCCCCCCCCCCAAGAATTCTCAAATCATGTAAAAAAGAATTTTTTTTTTAAGGGTATTTGCGATATTTCATAAGTTTTGCCCCCCAAAAACATGAACAAATAATTTTAATTTTTTTTGCCCCCCTACTTCTAAATCCCAACTTCGCCCCTGTATTTCGTGCCTTTCGAAACTGGGATGCACAATATGTATATGTGAAATTGCTACATGATAATTATTTGCAGCTTATAGGTTTTATTGATGTGCATCGGATATAGTCATTGCCTAAAGTTGCTATTTTGCTATGTATTGATGTTGTGAACTGTACGGGTCTATGGGCTGGAATGGGTGACCCATGTGGTATTGGCTTGCACTTCATTCATATGATTTTTAAATCAGTGAGTTGAAGTTCCGGTTCAGTCCCAACATCAAGATATTGTTTGTATAGTTATCTGTATCAATTACATGTGCATACACATTACATTATGTGTGATATTGTTGTACACAAAATCATGCACGAACTCACTAAGCCTTAAGGCTTATGCATGTTATGTGCATTCCCAGGTTAACGGATAGACTAAACTTGTGAGGACTCTGGAATAGGATGAAAAGAGTGGGACTGATGCGTCTGATATTGTAACACCCCAAATTCCAAAAGTAATATTGTGAATAAAGTAATAGTAGTTGTTTTAAAGTATTATTACTCAAGGTGAAATATAATAGTAATAATTGTATGTCGGTTTTAAAGTTCCAGACAATGATAATCACGGGGAATAAATTAACACATATATATCTATTACTACAAACATATGTACGTATCATTTTTAAAAAACCTCAGGAAGTTCCAGAAATAGAGAGATCGCGAGAAAGAAGTCCAGGAACCAAAACCTTAAACTAAAATCACTTCCAAAACATGAGATCAAAGCTAAAGAACTCGAATTCATCAAGTATTAATCATCTCTAACCTAAGGTAATCATGATTCTTGCTTAATTTTGAATTGAAACTTAGGGTTTCATGAGATTTTAAAGGGTTTGAATGATTAATGATTTCTAGGTTGAAATTAAAATGTATTGTGATGAATTAAGGTTGTATGAATGTATATATGATGATGAGTAACATGAATTAGATTTAAAAGAGGATTAATTGAACTGTAGGATTAGTGATCAAATGGGTTTTGTATAAAGAGTGATGAATGGGTGTTAATACACCTTAATTAATGTTTAAAAAGGGTTATTGAAGTATGATTATGAGAATTTAAATATTGAATCAAGAGATTTAAGCAATTTGATTAGTTATGATTATAAGGATGATTATGATTAAGTTGACAAAATGATCATGATGATCATTAGTAATAATTGAAATAGAATACAAGTAATGAAATAATGAATTAATGATGTATGTGGTGATGTTATAACCTTGGAGTGGCTTATGATAAATCTTGAATTATGATAGGAAATAATCATTGAAATAGCATTCAAATAATGAAATAATGAAATAAAAAGAATTAAGTGTAATATGATCAATCCAAAAAGGGTGATGGATTGATAATGTTGATGTATTGATAATGATGATTTTTAGTTGTTAAATGTGTTATTGTGTCGATAGGTTATATGCTAAGTGATCAAGAATGACGGTCTTGCTATTCGAAGTGTAACATCATGTCCTTGCCTAGAAAGCAAAGGTGAGTGTTATGGAATATTAATTGCTTCGAATCTTGGTTTTAAATGCGGTTATTCGGATAGTGATTATATGTGTTGTAGTGATGTCATGTTTGTGTTTCATGCTAAGATGTTTGGTTGTTGACTAAGTGATAGTTATGTGGAGTAATATGATGATTTCGTGGATTTGTGGAATGAGTGAATTGCAGGGATTGTATTATTACGAAATAATCATGGATTTCGAAATAAGTGCTTAGCACTACTTGTATCTATTAAGCTTGGTATCCATTTTGATGAGAATTGGTGCCTTGCTTATTTGTATCTCTTGGACCGCGGATCCTGATGAAATAAAGAGAATCTCTACCATGGTTTCGTAGTAATGTGGAAATCAGATAAGTGGATTCTTGATGAACGAAATATGTTGTTATATTTGTGGATTATTCAATTAATTGTTCATAAGCTCACTAAGCTTTATGCTTACCCGTTTCAGTGATATCATATTGTAGGTGTTTGGTTCGGTTGAACCAATTGGACGAAATATGATTACGAGGAAGTAGCGTGGATTGGAGCTTGCAATGTGGTTAGACAAGCTTCTCTTCTTTTTGAATTGTCGTTATGTATTATCACTTGTGTAAATCGTCCAAAAAGACACCTTTGAAACAATGTTAATGAATTAAAGTGTAAAGTGCCAATTGGTTGAAAAGTGTGTCTTTGACTTGGCAAAGTCAACATTGAATATGAGGGTGTCAAATTTGGGTAAAGGGAATATTGTATAGTGATAATGTGGTTAGGTGTTGAAATATGTGGAGATTGGTCATAGTCTTGGTAGAATTATGATCAAAGTGTCAATTGAGGTATTTTGGTACATTTGAGTGACTATGAATTAAGAAATCTGATATGTTGTTAAAATGAATTGAATTCTAATATCAATTGGTTAAAATGGGTTAGAATTTGTGAAAGTGTCCAAATGGACATCAAACGGGTCAAAGGAGTCAAAACGGGTTAGAGTGGGAGTATGATGTTGATGAATAAGCTCACACGTGTCAAATGTATCATGGAATATGTGGGTAAAAGTTGGGATCTGAAACCAAGCCATTTGGAATATGACTTGTCAACCAAAATGGTCCAAAATGGCCATAAATTGGTCATACGTCCGTTTTCTTGATAAACATGTATTTTGAAAAAGTGTAAAAAGGGAAACCTTCATTTTGGTAAAGTGGAGGTGCCTACAAAATTTGGTGGTCTAACCCTTAACGAGTAAAAAGTTATGCGCGTTTGAATTTCGTATTTGGGACACCCGCTAAATTAGGACGTCATTACTGTGCCTAATTATGTGCTTATTACATATATTTAGTATAAAATATGTAACATCCTGTTTCTGGGCCTGGAAATAAATTGTATTTTAATAAGTTCGGTTGGTTTATTTAATAATAAACAAGTAAAAGAGCCTCAGCTTTAATTGTGACAAGTAAAATATTGTTTGTTTTAAAAAGTTAAAGTTGATGGTAAAATAAAAGTACTTTGATTTATGGGTATTTTCGGGTTCCAGACAATAGGCTAAGAACGGGTCTAATTTATACTGTGTTGTAAGTGGGGCGGTGGGATTAAAATGTGTGGACCGACTCATTTTCCTACCTAAATCAATTGTTCTTCATTTCACCTAAATTTTCTAAACTCTCTCATCTCTTTCAAAAATTAATCAAGAACAAAATAGAGATTGAATCTTGCTAGAGAAATCTGATTATCATCATCATTTATATCATCTTCTTCATTTGGATTGTAAGTGTTCTTGGTGTTCTTGAGCTTATTTTGTAGAAATTGGGAAAATGATGAACATAAGTGATTTGTATGAATTGAAGCTTGAAAATCATGTTTTGTTAATTACTTGTTGATTATTCATTGAAATGAGTTGATTACATAGTGATTATATGCTAGAATTTGTTAGTGTTCTTCAAGTTGAGCTCATAGATTAGGTCTTGGTGATTTTGTTGATTTGATGATGATGCATGATAGGAATTCATGATAGAATCACTTGTTTGTTGTTGTAATATAATCATAGTTGATGCTAGTGGTCTTTTACTTGGTATTTTCGAGTTTGTAAGCTGATTTTGTGGTAAATTGGGTTAGAGTTCGAGTATGCAAGTTGCAGGTCTGGCTTTGCTGAAAATCGCTCGAACGCGATCCCGGTGGTCTAGGCCGGATCGCGTTCCCTAGTTATATTTGATGTCGAGTCGTTTTGTTCTGATGAACGCGATCCTGAACCTCTATTCCGGATCGCGTTGCTCTTTGTAATTTTGAGTCAAATTGGTTTTGTTCTTGTGAACGCGATCCCGTCTCATTTCCTGGATCGCGTTGCCTAGTGTAATCTCGCAACAGAATGTTTTTATAAAGAGGAACGCGATCCAGCTACATTTTCCCGGATCGCGTTTGCATGAATTATTTTGAAGGATTTTGTAAATTTTGAAAATGCATAAGTGTTTAGAAGATAGTGTATTTAGTGGCACTTTATGCTTAGAAATATATGTTTTGAATGATGATTATAATGTGGATAATATTATGATTAATATAAGGATTCGTGATAAGTGTTAAACCGTTACTGACTTGATGTTGTTGTTGTTTCCAGATAAGCGGACGGCCACTCAGTAAGATAAGACCTCTGAGTTGGCGATCAGGCGTAAATATTTGGTGAGTGGAATTGTAGTCCTCGGTTCCACCCAGTTGTAACGGGTTCGGTTACAACGGGTAAACCAGGATAGTTTATTTCAGTAGGTTGTTGTTATTAGTCGTACTGGTACCAGTCTTGTCTGTTTGTTTATATTGCTGAATATATGAGTTGTGATGTGATCATTGTTGAATCGTTGTTTAAGTGATAACAGTTGTGAACTGTTGCTTGTTGTTGTGTGCTTTTGCATTGTGAATGCAATATGGTTGTTTTCAGAGGTCAACTGTTGTTGGTTGGGTTTGGGTACTACTGTGTAGTTGTCGAGGTTTCTTTGAGACACATAGTTGAGAACAAGCCTAGTCAGTGAAGGTAGTACTCAAGCTATCGGTTGATTACTGGGAATGGCGTTGCGCCCAGTAGTCGTGGTTTCTGGGTTGGGTGGATACCAGGAACCGCCGGTCCTCTTGACGTTATGTGCTTATGTGTTTAATTGTTGTTGTTGCTTAGTTGTAAGACTTGTTATGAGTGGGTTGAACCGTCGGTTACGGTTCCATTCACTTAGCATTGGCTAATCCCTCGTTGTTTAATGTTTTGCAGACTGTGGTTAGTTGATGTAGATGTTCGGGTTGTAGATGTTGACTGGAAGTTTGACTAAGCTTGGCGCAACTCTGATCTTTTGTGGTTGCCTTTTTGGAAACGTTTTATATAAGGCCCGTTTTGTGTTAATATGGGTTGTAACTAATATGGTTGTGAATACTTAACTAATGTAGCTATCTTTTGTCGTCGTTAAAAACCTGGAAGTATTGTAAGTCGGTAAATGCTTTGTTTTGGGGGACTTGCGCTTCCGATTTTGAAATATAATATTAAAATGATATGTTTTGGTTTGCGCGTAAGGACCGGGCCTTACAAGTTGGTATCAGAGCATAGGTTTGGGTGAATTGGGCATTTGCGAATGTTCAATCCCAAATCTATTTGGTGTTAGTCAAACTTTTCGGTTTGTGGGATTAGCTTTTGGTTGGGGGATTGGTTAGTATAGGTGATACTAACGATTAACAAGTTGCAAGTTGTGTTTTGGTTGTGAGTACAGGAATGGCAGATGATGAGAATACGACTCCCAATAATGCTGCTAGAACTGAGCTTCCACCTCCAGAAATTAATAATGTTAATCAGGGTGGTACTTCAAATGTTCATCATGATGAAGCTAGTCAAGAGGATTATGTGTTGCAATTGGAAGATGATGTGATAAGACTCAAAAAGATTGAACAGTTGTATTTGGAGTTACAATCTAGGGTAGCTCAGCAAGCGTATCAGTCTCCTCCTCCACATCAGCAGAATAAGTTGTGTTCATTTAAGACTTTTAAGGCGTGTGGACCTAAAGAATTTGAGGGAGGTAATGATCCAATGGTGACACTGAATTGGTTAAGGGACACCGAAAGGAAATTTGATGTATGTCAGTGTAAAGATGAGTTAAGAGTTAAGTATGCAGTCCAATTATTGAAAGGCCAAGCGATGAACTGGTGGGATTCTGCGACTGCACAAATGACACCTGAGCAGAAATCTAGAATTACTTGGGCTGAGTTTCATAGAGAGATTAGTAAGCAATTCTGCTCTGAGTTTGATATGCTTAGACTTAGGCAGGAGTTTCTGGATTTGGAATTTTCTGAGAAAATGACAATGGATGAACTTATCAATCAATTCACCGATAAGTTAAGATTTGTTCAACAATGGGTTCCAGACGAGAGGAGTAGGATTACCCATTTTGTGAAGACTTTACCACCACAGTACCGGACATCAGTGAGGTTGGCTCGTAATTTGACCGAGGCTTTTGAGTTAGCTAGGTCGGTGCATAGTGACAATCAAGCATGGGAAAAGTTGGGTAAGAATAAGTCTGTGCAACAATCTAAGAGTGGTACTACTGGAAATAAGAGTCAGAACCGAAGGATTGAGTTTAGTGAGGGCTCGGTGGGTAGTGATCCAAACCCTTGGTGTGCCAATTGTAGGTCGAGGCATTCGGGTCCATGTACTCCTCAAACATTAAGGTGCATTAAGTGTGGAGCATTGGGGCATGGTAGTAGAGATTGTACTTTTCCTCAGTCTGTGTGTTGGAACTGCAAGAAAGAGGGTCATCGGGCAGGGCAATGTCCGGAATATGTTAGGCAAGGTTCGGGTTTAGCTGGAAGTTCGGGTTCTGGTTCGGGTTCTGCATCATCAATTGGACAGAAGAGAAAGATGGCGCCTCCTCGAGCTTTTCATATGACAGTGGGAGATCAAATGACAGTGGGGGAATTGCTCGAAGTGAATAACCAAGGTAGATTCTATAATTACTTTGATGTAATATAGTTTATAGTATTGTATGCCCATGTGTGATTGTAGCGTTTGGTCTATTATGTGTGGGATTGGATTTCGGGGACGAAATCCTTTAAGGGGGGAAGATTTGTAACATCCTGTTTCTGGGCCTGGAAATAAATTGTATTTTAATAAGTTCGGTTGGTTTATTTAATAATAAACAAGTAAAAGAGCCTCAGCTTTAATTGTGACAAGTAAAATATTGTTTGTTTTAAAAAGTTAAAGTTGATGGTAAAATAAAAGTACTTTGATTTATGGGTATTTTCGGGTTCCAGACAATAGGCTAAGAACGGGTCTAATTTATACTGTGTTGTAAGTGGGGCGGTGGGATTAAAATGTGTGGACCGACTCATTTTCCTACCTAAATCGATTGTTCTTCATTTCACCTAAATTTTCTAAACTCTCTCATCTCTTTCAAAAATTAATCAAGAACAAAATAGAGATTGAATCTTGCTAGAGAAATCTGATTATCATCATCATTTATATCATCTTCTTCATTTGGATTGTAAGTGTTCTTGGTGTTCTTGAGCTTATTTTGTAGAAATTGGGAAAATGATGAACATAAGTGATTTGTATGAATTGAAGCTTGAAAATCATGTTTTGTTAATTACTTGTTGATTATTCATTGAAATGAGTTGATTACATAGTGATTATATGCTAGAATTTGTTAGTGTTCTTCAAGTTGAGCTCATAGATTAGGTCTTGGTGATTTTGTTGATTTGATGATGATGCATGATAGGAATTCATGATAGAATCACTTGTTTGTTGTTGTAATATAATCATAGTTGATGCTAGTGGTCTTTTACTTGGTATTTTCGAGTTTGTAAGCTGATTTTGTGGTAAATTGGGTTAGAGTTCGAGTATGCAAGTTGCAGGTCTGGCTTTGCTGAAAATCGCTCGAACGCGATCCCGGTGGTCTAGGCCGGATCGCGTTCCCTAGTTATATTTGGTGTCGAGTCGTTTGGTTCTGATGAACGCGATCCTGAACCTCTATTCCGGATCGCGTTGCTCTTTGTAATTTTGAGTCAAATTGGTTTTGTTCTTGTGAACGCGATCCCGTCTCATTTCCTGGATCGCGTTGCCTAGTGTAATCTCGCAACAGAATGTTTTTATAAAGAGGAACGCGATCCAGCTACATTTTCCCGGATCGCGTTTGCATGAATTATTTTGAAGGATTTTGTAAATTTTGAAAATGCATAAGTGTTTAGAAGATAGTGTATTTAGTGGCACTTTATGCTTAGAAATATATGTTTTGAATGATGATTATAATGTGGATAATATTATGATTAATATAAGGATTCGTGATAAGTGTTAAACCGTTACTGACTTGATGTTGTTGTTGTTTCCAGATAAGCGGACGGCCACTCAGTAAGATAAGACCTCTGAGTTGGCGATCAGGCGTAAATATTTGGTGAGTGGAATTGTAGTCCTCGGTTCCACCCAGTTGTAACGGGTTCGGTTATAACGGGTAAACCAGGATAGTTTATTTCAGTAGGTTGTTGTTATTAGTAGTACTGGTACCAGTCTTGTCTGTTTGTTTATATTGCTGAATATATGAGTTGTGATGTGATCATTGTTGAATCGTTGTTTAAGTGATAACAGTTGTGAACTGTTGCTTGTTGTTGTGTGCTTTTGCATTGTGAATGCAATATGGTTGTTTTCAGAGGTCAACTGTTGTTGGTTGGGTTTGGGTACTACTGTGTAGTTGTCGAGGTTTCTTTGAGACACATAGTTGAGAACAAGCCTAGTCAGTGAAGGTAGTACTCAAGCTATCGGTTGATTACTGGGAATGGCGTTGCGCCCAGTAGTCGTGGTTTCTGGGTTGGGTGGATACCAGGAACCGCCGGTCCTCTTGACGTTATGTGCTTATGTGTTTAATTGTTGTTGTTGCTTAGTTGTAAGACTTGTTATGAGTGGGTTGAACCGTCGGTTACGGTTCCATTCACTTAGCATTGGCTAATCCCTCGTTGTTTAATGTTTTGCAGACTGTGGTTAGTTGATGTAGATGTTCGGGTTGTAGATGTTGACTGGAAGTTTGACTAAGCTTGGCGCAACTCTGATCTTTTGTGGTTGCCTTTTTGGAAACGTTTTATATAAGGCCCGTTTTGTGTTAATATGGGTTGTAACTAATATGGTTGTGAATACTTAACTAATGTAGCTATCTTTTGTCGTCGTTAAAAACCTGGAAGTATTGTAAGTCGGTAAATGCTTTGTTTTGGGGGACTTGCGCTTCCGATTTTGAAATATAATATTAAAATGATATGTTTTGGTTTGCGCGTAAGGACCGGGCCTTACAAAATAGGACTAAGTACAGTAACTACTTATATATATAATAATGATTATATATATATACACGTATACGATTCGTCCAAATCGTACAAATTCGTGCCAGATAAATATCTGACAACACAATACGGACGTTGGTGAAACACTTATTAAATAATATGAAATTATTTAGTAACATTGATAAATACTTTATATTATGTTTATAATATAACGATCATACACGTTTTGCTGAAAACGTAACCGAACGCGACGAAAACGCGCGAAACGTGCCCGACAAACGAAACACATTCAAGTTATATTTTTATAACGTGATTACACGCGTACGAAAATAACGTTTAAAAACGTTACACGCCTCGAACAATTATACAATTCACAACCGACAACCAAACGAAAACTTGAATATCATTTTGGTAACTTAAAACATACCATTTGAGTGAATCTATCATTGAAAAACATTGTGTTTTAAAACGTTACCGAAACATATTACATATAATGTTATACGATTATACGAACGACAAAACGACCGGGTAAACGAACACCGTTCGGAGCGAAAACTTGGGGAACAATATTTGGGAGACCCACACTCTCGGTGGGCTACCCCTCAACTGGTTTTCAACCCACAAAACAATATCCATGATTCATGGATCTTGCTTTCTTTGTGTTGACTACAAACACCAACCCTATCCCATCCATTCCTCATTACATCACCATTCATCATCTCTCTCTCTCTCTCTCTCTTAAAGAACAACCACCAAGACCAGTTCCAGCAACCCCAAGCACCACCATTAAAACACTACAAGTCCACCATATCACCACCATAATTCCACCATCGGTCGTCACGTCGGAGAGTCAAGAAAACATGAGAAAACGAGCATTCGACTTCCTTTCTCCTTTTCCTCATCATTTCTTTGTAAGAACTCTTGAAATATTGTTAGATTTACTTGGAACATACTTAATATCATGTTTAGGTGTTCACTCAACCATTATATGTCCAAATTATAAACCGAAACGCGATTTATAACTTGAAATCTTGAGTTTATGTTCTCTGTCCAAATTTAGTTATCATTTCAACGATTTTTAGAAAAATGATTTCAACATGAAAATGGATGTTTCTTAAGCTTAAAATGAAGTACAAGAAGTAAGACTTCTAATAAAGTTTGTTTCGTAACGTTTCGAGTCCGTTTAATACACGAGAATAATTTTCTCCGACGAAAGGTCGAAACTGTTTCGGTTGGCAGAAAACTGCCTTTCCTTCTCAAGCTCATATCTGGAGCTCTAGGTCGAATAAATGTATGAAACTTGAACAAAATCTTCCTTAATATGTCTACTACAAAAAGTTCTTTTATAGCTTCGCCTAGAAATACACCGATTTGTCTAGAAAATTAGATGTTTGACGTTGTAGCCGGATTGGTCAAAACTGGACCTCACGGGCTTTAACAATTAATTTGGCCGACTTCTAAGTGTCTAAAATTCATGGAAAAATTACATTAAATACTTAAGATATAGATGAAAAACTATGATTTTTCTCAAGAATTAATTCGGATTTTAACTTAGTGAAAACGAGACCCGAAACGAGTCCAAAAACCTGTCAAAAACACGCATAGGGACTGTTTTGATAACAAACATAAAAACGACACTTCGAGTTAAACACTAAACGTAACGATAATTTTCCCGACCCTTAGAAACATAATTAAGACTACCCTAAAAGTTTCGGGTCAAACCGAGCCCGTTTGACTAAGTCAACAAAAACGAGCCCCAAAACGATAAACGCGAAACGATTTGAAGAACGTTAAGAATTTAGTCCGAAATGAACCTTGATGATTTTATTATGAAACTTGGGTAAAAACGACACGTATGAATTAAACCCGAATCGTAAAAACGACAACCGAAAACACTTGAACGGAAACGAAAACAACCGAACCCATAGTCGCAACGACTGCGACAATAGCCATTGTCGCAATATTTCTAAATTTCGCAACACTTAGTCGTAATAAACCAACATTGTCGCATTTACTGCGACAATGCTTCTGTCGCATGTATACTCTCGCACAACCATAGATTGTCGCACGTATTCACATCGTCGCACTTATCTACACTCAATGCATAACCGCTTGCCTTGTAGCAAATTGTCTCAAACTCGAGATTGTCTTATGAATAGTAACCGAGACTGTCTCATGAATAGTGAAATATGATTGTCTCATGAATAGTGTTACTCGATACTACACGTACGTGAAAACTCTTATACTTTGGGAAGTATACTTTACAACTTGAATACATATGAGTTTACACTCACACTTATACGAGTTTACACTCGCAAGATCTACATATGAGTTTATACTCACATTAATACGAGTTTACACTCGCTCGAACTTACATTCGAACAACACTATCGTGTCGCGATATAAATGACAGACTTACAAATATACTTTACAAGTATACAACACAACGAAATACATAATAATAATACTTGAATTATTATTACACGCCGTCACCAACGGGCCGTACATATTTACAAACTACAGACGTAAATGATTACAAATACAGACGATTACAGACTTACAAACAAGCATTGGACATTAACTAGTTGAGTGAACAACTAGCATGGATAATCTTAAAGATATCCATTTACTTACTTAACCTTATGCGTTAAGGACGCTAGGGGTCACTGGTTCGGAGAACCACATTGCTTGATTTCTGCTATTACACTGCTAGACTCAAGTGAGTCTCACAGCCCCTATTTTTACTGTTTTTACTTAGGGGTGAGATGCATTACTTGTTTTTACTTGAACACGTGTACTGTTTTACCGACTTACAGACTTACTGATATACTGATTGCATGGGTTATGTTTTAATCCAATGAAGTCCTCTGAATCATAGTTGTTAGTTATAGGATAAGCTCGAGTTTTAGTAAATGGATCCGTTTGGGACTGAGAATCCCCGCCCGGGGTAGCACGCACTACCACGAACCGTACTCGTATAAACGGACGTTTCTTACTCGTTACACATGAGTATTTTTGGATTAGCACTCACGGGGGCACATTACCTGGTACTTGGTTGTACCTTACAGACCTGTTAAGCTTCGACTATGATGCTCATGGCAATGTATATCAACCTTATTGCATTCGTGCAATCATTATTTACTACATTATTGCATTCGTGCAATCACTTCTACTACATGATGCGTTCAACTACTATTTACTACAAACCTGTGAGATTCACCAACCTTTTGGTCGACGCTTTTAGTGATGCATTCTCAGGTACACAACAACAGTAGGGTTGCCTAGCAGGATTTGCTTACTAGCTCGAGTCGCATGCATTTACTCATTTGGAGATTCCTCTACATTACTATTGTAATAGATGTTATGTAATAGAATCTCTAGGATTTTACTCGAACTCTGAGCTGTTGTATACTTTTGAAATACTTATGTAATAATGAAATACTTTTAGAACGTCTCATATAGAGTCGTTCACTGTACCTTTGTGCTTGATTAGTCGCGCCCGATAATTGCTTTCGCTAAACATTAAATTTGGGGGTGCGACAGATTGGTATCAGAGCCTAAGGTTATAGTGAACTAGGTTGCATTAGTGGGCCTAGACTATGACCGTTAGGCAGTATTCCTTATTAGGTATAACTAGTTCAGGGATTACATTATACGAGTTTAATTTAACATAGCCTGATCAACTATGTACAATTAAATGAAGATGATGTGAAATCTGAAAAGGGTTATGTTGAATAGGAATGCACTAGTTGACTCTGACCACGAGAGAACCGAGAATCATACTTGTTTGTGCTAGACACACACTAGGCTATTATATGATATACGTGTATATACATACATAGGCCTCACCCACTTGCTATACTGTTAGGCTATTATATATATTGTATGTATATATGAATAGGCCTCACCTACGTACTACTCTCTAAGCTATTATATATTGAATATATGAATAGGCCTCACACGCTGATACACTCGCTCTGGAAATAGTTGACCTTACTCTCTTAACACATTCGAAATTCGCTCATCGATTTTCACCGACAATGACAGACTTGAACACCGTCACACCACTTTATGGTGAACTCAAATGACTTCATGAACATCACATCTAGCACAACGAAATCAACATACTTCCGAGGACTAAAATCCTTTCTTGCCATTTCTATAGAACTACTTGTGTGGAAAATGGTAAACTCCACAATAGACGATTACACGTCAGATAACGACCAAATTTACGATGAACAAATTCAGTACATGTATCTTGATGAAGATATAGCTCCAGTGGAAGAAATCGTGAACGAGGAAATCGAGGAACAAAACTTCGGGGTAATTGACATCGAAGAATACGAAAGAGTGCGAGATCAGGCCGAAGAATTAGATGGCCGAAACTGGGAACTCAAAATGAAATGCCAAATCTATGAACTGGAACTGAGGATTCTGAAAAGGTTCATCTCTGAACGAATCCGAGATCAGATCCACTACTGGAAAGAAGTAACTACTAATTTGAGTCACAGAACAACGACGTGGATCAAATGGATGTACCAACAAGCAACTGAAGATGCTTTGATCTACCCTGTACCTCTATGATACAGGGACATGCTTGAAGTTCGTTACTATCCTCACGACCTGCACCTAGAATAGATCGACGCTAACGATAACTACTCTGTATAGTAAACTTATGTATATAGTAGGTCGTACCTGAAACCTCTAATCCGATGGGTGTATAGTAACACCATCACATGTTGTATAAACCCACTGTATTCATCAGGATGTAATAATTCCCAGCACCTTTTGTAAACTTTAGCTCTTGTAATCTTTTGCACCCATATGTTAAATGATTACAATCCTACTACTTTTGTTATCTATCGACACGTCATGCATTGGCATACTTTCTCAGTACTTACACAACTATAATAATCATATTTTTCGTACAAACTCTCACATGTCCTCTACATTGTTATTAAAGGAACATGCCTCCGAGACGTCAAATGTACAGTCAAGCTGAAATCAACCAACTCATTGCTCAGGGCGTTGCTCAAGCTTTAGCTGCCCGACAAAATTCAGGTAGTGAAGATACTTTGAACAACACACCACCGACTAAACCATGTACTTACAAAGACTTTCTCAACTGCAAACCCCTCAACTTCAAGGGCACCGAAGGAGCCATCGGGCTAATCAGATGGTTCGAGAAAATGGAATATGTGTTCCGAATCTGCAACTGCCCTGAGGAATTCAAGGTGAAATATTCTATCTGTACTTTCATGGAGGATGCACTCACTTGGTGGAACACATATGCCCAGACCGTGGGTATTGATGTTGCCTACCGATAACCTTGGGAGGATCTGAAGAAGATGATGACGGAAGAATACTATCCCAGAGAAGAAATACAACAATTAGAGGCTAAACTCTGGAATCACTCGATCAAAGGAGATGACATAGCTGGATATACTACTCGTTTTCATCAACTGGCACTCTTGTGCCCAACCATGGTCAATCCTGAAGACAAAAGAGTCGAGAGGTACATCTGGGACTGCCCGCAAACATCCAGGGAATGGTGACTGCTTCCAAACCAGGGACAATCCAGAGTACCGTTCGTATGGCACACAACCTCATGGCACAGATTGTCCGCCAAGGGACGAATAACAAAAGGAAATCAGATGGAAACCCCAACCCTCAAAACCAAACCAACAAAAAGCCTGCGACTGCCAAAGTCTATACTGCTGGGTCTGACGACAAGATAGGGTATAAGGGAAGCAAGCCCTATTGCTCTGAATGCAGCCTCCATCATGATGGTACGTGCCCATAACCCAAATGCAAGCGATTCGGGCACGTAGCCAAAGATTGCAAAACAGTCATAATTGGTACCAACACCACTGCACCCAAGACCTGCTATGAGTGCAATGGTACCGGACACTTCAGGAAGGACTGCCCAAAACTGAAGAACAAAAACAACAACAATGCTCGAGGCAGGGCCTATGTGCTTAGCACGGGGGAATATCTACCAAGACCCGAATGAGGACGCGGGTACGTTCATTCTCTAACAGCCTAACTACTTCCGTATTACTTGGCTTATTGAATTTTACCTACTACTTAGTACTTCATTCAGTACCGCAGATCCTAAATACATGATAGGATTAGAAAAAGACAACTTACTCTTCATACAATACTGATACGGGCCAGCTCGCTCTACGAATTCACAAGCTATTCTGAACTTTATGAACACCGTAGAAATTACGACATCACTTTAAGCTACCAGTACAAATTGTAGCTACACTCTGGAGACTGACTGACCGACTTTACCTCGCGGACGTAATGGTCCACAACATCGAAACTCTCCTTCTCCATTTCTTTAGTTGCCAGTAGGGCACTAGTCTAACAAGGGGAGGAAAAACAACACGAGACAAGTGTTACATCACCTGACATATCTCAGAGTCTTTCTTAGATGACACCCATATTATTACTACAAACAAATTTCGAGATGAAATTCTCCTAACAAGGGAAGAATGTAACACCCGCTAAATTAGGACGTCATTACTATGCCTAATTATGTGCTTATTACATGTATTTAGTATAAAATAGGACTAAGTACAGTAACTACTTATATATATATATAATAATGATTATATATATATATATATATACACACACACACACGTATACGATTCGTCCAAATCGTACAAATTCGTGCCAGATATATATCTGACAACACAATACGTACGTTGGTGAAACACTTATTAAATAATATGAAATTATTTAGTAACATTGATAAATACTTTATATTATGTTTATAATATAACGAACATACACGTTTTGCTGAAAACGTAACCGAACGTGACGAAAACGCGCGAAACGTACCCGACAAACGAAACACATTCAAGTTATATTTTTATAACTCAAAACTAAGTATTTTGATAAAATACTTCAAGTAAAAATAACGCGATTACACGCATACGAAAATAACGTTTAAAAACGTTACATGCCTCGAACCATTATACAATTCACAACCGACAACCAAATGAAAACTTGAATATCATTTTGGTAACTTAAAACATACCATTTTAGTGAATCTATCATTGAAAAACATTGTGTTTTAAAACGTTACCGAAACATATTACATATAACGTTATACGATTAAACGAACGACGAAACGACCGGGTAAACGAACACCGCTCGGAGCGCAAACTTGGGGAACAATATTTGGGAGACCCACACTCTTGGTGGGCCACCCCTCAACTGGTTTTCAACCCACAAAACAAGATCCATGATTCATGGATCTTGCTTCCTTTGTGTTGACTACAAACACCAACCCTATCCCATCCTTTCCTCATTACATCACCATTCCTTATCTCTCTCTCTCACAAAGAACAACGACCAAGACCAGTTCCAGCAACCCTAAGCACCTCCATTACACAACCACAAGTCCACCATATCACCACCATAGTGCCACCATCGGCCGTCACGACGGAAAGTCAAGAAAACATGAGAAAACGAGCATTCGACTTCCTTTCTCCTTCTCCTCATCATTTCTTTGTAAGAACTCTTGAAATTTTGTTAGATTTACTTGGAACATATTTAATATCATGTTTAGGTGTTCACTCAACCATTATATGTCCAAATTATAAACCGAAACGCGATTTATAACTTGAAATCTTGAGTTTATGTTCTCTGTCCAAATTTAGTTCTCATTTCAACGATTTTTAGAAAAATCATTTCAACATGAAAATGGACGTTTCTTAAGCTTAAAATGAAGTACAAGAAGTAAGACTTCTAATAAAGTTTGTTTCGTAACGTTTCGATTCCGTTTAGTACACGAGAATAATTTTCTCCGACGAAAGGTCGAAACTGTTTCGGTTGGCAGAAAACTGCCTTTCCTTCTCAAGCTCATATCTGGAGCTCTAGGTCGAATAAATGTATGAAACTTGAACCAAAATCTTCCTTAATATGTCTACTACAAAAAGTTCTTTTATAGCTTCGCCTAGAAATACACCGATTTGTCTAGAAAATTAGATGTTTGACGTTGTAGCCGGATTGGTCAAAACTGGACCTCACGGGCTTTAACAATTAATTTGGCCGACTTCTAAGTGTCTAAAATTCATGGAAAAATTACATTAAATACTTAAGACATAGATGAATAACTATGATTTTTCTCAAGAATTAATTCGGATTTTAACTTAGTGAAAACGAGACCCGAAACGAGTCCAAAAACCTGTCAAAAACACGCATAGGGACTGTTTTGATAACAAACATAAAAACGACACTTCGAGTTAAACACTAAACGTAACGATAATTTTCCCGACCCTTAGAAACATAATTAAGACTAACCTAAAAGTTTCGGGTCAAACCGAGCCCGTTTGACTAAGTCAACAAAAACGAGCCCCAAAACGATAAACGCGAAACGATTTGAAGAACGTTAAGAATTTAGTCCGAAATGAACCTTGATGATTTTATTATGAAACTTGGGTAAAAACGACACGTATGAATTAAACCCGAATCGTAAAAACGACAACCGAAAACACTTGAACGGAAACGAAAACAACCGAACCCATTGTCGCAACGACTGCGACAATAGCCATTGTCGCAATATTTCTAAATTTCGCAACACTTTGTCGTAATAAACCAACATTGTCGCATTTACTGCGACAATGCTTCTGTCGCATGTATACTCTCGCACAACCATAGATTGTCGCACGTATTCACATCGTCGCACTTATCTACACTCAATGCATAACCGCTTGCCTTGTAGCAAATTGTCTCAAACTCGAGATTGTCTTATGAATAGTAACCGAGACTGTCTCATGAATAGTGAAATATGATTGTCTCATGAATAGTGTTACTCGATACTACACGTACGTGAAAACTCTTATACTTTGGGAAGTATACTTTACAACTTGAATACATATGAGTTTACACTCACACTTATACGAGTTTACACTCGCACGACCTACATATGAGTTTATACTCACATTAATACGAGTTTACACTCGCTCGAACTTACATTCGAACAACACTATCGCGTCGCGATACAAATGACAGACTTACAAATATACTTTACAAGTATACAACACAACAAAATACATAATAATAATACTTGAATTATTACTACACGCCGTCACCAACGGGCCGTACATATTTACAAACTACAGACGTAAATGATTACAAATACAGACGATTACAGACTTACAAACAAACATTGGACATTAAATAGTTGAGTGAACAACTAGCATGGATAATCTTAAAGATATCCATTTACTTACTTAACCTTATATGTTTAGGACGCTAGGGGTCACTGGTTCGGAGAACCACATTGCTTGATTTCTGCTATTACACTGCTAGACTCAAGTGAGTCTCACAGCCCCTATTTTTACTGTTTTTACTTAGGGGTGAGATGCATTACTTGTTTTTACTTGAACACGTGTACTGTTTTACCGACTTACAGACTTACTGATATACTGATTGCATGGGTTACGTTTTAATTCAATGAAGTCCTCTAAATCATAGTTGTTAGTTATAGGATAAGCGCGAGTTTTAGTAAATGGATCCATTTGGGACTGACAATCCCCGCCCGGGGTAGCACGCACTACCACGAACCGTACTCGTATAAACGGGCGTTTCTTACTCGTTACACTTGAGTATTTTTGGATTAGCACTCACGGGGGCACATTACCTGGTACTTGGTTGTACCTTACAGACTTGATAAGCTTCGACTATGATGCTCATGGCAATGTATATCAACCTTATTGCATTCGTGCAATCATTATTTACTACATTATTGCATTCGTGCAATCACTTCTACTACATGATGCGTTCAACTACTATTTACTACAAACCTGTGAGATTCACCAACCTTTTGGTTGACGCTTTTAGTGATGCATTCTCAGGTACACAACAACAGTATGGTTGCCTAGCAGGATTTGCTTACTAGCTCGAGTCGCATGCATTTACTCATTTGGAGATTCTTCTACATTACTATTGTAATAGATGTTATGTAATAGAATCTCTAGGATTTTACTCGAACTCTGAGCTATTGTATACTTTTGAAATACTTATGTAATAATGAAATACTTTTCGAACATCTCATATAGAGTCGTTCACTGTACCTTTGTGCTTGATTAGTCGCGCCCGATAATTGCTTCCGCTAAACATTAAATTTGGGGGTGCGACAATATTTGTGTCAAAGATATGCAGACCTGGGTTGGGCATGAACTACCCGGCGGGTAGTCCATGTACCCGGCGGGTACTAGTGTTGGAAAGTTGGCAGAAAGTGGGCTAAACCCGAATACCTTGCGGGTACTCTTGTACCCTGCTGCTACGGCAGTTACCCGGCGTGTACTTGCCTTACCCGGCGGGTACCTGGCCAGTTTTAGTCTATGTCATTTTCAAGTGTAAATCTGCAAAGTTTAAAAATGCATAAGTGTTTAGTGGACTTTAGAGACCTCTTTTATTTCACAGTTTTCAGTCAGTTTTATTTCGAGTCTAAGATTAATCATGTAAGTAATATATGTATCTAATATATTGACAATTGAGTTATGGGACATTGTTTATGTGATTTAATAAAAAAAATAAATAAAATTTGGGGCGTTTCAGATATCCAACTGATCCCGATTATATAATTATGTTTTGAACTTTTAAGTTTTGTTGGATATTATGACTTTAGTATTTTTGACTTTCTGTTGTAATAAATATGTCTAAACGTTATTTCAATATATGTCAGGAATATGGTTGTTTTAGTCTCCCAGCAACTAACCACTACTCTAGATTGACTTTGTTGTGTATTATTCATTTAATAAGCAATTTATTAAATCACATAAAGTTAAGTTTGGAAAATGACAAACAACTTACATTTTATATTTGTTTGATAATTGATATTAGGTGATAATGTGTATTATTCATTTAATAAGCAATTTATTAGATCACATAAAGTTAAGTTTGAAAAATGACAAACAACTTACTATTAATTTTTGTTTGATAATTGATATTAGGTGATAATTAGTATTAATATTTGTTTGATAATTGATATTGGGTGATAATAATTGATATTAGGTGATAATGTGTATTATTCATTATCACCTAATATTATCATCTAATATCAATTGGTGAACATTCTGAATAGTACATTTTGTCTTTAACTTGCTTATATATTAATATATATAATTAATATTTCTATTTTACTACACATTAATTTGATAACTTCAATGGTTATCATCTAATATCAATTGGTGAACATTATGAATAGTACATTTTGTCTTTTTATTGCTTATATATTAATATATATAATTAATATTTCTATTTTACTACACATTAATTTGATAACTTCAATGGTAAAACAAATAGTTGTTTTCTCTTTGGTATGCGGGTTCGATTCCAGCTAGAAGTTTTTTCTTTATTATATTTTTTTTTCAAATAGCAGGTGGGCAGCGGGCTTTATATTTGAGCATTTGCCTTTTCTTAAGTGTTTTTTTTCATGTATATTTACTATATTTTGTTGAAACTTTATTACTCCTTTACTTGAAATATTAAATTTCATTTGCAACGATTTATAAATTTTGAATGTTTCGTTTAATATGTGGTATGATTTTCAATTTAATTTTCCTCTTTGTAATTAGTTGGTTGTTAAAAATATTTTTATTACATATAATAATTAAGTTATAAAAATCATTATTACTAATTTTAGAATATATTAATATTAATATATATTAAATGTCATACTTATATTTTATAAGTGTTTATTTATTCTTGGATATTAACTTATTGTGTTTTTTACTATACTTAATCCTTTGAGAATCGTTAATTATGATGTTAAGATAACATGTATACATAAGATAATTTTATCATAAAGGTGGTTGAGTACTCAAAGTCTTCAAGTTATAAGGGCCTCAAAAATATATATACATACTTATAATTTGATAGATAATTTGATACTAAATTAAGGAATATAATATAATCGATCCGATTATTTCAAATTTGATTTGGTCATAGAAAAAAACTAAGCATTTTAACATATTACCAATCCCCTTATATATTATATATTAAATTAGGCCCTGATTATGATAATCAACTTGCTAATAGCCTCATCTTAACCTTCAATTTTGAATCCTATCTACTATCTA
Organism: Helichrysum umbraculigerum; assembly: GCA_949592205.1. Taxonomy (NCBI): domain Eukaryota; kingdom Viridiplantae; phylum Streptophyta; class Magnoliopsida; order Asterales; family Asteraceae; genus Helichrysum; species Helichrysum umbraculigerum. Next base: position 38,860,515 of record CATIUR010000005.1, read on the forward strand.
CTACTACTTATAAAGCATCTCTTATTGTTGAATCTTAACACTTCTTAAAAAATTATAATGCTTAAACTACCCTTTACACTTATGGTAACCATCCATTTACAAGAAAATTCACTACCCTTTACACTTATGGTAACTATCAATTCACAAGTAAAATTTATCCTTGATAACTTGATTGATGCTGTACATTCCAATGTATGTATACATAATTAAACCGTGTATTACTTTTATAAAATGGTTCATTTGCATCCCCCTTTTTCATATCTATATGTCATCCTCATTGAATTGATGGATAACATCAATTTTCCTACCTATACATAAAGGTAAATTACCGCTAACGAGTTATCATCACGGGATCATACTATCATTAAGTCATTACTTATAATAGAATATTATACTCCGCTGCATAGCGTGGGTATTATACTAGTTTAAATGATGACCCTTGATGATCTTAAATTTGGGTGATTTGCCAATAATTAGTTTTACCCATTACTTAATTACAAAAAAGTACCCATTTAATACATAATTAGAGGTCAAATGCTACCCATTAATTATTATCAACTAGTAGCTTACCCGGGCGTTGCCCAGCTTATTTGCTGCCATAAAGAAAACATTATAGTTGTATAGTTTTGTTATTTTCCATAACATAATAGGTAGTTAGATAAGCTATAGACATGTCACTCATCATGTATATATACTTATATAAAGTTAGAGTGAAAAATTATATAGTGGAGGGAACATATATAAGATTGTGAATAGGGTTATTGGCGCAGATCGGCAACGAACTTTCCTTTTTTTTCGAGTTAGGGTATGAACCCAATTTATTATACAGGTCGGTAACGAACTTTCAAATTATGTTTCGAGTTAGGTAACAAACTTTTTTTTTATCTAACTTTAAAAGTTTGTTACCTAACTCAAAACATAATTTAAAAGTTTGTTACCTAACTCGAAACATAATTCGAAAGTTCGTGTCTAATATATGTTTCGAGTTAGGTAACAAACTTTCGAATTATGTTTCGAGTTAGGTAACGAACTTTCAAATTATGTTAGAGTTAGGTAACTCGAAAAGTTCGTTACCTAACTCGAAACATAATTTGAAAGCTCGTTACCGACCTGTATGATAAATTGGGTTCATACCCTAACTCGACAAAAAAGGGAAAGTTCATTGCCGATCTGCGCCATTTACCCTTGTGAATAATACAAATGTTTCAACGTAGTCATGTTTAATTGTATATGACCAATTGAGAATGAAAGATATATAATTTTACATATAACTGGGCGTTGCCCAGTTCACTTGGCAAATTTATATGTAAAATTAACGATCGTGTTGCCCATTGAAGTTAGATAAAAATAACAATTTCTACGGAAGGAAGATGAAGAATACCATAAAGTGACCCACAGCAGTCAGCAACCCGATAAGCGAAGGTCAATTATTAATGAAGATATTTTGGCCCAAGTTTCCGTTTTACCTCATTTATGGGTAACAACCAGAAGTGCAAAGGTTAATGTTCCTTGGAATATTTGGCGTTGCAACCCACGTGGAGCTTTTACAAACTGATGTTTGTATTGTGAGGTTTTTATTTTGGTGTTTGTTTTAATTGGTTTTGTTTTCAAGATTTTAGTCCCTTTCTTAGGGGCTCTATTGTATCCATTTTGAGATTGTTGTGTTTATAAAATTTGCCATTAAAAAAAAAAAGACCAGTCAGCAACAAAAACAGTAAATTACATCTACTTATCATCATAGGCGATGTATTATGTTCAAGATTCCCCAAAGTGTGTGTCATCATAAGTTAAATAAATCGTATGATGTAGACATTTATCTTAATATTTAGTAGCTTACGAGTTTTAAAAAGATAGTTGCAATTAAGGTGCTCACTTAATGTAGAATACCTATGACCAGCAAACAATAGTGTTATACTCGGGTGTTGCCCAATTACTTGTACTTATTTAAATCATTAACGTGATAGTTACATATATCTTCTTATATCTTCAGTAGCGAGATCTCAAAGCAATGTCTCAAATAGCACCCATGTCCAATATCACTTTAGCGCCCATGTACACTTCAAAATCTAAGAACTAACAGATGTGATTTATAAGTCTATCATTGTATTCATGTACACCAACCATTAATGGCCATCATTTTAAACTCTAAAATAAGAGAAACATGTAAGAGGTATCTTGATTTGTGGCATATTTAACCTGTCATATAAAAAAGATTTTAGAGAAGAATAATTAGGTACAAAGAAACCCATCTAAGAGTTCAAAATTAATAAAGTCGGGAGAGCACATCTAACAATTCCGCTAGGTTTGTCGCCTTTCGGGCGATTTATGAATTATGATCATCAAGATACACCATATTATTCTATTAAGCAACCCCATAAGTTCATGCCTTGAATAGGCACTATCCAAAAGAAGAGATGTAGCAAGCTTCAAAATATACACATAAATCAATCTTCCCAAAGTTGGTAACTCAGATTCGAAACAAAGACATTTGTTTTTAGGACCCTAAAAGCCATACCACTGAGATTGAGTTTCCCATTTAGTGCTCGTAACACCTTCATTGCATCCTGAAATTTTAAACAATAAGTTGGGGAGTACTAAAATTAGTAAAAACTCCTAGAAAATAAGAAGTATATACCCATCATGAATATATGTTTTTAAGCATTTAAAAACACTTTGGGGTGACCTGTTAAAAACTAAATTACCGATGTTTGCAATAGATAGATATAAATACAAACCCATCAAAATTTAGACATGTACCAAGGTTAACTGTTTAGACTCAAACTCAATTTGACCCGTCCATTTTTCTACTTCTACTACATGATTACACAAGTCATTAAGAGAAAACTTTAAGCATCTTTCCATATGCTTGGTGTGCCCTCAAACAGACTTCGCAAGCTTTCAGGGGCAATAATAAAGATATTAGCCATGCCGAAGAATTACGGGTTAGATTAGTATTTACGTGTCAGCCTGACTTGTGCCCTTTGGGACCAAAAATTACATGTTGACCAGTTGCATGATCTTTCCAACCCTCATGTCGCCACTGCTAATCATTGGTTAGTTGTTCAGAAATGCCAAATAGTTACCAACATTATATAAGCTAAAAATCTTTGTTCATTGTGAGAACATACTATGTAGAGTTGCCTATTCCTACAAAAGATCATCGTTATCAAGGGATCGATTTGCAGTCATAGGTGTACTTAAAGCCAAGACTGTGCTTGCTTGGTTCATAACTCCACTTTTTATAAGTATGTAAGCTTGGTCTATGCTTGTCTAAGACCAAGCCACTGGATTGGCTAATGTAAGCACAGTTTCTATGGCTTCATTTAAGGTCTAACTTGAAATCTGCTTATAGATGTTTGATTCGTATGGGATAATATACACTACAAAATTGGCCCAAATCATAGTGGCTCATACAATCGAAAACAGACCTTTCAAATAGCTTTTTATGAATGTTAAAAGCACAAATTATAAAGAAAGTAAGCAATCAAAATCATCAAACACTATTTAACTTATACAAATCATATAATTAACAATAAATACAGTTAACATCATTTACAACTACTATCTATAAACCTTAAAAAATATAATATCAACCATACTCATGATACAAATTTGTCTTCAGTTTATATTATCTTATTATATATTATATTATGAAAAATGTGATTAGGACTGACCTGAAAATTTGCATATGTACTTTTTGGGTGGGGAGAAGCTTTGCCGTAAGAAGGCCCCATGAAGAAGAAAGTCAGAACTTACATAGAGAAACACTGCTTATACTAAAATTGTGACGGGCAGCATCAAAAGTTGGAGAACCAACTATTCCAAAGTCCTGTGCACGTATATAGTTCATACAAACTGACATCAGTTGTCTTACCCATTTGGATTTTAATGCGTGAATTCGTTGTTGGTACATGTTTGTGTCTGTCAGTTGGTTTAGCTCGTGTTTTGTAATTAGATTTGAGTTTCCTGATTCCTGCGACGTTGTGCGTAACGTCGCAAGTGCGACGTCAGGTATTGGGCCTGCGACGTAGTTAACGTCGCATGGGCTTGGGCCTGCGACATCGTGTGCGACGTCGCAGGTGCCAAATTTTGTATATAAACGTTTTACGTTTTCTGTTTTAGGGTTGACGAAACCCTAAACACCATTTGTCGAAATCCCTGTAATCTGATCGATTATAATTCAATATACAAACGTTTGGTTCTTATTTATTGCGTATTGATTATTCGTGTGTTTAGTTTATAACTTAATCGTTGATTCCGCAAACGATTGAGTGACTCGGTTCGCATAGATCCAAGGTTAGGGACAAACAACTGGTATCAGAGCAGAAAGTGCTCGTTTTTGGCTTAACGGATCGAGTTTGGGATTTAAAAGGACGTGATATTCGTGTGTTTTCGTGTTTATCACGTTTGTTTTGTGTTTTTACAGGTTTTCGATCAATATTACTGGGAAAGTTGAAGGTTTTCATCGATCTTCGAACGTAGTTTTCGTTTAGGGTTTAAATCTTCGTTTTTTAGGGTTTGTGGCCGCAGCTCAACGCGTTTTGCGACGTTACCTGCGACCTCAGCTGCGACGTCGCATGCGACGTTAGTGATTTGGACTTTAATTAGTCTGTGCGACGTACTGTTGCGACGTCATAAGCGACGTCGCTATTTTGACTTTAATTAGTCTTCTGCGACGCTTTGTTGCGACGTCTTGTTGCGACGTAGTGTGATTCTGCGACGTCCTCTGCGACGTCATCTGCGACGTAATACTCAACGTCGCTTACTTCTGATTCTTAATTGAATCGTTCGCCTTTTGCGACGTTACTCTCGCCGTCGCATACTATTGGTGCGACGTTACCCTCTACGTCGCTAATATCAGAAGACTTGTTTTTCGTTTAGACAATTAAAATGGCCGCTGATAAAGAGGATATTAGAGGACTTAGGGAGATCATTAAACAAAGTAATGACATTGGTTCAAGCAATAAACCTCCACTATTTACAGCTGATATGGATTATGTATACTGGAGAGACCGTGTTGAACAATACATTGACTTTCATTGTCCAGAATTATGGGGACCATTACGTGAGCGTTATGTACCTCCATTAGCTGAAGGGGAAAACCGTAGTTTTCGCCCTGTCAAGACTTATAAAGCTATGACTCCAGAGGAGAAGAAAGATTTTGATACTGAGAGAAAGTCATTTTCTATGATTAAAATGTGCTTAACCAAGGATGTTCTATGGCTTTTCAGAACTCATGAAACAGCCTTTGATTTATGAAAGGCAATTGAAACTCGTTGTGGAGGAAATGATAAGTATAAGGAAGCCAAGCTCGAACTAATTAAGAAACAGTACGATATCTTTGACATCCTTCCTGATGAAGACACAACTTCTTTATTCACTAGGTACTCACGGTTAGTTGGTGAGTTGTTTGAAGGGGGTTATACTTTTCCTCCAATTGAAGTAAATAAGAAGCTACTGGATGTGTTGCCGAGTTCTTGGGATGTTAAAGTTCAATTTTTAAAAGAAAATGAAGAACTTGCAAACATGTCTTTGGATAATTTGATAGGGGATCTTCAAGCTCACGCGATGGAGATTAAGAAGAAAGAAACAAGGTCTGGTGCTGCTGTTCAGAATCCTAGTGTGTATGGTGTTCAACTTAACTCTGGAAAGACTTATGGATCTGGAGTCGCCTTCGTGACAAATACAAATGCTTCATCAACCTCTTCTTCTTCTTACGATGGGATTCATTCTGTTTTCATGACTGGACCTTCTTCAAATCAACAACAGGTTCAAGTCTCACCTGCTATTCAGGAGCAAGCTGCCATTTATACAGCTTTCTTAAGCTCATACAAGGATTTGGTTACTCAACCGAATCTTACTTTGGAATTGACTAAGGAAGACTATGCTCAGCTTGATGAAGATGATTTGGAGCAAATGGATCTAACTTGGAATGTGGCAATGATCACCCGAAGAATTCAAAAGTTTTTGCAGAGGACAGGACGTAAAAGCTTGGAAGGTGACGGGAAGACTGGCTTCGGATTTAACAAGAGTAAGGTCCGGTGTTACAATTGTCAAAACTTGGGTCACTTCGCCAGGGAATGCGAGAAACCCAAAATGCCAGCATCGGGATTCACAACACCTTCTACTCCTCCAAAGACCAAAGAAATGGAAGTTGCCAAGAAAGGGCCCGCTGATAATGCCCTGATTGTTATTGAGCCCACAAGTCAGGATTGGACGGCTGTCTCCCAGCAATACCAACAGTGTTTGATGGCTCACATTGTGAATGAGGTACATGATGAACCATTAAATTGTATCTCTTGCATTAAGTTAACTGAATCTCTAAAGGCATATCAGAATGACAACGTAGAGTTGAGGAAAAAGAATGAAAAACTAACCGAGTCAAATAATTTCTTAAAAGCTAATGAGAAACTTTATGAGAAACATCTTGAGGCTCATCGGTTAGATACTCAGAAATATAAATCTAAGGTTTTTAGTCAAGAAGATGCCATTAAAAGCTATCTTGTTGAAATTGAACTGCTAAAGAAAGATCTTACAGATTTAAAAAATGAGTATGAGAATTATAAGAGTAAAATCTTAGGTTCAAATTCCTCAACGGTTGTCTTTAATGAAATTCTTAGCAAGCATGGAACTAGTGGGAAAAAGAATGAGGGATTGGGATACCACTCAGTCCCTCCTCCTACTACTCACTGTCCCCTGCCTGTTAAGGAAGGCTTTGAAGAGATTCCAGTTGATTGGTCAAAGCTTTACGGTATAAAAACTAAAGATGCTAAAGAGACCAAACATAACAAACCGGCAAAGGAGAAAACAAAGCGGCCAGAGTACCCCTTGCCAACGTTTGTTAAGTCTGTGAATGAATCTCCTGTTATTGTTGAGGAGAGTGTTAAGCTAAAGAATGAATCTCCAACCTGTTTTGAGAAGATTGTTGAGATTGAGGACATTACGGATCAGGAGTATCCTGAGGTTAAGAAAGTTGAAGTTAAACCTGAAAAAGTGATTTCAAAGGTTGAACCTGAAATTAAGGTTCAACCAAATAAAGGAAAAGCCAAGGTTTTAAACTCGAAACAACAAACTTTACAGTCACCTGTAAAGATTTTGCAAAGAAAATTAGTAAATGAAAATGTTTCGTATAATAAACCATCAACTTCAACCTCTCAACCAAAACAAACATTTTCTAAGACGTGTACGCAATGTTCATGTTCTAGAAATGTTTCTTCATCTCCTGTGGTAATTCCTCAGCCTCAACCGTTTGTTGAGACTCGTTCTTGTTTCTACTGCAAGAAACAAAGACATTTAATTCGTGAATGCCCAAAGCTGTCAAATCAGCGCTATGGGAGAGAGATGCCTAGGACATCTGTTTATAGAAATTCTTTTTCAAAATCACCACCTAGGCGTTACTTAAACTCTCCCAAGCCTGTTTTAAAGCCAAGTAATGTTGAGCAAAAATCTTTGTCAATTCAAAAGCCCAACATTACTTCTAATACCAATTCCGAACGTTCTAAAGTTTGGAAACGAAAAGAGTCTGATGTTGACTCTTCAGTCGTCAACAATAACACATCAGATAAAAATTCTAATTTGTTTAAAGATAAAATCCTATCTGACGTGCTTATTGTTGATGACCACGGTCGACCTAAGTCTGTAAAGGCTTGGGTCACCGTTTCTCACTAATCTCCTTCATTTGTGTGTTGCAGCAGTCAGAACGCGTTAAAGATAGTGAATGGTATTTGGATAGCGGCTGCTCGCGACATATGACAGGCGATGTATCTCTTCTTGTAGATATTAAACCATACGCAGGAGGATATGTTGCCTTTGCTGGAGATACTGGAGGAACCATTTCTGGAAGAGGAACGCTAACTAACGGCAATGTTAGTTTTGAAAATGTGAACTACGTGGAACAGCTTACGCACAACTTGCTAAGTGTTTCACAGGTCTGTGATAAGGATTATACTACTGCGTTCACAAAGACAGAGTGCGTGATACTGAAGCCTGGATATGTCATTCCGGAAGAATGGGTGTTACTGAGAGCACCAAGAAAGAATGACACATACATTTTGAACATGAGAACTGTTGAGACTTCGAATGAGTATACGTGTCTCTTGTCTAAGGCTTCTGAAAAGGATTCACTGCTTTGGCACAGACGAATGGGACACATTCATTTCCGAAAAATGAATTTCTTGACTAAAAATGACCTAGTGCTAGGAGTTCCAAAACAGTCATTTGCTCTAAAGGATGACTGTATCTCTTGCCAAAAAGGAAAGTTATGTAAGAAGTCCCATAAGTCTAAGCAGGTGAATTCCATTAATGCACCATTGGAACTACTGCATATGGATCTTTTTGGTCCAGTCTCTACAAAGAGCATTGGTGGTCGGTCTTACTGCTTGGTAGTTACTGATGACTACTCAAGGTTTTCGTGGGTTTACTTTTTGACCTCAAAGGGGGAGACTCCTGATATTTTGGTGTACTTGTTGGATAAGTTGGCAAATCTGTGCAACTTAAAGGTGAAAAGGATACGAAGCGACAATGGAACTGAATTCAAGAACTCAACTCTCGAATTGTTTTGTGCTACAAGAGGTATTGAGCATCAATTCAGTGCTCCGAGGACTCCACAACATAATGGAGTTGCAGAAAGAAAGAACAGAACAATCATCGAGACAGCTCGGACTATGTTAGCTGACTCCAAGTTACCAATCATCTTCTGGGCTGAGGCGGTTAATACTGCCTGTTATGTTCTGAATAGAGTGCTTTCGGTTAAGAAAAAGAATAAGACGTGTTATGAACTTTTCAATAACCGTAAGCCAAATCTGCAGTTTCTAGAACCATTTGGGTGTCCATGCATGATCATGATTACAAAAGATAAGGTCTCTAAGTTTGGTGATAAAGCTGTTGAAGGGATTTTTCTTGGATATTCAGTCAACTCTCCGAACAAAAGAGTCTACAACAAATCAACGAATCAGATTGAGGAACATTTTGAAGTAAAATGTTTAAGGTATAAAAAACCTCCTCAAGGAACGGGTCCGGATTGGTTTTTCAACTATGGAAACCTCTTCAACTCTTTCAATATTCCGGAAGAGGATGATACGGAAGAATTGGTTTCTATACTTCATGGACTTGATCTTACTCAAGATACACCTGTTCATAATAAACCATCCAACCCATCTCCCAATGCAACACCCGCACCTCCACCAACTAATCCTACACCTTCACAAACAACACCTACACCATCACAAACAACACCCACACAACCACAAACAACAACCAAATCACCACCATCTACACCTACACCTACACCATCTTCGGCTGCTCCTTCTAAAACAGTTTATAACTACACAAAGGAGCTTCCATATGATCCAAACATGCCTCTTTTAGAAGAACCTCAAGAAGAAGATGAAGTGGAAGAAACAATGGCCTACTCTCACTTATTTTCTCCTGAAGATGAAAGAGAAGAAGAAGAGTTAGCCATTCCTGAGTCTGCTGCTACTCCCGAAACTGAGGGAGATTTGAACAATATGGGTGTCGATCTTGTGCCAACCGCCATACCAGAAACTTGTATACATAAGGATCACCCCATTGATAATATCATTGGTGATCCTCACGCATCTGTTCAAACACGACAACAAGCAAAGCAGACTTCAGCTCAGCAGCTTTTGGGACTTATAGCTCATATCGATTCATGTCATTTGTCTCAAATTGAACCTAAAAAGGTTGAACAAGCCTTAAAGGATCCATCTTGGGTCGAGGCTATGCAGGAGGAACTACAACAAATAAACAAGATGAATGTTTGGGAAATTGTTCCTCTACCCAAGGGTGCTCACTTGACGGGTACTCGTTGGGTTTATCGCAACAAAATGGATGATCGTGGGGCGGTTATTCGAAATAAAGCCCGTCTGGTAGTTCAAGGATATAGTCAACTGGAAGGCATTGACTATGATGAAGTTTTCGCTCCTGTCGCTCGTTTGGAATCTATTCGAATTTTTCTAGCCTATGCTTCTTTTAAAGGATTCCGTGTGTATCAACTTGACGTGAAGTGTGCCTTTCTATATGGAGATGTCGACGCAGTGATTTATGTGTGTCAGCCTCCTGGTTTTGAAGATCCAAAGCATCCTAATCATGTTTGTAAGCTGAAGAAAGCTTTGTATGGTCTTCATCAATCTCCTCGACTTTGGTATGAGAGACTTGCCAAATACTTGCTGAAGAATGGTTTTGATAGAGGACAGATTGATAGCATGCTTTTCATCAAACGGGAAGGAGCGGATTTGTTACTTGTGCAGGTCTATGTGGACGACATAATTTTTGGATCAACTAATGATCAGCTGTGCAAGGATTTTGAAAGACTGATGAAATCTGAGTTTGAAATGAGTGATATGGGGGAACTCACGTTCTTTCTGGGACTACAGGTTGAGCAATCTGACAATGGAATTTATATACACCAGTCTAAATATGTCACTGACATGTTGAAGCGGTATGAATTGCTCAATTGTAAACACTACGGCACTCCAATTAAAGTGAAACACAATCTTGGACCTAATGAGGACGATGAAGATTGCAAGGAGAAAGACTATCGCTCAATGATAGGCTCTCTCATGTACCTGACCGCCTCAAGACCAGATATAGTGTTTGCCGTTTCACTCTGCTCTCGATTTCAAGCAAATCCGAAGGTGTCTCATATGAAGGCAGTAAAACGCATTTTTGGATATCTCGCTTTTAGGCCATCTCTGGGTCTATGGTATTCAAATGAGAAAAACTTCGAGTTAACTGCCTATTCGGATTCGGATCTTGGTGGCTGCAAGGTAGATATGAAGTCAACCACTGGAGGATGTCAGTTCCTTGGATCGCGCTTAGTTTCTTGGCAGTGCAAAAAGCAGACTGCGGTTGCTATTTCCACAGCTGAAGCCGAGTATGTTGCTGCTGCAAGTTGCTGTTCTCAAGTTCTCTGGATTCAGCATCAGCTGCGTGATTACGGGTTCAATCTCTCTATGACTCCTATTTACATTGATAATACAGCTGCTATATCTATAACACACAATCCCGTACAGCACTCTAAGACCAAACATATTGAACTTAGGTTCCACTTCATACGGGATTGCTTTGAGAAACACCTTATAGATGTCGTACATATAGAAACCCTTAAGCAGTGTGCGGACCTTTTCACAAAAGCCTTTTTGCGATCACGCTTTATTGAACTGGTCAATCTGATAGGTTTAAGGTTCTTTCAGTCAAAGAATTGATTTGTGACTTGGATTTTTAAGTTTTTTTTTAAATTCATTTAAAAAAAAAATCGCAATAGCCACTCTTTATACTCTTTAGTATCAAAGAAAACGCGAGGTTGCAACATTTTTAAAATAGACGTTGAAGTTGTGTCTGTAAACAACTTGGGATATGATAGTACATCGGGTGACATGCACAAAATGGAATTTTAAGGTTTATCTTGGATGTGTCAGTAGGTTTATGTGACACACTTAAAACAGTTTCTATCTAAATTGTCTTCATTATACGATGTATTGGTAGGCATGATACACACCGGTTTGAAAGTGAGTAAGAAGTAATAATACAACTTGTTTATTACTTTGTGAAAAATGTTATATGATGTATGACATATGTCTTAATTGATAAATGAAAGTACTGCCATACACTGTCATAATTATGAAATGTCAAATTGGCATATAGTAATAATATGATTATTCGCCTAACTAATGGTGACTATTGTTGTACTCACGTACAGACCTGAATCCATTAGTTATGCAAATAGTCTCAAACTTGTTATGTTTATACTAAGGGACCCTCTGTTGTACTATGTACAGAACTGGAGCCACTAGTATCTTCATAGTCGGTTTGATGTATGCCTAATTATAAATATCAAGTGTATGTTACGAGAAAGCCGAGATAATCTTGGTCTTGTAATCTCTACCTTGTGTGAATATGCAGTGTTTGTTTTACTGAAGTTTATCAGTATATCATATAATAGGTTTCACAAAATTAATATTCATACTAACAATAAAGGTTAGCTTTCAAATACGGATGTAACATGTTTAGGTGGACAAACAATACCAATAATCGTCTTGAAATAATTTTTATAAAAGGTGTTTTAAATGTGCCACGTAAATTTAAAGTGGACAAATATACTGATGATCGAAATAACACTTACTATTCCTAATAATTGCATGTTATTCTGATATGATCCCTAATCAGACAAAACAATTCCGTCACCAAAAATAGAGTGTTAGTAATTTTATTTTGTTATATTTTTACTTTTTGTGATATTAAAGAAAATACCAAAAAGATTTTTTTTAGTTTAGTTATTTCATTTTATGCTTTATTTTTTATTCAAAGTTATTTTTCCCAAGTCACGAGTCATTTGGATATTATTTGCTAAAATAACGAGTAAACGGTTCTTGAAAATTACAAAATCGACTCAAATCACATCCTGACTGCTCTATGCGACGTACCACTCGCCGTCGCATGCGACGTCCCAGCCTACGACGCACATAGGGTTAGACTATATATAGTCTCAACCGCGATGTAACACGTCACACTATTCAATATTCACCTGCGACGTAGCCTGCGACGTACCATTTGGCGATTTGCGACGTAGCATTTTTTCGAGCATCTTTGTGATCTGTAGCCGTTTTCATTCCGATTCATTCACGTACCTTTGATCTACTCGTTATTCCGCACACTTAGGTACCATTTTTACCTCTTTTCACCGTGTATATTTCGTTTAATTGTTATATATATATAGCGGTTGCGGAGGGTTTCGGGTTTGGGACAAATTACCTGTGTAAATGTGTGATAAACATAGTATAAATTATGTTTTCGTGATCACCGTTTAAAGCCGCACCTTGTGGTGTGTTTTGTTTTGAAAACCCCTAAATTCGAAAGTTAGGTTTTCTGGGTTGGGGACGACTGTTCGTCGGTGCGACGTACGCTGCGACGTCGTGGTCTACGTCGCTATTGCTTATTTATTATCAATTGTCTACGTCGCCCTTCCCTACGTCGCCTTTTACTGCGACGTCCTACGCGACGTCCCTCACTACGTCGCTACTTTTATTAATGTGATTAAATTCACAATAAATAGCAAAATGCGACGTCCCCTTTAACGTCGCTCGAATTTTGTGCGACGTCACGGGCTACGTCGCTTTTGTTATTATTCTGATTTCCTGTGACGTCCATTACTACATCGCTATCTGAGATGCGACGTCATAACCTACGTCGCTAATTACAGGAAAATGACAATTTTTGTTACAATCTAAATGTTGCGTTTTTCTGACTGTTAAATTCTGTCCAGCAATGGCGGGCGATTTCTTTCAGTTCCTCGCTGAATCAGAAAGACTGTGTTCACTGCTTCTGCCCAAAGAGTGTCACCACTCGCCCGTCCGCGGCTAGAAGGATCCTCTTCCGGTCGTGGATTTTTTTTGTGCTTTCTGGTGGTCATGCGCCTTAAAGTTTGTATCTGGTCACTTAGATATGACCATTTTTGTCTCCGTTGGTTGATGATCCGGTGAAATTCTCTCTTTGTCCTGAATCTTGGTTTTCTGGTCTGGAGGAATTCCTTCATTATCCTGGATCTCGGCCTTCTGGTCTGGTGGGATACCATCCCTGTCTTGGATTTTAGCCTGACCTTGTCTTGAATTTTGGCTGTATTTATTTAATCAGGATCTTTGGTCTAGGTTTAAGTTTAGGGTTTAGGATTTGATATGTTTATTTGTAACTATGTACTTATTTAACATATCAATGAAACCTTTCGTTTGTGAAAAGTTTGGTATATTTTGTTTATTCTAACGCTTTTCGAGAATATATATTATATTTCTTTTTGCAGCTATGGCTCTTGTTTTCGAAGCGCGTCACAATACTGCTGCTTACCTTGATGATACTTCTGATAAAGCTGCACCGTATCGTCAGATGATTGCATTTTTGAGACGTTCAAGGGTATTCCACGCCATCTCAGATAACACTGTGGTTTTTGGAAATCTGATCAACCCTTTCTGGAGAAACGCAAATGTTGTTACTGATAACAACGTTCGACGACTGGTCTCTACAGTTCTTAACACTGAGATCACAATTACTGAACAGAGCATTAGGGAGCTTCTTCAGCTGAACGATCAACCAGATATGCCTGTTAGTTTTGATCCAAATTTCGTCGCAGGGGCTATGCAAAGGATTGGATATCCCGGGATTCCCACTGATCAGTATCGGAAAGCGAATCTCACACGTGTTTGGAGATTTTTGATGCACGTGATTATTGTTTGCTTGGGAAACAGGAAAGGTGGAACGGATGGTATGAGCCGAAGTCTGGCTTCCGCCATGTTAGCGTTAGTGTACAACAAGCCGTTCAACTTCTCGGGATTTATATTCAAAGCTATGGTTGATAATGCGAATGCCGGTGATCAGAAATGGATATTATATCCGAGATTTATTCAGTTGCACATCAATCGACATCATCCAGATCTTCAGGCACAGGGTGATATTGATCAGAAACTAAAGATTTCACCGATGATGAGTCGGATCTTTACCGTTTGTGCAGGTTTTGAGAAAGGGGTTGAGGCACCACGGGATGTTTCCTTATTTGGTGCTATTGTAGATGAGAATTACGTACCCCCACCAGAACCTCAGTATATGGACATTCCGGCACCACAGCAACCGCAGCAACCGCTTGTGAACATTCCTGTTCAACCTGCGGGGGAGCATGTGAATGCACTTTTGGAGAATATTGAGCAATTTGGACATGTTGATTCGGAAGATTCAGCTTCTCACCATACAGTCGAAGGATCTGATTCTGAAGAAATTCCTGTTCAACAACCTGATGATGGCGGGCCGACGCCTTCGGATTCTGATGGTGCGGTCCCGCACCCGTCTCAGATGGAAACAATTCGACGTCAGTTTTCTCAGAGGTACAAAAGAATTCAGCGTCGTTTGAAACAGGGGCGTGTGTATGTTCCAAAGAATACTGGCAAACGTATTCGAGACGGTGATGATCCTGAGGATGTAGACTTTGAGCCTCGTCGTCGTCGTCGTTCTCGTCAATCTACTTCTTCCAGAGCTCCTGTTAACCCGACACCTCAAGATGCTTTTGAGATTCAACCGACACCAGATTTTATGCAAAAGATGATGAATGATATCCAGCGAATGCAGCAAAGGATGAAAGCTCAAGATGAAAAGATTGCTGAGCAAGCTGCGCTGATCGAGGTTCAATCTAAGGAGCTCGAGGAAACGAAGCTTAGGGTTAATGTTTTGGAAGGCAGGTTACTTGCCTCGGGGGAGTCTGGGTCTGGGGTACCCAATTTAGAGTCAAGTGAACCTGCGTCTGTAAACCCCAACCCTGTACTTGAAAATGTTAATGAAATTATTTCTGTTTTGGATTACTTTTGTGTTGATGATATTCCAGGGCAACCGAGACCGCTGGCTGTTGACTATTCATTCGCTGACTTATCGTTTATTCAGAGAATGGCCAGTGGAGTTGGCTCTGAGGAAGAAACGGAGAATGTTTTTGAAATGAATGAGGATGTTTCGATTGAAGAAGAACAGTTGAATTCAGATGAAACGTATGATGATGCACAATCTGGGGAAGCTTATGATGGTGCACCGATTATTGAATCTGATTCAAGTGAAGATGAGAGACCTGCTAAAGCTCAACATGGAGAATCTAGTTCTGCTGCAACTCCAGCTCCAGAGACACAGGCACCGGACTCAGCAGTTCCTGAAACTGAATCTTCTGATATTCCTAAGAAGAAATTAACTGCTGAAGAAAAGAGAGAAAGAAATAAGAAATGGTGGCCTAAGGGACGAAATCCAGTTCCTATTCCAGTTAAATGTCAAGTGTACCGGGTTAGTCGAAATTATACCGGAGTTATTAAAAGCTGGAAGTGTCAGAGGAATCTTTTTATGATTAAGAGAGAAGATGGAGTTCAGTACTTTAGAATGCGTTTTGATAGATTAAGTACGTTGCCAAAAGGAGAGATTAATCGATTAGCTCAGCTTAAATTGATTAATCCGTTCGAGAATGATTATGCCGAGTTTATTCAGAGGAATTTACGTCGAGAAGTGTTATCGAAGACATATTCTAAATTGAAACCGACGTTGGGCATTCGGTATACGTGGAAAAAGAAGATTGATCCAGTCACCAGGAAGCCTATGGTTAAAATTCACTATCCGCCTGCTAACTGTTTGACTGAGATACCTCTGGAACCAGTTCCTTATTATTTTCTGAGAAGACTTGTAAAATGGGAACTTGATTCACAGACTGGTGAAGCGGTTATTACTTTTGTACCAGATTCAGAACCGTGGCCAGAAGTTGGAGGTATATGGAATTTGAGGCAAGCAACGTTTAGACTGTATGATCCGATGAGTTTGATTAATTTTCATGAAAAAAATTTAAGAAAACTCTATGATGATCGGATTCGTGTTGGTCAGAAGAATGAGTTCAACAGACGTTTAGCCGAGCAGTTTTACAATGTTGTTACTGTTTGTGTGGCTAATGGAATTCATGCTGACGGCCAATTTCCTGCGGGCTAGGTTTAAAGAAGATTTTTGAAGACCAAGCTGAAGACACGGGGGAGTTTGTTGGTACATGTTTGTGTCTGTCAGTTGGTCTAGCTCGTGTTTTGTAATTAGATTTGAGTTTCCTGATTCCTGCGACGTTGTGCGTAACGTCGCAGGTGCGACGTCAGGTATTGGGCCTGCGACGTAGTCAACGTCGCATGGGCTTGGGCCTGCGACGTCGTGTGCGACATCGCAGGTGCCAGATTTTGTATATAAACGTTTTACGTTTTCTGTTTTAGGGTTGACGAAACCCTGAACACCATTTGTTGAAATCCCTGTAATCTGATCGATTATAATTCAATATACAAACGTTTGGTTCTTATTTATTGCGTATTGATTATTCGTGTGTTTAGTTTATAACTTAATCGTTGATTCCGCAAACGATTGAGTGACTCGGTTCGCATAGATCCAAGGTTAGGGACAAACATTCGTGACAACCCGTAGAGACAAAATCAATTTGGTTTCATTAAAATGATTGCGACATAAAAACAACAACAAACATTATGTTTCACTAATATAAAATAAAATCAGAAAACTAAGGTTGGCCCGTCTGTCTCACTAGTATTTAAAAAGAAGGAAGTCTTGACAAGTCACATTTAAACCGCTCATCTTGCACCTCTAGATAAACAGTAAAGTCTTAGGCTATGTTTGGCGAGGAGCTTTTCAGAGCTTTTAGGAGCTTTAGCTTTTAATATTAAAAATAAAAGCTCTAAAAATAATAAAAGCCTTGTTTGGTGTGTAGTAGCTGTAGCTTTTAATTTAAATGAAAAGCTCCAAATTGAAAAGCTGGTGTGCAGTAGCTGTAGCTTTTAATTTAAATGAAAAGCTCCTTTATAGTTATTTTATACTTCAAAGTTACAGCTACAGTTAGTTTGCCAAACAATTTTACAGAAACAAAGTTACAGCTTACAGCTTGAACTTACAGCTACAGCCTACAGCTACAACCAACAGCTACAGCTACAGCCTACAGCTAGTTTCGCCAAACATACCCTTATTAGAATTATAAAGTGTCTTACTTGAATCCAATTATCTTGTTCTCAGGTACTTCCTTGATTCGTGTGTATAAGAAATTGAAGATATGAAGAATAAATAAAAGGCATTTACGTATAGCCATGTCAAGGCAGAGATAATACCTTTACAGATTGGTTCCAAGCCATACTTAGCTGCTCCTGCTCATAATCCTGCTCATTCTCATAAGAGTAACACTCTTCTCAATGTCCCAGATTATGGCATGAGCCATGATCTATGCTTCGTTTTCCCTTTCTTGAGCCCGGGTGTCTGCAATCTTTTCTCTTTCTCCAGCCAGGGTATTTGCTTGATAATGAAATTATAAGTATGATTATTGCATATAAAACACAGTATTAAGATAACTAAATAATTTCCGTATAAGATAATAAAACTTCAACACATACATATGGTCAACCACTACACAAATATTCAAGGTCCACAAAAAAAAAATCATATCAAATGAGACATATTAACTACAAAATAGAACTCAAAGATCAATGCATTACCATTTCAATTTGTATACATTATACACCAGACACTTTGTCATCCA
Source organism: Helichrysum umbraculigerum (assembly GCA_949592205.1). NCBI lineage: Eukaryota > Viridiplantae > Streptophyta > Magnoliopsida > Asterales > Asteraceae > Helichrysum > Helichrysum umbraculigerum. The sequence goes on from CATIUR010000005.1 coordinate 38,878,606, forward strand.
AAAATCATTTTTTGGGTCCATGAAAAGTAGCCAACCTACAATTAACACTCACATAACAGTGAACAAAAAATTGCGTGATCTCATAGACCATGCATAAAGGCTGATTACAAACATGAAGTACATGTAAAAAAGCAATTTCTACGATTTAAACACAGTAGACAATTGCTAGTTATTGGCCCTATTGATTTTACTCCACAAAGCTCCATTTTCGTCATCATTGAAAGACATATAAGTCCCATAGATAAGCATAAAACAATTTTATAAAATCACATAGATAGTAAAGCATAGAAAACATAAACTACTAAATAAGTATGCCTTGGAAAACCTTTCCTGAACTAACTGTAAGCACATTTGGCACAATTTTTGCAGCATTTGACTATTTGAGTATGCTTCTTGATCACCTACGACATGACAAACACACACACACACAAAAATTTGATTTGGAACAAAGTTATTTCATATATAGTCTCTTGCGCACCAAGACTATGACATGCCAGATTGGGTCAAGACACCAATATCTTTTGTCAACAACAGCTAAAGGGTGGTTTTAGTCAAACAAATGCTTAATGATGCATTTGCTTGTTCTCATCCGCCAAACCACCACCTTATTCCAGATGTTCGTTCATGACACCTAAACCCCACCATCAAACCCATTAAAATGGAGACCCCATATTAAAACGAAAATTACCCAGTCAACCTCTTGTAAACGTAAATCAACATGGCCAAATATTAAAGATCAAACAATAAAATCCTATCTAATACCTTATTCTTTTATGCACTCATCTGCCTGACTTGTCTTCAAGTAACACAATCGCAATTAAGAGAGCAGGCCAAAAGAGTTCTTCCTTTATTGATGTTCCTAAAGACAATAAACTGAGCACATATAGTGAACAGAATGTAAAATTCTCGATTGTACAAGATTCTTGAAATCATGAAAAAAAGAAAAAGCAGGTCTATTATTCAAGTAAAAAGCTTCGAAATCGATAGGCTAAAGTGAAATGAAACATGAGCTGATATTCATGGTTATGGACATGTCCTCCCTCCATTCTTTCGTTGTATTTATTGATGGATATCCAGAACAACATATGTAAAAGCTAATATGTAAATTATTGACTCAAACCATAACGCATTATTGATTAGAAACATAGCATACCATTTTATAATCAAAACCATATTATCTATAATTATGAATGCTGATAAATATATATATATATATATATATATATATATATATATATATATATATATATATATATATATATATATATATATATATTCAAAAACAATTGATCATACATGAGTTGTCTATTAATGTATCATCTGTAACTAAACCACACAGACATCAAACCAAAGTTCTCATCAACTAAAAAAATGCTAAAAAACAGACAGCCTAAAGTACACAGACCTTGGAATGGGGAACACGACGAATTCACATACTCCTATATGTTAATAATAAATTAATTGAAATCACAAGTTCTAAACAACAGCGCCTAATCTTAAATCGCAGATGATTTAAGCAGCTTCAAACCCTAAAATCAAATATCAAAACTTTGACTAAGATAAAGTTGTGAATAAATTCGAAATTACCAGAAAAAGTTTGGATACCGATCAATTTGTTGTTGATTTTGCGACCGGAAGATTCGAGGCTTATTTTTCCAGGGATGAAGAGGTGTTCTGGTAAAATAGTGTAATAGATTTAGCAATCGATAGGAATATAGGATGAATTTAATCAGATTGGATTCCTGGAAAAGCGTGGAGTTGGAAGAACGTGCAAGACGGTTCGTAAATTGCTGAAACCACCCCAGAGCAAATTAACTGAAATTATTGAATAAAGAAGGGTTGGGATTTAAAGTCAACGCAAAAAGTAACTTCCACGGAGCAGTTCCCTACCCCGGAGCCATATATATGGCAAATTATTATTTAGAGTAAATTTCATAAATGGTCCCTGTGGTTTACATTGATTTATGAAAACAGTCCCTGTACTCTTTTTTCAACGTTTTCGGTCCAATAATTTTGGATTTGCTCGCAAATGGTCCCTTAACTTTGGATTTTTGCTTGCAAATTGTCCCTCCATCTAACTTTGAATTTGCTCGCAAATGGTCCCTAAGGGACCATTTGCAAACAAATCCAAAGTTATTGGACCGAAAATGTTGAAAAAAGAGTACAATGACTGTTTTCGTAAATCAATGTAAACCACAGGGATCATTTATGAAATTTACTCTATTATTTATTAATATTAATTATTTAATTATAATTACTTAGTATCACAGTTAGAAATGGGACGTGGGTTTATTTTCCAACTTTACAATTCCTTTTGAAATTTGAATTCATCCTTTCACATAAAAACATAAAATCCCTCCAAAATCTATGACAAAAAAAAAACGATTTTGAATTCTTCCTCCTTTATTTAGGTGATTACGTTTTAAATACGTGCATTAAATTAGAGAACTTCCCTTAATTATACTTCCTCCGTCCCAATTCTATTGTCCCCACACAAAAAACACGCAGTTTAAGAAAATATAATCATCTCTCTCACTTATAACACCCCTCGTTAATTGTAAACAATCATATAATATTGGTGACACGGAAGCGTATATTTAAAACATTTCTATCAATGTACTCAAAATGTCAATAAACTTTTTCAAAGCCAAACACATGACATTTCAACAAACTTGGTGTTATATAATTCAAAACACTTTTTACAGTTATAAAATTTACATCAGAGTAACCGTCTGTCAAACATTTCATCCAGTCCAACAACTTCCTGCCCTGCCTAATATGTCCCATCTATTTCAACCTGCAGGAAGAACTGTGGGAGGGTTAGCACAACGCTAAGTGAGTGAACCAATAACAACAGTCCAACTCAACATAACAATCCGTTTACCTCAAATAACAATAAACAGAAACTCAATTAATCACTCGACATCCAATCAATGTCAAGCTACACCAACCAAGCATTATCAATCGTCATGAGGACCGGTGGCTCCTGAGATACCCTAATACCGGTTTGGTACTCAGGGAACCCTTATCAATCATCTGTATTGGCCTATACAGAATTACCGGTAACCAGTTGTTAATCACACACGACCTAGATCTCTAAACCAACATTTCAAGTTTCAAGATCTCCTGTCGTCTACAATAACAACCAAGTCCAACTGTCAAGTCAAGTTGACCTCAGAATCTTACATACTAGCTCAAACAGCCAAGTAAGCAAACCACCTAACTAACATGGCAAGTTATCTCAACAGATGCATCATATCAAAGTAATACTATAAATTACTTATTGTAAATCAAATCATTACAACTAAATCACACTGAGGTTACAAATCCACTCACCGACTACCTCAGGCCTCCACTCAGTAGTCTAATATCACTGAGCCTTCTCCACATCTGAGAATCAACAATCAAATATAAGTTAGTACTCAAAAATATCAATACTTAACTTATATCAATCTTTAACATTAGGAACTTAACATAATCAATATCAACATTACTAGTTCCTAATCATGTATTAATGATTACAACATAACCATTATCATATACTATCATACAACAAATACAAATCATATGACAATTAACAAGTTATAAGAAAGGCTGTGCTATCCCATCAAGCCGCCGGCTAGGGTCTCGGACCCGTCGGCTTAAGGTCACCACCCGCCGGCTACATGTACCCACCCGCCGGGTATATTACCAAATGTGGTAACAGAACAAAACCACGTTTTAAAGCCTACACAAGCCACCGGCTCAATATATTAGCAGCCGGGTTCCCATTCGGTCACACTACCCGCCGGCTTGGCTCTTCAAGCCGCCGGTTTCTAACAAATCACGACTACCCGCCGGCTAGACCACGAAGCCGCCGGGTTCTACCTTCGTTCCAGACCTGTGCGATCTGCTCAAACCCTAACTCGCGGATTTTATATCAAAATCACCCAAAACACGATTTCAAACAGTTATAAATCACTAGAAACATCATATAATCCGCATATAACACTTATAACATGTTTCTAACATCCAATTCTCTCAAATCATCAATTTACCCAAATTTAAATCAAAAATCAAATTCTTAAATACTCAAGAATACTTACTGATTGAAGAATCTAACGATGGTAATCTGATGATTAGGAAGTTTCACGAGAATCACAACTTCCTGATTTGATTTCTGGGTTGATTTGGAGGTTTTCAGAGAGTTTCTGTGAGTTTTGGAATAAAAATGAATAACTTTCCTAAATAGGAAAGGATATATATAAGTCGGCCTCACAAACCGCCTTCAATATACGGGTATAATTTAATACCCCATCTCAATCTATTGTCTGGAACCCGAAAACCATTTGCGAGTCCAAACATTTTATTGCACCGTCAACTATATTAATTTACAACAATTAATATTTCACTTATCACATTGGAATATTCTACTCCTATTCCAATTATTTCAACTATTTCAAACAATATTATTTCCAAACACATTTAAATACTAATTTAAATCAAGAAATAATACAAAACAACTAGGTCCATTTCGAGGATGTTACAACTCTCCCCCCCTTAAAGAGATTTCGTCCCGAAATCTAACCTCAATCAATCTGACTAATGTGATATAATCACATACCTCTTAACATACATTAATCCTCAATAGCAACTTACAACTATACTTAGACTATTTGAATTCTTTCCACATGCACATATCCAAATGTACATGCTTCTATCTTTTCCTATGCACACATACAGTGCATCCATCCAACATCTCATAGGGACCAATCATCTATCTAATTTATTTATCACCAATCAGATAAAAGTTTAAAGCACCCAATCACTTTAACCAATAACAATAAGTGAAACCTAACATCACTTACTAGGTCTACACAACCAGAAATTAGCAACATGCTAAAATCTTTAACCTATTCTCACTGTTCATCACTGTTAACAATAAAACAGCAGCAACAATATCACAACAACAGTGTTTATTAAACCCCAATGTACCTAGCAACATTGAAATATAATTCAACTCACGACCAACAATCAATCTAATATACAGATCACAATCTTAAATCTCTACCATCAAAGATCTGAAATTCAAATCTAGGTCAACTTTTCATCCAAAAGTTTCATACCTATACTCTTTTGAATACCCAATCATATTCACATATCATTTCAATCATATGAAACCTTTTACTTAAAAGTAATCCAGATTCCTATCACCTTAATAAGTACTGCAGAGGTCAACTCAGTAGGTAAAACCACAATCAACAAGTACTTTGCTCAATCAACAAAAGTACCACAATCAATCTTACCTACAATCAACCAACCTCTACATTGACTTATTTCCATTTGTAATTCCTTTCATTACTACCTATCAATTGTCAACAACATCTAAGTCGACAATAACTATTGCTCAACAATAATCACAACATTAGTGATTATACATTCCAGTACACCTATCAGTACTTAATATTTGTCTTCAAACTCTAACTAACCATCAAGTTAGAATTTATATACTACTTAAACTGGTAAGACATCAAAATCTATTCTTAGCAACCAGTTATTTCAACTCAACCTTAAGCTCTTAAGCTACTAATCACAAACCATTAGCCATTATACAACTTGAATCACTTAATCATTCAACACTAGATTCCATCAATCTAGCAACTAAGTCAATCTTAATCAACATTATGATACCACAATTCAAGTATCACAATATCACAATGTGCTACTTTACAACACATTTCAACAAAATCTACATCAAGTTAATCACAATTAACTAACCTCCACATATCCTATGGCACATTTTAATTCAATCTATTAAAACTTATCATGCCATTTATTATCATGTATACTACACATATATATTTACACAATTTCAGATATTCTCTAAAATGAACACATACACAACCATTTCATTTCATTCTATATACTAGGCCATTCAGACTGTTAAAGTCTTTATCACGCCTTTTCAATACTACTATTCATCACATATCCATACCACAGGACATGGAACAATCAATAACTCTATGTTTCACTTATATACTTATCAACTAGTATATAACTTCAACGTTTTATTCTAAACTTTCAAGAAAAGTTTGGTGAATACAATCATCACCTATCAATCTCAAGGTTTCTCTTACTCTCCAACACTTTACAATTATACACATCAGGTTTTCAGCCCCAAATGTCAAGCAATCATTATTCTTAAACTATCAAAATAATGATCATTTCACTTAATTTCATACCTGATTTCTTAAAATATGAACAACTACTCAATTTATATTTCCTCAATTATCAACAAAAATCAACTAGATCTTTAATACTGCCTATTTACAGATATACTTTCATATCTTTTCTCCTTATTTGGATCTAATCCCAATTTACCACTTTATCACTTACGTCATTTGTATACAATCAACAAATAACTAAAGAATCCATTCAATTCTTTCAATATTTAAGTAACTCACCATGAGGTACCAATCAACCTATACAACTAATAATAATAACCTTCAATTATTCATCATCTCACAGTCTTACCCAATCAAAGCTATCATCACAAGCCTCATACACTGGTAAGACTTTCCTATCACAATTCTAATCAATGTGATTTAATTATTCTAACATATCTTAGCAAATTATAATTGTCATATCAAACAATGAGTTCATATCTGTATAATTCTTCAACACCTATTCAGTTCAAATATCCATCATTGCTTAACTGAATACTCAATTATACTTAACACTATTTCAATTACTTAACACTAGCTTTAAGTAATTAGTCAAGTTTCACAAACTTAGAAAATTTGGGAATTTAACCACATTCCCCACACAATTATAATATTACAGTCAATATTAGACTTTTTCAACACAAACAGTTGACTATATGTCAACTCTGGTTTCAATCAACCAATCTATAAAATTTTCAAATTGCTCTCCTCAAGTTTGACCCCAAACTCAAACCAATCACAAGCAATTAATTTTTTTATACACAATTTTCTATTCATGGTTTGACTTTCAAAGTTAACATACCATCAAGTTAACTCACAACAAACCATTTTATCTTATATGTTCTTATCAATCCTTCACAAGGACAAAATCAACCTACCTCAACTTTGGCTCCATGCAAGCCATTATACCTTGTATGTTTACTTTCAAACAAAATTTTCAATTTATTACTTTTAATGACCTTATCAATCCTTCACAAGGACCAGGTCAAATTATATTAATCCTGGCTCCATACAAGCCATTTCCTTTTATATGTTTATTATCAAACATAAACTTTCAATTATTACATTTAATAATACTTAGAATTCCTCAAGCAAGACAATACCATCATGTCTCAACTTTGGCCTCATACAAGCCAATTATCAAATAGTGATTCATTTAAACACTATCAAATTCATTTACAAGTAATTTATCACAATTACTTATTCACCAAAATCAAATTAATCACTTAGGTTTATCATCAAAACCTATATCAATGACAACTATTACTTACACTGACACTGTTCTATTAACCAATTGTTTTCTTATCAAAACAATTATTAAACAACTTAGCATACTATCATGCTCCATTTCCAAAATCACATTACATTTCTTTTATACCAAGTAGCCTCAACAATTTCATGTGACACAACATAATATAACAACGGTGATCAGGCGTTGCAAGATTATGTTCTTCACAATCCATTCTCAGGCTACTCTACATTATAATTATCAATGTGCTCTATTCTCATTTCATATGATTTCAAATCAATCAAAATTCATTTAATAGTTTCTAACAGCTGATACATACTCAAAATCAGCTTATTACTTACATATTCAACCTTACATATGTAAGCCATCTCACATACACACAATGTTCTAATATTCAATAACTGAAGTACTCAGCATATCACTTATCTGAAACCTCAAACATATGATAACCTATCATCATAATTTCAATACTTAACACAATTCAATGTCCCTACTTACTACAAAATTCAGGACACATCTTAATTAATTATCATTACTTTGACATATGCTTTACTATCAAGCATCACTGTCACAACAAGCCTACTCAATCATGTTACTATAAACATTTCATTTACTAATTCACAATTGACTAGAAAGACCTATCACTTTCTCATTCAATTTAGCTTTATCATAAGTTATTTTCCTCATAAACTTATTCATCTTGGTGTAACTCAAGTGTTTAACTACAATCAAAACATATCATGTAGTCGCATAACCACATATTTTCTCAATTAGCAGTCATCCTCAAATCAAATGACACACAGTTCTTAAACAGGATTCAAATCACACCCTGTAACCAATCTACTAATATAATACTATCAATTATATTATTTCACCAATAAAGACACCTCTTAGGTTCTAACATCAATCCAGTTAAAACCTTACGCAACTCTTTTCTACTCATTTAATCATATTTCTGCATTTCAATTTAATCAGAAATACTAGCCACAATGAGCAACTCATTTAATACCTCTATCTGATATCAACATATAACAATCACAGTTAACTCAAAACTGGGGAATCATATCAGTCTGACTCGATTAACTTCACTACAAAGCTTACTCAACATAACAGAGTAAACAATACAAGTTAATTTAAATTAACAAAGGCTTATCAAAGATTACCTGACAAATCTTAAGCCAGCAATGTTGAGGAAACTTGAAATAAACCAACCAGTTACTCATGTTCCTCCGTCTCTGCATTCAAACAAGAACTTCACAACTTGTCATGGGTTAGTACACATGCAACTAATCACTTTCTCACACATTCACTAATCAATTAAACCCGCACCCACTGGAATGTTTGACTCAACTCAATCAAAGTTTAGGATTGAACAATCTATCATGTTCAATTCACCCAAACTATTGCTCTGATACCAACTTATAACACCCCTCGTTAATTGTAAACAATCATATAATATTGGTGACACGGAAGCGTATATTTAAAACATTTCTATCAATGTACTCAAAATGTCAATAAACTTTTTCAAAGCCAAACACATGACATTTCAACAAACTTGGTGTTATATAATTCAAAACACTTTTTACAGTTATAAAATTTACATCAGAGTAACCGTCTGTCAAACATTCCATCCAGTCCAACAACTTCCTGCCCTGCCTAATATGTCCCATCTATTTCAACCTGCAGGAAGAACTGTGGGAGGGTTAGCACAACGCTAAGTGAGTGAACCAATAACAACAGTCCAACTCAACATAACAATCCGTTTACCTCAAATAACAATAAACAGAAACTCAATTAATCACTCGACATCCAATCAATGTCAAGCTACACCAACCAAGCATTATCAATCGTCATGAGGACCGGTGGCTCCTGAGATACCCTAATACCGGTTTGGTACTCAGGGAACCCTTATCAATCATCTGTATTGGCCTATACAGAATTACCGGTAACCAGTTGTTAATCACACACGACCTAGATCTCTAAACCAACATTTCAAGTTTCAAGATCTCCTGTCGTCTACAATAACAACCAAGTCCAACTGTCAAGTCAAGTTGACCTCAGAATCTTACATACTAGCTCAAACAGCCAAGTAAGCAAACCACCTAACTAACATGGCAAGTTATCTCAACAGATGCATCATATCAAAGTAATACTATAAATTACTTATTGTAAATCAAATCATTACAACTAAATCACACTGAGGTTACAGATCCACTCACCGACTACCTCAGGCCTCCACTCAGTAGTCTAATATCACTGAGCCTTCTCCACATCTGAGAATCAACAATCAAATATAAGTTAGTACTCAAAAATATCAATACTTAACTTATATCAATCTTTAACATTAGGAACTTAACATAATCAATATCAACATTACTAGTTCCTAATCATGTATTAATGATTACAACATAACCATTATCATATACTATCATACAACAAATACAAATCATATGACAATTAACAAGTTATAAGAAAGGCTGTGCTATCCCATCAAGCCGCCGGCTAGGGTCTCGGACCCGTCGGCTTAAGGTCACCACCCGCCGGCTACATGTACCCACCCGCCGGGTATATTACCAAATGTGGTAACAGAACAAAACCACGTTTTAAAGCCTACACAAGCCACCGGCTCAATATATTAGCAGCCGGGTTCCCATTCGGTCACACTACCCGCCGGCTTGGCTCTTCAAGCCGCCGGTTTCTAACAAATCACGACTACCCGCCGGCTAGACCACGAAGCCGCCGGGTTCTACCTTCGTTCCAGACCTGTGCGATCTGCTCAAACCCTAACTCGCGGATTTTATATCAAAATCACCCAAAACACGATTTCAAACAGTTATAAATCACTAGAAACATCATATAATCCGCATATAACACTTATAACATGTTTCTAACATCCAATTCTCTCAAATCATCAATTTACCCAAATTTAAATCAAAAATCAAATTCTTAAATACTCAAGAATACTTACTGATTGAAGAATCTAACGATGGTAATCTGATGATTAGGAAGTTTCACGAGAATCACAACTTCCTGATTTGATTTCTGGGTTGATTTGGAGGTTTTCAGAGAGTTTCTGTGAGTTTTGGAATAAAAATGAATAACTTTCCTAAATAGGAAAGGATATATATAAGTCGGCCTCACAAACCGCCTTCAATATACGGGTATAATTTAATACCCCATCTCAATCTATTGTCTGGAACCCGAAAACCATTTGCGAGTCCAAACATTTTATTGCACCGTCAACTATATTAATTTACAACAATTAATATTTCACTTATCACATTGGAATATTCTACTCCTATTCCAATTATTTCAACTATTTCAAACAATATTATTTCCAAACACATTTAAATACTAATTTAAATCAAGAAATAATACAAAACAACTAGGTCCATTTCGAGGATGTTACATCACTTTTTGGTAAGATGACAGTTTTACCCTCTACCTTTTACCTACTTTTTTGTCTTATATATATACATTAGGGGTAAAAATGAACTTTATAGGGGTGTTCAGTATTTGGTTTGAAACCGTTTAACCCGAAAACCAAACCGAATAAAAACCGAAAAAAAACCGAACCGAATTTTGAAAACGGTTTTTGGATCGATAAAACCGAATTCGAATTCGGTTTTCGGTTCGGTTTTAAAAATTTTGAATTCGGTTTAACCGAAAACCGAATTCAAAACCGAATTCATAAAAATAATATTATTTTTTTCGGTTTTTTCGGTTCGGTTTTCGGTTTTTTCGGTTCGGTTTTCGGTTTTTATGTTAGGTTTTTCGGGTTTTTTGTACGGTTTTCAGTTTTTTTTTTAAGTTTTTCGGGTTTTTGTTCGAATTCGGTTTTTTCGGTTTTAACCGAACCGAATTCGAATTCGATTTTCGGTTTTCGGTTTGAATTCGGTGTTCGGTTCGGTTTTCGGTTTTGCCCAAAAAAATTTCAAAACCGAACAACCCGAACCGAATAAACCAAGGAAACCGAAAACCAAACCGATGAACACCCCTAGAACTTTATCTCCTTATTCTTATCTATTTATGGAAGTGGACAATTAATTTGGTACAGCCCAAAATGGAATAGTGGACAATAGATTAGGGACGGTGGGAGTAATATTCTACACGATTAATATAACCAGGCTGCGCAAGATCGTATCATTCTCCCTCGCCACACAATCCCAAACTTCCGATTTTGATTAGCACCTAGCAAACAACCATCAATGGCCGCCGATGATGATTTAACTCCGCTAATCGATATCACTAATGAAAGAGATGACTGGAGGATTCGAGTGAAGGTTTCGATGCTTTGGAAACAATACTACAAGAACACTCCCACGCTGTGACACCCGACCAATTAGGGCTACTGTTAGTTCCTAATCATTGTGCTAATACATGTAATTAGGGTGAATTATGTGTATCATTATGTGTATTAATATATGTTATTATATTTGCACACATTTGCGATTTGTTTAAATCGTACACTTTATTATCGGATGGAGTCCGACACAGTTTAAATACGACGTTGGTGAAAACATTTCTATAAATAACTTTAATCTATTTTTAGAAGTTGTTTATCATTATCTATCATTTTGCTAAAATAATACTCGAAAAACCTAGACGTTTCGGTTAAAACGTCTCAAACGCAACGATAACGCGCGAATTTATTTCGACAACCAAACGAACGTCAATAATTAAATTGACAACCTAAATTAAGTATTTTAAATAATACTTCAATGGAAATTTATCCAAATTATATCGTTAACCTAAACGACTCAAAATAACGTTACGCGATTAAACCGCCGTAGAACAAACACGCAAATCGAGGCCGACGAATTAACGGGACATTTTTATAAATGTTTTCAAGTATTTCAATAAACGTCTCAATCAAAAATATCGAAATTTATGTCGTCACTTAAAAACGCGTATAAAACGTTTAACATATAAATAAACGTTTAAACAATCGGGTAAACGAACGTAAAACGCAACGATTTAAGCTTGAAATGTGAAATGACCAAAATACCCCTTGTGGGACCACATGGGGGCCGGCCACCCCATGTGCCACCACCCTTCTTCCTCCTCTCTTATTACATGCAAAGTCATGATGATGTTCATCACCACTTACACACACTTCACTCCCATTTTCATTTCACACTCAACTCCTTTCCCCAAGTTTCTCTCAAAACTCTCTCTCATTTTCTGGAGAAAAACACAGCCCAAACACCTCCATAAACCACCATTGATCACCACCATTAATCAAGAACAAGGAAGAAGAAGAAACAAGAATCAAGCTCCATTTCATCACCACCATTTTTTTCTTCATCATTTGCTTGGTATAAATCATCAAACCTTTTACTTATCTTACTTTTAATCTACTGATTATGATGTTATAGTGTTCATCTATCATGATTATGTCCAAACTTGGTGTTGAAAATCGTTTTTATAAAGCAAACAAGAACATGCATGAAATCTGCCTAGAAATCGACAGTTCACAAAAATATTCGTATAAAATCAAATACTGAGAGTTAGAAGATGCATTTTTTTTTAAAATTTGCGTATTGAAAAGATCTACAACTTTCATGTTTTACACTTTTTCCAGAAACGTACTCATTTTTCTCTACGATCCGATTTATAAGACTGACCAGGAAGTTTTTCGATAAAATGTGTTCGGTTGTTACGCGGCTTTATTTAACTATGTTAATGGACTTGTTAGAAGCTGAAAATTTGATATGTTAGTCAAGACACTTAGTAAATCAGTTGGTAAAAATTTGGAAGTTTGATTTGGACTATAGATAGGTGAAATCAGTTGGCGTAATGACCCGACATAAACCGAAAACATTAAATCTTGAAGTTTAAGGTGTAAACTTAAAAACCGACATCTCGAAACGACCCCGACTCGAACCAAAATTTCTGGAGACTCTTTGAACATATCTAAGGCTTCCCTAAAAATTTCGGGTCAAACCGAGCCCGTTTGACCATGTTTACAAAGCAAAAACACAACAGTTTGACTTTGCGAGTTGACTTTGACTTGCGAGTTCAGTTTGACTTGCGAGTTCAGTTGACTTGCGAGTTCAGTTTGACTTGCGAGTTCAGTTGACTTGCGAGTTCAGTTTGACTTGCGAGTTCAGTTTGACTTGCGAGTTCAGTTTGACTTTGCGAGTTCAGTTTGACTTGCGAGTTCAGTTTGACTTTGCGAGTTCAGTTTGACTTGCGAGTTCAGTTTGACTTGCGAGTTCAGTTTGACTTGCGAACTGAAGACTTGCGAGTTCAGTTTGACTTGCGAACTGAAGACTTCCGAGTTGACTTTGACTTAGGAGTTGACCTTTTTCAGTTGACTTTTTGACCTTGAGAGTTGACTTTTTAACCCTTAGTTAATTCTCATAAAATCACATTTTGGACTCTAAATTCCGAGCCTTAACACATTCGGACATATATAAAAGCAATAAACACCTACAAAGATCAAACCTTTATGATGTAGATTCATATATGAAACACAGGTGCTTCGAGAAGTATACAACACGATGAACTTAACAATAATAATACTTTGAATTATTATTACAAACTTTCACCAACGGGTCGTACACATTTTTAGTAAACGAACTTGAACAACTTATATGGACATACTAGTTAGATGAACTAGCTCTAGGTGGACATTAACCCTCCACCTACATTGTGAATTAAGTGGACATTAACCATCCACTTACATAGATGATCTTTTAAGACATCTACTCATACAACCTTATACGTTTAGGACGTTAAAAGGCTACACATTGGATCACACTTTGCTTGCTAATTGATATTGCTTGCTTGCTATTTGCTAGAACTCAGGTGAGTTTCATAGCCCCTCTTTTTACAGTTTTATAACTATTTTGGGGGAGAATACATACTACAACTGTTTTATACAATTGCTTTGCAACTGCTTTGTATACATTTGAATTACACAACTGCTTTTATGAACACAAGTACCATAAACAACGCTATACGGATTGCATGAGTTACACACTAATCCACAAAGGCCCTACACATCATAGTTTGTTAGTTTTGCTAAAGCGTGAATATTAGTAAATAGATCTATTTGGGACTGACAATCCCCGTCCGGGTTAGTCGCGCTAACCAGTCAAACGGACGTATTAATATTTGTTCATAACGAGTGTACCGGATTAGACACTTGCATTGGGGCACCCACGATCGTGTACTCGAAAGAGGCACGGCACACATTGTTAAGCTTCGGACTATGAGCTCATGGCAAATGGTATACATATTTTTGCATTCGTGCAACTACATATTTACTTATCGTTTGTTAACGATACATTTACATGACATATTTACCTATCGTTTGTTAACGATACATTTACTCAACACATTTACCTATCGTTTGTTAACGATACATTTACTTATCATTGTTGAATGATACAACGATTAAAATCTTGTGTTTCATAACTCGTGTTTCATACTATTGGGTTTTATACCAACATTTAAACAACTCTATGAACTCACCAACTTTATGTTGACCTTTTAGTATGTATTTCTCAGGTAACCCGCCGCAGTAGGAAGCTATGGATAGCTTAACTCGAGTCGCATATTTTTCAACATCTCAGGATCTAGATTGCATTTTACTATATTTAGTAACTTTGTAATTCAACTTATATTATGCGAACTCCAAATGTTTTGTACAACTATTGTAAACAAATTTGAATTATGGAATGTAATATTTTCAAACGTCTCATATAGAGGTCGTTTGCTTTAATCTTTGTGTAATGATATTTGATTTGGTCGGCGCCCCCATGACACCTCATGTTTCCGCTGCCACGTGTTTTGGGGGTGCGACAGATTGGTATCAGAGCCTAAGGTTATAGCGAACTAGGATTGCATTAGTGACCTAGACTATAACCGTTAGGTTAGTATTCCTCATTTGTTATGACTGGTTCAGCAATTGCATCATTTGAATTTAATTTAACATAGCTTGATCAACTATGTACAATTAAACAAGAATCGATGCAAGACCTGAAATGGTTATGGTGGATGGGAATGCATTAGAAGGCTTTGACCGAGGATAGAACGGGACCAACCTTATACGTGCTTATGTGCTAGGTTATTGTATCTATATAACCTTAACCTTACGTATACTAAAACTCCTTGCCACAGAAAATGGCAACCACTCCCACCGCTACGTCTCCCAACTCTGAGAACGAAGCCCAAACACGACCCGCTACTGAGGAAATCGTTACTATGTCTTCAGCACCAAACTCTCCTGAACGACTTCACTACATCACTGGCGAAGCCCGAGTGTTACGTACTCACCCAAGGGGTACCAGATCATCTCGAGCCAACCCTTACTCAAACTCCATTGCTAATACCACCCGCCGTCCATCATACCCTCGTAGATGGGACTGGCTACCCACAACTCTAAATACTTGGAGGTCTGAGGAAAACATGGAGGTTTTCGATGATTCCATGGACATCTCTCTATACACCCAGGAACCAATACACCACACTGTACCCGTGTTAGCTGCTCGACTTCACCGCCATGAGGCAAGACTTGAAAACCTGGAACGAGAACAATACATAGTGCAAATGTACTGGCTGCGCCAATCACATGACCGCATTGCACAACTGTTTCAAGACCAAGAAAACATGACAAACACTCTAGAAATGATGCACCAACACGTCATTGACGACAGAGGCGCGGTTGACCTTCTTCAAGCAAGGTTAGAAGAATGTGAACAACGTTCACGGGAAGCTGAAGAGTACACCCGAGTACTAGAGCAACGATTAACCTTGGCTGAGGATAACGCCCGACAAGCTGGTAGACTTGCAAGAAACGTGGACCGACTTGTCACACTAATGGAACGAATAAACTTGCGTTAGAACTAGTTTGATCTTTATCTTGTAACCTATCGAGGCGGGATATGCCCGACTAATCTATCTTATGTTGTCTTTTGTAAACTCTAGTAATAAGGCCGGTAGTAACAATTCCCGGCATGTTTTGTGAAATTCCTAAATTTTGTAACCGTTTAAACTTGCGCCTCGGTGTGGTTATAAAAATTTGCTTCCTTGTTTTATTGAATATCTTGCTGTACATACTTGTTTTATTTTCTTGTGTACACCTGCAAAGATTTTAAGATCTTACTCACTGAAATCTTATGTACCTCGTATTCTCTTTATCTCAGAATCATGGCACCAAAACGTCAAATGAACTCCGCTGACATCGAGCAACTCGTCAATCAGAGGGTCCAAGCAGCTCTAGAAGCTGCCAGAAACAATCCCAATCCGAACCAAGGAAACCCTGGAGGGACAGGCAACAACCCACCTGTGCCAAAGCCCTGCACCCACAAAGATTTCATGAATTGTAAACCTCTCCATTTCAAAGGAACCGAAGGAGCCGTCGGTCTTATGCGATGGATTGAGAAAATGGAGTCAGTCTTCCGAATAAGTAACTGTCAAGAAGAGAACAAAGTCAAATTCTCTACCTACACTCTAGCTGAGGGTGCACTCACTTTCTAGAACACATACGCCCAAACTCAGGGTATTGATGCTGCTTATCAAATATCTTGGGACGAACTTAAGAACTCGTTGAGGGAAGAATACTGTCCGCGCGAGCAACTCCAACAGCTCGAACATGAATTCTGGAACCTCACAGTTCAAGGAAATGATATTACTGGCTACACAACCAGATTTCACCAGCTTGCTCTTCTTTGTCCATCTATGGTGGACCCTGAATCCAAACGTGTCGAAAGATACATTTGGGGACTACCTGATTCCATCCAAGGCAATGTCATCTCTTCCAAACCCGGGACCATCCAGAGTGCCGTCCGCATGGCACACGAGCTTATGGCTCAAATTGTCCGCCGTGGGGCACCCACCGTGAAAACCACAGGGGACAACAAAAGAAAATGGTCTGGGAACAACAGCAACCAACAACAAACCAACAAAAAGGCCGAGACTGTAAAGGCCTACACTTCTGGTTCAGGATCTGGGGATAAGAAAGCATACGTAGGAAAGAAACCTTACTGTTCCTCTTGCAATCGACACCATGATGGTCCGTGTGGTAACCAATGCGGTAACTGCAAACGCTACGGACATCTAACCAAAGATTGCCGAACTCAACCCACAAATGCCAACCCAAACAACCAACCCAACGCACCAAAAGCTTGTTTCGAGTGTGGCAGCACTGCCCATTTTAGAAACACCTGCCCGAAACGCAACAACAACGCCAACAGAAACAACAACAATAACAACAACCCCCGCGGTCGCGCTTTCGTCATCAACGCAGGAGAAGCCCGCCAGGATCCCAATGTGGTAACCGGTATGTTTCTCCTCAATGATTTAACCGTTACTGTTTTGTTTGATACCGGAGCTGATAAAAGCTTCATATCTGATGAATTCATTTCACTTCTCAACATAACACCCATTGCCCTAGATGCTAAGTACACTGTAGAGTTAGCTAACGGCAAACTGATCGAGGCCGATAGTGTGATACCTAATTGCACTTTAAACCTCGCCAATGAATTGTTTCCCATAGACCTTATCCCTGTTGAAATCGGGAGCTTCGATGTCATCGTAGGCATGGACTGGTTGTCCAAGCATCATGCTGAAATTGTCTGTTTTGAAAAGATTGTACGTATACCTCTCGCTACCGGTGGAACCTTGATCATACAGGGGGAGACTGGTAGGCGAAACTTAAACATCATCTCGTGTATGAAAACCCAAAAGTACCTGAGGAAAGGCTACCCAGCAATCCTTGCTCATGTAACCGAAAAGAAGTCGGCTGAAAAGCGACTCGAAGATGTACCCATTGTACGAGACTTTCCTGAAGTCTTTCCCGAAGACTTGCCAGGCCTTCCCCCGCCTAGACAAGTCGAGTTCCAAATCGACCTTGTGCCCGGTGCTGCACCCGTGGCACGAGCCCCATACAGATTAGCCCCATCCGAGTTGCAGGAGTTATCCACCCAATTACAGGAACTCCTGGACAAGGGATTTATTCGACCAAGTTCCTCACCTTGGGGAGCTCCGGTCCTATTCGTTAAAAAGAAGGATGGATCCTTCCGCATGTGTATCGATTACCGTGAACTAAACAAACTCACTATCAAAAACCGATACCCACTTCCTAGAATCGACGACCTGTTTGACCAACTTCAAGGTTCGAGCTTTTACTCAAAGATCGACCTTCGGTCTGGTTATCACCAACTTCGCGTTCGAGACGCCGACATCCCGAAAACCGCTTTCCGAACCCGCTACGGGCATTACGAATTTCAAGTGATGCCTTTTGGTCTAACTAACGCACCGGCTGTATTCATGGATCTTATGAATCGGGTGTGCAAACCATATCTAGATAAGTTTGTCATTGTATTCATTGATGACATCTTGATCTACTCTCGCAACGAAACAGAACATGGCCAACACCTCAAAACTATCTTGGAATTACTCAAACACGAGGAGCTATACGCCAAGTACTCCAAGTGTGAGTTCTGGATGCGAACAGTACAATTCCTAGGGCATGTCGTTGACAGCCAAGGGATACGTGTTGATCCAGCAAAAATCGAGGCCATCAAGTGCTGGAAAGCACCAACCACTCCAACCGAGGTCCGACAATTCTTAGGTCTCGCCGGGTATTATCGGCGATTCATCGAGAATTTTTCCCGAATTGCTCAACCATTAACCTCCTTGACTCAGAAAGACAAGAAATTCGACTGGACCGACAAACAGGAGTCGGCTTTTCAACTCCTTAAACAGAAACTCTGCAGTGCACCAATCCTATCCTTACCCGAAGGCACCGATGATTTCGTAGTTTACTGCGACGCCTCACATCAAGGACTAGACTGTGTGTTAATGCAACGTGATAAGGTCATCGCTTACGCCTCCCGGCAACTGAAAATCCATGAGAAAAACTATACCACTCACGATCTCGAATTAGGAGCCGTTGTTTTTGCGCTCAAAATTTGGAGACACTACCTATATGGTACCAAGTGCACTATCTTCACTGACCACAAAAGCCTTCAACATATCTTTGATCAGAAGGACCTAAACATGAGACAACGTCGTTGGGTCGAGTTACTTAGTGACTACGACTGTGAAATCCGATACCACCCGGGTAAGGCTAACGTTGTTGCCGATGCCCTAAGCCGTAAAGAACGAGTGAAACCCCTTCGAGTTCGAGCCCTTGGTTTAACCATCCACAACGATCTTATTGCTCAAATTCATTCCACTCAACTCGAAGCACTCAACGAGAAAAATATCAAAAATGAGGCCTTGCGAGGCATGGAAAAACAATTCGAAATCAAATCCGATGGAACCCGATACTTCTCCAACCGAATTTGGTTACCTAACTTTGGGAACCTACGAGAATTGGTCATGGACGAAGCTCACAAATCCCGGTACTCCATACATCCTGGTTCTGACAAGATGTATCATGACGTCAAACAACGGTATTGGTGGCCCAACATGAAAGCTGACATAGCCACGTATGTTAGTAAGTGTCTAACCTGTGCCAAGGTTAAGGCCGAATACCAGAAACCTTCTGGGTTACTCCAACAACCCGAGATACCTCAATGGAAATGGGAAAACATAACCATGGACTTCATCAACAAGCTACCAAAAACACCGAGCGGTTGCGATACCATTTGGGTGATCGTAGATCGTCTCACAAAATCCGCCCATTTCCTAGCCATCAAAGAAAACGACAAGATGGAGCGATTGGCTCGCATCTACATCAAAGAGGTTGTAGCACGACACGGCATACCCATCTCGATCATCTCCGATAGAGATAGCCGCTTCACCTCTCGATTTTGGCAAACACTTCAGAAAGCCCTTGGTACTCGCCTTGATTTGAGTACTGCTTATCATCCGCAAACCGATGGTCAGAGTGAACGGACCATTCAAACTCTTGAAGATATGCTTCGAGCATGTGTAATCGACTTCGGAAACACATGGGAAAACCACCTACCTTTGTGTGAGTTTTCCTACAACAACAGTTACCACACCAGCATTGATGCTGCACCTTTTGAGGCACTTTATGGGAGAAAGTGCCGATCACCCATTTGTTGGACCGAAATCGGCGATAGCCAACTCACTGGTCCTGAAATCATCCATGAAACGACCGAGAAAATCGTGACCATTCAAAACCGGCTGAAAGCCGCCCGTGATCGTCAGAAAAGTTATGCTGACGTGAGACGCAAACCGCTCGAGTTCCAGGTTGGGGACCGAGTACTCTTGAAAGTATCACCTTGGAAAGGTGTCATTCGTTTTGGTAAACGCGGCAAACTAAACCCTAGGTACATCGGACCTTTTGAAATTCTTGAAAGAATTGGTCCGGTGGCATATCGACTGCAGCTACCCCCTCAACTCAGTAGCGTGCACAATACTTTTCACATTTCTAACCTAAAGAAATGTCTGTCTGATGAGACACTTGTTGTTCCTCTCGACGAAATCCATATCGACGATAAACTCCACTTTGTAGAGGAACCGATAGAAATCATGGACCGTGAGGTCAAACGATTGAAACATAGTCGTATTCCCATCGTTAAAGTCCGGTGGAATTCTAGGCGCGGTCCTGAATTCACTTGGGAACGGGAAGACCAAATGCGACTAAAACATCCACATCTATTCTTAGATGCCCCTCAGACCACGGCAACAAGCTAATTTCGGGACGAAATTCTCCTAACAGGGGGAGAATGTGACACCCGACCAATTAGGGCTACTGTTAGTTCCTAATCATTGTGCTAATACATGTAATTAGGGTGAATTATGTGTATCATTATGTGTATTAATATATGTTATTATATTTGCACACATTTGCGATTTGTTTAAATCGTACACTTTATTATCGGATGGAGTCCGACACAGTTTAAATACGACGTTGGTGAAAACATTTCTATAAATAACTTTAATCTATTTTTAGAAGTTGTTTATCATTATCTATCATTTTGCTAAAATAATACTCGAAAAACCTAGACGTTTCGGTTAAAACGTCTCAAACGCAACGATAACGCGCGAATTTATTTCGACAACCAAACGAACGTCAATAATTAAATTGACAACCTAAATTAAGTATTTTAAATAATACTTCAATGGAAATTTATCCAAATTATATCGTTAACCTAAACGACTCAAAATAACGTTACGCGATTAAACCGCCGTAGAACAAACACGCAAATCGAGGCCGACGAATTAACGGGACATTTTTATAAATGTTTTCAAGTATTTCAATAAACGTCTCAATCAAAAATATCGAAATTTATGTCGTCACTTAAAAACGCGTATAAAACGTTTAACATATAAATAAACGTTTAAACAATCGGGTAAACGAACGTAAAACGCAACGATTTAAGCTTGAAATGTGAAATGACCAAAATACCCCTTGTGGGACCACATGGGGGCCGGCCACCCCATGTGCCACCACCCTTCTTCCTCCTCTCTTATTACATGCAAAGTCATGATGATGTTCATCACCACTTACACACACTTCACTCCCATTTTCATTTCACACTCAACTCCTTTCCCCAAGTTTCTCTCAAAACTCTCTCTCATTTTCTGGAGAAAAACACAGCCCAAACACCTCCATAAACCACCATTGATCACCACCATTAATCAAGAACAAGGAAGAAGAAGAAACAAGAATCAAGCTCCATTTCATCACCACCATTTTTTTCTTCATCATTTGCTTGGTATAAATCATCAAACCTTTTACTTATCTTACTTTTAATCTACTGATTATGATGTTATAGTGTTCATCTATCATGATTATGTCCAAACTTGGTGTTGAAAATCGTTTTTATAAAGCAAACAAGAACATGCATGAAATCTGCCTAGAAATCGACAGTTCACAAAAATATTCGTATAAAATCAAATACTGAGAGTTAGAAGATGCATTTTTTTTTAAAATTTGCGTATTGAAAAGATCTACAACTTTCATGTTTTACACTTTTTCCAGAAACGTACTCATTTTTCTCTACGATCCGATTTATAAGACTGACCAGGAAGTTTTTCGATAAAATGTGTTCGGTTGTTACGCGGCTTTATTTAACTATGTTAATGGACTTGTTAGAAGCTGAAAATTTGATATGTTAGTCAAGACACTTAGTAAATCAGTTGGTAAAAATTTGGAAGTTTGATTTGGACTATAGATAGGTGAAATCAGTTGGCGTAATGACCCGACATAAACCGAAAACATTAAATCTTGAAGTTTAAGGTGTAAACTTAAAAACCGACATCTCGAAACGACCCCGACTCGAACCAAAATTTCTGGAGACTCTTTGAACATATCTAAGGCTTCCCTAAAAATTTCGGGTCAAACCGAGCCCGTTTGACCATGTTTACAAAGCAAAAACACAACAGTTTGACTTTGCGAGTTGACTTTGACTTGCGAGTTCAGTTTGACTTGCGAGTTCAGTTGACTTGCGAGTTCAGTTTGACTTGCGAGTTCAGTTGACTTGCGAGTTCAGTTTGACTTGCAAGTTCAGTTTGACTTGCGAGTTCAGTTTGACTTTGCGAGTTCAGTTTGACTTGCGAGTTCAGTTTGACTTTGCGAGTTCAGTTTGACTTGCGAGTTCAGTTTGACTTGCGAGTTCAGTTTGACTTGCGAACTGAAGACTTGCGAGTTCAGTTTGACTTGCGAACTGAAGACTTCCGAGTTGACTTTGACTTAGGAGTTGACCTTTTTCAGTTGACTTTTTGACCTTGAGAGTTGACTTTTTAACCCTTAGTTAATTCTCATAAAATCACATTTTGGACTCTAAATTCCGAGCCTTAACACATTCGGACATATATAAAAGCAATAAACACCTACAAAGATCAAACCTTTATGATGTAGATTCATATATGAAACACAGGTGCTTCGAGAAGTATACAACACGATGAACTTAACAATAATAATACTTTGAATTATTATTACAAACTTTCACCAACGGGTCGTACACATTTTTAGTAAACGAACTTGAACAACTTATATGGACATACTAGTTAGATGAACTAGCTCTAGGTGGACATTAACCCTCCACCTACATTGTGAATTAAGTGGACATTAACCATCCACTTACATAGATGATCTTTTAAGACATCTACTCATACAACCTTATACGTTTAGGACGTTAAAAGGCTACACATTGGATCACACTTTGCTTGCTAATTGATATTGCTTGCTTGCTATTTGCTAGAACTCAGGTGAGTTTCATAGCCCCTCTTTTTACAGTTTTATAACTATTTTGGGGGAGAATACATACTACAACTGTTTTATACAATTGCTTTGCAACTGCTTTGTATACATTTGAATTACACAACTGCTTTTATGAACACAAGTACCATAAACAACGCTATACGGATTGCATGAGTTACACACTAATCCACAAAGGCCCTACACATCATAGTTTGTTAGTTTTGCTAAAGCGTGAATATTAGTAAATAGATCTATTTGGGACTGACAATCCCCGTCCGGGTTAGTCGCGCTAACCAGTCAAACGGACGTATTAATATTTGTTCATAACGAGTGTACCGGATTAGACACTTGCATTGGGGCACCCACGATCGTGTACTCGAAAGAGGCACGGCACACATTGTTAAGCTTCGGACTATGAGCTCATGGCAAATGGTATACATATTTTTGCATTCGTGCAACTACATATTTACTTATCGTTTGTTAACGATACATTTACATGACATATTTACCTATCGTTTGTTAACGATACATTTACTCAACACATTTACCTATCGTTTGTTAACGATACATTTACTTATCATTGTTGAATGATACAACGATTAAAATCTTGTGTTTCATAACTCGTGTTTCATACTATTGGGTTTTATACCAACATTTAAACAACTCTATGAACTCACCAACTTTATGTTGACCTTTTAGTATGTATTTCTCAGGTAACCCGCCGCAGTAGGAAGCTATGGATAGCTTAACTCGAGTCGCATATTTTTCAACATCTCAGGATCTAGATTGCATTTTACTATATTTAGTAACTTTGTAATTCAACTTATATTATGCGAACTCCAAATGTTTTGTACAACTATTGTAAACAAATTTGAATTATGGAATGTAATATTTTCAAACGTCTCATATAGAGGTCGTTTGCTTTAATCTTTGTGTAATGATATTTGATTTGGTCGGCGCCCCCATGACACCTCATGTTTCCGCTGCCACGTGTTTTGGGGGTGCGACACACGCAAGTAGCTTCCATGGATATGATCCTCTTGGATCCGCAGGTAACGTTGTATCTATATATATATGCATGTCTTTTTAATTTGATAACCCGTATTTGTTCGTAATTGGTTTCATGTTGATTGAACCTGTTTTGAATGGTAGTTTTTGGATAAATGTGTGTATGAATAACCATGAGATATTTGTTTATGTTCATGCTTTGTGACTTACTAAATGTCCGATATTTGTATTATTGGTGAAACTGTATGGTTTCATATTTGTATCTTAAGCCAATGTGTTTATGAATGATTGTCAAAGGGACAAATTAGTCAGTCACAATTACGGTGTACATGTGTATCTTAAGCCAATGTGTTTATGGAACTGTATTACGAATATCTGTAATTATTGATAAAGAAACGTCCTTCCGTGCATAATCACTGATGTTACTTGATTGATTTCATGAAATATACATTTTCATGGAAGCTATCTGATAAGCTGGGTTCATCCCTCTTTTATATTCGTGAACCGGTAATGTAGGAGTTTATATCGATTAACATGATTATTAACATCGAGTTAATTGTATATGTTGTTCATACTTTGTGACTGACTAAATGTTGGATATTTGTATTATTGGTGATACTAAATGATTATGAACCAGTATCATTTTTTTGGGTTTCATGCTTTATTATTAATTTCGTTTTGAATTATGGGTTTGAAAACGCTTAATTATGGGTTTGAAAACGCTTAATGTATTGTGTTTTTCCTGCTATCCTCTATCTATGTTTTTTTTTTGTGATTTTGCATCCATATTCTACCTTTAGTATATAATTTATTTATTTAGGACTATAAAACAGATAATCCACAACTTTAGGTCGAAATTCATAGGCGGCCATCATATTATAAAAGCAATGTTCCACAAATGTTAGACAAATGATGCATCAACTTTTAAATTGATTCATATATGCTGATAAAAAGGTACGAATGATACTTGACTATTGTTTTCCCTATTCATTTATGCATTGATTTGGTTCTGTTATGCTCAAAATCATATATGGTGTTCTGAAATTATTGGTTACCTTAATGATTACCATGATAAAGCATCGTACATAATACGTGTCTTTAATTTATATCCAAAATTATATATACTGTCTTATATGTTAGAACTTAGTCTAATCTAATGTACATGCTTATCGAAAACTATTTAAAGATTCAACCCGTTTATGATGAAGGTCAAACACATTGGTACGTCTATTCATTGTAAAACAGTGTGTCATTCATTATCATTGAGCACATACTACTGCTGCTCCACTTGTGCAATCAACAATTCAGTTTCATGATTTCGTATCTGTATCTTAAGCCAACGTGTTTATTAATTATTTTCAGAGGGACAAATTACGATATTGAATTATACGTGAAGCTTTTCCAAACAAGTTGTATTATTGGTGAAGCTGTCTAATTTTATATATATGTATCGTATTAAAACGTGTTTAGGAAGTATTGGCAAATCGAAACATTATGTGCAAATCTACTGCTGAAATCATATGTTTACATGACATGTATGTTTTGAAGGTTTGAATCTGATTAAATGAGAATTGCAGTATATATGCTTGTGAACCTGTTTGTGGATGGCTTGTGTCGACTAGTATGTACCTGCATATTAGTCGAGTTATTTAGGTCGATATGTCAAGGTATTGGGCAGTTTTCACAAACAGGGATGCTGCATTGTACACATATAATACGTTATATGACAATCCTTGACATGGTAATTTACAGGGTAACAAAATACAAGCAATAGTCCATTACCTGTAACCTGATTTTAAGGATACTATCAAGGAAGGTGATTTTTTTATAATGTACAAATTTGGTGTTGAAAAGAATGAAGGAAACTACCGGCTTATTGATCACAAGTGGAAAATAAATATACTAAGGAATTCGAAGGTACGTAGAAGTCCACCGTTCGAGGGAGCTTCAGATGGAATCAACCTTCTCGCTTACAGAGAAATCAATGGATGGAAGTTGTCCTTGATACTTGTTACCCTGTGAATAAAATGGGTGGGTCAAATAAGGAGTCAAACTGATTACTCCTTGGTATGGGGAGACACTCCAGGTTGGCTTTCCCATTCATCCAGAAAACACTTTTTCTATATCTTTTTTAATATGTAGGTGTTAAATATGACTACAATGCACATTCTCAATGATGATAATTTGTATATAGTATTGAAGTGTAGGTTAGGTTAGGATAAGGTTAGTAATATAGTCTGACTCATTCCCATTGTATAAATGGGCTAGGGTCAATTAGGGTCCTAGGGTAGTACGGACCAACCCAATTTTATACATGGGCTAGGCTGCTAGGGTCATTCAGATTTGAGGGTTTCTATATAATTGTTGTAATATAAATGTAGATCACTGGAATGCATAATAAGCTATGGGATTCTTCATTATTCTACATACACTTGAAAAATAATACCTTGAAATACTTTCAATCCGTGGGAGTATTATAAGCCAATCGATTGTATTTCTTTTAGCCATTTTTGTTTGTTTGTATTTTACATGCTTTACCATCGAAGATATAAATGACTGTCATTGTAATTGTCATTGTCTACACAGTGTAGCTCATCGAGTTAGACTTGATGGGAACCTGATTGCTACTGTTGCTTCTCACACTTCCAGGATGTAAATAAAAATGGTGTGACAAGTTCAGATTATCATATTATTGACATTAGAGAATCATATGACTTGCTACTCGCACCTTTTAGATTACTCGAGTAGTATCTTGGTATCATTTACATTTTTACAAAGTTCTGCCATCATTAATATTTATGCTGCTCATTCAAAAACTACAACTTTCGTAAGCTCTATGGATCCATTCGTGTAAATCATGTTTACTCTTAAGTTGTAATTCATTCTAATGTTTTTAAGAGGTGCGTTTGAGTAACATACTTTGTCCTTTTTTTTGGTTGACATTGAAAGTAAGTGGAGTACAATATAATGATGAATATATGATGTTGCTATTCTGATTTAGGAATCACTCGAGAATTACGATTTAGGAAGCTTTTCTAATCCATGAACTAATCTATGAAATTAGAGAGTACATACATGTACCATTTACTATATACATATACACAAGAAGTGGCAAAATGGGTTAGTCAAGCGGGTTGGGTAACATGTCAAACCAAGACTTTTTTACAAGTTGAAAACGGACACAATGGTTTAAGTTAGATAAAAAACAAAAATTTGTGCATTCATAAGTAAGTGGTGTGAAACTGCCAGCTCTAATATATACATGAGAACACCTCAATGTTCGTAGCCCTTAGGTTCTGGAATTTCTTAATCACGACTCTTGGTATATGTAGATTACATACCCCTAGCTGTACAAGCTACTAAACTTTTTGTTCTTTTGGATTATTCAGGATGATGGTAGGTGCAAATGCTGGCGATTGTTGCACTGTGTTAGGGAATAGGGAACACTGAGCAATAGAACTTCAAACGACCATAAGCCCGATAGTATATGATAGAGATATAGAATTGAACAACTCTGTTGTGTTTTTTATGATGGTTTATTTATATGGTCAATTACCAGTTGCTCGAGCTCATGGATATTGGCACATGAGAGGCCCGAAAGGTTCTGCCTGGCCTTTCAGTGCTGAACGAGCTGCACGAAGGTTTTTTTAATGGTGGACATGAGTTTCTTTTTTCGGATGTTATGGTCTATGGGATGTCATGAGCGATTAATGTAATGGAGTAATAGCCCGAAAGGAATTAATGATTCATAGGTCTTGAGATATGTCAATTCAACCCATTTATGTGAAAATTGATCAATTTTGAGTTACTTCCGCATTGCGAATGAGTTAACCTGTAAAATTTGCGAATGTCATTCAAAAGTGTTTACAACCTTTTGAATCTCTTATTCGTTACTCATTAATATTAAATAGAGTTTGTAATCATATTTTGTACATTTATTATGTGATCTAAAAACTGTTGATGGGTCTTCTCAACCTAAGCTTCTTATCCGTTGCTTAACCCGCCCACCCGCCCATCCCATTTTGCAGTTTAATCCAACCTAGCCCATTTCGTGCATCACTAAAATTGTGATACCGAATCGATTGCTTAATTTGGATTTTCAATTTTCTCTTCATCTAGGATAACACGCAAAAAGTCAAGTTTTTGTGCGTTATTATCTCACCTTTTTAGCCCAATTATGGATGAAAACATTTGAAATATATATTTTTATACTAAATTTCATAATGGAGGCTAAAATATAGACGATGCTTCAAGAATCAACCAAAAAGGCCTAAAAACGAATAAAATAGAGCACAAACGATCTTAAGCATTCTCGTTCACGTGTTTTAGCACTTTTTGAGTTCCGCTTGGAATTATGACCTCTAACCTATGTCATGTTCTTCCTTAGGAAATTACGAACCCGTGGATATAAAGAACGCTCAAAACGGACAACCGACGAGAAAGTTACGCCCAAACGAAGAATCCAGGCAACCGAAGGACTACGATACAGGAGAGCCAAGCCGTATACGGCCAAGCCCAGCCGTATACGGCCAAGACCAGACCGTATACGGCCTGTCCCAACCGTATACGGCCTCCTCCCAGCCGTATATGACCTGTCTTGCCCGTATACGGTTGGGTCTCTCCCATATCGCCCCCATTCTCTCCCATATACAGCCTGGTCTCTCCCGTATCGCCTCCATTCTCTCCCGTATAAGGCCAATCTCTCCCGTATTCTATGTTTTGCCCGTACAAGGTTGGATTTTGATACGGTTGGGAAATACGGCTAAGATTTTGAAGGTGGGAATATGGCTGAGGAATACGGCTGAGCAACTAGTATATATATGGGAC
Source organism: Helichrysum umbraculigerum (assembly GCA_949592205.1). NCBI lineage: Eukaryota > Viridiplantae > Streptophyta > Magnoliopsida > Asterales > Asteraceae > Helichrysum > Helichrysum umbraculigerum. The sequence continues at coordinate 38,908,028 of CATIUR010000005.1, forward strand.
TAATTCACCTCATTTCAACACAATTCACATTCTACACATCATTACAATTCAACAATTCTACACTCCAACTTCCATTCATTCTTCACATCTCTCTCTCACTACTCTCTCTCTAGATTAGATTTTTGTTTTTAGTTTTCGTAGTTAGCGGCTAGTTAGTCACGGTATTAACCGGACGAATATAGGGGTAATATTGTAATATTGCTTGGAGGATACTATTATCATGCTAGATTTAGGATTGTTTGCCATGATTAGCGAGTAGTATTATTACTACGTGTTTGCTATAGCGTAATTAGTCGTATTAATTGGGATGATGTCATTATGAAAACAACGGAGGTAACGTTATACGGCTTTCATTTGTATAGCACCGGAAACATCACGAATGTGTGGAGTACGGAACGTGGAAGCTATGAAAGTCGTGGGCACAATCCGTTGTTGATTAATGTTAAACTATAGTATGTTGATCTGCTTTCTATCTATGATTTTAAACCTCAATTAAACTTAACGCCTTTCAACCAGTAAACGTGATTACGGCCTTAATGATAGGACGTCGCGAACCCTATCCAAAGGTACTTAATTATCTGTGTCTAAAACATGGTCTGATTTATAAATAGTGTAAACATTGTTTTCTAAACCGAACGCAAAGTACATCGTCATCATGGAAATTAAGCTTTCACTATTGAACGCAAAGTACATCGTGACTATGGACTAATGTTTTCTAAACTGAACACAAAGTACACCGGAATTGTGGAAATATTGCTTTCCCATCAGAATGCAAAGTACACAGTGACTGTGGAAATACTGTTTTCTCATTGAACGCAAATATTACACTGTTAATAAATTAGGGATTCATTGGGATTTTAAAGTAAGGGCTGGTTTATATCATAGATGCATAAATACTGCACTTAAATACAAACTTAGTTAATAAAGTCTAGGGTTCCTTTGTGAAGCACCGTAGGTACCGGCTAAGTACTAGGTATAACAGTGGAAACACCATTGGTGGAGTACAATGTGAAACCACGGAAATGCCGTTGTTACTTCACTGTGTGGATTTACGGGGTCACTGTACAAGCAAAGTGTTGGGTTTTCTATTCCATAACTAGATTATTATACACGCAGCGGAATAACAAAACTTTAAATAATCTAAGGCAATTAGGAAACTAAAACCCTAAGGGATCTTTTACTTTAACAACATAGTACAATGAATAAATTGGATAAATAAAATATAAGGAAAACACTAACCATAAGAGAAAACCTATTTCTCGCGAGCAGACGAACTAGCAGAGCTTCGTTACTTGGAGGCAAGTACCCAAAGTAGAATACCTCTAATGCTTCACACCCAAAAACCCAAGAGAAAGTTGAATTTTAGGAATACTTGAAAATTCGTAGCTGACTTGATACTTAATGAAGGTATAGGATACCCCTATTTATAGTTGTGGAAGAAACCCTATGGTTTGCTGAATTCGACTCCCAACCGGCGGTTGGAGCTATCAGTCTTGTACTCCAAGTCTGCGACTTGCACCGCCTTTGAAACCCTAATCCCAACCGGCGGTTGGACCTTCCAACCGGCGGTTGGATCCAGTTTCTGAAATCTTCCGCCAAACTTAATTACTTTTGATTTTTCTAATTAATAAACTATTTATTAATTAACCAAACAATTACAATATTAATACAATTAATACTATCCTTCATCTTTCTCTTGACCGTTTATTGAGGGCAACCCAAAAAGGACTTTACCATTAATGATAGTCTCACCAATTAGTTATGATATTGGACACTATTCCAACAGTCTCCCATTTGAACAAATCATCAACTACTATTGGTCTTAAACCTATATCCCATTAACTATGTAAAGTGTGCCATCCAAGCAACTGCCGAACTCTGATCTCATCTTAGAGTTAGTCCTTTTAGATAAGTGATCAACCATTCCTTTGTTTCACGATATCTTATGAACCGAGACATGGATTATAATCAATCTCAAGATTCATATATGTTTTTCGATTTCTGATTATATTGACTATATGAGACTACTGAACTATCACTTTAGTCTCGGCCAGGCCTAACACTTTTAAGTCAAACTTTAATCATCAAAGGGCCCATGATATCTCTTTTCCATTTTAGGCAAAAGGAACAAATATATATCGACTACATAGCACTAGTCAACTCATCATATCATACCTAGCATACCATTTATAACTGGCATTTACGCACAGCGTTTGAATAGACTAAAGTATAACAGACTCGAAGAACTAGATACTCATGTATCTCCATTTTAAGAATAGAAGATATTATCATCTTAAAATCACCCGTGATTTAATCCATGAAGTGATCTCTTTAAGTGCGGGTTTCTCCTATACTTAAATCCCCATTAAGTACCCATGAGTGTTGCAGCAATCTCCGTGCCATGTCTAATCTCCATAGACATCTACTAACACTTCATGACCCTCTTGATTCACTACATACTTCCTATAGTGTGATCGACTGAGGAGGTTTGAGTAAGAACTTATTACTCCGGAAGTGGTGTCTAAAATGCAAAACTGAAACACAACGACAAACAATAGTAAATGGTAGAACTCCTTCCCATTAAAATTCTCCATTATTAAACACCAAGTCTATTACAGTTTCTATCATTGTTTATAACGTTTCAAATTCAAATTAATCAACTAAAACTTTACATTATCTCTTAAACCTATGCTCCTAGCATGTTCATCGTGCTTGGACTTTCCTAGAGGCTTTGTGAAAGGATCAGCTGGATTATCCTCTGATCTTATGCTCTTCACAATTACATGTTCTTCTTCGACTTTCTTTCGAACAAAATGGTATTTCCTTTCAATGTGCTTTGACTTTCCATGATCATTGGGTTCTCTACTCAAGGCAACCGCACTTTCGTTATCACATAATATAGCAATAGGATCTTGTACCGTTGGAACAACTCCTAGATCTCCAATGAAATTCCTCATCCAGATAGCTTCCTTTGCCGTTTCACTAGCCGCAATGTACTCAGACTCACATGTAGAGTCTGCTATTGTATCTTGCTTAGAACTTTTCCATGTCACCGCTCCCCCATTCAGTAGGAATACCCAACCAGACTGTGATCGACAATCATCTCTGTCTGTTTGGAAACTAGCATCACTATAACCCGTTACTCTAAGTTCTTCTTCTCCACCATAAACCAAGAACCTGTGATATCGCGTAAAAAGTCATGTTTTTACTACCGATATCTCTCTCATTCTGGAACGATTCTTGGCATTTTGAACTCAAATATAGTTCAAATCAATAACATTATGCCAAGATGGTCAAAACAAGGTTGCACGATAAAAATCAAGCAAAACGGATGAGAAACGAAGATTCCACACACGTTTGAAGATTCAAGGCATCAAAACAAGATTTCAAGACTAAAGTGTCCTTCACCAACATCCATTCTATCCAAGATGTTCATTTTCAAAATACGAATCCAACAGAAGAAGAATCAACTAAAACGGATAAAGAATGAAGATTCTACGCCCGTTGGAAGATCCAAATGATTCGTACGCAATATCTAGAGCTAGGAACCTCATCTCAGGTCCTATCTTATGTCAAAATCTTCGTTTTTGAATTACGAATCCAACAAAAAAAGAATCGACGCAAACGGACGCATAACGAAGAAAATACCCACGAATCAAGAAACGAAGCAAAAGACGGCAAAACGGGGCGGGTACAGGCCAGCCGCCACCGGCCACCCACCAGCCGCCGCTGGCCACCTGGTGGGCGCCGCCGGCCACCTGTCCCCCACCTCGGTTTCCGTTTTTGGCAACTTTTGGTACCTGGTGCGCCTACTTTTCGTGTTGTACAGTACCCGGTGCGCCTACTTTTCGTGTTGTACAGTACCCGGTGCACCCTTTTGGCTACCTTTTACTAACATGCACCTCTTGATGCTAATGTGAGCCAAAGCTCACCTATAAATAGAGGGCATGAGGCTTCATTTCAACTTGCACCATATGCACACGTACCCATTAAGCATATTTCTTTCTTTCTTTTCTAGTTTTATTCTTTCTTTTATTTTTCTTTCCACTTTCTCTCTCTAAGTTAATTAATTTAGTGAGAGATAAGTAGGGGGATTAATTATGTAGTAGTTAGTAGTAGCTAGCTTAGCAATGTAACGCTTTGGAATATTCGGAAGTAATATAAGCATCGTTTTGCTCGCAATAATTACGGGTAATATCTATCCTTTTCTTTTATTAATTAATTGTAATGTTCTTGTTTGATGTTTATGATTTATTAATATTGGAAATGTCTATTGCCATGATATGCGAGTAGTTGTTTATATGTTTGCCATGATTTAGATAGTTATAATGGGAAGATAATAAATGTTGTGAAGTAATATGACGGCCCCTATTCGACTGTTCTCAGATATAGTGCTGGAAACGCTTTAGGCGGAGTACAAACGTACGGAAGTCTGAGAACGACCGAAGGTAGTTATATTACGGACCAATACTTTAAATGTGCTAAATGAATTTCTATTTATAGTTTAATTATAACATTATGAACGAATGATGGCATGCTTGGCCAACCGCTTATGACCAGACTACCCCAACTTATTCCGGTAGGGTAAAACCTGTTTATGTGACTATTTATTCAATAGACCATGCCATGATACGGACATCTCTGACGACCGAGATTGGGGAATAGGATTCGAGGGTAGTTGTTAGCCGATATGTTCAGTACATTTGGGAGAACTTCCGGTGTATTGTAATTGTTTGTGTTTACTATCCATGTGACATATCTTCTATCTGATTGCGGACAACTCTACGTTAGTTAGTTGATAGGATCGTAAAAACAACTCATTCCAACATAGTCTAAATTCATAAAAAGAAACCTATATGAATGGGAATTATTATACTTTGTTATTGTTTAAATGTATGATACCAGACCTAATTTATGGAGTACCCTTTCCAGTTATCCACGTGACTGCAACCTAGATATTAGGGAGTCCGGAACCTTAATTGTGGTAAGTAGTTATTTGTGCCTATGACATGCAATAAGTAAGACACAGTGAAACCACTCGTTGTATATATTAGATTTACATTTCTGCACTGCTTTACATTTAGTTAGTTTAGAGTGTCACCCTCACTGTCAATTACTCTCGACCGCATGTTAGACGTAAGAACCCGTGGAACTACCCTGTAACTGTCTATTACTGAAAGGCATGGTCCTCATATGAAACATGTTTTAAACAAATTGTGAATAATCAGGAGATGTATAACTGTTTGAAAAGGAGAGGTCTAGGTCATAAATCAACGTAATTGGAGCTTAAGTGAAGTATTAACAAGGTCTAGCGAGGAAAGTCCAAGTGATTTAGATTTATCAACCCCTTAGATTTTACATATTTGATTCTTTAAACATAACAAGTTAATAATTAGATACACTATTAGAAGAACGAGAGATAAGCTTGGGTGTTAAGAACGGTCGGACCTATGAGACGATACGCTGCTTTATTCATGTACCTCGGTTAATCACCAAAATAGGTTGCTTACCTTTCAACTAGATAAGTATTGGGAGTTTAGCGTATTGCTCCGATCAGAATCACGATAACCTAGTTCCTAGTGACATGCCAATGGGAATTTAATTGGTAGGATTCTAGTGTTTACACCAAAGTCTGTCAATCTATTAATCTGAAAGTGTCCCCATCATAAACACAATCCCGATATTATACTATCCCAAGTCATGGTGAACCACGCCTTCCTTATCCTTAGTTGTTCCTTATATGCTAGCTAGCTCATTTTAAGTTTTATTGCTTTAGTAGTTTAAATTAGATAAAAAACCAAACAAAACTAACTATCTGAACCCCATCTTGAGGACTGAATTATCCAAACGAGTTCCGCTTCAAATTCGACCGTCTGGAGAGACGACCCTGATCATCCTTACCACGTACTAGTATCGGGTACTTGTGCCTAGTACCAGTAGGTAGTTCGGAGGTTTAGGCCCGAGCAAAAAAAAAATTTTAAAACACCCTGATCGCACCCTCGGTCGTTACAACAGCACAGACGACACCGACGGCTGAGGGCGCATCAACCTGTCTTTAGTATTTCTCAAATACTTAAGAATATTCTTTACAGCTGTCCAATGACCTTCACCAGGATTCTGCTGATGTCGACTCACTAAGCTCAAAGCAAATGAGACATCATGCCTTGTACACGTCATGGCATACATGATCGATCCTATAGCCGAAGCATGATTGGTCTGAGGTTATCGACAAAAAAGATTTGTCTAAGCCACTTCGTTTCTTTTTGTCCAAGTTGCTTCTTTTTTTGTCTAACTCAATTCTTGTTCAGACTTTGGACATAGATCCTTACTGATCATAATGCCATGATTCAAGGGTAAGTTCCCTTTCTTAGAATTTTCCATATTGAATCTTTTCAGTATTTTATCTATGTACGTATCCTGGATGAGTCCTATGAGACGTTTTGACCTATCTCTGTAAATCTTTATACCTGGGATATATGCTGCATCTCCAAGATCTTTCATAGCGAAACACTTTCCCAACCAGGCTTTTACACTTTGTAAAGTTAGGATATCATTTCCTATGAGCAGTATATCATCCACATATAATACTAAGAATACTACAATACTCCCACTGAACTTGACATATATACAGGACTCATCTTCACTTCTAGAAAATCCAAACTCTGTGACCTTTTCGTGGAAGCAGAGATTCCAGCTACGAGAGGCTTGTTTAAGTCCATAAATGGCCTTTTCAAGCTTGCACACTCTATTAGGATACTTTGCATTTTCAAAACCTTCCGGTTGTGTCATGAACACATCCTCTGTCAGTTTCCCGTTAAGGAAAGCGGTTTTGACATCCATCTGCCAAATTTCATAGTTATGAAATGCAGCTATGGCTAGCATAATCCTAATTGACTTAATCTTAGCTACTGGTGAGAAGGTTTCCTCATAATCAATCCCATAGGTTTGAGTATAGCCCTTTGCTACCAACCTAGCTTTATAAGTGTGTACTTTCCCATCCATGTCTGTCTTCTTCTTGAAGATCCACTTACAACCCACTGTCTTAAGACCGGGTGTAGTGTCAACTAAATTCCAAATTTGATTGTCATACATGGACTGAATTTCGCTTTTCATAGCTTCCTTCCATTTAGCAGCCTCAGGGCCTGCCATCGCTTCCTTGTAGTTAGCAGGCTCATCTAATTCACCAAGTGTACTATCACTTATCTTATCCTCTTCTTCTATTTGGTAACCATAATAGAACTCAGGAGGAATGCTAACTCTACTAGATCTGCGAACTGTAAGGATATGTCTTCAGGTTCAACAGGTGTTTCCACCTCTTGTTGAACGTCAGTGTTTATTATAGGTTCTTCATCGGTAGATTCTTGAATTTCTTCAAGATCAATTTTACTCCCACTGTCCTCTTTAGATATCATTTTTCTCTCAAGGAACACTCCTATTCGAGCTACAAAGACCACATTTTCCTTGGGTCTGTAGAATAAATATCCAAATGACTCTTGTGGATAACCGACGAAAAGACACTTTTCAGATCTGGAGTCTAGTTTATCCTGAGTTTCCCGTCTAACGTAAACTTCACAACCCCAGATTTTGATGTGACCAATAGAAGGTCTCTTTCCCTTCCACATCTCATAAGGTGTCTTTGAAACTTTCTTAGTGGGTATTTGATTTAAGATATGGGCGGATGTTTCTAATGCATAACCCTAGAAACTTTTTGGAAGTGTTGCTCGACTCATCATAGATCGAACCATGTCTAACATAGTTCTGTTTCTCCTCTCAGCAACACCATTAAGCTGCGGTGTTCTAGGAGGAGTTAATTGTGAAACTATTCCACAATCTCTAAGATGATCGAGAAACTTGATACTAAGGTACTCTCCTCCCCTATCGGATCGGAGAACCTTTATCTTTCTGCCCAGTTGATTCTCTACTTCGCTTTGATATCTTTTGAACACGTCAAAAGTATCCGACTTATGTTTGATCAGATAAACATGTCCAAATCTGCTGAAGTCATCAGTAAATGTAACATAGTATCTATTTCCATCTTTTGTAGCACATCGAAATGGTCCACATACATCTGTATGTACCAAATCCAATAGTCCTTCACCTCTTTCACATGATCCTGTGAATGGTGATTTAGTCATCTTGCCTAATAAACAAGATTCGCATACATCATCCGATTTGAGGTCGAATGATTCCAACACTCCATCCTTTTGGAGTTGGGCGATGCGTTTCTTGTTTGTGTGCCCTAGACGATAATGCCACAACTTGGATTTATCAATTTCATTAGACGAATCAACATTTAAAATAACATTGCTAACACATTCAACATTTTCATATATGTCTTTATAAGGAGAAGCTTTAAAAATAAAACAATCATTTAAATGAACCAAAATATCTCCATTTCCATTATCAAAAGAAAAATGATAACCATCTTTATACAAAGCATAAAATGAAATAATGTTTCTAGTCATTTCTGACGAATAATAGCAATTATTTAAATCTATCCTAACTCCAGAATTCAGCATGAGCTCAAATCTTCCGATCTTCGTCACAGGTACAATTCTCTTGTTTCCCATAACTAAGTTGAGCTCTCCATGCTTCACAATTCTACTTTCCTTTAGTCCCTGCAATACAGTGCAAATGTGATTACCACACCCTGTATCCATAACCCATGAATTAGAAGTTGTAGTATTATGGAGTTCGATCATGAACATACCTGAGTGAATACTCTTCTCGACCTTTCCATCTTCAAGGTCCTTCAGGTACTTCGGGCAGTTTCGCTTCCAATGCCACTTTGTGTTGCAGTAGAAGCACACTGCTTCCTTTGGGTCACTAACAGGTGCAATCTCAGAATCAGTCCCTTTCTTAGACCTGCGAACGAACTTTCCGTCAGTAGTCTTCCTTTTCCAATTTGAATTTGACATTTTCCTTTTCTTTGCACTTTGACCAACAGTCAACACAAGAGCTGCTGAGCTAGAGGACACATCATCTTTCTTGATTCCTTGCTCAGCAGTTTGCAGTAAATTATGGAGTTCCATTATTGAGCCTTCTATCTCATTCATATTCATCTGATATGACATTACAAACTGATTGTAGACAACTGGCAAACTGGATAGAATTATGGCGATGGAAAACTCTGTGTCAAATACCATGTTCAATGACTCCAACCTATCAAAGTACCATTTCATCTCTAAGACGAAAGCACAGATAGAAACTCCAGGTTTGGGCTTGCAAGCCATGAGGGATTTCACCACATCAAGGCGTTCTTTGCTTGCCTTAGCCTGAAACATTTCTTTCAGCTGTTGGTTCATTTCATAAGCCCAAGTGTTTTCAAAAGTCTTTTGCAGTTCAGGGCTCATGGAAGATGCCATGATACAAGACACTTTATTCGCGTCATCATAATGTTTCTGGTGTGCCTCAATCTCCTCTTGGGTTGATTCTTCATCAATTATGGGAATCTGCTCATCGAGAACATACTCCTTGTTCTCGTACCTCAAGGTAAACCTTAGGTTACGCATCCAGTCCATATAATTTGGACCGGTCAGTCTTTCCCTCCCAAGAACTGAGAGTAGTGAGAAGTTCGAGTTATGTGCGGGATTGGGGACGGGAGGATTTGCACCATTTATATTAGCCATTTATGAGATAAAACAGTTTTAGTTAGTTTGAATATTCCTTAATTATTTACCCAATTTTCTAAATTAAGGCTAAGATCAATATTTTCAGTTTTATGAAAAGGGTCGCCGTAATCATATAACTAAAATACTTTTATTTATTTCATTTCTTATGAAACTCCTAGATTTTTGAGATTCGTTGATTTCTATCAATGGCATGTTAATCTCGGTTATGCACATCTACTATTCATGACTGGTATGCCGAGGATCATGAACAAGATGGTGAATTAACCATGCAAACCCCGCGTGATCCCCGGCTTGAGTACGCTCGAGAATCGCGAGTCTCAATCACCTCTCATTATGTCCCCATATTAATGTGCCGGTAAACCACACACGCTCCATTAACAGTTCATAAGAGATGTGTGGATTTCATGGGTTAGCATACTATTCATCATTTCCTATAGCTAAAACGGGATTTTGTTTTATTATTTTAAGTCTACTTTTAATCTTGATATCATCCTATCAAAGGTCCTCGGTAGCTCCATCGAACGCACAAAGAAGCACAGAAGTAGGTCAGCGCGAAACTTATTAAAAACCTGACTTCTTTAGGGAAGCAGAGCGACCCGCCTTATACCTCTCTTAGAGTTTGTTCCTTATGGGTGAGCCAATTTATCAATTGACTGACGATGTATTTAGACTTTAATTATACATATATATAAATCATATTATACATATAATCTCTCTTGAAGTTTATGGTTCTATTTTAAACCTTTTAAAATTAGTGGTCTATTTTAAACAATTTAAAATTATCAATATCTAAACTGTAAATACATATTACCTATTTAGATAATTCTCTTTCCAATTTATCTTTACCTATATACTGTTGCAGATAATTTCATGCTACTATTTGTTAAGCTATGGCTGTGATACCACTGTTGGGTTTTCTATTCCCTAACTAGATTATTATACACGCAGCGGAATAACAAAACTTTAAATAATTTAAGGCAATTAGGAAACTAAAACCTTAAGGGATCTTTTACTTTAATAACATAGTACAATGAATAAATTGGATAAAGAAAATATAAGGAAAACACTAACCATAAGAGAAAACCTATTTCTCGCGAGCAGACCAACGAGCAGAGCTTCGTTACTTGGAGGCAAGTACCCAAAGTAGAATACCTCTAATGCTTCACACCCAAAAACCCAAGAGAAAGTCGAATTTTCAGAATACTTGAAAATTCGTAGCTGACTTGATACTTAATAAAGGTATAGGATGCCCCTATTTATAGTTGTGGAAGAAACCCTATGGTTTGCTGAATTCGACTCCCAACCGGCGGTTGGACCTTCCAACCGGCGGTTGGAGCTGTCAGTCTTGTACTCCAAGTCTGCGACTTGCACCGCCTTTGAAACCCTAATCCCAATTGGCGGTTGGACCTTCCAACCGACGGTTGGATCCAGTTTCTGGAATCTTCCACCAAACTTAATTACTTTTGATTTTTCTAATTAATAAACTATTTATTAATTAACCAAACAATTATAATATTAATACAATTAATACAATTAATACTATCCTTCGTCTTTCTATTGACCGTTTATTGAGGGCAGCCCAAAAAGGACTTTACCATTAATTATAGTCTCACCAATTAGTTATGATATTGGACACTATTCCAACACAAAGTTGGTACCATAAATCAGCTAAGTACTTGGTATAGCCACGGAAAAGAGCTGCAGTTACCTGCTATGTAAATCATCAATGATCTAATCATCCCTAGACTTTACAAACCCATCGAAAGAAAGTGATCAACACACACAAAACCTGATCTTGAACTTAAATGTCTTGTTTAGACTAAAGTATTCTTGTGGGGTTAAGAACTGTCGGACATCGAGATTGGTTTGTCGCCTTATTCATGCACCCAGGATTCATTTCCATATAAGGGTCACTATACCTTCATTGGTTAGTGTTGTATGGCTGGATAAACTACTCCGATCAGAATCACGATAGCCTAGTTACTCAGTGACATACTGATCGAGAAATCTATCAGTAGGGAACTAGTGCTTACTCCACTAATACTTGGAATGAACAAAATACAAATCTTTTAAGATCATTTTATAAATCATACATCATCCCAGTTAAGAAGGCTACTGAAGTCATAGCAAACACCTCCTCTAGATTATCTGCTAACTACCCATATTTTAAATTGCTTTATTTAAATTTTCTGCCTAAGTATAAAAAAACCAAAAACCAACCCCCAAAAATCTGTTAAAACCATTACTAGTTAGATAAATCGTCTCCAACGTCAACGCTTCACAATACAACTGGTTTATAGTACGACCCTAGCTCATACTTACTACTGTACTCCCATAGTTTTAAGTATACTTAGGCCCCGCACTTACAAATTTTAAAACCCGCTGATCGCAGCCCGATACGGTTTGTTTAGTCCTTCGACGACGAGGACGGTTCTCCCCATTCACAAGGAGAGCTTCAAAACCTGACGCTTCAGGCGACATCAATCTATCAAAGCAACTTACTGGTATTCAGTTCATATTTGCTTAGCTCAAGCAACTCATTAAGGGTATTTAAGGAGGTCAATTTTTCATGCGTACTGAATGTTATTTGAGTGATATTCACGAGAACTTTAAATTTGCACTCTAATTCTAATTGTTTATTTTTCAGTTCTATTCATGTGTTCAACTATATATATATGTTATGATGTTAGAAGTCTAATCGTCGGTTTTGAGAAGGCACTTTAATTAGCTCAAACTGCCGTTCTTTTGAATGAATTTTGGAACTGATGTGGGTTTAGTCTTCCAACTCCATGTCCTTCACAATCACAGGTATAGAGAAAAGTCAAATCTGGTGTATGTATCTTTCCACATTGGATGATATATTCATTGGTTAAGGTATACCCTAAATGCTAATCGTATTTGTGTTACTACTTCCCATCGATGAAAGAATATTGGTTAGATCTTTCACGATTGTTTATAAATGTGACTTAACCTCTGATTTAAATGTATATGTACTTCATGGTCGCATCAATTACATATTTCCAACACACACCTAAGAATTGAGGTTAGTGTCTGAGAATACATTTAACTTGTACCCGATGCCTATAGTGTGTATCCAACCTACTATTACTATTTTATCAAACTTTCAAAAATTGTATTTTAGTGTATTACTATTGTGTATATCCAACTTAATTGTATTACATGTTGAACACCATGTTTCATTAATATTTTAAGCCAACTCCTTATATTTTAATATGTTCAATACATCATTGATGTAGTATTGGAGTAAATCATATGCATTTATTAATATGTTCGAAATAATATGTCCGATATGCATCTTACTTCATTTATATGCAATTTCTTCTACAAACTTTCTAAGCAATAGATGTATGTATGTATGTATGTATATGATTTCATATATACAAAATTCATGTGTTTATATTTTTTAAAACCTAATATAACTTCTGTATTAAATTTATGCAAAAGCCCACAAATTTGCGCGTTATGATCTAGTTATGTATTGTAATTAGCCTTTATATATGGTCACTTTTTCATGATAAACAACTTTTCCTTAGAGTCTCTAAAAACTTAAAGGTGTTCATGACTCCTTTACATTAAAAAGAAACTTATATATTTTGGATTTTTAAATTAATATAATTTATTTTAATTAACCTTTCTAGAAAATTAATTGTTAAACAAACTTATCAATTCTTTAACCATATATATTGTGATGTACGCTTTTATGAATATATAGTCAATATAATGTACATTGCTATAAAGTTTTAAAACGCATCGAACATGATCCAAAAAATATTATTTCTCGATGCAAAACGCAGTAATAAAAATCTATTATTATCATTTCTTTAACAATTATATATAGCATACGAGCATAGCTTAATAATGTTAGATTAATAATGTTAGATTCTTCCCATCGCAACGCGAGGGCATTCAATACCTTGTTAATATCAATTATCAAAAAGAAATGAATAGTAAGTGGTTTGTCATTTTTTAAAATTAACTTTATGTGATCTAAAAAATTGCTTATTATTATCGCATAATATCAATTATCAAACAAATAATCAATTTATTAGATCACATAAAGTTAAGGTTAGAAAAGGACAAACAACTTACTATTCAAATTTGTTTGATAATTGATATTATGCGATAATAATAAGCAATTTTTTAGATCATGTAAAGTTAATTTTAAAAAATGAACAACCCCGCCGGGGCGATCCAGTTAATCAAGTTATTAGATCACATAAAGTTAAGGTTAGAAAAGGACAAACAACTTACTATTTAAATTTGTTTGATAATTGATATTATGCGATAATAATAAGCAATTTTTTAGATCACGTAAAGTTAATTTTAAAAAATGACAAACAACTTACTATTCATTTTTATTTGATAATTGATATTAGGTGATAATATGAGGAGTTTAATAATTTTTACTAGTTATGATTACAAGTGGACAATTATTTTGAGACATAGATAAATATTAATGTGGACACTAATTTTGAGACGGAGGAAGTATAAACTAAATTGTCAACTCTAATCACCTTACATGACAAAAAAAAATCAATAAAGTAAATCCATGAATGACACGTTGAATACTTTTTTTTTCACTAAAAGAAATTGATAATGATAGCATTAAGAGTTGTCAATAAAAGAAATAACACACATTTATTGAATCAAAATTTCCTTATTTATTCAAATTTATAATTAATATACCCATGATTTGCATATTATTCACTAGAACTTTCTTTTATTTGTAATGTATTAATTGAAATTTGTGATTGTAAAAGGAACTTTAAATTTAATAAATGTATCATATTTTTTTTATTGACATCCCATAGAGGTGTCATTATAATTTCCCTTCAAATAAATATTAATTAAGACATAATTGTCACGTCTTATAAATGTGTTTTTTTTATTATCTACTATAGATTCATGCCCATGCGATGCATGGGTTTTATATTTTACTAATTACTTCTAACTAATTGGTTGATCGAGGTACCATGTCCAAACTGATTAGTATTCTTTGCGGTAATTTTATTAGTAATGCAAATGGATCTATGTCAAAACAGATTGCGTCAAAGGCGTTATCTTTATGCAAATGGATTTATCAAAGCTCTATTCTATCAGGGCTTTGAGAAATTCCTAGGCGTTATCCATTTGCATAACGGCCCATGGTCACCCGAAAACGGCTCAATGATCAAAGCTCTATTCTAAGAGCCTAGGCGGTTTCAGGCCGTTCGGGGTCGTTTAGGGGCCGAAAATGGGATTTTACAGTTTTTGGACCTCGTTTCTGGACTTTTTGATTTCATTCTGAATTGGACTTTTTTTTATTGAACCTCATGTAACATCATCTCCAGTGGTCTGGTAATTCCCTATTTTAAATTGATTATTTAATGGTTTTAGGAATTACTTGATATTATTGTTTATTGTGAAACTGAGATAAATAAGTCAATTGATATATGGTGAATAATGAAATATTACTTGTTTTAAACTGTTACAGTTGACGGTAAAATAAAGTAATAGTTCTCGTATATGGTTTTTAGGTTCCAGACAATAGATTTAAGACGGGTATAAAATACCCAAAGTTGACGTCGGTTTAATAGAGGAGGACGATGTCGTCACCCCGTCCGTCGGTCGAGTTTTATCCCGAATCGTTGCTCCGACCGCAACAGAGGTGGCGAACAGCGAAGTTTTAAAATTTTATATTTGCGGGGTTCAAACTATGCTAGCTACCTACCTTGTGGGTAAGGCGGCAAGTATAACTCGAGTGTCGTCCAAAATCGGAACGAATTGAATTGAATTGGGACCTACCAAAGATGATTTAACAATAGGATGGGTTTAGAAACAAGGTAGGTATGGTTTTGTTTTTATCTAATCTAATGACAAGAAATAAAGTGCAGAAAAGTAAACGAGAATATAAGCAGCAGGTAGAGAGTGATTGCTGAAACTTCGATGATTAGGGTTTCGGGATGATATCCATTATATTGATGATGGGTGATTGATGAACGCCAAAATGTGCTATTTTATAGTACTAATTACCCCTTAGTTTGATTAATTTCTTATGCATTTTATTTGAATTCGATACTCATTTCGTTCATATTTGCATTTAGGAATTATTTGGAGCTTGAATCGGAATAGGAGATGAAAACGTGCGAGAATTGAAGAAAAGAAGCTAAAAATGATAAAGTTTAAAGATTGAAGGTCGATGGTGTAAAAGCTGGGAAAAGTGATCCATACGGCGTATGGAATCCATACGGCGTATGGATCGAATGAGCCGGGCCGCCAGAAGACGCGGGTCAGATCCATGGGCTTTGTGATCCATACGGCGTATGGAAATCCATACGGCGTATGGATCGTGTCGGCAGAAAACCTAAAATCTTCATTTTGCCTCATTTTTTACACACACTTTACAAAACTTTTTCCAGTCGAATTCTCTCATCAAAAACCTAAATTGCAGAGACTTTTGGAGGCGAAACATCAAGGATAATCAAAGGCTTTCGTTCGTTCATTCGTTATTTCATTATTTCAGTTCGATTTCTTTTATATCTTTCATTCGATTATGATTATGGATATGATATTGAATCTGATTTTCTGTAAAACTATGATTGGCTAAGTCTCTTATGCATTTGCTTAGATGATAATACTTATTTGATGGATTGATTATTGAAAATGCTAACGTATCGGATTTTATTCAATGTTTATGTGTTTATTCGTTAATCCTTGGATATTTGATGATTGTTGCCGATTACCTAGCGTGGTTTCATAATTAGTTGAGATTGATTTCCTGTTGGTTGTGGAATTATTGATAGTTGTTGATTTTAGTCGATAATTATTGCCGAATATATTGAGTTTGACGGGCTAGGGTTAATAGTTAGTAATGGTCATTGATGGACAAGATAACCTTAATCAGTTATAGACTTTGTTGATTCAAGTCAAAAGAATAAGTCACATAAACGGTGTTGAATTAATCTAGAATACAATTTTGTGGACAACGTTAAATTGAACTGTTAATGTGTTGAAAACAACCTTGTGTCTTTCTTAATTGTATTTAATTCAACTTATCTTGTAAGGAAGGTTGATATATTTGAAAGGGCACGATAGAATCCATACGTGAGCATTTTAAATAATATGATTTCCGGATTTTAAGGAAAGTAATCTAAGCAAATGCATTTCCTTTACCATCTGAATTAAACCTTTTATTTTAATTAAGCTATTTTAGTATTTCTTTATTTTAATAATTTAGTTTTCTTTAATTAATCGTTTCTTTTATAATTGTTACTCAATTGTTAGACCGGAACTAAAAAGTCCCCACTTTTACTGCTTTAATTAATTATAGCAATTTCCAATTTGTTAATATTAACATCCGTTCCCTGTGTTCGACTCGGACTTACTGAGCTATACTATATATGATCAGGTATTCTTGCCTGTGTTGTGTATAGTAAGTTAGGTATTTTCCATTTTAAATTAAAACCCCGTTTACACGACATCAAGTTTTTGGCGCCGCTGCCGGGGAGCGGTTTGTTTTAATTTGACAAATTGGAATTTGATCTGTGTATATTGTTATTTAAGTTCAGTTCTGCTGTATTTATTTTTCGAATTATATTTTTGTGTTTAGGATTGTTTAGTAAATAGTTCAATTAGGGTCTTGTTCTACTGATTCGGGAATTATATCACAGGAAGTTTATGACCCGATCAAGGAATCCTCATCTCGCTGATCCTTTTGAAGATCCTGAAAGAGTTTTTCGTCAGAGAAGACGGTTTGCTTCTGTACCACCCAACTCAAGTTTACACCACAACCTTCCGTCATATTTAGAAGGGGATTTTGGAGAGTATCTTCGGTCCTTGTTCGAACCTCTGATCAATCAAACAGACCCAACAGACGCAATGGCGGAAGATATCGCCGACATAACGCTCGAAGAATATTCGAGTCGGATGCGTAATGACCGTGGCACTGGAGTAGTAAGGCCAGCAATTGCGCAAGATGTGGAGTTTGAAATCAAGGGACAATTCCTCAAGGAGCTTAGGGAGAACCCTTTCCGAGGAGAAGAAAGAGAGGATGCTAATGATCATGTGGAGAAAATCGTTGAGATAGCCGATATGTTCAACGTTCCTAATATCACACGCGATCAAGTTATGCTCAGGGTATTCCCAATCACACTCAAGGGAGCTGCTAAGAGATGGATTCAAAACGAGCCAGCTGGATCCATAACCACATGGGAAGACCTTCGCACGAAGTTTCTGAAGATGTACTGTCCTCCTTCCAAGACATCAAAGATGATTGACGAAATCAGAAATTTCAAGCAGGAAATGGATGAGTCGCTACACCAAGCTTGGGAGAGATATAAGGACTTGATGCATAAGTGCCCGCAGCACGACCTGAACGATCAGCAAGTCGTGAGTATTTTCTACAAAGGAGTGGATCGTGCCACTAGACAGCAACTGGATTCCCAAGGGCCTATTCCCAAGAAAGTCCCTCGTGATGCTTTGACTGCCATTCGCAACCAAGCAAAACACTCTCAGTTATGGGATGATGGCACTTCTAGACGAAAGAGGTCTGTGAATGATGAAGATGGATTTGCAGCCATCACCGCTAAGCTAGATAACATGGGCAGAGATATCAAGAAGGTTACTGAGACTGTCCATGCTATCCAAGTGGGATGCGACAACTGTGCAGGAAGCCATCTAGTAAAGGATTGCACCGAGATGCGAATGGGAGAACAGACTAAAGAAGTCAAGTATGGAGAAGCTCAAGCACCATATCGTCAGGGCGGTGGAAACTTCTTCAGAAGACCATACCAAGATGGAGGGCGACCGTTTCGCCAAACTCAACCTGGATTTTTCACCAAGGAGCAGCCAGGTACCTCATCTTCAGACAAGCAAGCCAACTTAGAAGAAATGATGGGTAAGTTTCTCACGTCCAATGAGAAATTCATTACGAGCTCTGGACAAAGAATGGATGCCACCGACGCTGCATTGAGAAACCAAGGAGTTGCGATTAAGCAAATTGAAGGGAATGTTTCCAACATAGCCAAGGTTCTTCAAGAAAGATTCCTTGGGACACTACCTGGATACACTGAAACCAATCCAAGGGATCAAGCGAAAGCAGTGATCACCCGGAGTGGAAGGGGTTTTGAAGACCCCATTCCAAAGAAGAAACATGTTTCTCAACCCCTACCGCAAAAAGAGAAGGAAGTAGAAGTTGTGGAAAGTCCCAAGGTGGACACTGAGGCTGAACAAATTGCAAGAGATAAGCAGTATGCTAAGGAGCATGCACCACCACCACCTTATCCTGCAGCTTTGAGAAGAGGGAAAGATGATGCTCAATACCACCAATTCCTAGAGAATCTGAAGCAACTGCACATTAACATCCCATTCGTGGAAGCCATTGCTCAAATGCCAAAGTATGCAAAGTATCTGAAGGAACTTTTAACTAATAAGAGCAAATTGGTAGAGGCGACCAAGGTGACAATGAACGAGAGATGTTCAGCAGTTATGCAAAATAAACTTCCACCAAAAATGAAAGACCCTGGGAGTATTACCCTTCCTTGTCTGATTGGAAGTTTAGACCTTACTCATGCATTGGCTGACTTGGGGGCAAGCATATCAATAATGCCTTATACTATGTATGCCAGACTTAAGTTGGGGGAACCAAAGCCAATTAGAATGTGCATTGAGTTAGCAGATCGTTCGGTTCAATATCCTAGGGGTATGGTTGAGAATGTGCTAGTTAAGGTGGATAGGTTTGTTTTTCCGTGTGATTTCATCATTCTGGACATGGTTGAAGATAAAAAGGTACCTATCATTTTGGGAAGACCTTTCCTGGCCACTGCAAGGGCATTGATTGATGTTCATGATAGAAAAATCACTCTGAGGTTAGGAGAAGATGAAGTAGTGTTTGATGTCAACAAATCAATGCGATATCCTGCTTCAGTTGATGACACGTGCTACTTTGTGAGTGCAAGAGAAATGACTGATGATGAAGAGTTCCTTCAGAGTCTTATGGAAGATGAAGATCTAGATCCCATGATTCTGGAAGGATGGACGGGAAGCATAGAAGCAATCAAAGATAATGAAGAATTCGATAAAATGCTTGAGGAGTTAGAGTTCGAGAGTGATGAGGAAGTAGAGGGTGATCAGCCGACTGAGAATGAAGAATCAATTGAGACTAATGGTATTTTAGTCAAGAAAGAGACTCGCATAACTATGCATGGGATTCCCTGTTCACGAGAAGAGGTGTGGGCATGTAAATCTTCTTTTGAAGAACCACCAAGGTTAGAATTAAAAGATTTACCGACCCATTTGGAGTATGCATACCTACAAGGAGAGTCGGATTTGCCAGTTATCATTTCATCCAAGCTATCAGCAAACGAAAAAGAAAGTCTGCTAAAAGTTCTGAAGGAACATAAGCATGCTATAGCATGGACGATCGGTGACATCAAAGGAATTAGCCCATCATATTGTACGCACAAGATCCTTATGGAGTCTGATTTCAAACCAGTTGTGCAACCCTTAAGACGATTAAATCATAAGGTTACGGATGTTGTGAGGAAGGAAATCATTAAATTGCTTGACTCTGGATTGATATACCCGATTTCTGATAGTCCATGGGTCAGCCCCATTCATGTTGTACCAAAAAAAGGAGGTATGACAGTGGTTGAAAATGAGAAGAATGAGTTAATTCCCACAAGAACTGTCACTGGATGGAGGGTCTGTATAGATTATAGAAAGCTGAATGATGCGACACGCAAGGATCACTTTCCTTTGCCATTCATTGATCAGATGCTGGAACGTCTAGCTGAAAAAGAGTATTATTGCTTTCTAGACGGATTCTCCGGATACTTCCAAATCCCAATTGATGCAAATGATCAAGATAAGACTACTTTCACCTGCCCATTCGGAACTTTCGCTTATCGGAGAATGCCTTTCGGTCTATGTAACGCACCCGCCACATTTCAATGGTGCATGATGGTAATATTCCATGATATGGTAGAAGACAGCATGGAAATATTCATGGATGACTTCTCTGTGTTTGGAAATTCTTTTGATAAGTGTCTGATGAATCTGAAGAGGATGTTGCAAAGGTGTGAGAGTTCAAATCTCGTTTTAAATTGGGAAAAGTGTCATTTTATGGTACGAGAAGGAGTTGTGTTGGGACATAAAATTTCAAGAGCTGGTATTGAAGTTGATCAAGCGAAGATTGAGGCGATAGCAAAGCTACCTCATCCGACAAATGTTAAAGGAATAAGAAGTTTCTTAGGACATGCTGGATTCTATAGGAGATTCATCAAGGATTTTTCAAAGATAGCACGTCCTATGAACAAATTGTTGGAAAAGGAAGCTAAGTTCGAGTTTTCAAAGGAGTGCCAAGATGCGTTCAAGATTTTAAAGGAGAAATTGGTATCTGCACCAATTATGATAAGTCCGAATTGGGATCTTCCATTTGAATTGATTTGTGACGCCAGTGATTACGCTGTGGGAGCAGTTTTAGGTCAGAGGGTTGATAAGAAGTTTCAACCTATTTATTACGCAAGCAAGACTTTGACGAGTGCACAGGAGAATTACACTACGACTGAGAAGGAATTGCGTGCTGTTGTTTTTGCGTTTGATAAGTTTCGCTCTTACCTGGTTCTGTCAAAAACGGTTGTTTTTACCGATCACTCTGCATTAAGATACTTGTTTGGAAAACAAGATGCAAAACCAAGGTTGTTGCGATGGATTTTGTTATTGTAGGAGTTTGACATTGAGATTCGTGATAAGAAGGGAGCAGAAAATCTAGCTGCAGATCATCTGTCAAGACTGGAAAATCCGGAATTGGATAAGTTAGATGAAATGGAAATTCGAGATAAGTTTCCTGATGAAAGCTTGTTAAAAGCAATTTTGAATGAATTTCCATAGTTCGCGGATATTGCAAACTTTCTAGTTACAAAGACTCTGCCACCCGGATTGGACTTCAACCAAAGAAAGAGGTTTTTCTCATCTTTACGGTATTACTTTTGGGAAGATCCATATCTGTTCAGACAGTGTGCTGATGGAATTATCCGACGATGTGTAGCTGGAGAGGAATGTGATATTATCTTAGAGCACTGTCATGATGGTCCGGCTGGAGGACATCATGGTCCAAACTACACTGCAAGGAAAGTGTTCAAGGCAGGTTTTTATTGGCCAATAGTTTACAAGGATGCATTCAAGTATGTGAAGGAATGCGATGCCTGCCAACGTACTGGGAGAATTTTAAAGAAGGATGAAATATTGCAAAATCCAATTATGGTAAGCGAGATTTTTGATGTATGGGGTATAGACTTTATGGGCCCGTTTCCACCTAGCAATGGAAACAAATACATCATTGTGGCTGTGGATTATGTTTCTAAGTGGGCCGAAGCAAAGGCATTACCCACAAATGATGCTCGCGTTGTGGTAACTTTTCTTAAGCAGTTATTTTCGCGTTTTGGAGCACCAAAAGCTTTGATTAGTGATCGAGGGACACATTTCACAAATCTGCAATTGGAAAAAGTGCTGCGAAAGTATGGAGTGAGGCATAAGTTTTCAACTGCTTATCACCCACAGACGAGTGGTCAAGTGGAAGTGACTAATAGAGGGTTGAAGCGTATTTTAGAACGTTCAGTTGAAGGAAACCCTAAGAATTGGTCATACAAGTTAGATGATGCATTATGGGCAGCACGAACAGCATTTAAGTCGTCAATTGGAACAACACCTTATCGCCTTGTTTATGGAAAAGCTTGTCATTTACCTTTTGAGTTAGAGCATAAAGCATATTGGGCTTTACAGAAGTGCAATCTTGATGAGAAGTTAGCTGGAAAGGAAAGAATGGAACAGTTGAACGAGTTGGATGAATTGAGAATAAATGCTTATGACAATTCGAGATTGTTCAAGGAGCGAACTAAGAAATGGCATGATGCTCGTCTTAAGTCGAACCATACATTCGAGAAAGGTGATAAAGTTCTGTTGTATAGTTCTAGATTGCATCTGTTTCCAGGAAAGTTAAAGACACGCTGGACTGGCCCTTTTGTTGTTGACAAGGTATATCCGTTTGGAGCTGTTGATTTGCAAGGATATTCTGGAAAAACTTTCAAGGTCAATGGAAGTTGAGTAAAGAAGTAATATGGTGATATAAGGGACACCAAGCGTGATTTGGAGATGGATTTGAATTAAGTGGTGAAGCAAGATGTCGAGCTTGCCGACGTGATAAACAAAAGCGCTTTCGGGAGACAACCCGTTATTTTGTTAATTTGTTATTTTGTTTTATTGTTTTTGTTTTCAGGTTTGAACTTTGTGGGTGTGTTCTCTGGAAACCCTCACGAGACTACAACTCGTCCACTCGGGATACCGAGGGGTTTAAAGGCTTATTGCATATGCTAAATGCAATCGTGTTGCCTACGGAAGTGTGCTGTGTATTTTATTTCTGAACGAATTCCTTCAAGCAAATTGCCTTCAAATCAGGGGAGTTTTCTGTTTCACTTCTTTTCTATTCCCTTTGTTTTTATTTTGTTTTGCAATGAGGACATTGCATGTTTCTAAGTGGGGGATGGGGGAAAAGAAGTCTAGTTGTCCTTAATTTATGAATGGTAGCTATTGAAATATTGAGGTAAAGAGGCATTCTATGTGTTAGTCATTTTTCAGCCCGAATTTTTGTTTTAAAATTGTTTCTTTGTAAAGTTTAGCAATCTTGTAACACAGTTTGGGAATGCAAAGAATGAAATAAATTTAATTTTTAAATATTAGATAGTTCATCTTTTGATGTTCCGATAGGCAATCTATATGAAGTTTTTGAGCTAGTAAGAAATGTAATGAAGTAAGTAGGGATTTATCCTATGAGGATCTTTTTAGCAAGGTATGACCTTAGTCTTAATTCTTGTATGATAGCGTGTTATAATCCATAATTTTGGGATCCTAATTATCATTCATTTGGGAATATACTGGGTGATGTCTCCTCTGTTGTACGAAAGTACAGACCTGGTTTCCGTCAGTATATTTGATATCAAAATAGATAAAAATAAACGAGTACAAAAGACTCATAAATTGAAGAACCAAAGCCAAGTTATGTCGCTCTGTTGTACTAAGGTACAGACCTGTCACCAATGTCTTGGTTTGAAAAATGATTGATTTAGTTGGATGTTCATTATTTGGAGAATTGTGATGCGTTATCTATATGAGAGTATTTTGCTATTGAAAATCAATGGTAAGGCCTGCTAGAATAATAATAAGTTAAGCTCAATCTCTGAAATTTAGATTGTTTAAGTGGACCACAATATCGGTAATCTGAGTGAATTATCTTTTATGAGTAATAATAATAGAATGGTTTTCCCGGGTAGAGTTTCTTGATTGCTGAGTTTTAAGGTAGAATCGATTTTAAGATAAAAATTTGGTTTGTCGAATGCTTTGTAGTTTGTAAGTCCTTTTATCCATTGTTTGCCGTTCATATTTAAAGTTTTGAATTTTTAGTCTACTTGAGGACAAGTAGGATTCAAGTGGGGGATGTTTGATGAACGCCAAAATGTGCTATTTTATAGTACTAATTACCCCTTAGTTTGATTAATTTCTTATGCATTTTATTTGAATTCGATACTCATTTCGTTCATATTTGCATTTAGGAATTATTTGGAGCTTGAATCGGAATAGGAGATGAAAACGTGCGAGAATTGAAGAAAAGAAGCTAAAAATGATAAAGTTTAAAGATTGAAGGTCGATGGTGTAAAAGCTGGGAAAAGTGATCCATACGGCGTATGGAATCCATACGGCGTATGGATCGAATGAGCCGGGCCGCCAGAAGACGCGGGTCAGATCCATGGGCTTTGTGATCCATACGGCGTATGGAAATCCATACGGCGTATGGATCGTGTCGGCAGAAAACCTAAAATCTTCATTTTGCCTCATTTTTTACACACACTTTACAAAACTTTTTCCAGTCGAATTCTCTCATCAAAAACCTAAATTGCAGAGACTTTTGGAGGCGAAACATCAAGGATAATCAAAGGCTTTCGTTCGTTCATTCGTTATTTCATTATTTCAGTTCGATTTCTTTTATATCTTTCATTCGATTATGATTATGGATATGATATTGAATCTGATTTTCTGTAAAACTATGATTGGCTAAGTCTCTTATGTATTTGCTTAGATGATAATACTTATTTGATGGATTGATTATTGAAAATGCTAACGTATCGGATTTTATTCAATGTTTATGTGTTTATTCGTTAATCCTTGGATATTTGATGATTGTTGCCGATTACCTAGCGTGGTTTCATAATTAGTTGAGATTGATTTCCTGTTGGTTGTGGAATTATTGATAGTTGTTGATTTTAGTCGATAATTATTGCCGAATATATTGAGTTTGACGGGCTAGGTTTAATAGTTAGTAATGGTCATTGATGGACAAGATAACCTTAATCAGTTATAGACTTTGTTGATTCAAGTCAAAAGAATAAGTCACATAAACGGTGTTGAATTAATCTAGAATACAATTTTGTGGACAACGTTAAATTGAACTGTTAATGTGTTGAAAACAACCTTGTGTCTTTCTTAATTGTATTTAATTCAACTTATCTTGTAAGGAAGGTTGATATATTTGAAAGGGCACGATAGAATCCATACGTGAGCATTTTAAATAATATGATTTCCGGATTTTAAGGAAAGTAATCTAAGCAAATACATTTCCTTTACCATCTGAATTAAACCTTTTATTTTAATTAAGCTATTTTAGTATTTCTTTATTTTAATAATTTAGTTTTCTTTAATTAATCGTTTCTTTTATAATTGTTACTCAATTGTTCGACCGGAACTAAAAAGTCCCCACTTTTACTGCTTTAATTAATTATAGCAATTTCCAATTTGTTAATATTAACATCCGTTCCTTGTGTTCGACTCGGACTTACTGAGCTATACTATATATGATCAGGTATTCTTGCCTGTGTTGTGTATAGTAAGTTAGGTATTTTCCATTTTAAATTAAAACCCCGTTTACACGACATCAGTGATTACTCTAATTAAGGATTTTCTAAACAGTCGGTGTAAACACTAGGACCCTACGTCTAGGTGTAACCCTAAAGCATATGTCACTGAATCCTAGGCTATCCTAATTCTGGTCAAATGGGACTGTCTTCACACCCACCTCACCGTCTCTTTCGGAGACCAAGCGACCCTCTGATTGGGGTTAAGAAATAAGGCGACAGTCCACAACACTGACTTTTCTTAACACCTATGTCTATCCAATTTTAACAGAGTAATACTGATTGTATACTGAGTAAGTTGAACTATCGGTTAAATAGAGTTTAGGGGTTTTAAGCATCTGGGAACACAGCCGGCATCCTTGCTTTCATTTCCTAACTCATGTTTTATCTGATTAAGCTTTAACACTTCCGTCGTGGATTAGACCCTCCTTTGCCATCGGGCGCTCATCCCTAGGTGTGTGTACAGTGTATAGTGCCTTATTTTTCACAGTACTCTAACCCTAGGTATATCTACGGTGTTTTAAAGATCTTATATATCTTTACACAGCTTTATAACCAGAGGTAGTTTATCGGTGTACTATAGCATTTCCATGGCTTAACAAAACCTAGACCCATGTCTGGAAGGGTTACTTCCAGGTAATCCACGGTGAGATAGACCATCGGCATTTCCTTGGCTTCCACGTATTTGTAATCTACCAGTGGTATTTCCAACGCTATACCAAGTATTCTGACGTATTACGGCGATTCCATAGTTTCATACAAACAGGAGATAATTGTGTATTCGAAGTTAGGGTTGATCAGATCCTATCCTAAGGCAACAGTCACGTGAGAGACCAGAAAGGGTGATTAATTAAGTCTACATCCAGGATAAGTTTAAACATGTACGCAACATAACAACTACCAATCGTATATAAGAGATATTAATTAAACATCATCCCTAATCCTAACATCTACATTTTAACAATCACATATTAATCTACGTAATCAACATGGCAATAATCATAAATCGTACTGAAATAACATACAAAGTAAACATTATAACAGTAAGAGAGTAAGATAATATCACCGGAATAGAAGAGTAATAATGAGGATTACAACAGTCTGACTTGAATAACCTTGCTACAGCTTGATTACCCAATTACAACTTTCCTCTAGCTTTAACCACTACTTATATCTCTCTAGTTCTCTAGAGAGAGGAACTAGAGAGAGAAACTAGCTAAACTAACTACAAAACTAAAGAAAATCTAGAGAGAGAGAGAATTTCTAGAGAGAGAGAGAAGAGAGGTGTAAGGTGTGTTCGAAATGAGGAAATGAGTGGGGTATTTATAGGAGAAGTGAGTTGGTCATGGTACAAGCCTTTAAGCACAAAGAACAAGCACCAAAGCGTTAAACGGGGCGAGCAAGCAACAGGGGGGTCAAATGGCACCTGGGTACCATTTATCAAGGCAAAAGGCACTATAATCGGCACCCCTAGTGCCGTATACGGCACCTAGGGTACCGTATACGGTACCTAGGGTGGAGGGGGGGTTGGTGCTCCAAATGCCTTCCGCTGACTTCTCGGTTGCTTGGTTCGTCCGTATCTTCTTCGTTTTAAGGCCGATTTGCTTGATTCTTACGCCTTTGGATTTGTTTTTCCGTTACGCTTCTAATGAAACTAAGTTTGCCAAATTTGGAAGTGTTTGACTTTCGCGTGTTCCGGATGACGATCGGCGGGCTTCCAGACTGCACATCTTCTTCGTTCTTTGCCCGTTTCTCTTGATTCTTTCACCTACGGTCTTGGATTTTCCTATGGAATTATAAAATATGCATTAAGATTTAACTTCACAGGATAATTAAGAACGGAATATTTAAGTGATTGTTTTTGCCTCGGTTTGCGTGTAAATTGGATGTTTTAACTGATTCTTGTAGCAACGTCCGTATTTAGACTACCTTGGTGATTTTTGATGATAAATAATTATTTTGAAATGTTTTCACCATAGAATAGTCCAAAAAGTGCGGAAATAGGTACTTAAAAACATGACTTTTTGAGTCACATCAGCCGACCTTGTTTTTGTTACTTTCCTTTCCTTTGAAATCAAAGAAACCTAAAACCTACACTAAAGTTTGAATTAAACTTGAGATGTGATTTGGAGAAAGAAGCAATTTAATCATCATCTTTATCTCATCATCCTCAAGTTGTAAGTTGATTTTATATTGTTTATAATTTGTTTGAGTCAAATTGATGTATAAATGATTGTGAATGCTATGGAAGTTGAAATTGATGTAACTAGTTGTTATATAATGTTACTAGTGCAATTGTTGTTATGTGTGGTGATATGATACCTTAGAAACTGAGTTTGATTGTGTTTAAATGGTTAAAAACGAACTGAGTTCTGCAGAAACAAAGTTGCAGGTTTCTGGGTTTAAAGGGATAGCCGATCGGCTGAGAATACTGAGTCGATCGGGTAGACTTTTCCAGCCGATCGGGTAAATTGAGAGGAACGGCTAAACTAGAACAAATCCTTTACAGAACATGGCGTCGAAACAAAAGCATTGAAACCAATTATGCTAACCGATCGGCTAAAGGGGGTGAGCCGATCGGGTAATGAAGCTTAGCCGATCGGCTATGATTATTCAGCCGATCGGGTAGGAGTGAAAACAGGATCAAATCAATATTTATCTTTTGTGTTATATTTACCATGTATAGATATGTTTGGAAAGCTAATAGGTGATATGATTATAGTACGAATATAAATTGTACTTAGGATTAAATAGTGGTGTGATTAATTGTATAACATTATAAATTCCATTAATGTTATCAGGTGATGACAAGTTACTAACTTGTGTGTTATGTGATGTTTCAGATACCCCAAAGACTCAGTGACTTAGAAGCTGAGTGTGGTGACTGCTGAGGTATCGGTGAGTGGATTTAGAACTCACCTTTTGATTTAGTTGTAACTGTTTGGTTACAACAAATGAACGTAGATATATTTGTTGAATTATTTATTTGATATTGTTGATTGTGAATCTACGTGCTATTTGGCCTTCGGGCATCAGTTGTTATTGAGGTCAACACGTTGGTTAGGCAATTTGGTTATTATATGAATTACACAGGGACTTGATTCATTCGTTGTGTATAGAATCTGTGTTTAATTATAATAACTGTTAGCTATCGGTCTCGTCCGTTATGGCTATACGGATATGTCTGGATAAGTGTTCTTGGGAAGCCACCCGGGTATTATGGTATTCTCCAGAACCACCGATCCTCATCGTTGAATTATTAATTAGTTGATTTGTGTGTTTACGGTTGTTTGGTGTAAACAAGTAGTTAATCTAAGTTAATTGGTGTGTGATGAATTCATTCACTTAGCTTCGTGCTAATCCCTCATTTTACTTCCTGCAGGTTATATTTTGGGATGTGAGTTGCAGGAAGAAGATGCTCTTGTAGCAAGGAATGTTTGATGTTGGCGACTCTGATATAGTTTGTTTATAAACTATGTTTAGTATTATATAATACTCCGTTTTGTAGTAAATGAACAGTATCTTTCCAGTTGTCAAGATGTTGTATAAATAGTGTGAAAAGGTTGTGCACAGTTTATAAGGTCTATTAATGAACTATGTTTTATAATACGCTTCCATAATAAATAATATAATATTGTTGTTTTTAATGAGGGGTGTTATACCTCAGGGATTACCTGCTTGGATAAATATGCTTTGATAATGATTTGGAACTAGATAAATGAGTAAATAATTATATAAATGGAATTGTTATAATTTGACTAAAGTTAATAGGGGCAAAGTGGTTATAACTGATAATTACAACTTGGTAATTGTTTGTCATTTCGATACTATGTATTGAAATATGTTATACGATTATGGAATGAGTTACTAATTCATTATTTAATTATGTTCTCAGATATGGAGAAGGCTCAGTAATATTAGACTTCTGAGCTTGCGGCTGAGGTAACGGTGAGTGGGTCTGTAACCCTTAGTGTGATTTAGTTGTAACAATTTTGGTTTCAACGGGTAAACGTAGTTTACTGCTTTGATATACTGTTTAGTATGCTATGATGTAATTGTTGTGGATAGACTGTTTAGTCGGCTATGATGCCATGATGATTATGGCTTATGTGATTGTCTGATACATGGCCTTGGGCACTATGAATAAGGTCAGTATGATGCTGGGATTATTTGTTATTGTTGACGATGGAGGGTTCCTTGTACATATCGTTCATAGGAACCTTAGTTGGATGAGAATAGCATTAAGTTATCGGTTATTCACTGTATTGGCCTGCAGTGAATCTGAAGGGTTCCTGCCCACTGTGGCATGAGATTCGTATCAGGAATCGCCGATCCTCATTGACATTATGTGATGATGAGCCTGTTGCGGTAAACAGGGGATTATGTGTTTACGATGCTTTGCTGTAAACAGATTTGTTATGCTAAGTTGGACTGTTGATTATTTATTCACTCACTTAGCTTTATGCTAATCCCACCACCCCACTTCTTGCAGGTTATGGTTTGATACAATGGGCGGGCAAGAAGCATTTGATTTGGATGGAATGTTTGACGACTGGATGTTTACTCTGATATCTGATTTGAATAAATCAGTGTTGTCTTTGGAATTTCATAACACCCAAACTGATAAACTATGATTTGAAATAGATTGATTAGATGTGTATATTATAGAATGTAAATTATAAATGTTTGATTAGACCTGCGCTTCCGGTATATTATGTTATAAAAAAAATATGGTACTAAAATGATGGGGTGTTATACAATGCCATCCATGTATTTATCCGATACCTATACCATCCTTACATCAAAAGAAACGTCACCTTACATTGACATAAACTATATTGATTTATTATTAATTAGTCCTTGTAAATTATGATCACTTTTCTACACAACCTAAAAAAACCTATAGTTGCATAATAGTTTAAGCCAGTCGAGTATATGTGAGCAAAACTGAATGAATCGAGAATGGGGAAAACCTATATTTTCGGTCTACTCCTTATACAAATTGAGTAATAATGAGAAATGTGGCCTAAAAATAGTAATTATAATCTTTAAAGATAATTCATATCTTGCGTAACATAAGTAACATGTAACAACTCTTTATTCTTGAGGCTTTCTCAATTAGAACTAAAAGGAAAAAGAGAAGAAGTTATTTCAAACTTGAGACAATTAGAATATGCAGATTAATTAGAGTTTAGAGCCTATGCCTACGCACCGTTAACATATGGTAGTTACTGAAGTCGCATTGATGGGTGCATATGAGAACTATGAGATTTTTTTTTGTAGTAGATTGTCCCCTAAATTCCCTCTAAAGCTTATTTAAATTTGAAGTCCCTGCAACAAAAAGAAATAAAGTCAGGGTTTAGCAATATATAAGAAGAAAATTGAAGTTACATTGGATTGCTAAGATTGAAATAAAGTGTCATTTAGCCTATATCCGCAACATCCATTTTCGACATTGGTAACATAATTATAAGTAATTTTACTCACTTGAGGATTCAGTCGTTTGCTTTCGATGATTGTTTGATGGAGAGAAAGAATTGAAATACATAGAGGTAACAAATAGATTCAACTCAATATGTAACCTATTGATTGATGTGTTGAATACAAACAAATGAAGATGAATCGGATTTAGAGATAATAAATATATTCAACTTAATATATTTGTAACCTATTGGTGAGTTTAATGCGAAGGAAAGTGAATCGGGTGGACTTGATTTACATGAGTTTGAGTTAGTTACTCAACTATAACTCTTAGACCAAATCATTAAATAACTTATTATTGATTTTTTAATAGTTAAATTAAATTTGATGATTGGAATTACGATTGGTATTACATGCACTTTAAGTTGGTCATCGATAACAACATCAGGTATGAGTTAACACCTTAGAGTCTAAATTTTACCTTTTTACCATCTTATCATCATATAGTGTAGTGGTTAATCTCTCATTATTACACCAAGACTCAAAATTTATTGTTAATTATCAGTAATTTTACTCACTTGAGGATTCAGTCGTTTGCTTTCGATGATTGTTTGATGGAGAGAAAGAATTGAAATACATAGAGGTAACAAATAGATTCAACTCAATATGTAACCTATTGATTGATGTGTTGAATACAAACAAATGAAGATGAATCGGATTTAGAGATAATAAATATATTCAACTTAATATATTTGTAACCTATTTGTGAGTTTAATGCGAAGGAAAGTGAATCGGGTGGACTTGATTTACATGAGTTTGAGTTAGTTACTCAACTATAACTCTTAGACCAAATCATTAAATAACTTATTATTGATTTTTTAATAGTTAAATTAAATTTGATGATTGGAATTACGATTGGTATTACATGCACTTTAAGTTGGTCATCGATAACAACATCAGGTATGAGTTAACACCTTAGAGTCTAAATTTTACCTTTTTACCATCTTATCATCATATAGTGTAGTGGTTAATCTCTCATTATTACACCAAGACTCAAAATTTATTGTATTGTATATTACAATCATTGAAACCTAGTATAACGTAACAACAATAAGACTAATATAAACTCAAGGAGTTGTTTTCACTAATCAAAGTTTGTGTGATGGTTAAGAATTGATTACTACAATTACTCATAACAAAATTGACAATTGTTCACTCATTGCTTGCTACCGTTGAGGTTATACATTTTGTATTTATTGTTCACTAAACTCAGGATAAAATATCAAATTGAAGAAATAATATTAAATACTAAAAAAGTAAATCATGAATGAGTCAAGACTCATTCTTTATTGTATTTGTATGTATTGTATCTAGTGTTCCCTAAACTCATGATTAAATTTTAAATTGAATACATAATACTGAATACCAATACCAATACCAATAATTGTAGAGTCTTGTAGATAGATATATATATATTTATTATAGTGATAAATGAAATCATGAATGAGCCAAGACTCATTCTTTATAGTTGTATATATATATATATTTGGTGTTCCCTAAACTCATGATTAAATTTCAAATTGAAGACATAATACTGAATACCAATACCAATAGAAGTATTGTAGAGTCTTATAGATATATTTATTATAGTGATAAAAAAAAAATCATGAATGAGCCAAGACTCATTCTTCATAGTATTGATGATGTTTGGTTCTACTTTTATGTCATTTCATATAAATTCACATTTAAGCTACTTTGCTAATTTAACAATAAAGTTTTTCAATCTCCCTTTATCATCTATTTTTGCCAAACATATCTATAATCTATTTATAATCTATATCTATAACCCTTATAAACATACTAGGGTTTGGCTTAAAACTTATAAAAGGGAGATGAGAAATACCTATTATACCCCTTAATTTTCATCAACTAAACTAACATTCAAACTACAGTAATCATTAAATTACTCAATGTAATTATAGTATTTCTATATATAGATATACTTGAAACTATTTTTTTTTTGTTTAATTTTGTTAAAAAATAATAAAATTAATTAACAAATTAATCAATATACTGAGTCTTGATTTGATGACTGTTAATAATACAACTTCAACTATTATTTTACATATTATTTTGTGTTTAATTTGATCATTAGGGTTTAGGGTTTGATACAACTAATTCCAAATTACTTACCCAACACTGTATGTGAAAATCGTTGCCGAGCGTCAATGCAACAAATTGTTACAATGTCATCAATTGAAATAATGTTTAATCATATTGACAAAATATAAACACAAATTGCTTACCCAATACTCTTAAGTGTTCCATCAGAGGTCATCCAAAAAAATTAAAAATAAAAAAAAATATTGGAATTATAATCACTGACTACTTAAACTATTTACTTAAATCATTAAATCTGCTTCAAATTATCTAACGAATATCTATACCATCCACCATACATTATCGAATTCTTTATAATAGGCGGCTATAAAATGAATTCAACATCACACTTACAAATATACTATATATACCATATCTCTATTTGAATGTTTTGAACCCGTGCTATGCGGCGGATAATGTTTTAAAACCGATCAAATTATTCGTTGTTTAGTTGATTCGAATAATATATTTTATTGTTAGATTGCTTGTATCGAAGTTTAACACCACCTCAAAAACACTTAATAATAGAAAGTATGCTACTATCAAACCGTTTGAACAAAATAAGGTATACAAATATCAGTCACATTTGTTGTTTGGTACTATTAAAGTTTAAGTCTATCATAATAACTACTAACTTATATTATTTTTTATATATGTCCTGCTTTTTTTATTATGGTACTTTTTCCTTGTCAAAATATGTGTCTATGTATTCGTCGCTCCACTTATAATTATGACAGCACAAACAGTTTGAAAAGAATATACATAATCACTGTAAAAAAAACACAATCATTACAAATGTATGTAAACACGTTTACAAATCTATAAAGTTACACATTTAGTTAAAACGTTATGCTTACATTTTTACATTACTCCAGAAAACGACATGAACAATCACCACAACAAATATGTTGATTGTTCACACAATTTTCTTCACACTTTTAAGAAATGTGAAATATATAATCAAGTTTTTCACACTTATTAATGTGTATAAAATATTCGCAATAATAAGTGTGAAGAAATATACAATCTTGACATTTATAATTGTGGGAAAAAATGTTAACACTTACAAGTGTGAACAAATTCAAACTTGTTCACACTTATAAATGTGAAAATTATTTGTTACACCTAATTTCTTCACACAAGAGGAAGCGTGAAGAAATTGAGTGTCACAAAATAATTTCTACTCTTTTAAGTGAATTTTTTTTACCTTTGTCCACAATTACAAGTATGAATATATATTTTCCACTACTATAAGTGTGATCAATTTTATGATTTATTCAATTTCTTCACACTTAATAATGTAGATACTATCTACACATATATAAGAGTGAAGAACAAAATTAAAAAGTTCATATTTTTTAAAAACTGTGAAGAAAAATGTCTAAAGAATGGACATGTAGTGAATGTTTCTATTGCTACTGAGATATTTGCAATGGTTAATGAAAATATTTTTTTGCTAATTTTTAAATTTTTTCCGGCGCAAAGCGCGGATAACCTACTAGTCCGTATAAAGTCAAATATAAGTAAAATATATTTGGGTATCCGAGTACTATCTACATTTTACAAGCAACAATTTTCATTATTAATAATTAATAATAAAAATATTTTTTTGCTAATTTTTAAATTTTTTCCGGCGCAAAGCGCGGATAACCTACTAGTCCGTATAAAGTCAAATATAAGTAAAATATATTTGGGTATCCGAGTACTATCTACATTTTACAAGCAACAATTTTCATTATTAATAATTAATAATAATAATTAGATATTATTATTATATTAAAATTAAAATTATCAAAATTATTATAATATAATTATAAATTATAGTCTGTAGACTAGAAAAGAACTCCAAGTACAACCCGGGTTTACACTCTGTGCCCTAATTCTTCATTCTTCCTCCTTGCGATCACTGCTAAATTCATAACGCTTTCCTTGTCAAATAATTTAACCGGAATTGAAATTAAGATGTGAAATTAAATCGAAGAAGATGAACCATAACCATATATGGTTGTAAGTAAGCGATATGAATTTGGCATCTATACGTTTCACATAAAGTCAGCAATTCCACTTCCTTAAGTAGTTCGCAGAGCAAATATCGTGATCCTAATATAACTGCAGCAGGTAATTCAATCAATTTTATATTCATAACCCCCTTCATTTTTGGTAGTAGAAACCCTATATTTGTAATATTTGTTGTTATAGTATCTGCTTAAAATCGTTGGATATAATAAATCTATCTTAATATGGATTTTTTCAGAAGTACCTGATTACCGAATATAGTTATATTGCAGTGATACAAGTAATTATGGCGGCAACTCCGCAAAATGTTGAGATGGAAGCAGCAAAGTTCTTGCATAAGCTTATTCAGGAATCTACCGATGAACCGACGAAATTGGCTACAAAATTACATGTGGTAGGTCAACTGAACGGGTGAACGGGTGTATTCACATGTTAATTGCTTTTAGCTAATTTTGTATGCATGCAAAATAGTGTCAATTAGAGGTGGTATGTGATGCTCTAGCCAATGTGGTCCAGTCCAACATGGTACTGTTTAAAATTAAATTAACTGAGAAGGAAAACAAAAATATGTTAAAAACTTTTTGATATCGCCTAAAAGGATGCAGTGATAGAAGTAATTGATTTCCTGGCACAAAATGGGGATGGATCAATAGAACGTTGTGTATGGTTCTCTTGTGACAAAGAGTAGTAATTTAGATATTTAATGGTAGTGTAAGTAGAAACGTGAGTTAATATGAAGGATTTTTAT
The DNA here is from genome assembly GCA_949592205.1 of Helichrysum umbraculigerum. NCBI lineage: Eukaryota > Viridiplantae > Streptophyta > Magnoliopsida > Asterales > Asteraceae > Helichrysum > Helichrysum umbraculigerum. Next base: position 38,943,964 of record CATIUR010000005.1, read on the forward strand.
TATGAAAACTAATCCAATTCCAGTAGGGTATTCATGGTAAACCTTTTATGATGGTTTGCTCACAAAGTTGGCAGTGGGCATGATGAAGGACTTGATCGATAAAAGAGGCATCTCAACAAAAGTCTTCGCCCTCATAACGATGACGATGTCTCCAATCCCTAGCGCAACAATAAGATAGTGAGTCGGTCTGTAGTCCATTATCTGCAGTGCAAGAGGTTCTTGACTTATCGAGGTCAAAAAGTCACATGCCCTGGTCCAATCTAAGTTTCTTACAAGTCTAGATATCCATCAATGAACAGTCAATTAGGATATGCGAATACACTTTGTGAATAGAACAATTCCCCTGCACCACTAAATTTCAAGGCTTGTGTTATTTTAGAAGAGATTTATCAGTTCCTTCAAAGACCCAGTTTATCTTAATTGGATTGTTTTTATCTCAGACAGTATTTATTAGGGATACTGATAATGACTACAACACTTTCTTCTTATTCTTTATGTGTTCACTGTGACGAATAATATTTATCTCTTTTTCACTATAGTTTTTCTTTTGACAGAAATTAGTCAGAAAGATTATTTATTGGTTCTGTCTTGCGTTGTATTGTTTTATAATTCTCTTATTTGTTTTCATTGGTTCTCAGATTTTACAGCATATGAGATCCAGTGGGAAGGAAAATTCAATGCCATACCAAGTTATATCTAGGTAAGATTGTTAAGTTCGTGTGTAGTATGCCTTGATTGTTACCTTCTGGATCTTCACAAGGACACTGCTGGTTGTTTTTTCCCCTAAAAGTAAAATGTCATTGTTTAAAAAGCCAACTGCCGATTTGTCTTCATGCTCTATGTTGCAAATATTCTAATTCTTGGTCCCAATTTTTTACCTCTACTCAAATACCACTTTGAAGGAAATGCAGTATAATTGTTCCAAAACACGCCAATAGTGAACATCTCATGTTCTTCGCTGCACATGCTCTTTTATTGGTCTCATTCCCTTTATCTCTTTGGAAGTACCACTAAGAAGCCAATGAAGAATTAGTTCTTGTTGTTTACGCATTATTAGATGCATAAGGCAATGAAGGATTAGTTTTTTGTTGGTTACACATTATTAGATGCATATTCTTACATCTCAAGTCCCCATCTCTGGCAATCCTATTATGGTAATCCTTAGAATCTAACTGAGCTAATAAAAGAAGTTTGCCTTTGGATCATTTCATGTTTTTCTTTTAATAATACATGGTGATTATTGTGTGAATGAGGAAGTAACATATGAATGCTACACTGCTGGGTTCTAGTTTGATCTTTACAGCTGGTGTAACCTTAACAAGTTGCTCAGATGTGGCTATATTTGCATAATGTAAAACTCCGCATGTGGTGTTTGACTTTCCAGGCTATATATATTTTGTTTGATCTTCTATTTGATCTTTTGAAGGGCTATGGAGACGGTTATAAAAACACACGGTCTTGATATTGATGCTTTAATGTCTTCACGACAACCTTTTACCAGCGGAACTCAAGCTGGAGATTCATCCATATCCCAAGTTGCAGGTACGAAATTACCATGTTAGTAGCTATAGTTAGTATTGCCTTACAAATGTGTGCTACATTTGAATGCAATTTGAAAGAATACACTCGAACTGCAGGTCCTTCACAGCATACCGCTGTGGAAAATGATGCTAAAAAACCGATACATACAGAGGATGCATCAAATATTGCAGCCTTTTCAAGCAAACCCCTGCATGGTTCTGGTACTGCAGGGCATGACATTTATCAAGGACCTACAAATCAACTTAACTGTAAGTACCAATGACGTATAGTGACACCAAACTAGCCGTCTTTGTATATAACTCCGTTTCAACAATGCTAGATGCTCGGAAAATTTTGATGTTGTTAAATCCCTTTTGAGTTGAATACGAGTAGTTGCATAGTGACACCAAACTAGGAGCTTTTTAATGAAAAACGTAAGGTATTACTAGAAACATCATCTTCATTCTTACCTCTTCTGTAGGCTGTTGCTTAATGCCACAACCCCGTAAAAATGTTCTCTCCACACCTTTGGGCAATGTTAGAATTTTTTTTTTTTAAAAATGTTAAGAGATGTTTAAAAAATCAAAGAGATGAATAAGATTGAACTGTAAACTGCTAGGGGTGCACGACAAAACTTCATCCCTCAATTTGCTTTCATATGAGTATAATTTGTTTATTTGTTTTAGCTTAATGAATCATTATGATTTGTGATTTTATTCGGTAAACACCATCGTTTCTTCCCGAGAGAAGGCTTAATTTGATCATATGTCACCTTAATTATAGCTATAAAGACTGTTGGATCTATTCCTGGTTTTTCTGGTTCATATGAATCTACGGAACCTGGCAATGCTGCAACGTTGGTACATAAAGGCCCGTCTGGAAAGGCATTGGACCATGAAGCTGGGTTCTCAAATATGATGGCAAGTGCAAGTAAGACGCTGCAGGTATGACTACATCGTTTTACCTTGTTACCATCATTTGCGCTTTCATACCAACATAAGAAAGTTCAGTTATTCCCTAGTTTGGTAGGTATCTAGGTTTGCCATTTTATAACAATGACTTTGACAGGGTGCTAGCTCGAACAATGTTACTGAAATGGGAGTGCTTCAAAATGAAGCTTTAAGAGATGCTGGGAAGTCGCCAGTGTTGCAGGCACCTCCAGTTGGACCTTCCATGCCTTTTAAGGAACATCATTTAAAGCAGCTTAGAGCTCAATGTCTTGTATTTTTGGCATTCAGGTTGTTAATATGAACACGATTTATTCTACGCTGTTTAATGTCTGATTGTTTATGCCTTCTTAACTGACACCATCTTCTATATGCAGGAACAATATAATGCCAAAAAAGTTGCATCTTGAGATTGCCCTAGGAAATGTCTTTCCCAAGGAAGGTAACAGGTTTTTCCTAGTTTAGTGGAAAAATGTTTTGGCATCTATTAGACTATATATTTATTGCTTGTCTCTAACATACATCACAGAGCATGATATATTGATATGGTTGTTACATCCAATGGTATATCAACGTATTTAGTCTGTTGAGGTTTAGTTAGGGAGTTAGTGTACTCGTCTTTTCACGCGCGTGTGTGTGTAAGGTCATAGAACCAGATTTTTCTAAAAGTAAAAAAAGGGTCTGGGGGGCGGTGGGGGTTGGTGAGGCTACCTATATACTTATGAGCTGTAGTTGGATCGTATGCAAATAAGCAGTGTTATTGCAGATATATCCGGCAAGGAACATAATGACCAGAAGGGAAAAGAGCAATCTATTGGTCCTGGTTCCTCGAACAGTGGATTTCCTTCAGAAACAAACCTTTTAAAAGAAGGCGAGAAACTTGACAAGGTTATTGATAAAAATGACCTACCTGCTGGTCTTCCTGAACATAACATCAATTCAAAGAAGTTTGAGGCAGACATGCAAGCCTTGGAGGCAAAAGAATCGCAGATGCCTGTAACTAAAGTGGCACAATTAGATCCTAGTAACATTGCACGACATGCAGGCCTATTTGCTATGCCTGATGGCCAAGGAAATCGGCATGGTCACAGTCATTTGCAAAGTTTTCCAATGAATGAAAGGCACATGGTGCTGAAGAATGCTAATGTTCTTGAAAAGGATGTAATACTTGGTGAGAACTATCACCTTAAAGCTACAGCTTCTTGATGTGCTCTCATATTTTCTTTAAATTAAACTGGCAGTCAGGCATAGGAAGCCTTCTAAGGGGTGTACTTTTGTCTATATGCTGCTTGTTACATACTTCATCCTCTAATATCCTGCTATTTGTGAAGTTAAGAGTCAAAGTGGACTACCTTGATTTTTGATAAATTTATTTATACTACAAGAAATAACGCTTACTGGTGCAGCTAATAGAAGATATATGCGTTTAGATCGTAGATAATTCATGTACTTTTGAGTATGAAGTTGTATTTGAATGTGGTTCTGGTGTTGGTTGGCTGAAAAGGATGTCTTTTGTAGCAGGAAACAATCACGGGGGAGAAGATAAATCTGAACTAAGTTCTTCACCAGCATCGCCAAAGTATACTACATCTGAAAAGTGGATTGCAGATTGCCAAAAGAGAAAACTTGCTGCTGATTATAACTGGGCTGTCAAAAAGAAGAAAACAGAGCAGAGGATCTTGGCTCGTGTTGAGAAGCTAAAGGTTTGCTAATTGTCTTAACGTTCTATGTATGTCGTGAATGTTGTTTGTTAGCTCCAGCCACAGATTACTGAATTAAATGGTTAATCAGATACTAGTAAAAGCTAAATTGACAAATAAACCAGATGAAGTGTGTCGTATATTATCATTATTATTATTGTAATAGGGTTACAGCAGCCATGTATTTATATAGTTACGGGTTACACATAGGTACCCTGTAGAACTAATATATTACAACTCAATATAACTAGTCTAATATTGACATATGGTAATATTTTCCACCCTTGTACCTTCTCCAAATGAAAATTCATCACAACTGTTGTAAACCGATCACCTGTTGGATCCTCCATCTTTGTTCCTTTTTCGCATTTCAATATGAATAGTTTTATGAACAAAACCTTACAACCGCTGGACCCTACTGAAAATTAGGGCCCATAATTTCACCGCTTTGGTTGCCGGGCCCCTTTGCGCCCTCTAAAACCAAGGCCGTTTAAACAACATGATAAATTCAGGAAGGATTTGAGAGTATATTAATGCGATAAATTAGTTAGTTCAGGTCGTATAGGTGTTGCTATTGAAGCTACACATGTTAGTAGTCCCAGAGTACCTGATGTGCTACAGTCTCACACCTGTTCAATGAGTTCAATTTATTGGTTATATCATTGTACTGATCACCGATGAATATTCTCTATATGTACACTGGCGATGAAGGAATTGTTAAACTTCTCGACTGTGGCAGATTTTAAGTTTTTTGTGACATCGATCTAACGATCTTTCATGGTCGGAGGTCTTCAGTTGGCCTTTTAAATTGGTCTGACCTATTTGATGCAAGCTTATGCTTTGGTTCACATATAAAATAGGATTCGCCCCTGAGAAATGTATGAGGGAAGGTTTAAGGAAGCATAATTAATAGCATCCCCAAATGTGTTTCTTAGTTGTCAAACTTTAGGGCAGTAATCATTGATGACAGATGATCTTGTATGGATCCTTCTTGTGAATTTTTCAAGGGTAGCATCCATGATTCCATGAAGGTGTATAATAGGATGGTATTCTAATATTTTTACTTGTTGAATTATCTCTATGTTTATAACCTTTCTTCTCACTAATGTTATGCAGGAAACAGTCAGCTCTTCTGAAGACATTTCTGCAAAAACCAAAAGTGTCATTGAGCTAAAAAAGCTTGAACTCTTAAATCTCCAACGTCGCCTACGGAAGTAATTCCCTAAATAAATCGTATTTTTATGCTTTCTTTGAGTTGTTTCTATTCATGGTTACTATTATTTTGTTTGATATACTTCTTTTGTTGCAGTGAGATCCTGAATGACTTCTTTAGACCTACATCTAATGAGATGGAACGCGTGAAATCAATCAAAAAACATAGGATTGGTCGACGATCAAAGCAACTAGAGAGGCATGAGCAGAAGATGAAGGAAGAGCGTCAAAAGAGAATTCGAGAAAGACAGAAGGACTTCTTTGGTGAAATGGAACTGCACAGGTATGTATTCATAATAAATTTACTTGCTAAACTATGTTCATTTATTCTATTCCTCAAATACTCTTTCTCACGTGTAAACTGCTTTAGGGAAAGACTGGAAGATGTATTTAAATATAGGAGAGAACGAGTGAAAGGATTTAACAAGTACGCACGAGAGTTTCATAAAAGGAAGGAAAGACTTCATCGGGAGAAAATTGATAGAATTCAGCGGGAAAAGATTAATCTTTTGAAAATTAATGATGTGGAGGGTTATCTTCGAATGGTTCAGGTAAACAGCTCTATCAGTACTATTCATTTATGCTATGCATTCCATTGGTTTAGAAATTAAATAAGAAACATTTTTACAGGATGCAAAGTCGGATCGGGTGAGGCAACTATTGAAAGAGACTGAGAAGTATCTTCAGAAGCTTGGATCTAAGCTGAAAGAGGCAAAGGTTATCAGCAGATGCTTTGAGACTGATACGAATGGTGTAAATGACAGTGGTGAATTTACAATTGAGAATGAAGATGAAACAGACCAGGCAAAGGTATTCTATATGTTATTGCATCCTTGTAACTTTTGAGGAGTCCGCCATTTGTTTGTTTGCCTTTCTATGTTATTGATGGTTATTCTGGCGTCAACAGCATTATATGGAGAGCAATGAGAAGTACTATCTGATGGCTCATAGGTAATCAAATACCTTCCATCTTTGGTTAAGTAATCATGGTTCTTGATGATTCACTAGTATTTGTTTTTCTTATTTTTTGCGCTTTTCATAAAGTTCACCTCTTGTTTCCTCAATTTTATTATCTGTACTCTTTTAATGACATTATAAGATCATATAAAAAATATGCTTGACAAGGATGACCTATCTAGTAAATGTAAGACAAATACATGTTGAATTATTGAATTTTTCAGGCAAGAGATTTAATCTATAACCATGATATTATTGACTTTCATCATTTTGTTCATCTTCTAATCAGTTCCATTCTGCAGCATCAAAGAGACTGTAGCAGAGCAGCCATCAAGTCTTATTGGTGGAAAATTGAGAGAGTAAGTTGTAAAACATCTTTCTAGTGGTAGCCATCATCCTTCTGCAAAAGTGATCGACTGATTGAATATGAGAAAATAAGCCAGAGTGGTTTTTGTTTTTAGGTACCAGATGAATGGGTTACGATGGCTACTGTCACTGTACAACAATCATTTGAATGGCATTCTTGCAGATGAAATGGGCCTGGGGAAAACTGTTCAGGTACCTATCTTGTTCTTTTTTCTGTTTCTGCAGTTCTGTGGGTTCTTGTTTTGAATGAGGTATGGGTCTGATACGTTGTTTCCGCAGGTTATTTCTCTACTGTGTTATCTGATGGAAAATAAAAATGATAGAGGGCCCTTCTTGGTGGTTGTGCCATCCTCAGTTCTGCCTGGATGGGAGTCGGAAATTAACTTCTGGGCACCTAGCATCAACAAAATTGTCTACTCTGGTCCTCCTGAGGAGCGCCGGAAATTATTCAAGTATGAGATCTGAACTCGTAGGTGTTGAACTAAGCGTATTCTAATATCTTTAATAATACTGCCTTATATGAATCACTGCAGGGAGAGAATTGTTCAACAGAAATTCAATGTTCTATTGACAACGTACGAGTATCTCATGAACAAACATGACAGACCAAAACTGAGCAAAATACATTGGCATTATGTCATTATTGATGAAGGTCATCGCATAAAGAATGCTTCGTGCAAGCTCAATGCTGACTTGAAGCATTATCATAGTTCCCACAGATTGCTTTTGACTGGAACTCCTTTACAGGTTTGGATATGAGTCCAGGCATCTCTCTGCAATTTAGTGTTGTTCTTATATGTTGTTCTTATATATATATGTATACACGTATAGTGGAAGGATCCAAAGGGAAGCTCTAAATTTGGGGGAAGAGGGAAGCAGTAACATGCTTTTCGGGGTAGTTAACATGCTTTTTGTCATATGTCAAACAAAATTTTATTTTTTAAATAAATGTTAATCAAAATCGATAGAATGAATGTTAAGCTTCCTTGATGAATTTTTCGATAGAATGAATGTTAAGCTTACTTGATGAATTTTTTGCGTAAGTTATAACATTAAGGATGAATATTAGATAAAAAATCGTTAACATTCTTCCTAATTGAATGTTACCAAAATGAAAATAAAGTTGATGAATGTTATCAGTAGCGTGAATTTAATTAACATGAATTGAAAGAACATCTCACTTAACATTCTTTTTAAAAGAATGTTATTGGGGAAAAGGAGAAAATAGTAACATGCTTTCCGGGATAGTTAACATCCTTTTCCGAAAATGCGAAAACAGAGAGAATTTTCACCAAATACTAATCAGAATCGATAGTATTAATTTTAAGCTGTCTTAATAATTTTTTATGTAGGTTATAACATTAATTGATGAATATTAGATCAAAAGTTGTTAACATTTATCCTGATTGAATGTTACTAAAATAAAAGAAAGTTACTTAAATGAAAATAAAGTTGACAAATGTTATTACCATAGTGTATTTGACTAACAATTTTTGAAAGAAAATCATTTGATGAATGTTAAGTGATCAACTCAATAACATTCTTTCTAAAAGAATGTGAAAGAATGTTATTGAGTTGATCACAAAATGAATAATTTATCAATGAACATCAGCCAATACATATTTATCTATGATTTTTAACTGTTACTATCAATTTTGGTTAACATTATGTTGGGATGCATGTTAACAATTTCCCTTAGTTCATCAACTAATGTTATAACTTATGAAAACAAATGTATGAATGAATATTACTAATTATAGCGTTGGTTTTGATTAATAATTTTTGGTAGAAGTTTTTTTATGTAACCGAAAAGCATGTTACTGCTTCCCTCATCCCCCAAAAGCAGTTGGCATGTAGATGCTTTATATTATTATATAAAAACTTCCGTAAAGTGCACATGCTAACTGCAATTTACGTAACATACAATTCTTCATAACTATGTTGGTTACTTGTTCCATTTGCAGAATAATCTTGAGGAACTGTGGGCACTTCTTAACTTTCTGTTGCCAAATATTTTTAATTCGTCAGAGGATTTTTCTCAATGGTTTAACAAACCGTTTGAAAGTAACGCAGACAACTCTCTTGAAGAAGTAAGTATTGGCTACACGTTCTTCTTTCATAAGTCACAAATCTGGAAAAATCATAGTATCTTGTAACAAGAATTTCTACTTATTATGTTCAGGCTTTACTCTCTGAGGAGGAAAATCTATTAATCATAAATCGTCTTCACCAAGTTCTGCGGCCATTTGTGCTTAGGAGACTGAAACACAAGGTTATTCATTATTTGTTAGTTGCATGTAGTGTATGCACTCATGAGTTCACATGCATGTTTTTTTTCTTTTGTACGGATGGTCCTAGTATTTTATTCTCAGAGAAACTGTAAATAGATGCACTTAAACTCAAAATTCTTGTATGCTCTTATATTTCAACCTTAAGATCTTATTTAAAAAAGCTTCTCTTTCGTGATTAATCTTTTTTTAATCATGATTTGCTAGGTTGAGAATGAGCTACCTGAAAAGATAGAGAGACTCGTAAGATGTGAGGCTTCTGCATATCAAAAGCTATTGATGCAGAGGGTAGATGACAGTCTTGGTGCATTTGGTGCTTCAAAGGTTCATTTTTTGACAATTTTGATTTAAATGATCCGATATTACTATCAGTTGCCAGGTTTATCATTGCCAATTCAAGCGCAATCTGATTGGATAAATAATATTTAATAATTTAAAAAATGAATGTGACAAGGGACATATTGTTGGATGAGTTCAGTAATAGAATCAAGTTGCTATATGTTCGCGGTTAGCTTTTTAAGATCTCTTTACTTTAACTTCTCTTTCTTATCTCACTAGGCTCGAGCAGTGCACAATTCTGTCGTTGAACTACGAAATATCTGCAATCATCCATACCTTAGCCAGCTTCATACGGAAGAGGTTGGTCTTTTCCTTTATACGTATAATTGATGCAGGTTCCTTTTCGCCTGATAATGTCAAATTCTTAGTATTGTATTTAAGCAGCTATGTTTCAGTGTTACTTAGGCAGGTCTGTGTATGCTTTTGAGATGCATTAAGTACTTGTATAGTTGTATCTGCTTTCTGGAACCTGAAATCAATTTGGGTTGTTAAAAATGATGCTGTTTTTGATACTTTTTGAATCTATTTGTTTTGTTCCAGGTTCATGAATTCATTCCAAAACATTATCTTCCTAATATTATAAGGTTTTGTGGGAAGCTTGAGATGTTAGATCGTCTACTGCCCAAGCTAAAAGCTACAGATCATCGGGTATAGTATTCTAACCAACTTTTTGGAATTCACACTTAGATAGGGTGTTATAAGTTCTTACATGTTAGCTTAACATTATAAGAAGTTGACAATAATGCCTATATTCACTTAAAGAAGACATTTTACATCCTCAATCTTTTTGATTATTTGCCTTACTCTTTTGTTTCTTTGCACTTGTATGAGTGTATATGTTGTTATTTTGTCCTAATTTACCTGTGATATTGGTTTGGTGTGGGAGTAGAAACAGTTATTAAAAATTGGTACACACACTACCTGTCTGATACACATTGACAAAGTTAAATCTTTGTCAGTCAGCATTTTGTTTTTAGATGCTTATATCAGACCTCATATCTGCAGATTCTTCTTTTCTCAACAATGACCCGGCTCCTTGATGTTATGGAGGATTATTTGTATTGGAAACAGTATCGGTACCTTCGTTTAGATGGACATACATCTGGAGGTGACCGTGGGGCGTTAATTGATGAGTTCAATAAACCAGGATCTCCATTTTTCATATTTCTACTCAGGTAATGAGCAATTTTGGTTTTCATATTCCTGCCCAGGTGATCAGCATTCTTGTTCATTTTTGTTTTCTATCTGTCACCTTTGGTTGTATGTTTGTAAGGCACTTTACGCAAACGAACATTTGCACATTTGTTCAATTCAATACTGCTGACCATTTGTTTCTATGATTCATAGTATACGTGCTGGTGGTGTTGGAGTGAATCTTCAAGCTGCAGATACAGTCATTATTTTTGACACAGATTGGAATCCACAGGTACATATACAGTGAACAATTTCTAACTAACATTATACATCAAGTTTTTTCTTATGCTCAATGGTTCTATGCCCTCTCTATGGTTAGGTTGATCTGCAAGCGCAGGCTAGGGCTCACAGAATAGGTCAGAAGAAGGATGTACTCGTTCTTCGGTTGGAAACTGTATGTATATCTCTGGATTTGTGTATCTTATAGGTTTAACATGCATGCTTTCAATGTTTACTCTTATTGGAGAACGTCAAGATACTTTGGGCATTCTTCTTTATTGAAAGTGTGTTGATGCCAGGTTAAATCGGTAGAGGAGCAAGTTCGAGCTTCAGCCGAGCACAAACTTGGAGTCGCCAATCAGAGCATTACTGCTGGGTTTTTTGACAATAACACAAGGTGTTCTTCATAATGACATTATATTATAGTATACATATACATTATATGCATGCATATTTTGTGCGTATAGTTTTCACATGTAATAAACATATTTAATTCATATGTATTTCATGGATGTAGTATATGCCTATATGATATATGTACATAAGATGCATATATATCACATTTTTTCAAAATGCCCGTCATATATTACATGTCGATAATGTGCATAGATATTATGCTTATAATAACTATAGCAAATTATAATGTTAGGAACTAAATAAATGAAAATGGATGTGCTATGTGTTACATAGATATATTAATATACATAATGCATAAGATGCTATATATATATGTATTATAATCATAATATCTATCCATATTGTGTGTGTGTGTGTAGACACACATGAACATTTAGTTATGTGGAAACAGTGATTTGATTGTCATTAATTGTGTCATAGTGCGGAAGACCGTAGAGAATACTTGGAGGCTCTGCTGCGCGAGTGTAAGAAAGAGGAAGCTGCTCCCGTCTTAAATGATGATGCTCTCAATAATATCATAGCCAGGAGGTAAGTTCTTTGTCTAAGTAAATGCTGAGCCCATAATACTGGACTAGTATTAATGTTAATTTATGGAATAGTGAGTACATGATGTCATTGCTAAGAGAGCCTAATTTTTGTTCTGTGCTGCTGAATACAAAGTTGCATTGTAAGGAGTAAGTCTATGATAAGGGTGTAACCTTTTTTATTCTCGGATTGATTAGTCATGATGGTGAATGGTGTTGGTAGAATGCTTGTCTACTCAAGAATTGGGATATGTTAGTGAAGAAGGTGAAAAGGGGTGATTGATAAGTAAATGCTAGATGTAATGGAAGAAGGGAGCTACAAAAGTTTTAAAATAGAAATACTTAAAATCAACAACTCCCTAGTTTTTATTAAGTTGATTAAAATTTTAAAATTGAGGAGCATGAAATTTCTTTTAATAGAGGCAAATCAGTTATTGATAACTTACTAAATCTACAGATCGTTGACAAATTGGGTAATTACACTTTATGTTCTTTGCTTTATTGGTTTCTAGTCAGTACTCAGTACTTCTGTAGTAGTTAAGTAACTTTAATATTGGTAAGTTGCAAGCTTAAGTAGCCTGTGGTATTGACGCGTCTAAGTTTGTTGATGCAGTGAGTCTGAAATTGACGTATTTGAGGAAATTGATAAAAAACGGCAAGAGGAGGAGCTGGTATTCCTCTTGAGATCTTTAATTTGTTGCTTTAGCCTATAAATAAACATCCCACATCTCTCTGTTGTCCTTGATAAACAACGGTCTGTATATTGTGCAGTCTGTATGGAAAAAGTTGTTAGTTGAGCAAGGGGGAACAAGTAAGGAAGTCATACCTCCCCTTCCTCCTAGGCTTGTGACGGAAAGTGAGTTGAAGTCATTCTGTGAAGCTATGAAGGCAATTGAAGTTCCAAAACCTGTAGTTGTCCCAGGTATTGGGGGTAAAAGGAGGGGAGAGCTTGGGAACTTAGACATCCAACATTATGGAAGGGGAAAGCGTGCAAGAGAGGTTAGTTAATACTGTTTATTTTTCAAAAAGGTGGCATATTTGACCCATTTACTTATGAATGGTTGTTTAATCTCAAATGGTCAGATGAAATGTTTCAGCTAAAAGGGGAATGGGTCAACTGAGTTAAAAGTCACGCAAAGTATAGTTTTAATGCATACACCTTTCAAATTTTATATTATAAAGATTTAATTTCAATTATTGCTGTGATAATATGGTTTCTTAATTAATGCATCCTTTATCTATATGGGAATGTTCAAATGAGGACCAACAAAAAGTTGAGAACCACAAGATTACTTGTTAAGTCAAATATTGAAACTAGGTGTTAAAACACACTTCACTTGGTCCATTCAGATGCGAATGGATGGTCTGAATGATCCAAGCGTCACGTAGGAACACAAATAAATTGTGTTATTAACTTTAAACACAATTTTGTGATCTTCAACATTCTTTTGGTTATCATTTGAAAATCCACCAATATGTGGACTTTATCATATGTGAATTAATACGTAATCTTGTGGTTCTCAACCAAGCCGGTTTAATCAGTTACAAAAAAAGAGCCGTTTTAATATGAATGCTTTTGACCCTTTACCCACCTGCCCTTCTTGCTACCTCTAATTTCTTGACTTGTTCATTTTGAACTTTAGTTGGTTATGCCTATGTCACTTTCTATTTCTGTTCTCATTTTTAGTTAATTTTTATGGCAATTTAAATAGGTTCGTTCTTATGAGGAGCAATGGACGGAAGACGAATTTGAGAAGTTGTGTCAAGCTGAAAATCTCAATTCTCCCAACCACAAGGAAGAACTAAAAGAACGGGATTTGGCCATCATCAAAAATGAATCTGACACGGTCAGTGGGGCAGAAGCTGCAGCGTTGCCAAACATACAGCCAATGCAACCTGAGGATCTCAGTGTTCAACAAAACAAGGAGATAAGTCCACCATCAAAGCGGGGTCGTGGAAGGCCTAAAAAGAAATCATCAGTAATGTCAATAGGTTTTCCAGCATCTTCAGTACCTATTTCTTCTACTGTTAGAAGTGTTGCTCCAACTGTTCAACCGTTGGGTATACAAATGGCTCCTGGTTCTCAGTTGAATATTACTAGCCCTTCCGGTTCCAAGTCAAAACCCTCTGATACGTTGACATCTGCTAATACTAATGAGACCATGACTGTGCCTCCTGGTTTTCAGCCAACTGCAGATCATCCTCCTGGTTTTCAGCCAACAGCCACTCCTCCTGGTTATGAATCGTTGACCGCTCCCCCTCCAGGCTATCAGCCCATTAGCACTCCTCCTGGTTATCAGCAGATAACCTCTCCACCCCCTGGATTCCAACCAAAGATCACTTCACCCCCTCCCCTGGCAGGTACTCAGTCAACCCCTACTGTTCCTGCTGTCCCCCAATCAATCAGCACTTTGAATTCTCCCCGTTCTCAGTCAATCTCTGCATCTCATTCTGCCTCTATTTCCAAGGCAGATCTCCCTCCTGGAACTCTATCAAGCCCTACTCTACCTTCAGGTCCTGTCTCAGAGCCAGTGGTCCCCCCAACCTCATCCGATTCTCAGTCTACTAAATCTCCTTCTGCAGTTGCACCTGGGAGAGGCAGAGGTCGGGGTCGGGGTCGAGGTCGTGGGCGGGGTAGAGGTCGTGGTGAAATAATTGAATCTGAAGTTGATGTTCCCCAACGTAGGGGTAAGGTGATGCATAATGTGGTATTAGCTATTCCAGGTCGTCAAACATCTTTTCCAGTTGGCAAGCGAGAAGCAGATTCCCCAGTTGTTCCCTCTACAGCTTCTAAAACAGGCAACGAATCGTTGGTTTCTGTCTCCACTAATATAAATGCTGTCAGTAGCACACCAGTTACAGGGGTAGCTGGTACTCCTGTAAATGTACCCCGTTCTGAAACCTCCATTTCTGATATAGCATCACCAAGAACACCAGTCCCTGCTGCTTCTGTGGCTACATCTTCTATGTTGACAGACACTGGCGGGACCGTGGTGGATCCTAATGTGGGGACCATGCAGACACCTGTTTCCGTATCTGTTGGTTCTCAGTCCACTGAGCTTGGAACTTCAAGTTCTCAGACAGTTACACCACCTGTATCTGCTCCGATTGGCTCTGATTCTGTATCTCCTTCTAATCCCGTATTAAGGCAAGGTCGAGGACGTGGAAGAAAGGCGGCCCAGAGTGGGTTGGAGGCACCTCGCCGCAGGCGAAGGAAGAAAGAGGATATGGTAGATGCTCAGGAGAAAACTTCTAATGAACCAGTACAGAAGAAAACACGAGTATCATCTGGTAGAAAAACTGTTGCTACAAGAAGTATGCTACGAAATGAGGCTCAGAAAGGAAAAGATCAACCTTCCATAACAGATGACCATTCCAGTGAAGGTAATGAGTTGGCTGAACCGTTGATTAACTCTTCGGCAAATGTGAAAGAATCAAGCAAGTTTGCCGATGCAAGCACAGTAGATAATAGCATAAGTACCCAAGGGGAGAAGGTTGTGGAGCCAAAAGATATTTCAGTGGCTTCTGTGTCAGTTTCAAAGATTCGTGATGCTGGTGATAATACCAAGCCTGAGGAATTGGATCCCAATAAATCAATTAATATGGAGGTGAGTATATGTGCACTTATTTCAAGCCTTAGCTAATCTGAAAGCTTACAATTCTTATACTTGCTTGTCATGAAGACTCAAATGCATAATCTTCATCTAGAATTGGTTCTTTAAACTGCAGAGTCGTTTGTTTGGTCTTTTTTTTGTTTGATAGCAAGTAGTTTTTACATGCTATAATGCCGCTATCCTAGCTTCCAGTGTTTGACCTTATATGCGGACTTAAAGAAGTTAGTTATTTGACCATATTTGACATACCTATATGTGCATCCCTTGGGTGATTAACAAGATGAATGTCACCCCTTTTCTTGTTTTCGCAGCAAAGTAAAGAAAGTTTCATATCAAAGTTAACGAGTACTTAAATTAAGTTGGAATGTTTCTATCATGTATATGTTCCAATAAATATCTTTATTTGTTATTTCAAAACTGTAGGAGACCTGGCCTGGCACTCTTATAAGATTTGTAGAATGTTATACAAGCTTGTGTGTGCTATGTAATCATGTCCAGTAGGGCCCTTTTTGTATTTCAAGACTATTTCACAACCTACTTTCTTGAGGTTGTTTTTATCTGTCACATCGCTTATAATCTTAATATCATTAATGGCCTGTGCAGAAGGGAAGAGAGTCCAAATCAGAGACACTGGAGGGGAAAGGGTCCAAAACCTCTAAAGAAGTTGAGATGTCGTCTCACACTGAGGATACTTCGGCCACAAAAGTCGAGCTTAAGGAAGAAACTGAGCGAGAGGGACAAGCAACAGATTGCACTGCTTCAGAAGATACTGACAAAGATAATAGAACTAAAGTTATTGTGTCCGAAAGCGAAAGTCCTGTTAAAAAGGTATCAAAGCTTATTTCCTTTCGCCTTGTAGATCCCTACTGCATTTAATATGTATGTAGTCTATATCTGGTTCTATATCTATAAATGTGCAGACTGAAGAAAGCAATGTTACATTCGTTGATGGAGAGACCCTGGAGGCCGACACTGCTGAAGGAGCTATTCAAGAGAATGTAGTTGAAATTGTTCAAAAGGTACCTAGTCCTGTTCTGAAGGTTGAAATTTTAACGGTGTAACATGTATGCTTATATATGTTTGTGGTGTGTTTATGTGCAATGTTGTATGTTGGTGCAGCGTAAATCTGAGAGTACTGGCGTTATTGGAGACTTACCAGTGGAAACTGAAGTTGCATCTTCAAAAAGCACCGAAGAGATCTCCCATAAAGAACCTGAGTTAAAGGAGAAGGATCAAGGAGCTGAAGATTCCATAAGGGAAGATGTGGTTGATACCAACAAGACATCATTAGAGCATTTTGTTACACAGGTAAGGTCAAGCCCTCTTAAACTAACTGCTTAAAGAAACTAACTGCTTAAAGATTTCCTACAAGTTGTAGGTCAGTGAGTTGTCTTTTAAGAATCGCCATTTATTATCAACAATAAAATGTTCAAAAGTGTCTTTAAAAAAAAATCATAAAAGGTTGTGCATCAAGGATTATTGGTATTTATTTTAGACTCATCAATTAACAGTTTCACGACGTTCTAAAAAGTCGCAATCAATAAAGAAATTGACAATATAAAAACATCATTTGATTACTGACATTCGTTTGATGAGGAATCATTAAGTAACGATAACAGCGTATTATCTTCAGACAATAGATAGGATGTGAAGAGTTAAAGTTAAAGTAGAGTAGCCAACCTTTCTTTATATTGCATAAGAAGTCTTTTTGATTCATTGAAATGGTTCATATACGCTACTCGTTCCTTTCTTTGATGAATTACATACCTTGCGTGCGTCACTACTGGCTCCTCAAAGCCTTTAGGCTTGAAGCCATTGGCCCTTAGCCAATGAGATGGATTAAAGTTGTGCCTCCTTTCATGGGATGTAGGCCCAAGTATGTGTTGTGAAGTGTGAACCATGGCCGTACTTTTAAAGTAGAGTAGCCGACCTTTCTTTATATTGAATAAGAAGTCTTTTTGATTCATTGAAATGGTTCAAATACGCTACTCGTTCCTTTCTTTGATGAATTACATACCTTGCGTGCGTCACTACTGGCTCCTCAAAGCCTTTAGGCGCATGCATCATTGAAGCCATTGGCCCTTAGCCAATGAGATGGATTAAAGTTGTGCCTCCTTTCATGGGATTTAGGCCCAAGTATGCGTTGTGAACCATGGTCGTACTTTTTGTAACTATTCGTTGTGCAGGGTGAGGGAGATGATCTTGCAAATGTTGAAGGAAGCAGTGTAGTTGAGAGAGGTGCTAAATCCTCTGACTGTGCTGTGGAAGCAAGTGGTGTGTCAGCTGACGTTGGAAAAGATGTATACGAGGAAGCGAAGACAACAGATGATCCCCATGTTAAAGAAGTAATTCCAGAATGATGTTTTGTTTTCTCAAATATGATTTGTATACATTGTGTGGCATTGCATTTTCTTTCTGGTATGTAAGCTGTCTCACAATGTCATTCCTATGTTATTGAAGGTCGAAGGTGCTTATCAAGGAGAACCTGAGGATGAGAAATTGGGAGATGTTAGTGGCATTGCAGAGAATGTAGTTGTCGACGTGGAGACAATACATGTTCCTCCCGTCAGTCCGGTAGCAAACTTGGCTCTTTCTATTTCTCTGTGATTTTATGAGTTCAATTTCTGATAGGTGTCTGCTCACTTATTTATATAGTATGTGTACAAGTTCAATTTAACCTTGGCTTCCTATTTGTAAACCTTTCAGGGTGTAGTGGAAGGTGTTGAAACAAGTAATTCAGGATCTCCATTGGACACAGGTGTCAAATCTTCTGAAAAATCCGGTACTGCTTCCTTGGGGGATAAGGTATGTAGCTGGTTGAGTGCCTTATAATCACAGTTTAATTGTGCTCACTCTCCATAATTGTTTTTCACCTGTTAATTAACTGTGTAGGGTAAACAAGAAATTGGAAACAGTGGCAGAGGTACAGTGATGGAGATAGATGACAAATCCCCTGAAAAGTTGCTGGATGGTACAGGTAGCGTTGAGAAGGATTTGCCCAAAAATGAGCAATCAGTAAAAAATCTTCCTGATGCACAGGTGCCACACATGTTACTCTGTTTAAATAAGGCTATACGTTAGATATATGTCTCCCTACATGGGTACGACACCTTTGTTTATTTTCTGATTCCCAGTCTAACTGTTAAGGATTTTCTGCATTCTCAATTTATGATTCATGTAGGAGGCAATAGAGGTTGCTGGAACCAGTGCTGGTGCTATGCTGGTGGACACGGAAGTCAAACCTTCTAAAGATAACAATAATGAAATGCCGGGAGAGTCTGTTATTGGAGTCGAACAGAGTACAGATTCGACTCCTCTTAGAGAGGTAAACCATGACCTGTTCTAGTTTCACAAAAATGTATAAAATAGATATGGTTGCGTATATAGTCGGTAAAATGGGAATGTCAGGTCTGATTGAGCTACACTATAAACACTTGTTTCTCCATTTTTCCTAATGTTATGAAATAATGTATTATATAAGAGTCCAAACACTACATAGTTCAAATAGCCGTATTTAATTTCTTCAGTTAGGAATTTTCTTTGTTACTTTTTTATCTATTCTGTTGTATATGCTATGGGTTACTTTTGACCCTCTTGACACGTTTATATGTTTGCAAAAATTAGAATTTCTTACTTGTTTAGCTGTCTCAACCCAGAATCAACCTATTATTAAAGCAATGGGTTAAAATTGTCACCCTTTATTTAGGTACATGAGTTCCCTATTGTGACAATTATGAGATTATAAATGTTTTCTGTATATTACATTGAGTAATGCAAGTGCCTATTTATACAAGTATACATGAGCTATATATAGAAGGTTATTAAACTACAGCTATATCACAGCCTAATTACAGCCTAATCACATTAATATCTAACACTCCTCCTCAAGTTGGGGCATATATGTTAATCATTCCCAACTTGTTACAGATAAAAGTAATTTGTGCTTTGTGTAACGGCTTTGTGAGCATGTCTGCAAGCTGGTACTCAGTCCTTATGTGTATTGGTTGGATAGATGGTGGATCTGTCCGTGTTCCCACAACACGGTCTCTGATTAGGTGACAATCAACTTCGATGTGTTTGGTCCTTTCATGAAATACTTGATTCTTGGCAATATGAATGGCTGACTGGTTATCGCAATAAAGCCTCATCAAGTCATCCGTGATTACACCTAATTCTCTAAGTAACCTCCTTACCCATGTCATTTCGCATGACACATCTGCCATAGCTCTATACTCGGACTCGGCACTTGAACGAGAGACGGTAGGTTGCTTCTTGCTTTTCCAAGAGACTAAATTACCCCCGACAAATACACAATACCCTGTCGTTGATCTTCTAGAAATCGGACACCCAGCCCAATCTGCGTCAGAGAAACCCGATATCTTACCATCTCCTTCCTCTGTAAACGCACCAACTCGACAATGACCCTGATCTGAATAAAGTATTCCTAAGCCTGGTGTGGCTTTAAGATACCTTAAAACGCGAAGAGCTGCAACCCAATGGCCCGTGTATGGATCAGACATGAATTGGCTCAAGACACTTACCGGGAAAGATATATCAGGTCGAGTAACCGTCAGATAGTTCAACTTCCCAACTAATCTTCTGTATCGCTCTGGATCTTTTATAGGATTTCCATCCTTGGGTAGAAGTTTTCCGGTAGTAAGCATTGGGCTTTCCACTGGTTTACATCCTAATAAACCACATTCAGATAACATGTCTAGAACATACTTTCGTTGAGATAAAAGAATTCCTTGTGGAGATCTCGACACTTCTATCCCAAGAAAGTACCGAAGTCGTCCTAAATCTGTAATCTGAAACTGAGATTGTAGAAAGCGTTTTAATTCTGAAATTCCCTTACTATCATCTCCAGTGATAATGATATCATCAACATAGACTACAAGAATGATTCGTTGGCCCATGTGATGTCTGAAGAACACCGAGTAATCTTGAGAGCTGCGAGTCATACCGAATTCATGAAGAACATTAGATAATCGTCCGAACCAAGCCCTAGGAGACTGTTTGAGACCATATAACGAACGTCTCAATCGGCATACCTTAGATGCCTCCTCCTTAACAGTAAACCCAGGTGGTTGCTCCATGTATACCTCCTCCTCAAGAACGCCATTTAAGAAGGCATTCTTGACATCTAATTGATGCAGCGGCCAATGATTAATGGCAGCTAAAGCTATACAGATCCGAACAGATGGCATCTTGGCTACCGGGGAGAATGTCTCGTCATAGTCAATCCCATATGCTTGAGAATATCCCTTTGCAACCAATCGGGCTTTCAGCCGATGCAATGAACCGTCAGGATTAAGTTTCACAGTAAACACCCATTTACAACCAACTTTACGCTTTCCAGGAGGAAGTTGCACTAAATCCCAAGTATGATTTCCTTTTAGGGCATCCATCTCCTCTTGCATTGCTTTAAACCATCCAGGGTGATTAAGTGCCTCTGATATATTTCTGGGAACCGTGTGACTATCAATGGCTGTTGTGTAAGCAGACGATTCAGGTGAGAGGTGGGAGAATGCAACATGATCTTGGATGGGGTGTTTGGTAGAACTCCTAGTGCCTTTCCGAAAGGCAATTGGAATGTCTGGAAGAGGGGCACCAGGAGGGTCATAAGGTTCAGTATGACGTGGTGGGTCAGGTATAGAATATTGGGTAGGTGTAGGTTCTGGGTTTGATGCATAATTTCGGTTTGGTTCGGGTTCCGGGTGTGGTTCCGGGTCTGATTTAGGTTCTGGTTCCGAGTCTAGTTCAGGTTCCGGGTTAGGTTCAGGTTCTGGGTTAGGTATGTTTTCTTGGGTTTTACTCTTTTGTCGGTGACGTTGCCTGGCGTACACATTTGTAAATCGAGTATTATCAGTCGGAGTTGGATTCTTTGGTGTGGGTACCGGTATAAAAGAGACTGGATCTGGAGATATTAACGGATCGGAAATAGGATCAAAGGATTCTGATTCAGAAGGACTACTAGTTTTGTCAAAGAAGGACATCGACTCATTGAAAGTGACATCAGCACTAGTAATATATCGACGAAGGGTTGGACTATAACAACGATAACCTTTTTGAACTCGTGAGTACCCAAGAAAAACACACTTAATAGCACGTGGTTCAAGTTTATTATGTCCTGGACGATGATCATGAACATAAGAAACACAACCAAAGATTTTAGGCTTCAAAGGAAAAAGGGTACCCTTTGGAAACAGAATTGAGAAGGGTATTTTGTTATCAAGGACAGAAGATGGCATGCGGTTGATTAGATAATTTGCTGTAAGAACCGCATCAGCCCAAAAGCGTTGCGGGACATTATAGTGAATCATCATAGTGCGAGCAACATCCAACAAATGACGATTTTTACGTTCAGCAATACCATTCTGTTGGGGTGTGTACGCACATGAGGATTCATGTATAATGCCATGCTCAGATAAAAAACTATTAAAATCATTAGAGAAGTATTCTTTTGCATTGTCGGACCGAAGAGTTTTAATGCAAATATCAAATTGGTTTTTAACATATGCATAAAACTCACGAAAAATAGAAAATATTTCATTACGTGATTTAAATAAAAAAACCCAAGTTGCACGAGAGTAATCATCAACAAATGTAATGAAGTATTTAAAACCATTCGTAGAGGTGACAGGACAAGGTCCCCATATATCCGAATGCACCAATTGAAATAAGGTGTTGACCTGACTACATTCTTTCTGGGGGTAAGGACAGCGAATATGCTTACCAAGCTGACAGGATTCACAGGCTAACTCCTGTACAGACGAGAGGTTCGGAACTAGTTTCTTTAGAACGGGTAAAGAGGGGTGACCTAACCGGCAATGAGTATCAATGATACTAGAGTCGGATAGATGTGCTACTGGGGACTGCAAGGTAGATAAACGGTAAAGACCTTGGGACTTGGAACCTGTCCCGATTACACGATTCGTCCCTAATTCTCGTAGTATGCAATATTTCGGAAAGAAAAGTGCATAACAACCATTATCTTCTGTAATTTTACCAACAGAAATTAGAGATTCTGGAAATGATGGAACATAGAGAACAGATGAAAGGTTTAGGTTTGGGAAATCACTATTGGTACCTACGCCCACGATTGGACATGAGGATCCATTAGCAAGTCTAACAGGTTTATTGGGTATATTGGTATTAAGATTGGAAAGATAGTCTTTGTTCCCGGTCATATGATCAGTGGCACCTGAATCAATAATCCAAGAAGATGAAGTTGATACATTCAGACAAGTTTGGTTACCTGAGGGTGCACCCAACACATGAGAAACATTCTGATCCAAAGAAGTGGAAGCCCGAAGTGACTGTATTACATATAGCTCTTCCTTGCTGAGTTGCATATAGTAACCACGATCATCACTAGACTTTGTCTTTGCTTTGTCAGACATTTTGAGAAGGAATCGTGGTTGGACAGACTGACTTACTGATCTTCAGCAGGTTATGGTAGACAGAAATAATAAATAGACAGGTAGCAGCAAGCAGTGTCGGTTCAAAAATTCCAGCAGCAGAGATTTCCAACAGGACATTCAACCCAAAATTAGGGTTTTGGTACTGATTTCAGTGGCAAATCAGCAGCACTAATTAACTGGAACAGGTTATCTAGTGTTTCAACAGGAGACTAGACCTAGCGGCGTCGGTGTCTAGGGTTCCGACAAGTAACTTTAACTGCAGCAGTGATAAAGAGGACTGTAAAAGGATAAATACACAACTAGATCAGCAGTTTACCGTGATTCAGGAGACAGGCACGGGTGATTAACGAGATTCTATGAGTGGTGATTTCTGACTAGGGTTCCGGCGACTTTCAGGGTTCCGACAGAGGTGGCTCCGGCGGCAGACTAGGTTTCAGGCAAGGTTCAGGCCGTTGTGGCTCTGATACCATGTGACAATTATGAGATTATAAATGTTTTCTGTATATTACATTGAGTAATGCAAGTGCCTATTTATACAAGTATACATGAGCTATATATAGAAGGTTATTAAACTACAGCTATATCACAGCCTAATTACAGCCTAATCACATTAATATCTAACACCTATTAATTGACACCTTTCAAATCTAATGCAGGATAGCCTAGATGTTGACAAAGAGAATCTTGATGAGGCAGAACTGAAGTCCATTGGAATAGTAAATGAAGAGATGCAAGTGGCGGCTGAAAGTGAGCACCTGAAACGAGGTGCTGACGTATTAGAAGTCATCTCAGAGGAACTTCATGCTGAGCAGGTCCAAACTCAAACACTTCTTTTCCTTGGTTTCTTCCCATATTATATTTGCATTTGTAAATGATGCAGGCTGCGTGTGTGCGTGCGCGTGTGCGTGCATGCTTATATCATCATGTTCAATAGCACCCTATGTGGATTTCCAGACCGTTTTACATCCTTGTTCCTTGAGGTTGTTTTTATCCGCCGCTTATAATTACTATTGTTAATTGTTAATGGGTTTTGCAGGGTGAAAGAGAGTCCAAATCAGAGATGCTGGAGGGGAAAGGGTCTAAACCATCTAAAGAAGTTGAGAAGTTGTCCCACAGTGGGGATAGTTTGACTAAAGAAGTCGAGCTTGAGGCAGAAACCGAGTGCGAAGAACAAGCGACAGAGTGCACTGCTTCAGAAGATACTGGCAAGGATAATAGGACTGAAGTTATCCTGTTTGAAAATGAAGGTCCTGTTGAAAAGAAGGTATAAAATCTTGTTGCCTTTTGGTCTTTTAGATCGCTACTGCATATAATATACATATAGTTTCTTTCTGGTCTAAGTCATATTTATGGATGTACAGACTGAAGGGGTTGCGATTGAAGAAAATGTGGTTGAGATTGTTCAGAAGGCATCAAGTCCTGTTCTGCAGGTTGAAATTTTAACAATGTCACATGTATGCTTCTATATGTTTGTAGTATGTTTATGTGCAACCTCTTATATCGGTGCAGTGTACGACTGAGAGTTCTGGCATTATCGGGGACTTACCTGTGGAAACAGTAGCTAGTTCATCAAAAATGACTGAAGAGATCTCCCATGAAGAAACTGAGCACAAGGAGAAAGATCAAGAAGCTAATGATCCCATACAGAAAGATGTGGTTAATACTAGCAAGACATTAATAGATCTTTCCATTGCACAGGTTAAGGTCAAGCATAGTTAAATACTTAAATTATTTGGGTAAAGATTTTTTACAAGTTGTAGGTTAGTGAGTAGTCATTTACGATTCACCATTTAGTTTCAACAATAACATGTTGGGAAGCACCCCTTTTTCTAAAGGAACAATAACGGGCTGTGCATCAAGAATTATGGGCAGTTATTTCAAACTTACCAATGAACAGTTTCACAATATACTAAAAGCCGCTATCGATTATTAGTGCAGAACCATCAGACAAGAAAGTGACAATATAAAAACATCATTGACTACTGACATTCGTTTCTTGAGGTGTAATTGATTAACATTAACAGCATATGGTCTTCAGACGATAGATGGGTAGCGAAGAGGTGAATTTGAAATAGAATAGCTGAACTTTCTTTCCTCTTTGTAATATACTAGTATGCTACTTGAAAGTGCTTGGCGCGTTTAAATTTTATTTTAATCTGGAGAAGTCTTTTCGATAGCATTTTTTGATTCATTATAATGCTTCAAATAAGCTACTTGTGCCTTTCTTTAATGAATTACATCCTTTGTGCTCCTCACTGATGGCTCCTCAAAGCCTTTCAGTGTGCATTGCTTTATTAATCCATAGACCCTTCGCCAATAAGATGGTTTAAAGTTGTGTCTCCTTTTATGGGACTTTGGCCATTAGATCTCTAACTATACACTGTGCAGGGTGAGAGAGATGATCTTGCAACTGTTGAGGTAAGCAACATGGTTGAAAAAGATGCTAAATCCTCTGATGATGTAGTGGAAGCAAGTGGTGCGTCAGGTGACGTTGGAAAGGATTTATTTGAAGAAGAGAAGACAACAGATGATCCCCCTGTTAAAGAGGTAATTATCATATCGGTGTCTGCTCATAAATATATTAGTAATGTATGTGTATTAAGTTCAAATTAATCTTGTCTTCCTATTCATGAACCTTTCAGGGTGAAGTGGAAGGTGTTGAAACATTTAATGCAGGATCCCCGTTGGACACCAGTGTCAAGTCCTCTGAAAAAGCCGATGATGCCTCCTTGGGGGAAATGGTGTGTAGCTGGTTGAGTGTTTTTGTATCTCAGTTTAATTGCTGTTGGTTTTCATTGCTGTTTTTTTTCTTCTTCTGTTGATGAACTTTGTAGGGTAAACAAGAAAATGATAACACTGACAGAGGCATGCTGCAGATAGATGATAAATCGTCTGAAAAGACCAATAATGCCTCGTTGGGGGAAACGGTGTGTAGCTGGTTTAGTGTTTTTGTATCTGAGTTTAATTGTGCTTTCTTTTCATAAATGTTTTTCTTTTGTTGATGAACTGTGTAGGCTATACTAGAAAATGATAACATTGAGAGAGGATCACTGATGGAGATGGATGACAAATCCTCTGAAAAGTTGGAGGATAGTGCTGGTTGCAGTGAGAAGGATTTGCCCGAAGATAGGCAATCGACAAAAGAACTACCTGATGCACAGGTGACACACACTTTACTCCTGTTGTTTGATTGAGGCTGTATTTTGTATTTATGTGTCCATTCAAGTTTAAAGTCTTTGTTTAGTTTCTGATTCCTAGTCATTATGAACTTTGTAGGAGGAAGTAGAGGTTTCTGGAACCAATGATGGTGCTATGCTGGTGGACATGGAAGCCGAACCTTCTAGAGAGAACAATAATGAAATGCTGGGGGAGGCTGTTATTGAAACTGAGCTGAATTCAGATTCGATTCCTCTTCAAGAGGTAAACCACGCCCTGTTAATTTTGTTAAAGATGAATAACCCATAATAACAAAGATGAATAACCCATAATATGAAGGTTGCTGTTGTGTGAAATATATATGATCGTCCATTGAATTGGTAAAATGGTTAGGTCAGGTCAGATTGGGTTAAACCATGAACAGTTTTTTGTCAATATTAAATGTTATGAAATAATGTATTACATAAGATTCCAATCATTACGTAGTTTATATAGCCATATAATTTTTTATTTATTCAGAGTGTTTTTTTTAATTAATTAATTTATTATTGAATTCGCTTTGGGTGGCTTATGATCCTTTTGGTATATGAGGTTTCATCGTTGGCCATATTAATCGACACTTCTTTAATACAATACAGGATGAAAGAGGCAACCTAGATGCCGACAAAGAGATTCTTGATGAGCAAGAACCAAAGCCTGTTGAAATAGTGAACGAAGACGTGCAAATGGTAGCTGAAAGTGAGAACATGAAAGGAGGTGCCGACACATTAGAAGTCACATCGGAGGAAATTCTTGTGGAGCAGGTCGAAATCTAGCACTGCTGTTTTAAAAGCTGTAAAATACTAATTTCCCGGTTTCTTCCCTTATTAAATTCACATTTGTGAACAATGCAGGCTGAAGGAAGAATTCCTGAAACCATGAACGCCGAATCCCTGGATATTACACAGGCCGAGTCCTCCAATAAATTAGATGGTCCCTGTGAGGACAAAAGTTTGCATGATAAAAAAGATCACGAACCTCCTGTTGAGATCATTGAGTCAACAAAGGAGGTTTCTGTTTCAGAAGTTGCTGCACAAAACTCTGTGGAAGAAAGAGAGACTGAACCTTCTAAAACAGTGACCAATGTTTCTACAGTCCAAGAAGTAGATGAGTCAACAAATGAGCTTTTTGTCTCAGAAGTTGCTTCACAAAGCTCCATGGAAGAAAGAGAGACTGAACTTTCTAAAATAGGGACCGATGTTTCAACAATCGTAGAAGAAGAGCCAGCAAAGGAGCTCTCTGTTTCAGAAGTTCCTTCACAAAGCTCCATGGAAGAAAAAGAGACCGAACCTTCTAATACAGGGATTGACGTTTCAACGACCAAAGTAGAGGAATCAAGGAAAGAGCTTTCTGTTTCAGGTGTTGATTCACAAAGCTCCATGGAAGAAAAAAGAGAGAGTGAACCTTCTAAAACAGGGACGGATGTCTCAACAACCATAAAAGAAGGGTCATCAAGGGAGCTTTCTGTTTCAGAAGTTGCTTCACAGAGCTCCGTGGAAGAAAGAGAAACCGAACCTTCTGAAACAGGAACCGATATTCCAACAACTGAAGAAGTTGATGAAAAGAAACAAGATGGACCTGGTGCAGAAACCTCCATGGAGGAAACGGACAAAATGCCTTCTAAAACAGATGCTGATGATTCGACTGGCTTAGAACATGTAACTGTCAAGGACCAAGATATCAGTGCAGAAATCTTGAGCAGTGATGTTCATGTGCCTGATCAGTAGGCTAAATATTTAAAACAAACGGAACATTAGCTGTAATTATGGATTAGCTTGTATGGTTGTAGCTATGTAGCAATTATCAAAACTACTCTTATATGCTTAACTGATGTGTTACATTTTGGTTTTTATAGCATCTTATAGAGCTATCCATGTCTCCTAAACATGGTAATATCACATGTTAAGTGTCTTATTTTTAATTTTCATCATGCAACATAGGGTGGAATCTCTTGTGGTTAACTACCTACTCCCTCCGTCTCATAATTATAGTCCATCTTTCCTTTTACGGACGTCCTAAATTTATTGTCCACTTTCAAAAATAGATAGTGAAGTTTGATTGTGATTAACATGTTACCTTTAATTGAAACTATTATTACACATTTGTAAAGAAGCAGTAATTAATTGGTTAATGGTAAAACTGTCATTTTGCAAAAAGTAAGAAAGAGAAAGCAGTAATGATTATGTTTTTATTAAACTGCGTGTTTTTTATCGGGTGACAATTATTTTGGGACGGATGGAGTATTATTTATATATGCTAACAAGATGTATATATAATATTCTGTATGTCTAATATAATAAAAACTATTGGATATATGGTATTCAAATTTTTTGTTATACATATTTAACTTACATAAAATTTGAAAGATTAATATGTATACAAATAAATAATATATGCAATAGACGAGTCCTGCTCAAATCAAGCTCAATAGTGCTCTAGCTTGATTCGCCTAGTTTACACCCTAATCACATATCTGGACGTATGTTAAATAAAATTCATGAAGCTAATTATGCAGGTTGGAGGAGGTCAAGAGAGTGTATGCTCGGTATCTCGTGTTGCATGTCTAGATTTCTCTTCATCGTGAAGATCGTTAGTTTACGATTAAACTTCTTTAGCAATCGTCACACTGCTAAATCTTATTACAATATCAATCTCTCCTCTTTTTATCCTGAAAGAGAAACTCACATCCATCACCTTTGATATGACACTAAATCAACACCTTAAACTATACGCTGATGGAAGTTGATGACAACTACTAACACGTGTCACATACCATCAACTGTTCAGCTCAAAAGAGATCGCATTTGTAGTAGGTAAAGAAAAGATATCTAAAATCATCAAGCCACCAAAGAAACTAGATTTTTGGACTTAATCATACAATAATTAGTAAAATCTTCACACACTAACTAATCAATTATAGTACATAGTAGATACCAATAGAATCTTGGAACAATCGAGAAACACCAGAAAGAAATTTAGATATCAGTTTCCTAAAAGATATGATATGAATATGGACTATAACAATACATTAAAGTGATGAAAATAAAACCCTAACAAGGACAAATTGAACCCAAGTACAATCATTTCCATCCTTGGGAGCTTTGGTAGAACTCCAACATGTTTAGTTCTTTCCAGATAGCCATAGAACTCGGGGTTCAATTCGGATTAAACATTGAACACTGTGATTTGTACTTAGAAAAATTTCATTCACTTTATCAAAATCCACCACATACATCCACTTTGATTCATTATGAAGAACAGCATCCACCTTTTTTCACTGCTGATACATCATCCTTGCCTCCCACATTAATCGTTTGCCCTTTTGGCAAAGCAGCTGAATCATCACCAGCATCAAGTGCTTTTCTGCTGACAATCTGATGGATTTGGGTAAGAACTTCTGTAAAAGCATTTTCCACATTTAGTGATTCAAGTGCAGAGGTTTCCATAAAGTATGTGTGCTCCTTTTCAGCAAAAGCTGTAGCATCTTCGGTCTGGACAGCCCGTAAATGGCGTAAATCGGCTTTATTACCAACGAGCATAATTACAATGTTGGAATCTGTATGATCCCGGAGCTCCTTTAACCACCTTTCTACATTCTCAAAAGTGACATGGCGTGTGACATCATAGACGAGCAATGCACCTACAGCACCTCGGTAGTATGCACTTGTAATTGCACGGTACCTTTCAGAAGAAGATAATAACTTAAGGAAACATTCTGTTATTCTGAATGTGCATATCAAAAAACGGACTTAACATGATATATAAAACTACTACTAGACAAGGTTCTATAAGTACATATTTCTCTTATATTTCTTAAAATGCAGCAATTATAAGTATTTCTATGTTAATATACACGAGCTCTTGGCATCCAAAACAGGATATGGCATCATAATCTTCCGAAGGTGGCAATTTGAACTCATTTATATGAAAATGGCTTAATTCGAATTGTCTTTTATCGGAAACGGGTCATTCGAGTAAATAGCTATCAAGTAAGCAGGCCAAACAGGTCATGCAAGGATTGACTACCCTTCCTAGAGTCTAAAAATGTCACATTTCAGGTCATGCAAGGGTTGACTATCCAGTTATCAAGGAAGATTAGAAGCAAATATCTAACTATTACAACATCTCCTTCGTTCGGAGTTGACAAATTTATTAGATATATAACTAACTTAATATAATGTATTCATTACAGAGCATTACTTTATAAAACAAAAAACACGAATACATTAATCTGCCAAGATAAATCTACAGAACAGAGTAACTCATGTGGGCAAACATAAAATGTGGGAGTACGTTTCCTAGTTCAAGCTTGTCACCGAAAAACGCTAACTTTCAACAATCGAAATTGTTGTAGCTTTCTGCTAGAAGTAGTGAAATGAACTTCATTTTTCAATTTCAATTGCAATGGAGGGATGCATTATAACAACAATGTGAAAGTTCATTAAAGTAATAAAATCAACTACATTTCACTTAAATAGAAACTATAACTAACTAAACAGCTAAATCTGAACAACATTCATATACAATCAATCACATCACGGATCTAAACAGCTTCCATTCAAAACATTTTTATAAACACTGGATATCAACATACAAAATACTTAATTAAATAAAACAGAAATAGATCTAATAAACATACCGTTCCTGACCAGCAGTATCCCAAATCTGAGCTTTAACAACTTTATCATCAACACGGATGCTACGAGTAGCAAATTCAACACCAATTGTTGATTTTGATTCGAGACTGAACTCATTCCGAGTGAATCTAGATAACAGATTTGATTTACCGACGCCTGAATCGCCGATTAAAACTACTTTGAACAAGTAATCGTAATCATCATCTGCCCTGTATGCTCCCATTTTTTTGTAATTTAAAAACTGATGCTTTTATAATGCTACTAGAATAATGAAAATGTGTAGGAATTTGTGTATGTTGAAGAATACTGGAGACTGGAGTATATACATACAGATACAGATCTGTAATTAAAGCAAGCAAGTAAACTGTAAAAGCTGGAAGTGTGACATTTTTCGGTTTTTAGTTTATTACAGCATTTTCGTGTATTTACAATTTGAATCCCCTTACTTTTCGAAATAGGAAAACGAGTTGTTTGTGTGTTTGGCGAAATTAGTCGGAAGCTAGAGCGGGAAGTCTATAATTGGAACTTATTTTTGAATTTAGAGACATTTTCTCTCAAAAATCTACTCCGTATTTCATTGCAACAACACTCGACAGTTGACAACTCGACATTATAATCAAAGTCTGATTATTTTGCTGATAAGTGTTTAACAAAGTAGCTGGAGCTTAACCTTATAACTAGAGCTGGCAAAATGGACGGGTTGGGCGGGTATGGGCTACGGGTAAAAACGGGCGCGGGTATAAACGGGCTCGGGTCTAATCGGGTGCGGGTCTAAACGGGCTCGGGTCATAACGGGCTCTTTAAAAATTTCATTAAAAAATGTTCTAATTCACTAAAATTTAATATCTTCTAAAATAAGTTATATATTTTTAACAATATAATATAAAAAAATATAACATGATGGTCACACATTTAAATCCATTCATGATTTGAGTTTTACCCAATTAAGCTCATTCCTAAAATTTCTCCAGTCTATAAAAACCCAAACTTTATGCCATTGTACCCAGAATTGCAGGTGCGAAAAAATCGGTTTTTTTCGGTTTTCGGGTTTTTAAAAATCGGTTTTAAAAAAACCGGTTTTTTATCGGTTTCGGTTTTTTCGGTTTTTGGTTTTTCGGAATCGGTTTTTTTCGGTTTTGAACCGGTTTTAATCGGTTATTTTTTTTCGGTTTTTTTCCGGATTCAAATTCGGTATAATTGTATATCAAAACTTAAATAATACAAATCAAAATAAAAAATACAAACATAACTTTTATTTAAATAATGCAATTACAACTAAAAATATAAAATACAAACATAACTTTTATTTGAATAATACAATTACAACTAAAAATATAAAATACAAACATAACTTTTATTTGAATAATACAATTACAACTAAAAATATAAAATACAAATACGAATACATTTCGAGCTTCGGCATGGCCATCACCCGGAAATGTAATCGTGTAGTAAAGTATATCGAGCTTCGGCATGGCCATCACCCGGATACACTTAACTACTTATGTCATCCCAAACTTCATCTTCATCCACGGATTCAACTTCAAGTTCTTCAAATTCACCTTCATCTACTTCGGTCATTGGAGGTGATATCCCTAATGCGACTTCTTCATCTTCGATAATCTCTTCAACGTTACCTAATAGTGGGTCTTCCAACGTTGTTACATTTTGTATCCTATCTACCCCGTCCAAGTAATCTTTCAAACATACGCATACTTCCACGGATTCGGCGGTTAGTCTTTACCTTCTTTCCGATATGATTCTACCGCTAGTAGAAAATGCCGATTCGGAAGCTACCGTTGAAGCTTGGACGGCTAATAAATCCCGAGCCATAGCGGTTTTATCGGAATCGGTTTTTTGCGGTTTTAAATGTTCGAAATCGGTTTTTTCGGTTTTGAATCGGTTTTAATCGGTTAGTTTTTTTCGGTTTTTTTCCGGATTCGAATTCGGTATAAGTGTATAACAAAATTTAAATAATACAAATGATATCGCTCATTTTATACACATTAATTTATCGCGATATCGATTCATTTGTTCGCATGTTTTTTCCGGATCGCCAATTCGGTTTATGAACCGGTTTTCTATTTTTAATATTACATTCATACGTGTACTTACTTAACACTAAATAAAATAATGGGATTTAAAAAGTCAAACAAGAGAAGCAGTTTGCAGCTTTTCTGACATCTCCATCTTGACATAAATTGATAAAAGGTGATGCTTCACCATTTCCTTTCCCCAATACACATTTTTCTTATTAGTAAAAAATAACAAAGGAATACCCATTTCTCATTTCTTCTTTAACATGAACATGGACATCACCATCACCACCATGGACACCAGTACACCACCATCACCACCATGCTGGCCGTCACCATTACAACCACCATGTCGCGTCACCATCACCACCACTCTGCTCGAGCCGCCACCACCATGCTCGTCGTCTTCATCACCGGTGATGTAGCCGAAAAACGTGTTGTTAAATGAACAAGATGAACCTCTATCACCATTAATTTCTGCTCGTTTTCTTTTTCTTCCCGTTTCCCTGAATGTTATTCGAATTTTGGAATACAAATCGTTTTTTTCGAAAAAAAAACCGGTTTTCTAAAATAACCGGTTAAAACCGGTTAAAAAACCGGAAAAAACCGGTTGACTCGTAAACCTAAAACCGATCCAAACCGGTTCGGGCTTCAAAAAACCGGTTCGGTTTTTAAAAAACCGGTTTTTGGAAAAACCGGTTTCGGTTATTCGTCCGGTTAAAAAAAAACCGGTTTTCGATTTACACCTCTACCCAGAATTGCCCAAATGTAAAGCAAATGGGCAGAATTTGCCAGCACTACTTATAACGGTGAGTTGATTTAAAAGGACAAAAATATATACTACCTTCGTCCCATTACAAGCGTCATATTTTGACTTTTCAAAGTCTTCTTTTTCAGTTTTGACCATAAATATTTTTGTTTGCGATATATAATACTTGATGAAAATCATACCAATGGAAATACATTTATAACCCAATCCATTCATATATTTTGCATCAAGTATTATATAATACAAACAAAAATATTCAAGGTCAAAATTGAAAAAGAAAGATTTCAAAAAGTCAAAACATGACACTTGTAATGGGAGGTATGAAGTATATGATAAATAATTATATAAATAAAGAATTGCATATATATCATTGTTAAGTTGTATAATATCGTATTTAACCAACTTAATTACTACAAGATATCATATATGAACTACTAAATATGAAAAATATCGTATTGCCCAAATAATTATTTTAATAATTTAAAAAACCTCTAAAAACACTCAATGATCATCAACTTAATAAGAATCGAGTATTGTGTCTTTACCAATGACATATATGCAACTATCCCTTATATTAATTAAAAGCATTTGAACTATTTTGTTTCCTATAGCTTATTTTTTTAAAAGCTCTAGAACTTTTGTCATACACACTATGAGCTTCTTTTATAAAAAAAAAAAACTTAAATCTATATAAGCTAGAATAAATTTTTGTGCCAAACATAAACGTTATTAAAAATAAGTAACTTAGCGTATATGCTAACGCCTTTTAATGCATTTATGTTTTAAGTTTTAACGCATTTAAAACTCATATTTGTGGATTGACGCTCTTCTTTTCTTACTGCATATACATATAATAATAACAATAATAATAATAATAATAATAATAATAAAATAGTAGTAATATTATTATTGTTAAAGGGAAAATTATGTCATAGTTGATTGTAAGATTTTTTTTTAAAGGCAATTGAAAGGGTGGATCACCTCGATACCGATAGATAATAACCATTTAGTATTTGATTGTACGGTCTTATATGTAACATATACAAAATGAAATATCCATCTCATAAATATCAAAAAATTAAAGACTTAAATTGCGACTTATATTGTAAATACTCTCAACATCACAAATGTTGTAGTTCTTTTAGAATAATTTTATCAGAAGAATTATATAGTAGTAAATGACATGTTTATCTAAAATTATATAGATGATGATAGCTTATTATTAATATATGTTATTAACGTACATATAAACTTATATGTGTTAGAACTAAAAATATTTTCTCAAAGAAAACATACTAATAAACTATTATCATACTTACCCATATCACTTTATTTAATACAAATTGTTGAAATATAAGTTCATTTGAAATATAAATAATTTAGGTTATTTTTGTACACTTCCCAATTGTATTCACCAGGTTATTATTCCCAATTTAGGTTACTTAGCCTCTATTTCTATTTGTTTTGGCTTTTTTTTTTTTTTTTTTTTTTTTTTTTTTTTTTTTTTTTTAACTTCTTCCTCTTTATAATAAATTCTGTCTTTATCGAAAAAGAAAAAGAAAAAAAAGAAAAGGAAAAAAAAAACAGGTTTGTAATTGTATTTGTTTTCAAGATGATGACAGAATTTCTATTAACACATGCCACTTACCATCATCAATCGATTGTTTGGTTCAAAAGAAATCTAAAATTTGTAGTTGCAAGGAAAAGAAATTTGGGCATCATCAAGTTACAAAAGAAAAAGAGATCTTTGCACTTAATCATATAAGAACTAGCGTAACACCCGTGCAATGCAGCGGAATACAAAATTATGTTATTAACCGACAAAAATTCGCGATGA
Source organism: Helichrysum umbraculigerum (assembly GCA_949592205.1). NCBI lineage: Eukaryota > Viridiplantae > Streptophyta > Magnoliopsida > Asterales > Asteraceae > Helichrysum > Helichrysum umbraculigerum. The sequence goes on from CATIUR010000005.1 coordinate 38,979,160, forward strand.
TGACTCAGTATAGTAGTGAAGAGTGAAATGTTATGAAAATAATAAAATTGTAAAAATATTGGGATTAAATTAAATATGTTAAACATAGAAGTGTCGAGTCTTACTCTTAAAGGTTTCTAAATATAAAACATGGAGATGCTGTATATATTAGTAATAGATTAAATTAAATATGTTAAATATAGAAGTGTTGAGTTTTATTCTTAAAGGTTTCTTAATATAAAACATGGAGATGCTTTATATATTAGTAATAGATAATAGATATGTTTAAAGATTTGTAAATTTGTAACTGATGTGGATTTAATATATGTTTAACGATTTGTAAGTTTTGTAAGTTATAGATGTGGATTTGTTTGACCATTTGTAAAAGAGTATAAGAACAATAAATGCATATATTTAATAAATTAATGTAGGGGCATGTTTGTCATTTTAAATGGGTTTTTGAAGATATTAGTAGTGTATTAGGGTCATTTTAGTATTTTCCGTCTTAAAAAAACAGAAGAAATGTGTTATATATGAGTATAGATAAAGAAATCTTCACACACCAATTAATCAATCATAGGATAGGTGTAGTACATAAACGATTGAGAAAACCAGGAAAAAATAAAGACATCATCAGTTTCTAAAAGAAAACCTAATTCAGAGGATCAATATGAACTATAACAATACATCAAAAGTGAAGAAACGGGATCATAGCAAGGACAAAACAAATTAAGCACATTCGTTTCCATCCTTGGGAGTTTTGGTTGAACCCCAACATGTATAGTTCTCTCCGGATAGCCCCTAAAGCTCGGGTTTAAGTTTGATAAAACATTATACCTATGATTTATACTTTAAAAAAGTTTCATTCACTTGATCAAAATCCAACAAATATATAAACTTTTTTCCATCTAAGAAGAACAGCAACCACCGTTCTTCACTGCTGATACATCATCCTTACCTCCCACATTAATCGATTGCCCTTTCGGCAAAGCAGCTGAATCATCACCAGCATCAAGTGCTTTTCTGCTGACAATCTGATGGATTTGGGTAAGAACTTCTGTAAAAGCATTTTCCACATTTAGTGATTCGAGTGCAGAGGTTTCCATGAAGTACGTGTGCTCTTTTTCAGCAAATGCTGTAGCATCCTCAGTTTGGACAGCCCGTAAATGGCGCAAATCAGCTTTATTACCCACAAGCATGATAACAATGTTGGAATCTGTATGATCCCGAAGCTCCTTTAACCACCTTTCTACATTCTCAAAAGTGACATGGCGAGTGACGTCATAGACGAGCAATGCGCCCACTGCACCTCGGTAGTATGCACTTGTGATTGCACGGTACCTATGAGATGATTTAAATAACTTAAGAACGGCATTTTGTTATTCTGAATGTTGATATCAAAATAACCAACTAAGCAAGCTAGTTAATAGTACTTCTAGATAAGGTTCTACAAGTAAGTATTTCTCTTAGACCTCTTACATGCAGGAATCAAATTCATCTTTATGTTAATATACACGAGCTCTTGGCATCCGAAACAAGATATGACATCATACCCTTTTAAGAGGTGGCAATTTGAACTCATTCATATTATGAAAACAGCTTAATTCGATAATTTTTTTATTGAAAACGGGTAAAACGATAGGATAGAAGAAAATAGCTATTAAGAAAACAGCCCAAACAGGTCTTGCCCGGATGGACCACCCTTCCTGGAGTCCTAAAATTGTCAAACTTATATAGTCATGTCATTATTTGACATTGATTGATTGCATGCATGATTAGAACATTTCTCTTTGCTTTAAAAACAGGCCATTCTTTGGCTCATCTTTCTCAGGGTCCTTAGACACAGTCACACAGATCTGACTCCCTAAGAAGAGTCTTTAAAAGTCAGGGATAAACCTAAACAAGAATCGTTGACTTCCTAGCTTTTTTTTCTCTGAAATTCACCCATCCATTACACGTACTCACGCAAGGCTGTAAATAAGGCAAAGTTTTATCGACAAACTCGAGTTCAGCTCTAGTTAGAGCTAGATGGAGTCAAGCTATGATCGAGTTCGAGCCCAAGCTTTTCGAGCCTCAATTAGCACAATTTCGTTCAAATTAACTTCAACAATACCGTATTCATTCCACTAATACCAACTACATTTCAATTAATCAGATACTAATACTTACTATAACTAACTATAATCAAACACATCAGCTACCATGAGAACCAAGATCTGAACAACATTCATATATAATCACATCATACACGGATCTAAGCAGCTTCAATTCAAAACCTTCATAAACCCTAGCTTCCAACGATAAAAAAAAAAAATCAACGAATAAAATGGTAATAGATCTGATAGACATACCGTTCCTGACCAGCAGTATCCCAAATCTGAGCTTTAACAACTTTATCGTCAACACGAATGCTACGAGTAGCGAATTCAACACCAATTGTTGACTTTGATTCGAGACTGAACTCATTCCGAGTGAATCTAGATAACAGATTTGATTTACCGACGCCTGAATCGCCGATCAAAACAACTTTGAACAAGTAATCGTAATCATCATCTGCTCTGTATGCTCCCATTTCTATATATAATGGTTTATAACAGTAGAGTGATGAAAATGTGTACGGATTTGTTTTTGAGTGTGTTTGAAGAATGTTTATTTTGTAACGATTTAGATATAGATAGATAGATCTGTAAGTAAGTAAAAGTTGATAATATGAATGAAACAGGGGATAGCCTGATCGAGAAAGATTTTTGGTTGCGGATTCCCTTTTCTATTTATTTACAGTATACAGATTTTTTTGTTTAGATATATTTCGGTTTTTATGGGATTCCCTTTTTCTAGTACAATTTGAAACCACAGTAAATTATATTGCGAGTACTGGTTGTCCATACGGTCTATGGATCGGGTATTGTACGGATACAATCATACAATACTTCGACTTGCATGGTGTGTTATTTCACCGCCAATATTGTTTGTTATATCAAATTATGTGCTTCGCACACAAGGGTATTTGTTTCACAGCCGATCCGTGAAATAATGGACGTGTCTTGATAGTTGATACGAACAAATTTAACAATCTTTAGAATCAAGGAATGAAAAAAATCAGGGACTATATCCGCATGGACGGCATAATTCCGTGACTTAAATTTACTCTTGAAACAATATAACTACGATTACTTTTGAAAATTGGCTTACAGTATTTTTAATCAATTAATCAAGGCGTGAAGCCACGAACTATTTGAATAAGACACTATATAATAAGTCTAAAGAACCAAATATTCTATAGGGAAATTATAGATTAAGCATGCAATTAATTAATAAATTATGAAATAAGAAATGGTAAAACGGTTTCAGCCCATTTATATCAAATGGTTAAATTTCTAATGGAAGGAGTAAAATCAAATAATTAATTCAGATTAATTTTGTTGATGCTAACAAAATGTGATTACGCCTTAAGGTTACTCTGCATCTATTGCGATATGTAATCGTGTACCACCTCTACTGGCCACTTGGCCAGCAAGTAAAATCAGGGAAGGCTACTAAGCCCAAAAACATTCCTATAGGGGCCCAAAATCAAGAAAGGCCCAAGTAGACTAGGCCAAATTAATTTTACAGGAGGCCCACCCATCAGGTAGGAGTCCAGCAGGAAAGGCCCAGTAACAATGCATAGGCCCATCTACCTAGGGTTTGTGTCCCCTCAACCCACGACAACATAATCCGAGGAATCACCAACGTTAGTGGTGGTCCCCTGCAAGCTAGTCGTGAACAAAAAACCCGTACCCGGAACCGAACCCGGAAAAAAACCCAGAACCGAACCCGAAAAAAACCGGTTTTTTTTAACCCGGTTCGGGTTTTTTTCGTACCCGGGTTGGGTTTTTGAAATTCAAATCGGGTTGGGACCGGGTACGATACAGGTCGGGTTGGAAAACCCGGTATAAAACCCGGAAAAACCCGGTTTAAAAACCGGTATCCGTGGGTCAAAAACCCGGTTCGGGTCGGGTCGGGTAGGTCAACAAACCGGTTCTCATCCTTTAACCTAAAACCCGGTTCGGGTTCCGGGTACGGGTCGGGTAGGGCTAATACCCGACTTTGTTCACGTCTACTGCAAGCCGACAAGGTTTTGAACCCCAGACTGCCATTGGTCCACGTCAGCGCAGGGGACCCACGCGCAAAGGGGAATAATCACAGCCGTACGATCGTGTCATCAAATGATTACATATCGTGACACGTGGCGAAACTTGCCCATCAAGGTGATGAAGGGCAAGTATAAATACAAGGGTATAAGTACTACTCATTCCCAAGCACCTCCAAATTCACCTTCATCATCAAACCCTAAAAACCCTAATCCACAAGGAAAGATAACAATTTATCTTTCTCCAGCCGATTCACGCCACCCTTGGTTTCGTTCTATACACTCCAACGGGTTATCCACGTAAGTCACGGAGAGCATCAAATCGGATCAATCCCTCTGCACTCAGGTATAATTTTTATGCTTGATCAATATGTGATCTTCGATTACCAACTCAGTTAAATTTGTTATACGCTTATAACCAGAATCTCAATGCTCATATTAATATTTGGTTAATTCTTGCAAAACGTTGATAATCGACAACGCTGACCGGTCCACACGTCCCGACCCAAGGACAATATGGGAAAGGCAATGCTATACGCTCCAGACTGAGTCAGCAAACCGCTAAGGAAGAGTATCAACCCATTTTGAGAAATGTGACTAATTTCCTTGCAAAACCCTCCCCTCCAGAACCAACTAGGCTACGCGCCTGAAAGTTAGGCCCCAATATTTGGTTAATTCATCATATATGAGCATATTTTCGGTTTTGAATAGTTGATCATGTGTTGTTCAAAGAATGCTATAACAAGCTATTAGCAATCTTATCATAGCCCTCTTTGACATACCATCTATGCATCACCTAATCTAACATTTCAATTTTCAAACACTAGATGGCTCAAGTGTTCATTTAAAAGTTATTTTAAGAGATGTATATACGAGTAATTCCTGTGAAAACAATAATATACAACACCCATACAACATTAGACTATGACAAGTGACATTAAATAGTTACTTTTTTCTATGAAAAAGTTAACAAGTTATAAACATTATCATAATTTTTCTACCACTTTCAACGCATATGACCCAAATTTAGCTAGATACATACTTCATTCAAGTTATCGTATAAATAGCTCACTCGATAACACCGCTGTAAATTTTTTGCTGTTACAACTTAAACTTGCATATATAAATATATATTTCTAACTCAGCTATAGCATTTCTATTCAGGGCATCAACAACTTCCTGCTGTCTTATTTTATTTGTCAAGAATGATTATACGCTATCCTCGTGGTGTACAACTCTAGTTGAATTGACAATTATCAAAACATGAGATACTCTCCTCAACAAGAGCTGCTGTGTATCAAAATTGTACCATTAGGATAGGCTTATAGTGTTACATTCCATGCATCTCGTCAGTATACGCGGCTTCACTCCTTTGGTTTTTTACTCATCGTTTTACGCTTGTTAGAGTCTAAATATCTCTTTCTCAAGCGGATATTAAGAGGTGTGACCTGTGGAATACGAAAGAACACCATTGATCAAATTAAAATTCAGATAAGGCCATCAAAAGTATAAGGCAGTCAATAGCAGCCATTGAAAACTTAAGACCAATAAACTACTGAATTTTATTTTTTTATTTTGTCTTAACAAAATATAATGATGCTGCAGATTGATAAATGGTTAACACAACTACTATCATCCAAGAACAATTCTAACCATCGCATCTGGGCAGAGGTGGCAATTTTGACCCTTTTACTCATGAATCAATCAATTCGGTTTACATATTTTATTTCCAATGTGTAAAAGGAGCAAATCTTAAAAACCTCCATAAATCAACACATTCAAAAAAATATTGAAATTAATAAAAGATTTTTAATTAAATTTGACACTGTTTTAGGAAATGGGATATATAACTATTAGATTAGATGAAACGTATTCGGGTCAACCCAACCCAAGGAAAAATGTCCGATTTGACTATCATCCATCTCATCCAATACACCCATCTTACCAGGTCTAAGAAGTCAGATCCAGTTTACACGTCTCTTATGGGAAGGATTGTGAATAATTTGGGGATGTATTGAGTAGATTTAAAAAAGTTAAACTGACCTCAATTAGCTCATCAGAAGCCACATAGCCGATAGCTTCTTCAAGTGTCATCTGCATTAAATTAATAGCATAGAGATTATTAATATCTACAAGAAACATAAACGCACAATATTATAATTGACAATTTCGAATCATGTGCATATAATATAAGATAAGTTAGCTCACAGAAACCAGGTCAAACAGGTTGAAATTCGACTAAGGTGTATATTGAACGCATAAGCCTCCTAAATATGTTTATACTCTACTTCAGATAATTTACTAAATACAACAAATTTTCTAATCAACTTTTACATGCTAACCATATCGTAAAAAAAATTTAGAAGTTCTGGCCAAAAAGTATTACAACCTTACCTCACCTGACCTAACCAATTTCGCCCATACAAAAATATACTCTTTTGACCCGTCACACAACCCACCCATTCTGCCTCCTCTAGGCAATAACCATGGTGGCGAAATGCACCAGAGGATCATGCACATCTATGTCTATATAAAACTACTGGTACGAATGCAACTAAAAGAAGTAAACTGATCGATGAAAAATAAATTAATCAAACTGCATTATCCATGTTAGAAATAAATCTGCATTTTCAGCACTTCAGAGATGCAAGTCCACAAGTAATCAATGGCTGGAACACTCATTTCTTGGCAGTTAAACTTAATCAAAAAGAGCAGCAAAAGTTAATCACTAAGGCTTCCAGTGACTGTGGAGAAAATGTTCTCTTATAGCAAGTGGTAAAAGGGGCAATACTTACATACCTAGGCAGAATTAAGTCAATAACAAACTAAAAAGTATTCCCTAAAAAAAACTGACACACACAATATAACTAAGATACAATAAAAGGTCTGAATAAGACGTACTCGACGAGGAGGAGATAGCTTCACATTCTCATCGTTCCCAGCAGATCTTATATTTGTAAGTGCCTTGTTTCGTACCGGGTTAACCTGTCTCAAAGCCTCAACTTGTAAACTACGAGATAAAGTGTAAAAAATGTTACACTAGTGTGAGTAAGTAAAATATTTCTTACATCAAGATCCGTATCGCGTGAGTGTTCACCGACGATCATGCCATCATATGCCTGCATTGATCACAAAGGAGGTAAAGTAAACAAGATTAAAACGAGGTGGTGGCAAGATGGGTGGGATGTGTAACCGGTCAAAATGGCCCGATCAAATTGAATTGACCTGCTTACACATATATAATGCGTGTGATAATTATGATAAAAATTACAATATTAGTCCAACATTACTCTCTAAATTAGATAGAAAAGGATTTAGAAGGTTTATGTGTTAGAAACAGCCATTGGGCGATTTCATCTGTTTAAATTGTCGCCTTCTAGCTTCTTTTTATTATTATTATTATTTTATTTTTTTATTATTAATTTTATTTTTGTGTCTGACACATTTGAGATAAAACAAAACACAGACGAACCAATCATTAAGAAAACCGATCAACTTTCCACCTAATCCTACCTATTACATCCACCATACATGTATTCCATACTTAAACTTAAACTTAACCTTAAACACTGTCAATACAATCTGTATGAGCACATCTTTTAGGGCATAGGAGCATAGATAGCCGATTTGTGATTACCTCTAGCCCAGGAGTCACAAAAAGGGTTCCACGTGGTTCCAAACTCATTAATGCATAAGATGTGATTGTTCCGCGAGCACAAGATACCTGTTCAATATAACCATGTACCCATAAGCTATTGATTTCAATTTCAATTTCAATTCAATGTAGCTTCTAATTTGAATCATGGGAGTTTTGACAAGATACAAAGTGTGAAAATTGATAGATTAAAATGTTTTCTGTATTTTTCATTGAGTAATGCAAGTGCCTATTTATACAAGTATACATGAGCTATATATAGAAGGTAATTAAACTACAGCTATATCACAGCCTAATTACAGCCTAATCACATTAATATCTAACACTCCTCCTCAAGTTGGGGCATATATGTTAATCATTCCCAACTTGTTACAGATAAAAGTAATTTGTGCTTTGTGTAACGGCTTTGTGAGAATGTCTGCAAGCTGGTACTCAGTCCTTATGTGTATCGGTTGGATAGATGGTGGATCTGTCCGTGTTCCCACAACACGGTCTCTAATTAGGTGACAATCAACTTCGATGTGTTTGGTCCTTTCATGAAATACTTGATTCTTGGCAATATGAATGGCTGACTGGTTATCACAATAAAGCCTCATCAAGCCATCTGTGATTACACCTAATTCTCTAAGTAACCTCCTTACCCATGTCATTTCGCATGACACATCTGCCATAGCTCTATACTCAGACTCGGCACTTGAACGAGAGACGGTATGTTGCTTCTTGCTTTTCCAGGAGACTAAATTACCCCCGACAAATACACAATACCCTGTCGTTGATCTTCTAGAAATAGGACACCCAGCCCAATCTACGTCAGAGAAACCCGATATCTTACCATCTCCTTCCTCTGTAAACGCACCAACTCGGCAATGACCCTGATCTGAATAAAGTATTCCTAAGCCTGGTGTGGCTTTAAGATACCTTAAAACGCGAAGAGCTGCAACCCAATGGCCCGTGTATGGATCAGACATGAATTGGCTCAAGACACTTACCGGGAAAGATATATCAGGTCGAGTAACCGTTAGATAGTTCAACTTCCCAACTAATCTTCTGTATCGCTCTGGATCTTTCATAGGATTTCCATCCTTGGGAAGAAGTTTTCCGGTAGTAAGCATTGGGCTTTCCACTGGTTTGCATCCTAATAAACCACATTCAGATAACATGTCTAGAACATACTTTCGTTGAGATAAAAGAATTCCTTGTGGAGATCTCGACACTTCTATCCCAAGAAAGTACCGAAGTCGTCCCAAATCTGTAATCTGAAACTGAGACTGTAGAAAGTGTTTTAATTCTGAAATTCCCTCGCTATCATCTCCAGTGATAATGATATCATCAACATAGACTACAAGAATGATTCGTTGGCCCATGTGATGTCTGAAGAACACCGAGTAATCTTGAGAGCTGCGAGTCATACCGAATTCATGAAGAACATTAGATAATCGTCCGAACCAAGCCCTAGGAGACTGTTTGAGGCCATATAACGAACGTCTCAATCGGCATACCTTGGATGCCTCCTCCTTAACAGTAAACCCAGGTGGTTGCTCCATGTATACCTCCTCCTCAAGAACGCCATTTAAGAAGGCATTGTTGACATCTAATTGATGCAGCGGCCAATGATTAATGGCAGCTAAAGCTATACAGATCCGAACAGATGGCATCTTGGCTACCGGGGAGAATGTCTCATCATAGTCAATCCCATATGCTTGAGAATATCCCTTTGCAACCAATCGGGCTTTTAGCCGATGCAATGAACCGTCAGGATTAAGTTTCACAGTAAACACCCATTTACAACCAACTTTACGCTTTCCAGGAGGAAGTTGCACCAAATCCCAAGTATGATTTCCTTTTAGGGCATCCATCTCCTCTTGCATTGCTTTAAACCATCCAGGGTGATTGAGTGCCTCTGATATATTTCTGGGAACCGTGTGACTATCAATAGCTGTTGTGTAAGCAGAGGATTCACGTGAGAGGTGGGAGTATGCAACATGATCTTGGATGGGGTGTCTAGTAGAACTCCTAGTGCCTTTCCGAAAGGCAATTGGAATGTCTGGAAGAGGGGCACCAGGAGGGTCATAAGGTTCAGTATGACGTGGTGGGTCTGGTATAGAATATTGGGTAGGTGTAGGTTCCGGGTTTGATGCAGAATTTTGGTTTGGTTCGGGTTCCGGGTGTGGTTCCGGGTCTGATTTAGGTTCTGGTTCCGAGTCTAGTTCAGGTTCCGGGTTAGGTTCAGGTTCTGGGCTAGGTATGTTTTCTTGGGTTTTACTCTTTTGTCGGTGACGTTGCCTGGCATACACATTTGTAAATCGAGTATCATCAGTCGGAGTTGGATTCTTTGGAATGGGTACTGGTATAAAAGTGACTGGATCTGGAGATATTAACTGATCGGAAACAGGATCAAAGGATTCTGATTCAGAAAGACTACAAGTTTTGTCAAAGAAGGACATCGACTCATTGAAAGTGACATCAGCACTAGTAATATATCGACGAAGGGTTGGACTATAACAACGATAACCTTTTTGAACTCGTGAGTACCCAAGAAAAACACACTTAATAGCACGTGGTTCAAGTTTATTATGTCTTGGACGATGATCATGAACATAAGAAACACAACCAAAGATTTTAGGCTTCAAAGGAAAAAGGGTACCCTTCGGAAACAGAATTGAGAAGGGTATTTTGTTATCAAGGACAGAAGATGGCATGCGGTTGATTAGATAATTTGCTGTAAGAACCGCATCAGCCCAAAAGCGTTGTGGGACATTATAGTGAATCATCATCGTGCGAGCAACATCCAACAAATGACGGTTTTTACGTTCAGCAATACCATTCTGTTGGGGTGTGTACGCACATGAGGATTCATGTATAATGCCATGCTCAGATAAAAAACTATTAAAATCATTAGAGAAGTATTCTTTTGCATTGTCGGACCGAAGAGTTTTGATACATATATCAAACTGGTTTTTAACATACGCATAAAACTCACGAAAAATAGAAAATATTTCATTACGTGATTTAAATAAGAAAACCCAAGTTGCACGAGAGTAATCATCAACAAATGTAATGAAATATTTAAAACCATTTGTAGAGGTGACAGGACAAGGTCCCCATATATCCGAATGCACCAATTGAAATAAGGTGTTGACCTGACTACATTCTTTCTGGGGGTAAGGACAGCGAATATGCTTACCAAGCTGACAGGATTCACAGGCTAACTCCTGAACAGATGAGAGGTTCGGAACTAGTTTCTTTAGAACAGGTAAAGAGGGGTGACCTAACCGGCAGTGAGTATCAATGATACTAGAGTCGGATAGATGTGCTACTGGAGAGTGCAAGGTAGATAAACGGTAAAGACCTTGGGACTTGGAACCTGTCCCGATTACGCGATTCGTCCCTAATTCTCGTAGTATGCAATATTTCGGAAAGAAAAGCGCATAACAACCGTTATCTTCTGTAATTTTACCAACAGAAATTAGAGATTCTGGAAATGATGGAACATAGAGAACAGATGAAAGGTTTAGGTTTGGGAAATCACTATTGGTACCTACGCCCACGATTGGACATGAGGATCCGTTAGCAAGTCTAACAGGTTTATTGGGTATATTGGTATTAAGATTGGAAAGATAGTCTTTGTTCCCAGTCATATGATCAGTGGCACCTGAATCAATAATCCAAGAAGATGAAGCTGATACATTGAGACAAGCTTGGTTACCTGAGGGTGCACAAAACACATGAGAAACATTCTGATCCAGAGAAGTGGAAGCCCGAAGTGATTGTATTACATATAGCTCTTCCTTGCTGAGTTGCATATAGTAACCACGATCATCACTAGATTTTGTCTTTGCTTTGTCAGACATTTTGAGAAGGAATTGTGGTTGGACAGACTGACTTACTAATCTTCAGCAGGTTATGGTAGAAGGAAATAATAAATAGACAGGTAGCAGCAAGCAGTGTCGGTTCAAAAATTCCAGTAGCAGAGATTTCCAACAGGACATTCAACCCAAAATTAGGGTTTTGGTACTGATTTCAGTGGCAAATCAGCAGCACTAATTAACTGGAACAGGTTATCTAGGGTTCCGACAAGTAACTTTAACGGCAGCAGTGATAAAGAGGACTGGAAAAGGATAAATACACAATTAGATCAGCAGTTTACCACGATTCAGGAGACAGGCACGGGTGATTAACGAGATTCTATGAGTGGTGATTTCTGACTAGGGTTCCGGCGACTTTCAGGGTTCCGACAGAGGTGGCTCCGGCGGCAGACTAGTTTTCAGGCAAGGTTCAGGCCGTTTTGGCTCTGATACCATGTGAAAATTGATAGATTAAAATGTTTTCTGTATTTTTCATTGAGTAATGCAAGTGCCTATTTATACAAGTATACATGAGCTATATATAGAAGGTAATTAAACTACAGCTATATCACAGCCTAATTACAGCCTAATCACATTAATATCTAACACAAAGTATGATACTGCATTGAAATACGGGCATAACCTTTAAATTGAATGATTTTTCCTCATATCTATGAAACTATTCATATAGGCTGAACTGAGAACAAATAATATCAGTTATAGGATGCTTCATCATAAAAGTCTGTACATATCAGCCAGGCAGCTACACTTAACAAACTCAAGACAAGCTATGTGTTCAAAATCATTGTCAACCAAACATGCTTATAAATTAATAAAGCATAAGTAGAATAATAACTTTGAAAATTGAATAGAACTCTACGATTAAGTCTTTAGCTAAACATTTTTCATTTCTTTTATTTTCATGCAGTTAAAGTTTAAAAAAACAAAAAGAGTATTGTTAGAAAGATATCATCAAGTGCAGGCAGAGTATTTATAATGTGATGGTTGAATTTCACTTTCAATTTAAAGATCAAGATGCCTCCAACAAAATACTAATGGGCTGCCAAAACAAGATCTATAAGTTAGGATATAATCAATTTCAGAATATTAAAAAATTTAATTCACCGCTAGAATCAATTCTCATAAAGGTTATTATAAGGGATTTATAGTTTGGGAATGTATAGAACTTCACACCATTTACTATTGTATGCATCCAACTTCAAAAGCGTCTCAAGGGAATTATAAGGGGTTTTATAAGCGTCTATTATATCTATTCAATATTTTTAACACCTTTATTGTATGCAATTTAACTTGCTATTGTATGCATCCTACCTTGAAACCGACTATTGTATGCATTTTAACTTACTATCGTATGTATAGAACTTACAAAAAAACGTCAATTTATGTAGCCAAAAACACACAATAGACAGTATTAAAACTTGAATACATACAATAGGAGGTTTCGAAGTTAGGTACATTCTATAGTAAAAGGTGAAACATTCGATACACTTCCAAACTATAAACCCTATATATAAGCGAGACGCAAAAGAAAATAAATTTGTACTTGTTTCAACATGAAAAATAAAAAAGTAACGATGAACGTATACTTAGCATTACACACATATGGTACTGTTTATAGTTTCCTCAAATTGAAATCTAGGGAAGAATGAAGAAGCTTTACAAGAGATTAGGGTAGAAGGTGACATTACCAATACTCCTTTTCTGACATTTCCAAGAGGACCCCGATACTTTTCATATGCTGTAAACACATTGTTAACAAAATAAAAGCATAATTTCAGTATTTGTGAAACAAATAATCTACGGGTGGATAAAAACAAATCAATTATTAGGTTTTTATCAATTTGAATACACTTTAGACGTCTTTTGAGCCGTAGCATCTGATTCATTCCCATTTCAGCTAAACAGATAAACCTTCCCGTTCGAAATAGAGTATATCTCATATTGACCTATCTATCTACAAATTAATTGAAATTGCCACCTCTACATATCAAATTATAAACTGAAACAGCTAAAAAACAACAAAGCTTAGTTATACACCCTGCAACTATTGCAAACATAATTTCTCACACCCTCAAATGTATTCACTTCCTACATTTGAACTTCAGCTACAATTATAGATAAGTGTTAAGGAAAATAAAATTCAGGGTCTACACTTCAATTGCATAGTTACTGGTATGTGACTACTTTATCTCTTAACCTCGGTGTTGCACTGCAACGAGTTAAACCTGGATGAAAGATCATGTGCCAATGATAAGCACGGTAAGATGGTGCAAAGAAATTTCTGTACTCAGACTTAAACTAGTTGAATCAGTCAGTTAGTAAATCCTCCAGAAGACTTCAAACTTCAGGGTGCATATTCATCAGAAAGACAAGACACTGCTAACACGAGCATACCTCCAAAGAAATATATAAAACTCCTTAAGACTTATACTAGTTGACCTTATCAGTTATGAAGTCCTCCAAAAGACATAAAATGTCAAGGTTTGTATTCATCAGAAAGATATAGATAACATGAGCATACCCATGAATGCACGGTGCATAAATCCTGTGCCACGAGTGTCACTGCTGAACACACTTCTGTAACCAACTAGGCCCCTGAAGTGTCAAAAGGAAAAGTGGATTTAAAACAATATATAAACCATGTTGAGATCGTAATTCATAATCCATTAAATCCAAGAAGTAAAAGCAAACGAACTTTTTTAGATGCAAGGTTTAGAATGATTTTAATGTCAATAATATATATATGATAAATAAGGTAGAATCACAAAATGTAAAAGAAACTACATAGAGTATGTGTCAGTGCTATATATACTACTCCAAACAAGCTGATACTTCCAGATGCTGAAGATGCAAGTACAGAAAGAAGAAACCTCCACACGACAATTTAGCATAAGTAATAAAACCATAAGAAAAGTGAGGGAGCTAAAAGAATTGATTACTGGCCTTGAAGGACAAGTTAAAGTCATTCTAGTCCTGCCAAAGTTTCCTGGGACAGGGCCCATGTCAGTAACCTCAGCTCGCCTGTGAGAAAGCGCTTCCATTACCAACCCCACATGCTCTTCATTCACCTGAAGTTAATAAATTTATAAATTAATTCCTGAAGAGTGCATATCAATATATCATAGGTGAAGGTAACACACAAAATAGTATATTGACCTCCTCACCTCAATAGTTACTTCCTCTATTGGCTCTAGCTTCACACCATTCTCATTTTTGTACCTGACACAATATGCAAACATATCTAAGCAGGGATTGAAAGAAATAAAATGACGTATTAAGTGGTTCATTTTATATATTATATATTCATATTTAAGGTGGTGCCAAAGAGACTTATGATTTAGTTCCTACAACCAGCTAATAGTTCACACATAACAAATTTAACAACCATAATTTTTAAATCAATTTATCAAAATATAACTTCTTTAACTGTCATCAGTTTTGTAAAATATGGATGAAATGGAAAGGCAGTAAACATTATCAAGAATACTGGTTGCAACTAACTGATTACAAAGGTTGACATCAAAATCCACAAGTTCAATATTCTACAACATCTATGAATATCAATAGTAACATTTTTTCTTTTTGCTGCAACTGTCCAGCAGTCCAGCAGTAACACTACTTGGTACCAACTAAATCCTTCGTCATAATTGTATCTCTAACGATAAAATAAAGTCAAAACCAATGAAAATTATTTAATGCGAAAAAGTAGTAGTAGATCGATAAAAAAAAGGAAAATTCTGGCAGGTGGTCACGGTGTAACAATTTTGTAGGCAGCATGTCGTTATAGTAGTCGGGTCAACACACTTGAAGACCAATAATACAAAGGTCGGATAGACAGATGTACGCAAGAGAGATATTTTGACCTAATTTATTATCATTTCTTCAAAAGAAAAAGCTTAAAAGGGTTTTTCGATTTATCATTTGCAAGTTCATATTACAAATACAGGATACCAAGTGAGAAAACCTACATAACTTTTGGTGGTGAGACAGAAAGCTCAAAATTTTCACGCCTCATATTCTCGAGCAGGATACCTGGTTCGTCAATACATACACACAGTGAATAAAGTCAGGATACGTAATGCCTCAAAAAGTTATGTAACGAACACTGTGACTTAAGGTCACATTACCTAATTGAAGTTCTCCTCTGCCTTGAACCTCATAGGACTCCGCTAAACCAGGGATTACATTGATGGCCAAATTTGTTTCGGCTTCAGCCAATAGGCGATCACCAATCTTTCCTCCAGTTAACTACAATACCATGAGGCATTAGAAACTGTGGCAACATGATATTAGTCATAATTGCAACCACACATTCATTGTTCTTATGGGAGTTTGCTCAGATCAAACATATTAATAGGCATGTGATAGGCATAGTTCCATGTCATGCTTAGGGAGATAACATATGATAAAGAAATGAAAAATGAAATGTTCAACAAAGAGAAACTGTGCCTAATAATTACTTAAGACGAGATACAACTATGGAACTCTACATGCATATTTTAAACATGTTTGCCTTGCAAGCTTTATCAATCTTTATCAGAATCTAGAATCTAGATGAATGAGCCAATAAGCAATTCTGCATAACTAGACAAATACGTTTGATTTATGTAGGAAATACTAATATGGGGTTGTTGCAAGCTAGCTTATAACATACTCAAAAAGTATCACTATATTCTGCAAGTCCTTTTAGAAAACATTCCATATACAAGAATAAAAGACCAGTGTAGTTCAACATAAAACAAGATGGTCTTGCTATGTCCTATATGAAAGCCAATACAAACATCCACGCACTTACTTTTACTGAATAGGTAAAATCTTATCTACCCCGGATAACCATTTTTAATTTAAACACCCATTTGTTCAAAAAAAAAAAAAATTTTAATTCCTATACTAAATAAAGTTAAATTATGAACTGAAACAACTGAAGAAGAATATTACCGGTTTTCTAGATTACACTACATTAACAACCAAAGCTGATTATAGTAAACGAAAGGCAATTGCGTCTAACTTGAAGTGAAGTGCACAAGGGAAAGGTCAATGAATAGTTATATTGTATCTAAAAAAAATGAATAGTTATATTTGCAAAAAGAAAGTAAAAAGAAGTTTGAAAGATTGGCAGATACGGCTTCGACTCTGCATATTTAGTAGACTTTAAGTGATTGGTTTAAGTTTAAGAAATTAAGTACAAACTACAAGAAGAAAAGCTATTCCTCTTACTTGAGTACCATCTTGACCAGCCAATGGAGAGTCATTCACACCAAAAGTCATTGAAATGGTTGGAGGATCCAGCTCAACGGTGGGCAAGGCCGTCATGACCTAGCCAACAAATTATCAGTTGAAAGAACATATCAATATCAAAAATAAACATGCTCAATCTATAATTTGTGTTTCACATAGTACTATGATCACGACTAGTGACACTGATATTGCGATGTCAACTACAGAAATAAGCCCCAGCCTATTCATATTTCCAAACCTCAAGCAATAAACTATGAATGCAACAATTAGGGCTTTGATCCGATTGCATTCTCTAGAATGGTTTATTTTTAAGCTAAATGTCCAAATAAAACAGCCGGTGGAATGTGAAAGTTGCTCGTAAGTATACCAGAATGAACATCAACATGAATGTCAAGAAGATTGGTAGTTCCTTTAAAGAATTATTATACAAGAAATGAAAATAAAAAAGATTCGCATCTGTATTGTTGGAAGTGTTCATTAAATTGCTCAGTGCCAGCTTTATATATTATCAGTAAGTAATTAACTTTCAATACTACTGAACAATTGAACATATGGTGCATGTCGGTATGCGAATCAGGGAAGGTGATAAGATAACAAATTCACCTCCTTGGAAATGTGTCAGTGATTAAATATGTAACTTCAAAAGATATAGCTTGCATATAGCAGCCTGGATAACAACCTAACAATCATTCATTACCATAATACTAATCATGCATTCTGAAAAATGTGTGTATGGGTGATGGGGGACTGCCAAAATATAAGTTCAAGACTAATACCTCCACATTTGCTATTGTGTGCCCAATAGATGGACTCTTCAACCCTGCCATTGATATTATATCGCCAGCACCAGCACTTTCAACATCAAATGAGATCATCCCTTGTTTTTTCCTTAGCTTCACAACCTAATTATATATATACATCAATTGAACAATAAGAAACCAGAAGCGTCAAACTGCATCTAGCTATTAGAAAGAATACTAGATTACTAGTTATAGATTGACGTATAGAAAACAAACGCTACTCCTGATATGCAATCTTGAGACCACAAATTATTTGATTCTGAAAACTATCTCTCTAGGTCTTAATAGTACGCAAACATTATATTTCAATTTCAATTTCAGTTTTCTCTATGTTCCTTTGTAGGTTTCTCACATGGCTTTGCATGATTTTTTAACACTAGAGGTACCGATTTCGACCCATTTACTAATCTCAAACAGATCAAGGGAGTGACAGCCAATTCTAATGAATACAACCTCCCTAAATCCTTTTTATTGAAAGACTTAAAAATTTATTCTAGCAACATTGTTGTCGTAGCCTTAAGTGTACTAACTGTTTTGTATATGTTCTACAAAATGAACAAAAGAGGGTTGATGGGTCGACCCTACCCAGTCCGGAACACTTCAACCCGTACAAAACATGAACTAAAATCGACCTGGATCGTTTTGACCCGTGACCGACCTGGCTGACCTACCCCATATTGGCACCTCCATTTAATATTACTCAAGTTACACAAATAGAACTGTCTTTTTCCATTCACTGACTGTAAATTTTGGAGACCTTATTAGATCAAGACCAAATTACTTGTACAAAACTATAACTTAAATGCAGATCAAAGTACTATCCAACTAATCTACTAAAGGGAACAGTTGAAATAGATCAAAGTACTATCCAACTCATCTACTAAAGGGAACAGTTGAAATAAAAGAGCACATGAAAATGAGTGGTATATGCAAATAAAAATTACTACAAGTAGAGCATATGACCACATACTTTCCCATCTTCAATTTTTACAACCCCAGAATCAGAGTCACGTAGTCCATGAACCTTGTCATTAATACGGACAACACCAGATGTAATACGACCAGTCAAAATTCGCCCTACGTAATCATCTTTTTCCATCATGGAAACCTGAAAAAAAACAGTCCATCCTCTATCTCAAGCTCACTCTTGTAAAGTGCACAAAATTAAACAAAATAAAATATTCAATAGTTCATATACAGAAGCAACCGCTGTTAGAAAGAAGACCTATCTGATAAAAGAACCTAATTGTTCCAAATTATTTCATCGACAAAATACACATGTACACAGCCTACTGCACCTTTATCATCCTATGATACAATCAAATTAAAAGACGTAGTAGAAAGTATTATTTCTGTCTAATACAGCATGAACATAGAACATCTCAAGAAGAACAAATAACAAGATTGGAATTTCCCATCGATATTCATATTTTTTTTTCTTCCTTTCACTTATCCTGTCCTAGAAGGCCAAGTCATATTGATATCGAAAAGTATATATTTACATAGCAAGGAATACATCTAGGGAAGGAATCCTATAAAAAGAACTCTTAGTGTACAAAGCGCTAAAAAGGCACTGATGAACATTTATACCATTAATGAACATCCATGTCCAACTTCAATTTAATTCGTTCACCGGACACAGTTGTTGAGTCAAATCTCTAAAATCTCTAGATTTACTATCGTTGTCAAGTTATATGTTTCTGTGGGACACTACAACATTAAAGCATAAGTTCACAATAATGGTCCACAAACCTATTAAATATTACTAAGAAACATACTGCCTCCGCCCTAGGAACTACAACACTTCCCTTTTAATTATTGGCAAGTGCGATATATTATTCTCGCTATCCTATCTACTACAGATGTAATTCAGGCTCATTGTGGTAAACGAAACTTGGTTTAATCCAACGGTGCAAAAAACAAATCCAAACGAAGGCAGAAGGGAAAGAATAGAATTAAATGGTACAGTTCATTTGCAGGGATGACTAGACAACACCAATAAGCAATGTTCAAAAAGGTGTTAGGCAAAGCTAGGCAGTAGACCAAAAGTCTAGCACTTATTTGGATAAATATGGATTAAGCATATCTTTCAAGTGACACATAAGGTAAAAGCATCTCAAGCTTATTTTAATAAATTTAACTATAGATGTTGTCTCCAATATACCAACATATGTTAATCAGAAGGCAGGTACTATGTCATATTTTTATACTTTAATATCCATCTTTAATTACTTGCTTCAGCATTCCATTGACATAGTTCTGTTGAAAAGATTGGTATCATAACCTCCAATTTGAGAAAGATCAAGTAATGGGCCCAGGTCAAGAACAATCAGTTAGTACCTATTTGACCTTTAAAGAGACTTAAGAAAGACCTAGTAAACAATGTTAAATGCTAGAGAAAAAGCAACTAAGGGCAGTACAATTTAACCAAATATTATATACAGAAACCATCTAGTTTGGATGATGTTTATCATTTATGTCGGTAATTTCAGATCTTCAAATATGCAAGGGTGTGCATATAAATCTTACATGATCAAAAGCATACAAGCATTGAATGTACAAGGCACTAGGAATTAACCAACCAGCATTCGGAAAGGCTCGTCAAGGCTTGCTTTTGGAGGAGGGACGTATTTTACTATTGCGTCAAGCAACTGTGACATATTCTTGGCATCTGCTGGAGGATTCTTGGTATATGTGGATGAAGCCCATCCTTCCTTAGCAGAAGCATATAAAACCGGGAAGTCAAGTTGCTCCTCTGAAACATTAGTTTGATAAATAGTTTCATATTAGACAAAACTCAAGAATATGATACCGAACATTAACAAATTATTTCTTGCATCTGCACACCTGTTGCACCAAGGTTTGCAAATAGGTCGAATACTAAGCTCTCAACTTCATCACACCTCTCCTCACTAACTGCATGAAAGATGATGGTTAATATGGTCTTTCTTCAATGAACAAATTAACAAGAAAAAGTAAAATACAAATTTTGATAGTGGAAGGTGAAAAGAAACAATATTTAGGATGCATTTTAATATCAAGGAACATAACAATTGCAAATAGAAGAATTAAGTAATGCATATATAAGCAAGTAAAGAGGCACCTGAAGGTCTATCTACTTTGTTCATGAGTAGTATAGGTCGCAGCCCATATCTTAAGGCTTTAGCTAAGACAAACTTTGTCTGTGCAAGTGGCCCTTCACCAGCATCCACAACTAATATTGCTCCCTCAACCATTCCAACCACCCGCTCAACCTACACGCTCATAAGAAAGAGAAAGAAATAGGTGACGAAGTGGTACTAAACATTTACTCTAACAACAGTTATTGAACGAAAGGCCGGGAACCAAACAAATTACAGTTGCAATATTAGCAAGCACTTCCAGCATAGTAAGTAGAGTTCATTTTTTCATATAGCTATGTGCACGCCAAAGATGAGTTCTCTTGGACCATCAAAAAGCCAGTTTTTGGATGTGTTATAAAGGTAAATATGTGATATTGAATAATCATAAACCGATGAACTGTAACAGAACCTGTTGTTACTGATGGTGTTTGGATGTGCTTCTGTTGCTTAAATATATACCAATCAGATAATTAGATGTCTGAGTTTTGAAAATTCTGATTATTTAATTTACAGAATTAATGGTATAAAATGGCCAAACAACACATTTTTTTGTATAAGTCCCTTAATTGGTATATAAAATGGGTAGATAGGTGATTTTAGTTTACCTTTACTCCCTTATATAATCAGTGTAATTTTACTCCCCTGGATAATCAGTTCATATAATAAAGGAAAAAACTTGAAACATCAGAGAATCAATGCCAAAACACAAATCCAAAGACCCCCTAAGAACAAGTCAAAGCCTCAAAGAGTTAAATGTTCAGTTAAATTACTCATTGCAAGCACATATCTATGTCTTTTCAAATGTTTTTGTACATCAATCCGTGAGAAAAAAAGAAGAAAACAAAACTGCACATGTGACTAATCTTTGTTACCAAAGATGTACCTCACCACCAAAATCTGCATGTCCAGGTGTATCAACCATGTTCAGCTCATTTTCTTTCCATGAAATGGAAGTAATCTGCAATTAATGAAAAGAACATAAGAATCTGCCAGTTCCAAAAAGATCGACACAACAAATGACGTAAACACAGATGCATTATTGATTATTATACCTTGCAATAAAAATCATATCGGAAATAGTAAAGATATATTAACTAGTACAAAATTCACATATTCACTTCATTGCTAACATAGTGCAGCTGGAATATGTAACAATTCCAAACAGAATCTTCGACCTAATTTAATATACATCGACACGAACATAATTGAGCTAATTTGCTTAGCTGAGTCTCAATATAATGTAACAAACATCAATACTGATATATCAAAAACAATGAATTAACATACACTACTTTTATATTTCTATTTATATAATACCTTAGAAGCGATGGTAATTCCACGTTCTTTTTCGAGCTGATTAGAATCAAGTGCACGTTCATGTGGAATATCAGCACCACACTGACGAAGCAAACGATCCATAAGAGTCGTTTTACCGTGATCTACATGAGCAATCACCGCCACGTTACGAAGTCGGTTAGGATCAAGCGAACCGCCGGGAGCAGTTGCGGCGGCGGAAGCTGCAGCTGTGGCGACAGAGAAGGAGCGTGAGATTCCCGTGGAGCGTGCATGAATGAAAGGTTTGAGATACGATGACGAAGAGGAAGAAGAAGAGGTGATTGATTTTTTGGTGGTGGACCAGAGAGCACGAACCAGAGGTCCGACCATTTTAAGGGAGATAGAAATGGCGTACAAACAGAAGTTGTAAGCGATTTGGGGTTTTAGGGGTTATGAAGAGGGTAACTGTTACTGGAAGAAGCGAAGATTAAAAATAAATAAATGCAGCAAAAACAAAATATGGTAAATTGTCCTTTTAAATATGGTAAATTCAATTATTCATAAATTTGTATTTTTTGCTAACATATGTCACGTGTCACACGTTAAGCCGCATTTAATAAAGTCTAAAGGAAAATGATTGGTAGGCCTAAAACTGTAAGTCTAAATATAGACCTAAAACTGTGATTGGTAGATGGGAAAAATTAAGTGGATGAGATTAGGAGAGAGAAAAAATTCAACCAATCAGAAAAGTAGGTCTATTTTTAGGTCTATGTAATTAGTCTTATATAGCATTACTCAAGTCTAAATTTTCTTAAATATTACCATTTGCATTTAATACTTATTAATTCAATCTAGTATTTACCTTCTTTATACGCATATTAATTACAAATTCTGATATTTAAGAAAATTTTAACTTTATTAAATGCGGTTTAACGTGTGTTATAGGGGCACACACGTTAGCAAAACCCTTCATATTTTTAGATGGAAAAAAAGCCCAAAAAAAGTAAAATTTTAATATATTATAATTCAAATAATTAATTAATTAATACATCATAATTTTGATTGAATTAATATAATGAGAAAAACTATCTCTTTCTATATTTATTGGACGAGCCTTAATACGTATACATTTTTAATTTAGATTCGTTTGACTTGATCTCAACCGTTAAATGATTTTGATAAACAAATCTGAACCGCTGATTTAGATTAACAGCATTGTTTACGTAATATCTCATCTTTCATCGTCTAAATTTACCATGTTACCCCTATACTAACTGTATGTTGCGAAATTATATGAAGCTAAATAATTTAAATTTTAAATTCAAATTTCTAATTTGAGAAAACATAACTGAAGTTTGAACTTTCAAACTAAAAATGCGTACTCTTAGTTATATACTCCGTATTAAATATAAATAATATATAAATAATTTTAAAGAATAACCTTGTGTTAAATAAGTCAACAATATTTTGGAATTTATTATTGGATAACAAGAAAATATTCATAAAAAATAGGACCAAATCACGGCACCAACAATAACCGATTCAAAGCATACGGCCATCATATGCTAATTTGAAATTCAAACTTTCAGATCAAAAATTGGGGGAGAAATTCATAACAAAGCCAACCATGCTCTACGATTTCTTCTTGATTCAAGAGGTTAGGGTTTTTCTTCCCAATTTCAATTATAAACAACACTTAACAATCAAAAGTTAGTGTAATATCACGTACCATCATCTAGGTTTCGTTTTTTTTTTTCTTGTTATCATCTTCTCCTGACTTCAGATTGCCTTCAAAAATTTCAAACCGTCTTCATGTTTGTCCGATTTAATCAATGTGTAAAGTTTTATTAAATTTTTAGGGTTTCATTATATTATTTATTATGTTGATATTATAGTCCCATGTATGGTATCCTTCTTTCTTTCATATGAATACTTTTTGATTTTCGGTTATTTTTAATACATTTCTATATTGGATGTCGATTTAATTGTTTTTTGTTTCAAGATATCATCACGAGTTTGGACTTCTTGTACTTCTTGCAGTTCCTGTTTATAACACCCCTCATTTTGAAAACATTTAAATATATTGTACCGGAAGCGTTATCCCAATTTCTACATTTATAAGATACATTGTTTCATATAGATATAAAATCAACTTAATTCAAAACACAGTTTATCAACATGGGTGTTATATAAAACAAAAGATATCATTAATTTAGTTAAATCAAATGTCAGAGTCACGTCAGCATGTCAAACATTCCTTCTAGTCCAACTTCTTGCCCACCCAATACAATAGCCAAAACCTGCAAGAAGGGATAATGTGGGGGATTAGCATAACGCTAAGTGAGCAGATACTAATCAACAACCTAACTTAGCGCAACAACTTTGTGTACAACAATTAGCACTAAACAAGCAAGTACCCAATACAACACATCAGCAACGCATCAGTTCAACAATGCAACAATTCAACTAATCAACAACACCATAATGAGGATCGGCGGCTCTGGGGATAACCATAAACCCGGGAGGCTCCCCAAGAACACTTACCCAACCTATCCGTATGGCCATACGGACGAGACAATAGCTAGTGATTATCTTCAACTAACACAGGAGGTGTGTTAAACTTTGGATAACCAACTAGCCCAACCAACAGTTCAACAACTCGTTGCCTCATTAACAACTGATGCCCGAAGGCCAATTAACTCAAGTGATCACGTAATCAACAAGTCGCATATTCAACTAGTCAACATATCAACAGTATTATTACTATCAACATAATCATCAATGCAAAGGATAAAGTAATAATACGTTACTTGTTGTAACCAAACTTGTTACAACCAAGTTACGCTGAGGATTAGAGATCCACTCACCGACCACCTCAGGCATCCACTCAGTAGTCTAATATCACTGAGTCTTCTGCACATCTGACAATATAATTAAACAAAATGAGTTAGTAACTCATTCATAATAATTAACTCATGTTAAAGTCATACAACATGATTCATAATCTCTATTTCATTGAGTTATTACTCATTTCGTAAATCACTTAATTTGTATCATTTCAAGATTATGAATAATCACTTTAATCATCTCAATTCACAATCACTTAATAAACTATGATCATCTTTCAACATCAAATCAAGTAAGTTTCCAAGATTAGGAATAGCCATTATAAACATCAATATTCATAATCAATTACCAAATTATGATCATTAGTATCACATTCTCACCTTTATCCATCTTAATCATTGTTAACTAATATAATTAACCCATTAACAAGATTAATAACGTCTAACATCAACAATTAATCAAACCCCTCATAATTATCTTCATGAATCAATCATAATCACCATGAACACCTAATCAACTTTACACAATTTAGTTTGAATACAACTAATCATCATCATGTATCAACTAAACCATTTAACTTTATTAATGATCATATATCAAATTCACAATTTCTAAACTAGGTTTAGATTATAATCCACATATAATCATCAACTAACAACTATATGATCATTACAAGCTTCGACTTTATATTAATCAAACAACTTTTATCTTAATTATTATCAATATCAAGAACACTCAATCAATTCATAAACCCTAGCTTCATTGATGTTAATCATCATCATTAATAAGTTCTAATAACATCATTTATGAGTTTAATACACATCAATTAACAATTATATAATCCTTTCATGCCTTAATTTCATCTCAATCATCACAAACCTCAAAAACACTAAACAAAAATAACTTTTAGCTTGAATCTTGCTACTTATCATCATTAGTGAGTTTATCTCACATCAATTTCACCAATCTAAACCCTTAATTCGAATTATACTTAAGAACATCAAAGAACCCAAATTTTAGGGTTCATAAATTTCAAGAAATTGAGACTTACATGTTGTTTAGAATGATTAGAGGATGATAACCTTTGATCTTGAAGCTTGAATTCGAATTTGGCATCATTAATTTGATGGAAGGAAGTGATTTTAAGAGTTAATCTAGGGTTTCTCATATAATGTATGTATATATGATAATATATGATGCGTACGTATGTATATAGATAAAAGAGACCGACCCAAGCATTTAAAGGTGTACTACAAGTGTTTAGATTTCATTCCCCGTACTTATAATTGTCTGGAACTTAAAAACCATTTACGGGGAAACATTATTTTATTTTACCATCAACTAAATAAAATTAAAACACTCAATAATTTATTAGTCACAATAAATTATTCGACTCTTTTACCCATTTATTTTCAAATAATACAACACACCTATTTTCTGACACAATTAATAATAATTCACAGTTAGAAAATATTAAATACTACTAGACCCAAATACTGGGTGTTACAAATCTCCCCTCCTTAAAGAGATTTCGTCCTCGAAATCTGATCACATTATATATAATCTAAGAACACAACCACCTATTACTCCCCTTCCCCATGTGAGATTCAACTCACATTTTATTTCTACTTTGCTAATACTTAACCTTTCATATTACACTAATTGTATACTACTCATTAATATATGCACTCAATTTATTTCAATTATGCATATAACCCCATGCATATCTATAATCACACAAACACCGAATCAATTTGCATATATTTAACTATTTAAACACAATATATATGTATATCTTATCAACTTACACACCACCAATGTGTATATCAATTAAATTCACAATAACACATAAGTTGTGTTTCATACACCGCTTAATTCAACTATCATCAAATACATATATCATACATTACTCCCTTGAGCAATTCCTAAATATATGTACACGGTTTCGATTCTTTCCACATTCACATATCCAAATGTAAATGTTTATTCCTTTTTCCCCTGGCACAATTATTGTGCACTTATCCTGTCTTTAATAAGTCAACTAACCATTTACATGAGCATTTATACTTAGTCATGTATACAACTAAAACACATAATCACTT
The DNA here is from genome assembly GCA_949592205.1 of Helichrysum umbraculigerum. NCBI lineage: Eukaryota > Viridiplantae > Streptophyta > Magnoliopsida > Asterales > Asteraceae > Helichrysum > Helichrysum umbraculigerum. The sequence goes on from CATIUR010000005.1 coordinate 39,006,173, forward strand.
GTCACAAATGTAACACATATCTCTTTGAACATCTCAACCTTACAGTAATTACAACAAGTGGTAGTGAATACCACAATATACACCTTAACAACAAAAGTTTAGCTCGATTTACAACTAGCAATTTAACTAACATCTTGTTAGAAATTTTCACTTTTGCAACTAGTTGATTACAACTTTACAACTTATAAATATAAATACAACTTGATTATATGAAACTCTTATTCGAAAGCATCACCATTCATATAATCATAATCACATATAGAATAAACAATAAGCAGTATGTAGAGGTCAATTCTTATTGTTGAAACTACTATTATATAATCAACTAGCATCCGGTTACACCAATTAAGATGCTAAGACAACACCCGTTAATACCATGTATCATCCTCAATGGTATTTCAACAACACAAGGTGTAGTCATAAATCATCTTTTCAACAATATTACCACAATATTATTCATAAACAACTGACCTCTACTTTGCGGAAATCATTTTTTTAAATATTACTAGTTGCACTTAACTATATACATATCTCTTGTATCCTAGTTACCACATTAAACAACAACTTAATGGTTTATTACTCTTTTATTTTAGTCAATCATTGACTATATTTCAACTACAGGTCAACATATCTTACCTGTTATTTTAAAACCACTTAACTTTACCTGGTACTTAGTAACCTCAACAACTCCATGTGAAATGGCATAATATAAATACGTTGGCCAGACGTCGTCATATTATGTCATTCACACTTTATTCTCAGGCCACTTCATACCATTTATCTCCTAAGTAATTATCTTTACTCTCACATATTGCTCAACAGTAATATCAACACTTTACACAATTACAACAACCTGTAATAGCAAGTATATTCCCAATTTTTAACTTGCTACTATTTTCAACTTATCACCTTTAATATGAACTACTCATATTATCATGTATATATAACAATACAAGCATATAACACCAATGTCTGACACAATACATCAGTCAACTTTGTTATCACCCGAACCAATATCAAGTATTATTTATATAACTTAATACTTATAGTACATTTAGTACTAAACAATTCATCAATATTATGTATAATATTCAACACATAATAGTCAATCTATATACCTTTAATCAAATCTCAATTGAGTATTTCATGCTCAACTATTACATCAATATAAGCTCCTATGCTTATTTCGTAATTTCTTAAAACGCTCAATTCAACATTTTATCATACTCTAAGTAATTCAACTACTTCATCTCATTTCAATTAGTCCACATAATATAGTTCATATGATTAGCTAATCAATGTTTACTAATTCTTGCTAGTAGCAATCAACAATACCATTTACTGGTATATTTTTGCAGTTAAATAAACTGCCTACAACCGACGCATACACCATAAAATATGTGAACCTCTTAAATCAACTTTTAATGTTGTATATAGTCACAGGAATGATCTCTGGGTTCAATGAAACAAAAGCTCAATGCAAAACGTAAGCTAAAAGTTCGAAATAAGATTCGAAAAAACAATAAAACGCGATTTTTCGGGCCCCAAACGACCCCGAAGTGCCAAAAACTGACAGGGCTCATGGCGGTGCGATGAGCTCTGACCGTTGGGCCGTTTTTTAGTGGACATGTAAATTTCGTCTTAATCGGACACCGAAATTTTCTAGCGGAAATTTCTACGTCAAAAGTTACGTCGAACGTCGAAAAACGTAAAAAAATATTTTAATCCTGTAAATACCCACAAACCACCGGCTAGGCTACATGAGCCGCCGGCTAACATATCTAGCCGCCGGCTAAAGGTCTTGACCCGCCGGCTACCCGAGTCGAAACGCCGGCTAACACCAATTTTTGCAAACAAAACAAAAGTGCGTTTTAAAGCCAAAAGAAGCCGCCGGCTTGGGGCATCCAGCCGCCGGTTTGGACCTCCAGCCGCCGGCTATAACCTCCAGCCGCCGGGTCCCCTGTCTGCAAAGCAGACTGAACATCTTAGTGCAAAAATGCGAATTTCAAACGCGCATATCTCACAAACCGTAAGGAGTTAGGTCATGAAATTTTGCAGGCACCTCCACTATGCCAAAATAAAACTTTCCCTTTTTACACTTTTTCAATTTTCACATTTTACGAGAAAACGGACGTGTAACTCATTTTAGGCCATTTCCGACCATTTTAGTGAACACGCCATATTCCAAATGGCTTACTTTCTGACTTCAACCCTTTACCAACATGTTTCTATATATATTTAAGACGTGTGGGCATATTCATCACCCCTAATATACCCTTCCTATCGTATTTTCACTCGTTGACCCGTTTAGGGGTCCAATTGGGCACCTTTACCAAAATCTACTAGTTTAACTACTTCAACACTTTCAACACACATTTCTACTATATGTAGGACTTAAAATCACTGTTACATTGGTCATAACCAAACCAATACTCATTTTAACCATTTAACCACCCAGTGACCCATTTGGGCACTTTAACAACCCATTTGGGTTTCAACCTATATGTTTACAAATTTTAACACCCATTTTACACTTCTTTGACTTTACCAAGTCAAACAACTTCACTTTCGCTATCGGTGTCTCATTATATTCTTAAAACACCAAATTCACATAAAATCATCAAATTTAGACCAATCACAACAAGTTTTCCAATTTCATGATCACTTTGACTTTTCACAACTTGTCAATACATATTAGTTTGGTTGACCACTTCGACTTCATTATATTACCACTTTTAGTATATAGATCATAATTCAATTACAATCATGATCATTATTAAACACATAAACATCTTACCATATTCATCACTTTATAGTATATATATTACCAAATTCGACTCTACTAATCTCAACTTTGACTTTTCTGTGTCAAACATACCATTCCCAATCAATGGACACTTTCTCATTTAAACAACAACAAGACTCCAAATTACCTCGATTGAGATATTCCAACAATCTCATTATACTATCTAGAGTCATTTCAACTTTGCTAATCACAGTACTTCCAAAATTATTATTTCACATAACAATTCATACAACCGATTTCATATTTTAATTTCATATTGTAGACACAATTAAATCCACATAATACAACTATTACACCTTATTCAACAATGTATCTACACAATTTAACAATATATTACACCTTTCTATGATGTTAAACATCTCATTTAGTATCTCCTCATCAGATTTACAAGCAACTATTATCAAGGACTCATCACTAAGGAATCATAGCAGTTTGACTCAACTTACTTCACTACTAATCATAACATAGCAAAGTAAACAATTCAAACTTATTTAAATTCATCGAATTTATCGAGAATTACCTGGCATATCTAGGCCCACGAGTATTGAGGAATCAATGAGAATACCTATTGGTTCCTCATATTCCTCCGTCTCTGCAACCAAAACAACACTTTTGCAACTTTTTATAGGTTAGTACACATTCAATAACAACTTTCTCATGCAACTACTAATCCCGCACTCCCAGGAATGTTTGACTTGACACTACCATAGATTTGGGATTGAACACATTGCAATGTCCAATTCGCCCAAACCTATGCTCTGATACCAACTTATAACACCCCTCATTTTGAAAACATTTAAATATATTGTACCGGAAGCGTTATCCCAATTTCTACATTTATAAGATACATTGTTTCATATAGATATAAAATCAACTTAATTCAAAACACAGTTTATCAACATGGGTGTTATATAAAACAAAAGATATCATTAATTTAGTTAAATCAAATGTCAGAGTCACGTCAGCATGTCAAACATTCCTTCTAGTCCAACTTCTTGCCCACCCAATACAATAGCCAAAACCTGCAAGAAGGGATAATGTGGGGGATTAGCATAACGCTAAGTGAGCAGATACTAATCAACAACCTAACTTAGCGTAACAACTTTGTGTACAACAATTAGCACTAAACAAGCAAGTACCCAATACAACACATCAGCAACGCGTCAGTTCAACAATGCAACAATTCAACTAATCAACAACACCATAATGAGGATCGGCGGCTCTGGGGATAACCATAAACCCGGGAGGCTCCCCAAGAACACTTACCCAACCTATCCGTATGGCCATACGGACGAGACCAATAGCTAGTGATTATCTTCAACTAACACAGGAGGTGTGTTAAACTTTGGATAACCAACTAGCCCAACCAACAGTTCAACAACTCGTTGCCTCATTAACAACTGATGCCCGAAGGCCAATTAACTCAAGTGATCACGTAATCAACAAGTCGCATATTCAACTAGTCAACATATCAACAGTATTATTACTATCAACATAATCATCAATGCAACGGATAAAGTAATAATACGTTACTTGTTGTAACCAAACTTGTTACAACCAAGTTACGCTGAGGATTAGAGATCCACTCACCGACCACCTCAGGCATCCACTCAGTAGTCTAATATCACTGAGCCTTCTGCACATCTGACAATATAATTAAACAAAATGAGTTAGTAACTCATTCATAATAATTAACTCATGTTAAAGTCATACAACATGATTCATAATCTCTATTTCATTGAGTTATTACTCATTTCGTAAATCACTTAATTTGTATCATTTCAAGATTATGAATAATCACTTTAATCATCTCAATTCACAATCACTTAATAAACTATGATCATCTTTCAACATCAAATCAAGTAAGTTTCCAAGATTAGGAATAGCCATTATAAACATCAATATTCATAATCAATTACCAAATTATGATCATTAGTATCACATTCTCACCTTTATCCATCTTAATCATTGTTAACTAATATAATTAACCCATTAACAAGATTAATAACGTCTAACATCAACAATTAATCAAACCCCTCATAATTATCTTCATGAATCAATCATAATCACCATGAACACCTAATCAACTTTACACAATTTAGTTTGAATACAACTAATCATCATCATGTATCAACTAAACCATTTAACTTTATTAATGATCATATATCAAATTCACCATTTCTAAACTAGGTTTAGATTATAATCCACATATAATCATCAACTAACAACTATATGATCATTACAAGCTTCGACTTTATATTAATCAAACAACTTTTATCTTAATTATTATCAATATCAAGAACACTCAATCAATTCATAAACCCTAGCTTCATTGATGTTAATCATCATCATTAATAAGTTCTAATAACATCATTTATGAGTTTAATACACATCAATTAACAATTATATAATCCTTTCATGCCTTAATTTCATCTCAATCATCACAAACCTCAAAAACTCTAAACAAAAATAACTTTTAGCTTGAATCTTGCTACTTATCATCATTAGTGAGTTTATCTCACATCAATTTCACCAATCTAAACCCTTAATTCGAATTATACTCAAGAACATCAAAGAACCCAAATTTTAGAGTTCATAAATTTCAAGAAATTGAGACTTACATGTTGTTTAGAATGATTAGAGGATGATAACCTTTGATCTTGAAGCTTGAATTCGAATTTGGCATCATTAATTTGATGGAAGGAAGTGATTTTAAGAGTTAATCTAGGGTTTCTCATATAATGTATGTATATATGATAATATATGATGCGTACGTATGTATATAGATAAAAGAGACCGACCCAAGCATTTAAAGGTGTACTACAAGTGTTTAGATTTCATTCCCCGTACTTATAATTGTCTGGAACTTAAAAACCATTTACGGGGAAACATTATTTTATTTTACCATCAACTAAATAAAATTAAAACACTCAATAATTTATTAGTCACAATAAATTATTCGACTCTTTTACCCATTTATTTTCAAATAATACAACACACCTATTTTCTGACACAATTAATAATAATTCACAGTTAGAAAATATTAAATACTACTAGACCCAAATACTGGGTGTTACACTGTTATCATAAGCTTCAAATATGGATGAGGTAACATGATATAAGGTTAGAAAGCACCCATAAACATACATTTTGGTTTTATATGTACTAACCATATATGTACTCGAACTGGTAGAAGATGAAAGTATCCGATGACGAGGGGAAAGGAGCCTGTGTAGTTGCAGAAACAGTAAATGACCAACATCATAATATCAATGGAAGGCAAAAATCCCAAGTTAGTCTAATACTCTAATTTTGTTGTTTTGACTTTGCTCTTGATTTACACTAATTGAACTAAAATTAATTGTGCTCTTCTTCTTAATTTTAGTCATCGTCCCTTCTGTTGGAATTGTTCAGGAGCAGGGTATGGGTGACTATGGTTAAACATAGAACCACACCCAAAAAACTTGCAGGAAAACACAACCTTAGGATTTTCTTCAAAAAACCTTTTTCTATCGGATTCAAATACTAGGTGAGATAAATTCTGTGATCATATATATATATATATATATATATATATATACTAGTACAGTACCCGCGCAATGCAGCGGTTGTTGAGTCAGGTTACATGTTTATATTATTCCTCGAGCAGTATTGCATTTTTTTCTAATATTCAATACATAAAAAAATTGATATGGATAAATAGTTTTTTTATTAGTTTTGATTTTTTATTAAATATTCAGGGAGGATAGATGAATTCAAAATAAGTTTGTACTTATTTGGAAACTTATTTAAATGGAATGAAAATACTCATACTGCGTATATAGAAACTCTATATAGGCATGATTGATAACTCTGATGTTAAGGGTACAAATGTAATTTTAATTATTGTTGAAGGTTTAAGACCATAGAGATGCTTTATAGATAGTATATATATATATATATATATATATATATATATATATATATATATGTGTGTGTATGTGTGTGTGTGTGTGTGTGTGTATATATATTTGTTTCAGGTTATGCTTTACATTTTGAGTTTAAATCCATTCCTTGGATTGAATTGATAAAACTTTAATTGTATGCTAATTGAAATTACTGTCCATCTGATCTTGAAGGGGTTATACAATTTGAAGGCTATGGATTTTGATTATGTAAGTTTCACAATTTGAAACCCTGCTATATCACAATTCGAACTCTTGATTGATAAATACAAAATCTTGAGTATATGATATACAATAAGATAACATTTATTGATAATATGTTTCTATGTGAATATGAGTATGTGTAAAATGGCATAGTTTCAAGTGAAAATAATTGATAAATGTGATTTTAGTGTTGGGAATATGAGATGGGTTTTTATGAAATTTCTAACTTTGCACGCTCTTATTGCAAGTTCTTTCTCAGAGCAAAACTATAGTAGAGTTAAAGAGATCACATTTTACGCATTAAAGTTTTGATCTTTTGGCTTCTCTTAATCTTTTTCTTTTGACTTCGACAAATTCCATTTTTTTGACAAATTTCTCTTCTTGTTATTATCTTGTGTTGCAAACTGTATTAATAACGGGAGTTAGCTTAGCAATCATATTGGGTCCAACTTTTAGTACGCGAGCCACATTGTTCACCAACGATGATCAAATTCTAACCATTGTTAGATCTGGCATATTGGTATGTACTTGATACTCCTACTTTCTAACACATGCATTGAATAAAAGGATTTAAAGTTTCTGATCTGTTTTTACTATATACGCCACTGCCCGACCATTGATATAACCACCCTAACTTCCATTTATATTTTGAACAGTTTGTGAGTGTGAGTCCACCAATTTTAGCTCTTGCTTATATCTATGATTGCCTTCACTATGGAGTTTTAGATTTCTCATTTGCAGCTAGAAGGATCTGAAAGGTGATATACTTCATCATATTGTTTGTATGCCTTACTGTTATCTGCTCATTACCCGCATTTATTTAGGATCAAAATACTATTATTATTATATCTATATTTTTTTTAATGTTTGTAATGTTGTAATGTTATTTTTGATCGAATCTGATCGTAATCACCAATGAATTTAGCTTGATTTTAGTTGTTTTTCTTGTGTTTTCATGATTTAATAGTATGGTATTTCAGCTGAGATTTGAAGATCATACAAAAGTTGGTTCGGTGATACATCAGGCATCTCATAGAATCTCCATAAGGTATTTCATCTTCTGGAGAAATGGGTTGTTTGATGTATTCTTATAAATAAGTTTTAGCGGTTAATTTGGTTAATTGTTAAGTAGCTGATTGCCTGATTGGGATAGTTTACTTATGTTGAATACTAAGCATAAATACATTAATACTTTTTGAGAATGGGTCAAATGAGTCTTGAAAGTTCTCTTTGATGTTTTCTTTGTTTGCAGTCTCTGGACATATAAGTCTTAGGTGACAATAAGGGCATACGGAAAATGTGCTGTATAATTGGTGGTGATGGAACTAAAAAAATGGGCGGGTCGATTTACTGTTGTATTCAGGTATAGTACATTATCATTTTCAATTTTTGACTGTCCAAAATGAATTTATGTTTCTAATTTTTCATGTTCATCTCTTATAGATTGCGATGTTTTTCATTTTGTGGTCCACGTGGTTCCATGGCAGAAGGTAATTAGTCGTTCATAGTTTTCAATTGGTTTCTAATTTTCATATGAATTACTAATAATTAGTGTATTATCAATATATTTTTTTAATTTGGTTAATGAATTACTTCTTTATTTCCATTTTTACTCAAATTACTCTTCGTTTTTGTCTGTTTATGTTTTTAGTTCACGCATCTCTATGTTAGTCATTACGATGAGAATTGAGAGCAATCAATGATGCTACTACAAAGGTAATTTCCAGTCTCGAATGAAATTGCTGAGGATCAATTACTTTTTCAATATCCTAATAACCACCTATACGTAGGTAAAAGAACATGCAAAGTTGCGCCAAATAATGTAGACTCTTAATTGATTGCTCTCAGAATTTGTGGCTCCCCTTTGTTGTTTCACACAAAGAATGCATTCTACATGTGAAACTTGTCATTAATGGCTAATATGATAATCACCTTTATAATCATTGAAGAATTAGTTATAATTGTAGGCCCGTAGCTTCTTTTGGTGATTCTCGCTCCATAGTTGAGTCTGCGAATGGAACCTTATGTTATGTGTAATCATATCACAGACTTGATTCCATCCCTCTTCCCTCTTTATTATTAAAAGAGGGTTGTATTATCTAATCAATTATTACTTTAGCCTTTTACGTTCAAGCCTCCCCCAAATTATGATTACCAAATAATTATCTAGCAACATTAGACAATTACCATATTACCCCTAAGAATCCTAAAGTCTCGCCATCTGCAATAAAACATTACGCCGCCAGTTTTTTTTGTTTGTGTAGTTTTTGAAATATAAAATCAAAATTCAACCTTTTGATCTAAATTTAGAAGATATTCAACACTCAATTGCTTTATCATTTACAGATATTCATAATTTTGTATGTAGTTACCATTTGAGCCTATATGTTACTACACATTAGATCAGTGTTATGCTTCTACAAATTCAATTATGTGATCCCTACGTGCTTGGTTGGATTGCTGATTTTTATTTCAAGTACCATCATCACTCTTTCAATGTTGGTGTTTTTATAAAGTTCTTGAATCTTGGCCAGATTGTTAACATGTTTCTTAAACTTGAACAGAGGATTGTTGATTTGCTAGCTAAAAGTTTTAGAAGCGATGACGAACAACCATTGGTTTCTACTAATAAGGATGATTTCTTTTCATGCAATGTATGCTGATTATGGGTATTGTTGTTGCAGTTTACCTTTTTATTACTTCAACATCAAATGGCGGGTGAATGTATTCTTTATTTGTTTTTTTATCTAGATATGATCATTAGGCAACTAATAATTTATTATATATTCTGAAGCCATAATTCTTGTGGAGGCTTCTTTCCATGGGCTTGGCTGTTAGAACATATCATTATGATACTCACAAAGAAGTCAAGGTTAGTCCCTCATGCTAAACATCATAAGGTTGTTAAGCAACAATGGGTGGTTATTTATAACTAAACCGCTTTTTGTGGGTTATTAGTCTATCCCAGTTTCTATTCCAAAAATATCCCAATAACACATTCCTCTTACACAAAAAATGTAATTAAATTTACACATTGTGACTACGAAGTAGTAGTTGTATATAAGAATGGCATGGGTCGGCTTTGCCTACTTATACCTTTTTGTCCAAGTACAGAATTTCTATAAAATCAAGTACCATAATATATATGATTAAGAGGCTGTATAATGTGAGTATGCTTTGGGCTTCTCCTGAACCTTTTGACTAGAGGTGGAAATCCAACTATGGTGCCTCGAGATTTGATGACCCCGTATCTCCTTGGATCAAAATTGGGTTGTTGATCACTGTTGTATTAGGTGATTTGAGGTGTTCCATTTTATGGTTCAACTTGGGAACATAGAGTTGTGCCACTATTTCTCATTATATTGTCTTTAACTAATGCAGGTGGCGTTGAAGTCCAACAAGGTTAATAAAGCAATGTAGATGGTTCTAGAGATCAAGAACAAAGGTGTGACTGTTGGTATATGGAAAGTGCTATTTGGAAAATTTAGTCAACTTAAATAAGAATAGATATATTATTCGTAATGCATTCTTAATTTGGTTTTGGTATCACAGATTTAATATTGTTAATTAAAAAACGCAATTATCATTGAAATGAAAATGATTAGTAACATAAATCAAACTATTATTGATGAACTTGTATTTATTTTTTGGTTGATACATCAAGTATGACGTAGTATATCATTTCCATAAAGGCGTTTGAAATTTGGGTATGTGCCCACTTCTCACAGTAATACTGATATTGTTAACGCTTGAATGATAAAAGCAATACCCATAAGTTGCAAATTATGTTAAGTTTTAATACATTTGTTGAGCTCTTACGATGCAAGGTAATTAAAAATATATAATCAATTATGTGTTTTTTTTTTTTATTTCCAATTATATTAATATCGTTGAAAGTTAAAAAATTGTTATTGAAACTCAATAGTAACATGTACCAAAATACACATACCAAAATACACATAAAATAATAAATTTCATATATCTTAGTTAAACTAATTTCCTTAAAACATAGGAGTTGATGATGATAATAATAGATTACTGCAATGTATGAGATATCAATAAGAAAGTGAATATATCTTTTATGTATATAATGATTATATAATGAATGTACTGAAATAATTTTAAAAACTATTATAATGAAAGTATAATACATTAGGACTATTCAAAATTGAAGGCAATAGTTTATTAGGAATTTAAGAATTTATAAATTTTTAAGATGAAAATATTAAAATTTTTGAAGATTTTTAAGAAAATGAAACAATAATATAATCTTGAATTTATTGATGAAATAATATTGTCCATCGAATAGTGTATACTACTATCTATACATCTTTAATTGTGACTAATAATATATATATATATATATATATATATATATATATATATATATATATATTTGTATACTTACTCATATATACCCACTTCTCAACATGGATGTAGGTGAATGCGAAGTTAGATCCTCTTAATGTCAACACAATTTTTTGAATTTGTGAAATTTGGTGCATATTTCCATACAACAATCTATGGCTAAAAAGATTATCAAAATAACAATGCTGATTGAGAGATTCTAGACCGTTATTGTGTTACAAAAAACAATAAAACATAATTAACTAAACGATTATTTATGTATACGATTTAAACAATTGTGATGTTTGCATTTCACTATGATGTCTTCATTATCTGTACAAATATCTTTTCATAAAAACAATGCATTTTTAAAACGTTTTAGTCCGCAAGATTTGCAGGTCTTGAACAATATATTTAAATCTATGTTATTTAAATCCATTACGAACTTTCCACTTGAACAATATTTTTCAATTTTAATGTACCTAATTACTCTTACCAAAAGTGAATTTCAGTGAGCCATTCTGAGACAAAATGTCCGTAAAATTCGCAAACCGGAAACTATGTAATGGACCTGCAAATGTAGTAACCTTCTTCAAAGTAGAATTGCTATTAATCGTTAGTTTGTATTTGTGATTTACAATGGATACTTAATCACTATCCTCCACAACACGAAAATTCGATATCATAGCAACACTTCCTTCTGGAAAATGATTTTCAATCTTTGATATGAATGCATTCTCAATAAAAACAACAATGTGATTGCCCTGTTTCATAACATAAAAACAGTGTTTATATACATTCTAATATATTTTTCAATTTATAATTTACACCATGCATTATGTGAGTAGGAGAGAATTTTACGGTTTCATCCATTATAACCATCGTAACCAATCTAACAGCAGGTAGGTTATAGTCTCGGTAAGTACTCCAAACTCGGATTATTCGGACCAACACGGTTATTGACTTCGAAAGCGGATTTAGGTCATGAAGTAGCACCACTTTGTTGCATGTAACTGAAATTTAATAATAAAATCCAGTCAACAACATTCTCAAAATTTATAATAAACTTTAATTGTAGATGAGAACAACATAAACTGTGTTCCAACAAATTTTTTTTTTTAGCATAGCAGCTGATTATACACAAATAAAACAGCGTTACCTGATAGTGTGCGTTCCACAATATTCTGCAAAGAACCACACTTTCTTCATCTTCACTTATCATTGTTATTAGTGTTACGATTCTTCCTCTTTGGCGCCAAACCAGAAGTCTTGCAAAGATCATCCATTCTTTTGAAAATGCGGTTCCACACTCTGGGACATAGAAAAGATATATAAGTTTAAGAAAATCCTTATAAACTACCGATGTAATTGATAATATAAATTTCAACCGGTGGATGTTTTTGGAACACAAATTAATGACTGAAAGTGACCCTCGAATGTATCTAATATGATGTGCTAAAAAAAGCAATACCACCAAATTTATGAAACATTACTTTTAATTAAAATAATAATTTTCACTTGACTAAAAACTTGGGGTGTGATAAATACACCAAACATTTTGATTCAAACACCCAAATTTATGCTATAATAAGTTGTACCGTGAGCTCCTGTTGTTGTACAGTGTATTGTAGGAAACAATTTTCACGTTGTATCTATCAACTCCCAAAAACTTTGTTCCGTAAAAAGGGAGACCGATCCTTAAAAATCTCTATCCACATGTAACAAACTTTTTTTTATCATATCCATATCTATTTTCAATATATAATATTTAACACATTTAATATTTTATTTTATAATATGTTTATTAGAAAAGTTAGTACATAAGTTTTAGTTTTAGACCGACTACAGTGATACATAAACGTTAGCACCACTTTGAACCGTAAAACGTTTTATACATATTTAGTTTAATATATATTTTTTAAACGTGATATATGATATCTTTTGTACCTCAAATAAATAATTTTAATTTACACCTTGTCTCAAACTATAACCACGGGACCACTATGAAATATGGAGAATTAGTCACGACTTAGACATTCATACTACTATAATTATTTTTTGCAGTTTAAATTTTGAGATGTAACTGTTGGTTAATGGTTACAAGAAATTAATATTTGATTTATGGTTTGCTATTAGTAGTACAAATTTTACTACGTTCTAAACATAACCTTTATTTTTTGTATGCGCTTATAATAGATAAGAACGTCTGACTAAGCTCGAACCTGGTGTACATGCAACACTATAAATGATACATCTATTCCAAACACATCCTCAATGCTTACTGTACAAGTATTTTTAGTTTACCACCATGTCTATAATCAAGATAAATAGAAATGATACTAATTTTTTTTGACGTTTTTAACAATAACATCCTCGTACGTCTCATATACGGTATTAACTCAATGATTTTGTTGATATTAGACTCAATAAAGTGCGCATAATCAGCATCATTGTATGTCAAAATATAATAGCTTAACATTAATAAGTGAATTCCACCAAATTTTACATCTCTTAGATTGTATATTCAATGTCTACTACTTCATACTATGATTACTTTTGGTGTAAAGTTTTAATGATCTAGCCCGCGATTTCGCGGGTTTTAATCTAGTACTTATTAGAAAGGGAAACGTTAGGCGTTAATGAAAGCCGGTAAATCTACGGATGCTTTCTATACATCCATATAATTTTTATATGAATTGACTATTATGTCCTCACATTTAATCAATTTGCTTTTCATTTGACTTTGTTTTCTCGATCTCTCTCCTAAACATATCCTTTCGGGTTTCTCTCTCTAAAACCATATTTCTTCTACGTCAAACAATTTTCCTCTTATCGGCCCTAGAAGATTTTGATGTCGCTCTTTAAGCATTTCTAGCAATCTTTCACTAAGTTTAATAATTTGGGGAATTTTCTAACCCGCCGCATGTGGAGGTGGGATAACTTCAAATATATGTACATATATGTTATGGGTTGTTTGCTCTAATTGTCACTCATATTAGGAGTGTTGTTACTAGGAAGAAGTCTTTATAAGTAAAGTGTGCTTAATTCGTGTTTATAAGTTACACATGATCACAACTTTTGGGACATTTCTCCTCAGTCTGATATGACCTGGGGATGGAGGAAACTCTTGTAGACATTTTTCCTCGTCCTTGTTGCTAATTTCGGATTTTCGGGTTGATAATGGACGGGATGTATCGGTTTGGTATGATTCTTGATGTGCCTAATGCCCCATTGCGAGTGTTTCGCAACGCCCCAACTAACGTGCAATTACTTGGGTTAGTTTTAATTATATAGATTTTATTATTGTTGATTTGGTTGAGGATTTTGCTTGGAGATGGCCGGAGCAATAGCTCCAACGATATCCTACTCTTGTTCATATAGTGGTTCCTACTTCCTAATATGACTTCATATGTTATTGGTGTGACTTGGATGGAAATTTTCATGACTTTCAATATGTTATGGGTTACTTGTTATATCAAATATTTTGTGTAACTTACTCAACTGAAATAAGAAATAATATTTTTAAAAATATAATCAGATTAGTACGGATATCTGTTTAACTTACATTTTTTATGAGGTTTTTCCTCCGTTCACATAAACTTCAACATTTGAAGAAGTGATTCAGTGAATATATAAATTGATTTAGTAATTTTTTTTGGTAGAGAAAATATAAACAAATGGAATTAAACTAGCACGTTATTGGGGTTATTTTGAAGAAGGAAACAGAGAAAATGTAAATTTGGAGTGAAAGTTTAAACTATTTTCTTCCACAAAGATTACATTGAATTTTATACATCATGTCGTTAGCCTTTGTTTGCTATTTTGCTTCATCTTGATACCATGATACAAACACATGACGTCACCAACCAAGATATCTTAGATGGGTTGAACACCTCACAACAGTCTTGTACTACAGATGTATATCAAATTAACATGAAACCCGTTTGATATCTATGAACTTCATTAAAACAATTGAAGTTCTAACTGAGTGAACAAGTAAAGAAATTTTTTTCGAAGATAAAATGTTATACATAGAACATATCAATGTAATTGCACAAGGAGCGTATTTAAAGAAAGACACATAGTCGTTGCTTGCTTCGCCTTTTCTTCAGTTTTGGAGGTTGTAAAACAACTCTAATAGCAGCATCAAAAACAGCCTTAACATTCTGATCATAGAACCCAATCAAGTAAACGAGATATCAGAAAAGATTACAGGACTTTTCAACTTTCATATGAAACTTGACGCAAAATTATGCATTAATTCTACTTTTTTTTTTACAAACCTGTTGAGTCTTGGAGCTACACTCGATGTAAACAGCTGCGCCAATAGTCTTTTTGAGTTCTTCACCCTGCTGACCAATTGAGTTTTAGTTGATCTATAGTCGTTATATAATGGTTCATACAACGTTTTAACACGATAATACAACTATAAATCATGTACATGATTTAAACATATATCATTGAATCTCCAAACTCTTGGTTAAAATTAAAACTAATATCATAGCAAACTTTTCAAAATTTCATTGTGGATCTTGAAAAGGGATGCAAGTGCAATTCTTAAAAATGGATGATTTACCTGAGAAGTTGTGATTGGTGTTGCATTTGGATGATCGCTCAAATATTCTTTGTCTTCCCGAAGATCTGTTAGAGTTTAAAAGCAATTACACGGCCATCAGAAAGCTTACTTGGCATATTAATGATATGATAACACTTTGTAATGGGATATAAAACATTCAGCTAGACAAAAATGAACGTTCGTGGCTAAAGACTATTCCCATTTAGTCATTTACTATTGTGACTATACTTCGTTCAATAGTTAAACTTTGGTGCTAATAGAGTATTACCTAGTTTGGTTCCGACCAACACTATAGGCACAGTTGGTGCATAGTGTCGTAGCTCCGCGATCCACTAAAACCAAGTACAATAACAACATAATTTAATAAAACTATTGACCATATATATTAAAAGTCTATAATGTATTGAGAATTATGTATGAATGAGATGCGCAAATGAATGTAATAGAATGATGAATAACCTTTTTGGAGATGTTTTCATAGCTGGGTCTGCTAATAAGAGAAAAGGCCAATAAAAAGACATCTGCACCTCTGTAACTAAGTGGCCTTAATCTGTTATAATCCTCCTGACCTGTTTCATCATAAATTTGCAGTCTTTTACATCACTAAATTGTTAATTTATCATCAACTTACCATAGAAATTTTGTCATTTGAAATCAATCATCAATCATTGTTTTTATAACAAACTACAGTTTTAGAAAGGGTTAAGTATTTGTAAATGTATCTAACTATGCGTTGACTTCTTTAGTATGTACGTAACTAAATTGACCTCCATTGTATGTACGAAACTATTTATTGTCGTACATTGTATGAATTTTGGTGACTTGTCAACCGGTAAAGATGCCACTTGTCACCTTATATTTGATAACACGTCACCAAAATACATACAATGTACGACAATAAATAGTTTCGTACATACAATGGAGGTCAATTTAGTTACGTACACACTAAAGAAGTCAACGCATAGTTATATACATTTACAAACACTTAACCCTTTTAGAAAAGGTAAAAAACACCCTGTTATCGTACTTAATAAGTAGTAAAAATGCTCGCTAATCGATTACTCGGTACTACTTACTAACAAAGCATTTGACATTTTGAGATCATAAAAATGGAAGCAATACAAATTAGTACTAATCTACCATTAAACTAACACTTTCATTTCGAAAAACTCATGAACAAATTAAGCAAAAAATAAAATAAAGAATCATACTTACAGTAAGGATTATGAGTAAATAAAATAAATGAAAAGTTACCTGCAGTATCCCAAAGGCCAAGATTAACAGTGCTCTCTCCCACCACCACATTAGCACTAAAATTATCAAACACTGTAGGCACATAATCCTGCATTTACACAAAACACACATCTCAAATTCAATCATATAATATATGCAATGTGACCAAAAAGAAAAGATGATGAAAACAAGCATATACAGTGGGGAATGTATTGCTGGTGTAGGAAATGAGCATGCAAGTTTTTCCAACAGCGCCATCGCCAACGGTGACACACTTGATGAATCTCGCTGCGGCCATCTGATTAAAACTCTGTTTTGGATCAAATTAGAAGGAAAAGAGATTATGTTATGGTGGTGGTTGTAAGGCTAAAGGAGGGGAAGATAAAAAGAAAAATGGACAGTGGGAGAAGTAAGTTTAAATTTTGAATAAAAATGGAGGGGACCTTCCCTTGCAATTTATTAATGCAACAAGTCAACAACAACTTCATTTAATCAACTTTTTCTTATTAAAATTAAAAATAATAATAATAATAATAATGGCTTAATTGCAAGTTTCGAAGTCTAAGATTTTTTATTTTTATATGTTCTAATTTTCAAATAGATGGATGTTAAGTAATGTAAATGATTGGAATGTGAAAATTTTAATTAAATAATAATTTAAATAAATAAATTATAGAATAAATATTAATATTAATATGATTTCGAGTATTTAATTTACTTGGTCAGTTTCAAAAAGGGATAACAAAATTTGACATTGAGTAACATGTTAGTGGTTATTTTAACTCAAAAGGTATAACTAAAAAGTTGTATTTGAAAGTTATATTTTTATTTACTTAATATGCAATCTGATAATTTCTTGTTGTTGATGTGAAATTAATACAATCGTGAAAGTATGAATGAATTTAAAGACTATAAATAAGTCTAGTAGAATCTTCTTATTTATGACAATTGTAAAAATGTGAATATTAGAATGAGTAAGGTTCAAAAGAGTACAACAACTTTGAGTGAAAATGAGGGAACTAACAGATTTCTGCTATGTGTCACTTTATTCTCTCT
Source organism: Helichrysum umbraculigerum (assembly GCA_949592205.1). Taxonomy (NCBI): domain Eukaryota; kingdom Viridiplantae; phylum Streptophyta; class Magnoliopsida; order Asterales; family Asteraceae; genus Helichrysum; species Helichrysum umbraculigerum. Next base: position 39,024,339 of record CATIUR010000005.1, read on the forward strand.
CTTCCACATTTTTAAAAATCAAATATCTCACAAACGGTAAGTCGAAAAATCATGAAAATTGCACCATAAAATTCAGCGTTTTTTCCTCTTCGATTTGCCGTCCCTCAAGGCATACTTTCGACAACTTTTTTTTTCTTCCATTTTTTGGTGGGTTTTACAAATTAATAACACACGTGTTAATGATTGGTTATACATTTAATTTGTGGTTAAGGTTAGGGTTTAGGGTTAGGGTTAGGGTTTAGTATGGTTTAGGGTTTAGTAGGGTTTAAGGTTTAGTAGGGTTTAAGGTTTAGGGTTTAGTAGGGTTTAGGGTTTAGTAGGGTTTAATGTTTAGGGTTTAGTATGATTTAGGGTTTAGAGTTTTGTAAAGCGTTTAGGGTTTAGGGTTTAGGGGTTAGGGTTTGAGGTCCCCTAAATCCCAAACCCTAAACCTCAAACGCAACACTTTAACACATGTATTAGTAAATGTGAGACCCACCAAAAAATGAAGAAAAAAAAAACTCATCGAAAGTATGCCTTGAGGGACGGCAAATCGAAGAGGAGAAAACGCTGAATTTAATGGTGCAATATTCATAATTTTTCGATTTGTCGTTTGTGAGATAATTGATGTTGGGGGTAAATGGGTTTTGTAAATGTGGAACATTCTCTTTGTACGCATGGCTTGATATCATTGGTTCCCTCATTCTCACACAAATTCATATTCTCATTTGAACCCTACCCATATTGGAATATGAAATTGTTATATATAAATGAATTAATGTATAAAATAAAAGTTACAAGTAAGAGAGGATATAATTTAGTTTTTGAACCCTTTTTGCTACTTTAGTCGTGTCTTTTCTTGACTTTATAATCATTGCATATCGGGTATAATGTTGCTTTAAGTGGAAGGACAGATTTTAAAGAGTAAAGAAGATTTTGTGGTGTTTGGTTTATTTTTTAATGGAGTTTGGTGTTAAAATGTTTGTTGGATATGTAATATAATGTAATGTAACGATGGGGTGACCTAAGCATAGATTATTGCTTAATTAAACCCCTGATCAAGTACTCAAGTTATAGTAATACATCATATTAACATCATGTACTATTTAGAAAATAGCAATTTTATTCTCCTATTCTTTGTACATGATCAAATTTACAAACAATCGTTAAGGACTGCCGGTGCAACAATTTTAAAGTAAAGGACTTGCATTGCAAGAAAAAGCCTAAAAGTACCACGAGTATTATATACGATACACAATGTACATGACGATCAATATAAACTTGTCTCAATACGATGTAAATATAGCAAGCGTCGTACTATACGACATCAGTTTCATCCAATATACTTCTTAGAACTTTTAACAATGTTTCGAGTTACTAAGTATACGTTTATTAAACTAAGATTATAAAACTAGTACTCCGGATATACAGGGAAAAGTGAATAACTACAACAATCATGATAATTAGTGGGCAGCAAGTGTTTACTAAGGAGTAAAATAAAAGGAAAAGAAAAAGTTGGTCTTGCAAGTGAGAAGGCTGATGATGTAAAGGTTCAAAGAATAATTGAGACATCGCATAAGCTACATTACATGTGCATCCAAATAAAATTTATATACTTTCTAACATAGAGTAACATACCCCTATAATTCAATCAAATTTATTATCGAGTGACATCATTTAATCAACAATCTAATACATATTTTTGAGATTAATCCACAATCCGATCACTATTCTTTTATATATTCGATATAAATACGATACGATACCTGGTTTTGGGCTTAAAATGGACCGGACCGGGCTTCGGTGACTAATTTCAAACAATTTTAGAACTTTCAGGCCAAGTTGGGCTTCAGGCTTAGATTTTATTATGGGCTGAACTTTTTTGGTCTTTTCATGGTCAGGCCTAGCTTCAGGCTTAGATTTTATTATGGGCTGAACTTTTTTGGTCTTTTCATGGTAAGGCCTAGGACCAAACTCTGACTTGAGCTCATTTGTAAACCTCTAGTAGTTAATTAAAACTAAATTCAATCCAAATTCTTTGGCATAAATACAACAAGTTTTTTGATGGATACAACAACTTTATGCATATATATATACAGTACAGTACAACACTGCTATGCATATCATTTGGTGTATACATCAAAAAGTTTGTTGTATTTATCAATACCCAAATTCTTTTGTTTTTTATCCGACTATCTTAGCCTTGTCTTCTAGATAACTCAAGCAACGTAGATTGTAACTATAGATAGCTGAGTTGATAGTTATGATGTTTGTAGTTGGTATTTAGTTAAGTGTGAATATACAACATTAAATTGATTGTTTTGTTTGAGCCTTAAGGAACTTGCTGGATAAAGGTTCATTCCAACTCCAGACGTCCTCACTGTGCCAGGGAAGTTGCCCGGAGTCATCCTTGTGGGATGGACAATGACTGGTGCCAAAAGCACACAGAACCAGAATGTTTCTGCCAATATACACCTTTTGATGGAGATTGGATAGGTGCTGTGTATAGTAGTCAAATTAATTACCCGCATCTAATGACATTTTCTTATTTTGGATGTAAGTTCAGGGAACGCAAATGGATTATAAATGTATATAATTATAAAGTTAATTAATAATAATAATAACGAAACAAGAAAAGGAACAAGAGGCACGTTATTGCCAGTTAGATATTGTGAAAAAATATATATATATAGTAAAAAGGATATGATAATGTGATGCACAATATATCCATCCCAGCTGCACTTTGATAGCTGTCCCTATCTCCCTTCACGTGACCCAAACTCTCCACCACTATTTATCTATCTATATTCAACTAAACTAAACGCACCCTTAATGTTTGCTTAGATGTCGAATATGGTCCCTAGGTTATGTTGATCCAATTCTTATGAATGTTGCACGCTGCATGGATTGGTATGGCGTGAAATTAAACGCTCACAAAAATTCAAGTTTAAATTCGATCAAAATACTAACTCGCGCGATACTCGTGTTGAAAATTACCATAAACTATATTTGTGTTTTCGTCGACCATTGGTATAAAAGTTGTATAAAGAGAAATTTGCTTATATGGAGTTGTATCTCATATAGAATATTGTTGTATACTTGTATGAGATGAACCAAGTATATATACTCAGGGCGAAGACAGGGTGGGGGCAGCGTAGGCAGCCGCCCCCACTAGAATTTTCAAATTACATAAAAAAGAAATTTTTCTAAGGTATTAATGACATTTTTAAATTTTCGCCCCCACTAAACTACAAAAGAAATAAGAAAAAATTTATTTCGCCCCCAATAAACTACAAAAAAAAAAAAAAGTTTATTTCGCCCCCTCTACTTATATTTCCTGGCTCCGTCCCTGTATATACTATTTGATATGATGAAACTTTGTAAAGTTGTATGAATTGAATTAATTAGTTATTGATCTAAAGTTTAAGTCGTATATATAGATTGATGGAATGATATGATCATGACAACCCATACTACTTTCAATTGTTGTAACATTTACTAATTAGCTGTGACTCAGTTTCTTAACTAATTAACACCTTAAACGATGATAAGCCTAAAACACAAATTGGCATACACTTTATGTATATATATGTATGTATACAACACTCAAACATCATATCCATGTACATTATTGTAACTAACATTAGCTTTCCATGATTGCATGTGTATTTACAGCAGGAAAATGATTGGCAGGCCTACTTATATAAGACTATATATAAGCCTAAAGTTGTGATTGGTGGGTTTGAAAAATTGATTGGATGAGATTAAGAGAGAGAAAAAATTCAACCAATCACATCTTTAGGCCTATTTGTAGGTCTGCCTAAGTAGGCCTATTTAGCATTACTCTTTACAGCAGGCTGTGTAAAGTTGATTATTTATCCCTGCATATAATCTTTCTTTGTATTATTAAAATGTAGGAAGCTAGAAGAATATATATCCATTTAACAATAATATAGATATGGGCTTGGTCCTCGAAATGCAACGAACTTTGCCCAAAAGTCTATTGTATGCGACCAACTTTCGACGAGGCATAAGAATGCAACCTACTTGAAAAAGTGGGGTTTTTTATGTAACTTCCTGATGTGTCGTTCGTTGAAGGTGACACGTGGCGTACGGATGTGCCACATGGCTTACGGAGAGTTTGACAACTCATCGACACATCAGCAAGTTACATCAAAAACCCCACTTTTTCAAGTAGGTTGCATTCTTATGCCTCGTCGAAAGTTGGTCGCATACAATAGACTTTTGGGCAAAGTTCGTTGCATTTCGAGGGACTTATCCCTATAGATATTGATTAAAAAACATATACACATGGGGAAGCCTTTAGTGTCTGTATCTATAATATATATGCAATGTAATGCATGTATATAGATATATATATATATTGATTGCAGTCTAGCTTGCTTGTCTTTGGTTATTGCTTCACTTATTTCTCTCTGTATTTCAACAAGCTATTCCGAGAATCGAAAATGGCACACCTGCCTCCAAAAGTCCCACAAAACTGGCCGGAAAACTATCACCACCTCCAAAAACCACCACCCACCGACCATATACCACCACCCACCACCAACCCTACTGATCCTTCATGGGTGGATGATTTTCTTGACTTTTCATCAACCAAACGTGGGTCCCACCGTCGATCCATGAGTGACTCAGCAGCATTCCTCGATATCCCAATGATGGCTGATGATAATAACTGCAGGAGATCATCTGCAACTGGGTCGAGAAATGGTGGTGGTGTTGGTGGGCCTGCGGATTTTGACCGGTTTGATGAAGAGCAGTTTATGAACATGTTTATTGATGATGAGAATGGGACGGGCCCCACGGTGTCGTGCTCGAACCCTTCGTCACCTTCGGAGCATAACAGTTTGAATGAACAACAGCAGATTGAAGAGGAAGAGAGTTCATGGAAATCAGAAACACAGTTTAATCCCCATGCAACGATGATGGACAATTCTAGTGACAAGATTTTTGATCCCAAGAGGATAAAAAGGTAATCTAAACTTTTAGATTACACATTAAATTGTTTTTCTTTAAAAAAAAAAAAAAAAGATATATGCAGCTAACTGCACGTAATATGTACTATTACACGTTAGACCACACACGTACGTAGTTTAGAACAATATATTTGTGAAAAACAAAAAAAAACCTATGTGTGCATGGTCTAACGTGTAACAGTATTACTAGCCGTATGAATCATATCCCTTTTCTACTTATACAATTCGAAACTGAATTTTTGATACAATGTTTGAAACAGAATTCTGGCAAATCGACAATCTGCACAACGATCACGAGTGAGGAAATTGCAGTACATATCAGAGCTAGAACGCAGTGTCAATTCTCTACAGGTATGTGTAGTTATCCTATTGAATTACCATGATACATCATCATCATTGTAAGTATATATAAATAATTATAATTTGGTTATAATTTACATAAAAATGAAGGCAGAAGTATCAGTGCTGTCACCAAGGGTAGCATATTTAGATCATCAAAGATTGGTGTTGAATGTGGACAATAGTGTCCTCAAGCAAAGAATTGCTGCTCTTGCTCAAGACAAAATTTTCAAAGATGGTATGTATTCAACTATATATATATCTTCATTTATTAATTAATTTACATTTTACATAGATAATTAATAATAATAACTGTTATAATTGGATGATTTAATTTGTTCTAGTTTTGCAAGTTTTGGAGTATAATATTGAAGATATATAAAGTTCACATTGTCATGCATTGCATGTTACTCCATGATACAATTCTGATTCCATATCCATTATCCAATATTTTAATTAACACAAACAGGCTACCATATCAACTAGTGTGTATATTTAATATACACGGACAGGAGATGATGTTTATACTTTACAATTTTCTGTATTATTACTCCTTAACTTTTATCAAAACAGAAAAAAGTTAATAAATCAGCGTTGTCGGTTATTAACGTTTTTACAAGAATACATAAAGATCGAGTTGAAATTTGAATTAAAAAAAGTAAATTTTGAAGTGCATATATGTTTTGTAAATGATTAAATAATATAATGTCATGCAGCTCATCAAGAGGCATTGAAAGGAGAAATAGAGAGGCTTAAGCAAATGTATTACCAACAAAACATGCACAAGCAGAAGATGGAGAATGGATCAAATACTGCAACTACTCATCGTCATGATTCCCCTATTTCTGACCATGCTAATACTCAAGAGCAACTTATGATCAACTAACAACACCGTTACGTCTCACATTTTGATCTTTCTCAACAATAGTCTTATCGATCGGTAAGATCAATGTATTCATTTACACGTTATGTAATGTTACCTTACCAAAACAATATAATAGAATCATTAATGATTTTTGTAATGCAAATTAACAATTAAGTATGACCTAATTAATTACAGTTTCATTGCTAAAAGGATGTTGTTAATGAACCTGCAGGCCATTCCAATCATGTGATCTAGCTACAAATGGATCGATCCCATTGCCCGATGAAGATTGTTTTCTTATCTTTATCAATTTAATTAAAAGTGTAATTAAATTAAACCACCATGATTTGTTAAATTTCCTTCCTTTCAATTGTTTATTTATGGAACTATTCACAAATATTGAGGGAAAAAGGTGATAGAAATGTGTGCTCTCATCACAAGTTTCAGAAAGTATTTGCTTGAAGCTTATAGCAATGAAATTATTTATTTAATTAGTGTAGTTTATATTTTCATTATTATCTGTATAGTATATAAATAATAATTAAAAACAAAGAAATTTCAAATGCTAATTACCATGGCTTCAATTAGGCCATTCCAATAAAACTGGAGTACACCAAAGAGTGCAATCAAACACTAAGTAGACAACCTTAGGGAAACAACCACCACATTTTTTTATGACCCATATTGATTAGTAGTAGTAAGTTGGGTATTAATCGTGGAAATCTTGATATATGCTTCGTGTTTTTAAGGCAAGATTGTCAATTCGGAACGATCTTTCAAAGATCAATGTTCATTTCTCAAACACATATTACAAAAACTTGGCTAGGATTGGGAAACAAAGATTTGGACAACTGTTTATAGACGTAATTTGCCTTTTGTGAAATAAACAAAGCAAGTTTGGTCTGATTCTAAAGCAAAAGTAGCTTATATATATTCTCACTTAGAAGTTTCGACTTTTGAGACTGCCAACGATAATAGGTGACGGATCAATTTTGTACTTAAGCGTCAAGGACTTGAGGTTGCAAACTTTAGTTAATCGACATGAAAGTGGAGGACAAATCTTCTAAGAGAGACGTTATACTTGCAACAAAATGTATACAACAAGATTTACAGAATGACGTGGAACCATTAAAACGAAGAGATAAACAAGAACGAGGAAAATAAAGTTGATGTATTAGTACCACATTACTTTGTGAACTATTTTGTTGTAAATCTAGCATTTCTCATTTTTTAATTAACTTATTATAATTATATAATAACACTTGGTGCTCAATAATTGGGTGGTGACCGGATCATGTTCCCATGGAATGATTGATTTAATGGGTTTCCACAAGAATTGTAAGATCTCCCACATGGGATGGGCAAACACTAACAGGCCTCAGGGAATGGACTTTTGTGAAGCTCTTAACCATCATCTCATGTGCATGTGCTCTACTCTACTTTTTTATGTGATATGCATTATTTATTCTCAATCTAATGTTTCACACTACACATGGTTGAACTATATATATATATATATATATATATATATATATATATATATATATTCAGAAAATTGTCAAAAAAACTACCCTTCAATACAAATAAAATTATGAAATACTTTTGGCCCGCGTGTTCACACAAATATATAAAAGGGGAAATGTGTGCAGATGGCCAGAGTAATGTACTTTTTCTTGTGCATGTGTATATATATATATATTACTAGGAGGACTAGGATGTATAAGCAGAGTTTTGTGTTTGTAATGCCCTAAAAATATTAAAATCTTCAGTAATAAACTCAGCTTGAAAATAGATAGTAAAAAGAAAGAATGTACAGAATTACAGATATTAAATGTGCTATTAGAGATGCAATGGTAGTGTAAACATAAAAGAGAAAATATACCGCTTTGGAAGTTTGATGATATTAACTAACTAAAACTATGTATAATAAGTTAGCTAGTCTTCTAAACACCATGCAACTCATCTTTCGTGCTGACCTATGTGACTACGTCTGAATGAAGTAAAAGAGTGATGAAGCACAAATCAAGACATCCGTCAATAAAAGTCCTACTACATCAAAAACAAATTTTGGAGCAAACAATCCCCACACCTGCACAAAGACAGAGAGATTAAGCAGTTGAGTAACCACGTAACTTGATACACATTATGACCACTCAAGTCAAAGCTATTATTTTTTTAAGTCATTTGATTTGAATTTGGCCCTGAATTTTGTCCCGGTATTTTTTCCAAAAGTGGGATTTGCATCGAGGTTAGTGTGATATCATATACCTCTAAAAGCTATGCAGAAAGCATATATAGCTTCTATTGGTAGAGGTTCAGGTACAGCCGTATAGGTCAAAACAAGTCACTTGGTATGGGTTTGGGCCAGGTCAGATTGACTCACAACCCCTTCTGTCCAAATTTACAACATATATATCATTTAACTATATAAACTATTTTTGTTAATTAGATGCTTTACAGGAGCCTTGAAGCATTATAAACACACTTTGGATGGCTTTAGATTGGTTCGACCCATTTGGCGTATATAATAATTATATACATTTGACATTTTGACACATCAATAATAGAATGTAACCTTAATATACCCATTAGTAAGTGGAAGGGTTGAAATTGCCAACTCTGTTTTTTGGAACATAAATTTGACTAAACATATATGGAGTATCAACATACCATCAAATGCCGTCTTTGGATTATGACACAGAGAACTGTGAACGTGGTTGTAACAGACAAAATAAGTCCATATATCAGATAAACCTGTACGAGAAGAATTAACGTACTATTAGTTATTGTGGATTATATAGTGGTCAACTACAATAATCTAAAACAAATTAAAAAGTAACCTGAAATAATTGAATTAAGGACTTCCTTGTCTGCTTAGGTCCAGTGGATGAGTATGCAACAAGAAATGGAAGTCCAAGGGTTGGAAGAATGTGAGAAAAGCCATATGTCTCAACTGTAAGAAGGATGGCTTGGGGTATAATAGTAAATTCGTCAAACCTGATACATATTAAGGAAACTTGTTTCAAGGGGATAAACAAGGAAGTGACTAAAAGCTACTGATGCTTTCAACTTTCAGAATAGCCTTGACTACCAACTTAGGAATTTTGTAATGGTTAACAAATGAAGAGAAAATGCACTAACCCAATGAATGCGGCAGCATACCGAAGGCCATCAAAAGCACACCTGCATAAAATTTCGTAACAAAAATTCACAGAGATGAGATTGTGATTGTCCCCTTCCACCTTGTAAGGCCTTTCTTTTACTTAGAGGTGGCAAGATGGATAATCTAACACAGGATGCGTTGGGGGTGATCGACATTTTTATAAACAGTTAATGTGTTAGAAGTGATTACACAAACTATGTCAATAAACTAATATTCGAAAAAATATTATTTCAACCTATTTGACCCTCTCTTTTTTTTTAATTAGAGCTTTTGATTTTGCCCGTTAGGTATAAATTATAACCCAATTACCCAAATCAACTCATTTATAGATAAATGGGTCAAAATTGCCCCCTACCGCGTCCTGACCCTTCACATATTCTCAAAGACGACCAAATAATTCAAAAGATTGATATTCTGGCAACCCCAATAGCGCGCTTAAGGCCTATAACGTAAAAGGTAAATCAAGCTCACCTAGTGGCCCATTTACATGGTCGCCCGACCACCATGACCAAGGAAGATTTCTAATAAATTAGGTTCCTCCTTGGCGCAGGTAGAGATTGGACCCAACTCAGCTATATATGGATATTATAACAAATATTCTAAAAATTATAAAAAAACGTTAGCATCTCCAATAATTACTTACCAGTGACCAGTACAAAAGAATAGACATGATGCTAAAAGGCTCCACTGTGTAACAGAGGAAGAATACAGAGACAACAGGCCAGTTGTGCCCTTATCATCCTGGTCCAGGCCTTTCAACCTCGATACCAACCAGCCTACGGAAAATTAAAAAGATATTATGCACCAAACATTAGACATTGGAAAGCTTTTCAACCCGTTTGCCCCATTCCCCTCTGTAGCAAATATTGTTGTTGGGCCCATTTGACCTGTTTGAGATAAGACACAGCTCGATCTATTCAAAAGTATATGGGATTAAATTGACACCTCCAGAAACTGTCGATGTCAAGAAAATGTGGGGTACCTCCGGTAACTAATGCCAATGCAATCCAGGGTCCTTGTTTCCCTGACAATATCATGAGAGTAGAGCTCCATACAGATAGCATAGCCACCGCTTTCATCACTGTTGTTTCTTCCCACTTTGAACTTTTGACTTTTTCAAAGAACTGAAAAGCTGCAAGGGACAAAAGTTGTGCAATACCCATAATGTATATTACACGAGGAATGAAATTGCCTTTAATGCCATCAAATATGGGTGGTGTCATAATTGATAAGCTACTTTCTAAGGCCCAATATAATGCAACTAGAATATAACTAAATATACTTCCAGTAATAACAAATTTTAAAGGCCAGTTACAAGAACTGTGAGTAATGCTTTTATACAGCAGATAAGCCAACATGATCAAAGGAAGTATCGGCACCAAGTCAGCTACAAACATCCAACTATCAAACTTCAGTACTTCATGGGAACCTTGCTTTGATAGCCCAAGTTCAATCGTGAATCGGAGGATGGAGATCAGGAAAACAAGTGCGCCAGCCTGTAAATAACAAATAGTGATGCTCACGAAAATTGTTACCACATACACAAACTATGACAAATGAAAACTAGAGGTAGCAAAACGAGCAGGTATCGTAACGCGTAATTTTGTATGGGATGGATTGGCCCCAAACATTTTGTCCACATATCGTGATTGTGATTTATTATTATATTATCTCAAATAATAATCTGATTTTGAATCAAATAAACTAGAAGGTTCTATGCACAAAATATACAATTTGGGCGACTATCTACCTGTTACCTTATGAACTTTTTTTTTTTTTTTACCAATTTAACCTGTAGTGATCAAAGATAATCCAAATCATCATTCATGAGTAGATGGGTAGAACCAGATAAAATAGGAAACATCATATGCCTTTTTTTATTGAATACTTACTTCAGATATCATCTTCTTTGTCATGATTGAATGGCGTAAGGCCAGTATGCCAATAGAAGCCAACAGAAAACTCGTCATCTTTCCTTCTTCCACTGTCCCAAATGGAAACCAAGAGCAGATAATTATTGGACAATTTGAAAAAGAGATAACACAAAAGCATAAAAAAATTTCACAATCAGCACTTACGTATGTAACTATTCGATAAGAAGCTACATGCACGTGCAGCCACTATAGTGCAACTAACAATCAGCCCAAAAGAAAACGTACTAGTTTTGTGGAAGGGGAAATCGGCTATATATATAATATCCACCCTTTTGATAACAAGTAAATGGATGAATATGGATGTCAACAAAATACCAAAACCAATGCACATCATCTTTAAATTAAATTCTGTGAATTTGGTTCGGGCCAGCTCAGCAACACTTGCCATGAAATTAGAATATAGATCTACTTGCTTCTTGAGAACAGCAAATGATGCACTATCATGTAAGGACTCTGACCAGTTCACAGCCTGAGTATACATCTTTTCTACATGCTTCAAATCATCAACGGAGAACCCTATAACTGATGAATGTGTATACACATCTATGTATCTCTTCACCTACATGTGAGCTGAATATCAGATAGGAGAATGAGGGACAATGAACATACTTGGAATCTGCAAACCGAATAGCATGTAAGTTTGTTAATTAAAAAACATGAGAGGGTGTTCTTTAGATGCAACTTCGAAGTTCAAACAAATCCCGAATGTCTGATTCATCCAATTATTTCTTGATGCTAGTTTTCGAATCCAATACGAAATCTCTTCCAGTTATGAGAGAAAATTCAATTTTTTTTGTATAAATAGGTCAGGTATAACTAAAATCTTGTTCAACAGGTTTACAAGGCTCTAATCAATATATAACCTGGCTAACAGTTCTGTGAAACAAGTCAGTTCTTCTTTCTAAGTGTAATCCATTACTAATCATTAGAGAGATTATACTGAAATGCAATCTAATTGCACGACCTACATAATACATGTCGGATGATTATAATCTACTTCGTGAAAAATTCATCAAGATTCCATGATCTAACTACCAGTATCATTTTATTGTGACTTTCCGATGTTACATGGCATGATAGTCTATTGCCAGTATGTCAAGGTTGCTATAGACAATCGGATATTTGGTATTAACCTTAAATGATCATCGATAGCCGACATTATCATTTGAATTGATTATGATAGTTGCTATACTCAGATTGTGATCCAAAAAAATCAAAATAAAATAAAATAATATATTTACAATGTAATATTAGATCTCATGAATAGCCATGACCTAAGGTTGTGAATCAAAAAGGGAAAATTGTAAGTTGGTGTATACTAGCAAGTAGCAAAATATATATACAGCTATGACACTTAAGAATGTAAAGTGGTACATTAAATTTCATGATTTATGGGATACTGTAACAAGACGAGAACTCATGTATAGGCCTAACTCTAAGGAATTTCCTGCATCCAATCCTTCTAAATTGTTTCCCTAAACTAATCATATGCCCTCAAAGTATTACATGTATTAAGGGACTCCAGATGTTTATTCATGATGAATAAAATGATAAACTTTAAAAGATGAATAATACAAGGAATGAGGAGGACCGGTGAACAGATATCTTTTCAGGACATCTTTTTAAGAAAATACACACTATCTACCCTTAGTGAACGGATATGTTATTTCAGACCCAACACAATGAGACATGATGCCCAAGCAAAGAGGTGGTCTAAATGGGGTATTGAGTGTCTCTCCGGATATCTTTCTGTTTCTACTGATTTTAGCTTCTTAGCGTAATGTCCCTATTTTATCCTCTATCCCATGAACCCACCAAGTCAATCTGATCCATCGGTCCTCTAGTATCCTTGTGCCTTGATATAGATTTCTCCAATTGCACCGAGTGACCCATCAATTAAGTTGTTAATATATTGACAAAGCCATTGTAGTATCCAAGGAATGATACTAAATGTGACAAGATGTTTTATGATATCTGAAATAAAAAGGAGCTAGCATTTTCATGACCTAGCTCCAACGTAAATTCCTGGAGTATTAATATGTTTCTTGTTCAGAAAAGATTATCAACGTGATGGCAAGTCAGAATGTGGTTCACATTTATATATTTAGCATATAAATCAAAAAATTTAATATGATACTTTTATCAATTTATAAACATTATTAAACTAAAAACCAAAGAATGCAACGAGTGAGAATGCAAGAATACTGGCAGCTCATAATAAAAGTGAAGGTATTGTCCAATTAGTGTCCACCTCAGCCAATTGGTTGAATTGTGAGTACCCATAAATATTTGCAATCATCACAAGTGACTATAAGCTTCGAGACCAAAAAAGAAAGAAAGAAAGATTAAGAATGGAAGTAATTACCTGCCAAGAATTGATGCAAAGTACTTTGGCATAATTGTGCATCCATTCTTCCAGTTTTAATTGACTGTCGCTACTGCTTATATCATGGCCTTCAAGATTCCATGTGCCAGCAACTAAAGCATATAGCATTGGATTAACACGGCCAATGCTGTTTAGAAAATCAACCGTGTGTCATATATTGCAAAAATAACCAAGGGTTGCAAACTTGCAATTATAATGATAAGTTTATAATATGCCAAAGAAAACGCTAAGAGCAATAAGATAATCATATGCTAATACTTTTTCTGGGAGCTAAGGAAAAAAAGAAGCTAATGAACAACTTTGATTAGTTAAGTAAAACATTTTGATGCAACAATGGTCCACCTAGAATACAGAAATTATTTTAACTTGTACCACACCTTCCATAAGGAAATGGGATTCCAAGCAATGCTGACACCGTCGCTGCAAAATCAAGCTGCAGGCACGCTTAGTGAGGTTACTACATAACTGAAATTGAAAATCATTGAGCAAAGAAAAAAAATCAGATGAACTCAGAATAGACCACCGAACCTGTTCAACAGAACTAACGCACACCTTTCTTCCATCCTATGAATACAATAGAATACGAATATCAACAAGAAACGGATTGCAGAGGTAGCAGCAGCAATTGGCACGGTAGTAATAAGCTAAAATTACATGTTTGTATGTGTATTTGGCCCTTTACCAGATCTAATTCACATGATGAGGAGTCAAACTCTGATGGAACGGAAAGTAGAGGCTTTCCCAAGCTCATTGCAAAGATTGATGTTTCAACCTGCATATATGCCACTATTTATTTAGACTGAAATACACTAATTTTAGAGCACACCGAGTTTGTGAGTACAAATATTATATACCTCTTCAGCAGTCCCACCACCATGATCCCCGTTTACTGTCTGTCCATGATCACCCATAACAAAGAGTAAAGTATTTTCATGCAGGCCACCTTTACCAGATTGGCTCTGCAGCACCTCAGCAATTTTCTGAAGGAGAAAGTTGGCACCAATGCCATTGTCAAGGAATAAACTACACAGATTATAAAGATAGTTACTCATGGTAATGCTGATTTTGCAGAAGGAGTCTGCAATGACATACCTCAAGTTGCTCATTGTATTGCTGCAGTTTATCAATCATTTGAGGCGAATCAACACCGAAAATATGGCCAGCATGATCCTGCAAGACCCAAAACAAATCAGCACCGTGCTTATTGTTATATATCATACACCGAGCATGTATATGTGTATATGCATTGAACATTTTAAGCGTCTAGAGATCATTAATGCTAAGAGAATCATCAGAGACTCTATAATCAGCACCATGCTTATTGTAATATCATATAGAATTCAGAGAACACCTCAAAAACTGTTAAACCAAGCATGTATGCATAAGTGTGTATATATATACATTAAACTTTTAGAGTGTATAGGTCATCAATATTAAGAGAGACATCAGAGACAATATAATTAAATACCATCAAACCTTATTTCCCAATTGAGACACATACCACACCGAGAAAATGAGCAATAAGAACATCCCAATCATCATCATACAGGGTTGGAATTAGGTGAGTGATACAACCATTATCTACCTGGCAAAGAAACCATGTTATGCTAATTCATCAGACAAGCACCCAAAAAAAGAGAAAAATATGAAACGACACTCATAAAGCATACCGTATCCAAATCTTTAACATTGAATGAGGGGTAGGGATACGATCTATTAAAGTGGTGAGGAAACAACTGTGTCCAAGTATCATCTCCCATCATCACCACTCGTTTTCCATTTTCAACAAGCTGTAACGAAATGTCATTATGAATTCTTAAAGCAACACATTTGAAACCGTATAAAAATCATGTATCAAGTACATCTCCAATTTATGATTGATTGGACCAAACCTGATGTATCAGGTTGTCTTCAACAATTGCTGGGGCGCCAAAGCTATTCCCTATGTCAACAAAAGTTGGAAGTCCACCTGTTGTCAAACCCTGAAATAATCATATAGGCCCAGAATCCATTGTTACGTCACAATGTGTCTCAAAAATCAGAAAAGCACATAACATAAACTGAAAACAGTTTCTTATATTGAATTTCTTCTTCTTTTAGTCTCTAGTGTACATTTTCTACTGAAGTCATATTGTCTTAAATTAAACACACATGACACATGCATCTATATCACTTAGGACTAATAATATCCATAAAGATGTCAACACAATAATACTGGATATGTTTTCTTCTCTATCTATCTTAAGTAGACAACTAGACACTACACACAGCCTCGTCTAGGACCTAAACTATGCTCACCTTAAGACGCTGCAAACTTGTGGTAGGTGGATCCGCAATAGCTTTAAAAATCCTAGCAGACAATTCATTTTCAGATACAAGTTTGTGTAGCACCTGCAATTTGTCCATCCATGGTTTTTTCTCTGTAACATTCATCATACACAACCAATACTAAATACATTCAAATTTCTAATCAGTAATAGCACAATCCTATTAATACAGTATAGTTTCGTAACTGTGATTTATACCAGCAATATATAACTGTAAACTGACAACCTAAACAATAAGTTCAAAATTAGTTGAGTTACATACCTTCGAAGAACGTACTCGGAGCCACAAAATCAAACCTAGAAAAAAAATGTCAAATTCTACATGAATACACATAGTAAGTGTGTAAATGTGTGAAATAGAGTTAGTGTGTGTGTACCTGAGAGCATCGAGAACGATTATAACGATGCGATTAACAGCAGGTTTAGTCCAACAAGTAGCATTCTGACGATTGTTCGTTTGATGAGATGGATCTGTAGGACCACAAGGAGATTGAGATACATCGGAACAATGACTATAGTACGGTAATTCGGTTCTGGTGAGGAGGAAACCGCTGGTGAATAAAAGTATGGCGGCAAAATGGAGAAGCAAAATGAAGAAGAAAACTGTAAAAACGGATCTACGGTTGCCACAGGCCTTGCTGCTCAACCATTCTGTCACCGCCATGGTAACTGTCACAAACGAAACCCCCAACTGAAGTGACAGATATATGTGCTCGACGACTGCAAAACTGCACAAGCGCCTTTCAGCTTTTGTCACGTGACGCGGTCGTTTATGATTGGGTTGGATTTATTTTGATTTTACTCGGAATTTGAACGGTTTAATAGAAGTTCGGTTAATTGAAAACCGGTTTACCGTATTATCAGTTCATCATTTTCTTAAACCATAACTGATTAATCGACATTTTCGATTCAGTTATACGGTTAATCAATTAACGATTTTATATTCGCTAATCATTTAAAATATAAATATTAACACAAATATACACGTTTATCAATGTATTTGTATTGACTTTTACATAAGTCTAACAACAAATATAAATCATTTTAATTAGGTACAAAACATAAATGTATGAACAAGGAACCAATAAAAATTCTAAGAATTCAGACCATCATAAATGCAAAAATATAATAATCATATTCCAAAATAGAAGATAGCTAGTAATATTGTTTATATATATATCAGTAAACATACACAAATATACCAATTGGACATTACTTAAGTGGTATCGCTAGCGCAAACGTCCAGACTTCACATATGTGACTAACATGTCAGGTATCCGAATTCGTGCCTCAACATATGTCGGTGATTTGTGGACATATGATTTGACCGGTGTTGAAGCTCTTTGCGGATGGGGCGGACACGTGTGACACCCGCCAAATTATGACTACATTTAGTACCTAATCACTGTGTAATTACGTGTATTTAGTTTATATGAGGCTAAATATGTGCGGTAAATTTGTATATTTATATATATACACACGTATGCGATTAGTTTACATCGTACAAATTCGGGTCAGATAAATATCCGACAACACAAAATACGGACGTTGGTGAAACGATTATTAAATAATATGAAATTATTTAATAACATTGTTAATTACTGTAACACCCGCCAAATTAGGACTAGAAATTAGAGCCTAATCGACTTTTAATACATGTAATTAGTTCTGTGTTAGGCTAATTAATGTATCGGAATATATATTGATGAATATATACGATTATGCGATTTGATTAAATCGTACGCAATTTAGATAGAATGTAATTCGGTTCAAGTAAATACGGACGTTGGTGATCAATTTTGCTAAATAACGTGACTTTATTTAATAACACTATTATATCCGAAATAATATTTTAATAATACTTCCTAATTGTCTCGTATCGCACGATTAAGACTTGCACGATTTAAACATGATAAATACGCAAATTAATCCAAATTATCAAAGATTTAATAAAATAATTCAAGTAAAATGTTTAATAAATACTCGCATTTCGAAATGAATATTTAATGCGTAAAATAAATGATTAAACGTTTAAACGACGGGAAAACGAACACCGCACGGAGTGCGATTACAGGAAGCGGAATGGGTGAAGCCCACACCCGTGGACCCCACCCGAAAATCAGCCAACAAGGGGTGAGGACCACCACCTCCCCACCCCATTTCCCTCTCTTTCTCTCTTTCTTCCCTTCTTTTTCTCTCTCAAATCCACCACACCACCACCTCCATTAAACTACCAAAAACTACCACCGAATCACCTCGGCCCTTTGGAGAAAAATAACCACCGCAACACGATCTACATTTCCATCTTTTCGGATTCTCCTCGCGCGAACTTGTAAGTTTCCGACAAATTCTCGAAAATGCTTAAATCCTTGTTATAATACTTGTTTGCGGTTTGTATCAACTTATAATGTCCAAATATGGGTTGGGTAAAAGTTTCGGACCAAACGAAAGTCGTCCGGAAGTTTTTCCGGCCACCTGGACCTGATCAGACGCCGATGTCGCATTTGTCCCAGCGACATTGCGACATCAGATACAATGTCGCAAAACCTCTCACGATGTCGTGTTGTGCGACATCAGCCTCAACGTCGCACTTAGTTGCTAAAGTCGCATATAGCGACATAACACTTAAAGTCGCATTAAATTGCGAAAGTCGCACTTAGCGACGCCACGATCATTGTCGCAGTCATGACCTGCGACATCATGCCTTACGTCGCACCTAATGTCGCAGGAGACAGAACCTTGAAAACTCAGTTTTTACTAAGTACCGAGACCTGAAATTTATCACTTGAAATTTCCCAAATTCAAATCCTAGATGCGTTTTTCACCAAAGCAATGTAGTATAAATAAAAAAATTTCGAGCTGACTTGGCACCTCAACCCCGCTTACCAGGGGCGCTGCCCCCGGACCCCCGTCATTAAAAGTTGTAATCACTTTTCCATCTAAGCGTCAAACACTTACAAAAAAAACTTATACAATACAAAGAAACATGTAATAATACTTTGAGATTACTATTCCAAACCGTCACCAACATGCCGTACACGTTTTCAAAACTCGAATCAAACAACCAAATCGTAGTAATTTGGACATTCTAGTTGAACGAACAACTACAAGGGTGATCTTTTGAGATACCCAATCATGTTTATAACCATCACGTGTCGTGGACACCCTCAGGTTACGAGTCTTCGGACAATCATTAATCGGCTAATCAACTCACGCTTATTGATTTAACGCTTCAAGACTCAGGTGAGTCTTACAGCCCCACTTTTACTGTTTTACATACGGGGTGAGATACATTGCTTACTTTTCTTGAACACAAGTACGAACTATCCATTTTACTATACGGGATTGCATGAGTTACTTACTTTCTACTGAAGTCTCTCCATCATATATCGTTTGTTATGGACTTAAGCGCGAATACTAGTTAATGGATCCATTAGGGAAATGACCCTCCCCGCCAGGGGTAGTAGCGCTACCACGAACCGTACTGTATAAACGGGCGACTATTATTCGTTACTTATGCTTGCTCAGTTACGAGCATGTCATGGGAGCAACTTATTACTTACGGGTTAAGCTTCGATTATAAGCCTCATGGCAACGGTATAACTTACTTATTTTACATTTGCAGGATTGCAAATACTTGATTTACGCCTGCGGGCACTACTGATGAAATCTTGTGTTCAAAAACTGATATTACTTACAAACCTGTGAGATTCACCAACATTCGTGTTGACATTTTAGCATGTATTCTCAGGTACACTTACGGAGTAGGATTACTCCCGGACATAGCTAGAGTAGCATGATTTCAACACAACTGCATTAACGGAGATTCTTAGCATTATCTTTTGTATATTTTGATTATGTAATAGAATCTCCCGTTATACGCGTGGACTCTAGAGAACTACATTTTGTATACGAAAACATTAAGTTTTCAAACATTTAAATCATACGGAAATGAAACCGTTTTACAACGTCTCATTTCGAGGTCGATTGCTATTTTATCTTATGTTTGTGATATTCGATTAGTAGCACCCCAAAACTTGCTTCCGCCGGACCGTGAATTTGGGGGTGTTACAATTACTTTGTATTATTTCGATAATATAACACGTGTATTACATTTTATTAAAATGTAACCGAACGCGACGACCGACTGAAACCCGAATTATATTTTAGTAACTTAAAATATATTATATTGAGTAAAACTTTTGTTAAAAATATTGCATTTTGAAACATTATCGAAACGTATCATATATAACGTATAACCGAACGACGAAACGACCGGGTAAACGAACACCGCACGGAGCGAAACTTTGGGAACAAGTTTGGAGACCCACCCCTTATGGGCCCCCCTTGAGAAAACCGGTCCATAAGCCACCCTCCCTCCCCAAAACATGGAATCATGTTTTCTTGCTTTTGACTTAAATCACCACACCTCATCATTCATTCTACCCTCTTCAACTCTCTCTCTCTCTCTACACTCTCTCTACCATCTCTCAACCAGTTGACACCACCACCACCTTAAAACCACCATAAAACCACCAAAAACACCACCAAAATTTCATCAAAGAGCTAAACGGTGTGGAGTAAAAACGATCACGAGAACGCGAGCTACGTTTCTATCTTTTTCAATTCTTCGTACGACTATTGTAAGACCTTCAACCTCTTATATTTTACTTAGAACACTTATATTTACATGATAGTATGACCACTCAACCATAAAATGTCCAAAAACTACAACAAAACTCGTTTTTCAAACATGTATATCAAAATAGTTTTCTGGGCAGAAAATACGTCTCGGTAGAAAAATCATAATAAATCGAAAACACAAGATAAATGCATGAAACTACTTGTAAAAGTTTGGTATTTGTGTTATATACAACTTTCGTTTAGAACTCGTCTCCTGAAAATACACCGAACTCGAGATATAAACTGATTTGTGTGCATGTGTCGATAGAAGTAGCTGCTGTGCACAGGTCACTTCACGAATATTTTTGACCCACTTATACTTATCTAAAATTCATGAAAAAAATACAGGAAGTAGCTGAGACATAGGGGAACACTCGTGATTTTTTTCAGGATTTTTAGACAACGTTTGCTTAGTAAAAAAAAAATCACAAAATCGGCCTGACTTTTACTCCGAAAGTTGGACTTTTGGATTTCATGTTTGACTTACGGATTTTGGGGTAAGTTTCGGATTTTGACTCCGTAAGTCAACTTTTGGAGTTGACTTTCATTGATTTCGGACAAATAGTGTTTTTGACCCTAAATTTTGAATATTTACACTTTCGGACCCCAACTTTCGGATTACAAACACATCATACTTTCGGACACATATATATACTTTCGGATAAGTATACTTACGGACATATATATATATATATATATATATATATATATACATATACTTTCGGATAACATACTTTCGGACATATAAATGCGGATACTTTCGGACATATAAATGTGGATACTTTTGGATATATATATATATATATAGTTATACTTTCGTATAGAAAACTCTTATACTTTGACAAGTATACACTACAATAACATACATACATACGAGTTTACACTCGCACGAACTCACTTAAACGACAACACTTATATGCGATACAATGTACGAACATACAGGTTAAACTTATACGGAACAAACACAATAATTATACTTTTGAAATTATGGTTTAAACCGTCACCAACGGGCCGTACACGTTACGAACTACAAACTCAAACGGTTTCAAACATACAAACGGACAAATCGGACATTTAATAGTTGAGTGGACAAATATCAGGAATGATCTTATTAGACATTCACTCATATATAACCTTACATGCTTAGGGCATTTGAAGGTTCCGGACTGTCCATTCCATATCAGATATACGGTTATTGACTTAAGCGTTTGCTCGGGGAGTCAGGTGAGTCTTACAGCCCCAATTTTACTATTTTACTGTTTTTATACTTTGGGGTGAGATACAATGCTTAAATATTTTCACGATCACAAGTATTCGGTTATTTAATTCGGTTATTTTATTCGGTTATTACATGAGTTGTTTTATAATCCGGTAAAAGTCCTCATCACACATGGTTCGTTAACTGTAAAGGCGCGAATACTAGAGAATATATCTATTATGGGAGTGACGTCCCCGTCCGGGTTGCTAGCTAGAACCACGTCAAACGGGCACTTTAGTATTTGTCATAAAGGTGTTTCGGATTAGGCACCTCCGGGAGGCAGAATTCGGGTTAGGCTTCGAACCGTGGGCTCATGTCATGGAAAATCGGAAACATTTATTTGTTTATTTTAATTGCTTGGTTGCAATTCACTGAATAAATCTTGTGCATCATAATATGTTTTACTATTAAACCTGTGAGATTCACCAACTTTTTGTTGACCTTTTAGTGTTATATTCTCAGGTGCTCAGCAACAGTAGGGTTGCCCACAGGATATGCTAGCTAGCTCGAGTCGCATGCATTATACACATATGGAGATTTTCTTACATTATCTTTTGTAATACGATTATGTATTAGAATCTTCAGGAATTCATTTTACGAACTCGTCAATGATGTAAACTTATGTCTTTAACATTGTAATTACTTTTGTATTAATTACAAAACGTCTCATATAGAGTCGTTTACTTTACCTTTGTGCTTGATTACTTGATTAGTCGCGCCCAATGGTTGCTTCCGCTAAACAGTGATTTTGGGGGTGCGACAACACGTACCATTGCAATATAGTACGGGGCTCACGGGATCCTCCAAATTACACGTATTATATACATGTGTGACACCCGCCAAATTAGGACTTTAATTAGTGCCTAACTATCTTGTAATTACATGTAATTAGTTTAGTATTAGGCTAATTATGTGTAACATTTTGTATATTTATAAATATACACGTACTCGATTTGATTTAAATCGTGCGATTGATGACCGGACGGAGTCCACAACAGTTAAAACACGGACGTTGGTGACAACTTTTATAAATAATGTGAATTATTAAAAGTAACATTATTTACTTTATATTATTGCGATAACATAACCCATATATAACGTATCATATAAAAAACTTCGTACGCAACAAAAATGCGCGAAACGCACCCGGCGAACAAAATAAAACCAAGTTATAATTTTATAACTCATTATAAAGTATTTTGATAAATTACTTCAAGTAAAAATATTGCGATTACACGCGTACAAATAAAATGTTTAAAAACGTTACACGGTTTAAATAAACGTACAATACGCAACCAACACCGAACGAAAACCAAAATATATTTTAATGACTTAGAATATATTAATTTGAGTAACACTTTTAATAAAAATATCGTGTTTTTAAATCGAACGTTTAACGTTTAAACGAACGACGAAATAATCGTGTAAACGGACACCGCGAGCTACACAAATTTGGGAACAACTTTTAGACTCACCATGCCCCCATGGGGCCCACGAAATCTGCAAGAGCATTGTCATACCATGCCCCTCTCATTTTCCTTTCCTTTTACCACATTCCATACCCCATTTCTCACCTCATTCACCCAACAACTCACTATTTCTCTCCTCCCTCGAAATGATTTTTCCAGCCCTAGCCCCTAGGGCTGTCACAAACCACCACCATCATCCACCATCGACCACTATCTTGTTCTTGAAGAAAAAAAAAGAAAAAGCCCGGATCACGCGTCTCCTTTGCATTTTGATTATATATCACCCATTCTTTGGTAAGAATTCTTTCTCCTTGATTACTTCTACTTATAACATGTTTATAATCATGTTCTAGTACTCCCTCAACTATAAAATGTTCAAAAATCAAGCTAAAACACGTTTTTATAAACATATATGTGATGACAGTTTTCTGTCCAGAAAATGTTCCCACTTCAACAATTATTAGAAAAATCATTTCTCCATGAAATGATGCGTTTCTTTAGTCTAAAATGAAGTAACAGAAGTAACCTTTCTAAAAAAATTTGTTTCGTAATGATTCGTGTCCGTTTAGTACCCGAGAATAATTTTCTCCGACGACATGTACTCTTTGTTTTCTAGAGACAGAAAGTTGCACCTCCTTCTCAGAGCCATATCTCGAGCTCTAGACCATTAACACGTATGAGACCAGTTCCAAAATCTCACAAATTTTGTTATCTTTAAAATGTTCTTCTATAGCCTCGACTAAAAATACACGGATTCTTCCAGAAAATCCAATCTATGAAAACAGTTTAAATTCGGACCAAACAGGAACTCTGATGTTTTGTGATTTTTTAAAAAATATCAAACGACCTCTAAAAGTCATGAAAAAAAAAATACATGAAGTACCTAAGATATGTGGGAACATTGTGTAAAAATTTTGGAACTTTTCGATAACGTTTGCTTAGTCAAAAAAATTCCTAAAAATCAGTCTGATTTTTACTCCGAACTTTGACTTTCGGAGTAAAGGTTTGACTTTCGATTTTTGGTGCTAAATTCGGACTTTGACTCCGAAAGTCAACTTTCAGAGTTGACTTTTTTTTGACTTTCGGATGAATAGTATTTTTGGCCCAAAACGTTGAATATTTACACTTTCGGACCCTAACTTTCGGACAAAAGCACATATATACTTTCGGACACTACACTTTCGGACACTACACCTTCGGACACTACTACACTTTCGGATAAATATTCATACATTCGGATAATGAACTTTCAGACTTAAATATATAGATATATTCGGATACACTAACTTTCGGACACATATACATTCGGACCAAACACTTGTGTTATTTCAGAAACTTTATAGATGAAATCAGAAACACTTATACCAAACCCAAATACTTATACTCCAACATACTTTACAAGTATATAGCGAAACATACTAATAATAATAGTTTTGGATT